>CAJVRN010000194.1:7786250-9159375 GCA_911728415.1 Lagocephalus sceleratus
CATCCTGTCAAAACAGATGGAAAAGCTGTTGTGTGCTTTATGGTGACAGCAGCTAATCCTTAGCAACAATATTCAAGTAAGAAGCTCAGGAATTCCTTATATTTGGAATACAATTTTCAGATATCTGTGAAATCAATATGAATCCCAATTTTTTTCTACTCAACGTCCACCTGCAAAAAAACCCAAATCCTCAAATCAGCAGTAGCATATTGGATAATCACCTTGACAGTTTTGGGCTATCGCCTTTAGCAAGTGTTAATATGCAAACTGTGACTTTAAGTGAGCAACACATTTAATAGAAGGGCGAGCTTTAAGAAGGAGTAGAGAGGATTGAGTCAGGATGTGGGCGGCGGGAAAGAGGAAAATTTGACAGAAATGAGAAGAGTGAGTGCAGAAAGAGGAGGAGGAGAGCTGAGGCTAATCTTGTTTGTTGGAAGCATGAAGGTTAAGACTGTGTGTGTCTGGCTGATCACACCAGCAGGCCTGATGTCTTGCCCGCTGGCCTGAAATATGTGTGTTTAATCATGCGTTGTGTGCAGATGTGACAGATCCACACCGACATCCTTTTGATTGGTTGCTACCTACACCCCCTGGGTCACTGTATCCACATGCACGCTACAAAGAGTTTGCAAACATGTATTTACTATAACCACGAGTGCACCTGACTGGGACAAGCATGTCTAGGCCGATCACCTCAGTGCAGGACTCTTTTCAGTAGTTCCTTTTCATGGCTCAGACCCTTCGTTTCTGCATTTTCCATTCACTTTTATCTGTTTTCTATGGATGAAAGGATGGCCTCTGCCCTCTCTCTCCTCCTTGTGATGTGGGCCTTGCGAGGTGCATCTAGGGTTTTGAGTTCCCCCCTCTTGGGTCTTCCTTCCCTTGAACTTGAGATGCCAGTGAAGAGATGTTGCACAAAAGCGATTAAAAAAACCCCACACAACATTCTTGAAACCCACATACAGAGATCTGTATGTGAGGGACTGAGATATCACGAGAAGGTCACTATGGTTTCTCCCCCTGAATTCTAAAAGTTCAGTGAATTAGCATCACAGGACAGTGGTGTGATGGTAGCTGATGATAATAGCCTATAAGCCTCCTCCCCCTTCATACACAGCCTGTGCAGCTCATTGGCTGGTTTATTAAGAAGTTGTCTGCAAAACCCAAACAGAAATCGAAGGTGGGGCTTTTATTTACCTCCTGAACACGCGGAGCAAATCGATCGGAGAACTCGGCCATTTAAATGTGTTTAAATAGAAGATAAGCACTCAATTCTTTCCCAGCATCCGGCTGTTATTTGCACACACAGGTGGAAGCCTCATTCTTGTCAATGTTGGGATTATCCAACCATTTATTTGCTGTTAACCGCATCCACATCTGTCATCCACACCCAGAGGGCTCACACACACACCAATGACACACTCATGTCCAGGGGCAATGGAGAGTTTCCAATCAAGCTAATTTCCTTTTAGACAGAAAGTGGAGAAACCAGGAAAAAAATCCATCCATGCATCCATCCATACAGCCATCCAGGTGATAAGTGATTCATTATCTCTGCACGTTTTCAACAGGTTTCACAAATTTCATGCGCAGCCCAGCATGTGACATCTTCAACCCGCTGCACAATGAGGTGAACCAGGACATGGAGCAGCCCCTGTGCAACTACTTCATCGCCTCGTCCCACAACACGTACCTAACCGGAGACCAGCTCCTCTCCCACTCCAAGACCGACATGTACGCCTGGGTGCTGCAGTCTGGCTGCCGCTGTGTCGAAGGTAGGCTTTAAGAGAGGATGATGCAACGAGGATGGTCTGAGACATTCACGGGTGACATTTTGACATCGCAATCTGAAAAGCACAGGTGCAAGTAATGAGATAAATGTCGAATCGCATGAAGCGATGCAGGTGTACCATCTAACTGACATGGCTTAAGGTTAAAATTGGTAATATGTGTTTTTCCCGCTACAGCATATCAAGATATAGCTGCCTTTTAGAGCTTCCTATTGCAGTAAAACCTTTGCTGAACCACTTAGGACCACTTCTAATTCACCTGTGGAATTATTTAACAGCAATTTCAAATCAGGAAAATCACAACAGATCTGGTGCAATCTAGTGTATGGATTCAAAGTGATGGTGAGGAGAGAAAGGAGCCTGAGATATGTGACATGAGTGTTTTTTTCCCCACATCATTTCTACTGTTTCTCCTTTTCCGCAGTGGACTGCTGGGATGGTCCTGATGGAGAACCCATGGTCCAGCACGGCTACACTCTGACCTCCAAGATACCGTTCAAGTTTGTCATTGAGACCATCAATAAATACGCCTTCATCAATAACCAGTGAGTACCCTTATATGTGCATTCACAATACAGCATGAGTGTTTGTGCCATTTTCTGGAAACAGGCACTTATTATACTGGGAAACGAGGCATTTTTCCCCTCCCTCAGGTTATGTTTTTTTGACAAATAATTCACATTTAGAATATGTTAGCGTTTACTAAATGTGCACCATATATTGCTACAGAATTATTCTCTATTTTTTCCTGTTTTTTCCCCTCACATGATGCAGGAAAATGGCAACATTTAGACTAGCAGGTTTGTGCATGTGTTTTTTAGGGAATATCATGATTGTTGGCAGTAATTAGCACCTATTACTGGGCCATCTGCTGAGCAGTGTTTCCCCTGACTCCCCAGAGGAGCCCCTGTTTGTCTCCGCTCAGTCCAACAGTACCCAAACAAGGAGGTGAACGATGCAGCTTCCCGTTGCCACATTGGCTCACTTCGACCGTGGCAACAACACTGATTCTGTTTTACAGCCATTAGTTCAGTTCAGAAGATGGTGACATTAGAAATGAAATGACTGGAATCAAACTAGAGGCACAGCTTTTCTACATCTTGTTTATAACTAACTTGTGGTGTTCAGTGGATGTTCAGGTTGATTTGGGTTTTTAAGGTGTAGTTAGGAAAACTTGGATGCATTTTTACTGTGTATGAAGCTTAATCACGGTTTGACACCAAATGCCATTTTTGCTTTGTGCACAGGTTAAACAGTTCAACTTAATGGTTAGAGGTATAAATATGTTGGATAAATTTAAGATATGAATTTGATGGATTATTGACTGTCTGATCAAATATTCATAAACATTTGATGACTTTTAAGGGTTTCTCCTAATTCATCATTTATTATATATATTACACACAGTCAAACAAATTTATTTTAGATAATAACCTGCAAATTAACATACTGAGGTAGTGAAAACAGCTGCTAATGGTGGTAATTGCATTATTTATTCAAAATTAGGATGAAACAATTTTATTAAACAGACCTCTATTTCTCTCATATTTGCATCTTTGTTTTCATAAAGTAATTGATTTTACACTTGGAAAACTTTCATGATCAAAATTCAAAATGCATATTTTATATTCTTACAATCTCACACTGTATTTAATGAGAGAATAGATAGAGCATCTTGGGCTGTCTTCACATGACATTCAGTGAATGATTTATCATCAGCACCACCTGTTAATGTGATTAATGGCCCAAGATCTCTGGGGTGCAAACACACACACGTACACACACACACACACACACACACACACACACGCGCGCACACACACACACACACACGCACGCATACACACACACACACACACGCACAGCTCATCTCATATGTAACCAACACTGCTGTTTAATCTTTGAGATGTTTCTGTCTCTGTGTTGACTCTGATTGTTCCTGTTGTCTCTTTATGTGCTGATTTGTTCACACAGATTCTTTTATTTTGACAGAAATATCTTATTTACTGATTTTTTTTTCTTAACCTTGTGCTGCAAAGATATTTGCATCTGCACAGACACATAAAGTTTTTCACTGGAAGGCGAAAGAAGTTAAGATTGACTTTAAGTGTTTCTGTTATTGATTACCCTCCGTAACGCTGTTTTGTCAGCGTTCGCCCATCAATATGTGATCTATGAAGGTACGTAGTCCAATTCACCAGATTTAGCGATGGGTCAGTACTGAATTTCATATGACAAACAAATTTAAAATGTTTGTTTTGTCACTCTAGTAAAAAATGTCAGTGTCATTTGGAGCCAATAAACGATGTTACCATTCACTCTAAAACGCTGCAAGTTATTTGTTTTAGTTAGTGAGCTGGAAAAAAAACAACAAAATGTGACAGAGAGACAGAGAGAGAAAGAGACTGTGTGTATGTGCATGACTGTGTGTGTGTGTGTGTGTGTGTGTATGTGTGTGTGTGTGTTTTGGGGATCAGTGGTGGACACGAGAGCAGGGCAGTGTTCCCTGAGGGAGAGGTGTCAGTCTGCCAAAGCTGACATTCCGCTGTTCTGTGGCCACAAGTCATTTCACTGTTTGTGGCTGGACACACACACACACACACACACACACACACACACACACACACACACACACACACACACAATGATGGTTATTGAGAAACTTCTCAGCTTCCTCCTCCTGGAGGAGTCTGACTTCATGGCACTCATTTCAGTTTCAACGTAAAGCTTATTTTATATCAGATAAATACAACACAACTATTTTAAGCTTTATAACCAGTGGCACTGGTACTGATGGTGACTCTTCATCTCTGCAGGTATCCCGTGATCCTGTCCATTGAGAACCACTGCACCATCCAGCAGCAGAAGAAGATCGCCCAGTACCTGAGAGAGATCTTCGGGGACAAGTTAGATGTGGGAGACGTCCTAAGCGGAGACTCCAAAACACTGCCCAGCCCAACCAGCCTGAAGGGCAAGATACTCATCAAAGTAAGGACAAATGTGGGCGTGCAGATGTGGAGACAGCTAGACTGAACTCCTGCAAAACAAGGAGAGCACTTGTTATTTCAAAATATTTCGCTTCATTTCTCAGCCGAGAATAGCTGCACCTAATGAGAAACCATAAAAAGATGAGGGGAGGGAAAAAAGTGAAAGAAAAGATTTAACTAGGTCATTCACACAACAGTGAGAAAAATAAGATGCTGGAATAAGAAGAATCCGTCATTATTTCTTTTGTACTTGTCAGACTACTAAACGGTTATACGAGCATTGAAAAGCTTTTAAATCTCAATCCAGTCCCATTTTCATTGATGACTATCTTGTTTGCATACATGCATATTATTTAACAATCCTTCAATTTTACCACTACTCGGTCAAAATAAACTTTCTAAATCATTTCATTAGCCACACATGAGGCAATTAGAGGGTTTTATAAAAGTGCAATTTTTTTTTTTTTTTTAATTTTGTGTGTGTGTGTTTTGACTTCATAGGTTGAAAACAACTCACGCCTCAACAAAATGGTAGATATAGAACAGATAAAACCCAGCATTAATTTTTTTTTATTAAACTCGTCCGATCCCATTTGACAGTTGTAGACCCAGAATAAAACATCCACCACAGAATCAGAGCACTCACAGCGTCTCCTGAATAACACTTGTAATGTAAAGAGAGCCTGATGTTGTCGGAGGAGTCTGTCCCCAGTCCCATGTCTGAAAAGTGAAAGAGGATATTGATTTTCTATAAAGCCCTTTCACCCCCCCCACCCCCTCGCAATCCTCACCGCCTCTTGTCTCCCCTGCTCTACCCTCGTGCGAGACCCTTTCACCTCTCTCCACCGAGAGTACCGAGAGTCACATGGCCAAAGGACAAAATGGGGAAAGGGCTTTTGGCAGCCACAGAAAGAGGGAAAAAAGGGTGGGGGGGGGGTTATACTGAAGGCAGTGTCTGCAAACAAAGCTGGTGACGTCTCAAAGCCATGTCGGTCAGCAGCTCCGTGTCCTGCAGGGAGTCACCCATTGATTTTGGAAGAAGCTTAGGAAATCTTCACTCCCACTCACACCTTCTGAACGACTCACTAATGGGCTTCCACTGCTGAAAGGGCTGCTCCAGGAGGTTCTCTGAGAATCTGCAGCTGCACGTGTGTTGTTGTGTACATCACGCGCGTGTGTGTGTGTGTTTGTGTGTTTCATGTCCTGTGGTGACTGCTTTAGAATTCAAAAGACTCGAAAATGGCCATTTTCCACAGTTAAGTGCGTGTTTGAGTCAAGCATCCTCATGTGCTGTTTATTGGAGTATTCCAGAGGTGCGGGCTGTGTGGGCCGTCGAGCGCGGGAGAGCGAGGATTTAAAAATGCATATATGGGTCAAACGTCACCTTGGCGTTGCCCTCTCATCTCCATCTCTGATCCTCGTCTCCCTGCAGGGGAAGCGTCTGCCAGCGTATCTGTCTGCAGATGCTGAGGAAGGGGAGGTGTCTGACGACGACAGCGCAGATGAAATCGAGGACGACTTCAAGCTGAAGAGCAGCAATGTAAGAATTGCATACGCCGATGTTATGTCATACACTATACGCTGTTAGGTTAATTGATTCAATAAAGCATTGAGATAATGCTGCTGTGCACCATAGGCTGAAAACAATAATAGTGTAGAGTATATTACTTTTAGATAAATATTGGACAATGCATTGCTCTTTTTCAGACATTCTGTTAAAACAAGAGAAAAAAAAACCTTCTGCTTCCACAAATGGCACTTATATCTTAAAAGTAAGCTCCGTTTCATTCCCTGGATCAGTAATTAAATTATTCAAGAAGTCGTTACACCAGTTTTATTGCAGAAAAGCAAAGTATAATGATGCAGATATTAAATTCCAATGAGTACCGTTGCTGCACATTTTGTTTTTATTCCCTAATGCATTAAGGGGAAAAAAAAGAGGAAAAAACCCTTTTAATCCTGTTCACTTATCCTGTGATACAGTAGAGCCAGGTCCTCCCCACGACATTTAAAGCATAAAAACAGTCCAGATGGTTGAGTTGTGTAACGGAATATGACATCAGCCTTCTACATTTAGCTGCAGGCATGAAGCTGCAGATGCCACATATAATGATCGCTGCCATTTTCAGAGGTTGGCGGCAGGTTTCACGCCGACAAGAGGGTCCGCCGTAAGCTCGTCAAAGTGACTTCTTTTTCTTTTTTTTTTTCGGCGGCCATGGCGCTACGGTTGACGCTTTCACGAGACCGTCATCCACTTGCTGCCGCTCGCGAGCGTCTGCTGGTGGTTTGTAGGTGTTGTTTACACCTGCTGAGGTTGTCACACTGGATTAACTTACACTCACCTCCACCTCATTCATATTTAGCAGGGAGCCGAGGAGCTGCCGAGGCCTGTTTTACACTTTTCGTCTTGTGCCACGTGGAGTAGAGGGAAACCACCAGCATCCTTCAACAGTCACATATGCATGGGTTTTTAAATACCCAGTTCCAATATGGCAGCCTCAGTCATCCGCGTAGAGTTTGGGAAGAATGAGAATATCTGAGGATCCACACTAAAGTGCAGCTATATTATATATTTGATCAGTATGAAGCATCTGTGCTGCCACAAATACACAAATAGACCAAAGTAAGCCTCAGGAAGAGATTATATTAGAGCAGACAGGGCTGCAGATGTACAACTAGAGCTGTGAAACCAGTAACGTGAAATAAAAATAGGCTGCAGCTTCTCACATGAAACATGATGCAAAGTCTGTGCAAAAGTGGGACTAAAAGTGCGACCACAATATTTCATCCTCATGCTTCTATTTGAATTTCATCAAAAAAAGATTGTGTAAGCTTTTTTTCTTTAGTAATGTGCTTCCACATACATGTTTTTGTTGTGGGTCATGACATTAGCAACGTGATTCTATTCCGTTTCTATGGAAGCAACCGACAAAATACAGCTACAGAGTTTAAACGCGCTGGTCGAATCTCCAATTGCTAAACTGGAATGCATCTTACATTATTCAGTTTACTGCATCTTATTGTATTCATTTATTGTTTTAAATGAAATAACAGTTTTGTTTTACTGTTTTATTTCTCTGAGCAATTATTTTATTTCTCTGTGATAGCTCTAGAGTTCTAATCTGATGGCCTTCATGATGGAACAAAGTTAAATAACAAATTAAAAAAATAGATTCATAATAATGATTCTGTAAGTATACCTGTAGATGCACCTTGAATAATGTCTCCACTAAGACGTTGCTGTGGTCCAAAACCTCCCATGACCTCGCATCTGTCCTCAAACAGACCTCCTGTATCTTCCAACAGGGCAACGGCCATCACCAGGTGGAGTCGCACATCCGTAACAAACTGGACTCTCTGCTGAAGGAGTCTCGGATCGGAGACAAGGAAGACAGCGACAGCTTCAGCATCCGAGCGTTGCTCAGGGCGACGCACCAGGGCCTCCAGAAGAATCTGCGGCAGGTACGGCCCCGGGGAGAGTTGCAGAGCGCGGCACCATACTAGCCAACAGTTCGGGAGGAGCGAGAACCGCGGTGTGATAAAAAACTTGAAAACTAGGCCATGGCATTAGTCACGGAAGAAGAGTGAGAAAAAGAGGAGTACAGTGGTTACTGCGCCACTTTCAGATGAAGCCCATCCATTGAGTGGATAAAAATAGATGAAGATAGACAGTTACCCAGCACTTCAGAGAAGGGAGGGATAGCATATGTTTCCTCCCAAGTGATGGGAAGCCAAATATCTGCAGCGTTACTTAATTTTTAATTTCCCAGCTTGTTTCTTGTGCTATATATAGAATCACTTCCTGACAGCCATTTTATGGTGTGCAATGTGCACAAGGGTTTCCTATTCTCTTTATTCCACCCCTGCTATCTCAGTGATCTCCTTCACCTCAATATGGGTTCCCTCTCTTTGTAAAAGACAAAAGGAAGTATTTCACCTACTCTTTTTTTTTTGCAGCCGTGCTCTACTTTTCTGGCTTTTCTGTAGTGTTGAGATTCACATCGCATGACTAATATGCTTGTGTCATCTAAACAGGCTTACACACGTTAAAGAGATAAAGAGCCCTGAAATGCTTAAATATCTCTTGCTTCTAGAGTTCCAAAGGGGTCTTGAAGAAATCCCAGAGCAGATCCTTCATTACAACCCTCAAGGAGAAGGTGAGGACTCGAGGAAAGATGGATTTTCCATGTACTGCTTCTTTGTCTGTAGGAGTTGTGCAGAATTTTGGTGCATTATTAGTTATTTAGTTATCAATTAATAAAAAACATGACCTCCAAATACAAGAACAGTTGCATATTTGACTTAACATTTTTTTTTAATTGGGGCCCAAATGGGAAGATTATACTGATTGAAAACACAGTACTTATTGATTTTTATTACCCTGGTGTTGTAAATGAGTATTATTCTTACACTTGTATGACGTAAAGCTCACTCAGCCGTGAGTTAATCCAGAGTCAGCCTCATATTGTGACTGAAGCAGCAAACAGAACACTGTTGCTCCAGCTGTGTCAGATTTTTCTCTGTTAAAGTTGGTTTGATGCATTTGAGCCCGTCTCGTCTTTTGGGATTAATTAAGTGTTTCGATGATATTTTGTAGTTCATTATTAATCTTAAAGATGCAGACAGTCACACGCAGTGGGAGGAAAAATACATTGGATTATTTGTCAGATATTCACAAGATATATTCAAAGGGCAACATGGCATAATAGTTGATGTTATAACACTTCACCAGACTTGGATCACGATGGATTTGCTTTAAGATCTGCTCTCACAGGGCAAAAATAACATTTGCACTGTGATTCCAATGCAGCTCGAATTAAAAAAAATATATTTTTGTTGCATTGTTTTTTTTTTTTGCCAACCTTTCCTCATTTCTTCACCCAACTATCTCCCATAGTGAAACCCTCCCTCTCTCGATTTGCCTCTTCTCCTCTCTGCTCTTCCTATATTTACCCACTCGTGTCTCTTCATCCTTTTTATGCCTCCCTCTATGCATCCTCCCACGTATGTGTATACAGTTTATGCGCACATTTAACATGTTGGCAAGCAGCCTAAACCCTGTAATTATTGCGACCCTCATCCTCTTCTGAACTACAGTTTAGCCCTAAGAGGGAGTTGCTTCTCTTTAAAAAAAAAAATAAAAATGCACACTTCATCAAATATGCACCCTCACTATAATTACATAGACTACACCTAGAACACCCACTAACATGTAGAAACTGCTTCCACAGTGAGAATCCTTCTGCTACTTTCCACAGAAATAAGCCCCCTTTTGGTTAAAAAAAAGGGGGTTGCTTGCACGTACGTGGGAGCGCCTAATGATACGTAACATTACACGGACAGAGGCACTCCTTTTTGGGTCTTAATTCAAGCTGAATTCCTTCTTTGCAGTGTCTTTGCTAATATATTCCCTTGTGGATATGTGTGTCATGTGGTGCAGAGGCACTCCAAGTCGCGGCTCACATGTCAGAGCGTGGAGAAGGAGGACGACGCTCAGGAGAGATCTGGACGGGAGGCTGGAGGACAGTTTAACAGGTAACCTCAGCTCTGCCCCGCTGACCCCTGAACGCCGAGAGGTCCAATAATTGCCGGAAGTGGGGGGGGGGCAAAGCGGCTCAGGCCTCTTCAGCGATGATTTATGCTTGTGGGAAGAAAAGGATGAAGGATTTTACAGACATACCACCAGCATTCATAAAGGAGGAGCAGTGATTATTTATTTTTTTGATTTTTTCCCTGACATCTCAGCTGGAGCAAATGAAGGACAGCGGGAATGCTAATGCTGCTTACATAATATATTTTTTTATCAGCGCATATGGAATAGCATGAAAACTGACAAGTGGAAAACACCAAAAACTGTTGCCTCTGAATAACTGTAAATTTGCCGCCATGTTTAGCTACATTACACACAGTGTCATCATCTTATAGCAGTGTCTAATGCATAATTATAGTCAATTAGCTGAGTAAATTATCTCAATGTTTAACTGGAATTCACAGACTTGACACACAGGAAAAAGCAACATCACAAATTAGCCCTGGTTTGGTAATGAGGGGAGAAAGCTTTAGCTGTATTTGCAAAGCAAGGCTCAGGCAGAAGGAACGAGGGGCCGCTGTTTTTGTCTGCAGCATGATTATATCCCAACATCACACACGGTCCCTGTCTCACTTTCCTCTCTGTGAGTGAGCACAAAGAATGGAGACGAATCTGGGTTTGTTCTCCCCTGTCATTCCGCGCGTCAGCCATTGTCTTTGCTCTTCCTGTCCCTCTTCCTGGCTGAATATTCATATGTGCACTTCCATGGGAGCTGCCAGTGCACAGATGCAGCGTGTCTGAGTGGGGATGTGACTCTCTCTGAGCAAGACCGGGGTGCAGGGCTTGTAGTGTGTGTGTGTGTGTGTGTGTGTGTGTGTGTGTGTGTGTGTGTGTGTGTATGCATCTAGAGGTTGTTGTGTGCAAATCTTGCTACACTGCATGCACTCTGGTCCCTATTAAGCATTTTGCCTTTGATGCTCTTTCCTGCGGTTTCCAAGCTGCCTCACTGATGCACAATCCTCTCTTGCATGCTGCCTTAGCCGGTTTGCTCAAAGGTCCAGTGAATATGGGAGAAAATAGATATAATGTTCATAATTATTCATGCATTCCCAGACTCCACGAAGAGCCATTGCATTGTACCTTACAGAGCCTTTTTGTCCTGTGTGGGTGTTTTGCTGAAACACTACTTACTCGCTGACCCTTTAAATAGTGTTCTGGTCTTCATATACTTGCCACACCTGTCTCATTTATCTTTATGTGATCCCGCCCGCTCTCTTCCCTCATCTCATCCCCTGTCCTCTGGCAATTCTTTTAGGGGTGGAAGGAAGAGGAAGACAATGAAACTGAGCAGAGATCTGTCAAACCTGGTGGTCTTCACCAACTCTGTTGCCTCACAAGAGTGTCTGAATGAAGGTAAAAACGCTTCCACAAACACAAATTGGTATGTTGAACTCTTCCTCTTGTCATCATTTCCTCGGATCTAACCTTCGGGGCTGCGCAGGTACTCCGGCCGACGTTCTGTCATTCAGCGAGACCAGGGCCCAGTCTCTGGTCAATCACAGATCCGAGCAGTTCCTGGCTTTCAACCAGAGACAGCTGTCAAGGATTTACCCCTCGGCATATCGCATCGACTCGTCCAATTTCAACCCACAGTTTTACTGGAACGTGGGATGCCAGTTGGGTAAGACAAATGTCCATTTCACACATAGGCAGGGAGGTTATTTGTTCAAGAAGGTGTCTGATTCAGCTAAATCTTTAATACTCACAAAAAAATGCAGTGTTACACACACATGTTCCAAATAATTTAGACCTCTTTCAGAGCCGTAAGCTCCTCCTAATATTAACTCACATAAATCCCCCTTAACAGCCTTTAGGGAAAGAGGATATTTCACAGAAAACAGCTTCCTGTGTTCTTTTTCTAAAGCTTTGTTTGTCCTTTCCCACATTAGAATTCTCACATTTATTTTTAAAAAGTCCGGTTATACTGCAGTTACACTAGGCAGCGAAACAAACTGCACTCCAGTGGGAAGCAGAAACATAGATCCATTGTTTCCATTTTCCCCCCGTTGTTGTTGGCTTTTTGCAGAGGATGTCACTTGAGTTGGCAGTCTGTCAGTGTGACTCAAGATAGATTCTCTCTCACACTGCTGAAAGAATATGGCAGCATATGTTTTTAAAACTGGCTTTTCTCAACCTGAGAGCCAGGAACCCAGTGGTGGGACTAATTAGTACTTTATCTAACAGGCTCCAGAAGCACCGGCATTATTTAATAGCAATTCTTTTTTTTTCCTTTTTAGTGTTGAAAAATAGTAGTTGAGAGAGTCACAGGAGTCACAAAAATGGCCTAATAAGTGAATGAAGCAAAATTATTGACTTGCAGAGCTATGCATATGCCAATATCAGCGTCATGATATTAAAAAGTGCCTGTGGGTGTTGATTTTCTCTTTCAGTTGCTCTGAACTACCAGACAGAGGGCAGGATGATGCAGCTCAACAGAGCCAAATTCATGGTGAACGGGGGTATAGGCTATGTCCTCAAGCCTCCACCCATGTGTAAAGGTAATGCAGCAAGCAGACTTCACGCATGAAGTCACAGACAAAGATCCATTCAATTTATTCAGCTGTGGGGATTTTCCCTAAAACATTCCTGTTTAATCTTTGAACAGTTTTTAATCCAAATTTAAATAGAAAACAACAACATAACACTGAGTGAGTAAAGAACCGCGATATTGTTCACAAAAAGCTAAAATCACTACTAATTTTCCATTTAAATAAAAACACAACCTATCCTTGTGCTGTACGTTGTACATTTTACCACCCGCTCGCCATTTTGGAACAGCCAAATATTTTTTTGCAAAATATTTTACATCTGCAAATGATTCAAATGTCTCACATGTGAAATAGAAACAAGCCATAAGTGTTATTTTACCTGCAATATTGTAAATGTCTTGTTTGTTTTAGAATGATAAAATTGCTCAGGTATTTGTTATTTACTTTAAAAAGAGCCAGTTCCTTCAAACACGTTATATAATTTGCTTTGCTTTATGACATGGGTCTTACTGAGAGAGAAACATGCCATCATTATGCCGCCACTTCCAGAAATGGTCGCTCATTTAGTGCTCAACCCAATCGAAGAGGCAGAACAATTATGACTGAATTTCAAGGTTGAGCGAAGACATAAATCAAAGTTTGTCTCCGCTGTTGTTCATTCCCTCCAGGCTCATTTAATCCATTCAGCGATGACCCTCTTCCAGCATGCCCCAAGAAGCAACTCATTCTCAAGATCATTAGTGGACAGCAGTTGCCCAAACCACCAGACTCCATGCTGGGGGACCGTGGAGAGGTACAAAGACACCAGCACAAAAAATATTCCCATGTTCTCTCTCCCTCTCTCACACTTTCACACACAACCAAACATACCAAAACAAGGCAGAATTATTATCTCTTCTCTCCCTCAGATTATCGATCCATTTGTCGAAGTGGAGATCATCGGCCTGCCGGTGGATTGCTGTAAGGAACAGACAAGAGTCGTTGACGACAATGGTAAGAGGAACACAGTAGCTCCTTGCTTCACTGCCCGGTCTGCCTTCTGTGGTGGCCGCCTGTTCCTGTACTCTAATTTGATTCTGATTTGACAAAATCCTCATCGGAGATTTAACTTGTATGGCCGATACGTGTTCCAGTTGGTGACACACCTACAATTTCAATAAAGTCCACTGGAGTATGAAGGGACTTTTATGTTCTTAAATCTTTTCAGTTCTTAGTCAACTATTAAAAAAAAAAAAAAAAAACCCACTGATGGAAATGGCCTTTCCAGCCTCTAGCAGACCACATGATCCTCGGTCATCAACCCACTCTGCTGCCATGTGTCATCAGGGTCAAATGAGCCTTTTCACATGTTTTTTCCAAACAATTGACAAGTCAAGCGGAAAAGTACCCATTGATGGAACGCTTTGCAGTTGTGGGAGATGAACCACATATTTTATTGACCTTTTCCTCAGTATAGAGCGTGACTCGATGTCACTGTACTGGCAGTAAAAACACTTGGATGAACATACCATTGACTTGTAAAAACTCCACACGCTGCATGCATACTCAGTTGTACGATATCTGCAGTTGTATTTGGAATCTCGATCTTTCTTTATCACCGACATGAATGGCAAAATATTGAGTTATTTTTAGAGCAGTGATGAAATGATGCCATAGTCGCAGATGCTGCACTTGAGGCTATCATACACTTCCAGTATTAAAAGTCTGATTAATTAATCAGCAGGATAAACATAATGAAGGAGGTCTGCTGCTGGCACCCTTGAATTGTCCACACAGTTGATGGCATCCAGAGGGGGGAGGGGAAAAAAACATCTTGTTGGAAAGGTTATGGAACCCTGATAGTTCAACAGTGTAATAAGATTAGTCAACAGGGCACTCAACCATGAAATACTTCATTTGACACATCACTACCTTTATAGATGTACTTTTCATAAATTGTGCAACATATATGATACGCTTTGTTGAGTTACTGATGAAATTATGTTTGTATGCATGTATTTTTCCCCCCCAGGCTTTAATCCTGTTTGGGAGGAGACGTTGTCTTTTACCCTTCACATGGCTGAGGTGGTTCTGGTGAGGTTCCTTGTCTGGGATCATGACCCAATTGGAAGGGACTTTATTGGTCAGCGAACTGTTGCCTTCAGTAGCCTGATGCCTGGTTAGTGTTCTTTACACACACACACACACACACGCCATTCTGCTCAGTGTGGCCTTTGTTTATTGATCCATGATTTATGCGTGTTTTCAAACAGGTTACAGACATGTTTACCTGGAGGGACTGACTGAGGCTTCCATCTTCGTGCATGTGTCAGTGCATGATGTGTATGGGAAGGTAAGAGCCATATAGTCCTGTTTTTGTTTTCTTATTTATTTACTTATTCCTCTGAGTTTATCCATCAGGCGTTATCGGTAAAGCGTGCTATACCCCCTGAATCCTTTGTCCTTCTAGTGGAGCCCCCTAGTCCTGAATCCCAGCTATACCATAATGCACTTTCTTGGATCTAACAAGGTATCCAGGTGTCCTAGATTCTGTGTGGAACTGCATGAGAAATGCATGCTGCACAATTGAGTGTATTCAGTGAACTGGTTGTTTGTGACATTAAAACACTGAGTAATGTCTGTTTTTACGTTTGTTTTATGTAAATGTTATGTCATGCGATGTAAAGATGTTATAATATGCGTGTAAGCGTGCATGTTTAATCCTGCATGGCTTCTTGCAGTGTCTAATGAAAATCAGGAGCAAGGGTGCCCTCTGCAGGCGATTTATAGCATGGATTTTTACATTTACTGTGGCATATTTTTTTAAACTGATGTGATAATAAGGACCAGTTTCACCTGTGTGCACTGGTGCTGCTTCACTACAACCTCTCAGATTTCTTTTTGATGACATTTGTATTTCCCTGCTGTCCCGCTCCAACCACCAGGGCCATCAGCTACGTGGTATCCGTGGGTTGTTCAACCGTTCTTCCAAGTCATCCATAGACACGAATTCCGGTGGCCTTCGGAAACGCTCAATCAGTGACCATCTCCTGCGGCGTACAGCCAGTGCCCCGGCAAAGGGGAGGAAGAAAACAAAGATGGCCCTGTCGGAGTCGGTGGCATCAATATCGGAGCAACAGAACGGCCTGGATACGGTTATGGGGGATGAGGGCACATCAGGGAGGGTAGGAGGGGTGGAAAAGCCACTCCAGCCGCGGGCCCCTCTCACTCACAGACCCATCTCCATGCCCTTAGACAGGCTTTTGCAAGGGCAGCTATCCATTTGCTCCCCAGAGAAGGAACCACATGACCTGGGTGCTGACACTGTCATTGGTGAGTATTTTACCTGGAAAACTAGTCCAAGTTATATACATATATATATAAAAACGGTATATATATATAATATTCTTTATTAGTCTGTTAATATAAACACAAAAGAGTCAAGCGTTTGTTATTAGCCAACATCTTTCTGTATATTTATAGTCATCACTATTTAGTCATTTGTGACTATAAACCTTTTTTGTGACAATGTGTTCTTGGAACTGGCATTTTGTTTTGAGCAATTCTTGCTTTACATACGAAGTAATTTTCTCTGCCATAAATTCTGCTTTGTTAAAAACACAAATAACCATGTGAACTGACTACAGCTTTCCCTCCATGATGCCTTAACATGCCTTTTCTGTCCCATCTTCATTTACTGTGCTTCTCTGTAGTAGAGAACTGACTAGGATATTCCTGCAGGTAAACTAAACTCCCTCTGTCTGAGGGTTGCATCAGTCAAAAACATGCCAGTATTGCGTCCACCCAGTGTATTTTGTTACAAAGTGGTCTGGAAATATATTGCTGTGTCATTCTATTCCATGTGACTAAACTGATCCCATTTGACCATATCTTTCCCAATCTGATATTTGCCTATGTGGAGTCTTTTTTTTTTAACAAAAAAAAAGAAAAAACTCCACAGCCTCATTTTTTCAGTTCCCTTTCACAGTTGCACTTGGTGATCCATTTGTCTGTGTATTGCTATCGCCTTGTAATGGCTGGATTGCTAATTGTTGTCATTTATTTGGTTGGTCAGTTGGATTGATGTTTTGTGACTAATGCCAGGCATGTAATAATTCATATTCTATCTGTGTCCCCAGGAGGTTGCCCCTTCAACATGCCCAGATCTTCATCATTGGACCCTTTTATTGAGTCATCATTCTCTATCAAACCAAACACATCCTCCCCTTGTAAAGTCTTTGTCCAGGAAAAAAACGACATTGGCCAATCAGTGGAAACTTCTTATCTCGTTATTGGTGGCAAAGAGACGAGGAAGGAACATGATTATGTTAATTACCAGGGTGAAGATAAAGAACTCAACAGATCAACAAGCATCCCCACTGGAACAGAGAAGAGCTGTTTTGTTTCACCAGTTAAAAATGGCCCCATGCGATCAGATAAACCAGAGACATTATCAAACAGCACAACATTCACAGTTGCACCCTCTGTTTCCTCATCTTCCTCCTCTGGCCCCTCCACTGTATCTCCTCTTTCCCCGCTCAGCATGGATCGTGATCTGAAGAGTCCCACCTTCTTACATGACAGCAACATCTCCAGACTTATTGATGCGGTGTCCTTAAGCAATGAACAAGAGTCACATGGTTCTATTTCTGCTTTGATTGGTCAGTTTGAAAACACTGTTAACCAAAGCCACCTTATAACCACATCCAACAATACCCCTCTCTGCCCCTTAAATGCCAAGTCTTCTGTAACTCTTCAAGACTTAAGTTCTCCTCCCAGAACTAATGCTGCAACAACAAATGAGAGAACCCTAATTAGTCCCTGCCAAGCAAATATGGAACCTGTAATCATTACCCAGGCAGATGGACCCACTTGTACTCTTTTCTCTAGCCCAGAAACTGCTGAACTCGAGGAGGTCTATACCATTCTTGATGAGGAGGTTCTCTTGCCTGTTTGCAATCAGAATAAAAGCACAGCCCATGTTCAGGCTCAAATGGTGGACAGTACACCCTCAAAAATCCCAGGCCTCTCTCCAGTAAAATCAGTTCATAGCAGAGACAAAGACTGTATGTTAGGGTGGAATGATATGCACAAAAAGAAGGATGGGATCAACGAAATTCAGGAGGCTGAGGAGAGTGTGTATGAAGAAGTATTTGATCCCCCAACATCAGTTCCTAATATAGAATGGTGTTCTAAAAAGTACTCTGACTTCTCTGCAAACAGAAGCTGTTTTCAATTTCCGTCTGGTAATAGTTTTTCCGAGGTGGAGTTAAATGTAGACGAGGACCCACATGAAATTGTATCATCTACTCAAGAGAGCCGCTGGGAGGAGCTCCTGAGTCCAACCAAACGAAACGCTATTTACCAAAACCAAGAGTCCACTCCCAATTACGCCAAACAAAAGCAGCTTTCTTCATACTGTGATTATCAGCAAAGGTGCTTGTCACATGCATCTAATGTAGCACTTTCACCCTTCCCCTCCCCAAAGACTCATCAGCTTTCTAACAATCACCAACGCCACAGTAACTACCAGCCTTCTCCCTTTCACAGGTCTGCAAACGTGAGATCTCCCAATCCTAGTTTGTTCCATCCAACAAACTATCCCCTTCTCCAGAGAGATTGTGAGACCTCCCATAACAGTGGAGACTTTAGCAATTCCTACATGCAGCAAAGGAATTATGATGGCAGGTCTCATCAAGATTGGTCAGGGTATAAACAGAGAGAGCAGGAACAACAAAGGCACTTAAAAAATGGCCAGGGCTCTTCCAAGAGTTTTGCACAGAATGATGCCAGAGACAGAGGACCATATTCCCCTCCACCAGACTGCGATGCTGTTTACAGCCATGTAGACTATGCTTGTTTCACCCCTAAAATGGAGTTTCCCCAAAACACCCAACCACACTGCCAAAGTCAGACTCAATCACCCACCCCAAAACAATCATGGAATCAAAACGCTCCCATCAACAATCAAGTACAACACCAACCGTGGCCTGACTCCACTGTTTCCTTCCAATCAACAGTAGGCACAAACCCGGTGTCTGGTATTGCAGACTCTGCAGGCCCCAGCACATGCAAGTCCAAGTCTCTGGGAGACCTAACATCAGAAGACATATCATGCAACTTCCAGAGCAAATACCGCATCATCAGCCGCAGCTTTATCACTCACCAAATGAGAAAGCAGCGAATGAGGGGTGCCATGGGTGAAGGAACATACCAATCGCAGTCTTGTGATCCACTCACGGAACAGCTACGGAAACTGGTCAGTCTGGACGGTGACGACAGTCAGGCCGCAAACCCATCATGGTCACATCCGCACCCAACAAGTGTGACCCCTGAGGATCCCAGGGATGCAGACGATTCCCCTCCACCCCTAACCCGGCGGCTATCCTCCCGGAGTCAAAGCCGCGTACGCCACATCAATAGCCGTGCCCGCGAGAGACAACAGGAGGCTCTGAAACCTCGGACTGGCGCGGCGATCAACGGTAGCTCCACTATTGGTGGGGTGGTAATGAGGAACAAACCGACCTCACAGTACCCACTTGCCAACAGACACTCGACTGGCTCTTACATAGCAGGCTACTTCGGTCAGCTCGAAGACAGGGGACTTCCTGAAGGTGCTTGCACTTCATTGCATCATAGAAATGGGGACAGTTACGGAGATCTGTGTAATTCAGACCACTCACTTGCACCTGCTGACTCCATCCACTCTGCATCAGAACCAGAGGTCTACTTTTTACTCAGACTGTAGCTCTAATTATGGACACTTGGATTAAGAAGAAAGGACACACAGTAGATGCTTACATTGTCTGTTCCCACCCAATGGTCATTCTACTGGGCTATTTCTAATATTTTTAGAGGAAGATACAATCGTACAGTATAAGTGTAACATTACATATAATCCATGTTTGGATCTGACAGCATGAATTTCCTGTGAAATGTCCACTGTTCAGTAGTGAATGGTCTAGTGTGGCAATGTAATGTCTATATTCCGCTTGATGTGTTAATGTTCTTGGGAACTTTGATCCGTAGGCTGGTTGTACAGATACTTGTTATCTTTGTCAATGTGATGTACTGTTAAAATTTGTACATTTGAAGCAAAAACGAAGGTTTTTAAGAAACAGTGGGAACGTCCTTGCTACCATTCGAATGTTTCGAATTTTATTATGTGTTTCCAGAGATCAAATGTAAGTCTTCCTAATCTTTTCAGTGGTATTTCCTCATTTGTGTTACGTGTAAATATCAATGTCATGGCCATCTGAGATAGGTTTTAGTTGAGAACAAAATCCTAACTGTACTTTTTATGTTTGTGCATGTTACCTTTGAACATGTCAGGCATGACTATGCACCAATTTATACACTAGATGTTGCATCGCCTGAAATTGCACCAAACACGAAGTTGCATTGGGAAGAACAGAGTTACACAGGCTCGTTTCGATCTCTATGATTTGTAAGCTTTGAAAACACAATTGCAGCTTTTAAAGAGAGGGAGTTAATAGGTTTTTATTTTTATAATTACTTTGATACAGACTGCAAAAATACTATCTTGTCTGTTATGGTTATTTTATTTTTTATAACTGGAGTGACAAATGAGTAACAAAAGGAAGGGCACCAGGAAAGCAGGTTTTTCTATCATTTCAGTGTTACACCATCCTTTTTTTCTTTATATTGTTGCTCATTGGAGGACCGAGAGCATTTTCCTACCAATGCAATAAAATATTTGATTCTGAACACGTGTGTTTTCCGTTTCCTCTAAGTGATCTGTATTTCAATAAATGTGGTGACTGCAGCTTAAGCTAAAAGTCAGATCATTTTACTGACAAACAGCCTTGTCTTTACCCATATGCCATCTTGTAGATAATGAGACATAATTGCTCATGAAATTACAGCTTAATAGAAGTGCCAAATGGTGCACCTGTCGCACCGGGTATACAATTCCCCATACTGGTTTCAGCCTCATCTGTCCTACATTTTAAGTTTTATGGGTCAGCAAAGACATTATCTATTAGTTTTAATAAATCTATTAAGGGGGATATTTTTACAAGCTTCAAGTATTTTGAGGTCATTCAAATGACCTCACGCATACTCAGAGCAGTCAGCACCATGTGATTGGTAGGCTGTTGTTCCCATATCACCTTGAGGGTAATGATTTGAGTGCGCACTGCTTGTGTCATCGTTGTACGCAGCAAAATGCTCTGCGTCCACTATAAATACTGGCATCCGCACATCACTTGTGCAAATGGGGAAGGAGTATAGTTCTAGTCAATAGCTTTGTAAACCAAAGGAAAGAGTTTCATGCCTTACACATTTCGAGTTAAATTGATTCACAGCGTTGCTCTTTATTGCAATCTTTGTGACTTGCATTGTGACTCATATTTTGAAATTCTTTTCACAGTTACAGTACAGCTGCATCTATGTCTTGGCTTCTCGGGCTCCTCGTGCAGCAGCCCCACTGTCACACCTCGCTGCTGCTCCTCTGTGTCATGGGAGGACATGCGGGACTGAATGCGGTGGGTGCATTGCTGTGCTCACACTGGGGTCAGAGGAGCGACAGCAACCTCTCTATGGAGGGTGACGTGATGATTGGTGGACTTTTCCATCTCTACTATATTCCTTCAGCTATACAGCAGGAATACACTCAGCTGCAACATTACGAACGATGCTCGAGGTAAAGTTTAGCTCCTATATTTGACTCAGGTGGGTTGTTTCAGACTCCAGATTTGGAGTAAGAAGTTGGGACACTTTTAGAGGAACCTTAACAGAAAATAGAATGTTTCCTATAATTCAGTTATTTTAACTTTTGTGTTCTTTCCCCTGATATTTCTTCTTTTTTTTGGTCTCAGTTTAGACATAGAATCGGTGAAATATATGTATGCCATGATATTTGCTGTGGAGGAAATCAATCGCGACAGCACCTTATTGCCTGGAGTGAGACTGGGATACAGGATACGTAATAGCTGTTCCAGGTACCCCTGGGCCCTGGATGGCGCGCTGTCACTGGTGGCAGGAGACTTGAGCAGCTGCAACACCGGTGGAAAACCTGGTAAGAGTTAACATGGAGAGATGAAATGAAACAGATTTTAAAGATTTTTCTCAATTAACAGGCGAGAAAGTTGTTCCTTTGATCATTGGCGCTTCCTCATCAACAATAGGGATCATGCTGTCCAGCATCCTTCAGTCCCTCTCAGTACCAGTTGTGAGCCTTTTTCTCAACACTGAGTAAAATGCAAACTGACATGCTTGTGTAGAATTCACATATATCTTTCTTTGCCTTTTCCTCAGATTAGCTTCTTGGCAAGCTGCCCCTGTCTCAGTGACCGGGCAAAGTTTCCGACCTTTTTCCGAACTATTCCCAGTGACGTTTACCAAGCCCGAGCCATGGCGCAACTCGCCATTCGCTTTCACTGGACTTGGATCGGAGGAGTGGTGGCAAATAATGACTACGGTCACATGGCCATCCAGGTATGTATAGCACTAATTTATTAGAAATAATCTGAATATATGTGCACGCAGGGACCTGTTTGTCATCATAGATGTTCCAGGAAGAAATCAGAGGAAAGGAGATGTGTTTGGAATTCATAGAAACCGTCCACAGAGAAACTCTTATGACTGATGCCAGACGTATTGCGCTCACAATCCAAGCTGCTACCACAAGGGTCATTCTGGTCTTTTGCTGGTACAAAGATGTAAAGCAAATCCTTCTGGAATTAGCCAAGAGAAATGTAAGTGAATATCGTGGAAAGACATTGTCATCAGTGTTTTTGTTTTCTTGTAAAAAGGTGCTGTTTCTTCTGTCTGGGTTCATGTTGTTGTCTATTTATTGCAGGTCACTGGGAGACAGTTCTTGGCCAGTGAGTCTTGGAGCACCAGTGATGAACTTCTCCAAGAGCTCGCCATCACCGAACTGGCGGCCGGTGTTCTTGGAGTGGCCATTAAGAGTTCCACGATACCTGGATTTGAACATTTTCTCCAGAGTTTGAACCCGGTCCAGCGTCCTGACGATGAAATCTTGAGGGACCTCTGGGAAATAGAGTTTAAATGCAGCCCAGTACATCAAATTATACATACAAGTCTCTTTGTATTTCCTCCTTTAAAACACAGTCTGACCTTTAAATGTGTCTATTTTATGTCTTTCAAAGGGGTCCTTTAGAAAAGCTTCTCTGCCTCCTTGCAGCGGTGCAGAGTCCCTGGTTGAAATGAAGCATCCCTTCACTGACACCTCACAGCTCCGAGTGGAACACAATGTCTACCTTGCAGTTTATGCAGCAGCCCACGCCCTCCACAGCCTTCTCTCCTGTTCTGGACAAGACAGCTCTCCTGGAAAATCTAATTGCACGGCTCTAAATCACATCCGACCCATAGATGTAAATCTTTATACACAAATCTGTGGCACCACATTCACAACTGTAGGCGTTACTGGAATGACAATAACCCTGCTATTAATGCGTTTTAATGTCCTGCTATTAACTTTTCATGTTTTCAGGTATTGCAGCACTTGAACAAAGTGAATTTCACCACCCCAGGTGGGGAGACCTTTTATTTTGAAGGCGGTGACATGACAGCGAGGTATGACCTTGTTAACTGGCAGAAGACCCCCGATGGGCCACTAAAGCTGGTTGTGGTTGGTCGAGTGGATGGATTTGACCTGATCCTGAATGAGTCAGCCCTTCAGTGGAGCACAGGCTGGGATCATGTAGGTGGATCGGAAGGCTGTAGCCTCGAGACATTTTTAAATGTAATTATTAGAAACTGGCTTATTGTGTAGGTGCCTGTGTCAGTGTGCAGTGAGCGCTGCCCCCCCGGGACCAGAAAGGCCAACAGGAAAGGAGAACCTCTCTGCTGCTTCGACTGTATCCCCTGTGCTGACGGCCAGATTAGCAACACGAGCGGTGAGGGAAGTGTGACAGAGGCTCCTTTTTGTTCTGAACTTAGTTTCAACCCCCGTCTGTCACCGTTCAGGCTCTCTTCAGTGCGAGCGTTGTCCTCCTGAGTTCTGGTCCAACGACGGACAGACTGCTTGCGTTCCTCGACAGCTGGATTTTCTGTCCTTTAATGAAACCTTGGGTATTACTCTGACCACGGTGGCCGTGTCCGGCGCCGTGGTGACAGCGGCCGTGTTCGTGGTCTTCCTCCACTATCGTCACACGCCCGTGGTGAGAACGCGAGCACCCGCCGCCTGGAAAAGAGATCTACTCGTTTCATTACTGACTTAATCACCTTTACTTTTGCAGGTTCGCGCCAACAACTCTGAACTGAGCTTCCTGCTTCTGCTGTCGCTCAAGCTCTGCTTTCTGTGCTCGCTGGTTTTCATCGGCCGTCCGTCCGTCTGGTCCTGCCGCTTCCAGCAGGCGGCGTTCGGGATCAGCTTTGTACTTTGCATTTCCTGTCTCCTGGTAAAAACCCTCGTAGTTCTTGCTGTGTTCCGCTCAGCGCAGCCTGGTAGTAAAGCAACAATGAAGTGGTTTGGACCGTCCCAACAGAGAGGAAGCGTCTGTGTCTTTACCAGCATCCAGGTATATATGATCTAACCATGTAAGCATACTAAATTGTGTAAAGAAAAAATAAAATGGATGTGTGATGCTGTGTAATCTGTGGTACTGCAGATTATCATCTGTGGTATATGGCTGTCTGTGAGTCCCCCAAAGCCTGACCGTGATTTGGGTTTCCAAGGGTCAAAGGTCACTCTGGAGTGTACCATGGCCTCCGTGGTGGGCTTCTCTCTGGTTCTGGGCTACATCGGTTTGCTGGCCTGCACCTGCCTCCTGTTGGCCTTCCTGGCCCGGAAACTCCCCGACAACTTCAACGAGGCCAAACTGATCACCTTCAGCATGCTGATCTTCTGCGCCGTCTGGGTGGCCTTCGTCCCCGCCTACGTCAGCTCTCCCGGAAAGTATGTTGTTGCTGTGGAGATATTCGCCATCCTGGCTTCCAGTTACGGTCTGCTGTTCTGCGTCTTCGCTCCCAAGT
Source organism: Lagocephalus sceleratus (assembly GCA_911728415.1). NCBI lineage: Eukaryota > Metazoa > Chordata > Actinopteri > Tetraodontiformes > Tetraodontidae > Lagocephalus > Lagocephalus sceleratus. Next base: position 7,811,050 of record CAJVRN010000194.1, read on the forward strand.
GTTTCATCATTCTTTGGAGGCCGGAGAAAAACACAAAGAAACACTTGATGTCCAGAACCTAAGCATGACTCAGAATCCTGTCTCAAATAAAGTATCTGGCTTCCATGTGTTCATTTCTAATGTGCTGTAGCTTTATGACACCCAAATTATATATGATTGCATTTAAAGCAACATATGTTGAGAAATAAAAATGTTACACCAATATGACTTGTCTTGAGAGCTTTCAATACTTGCTTGCCTGACCTTAGTCCATATTCTTGTTCCTCCATTGACCCCATTAATATATTTTGTACTGGTGTACAACCACTAGGTGGAACCATCCTACCGTTTACAAATGATGTAAATGTAACCATACCCCTTCACCATCACAGGCCTTGCAGATGTACACATTTGCAGTTGTCATTTGCATTTGTCGAAAATCTTAATACACAAAAGCCAAACGTTATACTATGTTATACCATGCTATAAGTTTTACAATGGCTTTTCGGGACACACAATCTTTTATGTAGACAAAATCTTATAAAGCAGTTGAGGTTTCTCACCATCATAGGTCACATATCCCAGCGTCGTTGCTAATGTTGACCACTAGATGGGGTTTAACCCAAACGTTTGACTAGTTGGTGCTGAACTTATTTCTTTTGTCTGCTGGTTTTCTGCAGTACAGACGATTTCATGTCAATAAAACCATTTTCCCAAAGCCATTCTGCTTCTTGGCCTCAAGAGCCGGAACAACAAATGTTAAGAAATTCTAAATTACCTTTCGAATTTAATCAATTCCTGAATGTTACACTTCAAACTTTACTTCTATATTATTTTCTCTGAAGTTATTTCAAAATGGTTTAGATGCTCAAATGAGACAAAACAGCCTTTGCACCTCTGTTGCTTAAAGTTACAAACAGAGCTTTGCACCTGATTTTACTCTGAATGACCTCCACATTCTCCGGTCTCAGTCTCCAAACAGATATAAGTAAATGCTTTGGAAGTTACTGACAGAGAGAGCTGGTACAGAAGGATGTGTTTTTGGGTGTGAGGTCATGTTCTTGTACGTCATGTTAATGTCCCTGCACCCCAGAATGCAACAATATGTCCCAGGCCTCAAAATGAGATGATCAGCTACTCAGTGTAAACTTATCGTCCTGTTTACAAGGTGAGCATCAGTTTCATGCCTAGACAAAAATCATTGGAAAATTTCAAGTGAAGATCAACAAACATAGATACTGGTGATTAATCACATTAAGATGGAGAAATCAAAATGTGACTGCTGGTGCATTAGGTTTGCTGAAGTGAAGTGATGTTGACAGAGGACTCTTGATTTTATCATTAGTTAGTAATTATTGGGCTTGTTTTGAGTCGGTTCCAGCTTGTTTTTCTAACTGCGATCACTTATTTGCCTCCCGAGAGTCAGAACTCTGGTGAGAACTTGTGAGACCAGTAGCCCACGCGTCTCCTGGGATGTTCTCGGTTACAATGACGAGTGAGAAGAGAATACGAATTGATGTGGAATGACTGATTGTCTCCCAGTAGTCCCAATCTTCAGAACCATTAGGCCAGTGTGAGCAGCTCTATGTATATACCAGTCAAAAGGACTATAGAAAGGGTGAATCCAAGCTGGGGTATAATGGGAGACTGGTTCCACAGAAGAGGAGCAAAGGTTCTTATTGAATTTATTTTATTCAAAGGTTGTAGGACATCTTGGGAGCATAAAGCAGAAATAGGGAACTGTAAAATCTTTAAATGGCCTGGTTATTACTCTAATAGAGTAGAAGCCTCTCAGCTTCTTTATTTCCTTTAGCAACTACATAAAATTGTCTTGGCTCCCCATTTTGCTAAGAAAGCAGCCCTGACCCATCAAGACAGAACATTTAAGTCCTGTGAGTTGTGAGGGATAGCTGAGGATTTTGGAAGCTCAAGTCGGGTGATATTTCCTGCTGAACGAAGCGACAGCTGTCAGGGAATAGAGCACCCATTAAAAGGCGAACACGGTTGAAAACATGCTCGGGTAGATGCTGAACAAATGGCCTCGTGGATGACAGTCGTTCCCAGCAGACCATTGCCCAAAGCATCGTACTGCCTCCTCCGGGTTTGCCTTCTTCCCATAATGCATCATGATGCCATGTGTTCACGCATGGAAGCGCACACCCTGCAATCCATGCGATGTAAAAGCAAACATCATTCAAGAAAAGACCAACCTCTTCCAATTCTCTGTGGTCCATTATTGAATTGAAACTTTATATCCTTTTGCCCCCCCCTAGGCTCTGGTGTCTCTCTAATGGGTCCATGATCTCTGCAGTTGTTGAGCTCTGTTGTTGCACAAAATATAGAATATAATAACTATTACTACTATGACATATGAACCACAATATGTTTCTGATTTTCCTACCATGATAACTAAACACAATACTGCGGTGTGCAGTGTGCGGTCAGTGATTATCGAGATGTGGGTTTTTAAAAACAGCTTAAGTAGACATCTTCATAACGGCCCCGCAATAAAACAACATGTGCTGATGAGACCTGGAGGGGCCGTAGCGTGAAGGGTCTGTAGGGATACATGTGGTCACTGCCCTCCAGGTGAATGCTGCAGTTTCTCTCTCTCTCTCTCTCTCACATACACACACACACATGCACATACACATCACTCAGTCATTTTATTATTGTTTTTCTTCTGCCTCTGAGAGAGGTAACTTGATGCTGTGTCATTTTGTTTACTGCCATTCCTCCACGGGCTTTACAGCAGTTATAAATACCAACAACAGGGCTGCGCAGACCTGCCGGGCAGCTCATCATACGTTCACTACGTGTCCTGCGTACCGAGTGATGTGTCACTGTAGTCAGGTCATGCCTACTTTCCTCACTTTGTACCTTCTTGTTTTCCTTATTTAATCAAATGTAGCTCTGTCTGGTCATTCCATCAGTGTGAAGTGGACAGAACCTCATCATCCATGTCTCTGCTGTTACGGATCTTCACCTTGCTCCTGGGCTTCGGAGCCAGGGAGCTGGGACTCGGTGGGGGCTTACAGTTTGTCCAGGGTCTGACTTGTTCTCAGTGGTCCACGCCGAGCGAAAAGGGGCTCTTCCAGGACGGGGACGTGGTCGTCGGCGGCCTCTTTAATCTTCACTACAAGCCTCCGGACACAGCCCTCACCTTCACCCAGCAACCAAATTACAAAGCTTGCACTGGGTAAAGCTGCACTATTTCATTGCATTTATGTGAAATGTTGTGACCCCCCCGCCTCCAAATCCAACTTTTCCATTTCTATTCTCCTTGTTCTTGGATTCAGGCTGGAGAACCTTCCTTTGCAGTACATATATGCCATGGTGTTTGCAGTGGAGGAGATCAATCACAGCTCCACGCTGCTGCCAGGCGTGACTCTCGGGTACCACATCCGCGACAGCTGCGCCCTCCATCCCTGGACCACGCAGGCGGCGCTGTCCCTGGTTGGAGGCGATGGCGCCAGCTGCTATTTTGCAGCCCCGCCGAACTCCTCTGCTGAGACTGCTGAAAAAAAAGGTAGCGCTTAAACCCCGCAGTGGCTGACTAAATCATATTTGATTAAAAAAAAAAACAAAACAAAACAAAAACGCTGTTTTGAAATTTTCAGGCGCTGGCTCCGTTCCTTTGATTATTGGCGGTGCGTCGTCCATCGCAGCGAAAGTACTCTTGGGAACCCTGAGCCCACTCTCTGTACCTTTAGTGAGTTATCAGTCATTTCATTTATTTATAAAATTATGTCACATGACTGTTGTTGAAGCACACAGGAGACGGTAGATGATTTAATCTGATTGTCTTCATAACCTAATGATAACAATATTATTAGAAAACACACACATCGAGCCTGCACAGCAGTTTAGGAGCTTTGTGGGTGTTTTTCAGATAAGCTACACGGCCAGCTGCCCCTGTCTGAGCGACAGACAGCAGTATCCCACCTTCTTCAGGACCATGCCCAGCGATATTTACCAGGCCCAGGCTCTCGTCCAGCTCGCCTTACGCTTCAACTGGACCTGGATTGGGGCGGTGGTGGCCAACAACGATTACGGTCACATGGCAGTTAAGGTGCTCAGAGGGTTTTGGTGAAGAAATTCCCGCTTGAGGGTGTATTTATGCGCGTGTGTTCCGTCAGGTGTTTCAAGAGGAGACCCGGGGGAGAGGTGTGTGTCTGGCGTTCGTTGAGACTCTCCAAAGGGAGACGATTGTGAGGGACGCCAGACGCGCGGCGCTCACAATCCGGGCCTCAACGGCGAGGGTGATCCTGGTTTTCAGCTGGTACACTGACGTGAGGGAGCTCTTCCGCCAGCTGCACGCAATAAACGTGAGAAAAAGGCTCCGCCGGTGATCCGAGTTGCGCGAGCGATCGGCCCGAGGGGCGCTGAGCTTTTAATGATGCCTCCACCTGCAGGTGACTGGCAGGCAGTTTCTGGCCAGCGAGGCCTGGAGCACCAGCGAGGTTCTTCTCAAAGACCCCATCACTTCCAAAGTGGCGAGTGGGGTTGTCGGCGTGGCCATCGCGAGCGAACACATACCCGGTTTTAACCGTTTCCTCAGAGGCTTGAACCCGTCTCTTCGGCCCAGAGACGAATTTCTGCAAGAATTCTGGGAGGAGGAATTTGGCTGCAGCCCACCGACTCCTGCTCCGAACGCCTCTGGTCGTTTGAGGGCTTCTCTGCCACCCTGCAGCGGTGCGGAGACTCTGGAGGGGGTGCAGCACCCCTTCACTGACACCTCGCAGCTCAGGGTGACGTACAACGTCTACCTCGCCGTGTATGCGGCGGCCCACGCCCTTCACAGCCTTCTCTCCTGCCCCGGACCGAACACCTCTCCTGGAAGAACCAACTGCACCTCCCCGGAGGGCATCAAACCGACAGAGGTGATTAAAAAAAAAAAAAAAAAGTTACACAGATTGAGTGAAGGCGGTTAAAAACATGAAAACCTCGCAGCTTCAACCCTGTTGTGCTTACAGCTCCTGCGGCACTTGAGCAAAGTCAATTTCACCACACCGCAGGGAGAGCTGCTGTACTTCCGCGGTGCAGATATTCCTGCAAAGTATGACCTCATTAACTGGCAGGAGGGCACAGGGGGGATCCTCAGGCTCGCCCTGGTCGGTCGCGTGGCTGGATTTGACCTCCAGCTGAACGGCTCAGCAATCGAGTGGAGCACGAGACACAATCAGGTGACTTTGAGGGAGGATCTCAGTCACGGAGATCTAAATGCATCAAAATGTGTCCAGATTCAAGTATTTCATGTGCTTGGAATGTGCCTGTGTAGGTGCCTGTGTCAGTGTGCAGTGAGCGCTGCCCCCCCGGGACCAGAAAGGCCAACAGGAAAGGAGAACCTCTCTGCTGCTTCGACTGTATCCCCTGTGCTGACGGCCAGATTAGCAACACGAGCGGTGAGGGAAGTGTGACAGAGGCTCCTTTTTGTTCTGAACTTAGTTTCAACCCCCGTCTGTCACCGTTCAGGCTCTCTTCAGTGCGAGCGTTGTCCTCCTGAGTTCTGGTCCAACGACGGACAGACTGCTTGCGTTCCTCGACAGCTGGATTTTCTGTCCTTTAATGAAACCTTGGGTATTACTCTGACCACGGTGGCCGTGTCCGGCGCCGTGGTGACAGCGGCCGTGTTCGTGGTCTTCCTCCACTATCGTCACACGCCCGTGGTGAGAACGCGAGCACCCGCCGCCTGGAAAAGAGATCTACTCGTTTCGCTACTGATTTAGTCACCTTTACCTTTGCAGGTTCGCGCCAACAACTCTGAACTGAGCTTCCTGCTTCTGCTGTCGCTCAAGCTCTGCTTTCTGTGCTCGCTGGTTTTCATCGGCCGTCCGTCCGTCTGGTCCTGCCGCTTCCAGCAGGCGGCGTTCGGGATCAGCTTTGTACTTTGCGTTTCCTGTCTCCAAGTCAAGACCATAGTGGTTCTTGCGGCGTTCCGCTCGGCCCGGCCAGGCGCCAGGGCCTTGATGAAGTGGTTCGGACCGTCCCAACAGAGAGGAAGCGTCTGCGTCTTTACCTGTGTGCAGGCAAGAGTTGCAGACGGATTTGATTTGATTTCAGAATTGTATTTATTTTAACAGTTTAATACAAAATGGGATTATTTTTCACGTCAATGTGACTCAATGAGTGGTTGTTATCACAGTGTGAAGCTCATGTGCAATGCTTTCTTTCATCAAGGTTATCATCTGTATTGTTTGGCTGTCACTGAGCCCCCCAGTGCCCCAAGCTGACTTGGATGTGCCGGGCTTACAGGTCACCCTGGAGTGTGCCATGGCCTCCGTGGTGGGCTTCTCTCTGGTTCTGGGCTACATCGGTTTGCTGGCCTGCACCTGCCTCCTGTTGGCCTTCCTGGCCCGGAAACTCCCCGACAACTTCAACGAGGCCAAACTGATCACCTTCAGCATGCTGATCTTCTGCGCCGTCTGGGTGGCCTTTGTTCCCGCCTACGTCAGCTCTCCCGGGAAATACTCGGTCGCTGTGGAGATATTCGCCATCCTGGCTTCCAGTTACGGTCTACTGTTCTGTGTCTTTGCTCCCAAGTGTTTCATCATTCTTTTGAGACCAGAGAAAAACACAAAGAAACAACTAATGATGCGGTAGCAAAGACAATATGAGTTTAATATTACCTACTGACAGCAAAGTAATGATTCTGTTTCTATCCATCATACCTTTTTTTTTTAGACATCTACAGTCTTAATCTCTCTCTGCTGCTGTATCTGCTATATCTGTGCATCTCTATCAAATTACAGATTAAAAATACTAAATTATGAAATAAGGAAGAATATCTTGATTAATGTATGCATGTTTTGACTATTTAATAAAATTACTTCAATTATGATGCATTTAAAGCACAATTAATCATTTAAAAAAGCTAATGCTGTTGTGAGTCTTTATTTCTGTGTGTTTATTTTAACCCAGTTGAAATTCAGTTGTGTGAAATAACGTGTTTAATTCAGGGAAAAATTTGCAACATCAATCAATATTATTGATTTCATGAGACACATCTAATCCGGTTTCAACATAAAAGCTATGAAGGCAGTGATTATGAGCATCTGTGCAGTCATTTAACCACATCATCATCAGTGGAGACACACAAGTGTCATCACAACAGGCCAGTACTTGATGAGCACTTTGTAAATCCTGTCAGTGTTTTACCCTTGTGTATCAGTCTATGATTATACTCTCTCGCTCTCTCTCTGTATATATATATATATATATATTTTAATTATTTTAATATATATATATATTTATTTTAATATATATATATTTATTTATATTTAATTTTTGACCTGTCTTGAGTCTTTTAAAAAACTGAAAGGGAAACACTGCCATCTGGTGGTCAAAATATACAGCTGCATTAGTGAGAGTAAATTCTGGACCTTGGCCTATTCTTGCATCTGGAACAAACAAACACTGTTTCTCATAGATGAGAGGAAGAAGTGAGTAACATCAGACCACAACATTCTGGTTCCATGTTTCTATAACTGTGATGCCACCATCATCGAAGTAAAACAGGTATTGCCAACACCGACACGTTGCTACCACTTAGGCCACCAAAAGTGATGAAACACTTAGACACCATTGATTTTAGTATCTTTTAAATAATCTCTCTTTTTAAATCCCTTTTGCCTCTGATGTGATGCAACTATCAGAACAAAGACAAAAAACCCCAATTATTATATTATTTTATATTCACTGAGGAGAGATTTTCTTGCACTCCTCGTACAGCAATATATGATGTCATATAACATATCAATTAATAATAACAATGATAATAATAATGTCCCAATATTCTTCTTCTTCTTCTTCTTCTTATTGTTATTAAATATGGCAACCTTCGGGGTTATTCTACTCACTGTACAGCACAGATACAAATGTAATGTTTCAAAAAAAGCAACTGATTGAGCATTGTTGTTGATTTTTTTTTTAATTGATTCGACCCATGATGGCTTTTTTTGTGTTCCTCTCTGGTCTCAGCAGCATGATGTAACATTTAGGTCCAAACAGTGCAGCTAAGAGGCCAAAACTGGAGGCCAGAATGGCAAAGACCTCAACTGCATCTGCATATTTGCCTGGTGAGCTGATGTAAGCTGGGACAAAGGCCACCCACACAGCACAAAAGATCAACATGCTGAAAGTGATGAGTTTGCCCTCGTTGAAACTATCAGGAAGGTTCCTTGAATAGAACGCAATCAGAAAACTGAGAATAGCCAATAAACCGATGTAGCTTAGTAGCAGCGAAAAGCCAACTGTGGAGCCAACGGCGCACTCATAAATGATCTTTTCATGGTTATATTGAGTGTTCTTATGAGGAACTGGGGAGGCTAAAAGAATCCATGATATGCAGATTGCTGCCTGAATAGAGGTTAGAACGATAACGGTTCCTCTCTGCTGCACAGCACCAAACCATTTCAGAATAGCGCCCCCTCCTGGTTTAGAGGCTCTGAAGACAGCCAGGACCACCATAGTTTTCACCAGGATACACGAGACACAGAGCACGAAGCTGATACCGAACACCGCGTGTCTCAGCTGGCATGTCCAAAGCCTGGGACGACCGATAAAGAGCAGAGAACAGAGGAAACACAACTTAAGGGACACCAAGATCTGATAACTGAGCTCTGAGTTGTTGGCCCGTACAACAGGTGTACTGCGATGATGGATGAAGATGGCCAATACAACAGCACTGATCACTGTTCCCAACAACGAGGCGGCTGTCAGACAGATACCCAGAGGCTCTTGGTAGGAGAGGAACTCAGTTTTCTTGGGAACACAGTGGTCACGCTGGGGGCTGGACCAGAAGTCCTCTGGACAACTGGTGCACTCCATGGAATCTGAAAAACACATGGACACAACTATGAGAGGCAGATTTCTGTCTCTGAACTACAGTGTTTTAGATAATATACCGACCTGTTTTGTTGCTGAATTTTCCCTCAGAACAAGGGAGACAGTCAAAGCAGCAGACAGGTTGTCCTTTCTTCCTGGACATGCGGGTTCCAGGAGGACAGCTCTGACTGCACACTGACTGTGGGGGCTGCAAGAGGAAAAAAAAAAACATTACTGTTAAAATATCTGTTATGTCATGTCAATCAAACCAATGGTTAACCTTTTGGGATTCAAAGTTCCAGAAGATTTTGTCTTCATGGATTGAGAGTTCTTCCCCTCTGAACGGTGACCTCTTGACCTCACCCACGTTCTGAACCTTCATTCTTCCATCAGGGAGCCACAGCCAGTTCATGATGTCATAGATTGGGAGGACATCGCCGTTTTCATCAAATGATACTTGATCACCAAATGAAGTGGTGAAATTGACTTTTTCCAAGTAGTACACAAGCTGGAAACATCATGAAAGACAGGCAGATAAAATAACCAAAAAAAAAAATTTAATTTCAAGTGTTAGATTAGAGAACATCTGGGTCCTGCATCACACCTGCCATGGTTCCAGTTGTTTCACGCTGCCACAGCTGTTCCCACTGAAAGGGCCCCTCCCTGGCTCACACTTCAACATGTTATCAAGCGCGTATGCCAGAGCGTACACAGCTTTGTACACGTTATACTCTGGTCTGAGGTTAGACAGATCCATGAACTCCGTCCCTGCGTCCTCCAGATGTTCCCTCCCTGTGCACTCACGCCCTCCAGCCTCTGCCCGACCTGCTGCAAATCTGCACTGAAACGTGTGCTCCCAAAACTTCTTCACCTGTCACATGTTCAAAGAGACGACCTTCAGAGGCATTCCTGTTCTTTCAGGCATCTGGTCGGATCACGCAGTTAGCTCTAACCATGTGACTTCCGTCGGTGTTGCCGGATCCTTCCTCAGGATGGAGCTGCAGCAGGAATTCCCTCAGTCCTGAAATTTCCCCTCGGCGGATGGCGATGCCGAGCGTGCCCGCCAGGTACGGCCTGAGCTCCGAGGTCTGAAGCACAGACGCGGCTGTCCAGGCCTCACTGGCAATCCACTGGAGACCAGTCACATCCTGCCTCCTCACCTGCACCACAGACCGATCGCCCCCCCCCACCCCCCCCCCGCGTCACTCGCAGCTGCAAATGCGTCTTACGGCTCGCTCTGGGCGTCTGACCTCTTCCATCAGGTTGATCATGTGGCTCTCGTGCGCGAACACGATGACCACGCGAGCCGTGGACGCCTTCATCACGCGCACGATTCTCCTCAGCTCCGGCCCGTCCTCGCCCCACGGCAGCACCTCCAGGTAGGCCAGGCAACCTCTGCCCGACTCGGCCAGGTCGGACTGAAAGGATCGGGCGGCGTGGAGCCCGTAATCATCATCGCTGACCAACAGGCCCATCCAGGTCCAGCCGAAGCGCTTCAGGATCTGGATCATGGCACGCACCTGAGTGAATTTAGCAGCAGAACTTGTGTTTGGGATGAAGTACCTCAGATACAGCTGATTGAACGAATCTTTAAGAGTTTCAGGCGGTTCGGGGGAGTGAACCAGTTTCAACGAGCGGTCGTCACCTGGAAAGCATCACTTGGGATCGTCCTGAAGAAAGATGGAAACATGTGCCGGTCGCTCAAGCAGGAACATGTGGCGAAATAGCTCACCTAAAACATTTCCAAATCACCACAGTTACCTTTAGTTCCCCATCGCAACATGTCAACATCTCAAAAGCTGAAGTTGCAACGCAGCAAACTTACCATGGGTACCCTGTACAAACCTAAAACAGTGGAGATGGCAATGGAACGGGTGGAGGAAGAGTCGCCCACAAGTCCCATGACAGGAGGGCTCCCTTTACACTTGTCTGTCAATACAAACTGCTCCTCTTCCCCACTGATCAAGGACAGCGCTGCACGGAATCCAATGGCTAGTTTGACGCAGTTGTCATATATGCTGTAGCCCAGGGTCACATTTGGGAGCAGGTGGGGGGTTCTGTTGATTTCGTCGATGGCAAAGACCATGGTCTGCGCCTGTCGGAAGCCTAAAACATCAAAACTGGCACAAGAACACACCTTGAAAATAAAGACTGGGAAGTTTCACAATTCTGAAACCGAAAAAAAAAAAACGAAACCAAAAGAGCAGGCGGACTCACCCGTGGCAGGTAGGATGCTGTGGCTTTGAGGCGAAGGACAGATCGGGAAAGACGGAGAAGAAGTGGATTTCGAAAAGCCCACCCAGAACCACGTCCCCAGCCCTGTGCATCCCACTGAGGGCAAACTGCTCCTGCATCCGACAGGAGCGAAGAGGGGAGGACTCCGGGAAATGAAAGTGGCAACCAAGAGAAAGTAAACAGAGAAGGGAGCACAAACGGACCTGCGACACATGCCACATGACTTTGCTCCTGTTCTTGTGCTGCTGGTTCTGCTCCTTTTTTATCGACTTGCACTCTGGCTATTGCCTGTGAGCCACCCTTGAGGCTAAAACCACAAACAGGGGCAGGGCTGTACTTTTCTGTTGAACTTGCTTTCATGTGAGTTTATTGTTTTTAATTTCTCTCCCTATTTAAAATATTTTTTTTTAAGAATTGAATTTGTGTTGTATGTATTTATTTTTGGCCTTTTATTTGAAGTTGTCTTACAGACAATACGATGAACCATCCAGCATTCCCCACTTTATTATGTCTTTTAGTATTTCTAAATATAAGAATATAAAGTTAAAAAAACAAAAACAGAAAAAGTTCAAAGTAGATCCTATATATCACTGACATGTCCAAATGTTTGCATCAGTAACAACTTAGATCTATTTAACATCTATTTTGGCTTTATTTTTTGTGATGTCTCGAGCCATGATGGCTTTCTTTGTGTTTTTATTCGGTCTGAAGAGGATTATATAACACTTAGGACCGAACAGCGCTACCAAAAGCCCAAAGCTCGAAGCTAAGATAGCAAAGACCTCGACTGCATCAGCATATTTACTGGGGGAGTTGATGTAAGCTGGGACAAAGGCCACCCAAACAGCTGAGAAGATCAGCATGCTGAAAGTGATGAGTTTGGCCTCATTGAAGTTGTCGGGAAGATTTCGGGCAAAAAATGCTAAGAGGAAACTGAGGATTGTTAGCAGCCCAATGTAGCCAAGCAATGCTGAGAAACCGATTGTTGACCCCATGGCACACTCATACACAATAATGTCCTTCTGGTACTGAGTGTTTTTTTGAGGTCCTGGTGTGGCTGAAGCAATCCAGGCAATGCAGATCACTGCCTGAATACAAGTAAGAGCCAGAACGGTTCCTCTCTGCTGCACAGCACCAAACCATTTCAGAATAGCGCCCCCTCCTGGTTTAGAGGCTCTGAAGACAGCCAGCACCACCATAGTTTTCACCAGGATACATGAGACACAGAGCACAAAGCTGATTCCGAACACCACGTGTCTCAGCTGGCACGTCCACAGCCTGGGACGACCGATGAAGAGCAGAGAACAGAGGAAACACAACTTAAGGGACACCAGGAGCAGGAAACTGAGCTCTGAGTTGTTGGCCCGTACAACAGGTGTACTGCGATGATGGATGAAGATGGCCAACACAACAGCACTGATCACTGTTCCCAACAACGAGGCGGCTGTCAGACAGATACCCAGAGGCTCTTGGTAGGAGAGGAACTCAGTTTTCTTGGGAACACAGTGGTCACGCTGGGGGCTGGACCAGAAGTCCTCTGGACAACTGGTGCACTCCATGGAATCTGAAAAATATATGGACACAACTATGAGAGGCAGATTTCTGTCTCTGAACTACAGGGTTTTAGATAATAAACCAACCTGTTTTGTTGCTGAACTTTCCCTCAGAACAAGGGAGACAGTCAAAGCAGCAGACAGGTTGTCCTTTCTTCCTGGACATGCGGGTTCCAGGAGGACAGCTCTGACTGCACACTGACTGTGGGGGCTGCAAGAGGGCAGTGGAATGACAAGGATGCATCAATGAATAAATTACAAATAATCAGTGGATATATTCCAGAAAAATAACCTTGTTAGATTCAAAGTTCCAGAAGATTTTGTCTTCATGGATTGTAAGTTCTTCACCTCTGGAGGGTGACCCTTTTACCTCACCCACATTCAGAACTTTTGCTCTTCCATCAGGGAGCCACAGCCAGTTCATGATGTCATATATCGGTAGGACATCGCCGTTTTCATCAAATGACACTTGATCACCAAAAGCTGTGGTAAAATTGACTTTTTCCAAGTAGTACACAAGCTGGAAATAGAAATGCTATTTATTTATACATCTCTAAATTGATTATATTGGCTTTTACTGACTGGATATTATAGGATTTAATGCAAATAGTGTGAAAGCTACAATTTCATAGCATCGAGAACAAAGAATTAATTAAAAGAGTGAATGACAGTGGCTCCAAATCACCAATTTTACATGAGAATGAAGCGGATGCATTTGCAAAATGAGCAGATGGATGATAAATGGATACATCACCTGCCACGACTCCAGCCTGTGACTCTCTGCACAGCTGTGTCCACTGAAAGGGCCCCTCCCTGGCTCACACTGCAGCATGTCATCAAGTGCATATGCCAGAGCGTACACAGCTTTGTACACATTATACTCTGGTCTGAGGTTAGACAGATCCATGAACTCACTATCTGCATCCTCAATAGATTCCTGTCCTGTGCAGAGTACCTCACCAGCTTCCACCAAACTGTCAAACTTACACTGGAAAACGTATTCCCAAAACTGTCGAACCTGAAATTTGTGTGAGTCTTCATCAATATTAGTTTAAATCATACAACCTTTGTACGTTCTCCTACCATACTGGTCTCTGTGTCGTGAATGTTCCCGTCAGGACGGATTTGTAGGAGGAATTCTCTGAGCCCCGGTATTTCTCCACGGCGGATGGCGATTCCCAGCATGCCCCCCAGGTACGGCATGAAACGAGGTACCTGGAGGACGGAAGCGGTTGTCAAGGCTTCACTTGCAACCCACTGCCGGCCTGTCACATTCTGTCTCATCACCTGTGTATGACATCACAGAGTATGAAACAGGAAAAGTGTCTTAAATTTCAACTTGATTTATTAATTCAATTTAATTCCAACCTCTTCCATGAGTTGAATCATGTGTATTTCATGTGCAAACACCATCAGCACACGAGCTGTCGATTTCTTTATAACATGCACAATCCTCCTCATTTCACTTGGATCACTGTCCCAAGGCAAAACCTCCAAGTAGGCCAGACATCCTCCCCCAGACTGGACCAGGTCAGACTGGAATGATTGGGCAACATGGAGCCCATAATCATCATCACTGACCAGCAGTCCCACCCAAGTCCAGCCGAAGTGTTTCAGGATCTGGATCATTGCACGCACCTAAGGATATGAAGTTAGCATTTTTTCTTATTTACTGATATAAAGCTTAATTAATGCACATTTTATACAACAGTGCTTGCTCAGCAACTCGTGGCTTTCCTAAATCAGTTTTTCTGCATCAATTTCACCTGGAAAGAATCACTGGGAATGGTCCTGAAGAAAGATGGAAACAGCTGATGATCACTCAGACAGGAGCAGGTAGAAAAATAACTCACCTGTAGAGAAATATGCAGAATTCCTGGCTATTTCTTCTCAGAAGACTAATTTAAACAGTATGTTTGGAGTAATAAATCACTTACAATTGGCATTTTGTATAAACCCAACACGCTGGAAATGGCAATAGAAAATGTTGAATAGTGATCTCCCACGATGCCCAACACTGGAGGAGGCCCCTCACAGTCTTCTTCGAGCAGAAACTGCTTTTCTGAGCTGCTCACCAGTGACAGCGCACCGCTGAATCCAACCACAAGTGCACCGCAGTTGTCAAAAAGACTGTATCCGAGAGTCAAGTTAGGGAACAGATTGGAATTTCTGTTGATCTCCTCAACAGCAAATGCCATGGTCATGGCATGTCTGAAGCCTAGGATGTCAAATCTAATGCAAACAATAAGGATTAAAGAAGATTTTGTTACTTGTGTTGTGCGTGCGTGTGTGTCAGAAACTCACCCTCGGCAGATGGGCTGTTGTGGCTCGGTGGTGAAGGTCAGCTCAGGGAAGATGGAGGTGTAGTGGACCTCAAACAGCCCACCCAGGACCACATCACCGGGCTTGTGCATTCCATTCAGGCGGAAACTTCGCCATAATTTGCAAGAAGGGGATGTGGAATAGTGTGAAGATGATAATGAAAAGAAGAAGATGAGGAAGGCACACAAGGGAAAACACGACTCCAGTAGTTCTATCATCCCTGCCCTCTTCCTGTGACAGCTGGTGACTGTCTGCTATTCACATGATGTTCTTTACTTTTATATGAACTGATGTGTCATCATTATTTCACTTTGCATCATTTCAGCATCCTTATACCCCATGAGATCTTCAACTACATGGGCTACATTTACTTTTTGTTTCTTCATTTTTGGGTATTTCAATAAAATATATCATTAGTCATTTCTTTTTCGATTACAAAAATACAGATTATGACATCTATACAAACCCTGTTAATTTGACTCCTGAATTGTTTATTACATGCAATAATAATGACGAAATAAAGAGAGAGAGAAAGAACATAGAGAGCGAAGGGGAAGCAAAATGATGAGTCCAACAAAAACCATCAGAGAATAAGATGAATCAGTTAATGAACAAGTTTGAGATCAGGCCTCTAAAGAATATTGTCTTTCTTCGTGGAGCTATACTGGAGATATACTGCAGATAATATAACATGTGTGCACTCGGAATGTGACCTGTAAAGGTGGGGAAATGGGAATAATGGGCCATAGTACAACCCATAATGACTTGAAAAGAAGAAAATTATTTTCTTAATTCAATCATTTAATTTTATAATGACTACAGTCCACATATTCATTCTAAAACATAATTGAATATTGATTGATCTTATTTTAGTATTTATGCTTGCTGTTGAAACTTTTTATTTTGACATGGAAGAACTGGCTCTCACTTCATCGGGTCATGATGGCTCTTTTTGTGTTTCTCTCAGGATGAAAAAGGATAATATAACATTTTGGTCCAAAGAGCGCCACCAACAGGCCAAAACTGGATGTGAGGATCGCAAAGACCTCAACTGCATCAGCATATTTGCCGGGGGAGTTGATGTAAGCTGGGACAAAGGCCACCCAAACAGCTGAGAAGATCAGCATGCTGAAGGTGATGAATTTGGCCTCATTGAAGTTGTCGGGAAGATTTCGGGCAAAAAACGCTAAGAGGAAACTGAGGACGGCCAGTAAGCCAATGTAACTGAGCAACACTGCAAAACCCGCTGTGGAGCCAACGACACACTCGAAAATGATCTTGTCAGTGTGGTACTGAGTGTTTTTATGTGGCTTTGGTGAGGACAACAGCAGCCAAACAATGCAGATCACTGCTTGTATTGAAGTGAGACCCAGAACGGTTCCTCTCTGCTGCACAGCACCAAACCATTTCAGAATAGCGCCCCCTCCTGGTTTAGAGGCTCTGAAGACAGCCAGGACCACCATAGTTTTCACCAGGATACACGAGACACAGAGCACAAAGCTGATTCCGAACACCACGTGTCTCAGCTGGCATGTCCACAGCCTGGGACGACCGATGAAGAGCAGAGAACAGAGGAAACACAACTTAAGGGACACCAAGATCTGATAACTGAGCTCTGAGTTGTTGGCCCGTACAACAGGTGTACTGCGATGATGGATGAAGATGGCCAATACAACAGCACTGATCACTGTTCCCAACAACGAGGCGGCTGTCAGACAGATACCCAGAGGCTCTTGGTAGGAGAGGAACTCAGTTTTCTTGGGAACACAGTGGTCACGCTGGGGGCTGGACCAGAAGTCCTCTGGACAACTGGTGCACTCCATGGAATCTGAAAAATATATGGACACAACTATGAGAGGCAGATTTCTGTCTCTGAACTACAGGGTTTTAGATAATAAACCAACCTGTTTTGTTGCTGAATTTTCCCTCAGTACAAGGGAGACAGTCAAAGCAGCAGACAGGTTGTCCTTTCTTCCTGGACATGCGGGTTCCAGGAGGACAGCTCTGACTGCACACTGACTGTGGGGGCTGAAGAAGGGCAGTGGAATGACAAGGATGCATCAATAAATAAGTTACAATTAATCAGTGGATATATTCCAGAAAAATAACCTTGTTAGATTCAAAGTTCCAGAAGATTTTGTCTTCATGGATTGTGAGTTCTTCACCTCTGGAGGGTGACCTCTTGACCTCACCCACATTGAGAACTTTCATTTGCCCATCAGGGAGCCACAGCCAGTTCACGATGTCATAGATTGGAAGGACATCACCATTTTCGTCAAATGATACTTGATCACCAAATGATGTGGTGAAATTGACATGTTGTAGATAATGCATGAGCTGAAAATGAATGATGACACATGAGGATTGTTGGGTTGGAAAACGTGATTGTAATGTTCTAGTCAAGGTTACAGTCCAGTATTCCAGAAAATGCTCAGCTGTGTTGCTCCAATTGGATCAGCTGATAAAAGTCTACAGTAACCAGGTGTAAGTTGGGCCCACTGGTATTGAGTTTAAAATCCAAGGATTCACAAAAACCAAGGGGATATGCTGGTCATTTTCCAGTGTCAGTTCTCACCTGCCACGGCTCCAGTCTCTGGATGTCTGCACAGCTTTGTCCACTGAAAGGGCCCCTCCCTGGCTCACACTGCAGCATGTCATCAAGTGCATATGCCAGAGCGTACACAGCTTTGTAAATGTTATACTCTGGTCTGAGGTTAGAAACATCCAAGAACTCAGTGTCTACCAACTCCATCTGTTCATCTCCTGTGCAGGCTTCTGTTGAATCAGACGCACCAAATTTACACTGGAATGAGAATTCCCAAAACTGATGAACCTGAAACATATTCAAATATATTTTTTTTTATCATTATCCATGTTTCATTTCAGAATAGTTGGACATAGTTGAGGGATCGAGCTCTTACCATATTATAACTGGTGCTGTTGCTAATCTGCTCAGGGCGTATTTGCAGGAGGAAATCTCTGAGACCTGTTATTTCACCCCGACGGATAGCGATGCCCAGCGCTCCCTTCAGGTACGGCATGAGGTGCAGCGTCTGGAGAACAGCAGCCCCAGTCCAAGCTTCACTCGCTAACCACTGTAGACCTGTCACATTCTGTCTCACCACCTGCATGTACCATTTTTTATAATAGAATAGGATTTACTTATATTAACTTCATTTTCTTGTGTGTAATAACGAACCTCTTCCATAAGTTGGATCATGTGGAACTCATGTGCAAACACCATCAGCACACGAGCTGTTGATTTCTTTATCACATGCACAATCCTCCTCATTTCACTTGGATCACTGTCCCAAGGCAAAACCTCCAAGTAGGCCAGACATCCTCCCCCAGACTGGACCAGGTCAGACTGGAACGATCGGGCAACATGGAGCCCGTAATCATCATCACTGACCAGCAGTCCCACCCAAGTCCAGCCGAAGTGTTTCAGGATCTGGATCATTGCACGCACCTGAAGGAGGGATTAGTGCAGACAGTTGACTGTGTTTTAGTTAACACAGCCAGCACTCTGACACTCAGTAATAATTAGTATTTGAGGATAAGAAAGTATTTTCTTCATAGATTTTCTTCTTAAAAGGAGTGTTTTACCTGGAATGCATCGCTCGGGATTGTCCTGAAAAAGGAGGGAAACCGCTGACGATTGGTCAGGCAGGAACATGTAGCAAAATAACTCACCTAAAGAAAAAAGAAATAATCATGACAAGCCAAAGCATCTACTTAAATCAGTGATATAAATCATCAGAGATGTTGCGAGAGCCCTACCCCAAAAAAAGAGAACTTTTTTTGCATTTTACCAGAGTCAGCTGTCTATGACACAAAACAATCTATAAAATAAAAAAAAAAAGAATCATATTTCAATGCTAAATTGTCATAATACCAAAACTGTATTTTCTCAATGAATTTACATTTTCTCCAACATTCATCTGACTATGTCGTCAAAATCAAATGTGGAGGTCACTTTTCGTCTAAATTTAAACTGTCTTCAGGTAATCCTGCAGTTTTTTTTCAGTAAAAAAAAAAAAAATTATTTAATTCGCAAAATATTTTCATGTTGAAACTTGATGAAATACATAATTCATGTATTTCTTCATCAGATGACATCCATGTCTGTTCATTACCACTGATCATGTTTTATTAATATAGTATTTAATGGTTGAAAGATAATAATTCACATGTCATACAGCACATTTAAAGGATAAGGCACCATTCACTCACCATGGGCATTTTGTATAAGCCCAACACACTGGCAGAAGCAATCGTGAATGTAGATGGGGAATCACCCACAATTCCCAGGACCGGTGGGCTCCCAGCACAGTCTCGCTGAAGCAGAAACTCCTCTTCCTGACCACTTGCTAGTGCTAATGCTGCGCTGAATCCGATCACAAGTGCACCACAGTTATCATAAAGGCGGTATCCCAGAGTGAGATTAGGAAGCAGGTCAGAGTTCTTGTTAATCTCCTCAACAGCAAAGGCCATGGTCATGGCATGACGGAACCCTAGAATGTCAAAGCTGACATGCGAAATGCCAAAACCATTAACAGAACACAGCTTTAACTGGTTACATATAAACTGTTTGTGGATGAATTTCACCAATGCACATATTTAATTCACATTTTTCCTTTGAACATGAAGAATCTGATCTTGAATCATAACAGACAGAGGTTTGTTGTGTGTATGAAACTTACCCACTGCAGATAGGTTGTTGTGGTTTAGATGTAAATGTCCACTCGGGGAAAACAGAGCTGTAATGAACCTCGAACAGCCCGCCTAGAAGCACATCACCTGGTTTGTGCATTTCATTAAGATAAAAAGTCCTCCATAACTTACACGGTAATGGAGCATTGAAGGAGGTGGAAGAGGAGAGAAAGAACATGACAAAGATGGAGAAGAGAAAAAAGGTGTCATGGATATCACCCATCACTCTTCCTCTCACCCCACCACAGGTTGTCTTCATCACATGTTTGCAAATTGTATATGCAGAGTTGTGTCGTCCCCGTCTATGATAATACCACCCCTCAGAGTGCGACCTATGACAGGACTCCAGTAATTCTATCATCCCTGCCCTCTTCCTTTGACAGCTACTGACTGTCTGCTATTTACATGATGTTCCTTACTTTTATATGAAGTGATATGTCATCATTATTTCACAGTTTGCATCATTTCAGCATCCTTATCCCTCATGAGATCTTCAACGACATGGGCAAGATTGTCTTTTTATTTCTTCATGTTTTGATATTTCAATAAAATACATTTAATTGTTGATGAATTGCCATTTTTTTCTATTACAAAAAGAGAGATTATGACATCTGTACAAGCCCTATTAGTTTAACTCTGAATTCTTTATTACATGCAATAATAATGAGGTAATAAAGAGAGAGACAAAGAACATAGAGAGGGAAGGGGAAGCCAATTGTTAAGTCCAACAAAAAACATTGGAGAATAAGATGAATCAGTCATTGACCAAGTTCAAGATTAGGCCTCTAAAGAATATGGTATTGTCTTTCTTTGTGGAGCTGCTGGAGTTGTGTCAGTGAAGTTGTTTGTGTGCAGAGTTTGGTCGGTGTCTCTGAATACATGTAGCATGTGATGTACTCCAGAAATATAACATGTGTGTACACCCTCAATGTGACTTGTAACGATGGGGAAATGGGAAAAATGGGCCACAGTACCATAATGACTTGGGGAAAATTGTTTTCTTTATTACCTCCTCCAAGGAGGTTATGTTTTTGCCGGTGTTTGTCTTCTGTCTGTCTGTCTGTCTGTCTGTCTGTCTGTCTGTTTGTCTGTGTGTCTGTCTGTTAGCAACATAACTCAAAAAGTTATTAACCGATTTTGATGAAATTTTCAGGATTTGTTGGAAATGTGAAAAAGAAGAACTGATTTCATTTTGGGGGAGATCTGGAAGAAATCATGGATTCTGGATCAGTTTGTAATTTTCATTAACATTGTGGTAAATGGGGCCAAAAGGAATGTTTGCGCTTGGAGGAGGTCTGCGCTCTCCAAGTGCTTTCTAGTGTAATCACTGAATTTTATATCGGCTACAGTCCACATATTCATTCTAAAACATAACTGAATATTGATTGATCTTATTTCAGTATTTATGATTTTGCTGTTGATACTTTTTAATTTTATACGGAAGAACCGGCTCTCACTTCATCGGGCCATGATGGCTCTTTTTGTGTTTCTCTCAGGACGAAAAAGGATAATATAACATTTTGGTCCAAAGAGCGCCACCAACAGGCCAAAACTGGATGTGAGGATCGCAAAGACCTCGACTGCGTCAGCATATTTGCCGGGGGAGTTGATGTAAGCTGGGACAAAGGCCACCCAAACAGCTGAGAAGATCAGCATGCTGAAGGTGATGAATTTGGCCTCATTGAAGTTGTCGGGAAGATTTCGAGCAAAAAACGCTAAGAGGAAACTGAGGACGGCCAGTAAGCCAATGTAACTGAGCAACACTGCAAAACCCACTTTGGAGCCAACGACACACTCGAAAACGATTTTGTCAGTGTGGTACTGAGTGTTTTTATGTGGCTTTGGTGAGGACAACAGCAGCCAAACAATGCAGATCACTGCTTGTATTGAAGTGAGACCCAGAACGGTTCCTCTCTGCTGCACAGCACCAAACCATTTCAGAATAGCGCCCCCTCCTGGTTGAGAGGCTCTGAAGACAGCCAGGACCACCATAGTTTTCACCAGGATACACGAGACACAGAGCACAAAGCTGATTCCGAACACCGCGTGTCTCAGCTGGCACGTCCACAGCCTGGGACGACCGATGAAGAGCAGAGAACAGAGGAAACACAACTTAAGGGACACCAGGAGCAGGAAACTGAGCTCTGAGTTGTTGGCCCGTACAACAGGTGTACTGCGATGATGGATGAAGATGGCCAATACAACAGCACTGATCACTGTTCCCAACAACGAGGCGGCTGTCAGACAGATACCCAGAGGCTCTTGGTAGGAGAGGAACTCAGTTTTCTTGGGAACACAGTGGTCACGCTGGGGGCTGGACCAGAAGTCCTCTGGACAACTGGTGCACTCCATGGAATCTGAAAAATATATGGACACAACTATGAGAGGCAGATTTCTGTCTCTGAACTACAGTGTCTTAGATAATAAACCAACCTGTTTTGTTACTGAATTTTCCCTCAGAACAAGGGAGACAGTCAAAGCAGCAGACAGGTTGTCCTTTCTTCCTGGACATGCGGGTTCCAGGAGGACAGCTCTGACTGCACACTGACTGTGGGGGCTGCAGGAGGGCAGTGGAATGACAATGATGCATCAATAAATAAGTTACAATTAATCAGTGGATATATTCCAGAAAAATAACCTTGTTAGATTCAAAGTTCCAGAAGATTTTGTCTTCATGGATTGTGAGTTCTTCACCTCTGGAGGGTGACCTCTTGACCTCACCCACATTGAGAACTTTCATTTGCCCATTGGGGAGCCACAGCCAGTTGACGATGTCATAGATTGGAAGGACATCACCATTTTCGTCAAATGATACTTGATCACCAAATGATGTGGTGAAATTGACATGTTGTAGATAATGCATGAGCTGAAAATGAATGATGACACATGAGGATTGTTGGGTTGAAAAATGTGATTGTAATGTTCTAGTCAAGGTTACAGTCCAGTATTCCAGAAAATGCTCAGCTGTGTTGCTCCAATTGGATCAGCTGATAAAAGTCTACAGTAACCAGGTGTAAGTTGGGCCCACTGCTTCTGAGTTTAAAATCCAAGCATTCACAAAAAAAACGGGACATGCTGGTCATTTTCCAGTGTCAGTTCTCACCTGCCACGGCTCCAGTCTCTGGATGTCTGCACAGCTTTGTCCACTGAAAGGGCCCCTCCCTGGCTCACACTGCAGCATGTCATCAAGTGCATATGCCAGAGCGTACACAGCTTTGTAAATGTTATACTCTGGTCTGAGGTTAGAAACATCCAAGAACTCAGTGTCTACCAACTCCATCTGTTCATCTCCTGTGCAGGCTTTTGTTGAATCAGACGCACCAAATTTACACTGGAATGAGAATTCCCAAAACTGTTGAACCTGAAACACATTCCAATATATTTTTTTTATCATTATCCATGTTTCATTTCAGAATAGTTGGACATAGTTGAGGGATTGAGCTCTTACCATATTACAACTGGTGCTGTTGCGAACCTGCTCAGGGCGTATTTGCAGGAGGAAATCTCTGAGACCTGTTATTTCACCCCGACGGATAGCGATGCCCAGTGTACCCCTCAGGTACGGCATGAGGTGCAGCGTCTGGAGCACAGCAGCTGCAGTCCAAGCTTCACTCGCTAACCACTGTAGACCTGTCACATTCTGTCTCACCACCTGCATGTACCATTTTTTATAATAGAATAGGATTTACTTATATTAACTTCATTTTCTTGTGTATAATAACGAACCTCTTCCATAAGTTGGATCATGTGGAACTCATGTGCAAACACCATCAGCACACGAGCTGTTGATTTCTTTATCACATGCACAATCCTCCTCATTTCACTTGGATCACTGTCCCAAGGCAAAACCTCCAAGTAGGCCAGACATCCTCCCCCAGACTGGACCAGGTCAGACTGGAACGATCGGGCAACATGGAGCCCGTAATCATCATCACTGACCAGCAGTCCCACCCAAGTCCAGCCGAAGTGTTTCAGGATTTGGATCATTGCACGCACCTGAAGGAGGGATTAGTGCAGACAATTGACTGTGTTTTAGTTAACACAGCCAGCACTCTGACACTCAGTAATAATTAGTATTTGAAGATAAGAAAGTATTTTCTTCATAGATTTTCTTCTTAAAAGGAGTGTTTTACCTGGAATGCATCGCTCGGGATTGTCCTGAAAAAGGAGGGAAACCGCTGACGATTGGTCAGGCAGGAACATGTAGCAAAATAACTCACCTAAAGAAAAATAAACAAATCACTACAAGCTGAAGCATCGACTTAAATCTCTCATCTGAATCATCATTGACGTAATTTGGGCCCTGCCAAATAAATGAATATTTTTGCGTTTTACCAGTCTAAAACACAAAACAATTTGAAATATTCACAAAATATTTTTTTCTTTCACTTTTTAATTGCTTTAAAAGCAAAAATATTTCATCTCAACACATTTAAATGTTTCTAGTGGTCACTTTTAGCCTATACTTTACCAAGGTGTTCAGTTAATGTTACAGGTTTTCAGAGAAAATAAAACATATTTTTTCACTTGGAATATAGTGTTCATGTACAAATTAGATTAAATAATTATAAATGTATTTCTTAAAAAGATGACATCTACAATTCGAACATGACGAATCACATTTCTTAAATTTTCTTATTGCAATATCATTCGATGAGTGAATAGTAATAATTCAGATATAAAACAACATATTAAAAGAATAAGGCACCGTTCACTCACCATTGGAATTTTGTGCAAGCCCAACACACTGGCGGAAGCAATAGTGAATGTAGAGAGGGAATCACCCACAATTCCCAGGACCGGTGGGCTCCCAGCACAGTCTCGCTGAAGCAGAAACTCCTCTTCCTGACCACTTGCTAGTGCTAATGCACCGCTAAATCCGATCACAAGTGCACCACAGTTGTCATAAAGGCGGTATCCCAAAGTGAGATTAGGAAGCAGGTCAGAGTTCTTGTTAATCTCCTCAACAGCAAAGGCCATGGTTGTGGCCTGACGGAACCCTAGGATGTCAAAGCTCACATACAAAATGCCAAAACCATTAACAGAACACTGCTTTAACTGGTTACATATAAACTGTTTATGGATAAATGTAACCAATGCACATATTTAATTCACATGTTTCCTTTGAACATGAAGAATCTGATCTTGAATCATTACAGAAAGAGGTTTGTTGTGTGTATGAAACTTACCCACTGCAGACAGGTTGTTGTGGTTTAGATGTAAATGTCCACTCGGGGAAAACAGAGCTGTAATGAACCTCAAACAGCCCGCCTAGAAGCACATCACCTGGTTTGTGCATTTCATTAAGATAAAAAGTCCTCCATAACTTACACGGTAATGGAGCATTGAAGGAGGTGGAAGAGGAGAGAAAGAACATGACAAAGATGGAGAAGAGAAAAAAGGTGTCATGGATATCACCCATCACTCTTCCTCTCACCCCAACACAGGTTGTCTTCATCACATGTTTGCAAATTGTATATGCAGAGTTGTGTCGTCCCCGTCTATGATAATACCACCCCTCAGGATGCGACCTATGACAGGACTCCAGTAGTTCTATCATCCCTGCCCTCTTCCTTTGACAGCTACTGACTGTCTGCTATTTACATGATGTTCCTTACTTTTATATGAAGTGATATGTCATCATTATTTCACAGTTTGCATCATTTCAGCATCCTTATCCCTCATGAGATCTTCAACGACATGGGCAAGATTGTCTTTTTATTTCTTCATGTTTTGATATTTCAATAAAATACATTTAATTGTTGATGAATTGCCATTTATTTTTCTGTTACAAAACGATAGATTATGACATCTGTACAAGCCCTGTTAGTTTGACTCTGAATTCTTTATTACATGCAATCATAATGAGGTAATAAAGAGAGAGACAAAGACCAAAGAGAGTGAAGGGGAAGCCAATTGTTAAGTCCAACAAAAACAATTGGAGAATAAGATGAATCAGTCATTGATGAAGTTCAAGATTCGGCCTCTAAAGAATATGGTATTGTCTTTCTTTGTGGAGCTGCTGGAGTTGCGTCAGTGAAGTTGTTTGTGTCCAGAGTTTGGTCAGTGTCTCTGAATACATGTAGCATGTGATGTACTCCAGAAATATAACATGTATGTGCACTCTCAATGTGACTTGTAATGATGGGGAAATGGGAAAAATGGGCCACAGTACAACCCATAATGACTTGGGGAAAATTGTTTTCTTTATTTAATCATTGAATTTTATAATCACTGAAGTCCACACATTCAGGCTAAATCATAACTAAATATTGATTGATCTTATTTCAGTATTTATGATTTTGCTATTGATACTTTTTAATTTTATATGGAAGAACTGGCTCTCACTTCATCGGGCCATGATGGCTCTTTTTGTGTTTCTCTCAGGACGAAAAAGGATAATATAACATTTTGGTCCAAAGAGCGCCACCAACAGGCCAAAACTGGATGTGAGGATCGCAAAGACCTCAACTGCATCAGCATATTTGCCGGGGGAGTTGATGTAAGCTGGGACAAAGGCCACCCAAACAGCTGAGAAGATCAGCATGCTGAAGGTGATGAATTTGGCCTCATTGAAGTTGTCGGGAAGATTTCGGGCAAAAAACGCTAAGAGGAAACTGAGGATGGCCAGTAAGCCAATGTAACTGAGCAACACTGCAAAACCCACTGTGGAGCCAACGACACACTCGAAAATGATCTTGTCAGTGTGGTACTCAGTGTTTTTATGTGGCTTTGGTGAGGACAACAGCAGCCAAACAATGCAGATCACTGCTTGTATTGAAGTGAGACCCAGAACGGTTCCTCTCTGCTGCACAGCACCAAACCATTTCAGAATAGCGCCCCCTCCTGGTTTAGAGGCTCTGAAGACAGCCAGGACCACCATAGTTTTCACCAGGATACACGAGACACAGAGCACAAAGCTGATACCAAACACCGCGTGTCTCAGCTGGCACGTCCAAAGCCTGGGACGACCGATGAAGAGCAGAGAACAGAGGAAACACAACTTAAGGGACACCAGGAGCAGGAAACTGAGCTCTGAGTTGTTGGCCCGTACAACAGGTGTACTGCGATGATGGATGAAGATGGCCAATACAACAGCACTGATCACTGTTCCCAACAACGAGGCGGCTGTCAGACAGATACCCAGAGGCTCTTGGTAGGAGAGGAACTCAGTTTTCTTGGGAACACAGTGGTCACGCTGGGGGCTGGACCAGAAGTCCTCTGGACAACTGGTGCACTCCATGGAATCTGAAGAATATATGGACACAACTATGAGAGGCAGATTTCTGTCTCTGAACTACAGGGTTTTAGATAATATACCAACCTGTTTTGTTATTGAATTTTCCCTCAGAACAAGGGAGACAGTCAAAGCAGCAGACAGGTTGTCCTTTCTTCCTGGACATGCGGGTTCCAGGAGGACAGCTCTGACTGCACACTGACTGTGGGGGCTGCAGGAGGCCAGTGGAATGACAAGGATGCATCAATAAATAAGTTACAATTAATCAGTGGATATATTCCAGAAAAATAACCTTGTTAGATTCAAAGTTCCAAAAGATGTTATCTTCATGGATTGTGAGTTCTTCACCTCTGGAGGGTGACCTCTTGACCTCACCCACATTGAGAACTTTCATTTGCCCATTGGGGAGCCACAGCCAGTTCACGATGTCATAGATTGGAAGGACATCACCATTTTCGTCAAATGATACTTGATCACCAAATGATGTGGTGAAATTGACATGTTGTAGATAATGCATGAGCTGAAAATGAATGATGACACATGAGGATTGTTGGGTTGAAAAATGTGATTGTAATGTTCGAGTCAAGGTTACAGTCCAGTATTCCAGAAAATGCTCAGCTGTGTTGCTCCAATTGGATCAGCTGATAGAAGTCTACAGTAACCAGGTGTAAGTTGGGCCCACTGCTTCTGAGTTTAAAATCCAAGCATTCACAAAAAAAACGGGACATGCCGGTCATTTTCCAGTGTCAGTTCTCACCTGCCACGGCTCCAGTCTCTGGATGTCTGCACAGCTTTGTCCACTGAAAGGGCCCCTCCCTGGCTCACACTGCAGCATGTCATCAAGTGCATATGCCAGAGCGTACACAGCTTTGTAAATGTTATACTCTGCTCTGAGGTTAGAAACATCCAAGAACTCAGTGTCTACCAACTCCATCTGTTCATCTCCTGTGCAGGCTTCTGTTGAATCAGACGCACCAAATTTACACTGGAATGAGAATTCCCAAAACTGATGAACCTGAAACATATTCAAATATTTTTTTTATCATTATTAATATATCCATTGTTCATCTCAGAATATTTGGACAAAGTTGAGGGATTGAACTCTTACCATATTATAACTGGTGCTGTTGCTAATCTGCTCAGGGCGTATTTGCAGGAGGAAATCTCTGAGACCTGTTATTTCACCCCGACGGATAGCGATGCCCAGTGTTCCCCTCAGGTACGGCATGAGGTGCAGCGTCCGGAGCACAGCAGCTCCTGTCCAAGATTCACTTGCTAACCACTGTAGACCTGTGACGTTCTGTCTCACCACCTGTACATATCATTATTTAAACTAGAGACAGCATTTTATATACATTCATTTCATTTTATTGCGGACAATGTCAAACCTCATTCATGAGTTCAATCATGTGTATTTCATGTGCAAACACCATCAGCACACGAGCCGTTGATTTCTTTATCACATGTACTATCCGTCTGATTTCACTTGGATCAATATCCCAAGGCAAAACCTCCAAGTAGGCCAGACATCCTCCCCCAGACTGGACCAGGTCAGACTGGAACGATCGGGCAACATGGAGCCCGTAATCATCATCACTGACCAGCAGTCCCACCCAAGTCCAGCCGAAGTGTTTCAGGATCTGGATCATTGCACGCACCTGAAGGAGGGATTAGTGCAGACAATTACTGTGTTTTAGTTAACACAGCCAGCACTCTGACACTCAGTAATAATTAATATTTGAAGATGAGAAACTTTTTTCTTCATAGTTTCTCCTCTTAAAAGGAGTGTTTTACCTGGAATGCATCGTTTGGGATTGTCCTGAAAAAGGAGGGAAAACGCTGACGATTGGTCAGGCAGGAACATGTAGCAAAATAACTCACCTAAAAAAAACAATCATTAAAAGCCGAAGCATTTACTGAAATCAATGTTTTTAATCATCAGATGCTATGAAGGCCCTGCTAAAGGAATCTAACTTTTTATACCTTAACAGAGTTAGCTGTCTAAGAGGCAAAACCATATAGAAAAAAGGGAAAAAAAGTAAAACTTCAAAATTTTTAACTGCCACAAAAATAAAACTATATCATCTCAATGCATTTACATTTTCTCCAATGTTTACATGTGTTTCTGTGAATCATAAGTTGGGGGTCACTTTTATCCTCAATTTGAAGTACGAGTTTAGTCAATGTTGCATTTTTTGATAACAAAATGAAATATAGTTTCATTTGCAAAATAAGTTTGTGTCCATACTTCATAAAATAAAGTACTTATACATTTCTTTATCAGATGACATCCACATCTCTACATAACAACTTAGAGTGTGTTATACCAATATTATAGCAACTTTAACGGTTGAAAGGTAATAATTCACATGTCAAACAGCACATTTAAAGGATAAGGCACCATTCACTCACCATGGGCATTTTGTATAAGCCCAACACACTGGCGGAAGCAATCGTGAATGTAGAGTAGGAATCACCCACAATTCCCAAGAACGGCAGGCTCCCAGCACAGTCTCGCTGAAGCAGAAACTCCTCCTCCTGACCACTTGCTAGTGCTAATGCGCCGCTGAATCCGATAACAAGTGTACCACAGTTGTCATAAATGCGGTATCCCAGAGTGAGATGAGGAAGCAGGTCAGAGTTCTTGTTAATCTCCTCAACAGCAAAGGCCATGGTCATGGCATGACGGAACCCTAGAATATCAAAACTGATGTGCAAAATACCAAAACCATTAACAGGACACTGCTTTAAACTGGTTACATATAAACTGTTTATTGATAAATGTAACTAATGCACATATTTCATTCCTTTGAACATGAAGAATCTGATCTTGAATCATTACAGAAAGAGGTTTGTTGTGTGTATGAAACTTACCCACTGCAGATAGGTTGTTGTGGTTTAGATGTAAATGTCCACTCGGGGAAAACAGAGCTGTAATGAACCTCAAACAGCCCACCTAGAAGCACATTACCTGGTTTGTGCATTTCATTAAGATAAAAAGTCCTCCATAACTTACATGGTGATGGAGTATTGAAGGAGGTGGAAGAGGAGAGAAAGAACATGACAAAGATGGAGAAGAGAAAAAAGGTGTCATAGATATCACCCATCACTCTTCCTCTCACCCCACCACAGGTTGTCTTCATCACATGTTTGCAAATTTTATATGCAGAGTTGTGCCGTCCCCGTCTATGATAATACCACCCCTCAGGACGCGACCTATGACACAACTGCAGTAGTTCTATCATCCCTGCCCTCTTCCTTTGACAGCTACTGACTGTCTGCTATTCATATGATGTTCTTTACTTTTATTTGAAATAATATGTTACCATATTTCCACAGTTTTTTTTCATTTAAGTTTCTCCAATTCCTCATGAGATCTTCACCCATAAGAGCTGATTATTTAAAATCCTTTATTTATGGGTATCACCGTGAAATATATTTAATTGTTGATGAGTTGTAATTTATTTTTGTATTACAAAAAGATAGATTAGTACAAGCCATGTTAGTTTGACTCCTGAATTCTTTATTACATGTAATATGAATTAGGGAATAAAGAGGGAGACAATGAACATAGAGACTTATGCGGAAGCCAATTGTTAAGTCCAACAAAAACCATTAGAGAATAAGATGAATCAGTCATTAATCAAGTTCAAGATTCGGCCTCTAAAGAATATGGTATTGTCTTTCTTCGTGGAGATGCTTGAGTTGCGTCAGTGAAGTTGTTTATGTCCAGAGTTTGGTCGGTGTCTCTGAGTACATGTAGCATGTGATATACTCCAGTAATATAACATGTGTTTGCACCCTCAATGTGACTTGTCAAGGTGGGGAAATGGGAATAAAGGGCCACAGTAAAACCCATAATGACTTGGGGAAAATGTTTTTCTTTAGGTAATCGTTTAATTTTATAATCGCGAAGGTCCACACATTCAGCCTAAAACATAACTGAATATTGATTGTTCTTATTTTAGTATTTATGATTTTTCTGATGTTGATACTTTTTATTATGAAGAACTGGCTCTCACTTCATCGGGCCATGATGGCTCTTTTTGTGTTTCTCTCAGGACGAAGAAGGATAATGTAACATTTTGGTCCAAAGAGCGCCACCAACAGGCCAAAACTGGATGTGAGGATCGCAAAGACCTCAACTGCATCAGCATATTTGCCGGGGGAGTTGATGTAAGCTGGGACAAAGGCCACCCAAACAGCTGAGAAGATCAGCATGCTGAAGGTGATGAATTTGGCCTCATTGAAGTTGTCAGGAAGATTTCGCCCGAGAAACGCTAAGAGGAAACTGAGGACAGCCAGTAAGCCAATGTAACTGAGCAACACTGCAAAACCCGCTGTGGAGCCAACGACACACTCGAAAATGATCTTGTCAGTGTGGTACTGAGTGTTTTTATGTGGCTTTGGTGAGGACAACAGCAGCCAAACAATGCAGATCACTGCTTGTATTGAAGTGAGACCCAGAACGGTTCCTCTCTGCTGCACAGCACCAAACCATTTCAGAATAGCGCCCCCTCCTGGTTTAGAGGCTCTGAAGACAGCCAGGACCACCATAGTTTTCACCAGGATACACGAGACACAGAGCACAAAGCTGATACCGAACACCGCGTGTCTCAGCTGGCAAGTCCAAAGCCTGGGACGACCGATGAAGAGCAGAGAACAGAGGAAACACAACTTAAGGGACACCAGGAGCAGGAAACTGAGCTCTGAGTTGTTGGCCCGTACAACAGGTGTACTGCGATGATGGATGAAGATGGCCAACACAACAGCACTGATCACTGTTCCCAACAACGAGGCGGCTGTCAGACAGATACCCAGAGGCTCTTGGTAGGAGAGGAACTCAGTTTTCTTGGGAACACAGTAGTCACGCTGGGGGCTGGACCAGAAGTCCTCTGGACAACTAGTGCACTCCATGGAATCTGAAAAACACATGGACACAACTATGAGAGGCAGATTTCTGTCTCTGAACTACAGTGTTTTAGATAATATACCAACCTGTTTTGTTACTGAATTTTCCCTCAGAACAAGGGAGACAGTCAAAGCAGCAGACAGGTTGTCCTTTCTTCCTGGACATGCGGGTTCCTGGAGGACAGCTCTGACTGCACACTGACTGTGGGGGCTGCAGGAGGCCAGTGGAATGACAAGGATGCATTAATGAATAAATTACAATTAATCAGTGGATATATTCCAGAAAAATAACCTTGTTAGATTCAAAGTTCCAAAAGATTTTGTCTTCATGGATTGTGAGTTCTTCACCTCTGGAGGGTGACCTCTTGACCTCACCCACATTGAGAACTTTCATTTGCCCATCAGGGAGCCACAGCCAGTTCACGATGTCATAGATTGGAAGGACATCACCATTTTCGTCAAATGATACTTGATCACCAAATGATGTGGTGAAATTGACATGTTGTAGATAATGCATGAGCTGAAAATGAATGATGACACATGAGGATTGTTGGGTTGGAAAATGTGATTGTAATGTTCGAGTCAAGAGCTGGTAGAAGTCTACAGTGATGAGATCTGAGTTGGCCCAACTGCTTCTGAGTTCAAAATCCAAGGATTCAGAAAAACCAAGGGGATATGCTGGTCATTTTCCAGTGTCAGTTCTCACCTGCCACGGCTCCAGTCTCTGGATGTCTGCACAGCTTTGTCCACTGAAAGGGCCCCTCCCTGGCTCACACTGCAGCATGTCATCGAGTGCATATGCCAGAGCGTACACAGCTTTGTAAATGTTATACTCTGGTCTGAGGTTAGAAACATCCAAAAACTCAGTTTCTGCCACCTCCATCTGTTCATCTCCTGTGCAGGCTTTTATTGAATCAGACGCACCAAATTTACACTGGAATGAGAATTCCCAAAACTGTTGAACCTGAAACACATTCCAATATTTTTTTTATCATTATCCATGTTTCATCTCAGAATAGTTGGACATAGTTGAGGGATTGAGCTCTTACCATATTATAACTGGTGCTGTTGCTAATCTGCTCAGGGCGTATTTGCAGGAGGAAATCTCTGAGACCTGTTATTTCACCCCGACGGATAGCGATGCCCAGTGTTCCCCTCAGGTACGGCATGAGGTGCAGCGTCTGGAGCACAGCAGCTGCAGTCCAAGCTTCACTCGCTAGCCACTGTCGACCTGTGACGTTCTGTCTCACCACCTGTACGTATCATTATTTATAATAGAATTACCACTTTCCGTGTATTTATCTGATTTGCTTGTGGACACTAACAAACCTCATTCATGAGTTCAATCATGTGTATTTCATGTGCAAACACCATCACTACACGAGCTGTCGATTTCTTTATCACATGTACTATCCTCCTGATTTCACTTGGAACAATATCCCAAGGTAAAACCTCCAAGTAGGCCAGACATCCTCCCCCAGACTGGACCAGGTCAGACTCGAACGATTGGGCAACATGGAGCCCATAATCATCATCACTGACCAGCAGTCCCACCCAAGTCCAGCCGAAGTGGTTCAGGATCTGGATCATTGCACGCACCTGAAGGAGGGATTAGTGCAGACAATTGACTGTGTTTTAGTTAACACAGCCAGCACTCTGACACTCAGTAATAATTAGTATTTGAAGATGAGAAAGTATATTCTTCATAGATTTTCTTCTTAAAAGGAGTGTTTTACCTGGAATGCATCGCTCGGGATTGTCCTGAAAAAGGAGGGAAACCGCTGACGATTGGTCAGGCAGGAACACGTAGAAAAATAACTCACCTAAAAAAAAGAAATAAATCAGTTTAAGCCAAAGCATCTACTGAAATCGTGATTTAAAATATAAGAAATGTCATGAGGGCCCAGCCAAATATTGTAAATCTTTTTGCATTTTACCAGAGTCAGCTGTCGAAAGCACAAAACAATTTGCAAAATACAAAAAGCAAGAAGGCCCTGGGTTCGAATCCTGGTTGGGATGGAGTTTGGGGACTTTCTGTGTGGAGTTTGCATGTTCTCCCTGTGCCTGCGTGGGTTCTCTCCGAGTACTTTGGCTTCCTCCCACAGTCCAAAGACATGCACGATTGGGGATTAGGCTAATTGGAAACTTGAAATTGCCCATTGGTGTGAATGTGAGAATGAATGGTTGTTTGTCTCTGTGTTAGCCCTGTGTTTGACTGGCGTCCAGTCCAGGGTGTACCCTGGCTCCGCCCATTGTGTTGGGATAGACTCCAGTCCCCCTGCAACCCTCAGTGGAGGAAAAAGCGGTAGAAAGTTAGCAAGCGAGCAAAAAGAAAGCAAGAAATATATTTGAATGTTAATTTGCCAGAAAATGAAAAATACATCATCTCAATGTAATTACATTTTCTTCAACATTTATCTGTCTGTTACTTCAACCTGAGATATGGGGCTACTTTTTGTCTTGTGATGTAACTATGAGTTCCCTTCGTATTGCAGTTTTTGTGAAGGAAAAAAAAAAATATCTTGGAAAAGTACTTTTTTGTGTGATCTTTATAAAAACAATTATTCATTGTGTGCTATCCACAACTCTACATAACCAATTTCACAATCCTTCCAGATTTTTATTGCAATAATATTTAACAGTTGAAAGGTAATAATTCACATGTCGAACACATTTAAAGGATGAGATGCCTTTCACTCACCATGGGCATTTTGTATAAGCCCAACACACTGGAAGAAGCAATCGTGAATGTAGAGTAGGAATCACCCACAATTCCCAGGACCGGTGGGCTTCCAGCACATTCTCTCTGAAGCAGAAACTCCTCCTCCTGACCACTTGCCAGAGCTAATGCTGCACTGAATCCTATCACAAGTGCACCACAGTTGTCATAAATGTGGTATCCGAGTGTTAAATTAGGAAGCAGGTCAGAGTTCTTGTTAATCTCCTCAACAGCAAAGGCCATGGTCATGGCATAACGGAACCCTAGAATATCAAAACTGACATGCAAAATGTCAAAACCATTAAACTTGTTACATATAAATCCTATGTGGTATTTAACCAATGCATATATTTAATTCACATGCTTCTTTCTAACATGAAGAATCTGATCTTGAATCATTACAGAAAGAGGTTTGTTGTGTGTATGAAACTTACCCAGTGCAGACAGGTTGTTGTGGTTTAGATGTAAATGTCCACTCGGGGAAAACAGAGCTGTAATGAAACTCGAACAGCCCACCTAGAAGCACATCACCTGGTTTGTGCATTTCATTAAGATAAAAAGTCCTCCATAACTTACATGATGATGGAGCATTGAAGGAGGTAGAAGAGGAGAGAAAGAACATGGCAAAGATGGAGAAGGGAAAAAAGGTGTCATGGATATCACCCATCACTCTTCCTCTCACCCCACCACAGGTTGTCTTCATCACATGTCTGCAAATTTTATATGCAGAGTTGTGTCGTCCCTGTCTATGATAATACCACCCCTCAGGACGTGACCTATGACACGACTCCAGTAGTTCTATCATCCCTGCCCTCTTCAAGTGACAGCTGCTGATTTTCTGCTATTCAAATTACATTCTTTACTTTTATTTGAAATAATACATCATCATATTTGCAAAGATTTTGTCATTTAAGTTTCTGAATCCCTCATGAGAACTTCACCCATATGGGCTGATTTTTTAAATATTATTTATATATGGGTATCACTGTGAAATATATTTAATTGTTGATAAGTTGTCATTTATTTTTCTATTACAAGATGAGTGATTATGACATCTGTACAAGCCCTGTTAATTTGACTACTGAATTCTTTATTACAAACAATAATAATGAGAGAATAAAGAGAGAGAGAATAAACATAGAGAGTCAACGGGAAGCCAATTGTTAAGTCCAACAAAAACCATCAGAGAATAAGATGAATCAGTCATTAACCAAGTTCAAGATTCGGCCTCTAAAGAATATGGTATTGTCTTTCTTTGTGGAGCTGCTTGAGTTGCGTCAGTGAAGTTGTTTGTGTCCAGAGATTGGTTGGTGTCTCTGAATACATGTAGCAGGTGATATACTCCAGAAATACAACATGTGTGTACACCCTCAATGTGACTTGCAAAGGTGGGGAAATAGGAATAATGGGCCAAAGTACAACCCATAATGACTTGGGAAAAAGTTTTTTCTTTATTTAATCGGTGAAATTTATAATTGTTAAAGTCCACACATTCAGCCTAAAACATAACTGAATATTGATTGATCTTATTTCAGTATTTATGATTTTGCTATTGATACTTTTTAATTTTATATGGAAGAACTGGCTCTCACTTCATCGGGCCATGACGGCTCTTTTTGTGTTTCTCTCAGGACGAAAAAGGATAATATAACATTTTGGTCCAAAGAGCGCCACCAACAGGCCAAAACTGGATGTGAGGATCGCAAAGACCTCAACTGCATCAGCATATTTGCCAGGGGAGTTGATGTAAGCTGGGACAAAGGCCACCCAAACAGCTGAGAAGATCAGCATGCTGAAGGTGATGAATTTGGCCTCATTGAAGTTGTCGGGAAGATTGCGGGCAAAAAACGCTAAGAGGAAACTGAGGACGGCCAGTAAGCCAATGTAACTGAGCAACACTGCAAAACCCGCTGTGGAGCCAACGACACACTCGAAAATGATCTTGTCAGTGTGGTACTGAGTGTTTTTATGTGGCTTTGGTGAGGACAACAGCAGCCAAACAATGCAGATCACTGCTTGGATTGAAGTGAGACCCAGAACGGTTCCTCTCTGCTGCACAGCACCAAACCATTTCAGAATAGCGCCCCCTCCTGGTTGAGAGGCTCTGAAGACAGCCAGGACCACCATAGTTTTCACCAGGATACACGAGACACAGAGCACAAAGCTGATACCGAACACCGCGTGTCTCAGCTGGCAAGTCCAAAGCCTGGGACGACCGATGAAGAGCAGAGAACAGAGGAAACACAACTTAAGGGACACCAGGAGCAGGAAACTGAGCTCTGAGTTGTTGGCCCGTACAACAGGTGTACTGCGATGATGGATGAAGATGGCCAACACAACAGCACTGATCACTGTTCCCAACAACGAGGCGGCTGTCAGACAGATACCCAGAGGCTCTTGGTAGGAGAGGAACTCAGTTTTCTTGGGAACACAGTAGTCACGCTGGGGGCTGGACCAGAAGTCCTCTGGACAACTGGTGCACTCCATTGAATCTGAAAAATATATGGACACAACTATGAGAGGCAGATTTCTGTCTCTGAACTACAATGTTTTAGATAATATACCAACCTGTTTTGTTGTTGAATTTTCCCTCAGAACAAGGGAGACAGTCAAAGCAGCAGACAGGTTGTCCTTTCTTTCTGGACATGCGGGTTCCAGGAGGACAGCTCTGACTGCACACTGACTGTGGGGGCTGCAGGAGGGCAGTGGAATGACAAGGATGCATCAATGAATAAGTTACAAATAATCAGTGGATATATTCCAGAAAAATAACCTTGTTAGATTCAAAGTTCCAGAAGATTTTGTCTTCATGGATTGTTAGTTCTTCACCTCTGGAGGGTGACCTCTTGACCTCACCCACATTGAGAACTTTCATTTGCTCATTGGGGAGCCACAGCCAGTTGACAATGTCATAGATTGGAAGGACATCGCCATTTTCATCAAATGATACTTGATCACCAATTGATGTGGTGAAATTGACATGTTGTAGATAATGCATGAGCTGAAAATGAATGATGACACATGAGGATTGTTGGGTTTGGAAAATGTGACTGTAATGTTCTAGGCAGGTTACAGTTCAATATTCGAGAAAATTCTCAGCTCTTTTGCTCCAATAGTATCAGCTGGTTCTGAGTTTCAATTCCAAGGATTCATAAAAACCAAGGGGATATGCTGGTCATTTTCCAGTGTCAGTTCTCACCTGCCACGGCTCCAGTCTCTGGATGTCTGCACAGCTTTGTCCACTGAAAGGGCCCCTCCCTGGCTCACACTGCAGCATGTCATCAAGTGCATATGCCAGAGCGTACACAGCTTTGTAAATGTTATACTCTGGTCTGAGGTTAGAAACATCCAAGAACTCAGTGTCTACCAACTCCATCTGTTCATCTCCTGTGCAGGCTTCTGTTGAATCAGACGCACCAAATGTACACTGGAATGAGAATTCCCAAAACTGATGAACCTGAAACATATTCAAATATTTTTTTTTATCATTATCCATGTTTCATCTCAGAATAGTTGGACATAGTTGAGGGATTGAACTCTTACCATATTATAACTGGTGCTGTTGCTAATCTGCTCAGGGCGTATTTGCAGGAGGAAATCTCTGAGACCTGTTATTTCACCCCGACGGATAGCGATGCCCAGTGTTCCCCTCAAGTATGGCATGAGGTGCAGCGTCTGGAGTGCAGCAGCTCCTGTCCAAGATTCACTTGCTAACCACTGTAGGCCTGTCACATTCTGTCTCACCACCTGTACGTATCATTATTTTTACTAGAAATAGTATTTTCTGTACATTCATTTAATTTTATTGTGGTCAATATCAGACCTCTTCCATGAGATGAATTATGTGGAACTCATGTGCAAACAACATCAACACACGAGCTGTCGATTTCTTCATTATGTGCACGATCCTCCTCATTTCACTTGGATCACTGTCCCAAGGCAAAACCTCCAAGTAGGCCAGACATCCTCCCCCAGACTGGACCAGGTCAGACTGGAACGATCGGGCAACATGGAGCCCATAATCATCATCACTGACCAGCAGTCCCACCCAAGTCCAGCCGAAGTGTTTCAGGATCTGGATCATTGCACGCACCTGAAGGAGGGATTAGTGCAGACAATTGACTGTGTTTTAGTTAACACAGCCAGCACTCTGACACTCAGTAATAATTAGTATTTGAAGATGAGAAAGTATATTCTTCATAGATTTTATTCTTAAAAGGAGATTTTACCTGGAATGCATCGCTCGGGATTGTCCTGAAAAAGGAGGGAAACCGCTTACGATTGGTCAGGCAGGAACACGTAGAAAAATAACTCACCTAAAAAAAGAATTAAATAATTTTAAGCCAAAGGATCTACTTAAATCAGTGATTTAAAATGTAAGGAATGTCATGAGGGCCCTGCCACATGACGTAAATCTGTTTGCATTTTACCAGAATCAGCTGTAGAAAGCACAAAACAATTTATAAAATAAAAAAAGAAAGTAAGAAACATATTGGAATTTTTATGTGCCGGACAATTAAAAAGACCTCATCTCAATGTATTTACATTTTCTTCAACATTTATCTGTCTGTTACTTCAACCTGAAATACGGGGCAACATTTGTCTTCTGATTTAAATATGAGTTCACTTCGTGTTGAAGTTTTTGTGAAGGAAAAAATATTTTTTATCATGGAAACATAGTATTGTGTATAATCTTTATAAAAACAATTATTCATCGTGTCATATCCACAACTCTACATAACCAATTTAACAATTCTTCCAGATTTTGATTGCAATATTATTTAACAGTTGAAAGGTAATAATTCACATGTCGAACAGCCAATTTAAAGAATAAGGCACCATTCACTCACCATGGGCATTTTGTATAAGCCCAACACACTGGCGGAAGCAATCGTGAATGTAGAGTAGGAATCACCCACAATTCCGAGGACCGGTGGGCTCCCAGCACATTCTCGCTGAAGCAGAAACTCCTCTTCCTGACCACTTGCTAGTGCTAATGCGCCACTGAATCCGATAACAAGTGCACCACAGTTATCATAAAGGCGGTATCCCAGAGTGAGATTAGGAAGCAGGTCAGAGTTCTTGTTAATCTCCTCAACAGCAAAGGCCATGGTTGTGGCATGACGGAACCCTAGAATATCAAAACTGGCATGCAAAATGCCAAAACCATTAACAGAACACTGCTTTAACTGGTTACATATAAACTGTTTATGGATAAATGTAACCAATGCACATATTTAATTCACATGTTTCCTTTGAACATGAAGAATCTGATCTTGAATCATTACAGAAAGAGGTTTGTTGTGTGTATGAAACTTACCCAGTGCAGACAGGTTGTTGTGGTTTAGATGTAAATGTCCACTCGGGGAAAACAGAGCTGTAATGAACCTCGAACAGCCCGCCTAGAAGCACATCACCTGGTTTGTGCATTTCATTAAGATAAAAAGTCCTCCATAATTTACATGATGATGGAGCATTGAAGGAGGTGGAAGAGGAGAGAAAGAACATGGCAACGATGGAGAAGGGAAAAAAGGTGTCATGGATATCGCCCATCACTCTTCCTCTCACCCCACCACAAGTTGTCTTCATCACATGTTTGCAAATTTTATATGCAGAGTTGTGTCGTCCCCGTCTATGATAATACCACCCCTCAGGACGCGACCCATGACACGACTCCAGTAGTTCTATCATCCCTGCCCTCTTCAAGTGACAGCTGCTGACTGTCTGCTATTTACATCATGTTCTTTACTTTTATTTGAAATAACATGTCATCGTATTTGCACAGGTTTGTCATTTGAGTTTCTGAATCCCTCATGAGATCTTCACCCATATGGGCTGATTTTTTAAAAAAATTCTTTATAAATGTTATTACCATAAAATATATTTAATGATTGATGAATTTTCATTTTCTATTACCAACAGACAGACGAGACAGATTACGACATCTGTACAAGCCCTGTTAGTTAGACTCCTGAATTCTTTATTACATACAATAGTAATGAGGGAATAAAGAAAGAGAGACAAAGAACATAGACAGTGAAGGGGAAGCCAATTGTTGAGTCCAACCAAAGCCTTCAGAGAATTAGATGAATCAGTTATTCACAAAATTTAAGATTAGGCCTCTCAATAATATGGTATTGCGTTATGGGACTGCTGGTGTTGCGTCAGTGAAATTGTTTGTGTCCAGAGTTTGGTCGGTGTCTCTGAGTACATGTAGCATGTGATATACTCCAGATAATATAACATGTGTTTGCACCCTCAATGTGACTTGTGAAGGTGGGGAAATGGGAATAATCAGCCAAAGTACAACCCATAACTTGGCAAATATTGTTATAATTATTGAAGTATTTCACTTTGCACAGTAAACATATACATGTTAAACCATAACTGAATATTGATTGTTCTTATATTAGTATTTATGATCTTGCTGTTGACAGTTTTGATTTTGATATAAAAGAACTGGCTCTCACTTCATCGGGCCATGATGGCTCTTTTTGTGTTTCTGTCGGGATGAAACAGGATAATATAACATTTTGGTCCAAAGAGCGCCACCAACAGGC
This sequence comes from Lagocephalus sceleratus, assembly GCA_911728415.1. Taxonomy (NCBI): domain Eukaryota; kingdom Metazoa; phylum Chordata; class Actinopteri; order Tetraodontiformes; family Tetraodontidae; genus Lagocephalus; species Lagocephalus sceleratus. The sequence goes on from CAJVRN010000194.1 coordinate 7,852,105, forward strand.
CAAAACTGGATGTGAGGATAGCAAAGACCTCGACTGCGTCAGCATATTTGCCGGGGGAGTTGATGTAAGCTGGGACAAAGGCCACCCAAACAGCTGAGAAGATCAGCATGCTGAAGGTGATGAATTTGGCCTCATTGAAGTTGTCGGGAAGATTTCGGGCAAAAAACGCTAAGAGGAAACTGAGGACGGCCAGTAAGCCAATGTAACTGAGCAACACTGCAAAACCCGCTGTGGAGCCAACGACACACTCGAAAATGATCTTGTCAGTGTGGTACTGAGTGTTTTTATGTGGCTTTGGTGAGGACAACAGCAGCCAAACAATGCAGATCACTGCTTGGATTGAAGTGAGACCCAGAACGGTTCCTCTCTGCTGCACAGCACCAAACCATTTCAGAATAGCGCCCCCTCCTGGTTTAGAGGCTCTGAAGACAGCCAGGACCACCATAGTTTTCACCAGGATACACGAGACACAGAGCACAAAGCTGATACCGAACACCGCGTGTCTCAGCTGGCAAGTCCAAAGCCTGGGACGACCGATGAAGAGCAGAGAACAGAGGAAACACAACTTAAGGGACACCAGGAGCAGGAAACTGAGCTCTGAGTTGTTGGCCCGTACAACAGGTGTACTGCGATGATGGATGAAAATGGCCAATACAACAGCACTGATCACTGTTCCCAACAACGAGGCGGCTGTCAGACAGATACCCAGAGGCTCTTGGTAGGAGAGGAACTCAGTTTTCTTGGGAACACAGTGGTCACGCTGGGGGCTGGACCAGAAGTCCTCTGGACAACTGGTGCACTCCATGGAATCTGAAAAATATATGGACACAACTATGAGAGGCAGATTTCTGTCTCTGAACTATAGGGTTTTAGATAATATACCGACCTGTTTTGTTGTTGAATTTTCCCTCAGAACAAGGGAGACAGTCAAAGCAGCAGACAGGTTGTCCTTTCTTTCTGGACATGCGGGTTCCTGGAGGACAGCTCTGACTGCACACTGACTGTGGGGGCTGAAGGAGGACAGTGGAATGACAATGATGCATCAATAAATAAGTTACAATTAATCAGTGGATATATTCCAGAAAAATAACCTTGTTAGATTCAAAGTTCCAGAAGATTTTGTCTTCATGGATTGTGAGTTCTTCACCTCTGGAGGGTGACCTCTTGACCTCACCCACATTGAGAACTTTCATTTGCCCATTGGGGAGCCACAGCCAGTTGACGATGTCATAGATTGGAAGGACATCGCCATTTTCGTCAAATGATACTTGATCACCAAATGATGTGGTGAAATTGACATGTTGTAGATAATGCATGAGCTGAAAATGAATGATGACACATGAGGATTGTTGGGTTGAAAAATGTTATTGTAATGTTCTAGTCAAGGTTACAGTCCAGTATTCCAGAAAATGCTCAGCTGTGTTGCTCCAATTGGATCAGCTGATAGAAGTCCACACTAACCAGGTGTAAGTTGGGCCCACTGGTATTGAGTTTAAAATCCAAGGATTCACAAAAAACCAAGGGGATATGCTGGTCATTTTCCAGTGTCAGTTCTCACCTGCCATGGCTCCAGTCTCTGGATGTCTGCACAGCTTTGTCCACTGAAAGGGCCCCTCCCTGGCTCACACTGCAGCATGTCATCAAGTGCATATGCCAGAGCGTACACAGCTTTGTAAATGTTATACTCTGCTCTGAGGTTAGAAACATCCAAGAACTCAGTGTCTACCAACTCCATCTGTTCATCTCCTGTGCAGGCTTTTGTTGAATCAGACGCACCAAATTTACACTGGAATGAGAATTCCCAAAACTGTTGAACCTGAAACACATTCCAATATATTTTTTTTATCATTATTATCCATGGTTCATCTCAGAATATTTGGACAAAGTTGAGGGATTGAACTCTTACCATATTATAACTGGTGCTGTTGCTAATCTGCTCAGGGCGTATTTGCAGGAGGAAATCTCTGAGACCTGTTATTTCACCCCGACGGATAGCGATGCCCAGTGTTCCCCTCAGGTACGGCATGAGGTGCAGCGTCTGGAGCACAGCAGCTACAGTCCAAGCTTCACTCGCTAACCACTGTAGACCTGTCACGTTCTGTCTCACCACCTGTACGTATCATTATTTAAACTACAAATAGCATTTTATATACATTCATTTCATTTTATTGCGGACAATGTCAAACCTCGTCCATGAGTTGAATCATGTGTATTTCATGTGCAAACACCATCAGCACACGAGCCGTCGATTTCTTTATCACATGCACAATCCTCCTCATTTCACTTGGATCACTGTCCCAAGGCAAAACCTCCAAGTAGGCCAGACATCCTTCCCCAGACTGGACCAGGTCAGACTGGAACGATCGGGCAACATGGAGCCCATAATCATCAGCACTGACCAGCAGTCCCACCCAAGTCCAGCCGAAGTGTTTCAGGATCTGGATCATTGCACGCACCTGAAGGAGGGATTAGTGCAGACAATTGACTGTGTTTTAGTTAACACAGCCAGCACTCTGACACTCAGTAATAATTAGTATTTGAGGATAAGAAAGTTTTTTCTTTTTTCTTTATAGTTTCTCCTCTTAAAAGGAGTGTTTTACCTGGAAAGAATCGTTTGGGATTGTTCTGAAAAAGGAGGGAAAACGCTGTCGATTGGTCAGGCAGGAGCATGTAGCAAAATAACTTACCTAAAAAAAAGAAATATTCACTAGAAGCTGAAGCATCTACTTAAATCAATGCTCTTAAACATCAGTGACATTGTGAGGGCCCTGCTAAAAAAATCAGACTTTTTGTACTTTAAAAGAGTTAGCTCTCTAAGAGACAAAACTATATAGAAAAAAAGGAAAAAAGAAAACTTCAGAATTTTTAACTGCCACAACAACAAAACTACATCATCTCAATGCATTAACATTTTCTGCAATGTTTACCTGTGTTTCTGTGAATTTAACGTGGGGGTCACTTTCAGCCTCAATTTGAACTATGAATTTGGTTAATGTTGCGTTTTTTGATAAGACAATAAAATATAGTTTCATTTGCAAATTAAATTTGTGTCTAAACATAATACAATATATTATTCATATTTTTTTTCATCAGATGACATCCATGTCTCTGCATAACAACTTAGAGTGTATTATAGCAATATTATAGCAACTTTAATGGTTGAAACTTAATAATTCACATGTCAAACAGCACATTTAAAGGATAAGGCACCATTCACTCACCATGGGCATTTTGTATAAGCCCAACACACTGGCGGAAGCAATCGTGAATGTAGAGTAGGAATCACCCACAATTCCCAGGACCGGTGGGCTCCCAGCACATTCTCGCTGAAGCAGAAACTCCTCCTCCTGACCACTTGCCAGAGCTAATGCTGCCCTGAATCCGATCACAAGTGCACCACAGTTGTCATAAAGGTGGTATCCCAGAGTGAGATTAGGAAGCAGGTCAGAGTTCTTGTTAATCTCCTCAACAGCAAAGGCCATGGTTGTGGCATAACGGAACCCTAGAATGTCAAAGCTGACATGCAAAATGCCAAAACCATTAACAGGACACTGCTTTAATGGTTACATATAAACTGTTTATGGATAAATGTAACCAATGCACATATTTAATTCACATGTTTCCTTCGAACATGAAGCATCTGATCTTGAATCATTACAGAAAGAGGTTTGTTGTGTGTATGAAACTTACCCACTGCAGACAGGTTGTTGTGGTTTAGATGTAAATGTCCACTCGGGGAAAACAGAGCTGTAATGAACCTCGAACAGTCCGCCTAGAAGCACATCACCTGGTTTGTGCATTTCATTAAGATAAAAAGTCCTCCATAATTTACACGGTAATGGAGCATTGAAGGAGGTGGAAGAGGAGAGAAAGAACATGGCAAAGATGGAGAAGAGAAAAAAGGTGTCATGGATATCACCCATCACTCTTCCTCTCACCCTACCACAAGTTGTCTTCATCACATGTTTGCAAATTTTATATGCAGAGTTGTGTCGTCCCCGTCTATGATAACGCCACCCCTCAGGACGCGACCTATGACACGACTCCAGTAGTTCTATCATCCCTGCCCTCTTCCTGTGACAGCTGTTGACCGTCTGCTATTCACATGGTGTTCTTTCCTCCTAAATGAAGTAATATCTCATCATATTGGCACAGTTTGCATCATTTAAGTTTCCTAATTCCTTTTGCAAGCTTCATCTACATAGGCTGATATATTTTTTTAAATTCTTCATCCATTGATATTGCAAGAAAATATATTTCATTGTTTTTTCAATGTAATTTATTTTCCTTTTACACACAGACAGATTAGGACAGTTCTACAAATCTTTTTAATTTGACTCCTGAATTTTTTATTTCGTGTAATAATATTGAGGGAAAAATGATAAGAAGAGAAGGAAAATGGAACTTGGAAGGCTTTCCTGTTGATGAGCCCGAGAACGCTGATGGAGAATGAAATAAATCAGTCATTTACCAACTTCAAGATCAGATTTGGATGACGATATTCTTTTGTCTCATGGGATGGGAGTAATTTTTCCCCTGAAATTATTCATGTGTGGCAGGATAGCATGCGTGTACATTTAATGTGACTTGTGAAGTTGCAGAAACTGCAATGCAGTACAAGTCGTTCTCACTAGGGGGATTAAATAACAAAACATTTTCATGGCTGCAGTACACACATTAGCTGAAACATGATTGAATATTGATTCTATTTATTTTAACTTTCATCATTTTGTTTTAATAATTAATTATTTCAATCATTTTTATGTTGATATAGTAGAACTGGCCTGAACTTCATCGGGCCATGATGGCTCTTTTTGTGTTCTTCTCCGGCCGAAACATGATAACGTAACATTTTGGTCCAAAGAGCGCCACCAACAGGCCAAAACTGGATGTGAGGATAGCAAAGACCTCAACTGCATCAGCATATTTGCCGGGGGAGTTGATGTAAGCTGGGACAAAGGCCACCCAAACAGCTGAGAAGATCAGCATGCTGAAGGTGATGAATTTGGCCTCATTGAAGTTGTCGGGAAGATTTCGGGCAAAAAACGCTAAGAGGAAACTGAGGACGGCCAGTAAGCCAATGTAACTGAGCAATACTGCAAAACCCGCTGTGGAGCCAACGACACACTCGAAAATGATCTTGTCAGTGTGGTACTGAGTGTTTTTATGTGGCTTTGGTGAGGACAACAGCAGCCAAACAATGCAGATCGCTGCCTGGATTGAAGTGAGACCCAGAACGGTTCCTCTCTGCTGCACAGCACCAAACCATTTCAGAATAGCGCCCCCTCCTGGTTTAGAGGCTCTGAAGACAGCCAGGACCACCATAGTTTTCACCAGGATACACGAGACACAGAGCACAAAGCTGATCCCGAACACCGCGTGTCTCAGCTGGCACGTCCACAGCCTGGGACGACCGATGAAGAGCAGAGAACAGAGGAAACACATCTTAAGGGACACCAGGAGCAGGAAACTGAGCTCTGAGTTGTTGGCCCGTACAACAGGTGTACTGCGATGATGGATGAAGATGGCCAATACAACAGCACTGATCACTGTTCCCAACAACGAGGCGGCTGTCAGACAGATACCCAGAGGCTCTTGGTAGGAGAGGAACTCAGTTTTCTTGGGAACACAGTGGTCACGCTGGGGGCTGGACCAGAAGTCCTCTGGACAACTGGTGCACTCCATGGAATCTGAAAAATATATGGACACAACTATGAGAGGCAGATTTCTGTCTCTGAACTACAGTGTTTTAGATAATAAACCAACCTGTTTTGTTACTGAATTTTCCCTCAGAACAAGGGAGACAGTCAAAGCAGCAGACAGGTTGTCCTTTCTTCCTGGACATGCGGGTTCCAGGAGGACAGCTCTGACTGCACACTGATTGTGGGGGCTGTAAGAGGAAAAAATAAACCCATGATTTTCAACCTTTTCTTGAAATTACGGCCAAATGTAGGACATATTTGCAGTACACAAGAATAACCTTTTTTGTTTCAAAGTTCCAGAAGATTTTGTCTTCATGGATTGTTAGTTCTTCACCTCTGGTGGGTGACCTCTTGACCTCACCCACATTCTGAACCTTCATTCTTCCATCAGGGAGCCACAGCCAGTTGACGATGTCATAGATTGGGAGGACATCGCCGTTTTCATCAAATGATACTTGATCACCAAATGAAGTGTTGAAATTGACATGTTGTAGATAATGCATGAGCTGAAAATGAATGATAGCACATGAGGTTTTTCTATCCATCCATTCATCCATCCATCCATTATCTCGCACTTAGTCCTCCTCAGTTGGTCGCGAGTGGGGGGGGGGCTGCCATTGGGTGAAGGCGAGGTACACCCTGGACTGGTCGCCAGTCATTCGCAGGTCTGACACATATAGTCAGACAACCATTCACACTCTAAGTCACACTTATGGGAAATTTAGAATCTCCAATTCATCTATTTCCTCAGTTGCGCATATCTTTCGACTGTGGGAGGAAGCCGGAGTACCCACACAGAACCTACGCAGGCATAAGGAGAACATGTAGCCTCCACACCGAGAGAGGCCAGCCTTTGTCCTTACTGGGATTCAGACCTGAGGCCTCCTTGCTGTGAAGTGACATTGCTATCCACAACATCACCATGTCACCCCACTTGAGGATTGTTGGGTTGAAAAATGTGATTGTAATGTTCTAGTCAAGGTTACAGTCCAGTAATCCAGAAAATCCTCAGCTCTGTTGCTCCAATTGGATCAGCTGATAGAAGTCTACAGTAACTAGAACTGAGTTGGCCCAACTGGTTCTGAGTTTAAAATCCAAGGATTCACAAAAACCAAGGGGACATGCCGGTCATTTTCCAGTGTCAGTTCTCACCTGCCATGGCTCCAGTCTCTGGATGTCTGCACAGCTTTGTCCAGTAAAAGGGCCTCTCCCTGGCTCACACTGCAGCATGTCATCAAGTGCATATGCCAGAGCGTACACAGCTTTGTAAATGTTATACTCTGCTCTGAGGTTAGAAACATCCAAGAACTCAGTTTCTACCAACTCCATCTGTTCATCTCCTGTGCAGGCTTCTGTTGAATCAGACGCACCAAATTTACACTGGAATGAGAATTCCCAAAACTGATGAACCTGAAACATATTCAAATATTTTTTTTTATCATTATCCATGTTTCATCTCAGAATAGTTGGACATAGTTGAGGGATTGAACTCTTACCATATTATAACTGGTGCTGTTGCTAATCTGCTCAGGGCGTATTTGCAGGAGGAAATCTCTGAGACCTGTTATTTCACCCCGACGGATAGCGATGCCCAGTGTTCCCCTCAAGTATGGCATGAGGTGCAGTGTCTGGAGTGCAGCAGCTCCTGTCCAAGCTTCACTCGCTAACCACTGTAGACCTGTCACGTTCTGTCTCATCACCTGTTCGTATCATTATTTATACTAGGAATAGCATTTTCTGCACATTAATTTCATTTTACTGTGGACAATGTCAAACCTCGGCCATGAGATGAATCATGTGTACTTCATGTGCAAACACCATCAACACCTGAGCCATCGATTTCTTCATAATCTGCACAATCCTCCTCATTTCACTTGGATCACTGTCCCAAGGCAAAACCTCCAAGTAGGCCAGACATCCTCCCCCAGACTGGACCAGGTCAGACTGGAACGATCGAGCAACATGGAGCCCGTAATCATCATCACTGACCAGCAGTCCCACCCAAGTCCAGCCGAAGTGTTTCAGGATCTGGATCATTGCACGCACCTGAAGGAGGGATTAGTGCAGACAATTGACTGTGTTTTAGTTAACACAGCCAGCACTCTGACACTCAGTAATAATTAGTATTTGAAGATGAGAAAGTTTTTTTATTCAGTTTCTCTTCTTAAAAGGAATGTTTTACCTGGAATGCATCGCTTGGGATTGTCCTGAAAAAGGAGGGAAACCGCTGACGATTGGTCAGGCAGGAACATGTAGCAAAATAACTCACCTAAAAAAAGAATTAAATCAGTTAAAACCAAAGCATTTACTTTAATCAGTACCTTGAATGATGAGAAATATCATGAGGGCCCTGTCAAATCATAAATGACAATTTTGTGTGTTATAACGGAGTAAACTGTCTATGACACAAAACGATATATAAAACACAAAAAGAGTAAAAAGGAAAAGATTTTAATGTTTAATTTTTGTAACACCAAAAGTATATAATCTCAATGCATTGACATTTTCTACAATGTTTATCTGACTTTGTCTTTGAACTTAAACATGGTGGTCACTTTTTGCCAAAGTTTTAACTGTTAATTAATTTAGCAGTTTATATTAAGAAACATTTTTTTTTTTTGCAAAATGGGTTCATGCACAAACTTGATATATTAACTCATTATTTCCTCATCAAATGACATCCATGAGTGAACATGACCAATCACATTTTTACATTGTCTTATAGCAATATTATTCAACGGTTGAAAGGTAATGATTCATGTATAAAACAGCACATTTAAAAGATAAGACACCTTTCACTCACCATGGGCATTTTGTATAAGCCCAACACACTGGAAGAAGCAATCGTGAATGTAGAGTGGGAATCACCCACAATTCCCAGGACCGGTGGGCTCCCAGCACATTCTCTCTGAAGCAGAAACTCCTCCTCCTGACCACTTGCCAGAGCTAATGTTCCGCTGAATCCGATCACAAGTGTCCCACAGTTATCATAAAGGTGGTATCCCAGAGTTAGATTAGGAAGCAGGTCAGAGTTCTTGTTAATCTCCTCAACAGCAAAGGCCATGGTCATGGCATAACGGAACCCTATAATATCAAAGCTGACATGAAAAATGTCAAAACCATTAACAGGACACTGCTTTAAACTGGTTACATATAAACTGTTTGTGGATGAATTTCACCAACGCACATATTTAATTCACATGTTTCCTTTGAACATGAAGAATCTGATCTTCAATCATTACAGACAGAGGTTTGTTGTGTGTATGAAACTTACCCAGTGCAGACAGGCTGTTGTGGTTTAGATGTAAATGTCCATTCAGGGAAAACAGAGCTGTAATGAACCTCGAACAGCCCGCCTAGAAGCACATCACCTGGTTTGTGCATTTCATTAAGATAAAAAGTCCTCCATAATTTACATGATGATAGAGCATTGAAGGAGGTGGAAGAGGAGAGAAAGAACATGACAAAGAGGAAGAAGAGGATAAAGGTGTCATGGATATCACCCATCACTCTTCCTCTCACCCCACCACAGGTTGTCTTCATCACATGTTTGCAAATTTTATATGCAGAGTTGTGTCGTCCCCGTCTATGATAACACCACCCCTCAGAGTGCGAGCTATGAGGCCACGTGTCATTCCACATCATATGTGTTATTTTTGTTATCCAGAGATTATTTTCAGGTTATGCAAGCTTTGGACATTTTATAATATTCAGAAATATATTATCTTTATTTTCCTCCCAAACATGATTAACCTGGCTTGGGATGCATATTTCAATCTTTAAACCATGAAGTAATTTTGAGTTGGTTCATTGATTATTGTCCTGCTGAGAAATTTGAAAATCAATAGTCAATTCAAATGAGACATACAGATTGTACATTTCAATTTAGCTTTAATTTAGGTAGATTACTTTGCAATATAACTACACAACACAGTGTGTAGGCTTCTATTGTTGACTGGGGTTTAGAATGTAAGATTACTTCTTTCATAAATAAGTAAATAATACAGTTTTAATGTAATTTTTCAAGTTCATTCTTATTTGTCACATCATTGGGTGGGACCGATGTGGTTTTAAAGACTAATAAAAGAACTGTTAAATGAGTTTGCATTAAAACACAAATATGAGGTTTCTAGAGCTACTATTAAAATAAAACAGGACAAATAAAAATAGATCATATTTTTTTCACTTGTTTGTTCTACGGTCCATGATGGCTTTTTTGGTGTTCCTCTCTGGTCTAAGAAGGATTAAATAACATTTGGGTCCAAACAATGCTAACAGAAGTCCAAAACTAGAAGCTAGGATAGCAAAGACCTCGACTGCATCTGCATATTTGCCTGGTGAGTTGATGTAAGCTGGGATAAAGGCCACCCACACAGCACAAAAGATCAACATGCTGAAAGTGATGAGTTTGGCCTCATTGAAATTATCTGGGAGATTCCTTGCAAGGAATGCGAGCTGGAAGCTAAGCACAGCCAGGAATCCAATATAACCCATTAATACTGCAAACCCAATTGGAGAACCAACAACACACTCATAAACAATCTTGTAGTTATAGTATTGAGTATTTTTATGTGGTTCTGGTGACAAGGAAACAAGCCATGCTGTGCAAATTGCTGCTTGAACAGATGTGAGACACAAAACGGTTCCTCTCTGCTGCACAGCACCAAACCATTTCAGAATAGCGCCCCCTCCTGGTTTAGAGGCTCTGAAGACAGCCAGGACCACCATAGTTTTCACCAGGATACACGAGACACAGAGCACAAAGCTGATCCCGAACACCGCGTGTCTCAGCTGGCATGTCCAAAGCCTGGGACGACCGATGAAGAGCAGAGAACAGAGGAAACACAACTTAAGGGACACCAGGAGCAGGAAACTGAGCTCTGAGTTGTTGGCCCGTACAACAGGTGTACTTCGATGATGGATGAAGATGGCCAACACAACAGCACTGATCACTGTTCCTAACAACGAGGCGGCTGTCAGACAGATACCCAGAGGCTCTTGGTAGGAGAGGAACTCAGTTTTCTTGGGAACACAGTGGTCATGCTGGGGGCTGGACCAGAAGTCCTCTGGACAACTGGTGCACTCCATGGAATCTGAAAAACACATGGACACAACTATGAGAGGCAGATTTCTGTCTCTGAACTACAGCGTTTTAGATAATATACCAACCTGTTTTGTTACTGAATTTTCCCTCAGAACAAGGGAGACAGTCAAAGCAGCAGACAGGTTGTCCCTTTTGTCTGACTATCCGGGTTCCTGGAGGACAGCTCTGACTGCACACTGACTGTGGGGGCTGAAATGAAGTTAATTAGTTTATCTATTACATTTGAATTTACCTTTATTTATTGTGGATAATATTACTTCAACCTGTTTGGATTCAAAATTCCAGAAGATTTTGTCATCATGGATTGTGAGTTCTTCACCTCTGGACGGTGACCCTTTCACTTCACCCACATTCTGAACCTTCATTCCTCCATCAGGGAGCCACAGCCAGTTCATGACATCATAGATCGGTAAAGCGTCACCATTTTCATCAAAAGATACTTGATCACCAAATGGTGTGGTGAAATTGACATGTTGCAAATAATGCATAAGCTGTAAAGCCCAGAGGAGAAGACTGATGATGAAAATAAACCTTAGACGGCACACTTTTGATAAATTATTGTTGCCATTCATGCCGTGTAATATCTAATGAGATAGAAATAAGAACATTACACCTGCCATGGCTCCAGACTTTGTATACTTGCACAACTGTGCCCATCAAAAGGCCCTCTGCCTGGCACACAGCGTAGCATCTCATCAAGAGCATGTGCCAGAGCATACACAGCCTTATAAATGTTGTACTCCGGCCTCAGGTTTGAAACATCCAGAAATTCAGTTTGTACCCTCTCCAGTTCTTCATCTCCAGTGCATAACAAGCCTCCATCTTCCACCCAACCTGACGGAGCTGGAGTGAACCGACACTGAAAGGCATATTCCCAGAACTGCTTCACCTAAAACACATATCAAATTTCATCAAACTGAAAAATAACAAAAGCACTCACAGAGTGCAAACCTTTGCCGGGCAGGTATTATTTGGTTCTCCAAATATTGTGACTTACACCAGTAATATAGTTTATAGGCATCATTAATACAAAACAGACTAAATTGCTCTATGAAGTCCCTCTGGAATCTGGAACGTAACTAAAATTGAATTATTTATACATTGGCACATTATCAACATTTCCTGAAAAAAATAGTAAAAATCCGTTCAGAACTTTCTGAGGTTTTTTGTTAACATGCAAACAGACAGATAAACATCAGCTATCACAAAATAGGCTGATTTTTATTTGTGGCTCTGAAGTTTACCATTCTGCTTCCGTTATTTATTTCATGTACATCAGGGTGCAATCCCAGCAGAAAATCCCTGAGCCCGGGTATTTCTCCTCGCCGGATGGCGATGCCCAGAGTGCCACCGAGGTACGGCATGAGTTTGGTGGTTTGGAGCACAGCAGCCGCTGTCCAGGCTTCACTGGCAATCCACTGGAGACCAGTCACATTCTGCTTTACCACCTACAGACAGACCAACATGTAGACGGACAGATAGATAGATAGATAGATAGATAGATAGATAGATAGATAGATAGATAGATAGATAGATACATACATACATACATACATACATACATACACACACACACACACACACACACACACACACACATACATACATACATACATACATACATACCTCTTCGATAAGTTGAATCATATGAATCTGATGCGCAAACACAATGACAACACGTGCTATGGATTTCTTCATCACTTCCACAACCCGCTTTAACTCTCCTGGGTTGTAGCCCCAGGGTAAAATCTCCAAGTAAGCCAGACATCCTCCCCCAGACTGGACCAGGTCAGACTGGAACGATCGGGCAACATGGAGCCCATAATCATCATCACTGACCAGCAGTCCCACCCAAGTCCAGCCAAAGTGTTTCAGGATCTTGATCACAGCGCGTACCTGAGCACAGAGATTTCTTGTGAATTTGCTGATATCCCACACTGATTACATTCTATTATTACTGCACTCTTTCTGAAAACATCTCAATGATTATCTACCAGACAGAATTTCACCTGAAAAGCATCACTGGGGATTGTTCGAAAGAAGGATGGAAACCGCTGACGATCACTCAGGCAGGAACACGTGGCAAAATAACTCACCTAAAAGCAAAAATACATACACGTGCTGAACTTCATGACAAGCAGTAGATAATGAACTGTAACCTAACTGGAACTTACAATTGGCAATTTGAATAAACCAATCACATCAGATGTGGCGATAGAAAACGTTGAGAAGGAATCACCCACAATCCCCAGGACAGGAGGAGTTCCTGAACAATCCTCCTGTAGCAGAACCTGCTGCTGTTGCCCGCTGACCATTGACAGTGCAGCGCTGAATCCTATTACAAGTGTGGCACAGTTGTCATACAGAGTGTATCCCAGAGTCACATTAGGTAGCAAACTGGAATTCCTGTTGATCTCGTCAATGGCAAAGGCCATAGTCATGGCGTGTCGGAACCCTGCAAGGTCAAAGCTAACACACAAAAAAAATAGCTGTTAATTAATGACATGCAATATTTGCATGGATTTAGCTGTTGTGCTGTATCAGTGCAAGGGTTACCCTTGACAGATGAGCTGATTGGGTTCTGAGGTGAAGGCCAGGTCTGGAAAGATGGAGGTGTAGTGAACTTCAAAGAGTCCACCCAGAATCACATCACCAGGCTTGTGCATCCCATTCAGATCAAACTGTCTCCTCAAACTACAGTATGGAAAATCGGCAGAAGTCTCTGTGAATAGAAAGGAGATGAAACATGTCAAGTACATACAGAAATTAAAGAGTAATAATGGATCTAGGATTGTCCCCATATCTGCCCTCTGCTCTTGCCCTGTCATCTTCAGACACGAGTACATCATTTTATATCCAGCAGCCACTCTCCCCTTTTACACCACCCATCAGGGCGTTAGCAGTCATCCAGGGGCAGGACGTGTTTCTGACAACTAATATCTGCAGGAAGTGAAACTGCATTGTATTTTAGAAATCATTTTAATGAGCATTTATTTGTATTTTTGTTTATTTTTTTGGTTAAGCCATCCATGTTGATTTTAATTTGACACAGACCTAAGCATTATTGCAGACCATTTTCACCCTTTCATAGAAAGAGGGTTCCCTAGTGGCCTCATCCAGCAAGATCATGCCCCCCCATAAAGCGAAAATTATTTAGGAATGAAATTTAATTGGCACAGCAATGAGTTTGTGGTGTTGACTAGTCCTATTGATTGAGATGTCAATATTCCTTGCATCTAAATTCACTCGAGCATGTGTAGGGGCACCACCTCACAGCATACATCTGCTGCTAACATCTTGGTGCCAGATAACAATACACACCTACATGGGTCTAGTGGTGTCCATGCCTGGATGGGTTAGGGCTTTTTTGACAGCAAAAGGAGACAAATCTAAGCACAAATCTTCTGCAAAAAAAGACAAAAGGCACTAAACTGGGAAGCTTTGGACTGGAGGTGAAATAGAGATGTCAGTCCGTCACACGGCAAGAAAGAAAAACCTCCAGATTCTCCAGGCAGCCGTTTAGGCATCAATACAAAGGCCTTGCAAACATTGGTTGGTTACAACAGGGCAAGAATCATGCATACACAATTAGTGAAGGGATAGCTAAGTCAGACACAATACTATATTTTCAAGGTGGAATGAAAGTGACAAGACTGTGTCAGGCATTCAACAAAATGAGGATTCAGATTATAACTCATATGTCAACAGAGCGTAAACTCAGAATTCAGTAATCAAATAATGACTCCAATATTTAATTACCAACACGCAAAATGACCTGAAGCAAACAAGTCAGAAAACTGAAAAAAGAATTAAACTAGTTTCTGGTAAGGCTACAGAATAAAACAAATTCTTATTTAAATTTTGTAAAAACAACATAGAGATGGATTATTCGATTATATGATAGTAATCATTAATGTATATGTACAACACTGTCATAGGATTCATCCCATCTAGTTCAATGTGACGTGTTTGGTGCAACATCCGCCAGGTGGTAGTCATACGGTTTAACCCTCAGTGACAGCTTTGGGAATTGATACATTGGGTGATAATACAGATGCAGAAAACATCTTTCTTGTTTGGATTAATTTGAATACAGTTAAACTTAATATGTTAAAGTATCTTCTTGTGCAAAAAAAGCCAGTAAAAACATGTTTTCACCATGTCAGTATTAGATGTCTCAACCTGCAGGAAAAACAGGTCCCATCCCATCGTCCTCTGAGTGTATCAAAGTCTGTTATTTGAAATGATGTAAGGAGGGCCAGCTTTAAGCAACCATATATAAAGTGATGATCATACATTTATGGGCACAGACTGCAAAAACACACAGGATGGAGATCTCTGCTCTCTTTCTGTGGCTCATTTCTCTGTGTGATTTAAATTCAGCAGGTAACCTGAAGGCTTCTGGGAACATTCTGCAGCAACAGTTGAGACTGAGGGAGGATGGAACCGATGCTCCATCAGTGAAGTGTAACTTCCAGGGTTCTGCTCGTCTACCTGCGTTCTCAGTGGATGGAGACTTTGTGATTGGGGGTGTTTTCTCCCTCCACCACTACAAAATGACGGTGAAGCACAACTACACCAGCATGCCTGAGCCATTCCGCTGCAGAGGGAGGTAGGAGGCAATGTTAAACTATGGGATACATGTCTAACATAGCAAGAAATATGTTGATCAGACCCTCCATATTGTGATTTAAATATGATTCACAGATTTTTCATTTTTCAGATTTTCATTTGTAAATATAAACAATTTGGCATAATTTTACATGTCTCGACTTGAATATTTTTAACAGTGATGTCTGTGTTCAGGATTCACCCCACTGAACTTCAGTTTTCACAAGCTATGGTCTTCGCCATCGAGGAGATCAACAACAGTACGGAGCTGCTTCCAGGAATCAGACTCGGTTATCAAATCCATGACTCATGTGCTGTGGTGCCCATCGCAGTGCACGTGGCCTTCCAGCTTTTAAACAATATGAAACCTATGTTTAACACTGGTAAAGACTGTTCACAGTCCGGTATGGTGATGGCTGTTGTTGGTGAGTCTGGCTCCACTCCGTCCATCAGCATATCTCGCATCATCGGTTCCTTCGACATTCCACTAGTGAGTACTTTAAATTTTTCTCAAATTGTAAATGTATTGTCACCTTCCCTGTAATAAGGCAGGCGTTATACTTTAGGTGAGCCACTTTGCCACTTGTGCGTGCCTGTCTGATAAACAGAAGTACCCGAGTTTCTTCAGGACAATTCCCAGCGACCAGTTCCAGGCTGATGCTTTGGCCAAACTGATCAAACACTTTGGCTGGACCTGGATAGGTGCTGTATGCTCAGATTCAGACTATGGCAATAACGGCATGGCAGCTTTCCTGCATGCAGCTCAGAAGGAGGGCATCTGTGTGGAGTACTCTGAATCCTTTTACCGCACCCACCCCCACAGCAGGATCAAGAGAGTGGCTGATGTCATCCGCAGGTTTACAGATCGTTTCTTGTTTTATGGTTCATTATGTTAGTTCTGTTTGTTTTAAATAATGCACCATATTAAGCTTGTGATATCCCCCCCAGGTCAACAGCTATGGTTGTTGTGGCATTTATGGCATCTACAGAGATGAAAATCCTACTCAAGGAGCTGTCTCGTGAACCTTCACCACCTCACCAGTGGATCGGCAGTGAGTCGTGGGTAACTGACCCAGACATGTTGAGGTTCAGCTTCTGTGCTGGAACTGTTGGATTTGCCATTCAAAGGTCTGTCATCCCAGGCCTGAGAGAGTTCCTGCTCGACCTCTCTCCCTCTAAGCTGGCTTCATCTCCTGTGCTCACTGAGTTCTGGGAGGATTCATTCAACTGCAGGTTGGGAAAAGGTGATAAATGTGCCATTAGTATAGGTACTATATAGTAAAGACAACTTTTACATTAGCTGAGGAAATAATTAACAATCACAAAAGCTTTCAACAGATGTTGTGTGTTGTCAGTTGCTGCTGCAGGTGAACGTGTGTGTGATGGATCTGAAGACATAACGACTCTCCAGAGTCCGTACACAGACACATCTGAGCTCCGCATTACCAACATGGTGTACAAGGCTGTTTATGCAATAGCTCATGCCATTCATAATGTGGTGTGTCGGGACACAAATTCTACAACTCAGTGTGACAAATTCACCAGGATAAACCCCAAACAGGTCAAACCAAAATAATCAGCTACAACTATGTTTTATCAGAAGTATTTTACGTGCAGTCCTTTCTCTGCTTTATTCACTTCAGGTTCTCACTCAGCTGAAGATGGTAAATTTTTCAAAAAATGGCTATGCTGTATCATTTGATGCCACAGGAGATCCAGTGGCCTCATATGAGCTGGTAAACTGGCAAAAAAGTGAGAGTGGAAGCATCAATGTGGTGCCAGTAGGATACTATGATGCTTCACATCCAGAGGGCCAAGAGTTCCGTATCTACAAGGACATTACCTGGGTGGATGGCAGAAAGCAAGTACGCATTGCCAGAAGAATTCACACTACACAAGTTCAGATTTACCCATTAAAGACATGACAATACAATATCTCTGCTTTAAACATGCATTTCTCGATTGTAGTTTTGTGTTCAATTGTGTCTTTATGTGATTACACTGAAGCAGATTGAATTAAAATCAGGTTGAATATTCATCCCTCTCAGGTTCCTGTGTCAGTGTGCAGTGACAGCTGTCCTCCAGGAACTAGGAAAGTGCTACAGAAAGGAAAACCTATCTGCTGTTATGACTGTGTACTGTGTCCAGAGGGAGAAATTAGCAATGTGACAGGTAATTTACCCCAAAACAATGTTTACACCATCAATCATGTGGTTGATAAAAGCTGTTCTTATCTTTTCTCAGATTCTTCAGACTGTGAATCTTGCGGGGATGAGTTCTGGCCTAATCCAGACAGAAACGCATGTTTTCCCAAACCTGTGGAGGTTCTTTCCTTTAATGAGGTTCTAGGAATCATTCTAGCTGTGTTCTCTGTGGGTGGGGCCTGTCTGGCTCTTATTACAACAGCTGTATTTTTTCATCACAGGGCCTCTCCTATTGTCAGAGCCAACAACTCTGAGTTGAGCTTCCTGTTGCTCTTCTCCTTGACTCTGTGCTTCCTATGTTCATTAACTTTCATTGGTGCCCCCTCTCAGTGGTCCTGCATGCTGCGTCACACAGCTTTTGGGATCACCTTTGTCCTCTGCATCTCCTGCATTCAAGGGAAAACTGTGGTGGTGTTAATGGCTTTCAGAGCAACGCTCCCAGGCAGTAATGTCATGAAGTGGTTTGGTCCACCACAGCAGAGGATGACTGTTGTTGCTTTTACATCCATTCAGGTTTTGATATGCATTGTTTGGTTGGCCGTCAGTCCCCCGTTTCCAGTGAGAAACCTGACAACATACAAGGAGAGAATCATCCTGGAGTGTGCCTTGGGCTCAACTGTTGGATTCTGGGCTGTACTCGGGTACATCGGACTTCTGGCAGCTGTTTGTTTAGTTCTGGCCATCCTTGCCCGAAAACTCCCAGATAATTTCAACGAAGCTAAACTGATCACCTTCAGCATGTTGATATTCTGTGCAGTCTGGATCACCTTCATTCCGGCCTATGTCAGCTCACCTGGGAAATTTACTGTGGCTGTGGAGATCTTTGCCATTCTGGTCTCCAGTTTTGGCCTCCTTCTGTGCATTTTTGCTCCAAAATGCTTCATTATTTTATTAAAACCAGAGAAAAATACCAAAAAACATATGATGAACAAAAAAATCTGATAAAAAAGTAGATTAAACAGTCTTTTGCCCTGTCATGATCATTACGGTGCTGCACATTTAACATGTAACATTCAATTTAATGAGTAATATCTTGCATGTTCTGATTCTATAATTTATTTTGAATATCCTAGGAATAAAAGGTTACATTGAAAACACATCTGTCTGTAATGCTTTTCAAATGCTAGTGAGATAAAAAAAAAAAAAAAAACATAAAATAAAATATAAGTTGAGCAAAGCCAATCAACAGATAGTGGAAATGTGTATATTTGAGCCCCAGAGGATCTAGCTTTTAGAATATTATAAACAACATGGGAAAGCTTGTGAGTGGGCACCCAGGTGAGAAAGAACAAAGAACAAGCGAGGGGGAGGTGCATAGTCCAGAATGCAAAATCTTTCATCCAAAAGGAAGCAGGAGGTCTTACACAATATGGTTAGCAGATTCAATTGTAATGAAAGTAAATGTAACAAAAAATATATTTCTTAAAACACATGCTTCTGATAATTGTCATTTGACTCCTGCTTAGATTTAATGGTGTCAGTGACCTTTACCTAATTCCCCAAAAAAATGTATGCAGCCGAAAATATCCTGCCACACCAAGCTAAGTGGAAAGTGAGTTGATTGTGTTTTAAAATAGTCTCTGCTTCCGTAAGAGTTAATATTTTTGCAATTTTGTTAATGGATGACTCTTCTTTTTCTAGTTTACTTTAATCAAATGTTGATATTGCTATTCTTACATCTTAACAGAATAACAAGTTTATTAATACCACAGGAGGGAAATTACATGCAAGTCACATGTTGATACAGAGGGAGATAGAATGAACACATGGACATGCAATTATTAAGGGAGGGTATGACAATAGAGAATTGGTAAGCTCAAGGGTACCTCTGTGGTGGTATAAAAATTTCCAGCACCTCTCCTTCCTCCTGTCAAATGTTTGGCCAGAAAATGGGATTTTAACCATACAACCTCAAACTTCTAATTCAGTTCAGTACAGACTGGGCTACTGCCACCCTACAGACCCATAAATGTATGCAGTAGTTATATGCATCCAGTGTATTGCAGATATAATGACTATTTCTTGTTCATCATATGTTTTTTGGTATTTTTCTCTGGTTTTAACAAAATAATGAAGCATTTTGGAGCAAAAATGCACAGAATGAGACTAAAACTGGAGGCCAGAATGGCAAAGATCTCCACAGCCACAGTAAATTTCCCAGGTGAGCTGACATAGGCCGGAATGAAGGTGATCCAGACTGCACAGAATATCAACATGCTGAAGGTGATCAGTTTGGCTTCGTTGAAATTATCTGGGAGTTTTCGGGCAAGGATGGCCAGAACTAAACAAACAGCTGCCAGAAGTCCGATGTACCCGAGTACAGCCCAGAATCCAACAGTTGAGCCCAAGGCACACTCCAGGATGATTCTCTCCTTGTATGTTGTCAGGTTTCTCACTGGAAACGGGGGACTGACGGCCAACCAAACAATGCATATTAAAACCTGAATGGATGTAAAACTCACAACAGTCATCCTCTGCTGTGGTGGACCAAACCACTTCATGACATTACTGCCTGGGAGCGTTGCTCTGAAAGCCATTAACACCACCACAGTTTTGCCTAAAACACATGAGATGCAGAGGACAAAGGTGATCCCAAAAGCTGTGTGACGCAGCATGCAGGACCACTGAGAGGGGGCACCAATGAAAGTTAATGAACATAAGAAGCACAGAGTCAAGGAGAAGAGCAACAGGAAGCTCAACTCAGAGTTGTTGGCTCTGACAATAGGAGAGGCCCTGTGATGAAAAAATACAGCTGCTGTAATAAGAGCCAGACAGGCCCCACCGACTGAGAACACAGCTAGAATGATTCCCAGAACCTCATCAAAGGAAAGAAACTCCACAGGTTTGGGAAAACATGCATTTCTATCTGGGTTAGGCCAGAAATCATCGTGACAAGGGACACAATCAGGAGAATCTAGGAAACAAAAACACAAAGAGTTGAAACAAATGTATTTAAATAGCTCTCCAGTGTTTGGATTCAAAGTGATTACCTGTAAAATTGCTAATCTCTCCCTCTGGACACAGTACACAGTCATAACAGCAGATGGGTTTTCCTTTCTGCAGCACTTTCCGAGTTCCTGGAGGACAGCTGTCACTGCACACTGACACAGGAACCTGAGAGGGATGAATATTCAACCTGATTTTAATTCAATCTGCTTCAGTGTAATCACATAAAGACACAATTGAACACAAAACTACAATCGAGAAATGCATGTTTAAAGCAGAGATATTGTATTGTCATGTCTTTAATGGGTAAATCTGAACTTGTGTAGTGTGAATTCTTCTGGCAATGCGTACTTGCTTTCTGCCATCCACCCAGGTAATGTCCCTGTAGATACGGAACTCTTGGCCCTCTGGATGTGAAGCATCGTAGTATCCTACTGGCACCACGTTGATGCTTCCACTCTCACTTTTTTGCCAGTTTACCAGCTCATATGAGGCCACTGGATCTCCATTGGCATCAAATGATACAGCATAGCCATTTTTTGAAAAATTGACCGTCTTCAGCTGAGTGAGAACCTGAAGTGAATAAAGCAGAGAAAGGACTGCACGTAAAATACTTCTGATATAACATAGTTGTAGCTGATTATTTTGGTTTGACCTGTTTGGGGTTTATCCTGGTGAATTTGTCACACTGAGTTGTAGAATTTGTGTCCCGACACACCACATTATGAATGGCATGAGCTATTGCATAAACAGCCTTGTACACCATGTTGGTAATGCGGAGCTCAGATGTGTCTGTGTACGGACTCTGGAGTGTCGTTATGTCTTCAGATCCATCACACACACGTTCACCTGCAGCAGCAACTGACAACACACAACATCTGTTGAAAGCTTTTGTGATTGGTTAATTATTTCCTTAGCTAATGTAAAAGTTGTCTTTAATATATAGTACCTATACTAATGGCACATTTATCACCTTTTCCCAACCTGCAGTTGAATAAATCCTCCCAGAACTCCGTGAGCACAGGAGATGAAGCCAGCTTAGAGGGAGAGAGGTCGAGCAGGAACTCTCTCAGGCCTGGGATGACAGACCTTTGAATGGCAAATCCAACGGTTCCAGCACAGAAGCTGAACCTCAACATGTCTGGGTCAGTTACCCACGACTCACTGCCGATCCACTGGCGAGGTGGTGAAGGTTCACGAGACAGCTCCTTGAGTAGGATTCTCAGATCACCGGAAGAAGTAAAAGCCACAACAACAGTAGCTGTTGATCTAGAGAGGCATGACAAAACATTATAATTTCCTCATTATACAAAATTAGTGTGAAGCAGTGTCAGTATTACAGAGACCTGCGGATGACATCAGCCACTCTCTTGATCCTGCTGTGGGGGTGGGTGCGGTAAAAGGATTCAGAGTACTCCACACAGATGCCCTCCTTCTGAGCTGCATGCAGGAAAGCTGCCATGCCGTTATTGCCATAGTCTGAATCTGAGCATACAGCACCTATCCAGGTCCAGCCAAAGTGTTTGATCAGTTTGGCCAAAGCATCAGCCTGGAACTGGTCGCTGGGAATTGTCCTGAAGAAACTCGGGTACTTCTGTTTATCAGACAGGCACGCACAAGTGGCAAAGTGGCTCACCTAAAGTATAACGCCTGCCTTATTACAGGGAAGGTGACAATACATTTACAATTTGAGAAAAATTTAAAGTACTCACTAGTGGAATGTCGAAGGAACCGATGATGCGAGATATGCTGATGGACGGAGTGGAGCCAGACTCACCAACAACAGCCATCACCATACTGGACTGTGAACAGTCGTCACCAGTATCAAACACAGGGTCCAGGCCATTTAAAAGCTGGAAGGCCACGTGCACTGCGATGGGCACTGCTGCGCACGAGTCATGGATCTGGTAACCGAGTTTGATTCCTGGAAGCAGCTCCATGCTGTTGTTGATCTCCTCGATGGCGAAGACCATTGCATGAGACAATCGCAATTCACGGGGATCGATGCTGCAGACAAACACATGTTACTAACTGACAGACATTTAATGGGAAAATGACAAAATTCACAGCAACAATTCAGTGCAGGAATAAAAGAAATAAATTGTAATGTGAATCATTTGTTATTCTCCAGAACTGAGACAATCACACTCTTGAATACTCAACATGCCCACTAATACTAACCTCCCTCTGCAGCGGAATGGCTCAGGCATGCTGGTGTAGTTGTGCTTCACCGTCACTTTGTAGTGGTGGAGGGAGAAAACACCCCCGATTACAAAGTCTCCATCCATTGAGAACACAGGTAGATGAGCAGAACCCTGGAAGTGACACTTCTCTGATGGAGCATCGGTTCCATCCTCCCTCAGTCTCAACTGTTGCTTCAGAATGTTCCCAGAAGCCTTCAGGTTACCTGCTGAATTTAAATCACACAGAGAAATGAGCCACAGAAAGAGAGCAGAGATCTCCATTCTACAAATGTGTGGGAGCATCCTACACAGATGTTTATATAGACCAAAGTGAAGGTTCTTCTTCTGTCAGCTTATTATTATTAATCAGTCAGACAGAACATTACATAGTCTCCGACTGAGTGTTCCCCAAGGGTTATACCCTTTACAACAAAAACAATTTCCAGTTCATCCTCTTTAATTTCTTCCTTATATGTTGAGTACATTTTAGTATTTTATTGACATTATCAATTTTACCCAATGAAATGTTTAATTTCTTTTCATTCTAAATTTTTTAGAGGAGATGTGTTCAATGTTATATCTGCATGTATCATGATAGGTGCGATATTAGAACAAATCATGGAATCTTATAACAGTGTAAACAACGAAAACTCTTCTTAAAATATGATCTGTTGGTTGATTGAAAATGTTTCCATAATAAAGTAGATATTTAACTTTGAAAACTCCAATCTTTGGTGACTGAGGTAAAAAGTTACACCTGCCCCTTACTCCTCTTCCAGATCCACCATTTATCCAAAATACTTTTCTTCTGATTCCAAATGACAACCTGTAAGCAAAATCAATGGTGTCAAATGCAGCCCTATACAAATCAATGATAATGTCATGGAGGGTTTCTGCTTGTGAAGAAGTTATTGTTTCAACTTTTGATTTTTGATTTGAACATGTGATTTGAACATGTGATTCAGCAGATCTCTTGATAATTCTACTGCCGCAAGCCTCAGTCATCACTTGGGATGAAATCCTTATGATTTTGAGGAAATAGTGAAAATTGTATTGATTACACATTTCTCCACAAGGTGCGAACCTAGAGTTGTAAACCGTGGCACACAGGAAACATAATGACAATGTGATATAGTAAATTTCAATTTCTTTAAAAAAAAAATATTTTGGCATAAGTAACAATCTTGGATTAAAAATATATTAACATTCATTTAATTAACTTCATTCTAATTTACTTAGTAATCCTGATGAGCCTGAACCATGTGATCACCTCCTGGGGCATCTCTTTTTATCGTGATTGGTGGATCCACCAAGGACTGTAATGATATGTGATATTAAATGTTTTATATCTACTGCTTCACAAGCTCCAAACCTCAGAGAGCCTCGTTCTTCAACACGCCAATTTTCCATGTGGTAATGATGGACGGTGCATTCCTCTCCTGTTGGGGTTTCACTCTGCTTCTCTCGGCAATCGTTGCCGTTCCTTTTCCAGTCTTTTCTGGTCTTCAGCCAATTGCTAAAGAAAGAAATGACATCATAGAGAATGGTTTGGAAGCAGACGGCAGGAACGATTCCTTCGTTAGTTTACCTCGGTGTGTGAAAGCCGCAGACACCGAGCGGCCAGCGCTGCAATCTGGAGGTGATGTCGTGATCGGAGGTATTTTCCCTCTGCACTACTCAGCTTCTGTACCACAACAGACATACCGCAACAATC
Organism: Lagocephalus sceleratus; assembly: GCA_911728415.1. NCBI lineage: Eukaryota > Metazoa > Chordata > Actinopteri > Tetraodontiformes > Tetraodontidae > Lagocephalus > Lagocephalus sceleratus. Next base: position 7,876,569 of record CAJVRN010000194.1, read on the forward strand.
CTGCGCTCATAACTTGTACTGGGTGAGATCGATGTTCCTGGTGTATTCCTATTTAAACTAAACACTGTTTTTTTATTCCTTATTTTGTCTCTGAGCAGCATTTTTTTAATATTCCTGCAGCTTTGACCACAGAGCCTTCCGCTGGATGATGACCATGGTGTTTGCGGTGAAGGAAATCAACAATAATTTGAGACTCTTGCCAGGTGTCAAACTTGGTTACAGGATCGTGGATGGCTGCGATCACGTTCCCACCAGCCTGGAAGCACTCCTGTCTTTAGTCAGTCACTCCAAATCTGCAATGACAGAGGGACATGCACAGATGAAAGAAAAACATAAGAAAAAAGTTGACACAAAAATGAGTGAAGTGGCAATTTATTCTGCAGAAAAGAGTGAAAGGCATTTAAATAATACTGTATCAGAAGACAGCATGGTTAGAGAAGTCATGGAAACGATTCCCGCGTGTTTATCCGATTCTCCTGTTGCTGCTGTGATCGGCCTCGCATCTTCATCACCGACAGGAGCCGCAGCTCACTTTCTTGGGTCTTTCAACATCCCACTGGTAATGAATGAGTGAACATGGTGCATAATTCGCACTAAATGTGTCAACAGGCTCTTTCATAAATATGGATTTCTGAGTTTTCCTACATAAACATGTCATTTAATCCTGTTACAGGTGAGTTATTTTGCCACCTGTGCCTGCCTCAGTGACAAGCACGTGTATCCATCTTTTTTGCGGACGGTGCCGAGTGACCTCTTTCAGGTGAGAGGCCTTGTTCAGATGGTCACTTTCATGGGCTGGCTCTGGGTGGGCACCATAGAAACCACGGTGAGAATCTTACTGTTTGGACAATAGCAGTCACCTGAACACATCAGAAAAGTTAAAAACATGTCATGTTTTTCAGGATGACTACAGTCATTATGGGATCCAGGCTTTTTCTCATCAACTCAGACAACAGGGCGGCTGTGTGGAGTTTCAGTTGACCATCCCCAAATCCCCCACAGCAGCTGAGTTAAAAGAATTGGCAGACAGGCTGCAGAGGTCAACAGCACGGGTAGTTGTGGTCTTTGCTGCAGAGGGGCAACTTCTAGATTTTTTTCTGGAGGTACAAACATGATATAATCAGCTGATATAAAGGTGAGTATTGGAATGTAATTTTTTTTTGTCTCTTCCTCAAGCTGAGTCACAGAAATGTAACAGGGATCCAGTGGGTAGCCAGTGAAGCCTGGGTGACAGCAAGCCTGCTGACCACACCTCACTTCCATGCTCTGCTAGAGGGAACATTGGGCTTCTCCTTCCCTGGAGTTCAGATTCCAGGGTTCAAAGAGTTTCTGTTGAATGTTCAGCCCTCTCCCAAACCAGGGGTGGAATTTGTCAACATGTTCTGGGAGGATGTATTTGGCTGTAAACTAACGTTCACAGGAGATGGATCAAAAGGAAATGATTCAAATTCTGTTGATGAATCAGGTAAATTAAATGATTTTGGTCAGAGTTCAAGTACAAAATCAGCTGATGAAGGTCTTATATGTACTGGAACAGAAGATCTGAGGTACATTCACAGCAGCTATATAGATGTATCTCAGGTCAGAATATCATATAATGTGTATAAAGCAGTGTATGCTATCGCACATGCTCTGCACTCTCTGCTGAACTGTGAATCTTCTGGTTCTAAGATGGACATGTGTAAGAAACATGAACCATTTACATCCAAACAGGTAAGTGGATGAACATCAACTCATTTTGGGTTTAATGACTTTTACATTCGTCTCTGGAGATGTTCTTTTCTTTCTTGCAGTTTCTCCAGCATCTAAAGTCTGTAAATTTTACAGACCAGTTCAAGGAGAAAGTGTATTTTGATGAGAAAGGAGAGCCGGTCCCTCTCTACGACATTATCAACTGGCAAAAAGACAACAAGAGTCACATTAGGTGTCAATTCTCTTTTTTTCTAAATAATTTGTGAAAGGATTTGTAACTTTTGGTTTCATTGATGCAAATATTTGGCTGAAATATGTTGGGGTTTTTTTGTGTGTCATGTTTAGATTTGTAAAAGTTGGAAGCTATGATGGTTCAGCTCCTTTAAAACAACAGCTGCAGATGGATCAGAAGGCTGTTATATGGACAGGAGGAAAGTCCAAGGTCAGTCATTCAGTATGTTCTGAAATAAATTTCATGCATCCTAAAATATACTTTCACCATTAGGTATAATGGGTTTTGTTTTATTTTTTTGTTTTTTATCACTTGCGATGTGGTAATGAAATATTAAATAGGACTGTGTTTGAATAGGTGCCAGTATCTCAGTGCAGCGCTCCATGTCCTCCTGGCAGCAGGCAGGCCAGACGTCCAGGACAGCCCCGATGTTGCTTTGACTGTTTGCCTTGTGCAGACGGACAGATCAGCAACCAGACTGGTAGTCACCTACCTGTTATACTCATTCATATCATAAAGTTTCTATATTAAATGGATATTTCCTTCCTGTGTAAACTCCCTTGTGTGCTTGTAAAGGTTCCACAGAGTGCCAAAGTTGTCCTGAGTACTACTGGCCAGACAAGGACAAAGTGAAATGTTTGCCTGGGGTTGAAGAGTTCCTGTCCTTCTCTGAAACCATGGGCATCATCCTAGTCATCCTGACTCTTCTGGGCGTCATCCTGACATTCACCCTAATTATCATCTTTCACCATTTCCGCTCCACACCAATTGTCAAGGCCAACAACTCAGAAATAAGTTTCTTGCTGCTCCTGTCGCTCAAGCTCTGCTTCCTGTGTTCCTTGTTGTTCATCGGACAGCCGTCCTTGTGGAAATGTCGGCTCCGGCAGGCTGCATTTGGGATCAGCTTTGTTCTGTGCTTGTCCTGTGTCCTTGTTAAGACCATTGTGGTCCTCTTTGCTTTCCGGGCTAACCTGAAAGCCGGCTGCTGCTCCTTGAAATTGTTCGGTCCCTCTCGACAGAGGACTCTGATCCTCTGCACCACAACTCCCCAGGTAGAAAGTCTATAAACCATTTGGTGATCAATTTTCAACCACCGTTACTTGATATGGACTTTCTGTTATTAAAATAATGAATCTGCTTTTGTGTGGCCAGGTTTGTCTCTGTGCTGGTTGGCTGTTGGCAGCACCTTCATTTCCTTTCAGGAATCCGGCCTACCAGGCTTTGACAGGAAAAGTAAGTGTTTCTATGCTCTGAGGATCACGTGCATACGGTGCATACTCTGGTGCTGATGAGACTGTATCTTTTCCCCAAAATAGATTGTGGTAGAGTGTAAAGAGCCATGGCCACCTGGATTTTATCTGGTTTTGGGCTACATTGGACTACTGGCCTTCCTCTGCCTCCTCCTGGCATTTGTTGGGCGCAAACTTCCCAATACGTTCAATGAGGCGAAGCTGATCACCTTCAGCCTGCTGATCTTCTGGGCCGTTTGGATCTCTTTCATCCCGGCTTACGTCAGCTCTCCTGGGAAATTCACTGTAGCAGTGGAGGTTTTTGCAATATTGGCCTCTAGTTTTGGACTGTTACTATGTATTTTTCTACCAAAATGCTTTATAATTTTATTGCGCCCTGAGAGAAATGTTAAGAGAGGAATGACGGGAAAATATCTCAGATGAAAAAATAAATTATATTTTCTCAGTAGCTTTCCATCTTCATGGTCTATTCAGTAAGATGTACTACTGAATAGCTTAAACTAATGTTTTAATTTAATTATATTATTCTCATGCATTGTATTAAATAGGGCATTATATTACCTCTGCAGGGTTCATACATTTTATATATTTTTGTTAATGTTTGTGTATGTAAGCCAAAGGTACTGTGACATAAAATAGTCAAACCATCATGTGGTAGAAGTGGCGTCCATCGAAATTATTTTTTTCCAACACAAAGGAGATACAATTTTGTTACACAGGAGGTTTTATTAAAAATCATGAACATAATTTTAGTTGAATCAAATTAAATTCAGCCAGTTTTTTTCAATTTCAGAATATACTGACATATTTATTTCTATTCATTGCTCCACGACGATCTATCTAATGGTATAAATAATGAACAATCATAAATAAAATGACATTTAAGAAAAATAATCCTGAACAGACAGCAAAGAAAGCAGAAAACCAGCAAGAACAGAATGATGAAGCTGAGTTTGTGGTTATTTACATGAACAAAGGCTGTGTTTCTGTGGTAGAAGAAGACCAGGAAGATTGCAATGGTGGCGGTTTTACCAGAAATTTTCAGGACATGCAGATACAATGAACACATGCATTTGCAATCATTCAGGAAGAGCAATTCAATGTGTGTCCACTTGGTGGTTTGGTACATTGCTCGAGTATCTCTGTGTGGTTTTGAAAATGTCTTGGCATCTTTCCCTCGACCAGTCAATTTCCCTTTTTTTTTTTTTTAGTCAGGAAATGGGGTGTTCAGGAAATAGGACTTAAACCATACAAAACGACAGAGTGAGCTATTGCCACCCCACAGACCCCTAAATGCAGTACTTAAATGCACCCAGTGTATTGCAGACTCCAGAAGTTATAATCAATGCTTGTTCATCATATGTTTTTTGGTATTTTTCTCTGGCTTTAGTAAAATAATGAAGCATTTTGGAGCAAAAATGCACAGAATGAGACTAAAACTGGAGGCCAGAATGGAAAAGATCTCCACAGCCACAGTAAATTTCCCAGGTGAGCTGACATAGGCCGGAATGAAGGTGATCCAGACTGCACAGAATATCAACATGCTGAAGGTGATCAGTTTGGCTTCGTTGAAATTATCTGGGAGTTTTCGGGCAAGGATGGCCAGAACTAAACAAACAGCTGCCAGAAGTCCAATGTACCCGAGTACAGCCCAGAATCCAACAGTTGAGCCCAAGGCACACTCCAGGATGATTCTCTCCTTGTATGTTGTCAGGTTTCTCACTGGAAACGGGGGACTGACGGCCAACCAAACAATGCATATTAAAACCTGAATGGATGTAAAACTCACAACAGTCATCCTCTGCTGTGGTGGACCAAACCACTTCATGACATTACTGCCTGGGAGCGTTGCTCTGAAAGCCATTAACACCACCACAGTTTTGCCTAAAACACATGAGATGCAGAGGACAAAGGTGATCCCAAAAGCTGTGTGACGCAGCATGCAGGACCACTGAGAGGGGGCACCAATGAAAGTTAATGAACATAAGAAGCACAGAGTCAAGGAGAAGAGCAACAGGAAGCTCAACTCAGAGTTGTTGGCTCTGACAATAGGAGAGGCCCTGTGATGAAAAAATACAGCTGTTGTAATAAGAGCCAGACAGGCCCCACCCACAGAGAACACAGCTAGAATGATTCCTAGAACCTCATCAAAGGAAAGAAACTCCACAGGTTTGGGAAAACATGTGTTTCTGTCTGGATTAGGCCAGAACTCATCCCCGCAAGATTCACAGTCTGAAGAATCTGATGAAAGACAAGAACAGCTTTTATCAGCTACACGATTGATTGGTGTAGACATTGTTTTGGGGTAAATTACCTGTAAAATTGCTAATCTCTCCCTCTGGACACAGTACACAGTCATAACAGCAGATGGGTTTTCCTTTCCGTAGCACTTTCCTAGTTCCTGGAGGACAGCTGTCACTGCACACTGACACAGGAACCTGAGAGGGACGAATATTCAACCTGATTTTAATTCAATCTGCTTCAGTGTAATCACATAAAGACACAATTGAACGCAAAACTACTATCAAGAAATGCATGTTTAAAGCAGAGATATTGTATTGTCATGTCTTTAATGGGTAAATCTGAACTTGTGTAGTGTGAATTCTTCTGGCAATGCGTACTTGCTTTCTGCCATCCACCCAGGTAATGTCCCTGTAGATACGGAACTCTTGGCCCTCTGGATGTGAAGCATCGTAGTATCCTACTGGCACCACGTTGATGCTTCCACTCTCACTTTTTTGCCAGTTTACCAGCTCATATGAGGCCACTGGATCTCCATTGGCATCAAATGATACAGCATAGCCATTTTTTGAAAAATTGACCGTCTTCAGCTGAGCGAGAACCTGAAGTGAATAAAGCAGAGAAAGGACTGCACATAAAATACTTCTGATAAAACATAGTTGTAGCTGATTATTTTGGTTTGACCTGTTTGGGGTTCATCCTGGTGAATTTGTCACACTGAGTTGTAGAATTTGTGTCCCGACACACCACATTATGAATGGCATGAGCTATTGCATAAACAGCCTTGTACACCATGTTGGTAATGCGGAGCTCAGATGTGTCTGTGTACGGACTCTGGAGTGTCGTTATGTCTTCAGATCCATCACACACACGTTCACCTGCAGCAGCAACTGACAACACACAACATCTGTTGAAAGCTTTTGTGATTGTTAATTATTTCCTCAGCTAATGTAAAAGTTGTCTTTACTATATAGTACCTATACTAATGGCACATTTATCACCTTTTCCCAACCTGCAGTTGAATGAATCCTCCCAGAACTCCGTGAGCACAGGAGATGAAGCCAGCTTAGAGGGAGAGAGGTCGAGCAGGAACTCTCTCAGGCCTGGGATGACAGACCTTTGAATGGCAAATCCAACGGTTCCAGCACAGAAGCTGAACCTCAACATGTCTGGGTCAGTTACCCACGACTCACTGCCAATCCACTGGCGAGGTGGTGAAGGTTCACGAGACAGCTCCTTGAGTAGGATTCTCAGATCTCCGGAAGAAGCAAATGCCACAACAACAGTAGCTGTTGATCTAGAGAGGCATGACAAAACATTATAATTTCCTCATTATACAAAATTAGTGTGAAGCAGTGTCAGTATTACAGAGACCTGCGGATGACATCAGCCACTCTCTTGATCCTGCTGTGGGGGTGGGTGCGGTAAAAGGATTCAGAGTACTCCACACAGATGCCCTCCTTCTGAGCTGCATGCAGGAAAGCTGCCATGCCGTTATTGCCATAGTCTGAATCTGAGCATACAGCACCTATCCAGGTCCAGCCAAAGTGTTTGATCAGTTTGGCCAAAGCATCAGCCTGGAACTGGTCGCTGGGAATTGTCCTGAAGAAACTCGGGTACTTCTGTTTATCAGACAGGCACGCACAAGTGGAAAAGTGGCTCACCTAAAGTATAACGCCTGCCTTATTACAGGGAAGGTGACAATACATTTATGATTTGAGAAAAATTTAAAGTACTCACTAGTGGAATGTCGAAGGAACCGATGATGCGAGATATGCTGATGGACGGAGTGGAGCCAGACTCACCGACGACAGCCATCACCATACTGGACTGTGAACAGTCGTCACTAGTATCAAACACAGGGTCCAGGCCATTTAAGAGCTGGAAGGCCACGTGCACTGCGATGGGCACTGCTGCGCACGAGTCATGGATCTGGTAACCGAGTTTGATTCCCGGAAGCAGCTCTGTGCTGTTGTTGATCTCCTTGATGGCGAAGACCATTGCATGAGACAATCGCAATTCACGGAGGTCGATCCTGCAGACAGACACATATTAGTACAAATCAGAAAATAAATAAAGTTTAATGCGACTCATTTGTTATTCTCCAGAACTGAGACAATCACACTCTTGAATACTCAACATGCCCACTAATACTAACCTCCCTCTGCAGCGGAATGGCTCAGGCATGCTGGTGTAGTTGTGCTTCACCGTCACTTTGTAGTGGTGGAGGGAGAAAACACCCCCGATTACAAAGTCTCCATCCATTGAGAACGCAGGTAGACGAGTAGAACCCTGGAAGTGACACTTCACTGATGGAGCATAAGTTCCATCCTCCCTCAGTCTCAACTGTTGCTGCAGAATGTTCCCAGAAGCCTTCAGGTTACCTGCTGAATTTAAATCACACAGAGAAATGAGCCCCAGAAAGAGAGCGGAGATCTCCATTCTACAAATGTGTGGGAGCATCCTGAACAGATGTTTATATAGACCAAAGTGAAGGTTCTTCTTCTGTCAGCTTATTATTATTAATCACTCAGACAACACAAACCATTACATAGTCTCTCACTGATCGATCCCCAGGGTTCTACCTCTCAGAACATAGACAATTTACAGTACATTGATGTGTTGATTACAGCAGGTTTATGCATATTATTAATGCCATTACCCAATAAATGTGTAATGTTTTAATGTAAAAGCAATATGAAAAACCAGTAGGTCTTTAGTATATTTAGTATAATTTTTAATTGTAATCAGAAATTTGCAATGGAGAGAAATTCATGAAAAGAGACAAGGTCACCAATCTGGTGTTGTGGTGTGAGGACAGAAACACCACCCTTCATGAAGACAAAGGAGATGATGGTGGACATGAGGAAAGAGAGGGGGGGTCAATGTTTAAATATCTGGTTGCCCACATTAGGTTGTGTCTCAAGTACTGCACTGAGGAGGTGAAGGACATTGGATATTTAGACCAAAATCCTCAGCATCTTCTACAGCTGTATTGTTGACAGCATCCTAATCAGCTTCATCACCATGTGGTAAAGTGTGGGGATACCTACTGCTTTGGATTACATTAAGAGATGCCTGAAGAGAGTGGTGAAGACTACTAGTAATAGTAGAGAACTACTGTCTTTGTAGTTCATCATCACAGGTTCAGATCACGACTTTTACACAGTTGTGCTAATGCTGTAGTTTTACATGCAAGTGTGTTTACACTGTTGAGTTGCACATATACTCGATTTTAATAATGAAAACTCATGGCATAAAGAAGTAAAAATGATGGATATAAAATAAATAAGAATCCAATTAAATTATTTCACTCTAATTTACTCTGTAAACCTGTTTAGCCTAACCCATGTGATCACCTCCTGAGGCATCTCTTTTTATCGTGATTGGTGGATCCACCAAGGACTGTCATGATACGTGAAATTAAATGTTTTATATCTACTGCTTCACAAGCTCCAAACCTCAGAGAGCCTCCTTCTTCAACACACAAATTTTCCATGTGGTGACAATGGACGGTGCATTCCTCTCCTGTTGGGGTTTCACTCTGCTTCTCTCGGCAATTGTTGCCGTTCCTTTTCCAGTCTTTTCTGGTCTCCAGCCAATTGCTAAAGAAAGGAATGACATCATAGAGAATGGTTTGGAAGCAGACGGTAGGAATGATTCCTTCGTTAGCTTACCTCGGTGTGTGAAAGCCGCAGACACCGAGCGGCCAGCGCTGCAATCTGGAGGTGATGTCGTGATCGGAGGTATTTTCCCTCTGCACTACTCAGCTTCTGTACCACAACAGACATACCGCAACAATCCTGCGCTCATAACTTGTACTGGGTGAGATCGATGTTCCTGGTGTATTCCTATTTAAACTAAACACTGTTTTTTATTCCTTATTTTGTCTCTGAGCAGCATTTTTTTTAACATTCCTGTAGCTTTGACCACAGAGCCTTCCGCTGGATGATGACCATGGTGTTTGCGGTGAAGGAAATAAACAATAAATCGAGACTCTTGCCAGGTGTCAAACTTGGTTACAGGATCGTGGATGGCTGCGATCAAATTCCTACCAGCCTGGAAGCACTTCTGTCTTTAGTCAGTCACTCCAAATCTGCAATGACAGAGGGACACGCACAGATGAAAGAAAAACATAAGAAAAAAGTTGACACAGAAATGAGTGAAGTGGCAATTTATTCTGCAGAAAAGAGTGAAAGGCATTTAAATAATACTGTATCAGAAGACAGCATGGTTAGAGAAGTCATGGAAACGATTCCCGCGTGTTTATCCGATTCTCCTGTTGCTGCTGTGATCGGCCTCGCATCTTCATCGCCGACAGGAGCCGCAGCTCACTTTCTTGGCTCTTTCAACATCCCACTGGTAATGAATGAGTGAACATGGTGCATAATTCACACTAAATGTGTCAATAAATGTAATTTACTCCTGTTACAGGTGAGTTATTTTGCCACCTGTGCCTGCCTCAGTGACAAGCACGTGTATCCATCTTTTTTGCGGACGGTGCCGAGTGACCTCTTTCAGGTGAGAGGCCTTGTTCAGATGGTCACTTTCATGGGCTGGCTCTGGGTGGGCACCATAGAAACCACGGTGAGAATCTTACTGTTTGGACAATAGCAGTCACCTGAACACAGCAGAAAAGTTAAAAACATGTCATGTTTTTCAGGATGACTACAGTCATTATGGGATCCAGGCTTTTTCTCATCAACTCAGACAACAGGGCGGCTGTGTGGAGTTTCAGTTGATCATCCCCAAATCCCCCACAGCAGCTGAGTTAAAAGAACTGGCAGACAGGCTGCAGAGGTCAACAGCACGGGTAGTTGTGGTCTTTGCCGCAGAGGGGCAACTTCTAGATTTTTTTCTGGAGGTACAAACATGATATAATTAGCTGATATAAAGGTGAGTATTGGAATGTAATTTTTTTTTGTCTCTTCCTCAAGCTGAGTCACAGAAATGTAACAGGGATCCAGTGGGTAGCCAGTGAATCTTGGGTGGCTGCAAGCCTGCTGACCACACCTCACTTCCATGCTCTGCTAGAGGGAACGTTGGGCTTCTCCTTCCCTGGAGTTCAGATTCCAGGGTTCAAAGAGTTTCTGTTGAATGTTCAGCCCTCTCCCAAACCAGGGGTGGAATTTGTCAACATGTTCTGGGAGGATGTATTTGGCTGTAAACTAACGTTCACAGGAGATGGATCAAAAGGAAATGATTCAAATTCTGTTGATGAATCAGGTAAATTAAATGATTTTGGTCAGAGTTCAAGTACAAAATCAGCTGAAGGTCTTATATGTACTGGAACAGAAGATCTGAGGTACATTCACAGCAGCTATACAGATGTATCTCAGGTCAGAATATCATATAATGTGTATAAAGCAGTGTATGCTATTGCACATGCTCTGCACTCTCTGCTGAACTGTGAATCTTCTGGTTCTAAGATGGACATGTGTAAGAAACATGAACCATTTACATCCAAACAGGTAAGTGGATGAACATCAACTCATTTTGGGTTTAATGATTTTTACATTCGTCTCTGGAGATGTTCTTTTCTTTCTTGCAGTTTCTCCAGCATGTAAAGTCTGTAAATTTTACAGACCAGTTCAAGGAGAAAGTGTATTTTGATGAGAAAGGAGAGCCGGTCCCTCTCTACGACATTATCAACTGGCAAAAAGACAACAAGAGTCACATTAGGTGTCTCTTTTTTCTAAATAATTTGTGAAAGGATTTGTAACTTTTGGTTTCATTGATGCAAATTTTTGGCTGAAATATGTTGGGGTTTTTTTGTGTGTCATGTTTAGATTTGTAAAAGTTGGAAGCTATGATGGTTCAGCTCCTTTAAAACAACAGCTGCAGATGGATCAGAAGGCTGTTATATGGACAGGAGGAAAGTCCAAGGTCAGTCATTCAGTATGTTCTGAAATAAATTTCATGCACCCTAAAATATACTTTCACCATTAGGTATAATGGGTTTTGTTTTATTTTTTTTGTTTTTTATCACTTGCGATGTGGTAATGAAATATTAAATAGGACTGTGTTTGAATAGGTGCCAGTATCTCAGTGCAGCGCTCCATGTCCTCCTGGCAGCAGGCAGGCCAGACGTCCAGGACAGCCCCGATGTTGCTTTGACTGTTTGCCTTGTGCAGACGGACAGATCAGCAACCAGACTGGTAGTCACCTACCTGTTATACTCATTCATATCATAAAGTTTCTATATTAAATGGATATTTCCTTCCTGTGTAAACTCCCTTGTGTGCTTGTAAAGGTTCCACAGAGTGCCAAAGTTGTCCTGAGTACTACTGGCCAGACAAGGACAAAGTGAAATGTTTGCCTGGGGTTGAAGAGTTCCTGTCCTTCTCTGAAACCATGGGCATCATCCTAGTCATCCTGACTCTTCTGGGCGTCATCCTGACATTCACCCTAATTATCATCTTTCACCATTTCCGCTCCACACCAATTGTCAAGGCCAACAACTCAGAAATAAGTTTCTTGCTGCTCCTGTCGCTCAAGCTCTGCTTCCTGTGTTCCTTGTTGTTCATCGGACAGCCGTCCTTGTGGAAATGTCGGCTCCGGCAGGCTGCATTTGGGATCAGCTTTGTTCTGTGCTTGTCCTGTGTCCTTGTTAAGACCATTGTGGTCCTCTTTGCTTTCCGGGCTAACCTGAAAGCCGGCTGCTGCTCCTTGAAATTGTTCAGTCCCTCTCGACAGAGGACTCTGATCCTCTGCACCACAACTCCCCAGGTAGAAAGTCTATAAACCATTTGGTGATCAATTTTCAACCACCGTTACTTGATATGGACTTTCTGTTATTAAAATAATGAATCTGCTTTTGTGTGGTCAGGTTTGTCTCTGTGCTGGTTGGCTGTTGGCAGCACCTTCATTTCCTTTCAGGAATCCGGCCTACCAGGCTTTGACAGGAAAAGTAAGTGTTTCTATGCTCTGAGGATCACGTGCATACGGTGCATACTCTGGTGCTGATGAGACTGTATCTTTTCCCCAAAATAGATTGTGGTAGAGTGTAAAGAGCCATGGCCACCTGGATTTTATCTGGTTTTGGGCTACATTGGACTACTGGCCTTCCTCTGCCTCCTCCTGGCATTTGTTGGGCGCAAACTTCCTGATACGTTCAATGAGGCAAAGCTGATCACCTTCAGCCTGCTGATCTTCTGGGCCGTTTGGATCTCTTTCATCCCGGCTTACGTCAGCTCTCCTGGGAAATTCACTGTAGCAGTGGAGGTTTTTGCAATATTGGCCTCTAGTTTTGGACTGTTACTATGTATTTTTCTACCAAAATGCTTTATAATTTTATTGCGCCCTGAGAGAAATGTTAAGAGAGGAATGACGGGAAAATATCTCAGATGAAAAAAATTATATATTTTCTCAGTAGGTTTCCATCTTCATGGTCTGTTCAGTAGGATGTACTACTGAATAGTTTCAAATTTTTCAAGTTCCTTTTTTTTTGCTGTTACCACTAAAAAAAAAAAAAAAACATTGTTATACTTTATTTTCATTATTAAATATAAATATTGTCATGCATTGTAAAATTGTATATTATCTCCTCGTGCATTCAAACAACTTTATATTTTCATTTTATTTGTGTGTATGTGTAAGTTAAGATAATGTATAATAAAACAACCAAATCATTTTTCTTTCTGCACAAAGTCGATACAATTACATTATGTGTTGCAACATTGGACACAAGAGGTTTAAATTTTAAATAAAACTTGACAGTATTTTCTCTCCAGCAAATTAAATTCAGCATATTTATATTTATTCCTGTTCATTGCTCCATGATCACCCATCTAATGGAATAATATATATACATAAGTACATAACATTCAGAAAAATATAATACTGGATTTCTAGTTTATTCCTAATGGAAATAAGTGATGTAGAAAAGCAGCAATAGTTGCAAGGTTCAATAAATATTTTAAATTTTTATTCATATTTAATTTTGATACATATTTTTAAAATCATTATATCATTTCTTTTCTTTCCCCATTAGATGCTGTTTTGTGTTCCTTTCTGGCTTCAGTAAAATGATGTAACATTTTGGTGCAAACATACAAAACAACAGCCCAAAGCTGGATGCCAGAATAGCAAAGGACTCCACAGCATCAGAATAATTCCCAGGAGAGCTGACATAAGCAGGGATGAATGCCAGCCACACAGCACAGAAAATCAACATGCTGAAAGTGATGAACTTTGCCTCGTTGAAGTTACCTGGTAACTTACGAGCCAGAAAAGCCAGGACGAAGGACAGGCATGCCTGTAGACCGATATAGCCCAGCACACACCAGAAAGCAATACTGGAACCCACACTGCACTCCAGTATGATCTTTGAGTGTTGATACTGTGTGTTTCTGAAAGGAGCGGGGGGTGCATCAATGAGCCAGGCGGTACAAATAACCACCTGAACCAGAGTAGAGCTGAAGATGATGGCTCTCTGCTGTTTGGGGCCTAACCACTTCATGATGTTGTGCCCAGGTCTGGTGGCAGTGAAAGCAGCTAACACCACCAACGTCTTCCCCAAAATGCAGGAAAAGCAGAGCGAAAATGTGATACTGAATACGGTGTGGCGCAGCATACAGGACCAGGATGTCGGCTTGCCGATGAACACCAGACAGCAAAGGAAGCAGAGAACCAGCGAGAACAGAATGAAGAAGCTGAGTTCGGCGTTGTTGACGCGGACGATGGCTGTGTTTCGGTGGTAGAAGAAGACCGCGAAGATAGCAATGGTGGCACACGCACCCACTAATGAGGTCACCATCAGGGCTATACCCAAGGAATCATAAGCCAAATACTCCACCTTTTTAGGGATACAGACTGTTCTGTTTGGGTTTGACCAGAAGTCTTCAGGGCAAAATGTGCAGTCAACTGAATCTAAACCAAGGACACATTTCAGTGAAATATTCTCTATCTAAATATAATCAGATGTCATTAACATAGGCTGCTTCTTATGACTCAATTTTCTGTAGATCAGTTTATAATTTTAATTATTAAATGAATTTCAGTCTCACCTGTTGCATTGCTAATTTTGTCCGTGTCACATGGAATACAATCAAAGCAGCAAACCGGCACCTCTTTACGGATGGCCTTCCTCGTCCCCGGAAGACAGCTGGCACTGCAAATTGACACTGGAACCTCCAGGGAGTAGACAAGTTCATCTTTCATTAGAACATTTCAGTTTTTTTAAGTTAAAATCCATTGAACTAAGCTGTAGCTTTTACTGTGCAGCACAGTTCTGTTCAGCTTGGTTAGGTATTTATCTGTATTCACACTGTTAAAGATAGTAAGACACTTCTTTTAGGGTACAAAGAGTACTAGTATGGGACAGGTGGAGTTACACCAGTATTTTCTGTGTATATATATCCATAAAGAAATTGAGAGAGGACTTGACAGAATTTAAGAGTTTTGTGTTTTAGAAATAATATCAGTGGACTATGTAGTAGAAATGATGCAGTGTTCACCTGAGACACACTTCAAAAGAAATGTCATCAAACCTTGTGTTTTTTACAACCAAACTAGCCTGTAATTAAGTCAGCAACAACATGCTGTTAAGATATTAAAATAAAAAAACAGAGTTATTAATCCTTGTTCCAAAACACAATAAAATATGTGAACAGCTTGCCTCCCTCTGATGTCCCGCCCACACAATCCTGTCCTCTTGGATCACCAACTCTTTTCCTGCAGGTTTGGATCCATCAAACAACCCAACATTGACAAATTCAATGTTCCCATCAGCACCCCTTTGCCAGTTGATGATATCATAATAGGGAATGGAATCGCCTTTCTGGTCAAAGTCGACCTCCTCTCCAGCGATTTCAAATGCTACTTCCTGGAGGTAGTACTGGAGCTGAAACCCAACAGCTTATATAAATTATTCTCATATGCCAGACAAGATAATACTGTTGAGAAAACTTGATAATACCTGCCAGGGTTGTACATTGTTGTTTTGCGTGCATGTGTTGTTTTTGAAAGGCCCAGGTCCAGGCTGACAGAGGAGGAGGTTGTGGAGGGAGTGTGCAATAGCATATACAGCTTTATAAACATTATAAGTCACCCTTGGGCTAGATGTATTCATGAAGGCTGAATGCTGCTCCAACAGGGGCTCTTGACCTGTGCAGACTGGAACATGGGAGCTGGAGGAAAGAGATGGTCTGCAGCCATATAGTGCCTCCCAGAGCTCTTCCACTAGAGGATTATTGTGATACATCTGTGGGTTTATTGTCAGGAGGTAGTCACTGAGTCTGGGGATATGCCCTTTCCTGATGCCTAACCCAATGGTGCCTCCTAAATATGGGTAGTATTTGCTCCGAGTAAACACAGAAGCTGTAACCCAGGCCTCACTGGCTATCCACTGGATTCCTGTGATGTTTTCCATTATGTAATCTCTCAGTAAAGGTATCATCTCCACCTCTGCTGAAAATACCACCACCACTTTTGCAGATGAGGTCCGCATTACCTTGACAGAGAAAAAGGCCATGAAGCACCAATGATATTCGGGGGAAAGACAAAAGATGGCCTACCTCTAAATGTAAACTATGCTAACTTTAAGGAAAGAGACTTCGAACCATTTTTTTTTAACTCTACCTGCATGATCTCCTGGATTCTTGGCCGCTTGTACACTAAAGGGATGATTTCCTGGTATGCCACGCACACATTTGTACCCCTTAATTCTCTAAGTAAACCTTCTGCGGCAAATCGGCCATAATCTCGCTCACAGAGTAGCAGGCCCACCCAAGTCCAGTTAAAATGCACCAGCAGCTGAGCAATGGCCTGCACCTGATGTGAACAGGAAGAGGTGTCAGCTCACTTGGACTCAAGGCTTTATGATTCTGAAAGTGATTAGAAATAAAATACCTGATAGTCATCATTTGGAATAACTCTGAAGAAATTAGGGTATTTCCTTTTGTCAGAGAGACAAGCACATGAAGAAAAGTAGCTGATCTGTAAAAAGAGTATAAAATACTGCAGTTAATAATCCAACACACATTCATTTCAGTAGAAATTAGTTGAGTACATATTTGAGTTAACTGGCTAATAAAGGTGGATGGAAAGATGAGGAGATTGAAGGTTTTGGGTGTCCTTCTCTTAAGACAAACAAACATATGTTTTGTGATGATTTTTGGAAAGAGAGAGCCATCATTACCACTGGGATTTCGAAAGGTTGCATAATTCTTGACAACATGACTGACAGAGATGAAGATGATTCTCCGATCACAGCGAGCAGCGGAGGGGCGCCTGTGCACATGGAGTAGCTGTCGGTGCTCGGACCATTCAAAAGAGACAGAGCAGCCCTCTGGCCAGTCAGGGGATATCCACAGGTATCAAACAACTTATACCCAAGAACATGATTGGGTAATAAGTCTGTGTTCTGGTTTATCTCTTCCACTGCCAGCCTCATGGTCTGAGCCCAGCGGAATGCCCGAGGGTCGAAGCTGCACCCATATGGACAGATGATAAATCACACAGTCAACCCTGGTTTGATTGAAGATTAAATATGTCTTTAATACTTGATATTAAGAAAATGCTCAACAAAATAAATGTTAACTTATGATTACATTACAATGATAAATGAGTTTAATTTTTCACTAGAAAATGTTGCCTATCACAGTATGAGGTGTCTAAATAAGAATATGACAGGCTGTCCTGAAATATGTCAAATATTTTGAAAAGCTGCTCAGTGGAATATTATTCTTACCCATTGCATTTTACTGGCAGTGGTCTGTAGGTGAGGTTGAGGTCAGGCATCTCCTGGTTGAAATGAAGGGGAAACATTCCTCCAATTATAAAGTCACCATGAGCCTCAAATCCTGGCTGGAAGCTGTTCTGAAGCCTGCACAGGGTTGAGGGTGTAGAGATGATGTTGCTCATCGGGTCAGGAAATACAGTGACTACACAAAAACTATAAAGCAAGATGAAATCCCAGAGCAGAGACATTTCTGCAGATCTAACAAAAGAGGGAAAGAGGAATGAATAAAGAGAAGCTTTATACAGTTTCTGACTTTGATATTCTTGCATCATTAAGCAGTTAAGAATATTAAACATTGCTAGCCCCACCTCTATCAAATGATGTAATTGTTATAGATAAATTATACAAATTGCAAGGTCACTCTGTTTGCACAGTGCATCCGTGGAGGTGGTCAGGGGTGGGGGTATTTTTGTGTGGGATGCCGTTAATAAGCACATGACACATTTCATCAATGATAAAGATTTTTTCTTATGCGATATCAGAAGTCTGATTGAGCCATTCACAGTGATGATACAGCCATGAAAAAGAACAATTTACACATGCAGCACTAAACGGAATATTTTTTTCTGGTTTGTAAAGGATGCTCTGACATATAAGCTTGGGATCAAATACAGCAATCATCTGAATTAACTTATTTCTGGCCTGCTTATTTAAGAACTGAGAAACTGCTCACTTAATTCATACAAATTAACCTACTTGTTTTGCCACGTTTAGCCATGCTTCTTTCCAGGTAGTTAGGCTACTTTGTAGGTAGTATCATTCATTGAAATTTCCAGTTATTCACTGTTTAATTATCCATCAATGAGCTGCCTGCTTCAGTTGACCATCATTTGGTTTTCCCTGGCCCACATGACACTCCTCAGTTTCCTGATCACTACGCACCTGCACTGCCTCTGCCATCAGCTCACCTGGTCCATGTCAACTCTAATCAACTGGAGTATACAAGCCTGGTCCTCTTCTACATTCCAGTGTGTTGTTAAAGCCTCATAGTAATTTTGTTACTCGGCCCTTTAGAAATGCAAACGTGTCTTTGCCTTTTGGAGCTTTTGTAATGCGATTTTGGGTTCAGAGGCTTTACAATTCAGTCTCTTTTAGTGACCAGTCATTCTCTCTTCTCTTGCAGTACTACGGCAATAAAGCTGTTCACTTAACAGCTTTGAGCATGTTCTCCCTGGGCACTACTATTATTGCAAACTTCACACTTAAAATAAGTTTGCATATGAAAAGAAACCGCTTACAGAAGCTAGTGCATGTAATATTGGTAAAGAATAAGTGAACTAACAATTCTTCAACTGTTGCAAGATTAAACATTTGTTTTAAAAGTAAAGGTAATAATTGACTGAAAAACAAGTCAATACATGGTGTATTATGATTATTGAAGAAATCACAAGTAATTGAAATATATATGATTATGCAGTTTGTTTTTTCACAGGACAAAGATACCTTCAAATTGATTATTAAAGTGCTCTTGTCTGTGTATTTCCCAACAAACCTTTTCTGCAATTCTGTTCTGGCCTGAAGATGATAATATAACACTTGGGGAAAAAAATACACAGCAGCAAACCAAAGCTGGATGCCAAAATTGCAAATATCTCAACAGCTACAGTGAACTTCCCAGGAGTGCTGATGTAAGCTGGTATAAAGGTGATCCAGACAGCGCAGAATATCAGCATGCTGAAGGTGATCAGCTTAGCTTCATTGAAGGTGTCAGGCAACTTCCTGGCGAGGAAAGCAAGAATGAAACACAAGATGGCTAGGACTCCGATGTAACTCAGAACAGCCCAGAATCCAACAGCTGAACCTAATGCACACTCTAGAATGATTTTCTCCTTGTAGTAGTTCATGTTCCTCAAAGGGAACGGAGGGTTGATTGTCAACCAAAATACACAAATCACAACCTGAATAATGGTAAAAGTCAGAACGCTAAGCCTCTGCTGTGTTGGACCAAACCATTTCATCACTTTGCTGCCAGGAAGTGTGGCGCTAAATGCCATCAAAACAACTATAGTTTTGCCAAGAACGCATGAGATGCAGAGGACAAAAGTGATGCCGAACGCTGTGTGCCGCAGCATGCAGGACCACTCTGACGGGCGGCCGATGAATGTCAGGGAACAAAGGAAACACAATTTCAATGACATGAGAAGCAGGAAGCTCAGCTCAGAGTTGTTTGCTTTTACAATGGGTGTCTCTTTATGAATCAAGAAAATTATGGTTGTGAGAAGAGATAAAAAGACACCCAAGCAACCGAATCCACTGAGAAGTGCCCCTGTGATCTCTCTGTGTGAGAGATACTCAGACGGCTTGGGAAGACACTGGTTTTTCTGGTCATTTGGCCAAAGTTCAGGCAGACAGCTGAAACAGTCCAGAGAGTCTGCAAAATAAAATTTGTCATATCATGATCATGACTCACACAAGGAACCGAATTGTGATATTACCCACCTGTCTGATTACTAATGGTTCCCTCAGGACACTCAATGCAGTCAAAACAGCAAACAGGCTTCAACTTGTTGATGGCTTTACGGGTCCCAGCTGGACAGGGTTCTCTGCAGACTGATCGTGGCACCTGAAGGAGCAAAGCTCAACTTTTAAAATTATTTATAAGACAATGTCCTCAAATCACAGGTATGAAAAGTTCACACTGTCAACAAATCAGTTAGGATTCACTTTACCTCATTATAGTTTCCACCCCAAACTATCTTAACGCCATCTAAGAGTTTTAATTCCTTTCCTTTAAAAGAGGTATCATATTGACCGATAGTAACAATGTCGACAGATCCATCTTCTCTTATCTGCCAGTTGACTAAGTCATACTGGGCAACCGAGTCCCCGTTTTCATCAAAGAAAACTTTTGAGCCATACTTGGTTGTAAAGTTGACATGCTTAATGTGTTCCAGCACCTAAAGAAAAAAACACACACACATCAAACAAGGAAGAAATAGATAATCATGTGTGACATAATCCTTTTGTACCAGAACTTACAAGGCTTGGCTTTACTTCCTTCTTGTCAACACAAGGCTTTCCAGTGGTGGGGTTCAAGCCATTGTCACATTGCAGTAGCGCATGGAGGGCATAAGCCACCAGGTAAACGGCTTTGTACACATTATTCTCAGCCCTGAAATGCTTCACACGTGTGTAGTCATTGGAGAGAGTCCCGAGGTCCTCTGTGCCAGTGCAGGCTGCAGACGTGTTGGTCGGGGAGAAGCTACAGTCAAAAAAGTTCTCCCACATAGATTTGATGATGTCACTGTGGGGTTCGTCTGAAGGCTTTAGGCTGAGTAAGAAGTCACTGAGGCCTGGTATCGGTGCATGTGGAAGTGCAAAGCCAATCGTCCCTTGCAAAATTTGTCGTCTTTCAGCAGAGGCCAAATCCGCCTGCGTGATCCAAGCCTCACTGCCAAGCCACTGCTTATCAGTTATGTTAAGGCTCTCCATCATTTCAAGAAAATATTTGGTATAGGACAAAGACAGAAACAACAAGACCACCCTTGATGATGACTCCTGAAGGGCCTTCACAACAGCTTTGTTTTTGTTTTGTGATATTTTGTACAAAGGTAGCCTGTATTCCACACATATGCCGTCACTTTTAGCCTTTTTAACGAAGTAGGCTGTCCCCTCATCAGCATAGGTGCCTACTGAATAGACTATTCCCACCCAGCGCCAGTCAAAGAACTTCAAAAGCTGTACCAGGCCGCTGATTTGGAAGTGGTCACTGGGCACAGTTCTGAAGAATGTGGGATACAGATTTTTATCACTCAAACAAGCACAGGTGGAAAGATGACTAACCTAGAAGAAAACAGTTAATTAAAAAAAGCATATTATAAAAAGACAAGGACAGGAGTGGCATTCAAATAGTTTTTCAAACCTGAGGGATAGATAATTGGCTCAGAATGATGTTTATGTCTTTGCTAACTTCTGACGATGAATGCCCCAATAGAGCCTGGACCTGACCGCTGCAGCCCTCCACTGTTACAGCTTCCAAGGCAGCTCGGATCAGGTTTTCACTCCCGCAGCCGTTGTACAGCCTGTATCCCAAGATTACTCCAGGAAGAAGCTTGGCATCTCTGTTGATTTCCTCCACTGTGAAGATGACCGTCCTGGCAAACTTCAGTTCTCTGTCATTCCACCTGTCAGTGAAACAGGCAATGACACAAAGCAAATATCACACTGGATATGAACACGCACTTTAAATGCCAACACTTACCTTTTACAGTATGTGTATGGAAATGCCTGGTAGTCGTTATCTACCAGTAAACGTGTACTACTTAGGGCAAAAACACCTCCAATGATGAGATCGCCTTCTTTTGAAAACTCCATGAATCCTGTTTGCCCACTGACTATACAAGTTAGATTTTCTGACATTGTCCCTATCAGCAGTAAACAGTAAGCAAATAACACAACAACCATCTGAGCCATCGTGACAAGCCCTCCCCGTCACCGACAAGACTCTGACCTGAGATCTGAATTTATAGGGTTTTCTGCCATATGATAAACATCCTCAGGTAATGCAAAAACAATTGCAATCCTCAATAGATTATTTAGGTTGCATCATTGCATGTCTGTGAAACTGCTAAAGACACAGCAATATATATATATATATATATATATATATATATATATATATATAAATAAATTGAAGTCTTAGTTTTACTATGACATCAACATATGATTAAATGATATGTTAGATAATATCCAGGTAGTTTAACAGCTTAAATTGTGATCTGCCATCAAGTATAGATGGTTTACTTCAACAATCCCCAATTTGGATCACATACAGGCAGCAAAGGCACACAGCATGGACATTATTTTTACAATCAGAGTATATAGAATAAATTTGCTTTAGTTAGACTTTATTTGGGTGTTTCTGGCTGCCCATGTGAGGAAAAGAATCCAAGCATAAATCCAAAAAGAACGTTGAAAAAATCCACACAGGAGAACCTCCTCTCAATTTGGAAAGGCCCAAAAACAAGCCTGCCAACACTGATGCCAACTACCAATGCACTACCCAGATAGATGGCAGCAACCCTGCATTTCTCCCCAATGACCTCAACTCAGTCTACACCAAGTTTGACACTTCAACCCACCAGCTGTACATTCACATTCAGCCTTCTGATGTGACTAGAGCTAGAGAGGACAGCTCACCTGGGCCAGATAACATCAATTCATCTAAGACACAGGTCAATGCCCTTGGCTCGCAACTTCACCTCAACACATCATCGGGGTACCTAACTGACACATTGACACTCTCCAAATTGTATATTGTATGCAGCTCTGCATGTGGGACACAGTGGAAAAGGGTTGCCTTTGTACCTACAGCTGTCCATCACATGAACTCAAATTCCTATGTATGAGTCACTCCATAAAATTCAGCTTTTACTGTGGACTATAGGTGAATGCCTTATTGGCATTTTGCACACTGTACTTTACTTACCTTATTGTCAGCTTTGCACCTAAATGTACATATTATATATAATGTTCAGTAATTTGCGCTACTCATCGCTACACTATTCCAAATTGATTATTCTATCAGTCGTCGATTTTACTTTAGCTTTCCACTTATAATATAATTCATTCTTGCTCTGTGTGTCCTAAATTGCCCCTGGGGACAAATGATGATTTTCTAAATCTGTATATTAAAATTCCAGTTATTAGTAAGAAAGCAGAAAATAACATCATACAATTCAATTACTTTTGAATTTCAATTGTTATTAAGTTATCCTTGCTTTTTCAATGGTATGTTATAAGAAGTGCTCCAGGACAATTGTATCTGCAGCAATTTGAGTAACACACACACACACACACACACACACACACACACACACACACACAGACACACACACACACAGAAAAACCTTACAATGTGAGACAGGAGAAAATCCATTTACTAATTTAGCTTGATCTGTAAAAGTTTGGTGTGTGGATGCCACAAGGACAGATTTAAGATGAATCTGCAACTCACTGTATAGAGGTGCAGCCTCTTATTTCAGGTTTTCTACTTTAAAAGCAACAAAGACAGCAGTGTTGACAACTGGTCCTGATACTACTAATTTGTTAGAAGTATGGAATCAATTCACAGGTCAAGCAAGCAAGAGCAGGTGTAGACTGATGAAGAGATTGTAAATATCAAAGGCTATAAAGGGTTTTAGAGTTTATATGTATTTTAAATTTGTGTGTAGTTAATTTTATTCATACTCATATTGATATATAATGCATGCAGGTCTCCTTAAAATGTATGTTTATGTTCATTTTAATGAATTAAGACATCAGAACAAAAGAAAATCACTTTGTATGTGAATTTCAAATGTATATATTCATTCAACCACATCAGTTCACAAAAGAAATTCAATAGATATTTATATCAAAATGAGAATGTAAATCAAAAGTTGAATTCATAATATAAGTCAGGAAAAAAAAGTGTTGTAAAAGACCACATCATAATAATGATTTATTACACTGACTTGATATGCAGTATCCCTGAATTTAAGATACCAATATGGTTTAAATAAACATGCAGATGAAATCCCAGAGCAGAGACATTTCTGCAGATCTAACAAAAGAGGGAAAGAGGAATGGATAAAGAGAAGCTTTATACAGTTTCTGACTTTGATATTCTTGCATCATTAAGCAGTTAAGAATATTAAACATTGCTAGCCCCACCTCTATCAAATGATGTAATTGTTATAGATAAATTATACAAATTGCAAGGTCACTCTGTTTGCATAGTGCATCAGTGGAGGTGGTCAGGGGTGGGGGCATTTTTTGTGTGGGATGCTGTTAATAAGCACATGACACATTTCATCAATGATAAAGATTTTTTTTTATGCTATGTTATGTCAGAAGTCTGATTGATCCATTCACACTGATGATACAGCCACGAAAAAGAACAATTTACACATGCAGTAGTAAATAGTATCTTTTTTTGGTTTGGTTCTTGTTAAAGGATGCACTGACATATATCCTTGGGATAAAATACAGCAATCATCTGAATTAACTTGTTTCTGGCCTGCTTATTTAAGAACTGAGAAACTGCTCACTTAATTCATACAAATTAACCTACTTGTTTTGCCATGTTTACCTACCTTTTTGTGAGTAGCATCATTCAATTAAATTTCCAGTTATTCTCTTTTTCATTAAACATCAAATGAGCTGCCCGCTTCAGTTGCCCATCATTTGGTTTTCCCTGGCCCACATGGCACTCCTCAGTTTCCTGATCACTACACACCTGCACTGCCTCTGCCATCAGCTCACCTGGTCCACATCAACTCCAATCAACTGGAGTATACAAGCCTGGTCCTCCTCTACATTCCAGTTTGTTACCTCCGCCAAGGAGGTTATGATTTTGCCTGTGTTTGTCTATCTCTTAGCAACATAACTAAAAAAGTTATGAACCGATTTTGATGATATTTTCAGGATTTGTTGGAAATGTGAAAAGGAAGAAGTGATTTCATTTTGGGGGTGATCCAGAAGAAATCCTGGATTCTGGATCACTTTGAAATTTTTGTTAACATTGTGGTAAATGGGGCCAAAAGGAATTGTTACGCTTGGCGGAGGTCTGTGCTCTGAGTGCTTTCTAGTTGTTAAAGTCTCATGGTAATTTTGTTACTATGCTGTTTTAAAAATGTGTATGTGTCTGCCTTTGGCTTTTGGAGCTTTTTGTAATGCGATTTTGGGTTCAGGGGCTTTACAATTTAGTCTCTTTTAGTGAGCAGTCATTCTCTCTTCTCTTGCAGTACTACGGCAATAAAGCTGTTCACTTAACAGCTTTGAGCATGTTCTCCTTGGGCACTACTATTATTGCAAGCTTCACACTTAAAATAAGTTTGCATATGAAAAGAAACTGCTTACAGAAGCTAGTGCATGTAATATTGGTAAAGAATAAGTGAATTAACAATTCTTCAACTGTTGCAAGATTAAACATTTGTTTTAAAAGTAAAGGTAATAATTGACTGAAAAACAAGTCAATACATGGTGTATTATGATTATTGAAGAAATCACAATTGAAATATATATGATTATGTAGTTTGTTTTTTCACAGGACAAAGATACCTTTAAATTGATTATTAAAGTGCTCTTGTCTGTGTATTTCCCAACAAACCTTTTCTGCAATTCTGTTCTGGCCTGAAGATGATAATATAACACTTGGGGAAAAAAATGCACAGCAGCAAACCAAAGCTGGATGCCAAAATTGCAAATATCTCAACAGCTACAGTGAACTTCCCAGGAGTGCTGATGTAAGCTGGTATAAAGGTGATCCAGACAGCGCAGAATATCAGCATGCTGAAGGTGATCAGCTTAGCTTCATTGAAGGTGTCAGGCAACTTCCTGGCGAGGAAAGCAAGAATGAAACACAAGATGGCTAGGACTCCGATGTAACTCAGAACAGCCCAGAATCCAACAGCTGAACCTAATGCACACTCTAGAATGATTTTCTCCTTGTAGTAGTTCATGTTCCTCAAAGGGAACGGAGGGTTGATTGTCAACCAAAATACACAAATCACAACCTGAATAATGGTAAAAGTCAGAACGCTAAGCCTCTGTTGTGTTGGACCAAACCATTTCATCACTTTGCTGCCAGGAAGTGTGGCTCTAAATGCCATCAAAACAACTATAGTTTTGCCAAGAACGCATGAGATGCAGAGGACAAAAGTGATGCCGAACGCTGTGTGCCGCAGCATGCAGGACCACTCTGATGGGCGGCCGATGAATGTCAGGGAACAAAGGAAACACAATTTCAATGACATGAGAAGCAGGAAGCTCAGCTCAGAGTTGTTTGCTTTTACAATGGGTGTCTCTTTATGAATCAAGAAAATTATGGTTGTGAGAAGAGATAAAAAGACACCCAAGCAACCGAATCCACTGAGAAGTGCCCCTGTGATCTCTCTGTGTGAGAGATACTCAGACGGCTTGGGAAGACACTGGTTTTTCTGGTCATTTGGCCAAAGTTCAGGCAGACAGCTGAAACAGTCCAGAGAGTCTGCAAAATAAAATTTGTCATATCATGATCATGACTCACACAAGGAACCGAATTGTGATATTACCCACCTGTCTGATTACTAATGGTTCCCTCAGGACACTCAATGCAGTCAAAACAGCAAACAGGCTTCAACTTGTTGATGGCTTTACGGGTCCCAGCTGGACAGGGTTCTCTGCAGACTGATCGTGGCACCTGAAGGAGCAAAGCTCAACTTTTAAAATTATTTATAAGACAATGTCCTCAAATCACAGGTATGAAAAGTTCACACTGTCAACAAATCAGTTAGGATTCACTTTACCTCATTATAGTTTCCACCCCAAACTATCTTAACGCCATCTAAGAGTTTTAATTCCTTTCCTTTAAAAGAGGTATCATATTGACCGATAGTAACAATGTCGACAGATCCATCTTCTCTTATCTGCCAGTTGACTAAGTCATACTGGGCAACCGAGTCCCCGTTTTCATCAAAGAAAACTTTTGAGCCATACTTGGTTGTAAAGTTGACATGCTTAATGTGTTCCAGCACCTAAAGAAAAAAACACACACACATCAAACAAGGAAGAAATAGATAATCATGTGTGACATAATCCTTTTGTACCAGAACTTACAAGGCTTGGCTTTACTTCCTTCTTGTCAACACAAGGCTTTCCAGTGGTGGGGTTCAAGCCATTGTCACATTGCAGTAGCGCATGGAGGGCATAAGCCACCAGGTAAACGGCTTTGTACACATTATTCTCAGCCCTGAAATGCTTCACACGTGTGTAGTCATTGGAGAGAGTCCCGAGGTCCTCTGTGCCAGTGCAGGCTGCAGACGTGTTGGTCGGGGAGAAGCTACAGTCAAAAAAGTTCTCCCACATAGCTTTGATGATGTCACTGTGGGGTTCGTCTGAAGGCTTCAGGCTGAGTAAGAAGTCACTGAGGCCTGGTATCGGTGCATGTGGAAGTGCAAAGCCAATCGTCCCTTGCAAAATTTGTCGTCTTTCAGCAGAGGCCAAATCTGCCTGCGTGATCCAAGCCTCACTGCCAAGCCACTGCTTATCAGTTATGTTATGGCTCTCCATCATTTCAAGAAAATATTTGGTATAGGACAAAGACAGAAACAACAAGACCACCCTTGATGATGACTCCTGAAGGGCCTTCACAACAGCTTTGTTTTTTTTTTGTGATACCTTGGAGAAAGGTAGCCTGTATTCCACACATATGCTGTCACTTTTAGCCTTTTTAACGAAGTAGGCTGTCCCCTCATCAGCATAGGTGCCTACTGAATAGACTATTCCCACCCAGCGCCAGTCAAAGAACTTCAAAAGCTGTACCAGGCCGCTGATTTGGAAGTGGTCACTGGGCACAGTTCTGAAGAATGTGGGATACAGATTTTTATCACTCAAACAAGCACAGGTGGAAAGATGACTAACCTAGAAGAAAACAGTTAATTAAAAAAAGCACATTATAAAAACACAAGCACAGGGGTGGCATTCAAATAGTTTTTCAAACCTGAGGGATAGATAATTGGCTCAGAATGATGTTTATGTCTTTGCTAACTCCTGACGATGAATGTCCCAATAGAGCCTGGACCTGACCGCTGCAGCCCTCCACTGTTACAGCTTCCAAGGCGGCTCGGATCAGGTTTTCACTCCCGCAGCCGTTGTACAGCCTGTATCCCAAGATTACTCCAGGAAGAAGCTTGGCATCTCTGTTGATTTCCTCCACTGTGAAGATGACCGTCCTGGCAAACTTCAGTTCTCTGTCATTCCACCTGTCAGTGAAACAGGCAATGACACAAAGCAAATATCACACTGGATATGAACGTGCACTTTAAATGCCAACACTTACCTTTTACAGTATGTGTATGGAAATGCCTGGTAGTCGTTATTTACCAGCACACGTGTACTAGTTAAGGCGAAAACACCTCCGATGATGAGATCGCCTTCTTTTGAAAACTCCATGAATCCCGTTTGCCCATTGACTATACAAGTTTGGTTTTCTGACATTGTCCCTATCAGCAGTAAACAGTAGGCAAATAACAGAACAGCTGTCTGAGCCATCGTGACAAGCCCTCCCCGTCACTGACAAGACTCTGACCTGAGATCTGAATTTATAGTGTTTTCTGCCATATGATAAACATCCTCAGGCAATGCAAAAACAATTGCAATCCTCAATAGATTATTTAGGTTGCATCATTGCACGTCTGTGAGTCTGGTAAAGACACAGGAATCTATATATATGAATTGAAGTTTTAGTTTTACTATTACATCAACATATGATTAAATGATGCGTTACATAATATCCAGGTAGTTTTACAGCTTAATTTGTGATCTATGATCAAATATAGATGTTTACTTCAACAATCCCTAATGTGGATCACATACAGGCAGCAAAGGCACATACCGGGGGCAATTTTTGTACAACCAGAGTATATGTTGGATGTTTTTGGCTGCCCATGTGAGGAAAAGAATCCAAGCATAAATCCAAAAAGAACGTTGAAAAAATCCACACAGGGGAACCTCCTCTCAATTTGGAAAGGCCCAAAAACAAGCCTGCGAACACTGATGCCAACTACCAATGCACTACCCAGATAGATGGCAGCAACCCTGCATTTCTCCCCAATGACCTCAACTCAGTCTACACCAAGTTTGACACTTCAACCCACCAACTGTACATTCACATTCAGCCTTCTGATGTGACTAGAGCTAGAGAGGACAGCTCACCTGGGCCAGGTAACATCAATTCATGTAAGACACAGGTCAATGCCCTTGGCTCGCAGCTTCACCTCAACACATCATCGGGGTACCTAACTGACACATTGACCCTCTCCAAATTGTATATTGTATGCAGCTCTGCATGTGGGACCCAGTGGAAAAGGGTTGCCTTTGTACCTACAGCTGTCCATCACATGAACTCACATTCCTATGTATGAGTCACTCCATAAAATTCAGCTTTTACTGTGGACTATAGGTGAATGCCTTATTGCCATTTTGCACACTGTACTTTACTTACCTTATTGTCAGTTTTGCACCTAAATGTACATATTATATATAATGTCCAGTAATTTACGCTACTCATCGCTAAACTATTTTAAATTGATTATTCTATCAGTCGTCGATTTTACTTTAGCTTTCCACTTATAATATAATTCATTCTTGCTCTGTGTGCCCTAAATTGCCCCTGGGGACAAATGATGATTTTCTAAATCTGTATATTAAAATTTCAGTTATTAGTAAGAAAGCAGCAAATAACATCATACAATTCAATTACTTTTGAATTTCAATTGTTATTAAGTTATCCTTGCCCTGTCAATTTTGTGTTATTTGAAGTGCCCCAGGACATTTGTGTCTGTAGCAGTGTCAGTAACCCCACCCCCCCCCACACACACACACACATAGACACACACACTTTACAATGTGAGACAGGAGAAAATCCATTTACTAATTTAGCTTGATCTGTAAAAGTTTGGTGTGTGGATGCCACAAGGACAGATTTAAGATGAATCTGCAACTCACTGTATAGAGGTGCAGCCTCTTAATTCAGGTTTTCTGCTTTAAAAGCAACAAAGACAGCAGTGTTGACAACTGGTCCTGATACTACTTCTTTGTTAGACGTATGAAATCAATTCACTGGTCCATTGTAAGCAAGAGCAGGCATGGACTGATGACGGGATTGTAAATATCAAAGGCTATAAAGGGTTTTAGGGTTTATATGTATTTTAAATTTGTGTGTAGTTAAGTTTAAGTTTATTCATATATTGATATATAATGCATGCAGGTTCCCTTAAAATGTATATTTATGTTGATTTTAATGCAATTATACATCAGAACAAAAGAAAATCACTTTATATGTGAATTTCAAATGTATATACACATTCTACCACATCAGTTCACAAAAGAAATGAAATATATATTTATATCAAAATAAGAACTAAAAAGTTGACATCATAATATAAGTCAGGAAAAATAAAGTTATTGTAAAAGAGCACCATCATAATAATGATTTATTATACTGACTTGATGTGCAGTATCCCTAAATTGAAGATACCAGTATGGTTTAAATTAACATGACAAATTTGATAAACAGCACATACTTTGTTTGTGCTTGTGTAGTTTGCAGACGTGTCATCAGCTGCACATTTAAGTGGACATTTAAAACATTCAAAAGCAATCTGAGGAGGGAGATAAATGCATGGTACAAAATTGTCAGTCGTTCCGTCTGTTCGAACAAAGTCCAGGAGCTACCAGAAGATGCCAGAGTATTGTGGCCAAGCACTAAATCTTCAAACAGGAGTTTATTCTTGTTATCGAAAGAAGGCTTTAAAAGGAGCCAGATAAACACCACGGTAATGGAGACAAGTCTGACCCACTGATGTGTGGAACAGTACAGTTTCATGACCGCACCAGCAGCTCTGCAGACAACTGACACATGCACACTTTTCCCACGAGCACAAGGCAGAGAGGCGGCAAAAGAGATCCTGACAGATATCCAGGTATCCCACTCAGTGGGCCCAAGGATGGGAGTAAAATAGTGCCACTTCATGGTGAACAACAATACAGTTGAGGCATTATTACCATGACTGAGAGGGATTCCATTCAGCGAGGGTTTACATCCTCTCAGATAGATGCTGAGGAGCAGCACAGCTGCCAAAAAACATTTGGCAGCCTGTCTGTTATCTGTAGACTGCAGGTTGTCCGATCTGCCTGGGTGTGCCATAAATACGACGCCATCTGTGGGAAAAATTTGTTTTGAATTTAATAAAGAAATGAAACCATGCTCCTCCCAGATCAAGGATGTTATCTTCAAAAAATTACCTGAATACGCAAGAAATTCATCTTTTAGGAAACAAGATTCAGATGGCATCTGTAAAATAATATAAAAAAAAATTATTTCCACCGTATAACAATCATCAATACTGACATTAATTTACATTATGTTTGTATCTTACAACAACACTTAGTGACTCAAGCCACTCGTGACTCAAGATTTTTCTGTTCCCTTTAAAAGGTGTATTGAGTTAAGATAAAAACAGATGTACATAGAAATAAAATGCTGCAATCTTAGAAAAATCTGTAGTCAAACATAATAGATTGAAAAAAGAAATTGTTATGGACTCTTTTATCCAACATCTTTCAGTTTACATAATATATGATGCTTGACCTCATCCATGATACAGAATGTACCATTTTCCATTGAAAAAAATATCTGTTTGAGTTATATTTTGTAGAGAATTTTTTTTTTTGCCTATTTAAATTCTGTCCAACCTGAGCCCGGCAGAGCGCTGCAGAAGCCTTCTTTGGCTCCAGTAATGACCCGAGTCTCCCCTGGCTCTCAACGAAGATGAAGATAAGGAGTTCTGAAAATGCAGGTCTGACTTTGTCGGTGTGCAGAGCACAAACCATAGTGATGGAGATAGATCTGCAATTCCTCCACTGCCAGAGGAAAGGACCCATCCGCAGAAGCTCCTAATGCACAAAGATTTTTTAAAAAAACCTTTAACAGCAAATTAAATTTGTCAAATGTCCCCTTTTAAATTATAGATGTCATTCACCTTTACTGTAAGCTGGAGAAAACTGCTTTTTGACAGGGAATATATGAATTGATCACAGTGATAGCCCTCTTTGAATTGCTTCTCTCTGTTGAATGGATTTTTCAACATGCTGATACAGCCATGGCAGAGGAAGCATTTCAGATTTAAGCTGTCAAATACAGAGCAGTCACAGTTGATCCTCTCCAATGTGGAGGTCCCCTTCAAACCAATGCTCATGGTTGGAGATCTGAAAAAATAGAGGGAATAAAACATTAATTGATTATTTCATCATGACACACTTTATCCAGCACATAATCAACGAAACAATAATATATTTACATCTTGCAGATTCATATTTAATAGAAGATGATCACAAAATCAAAAAAGACAGTATTTTACCAACAATCTACTCACCTCTTACATGTCAACAGCTCTGGCCTATCAGGGTTTTCATGTGAGCTGAAGTTCTCTGTCTCTTTGATATGTTCATGCTCACGGAGGTCAGGACACTGGTCCAGTCTGAGCCACGTGCCCAGTGACACCATCCAAGTCAGCAGTGTTAAAGAGACAAATGTGACTGCTTTCATTGCAGAGCCTTGCCTCTGGCACAATCTGGACTGTCGAAAGGATGTATTTTATAGCTTCCTCTCAGGTGTAGGTGGGCCATCTCTGGCGGCAACTTTTTTGGTTTGTTTTTTGTGAAGGATGTCAGGCATGAAGCATACAATATGACACATATACACATGGGTCCTATCAATCTCACATTTGATATAGGGTACATTTTTTAAGATAATGTTGGTTTCAGGGATTCAATACAAATGCTAAAAAGAAGACAATGAATACATTAAATTCAAGAGATAAAAATGTTTATTTAAATGAAAATTTTGACACTGTTATAAGACTTTATCCAAGATTTGAAAATAAGCTAATTTTACAAGCAGGTCAGAGGTCATTCTCAAATCTTGTATTTGACTTTTTTGTAAGTTAGGCAAAAATGGAAAAGAACTCCCAGTTATTTAGGTCTCTGTCATTTAGCAATACAGATGTTCTATTGAT
The DNA here is from genome assembly GCA_911728415.1 of Lagocephalus sceleratus. NCBI lineage: Eukaryota > Metazoa > Chordata > Actinopteri > Tetraodontiformes > Tetraodontidae > Lagocephalus > Lagocephalus sceleratus. The sequence goes on from CAJVRN010000194.1 coordinate 7,909,266, forward strand.
GACATATCAATTAGTTGTCTGCCTCATAATTATTAGTGAATGTGTCCACACAGTAGTACTGTCTTCTTCTAAGATTAATACATTTCTTTTAGTTTCCAGAGTGACCTATAGAGTGACCTTTTAGTTTCCAGAGTGACCTATATGAGACCACTCATGCCTTTATTATTGAATTCCACATGTACTCAGTGTGTCCCTGTGGACAGATCTGGCACATCAGATCACATGCTGTTCAAATGCACAATATTAGGCTGGATTTATTTTGAATGATTTACTATAGGTACAATGAAATAACAATGGTCATATTCTTTTTGATTCAATTCAATAAAACTTTACTTATATAGCGTTTATTAGAGTAAAGTTGGTCTCTAGGTGCTTTAGAGAAACCCAGACATGACCTCCTAAACAAGCAAGGCAAGAGGAAGAGAAGAAAGACAAGAACAGACGCATACAGTTCAGTGTGCAACTGGGAGGTCGGTGATATCTGGGAGAGGAGAGGAGAGGAGAAGAGGAGAAGAGGAGAAGAGGAGAAGAGGAGAGGAGAAGAGGAGAGGAGAGGAGAGGAGAAGAGAGGAGAGGAGAAGAGGAGAGGAGAGAGCTAAAAGCAGATTCAAGTACGAAGAGCTTGCATTATACAGTATATGACATTTACTCAGAATAAATATTAACAACAATAACATATAGGTATTTTTTGTAAAAGGCAACTTCTGACAGGTCATATGTTAATGATTGATTCCCTCAAACATCCATTTCTACCACAATTAGGCCACCAAAAGAATGACTCCACAATTTTCTTGTACTTTAGGGTGTCACCTCAGGGCTTAAAGACAGAGTTTTCTGAGTTTAGGTTGAACTATGAAAACTTAATTAAAGTAAATCACAACTGTGGAAGTGGATATAAATGGTAACCAGACAATTTGACACGTACATGTTTTCAGGCGCCAGGTGAGGCACAGATACCTTTGCCTCTCTTTTTGCACAGCTGATAGCTTTTTGGCCCTTTGCAGACAAATGGGGTTGTGCCTGTAAGTGGGGATGAAGCTTATGGCTTCTTACATATGTGTAGTGGGCTCCCCCACATGACACTGACCATATGGCAGTTAAGAGAAAATGGAAGGATTATTGAGATGTTTCTACCTGAAGTGCAAATGCAAGCATGAAATTTGGTAATCCTTTAATAATCCTTTAATACAGGTTGTTCAACTTGAAAATAACTACATTCCAGTACCAATAGTACAGTACATATATATGGGCAGTAGAAATGCAATGATACATAACATAGGATATTGATGTATTTGATGTTGATTGTATTTATTTTAAATGATTTTAGATGCAATAAAGGTGATAGATATCAATATGTGTGAAGCTACTGTAGATAAGTGACTGACATGACAGAGTATACCTCAGTCAACAAACACAGGCAACATGAAAACAAAGGCCTAATTGGCATAAAAGGTAATATTTGCATGTTGTGACAAAAGATTTTAATTAATTAGAACCCTTGAAACAATGTGCCACCTGATGGTTGTTGCTCTTTTTCCAAAGATGAAGCAATCATCTCTCTCATTTCTGCATGTTGGAACCCTGCGGCAGATTTCCCAGCAGAGTCAAACCGCAGGGTAATCAAGTTTGCAACAGATGGGGCACTGTTTTTCCAGTGTTATTTTTGTATGTGCACGTGCCTAATATTTGTTTCCGTCAATCTTTCAGTTTGAACTTGGTTGAACTTGGTTGTTGCTTTTAAATATATAATTTATACAAATCACCTGAGTTTGGCAGATGTTGTAAATTCAGAGGGTTGGTCTCCATATATGAATTTGAAAAAGGTGTGATTATTCTTTAAATAATAATAATCAGAAAAATAATCATAAGGCTATGTTTAATATTTAGTTATTTGTTTATTGTTGATTAATGTACTACAGTATAGGCATCAACAAAACAAATATTAAATTGACAAAAGCTTTATTTCTGAAACATGATAGTTCATTAAATATTGTTGTTGAGTGAGTAATACACAAAAAAGACAATGATTAACAATCCCAGGCAATAATTAATGGTTTTACGAGGCCTTTCCCATTATGTGTCTTTTTGTGTTCAGCTCAGGCCGAAACAAAATGATGTAACATTTTGGTAAAAAGATGCAAATGAGAAGCCCAAAGCTGGAGGCCAATATAGCAAAGACCTCCACAGCAACTGTAAACTTCCCAGGGGAGCTGACATAAGATGGGATAAAGGTAATCCAGACAGCACAGAATATCACCATACTGAAGGTAATGAATTTAGCTTCATTGAAGTTGTCGGGCAGTTTGCGAGCTAAAAATGCAAGAATGAACGAAAACATGGCCAGAAGTCCAATGTAGCCAAGGACAGCCCAGAAGCCCACAGCTGAGCCCAGAGCACATTCGAGGATGATTCTGTCATAATAGTACTCCATATTCTCAAAAGGATAAGGAGGGCTGATCGACAACCATAGTATACATATTAAAACCTGTATAAAGGTGAAAGCCACAACACAGAGTCTCAGCTGAGCCGGTCCGAACCATTTCAACAAATTACTGCCTGGAAGTGTGGCTCTGAAGGCCAAAAGAACCACAGTTGTCTTCCCCAGTACACAGGAGATGCAGAGGACGAAGGTGATACCAAACGCTGTGTGTCGCAGCATGCAGGACCACTGAGAGGGTCGACCGATGAAGGTCAGGGAGCAGAGGAAACACAGAGTCAGAGAGAAGAGGAGCAGGAAGCTCAGCTCTGAGTTGTTGGCCCGCACAAGTGGGGTTTCTTTGTGGCAGTAAAAGACTAAAAATGTGATTGTAGTCAGAAAAACTCCCAGTAGAGAAAACAAAACCAACAAGGTTCCCAGAAGTTCTTTATATGCCAAAAACTCTATGGATTTGGGGACGCAGGCATCTCGCTCCTCGTTGGACCAGAACAGGGTCGGGCATTTTATGCACTGTATAGCATCTGCAAAATGGATACGGGGAGAGAGGATTATGGTATTTCCTTTAAGAACATTTTCTATACTATATTGTTTTATTTACTTGTGAAATTACTGATCTCTCCTGCTGGACATGGAACACAGTCAAAGCAGCAGATGGGCTTTCCTTTCCGAAGGACCTTATGAGATCCTGGGAGACAGTTGTTGCTGCACGCTGACACAGGGACCTGCAGCACACACACACACACACACACACACACACACAACCATACACACACACATACACACACACTCAACACAGCTGAATATACACAGCTTAATGTGCAGGTAAATTGCATATCAGATTTCTTTACCTCCGTCTCACCATTTCCCCACACGATTGGCACATCGCTCATGATGAATTGATGATTCTCTGGATGAGAGGCATCATAAATTCCAACTGTGGCACCCTCTAAAGTACCTTTGTTTGTTTTTTGTAAATTGACAAGTTCGTATCTTGCTGGTGAGTCCCCGTTACTGTCAAAATAAACTGTTTCCCCCTCGGATGTGTTGAATCTTACAGAGTTGATATAATGCAAGACCTGGGAGAGACATTATAGACTTATTCAGTTGAACTAAATGACATTAACTATCATTGTCACTCCTCACCTGCCACGGTTGAATGCGATTGGGATCGGCGCAGCTTCCATTTGAAAAGGGCCCTTTACCCTCTGCACATTTCATCAGGTTGTCGAGAGCGTGGGCCACCACGTACACAGATTTGTACACATTATTAGTGAATCTCAGCTCACTCACATCTGTGAATGGTGTCGTGTCATTCTGTAGGCTCTCAGAGCCACTGCACGGCCTCCTCTGTCTATTTCCTGTGACATTGAGACTGCAGCCAAACCTGTCCTCCCAGAAATCCACCATGAACTGACTCATTGGGAATTGCGCTGGGTGGAGCTGCCTCAGGTGTTCCTCCAGCCCAGGGATTTTAGCCTTGCTGACAGAGAAACCCAGCGAGCCCACCAGGATGCTGTGCCCCTCACTATCAGTCAGGGAGTGATCTGTGATCCAGGCATCACTGCCGACCCACTGAAGCCCTGTGATGTTCCGTTTGTAAAGCTCCTGAGCCAGCAGCTTAATTTCTCTGTGAGACATGAAAGCGACAATCACTTTGGAAGTGGCACGCTTGACAACTTCAATGATTCTCAGGAGCACATCAGGCGGACCCGACGAGGAGAAGGATTCAGAATATTCAGTGCACACGCCGTGCTCTTGTGCTGCTTGGATAAATGTGGTTATGCCGCTGAGGCCATATTGGTTATCCACAGCTATGGCCCCAATCCAAGTCCAACCAAAGTGTTTGATCAGCTTGGCCAATGCTCTGCTCTGATAATAGTCGCTGGGAATGGTTCTGAAAAAAGTGGGGTACTCCTTCCGGTTGCTCAAACAGGCACATGTAGCAAAATGGCTGATCTACAGTGGAAGAAAAAATTAAAAGAACAACTTTGCACAACTTACATTTACACCACAGGTAAGCCAAAACACTGTACAGTTGAGGTGAAATTTTAACTCACCACAGGAATGTGAAACCTTCCAACAACTTGTGCGAAGGCAATAGTTGGTCTTGATCCTGAATGTCCCAAGATAGCTTGAATAGTCTCTGTTTTAGTGCAGTTCTCAATGCTGATTTCATTTTTGAGTCCACTCACCAGGGCCAGCGCAGCTCTCAGTATGTCCATAGTTCCACAGTTATTGTAAATCTTGTAGCCGAGTTTCAAACTGGGTAGTAAATCAGGATTTCTGTTTATCTCCTCAATAGCAAATATCAACGTATGAGCAAATTTAAACTCTCTGTAATTGAAGCTAGGGTTTAAAATAAAATGACACGTTAATGTCTGAAATGCACAAAATACACACAATCCATTTGAATGAAGACATTAAAATGCATACTTCTTGCATTTTCGTACTTCTGGAATGTTCTGAAAGGTGTCAGTGACATAATCCTGCCGTGTGCGAAATGAAAAAATGCCTCCAATGACAAAGTCACCATCTTGGGCCAGATCAGGCGCTTCTGCAGAGTCTCGTAGGCGGCACATGGATGTCCCTCTCTCCGACAGCACAGCCAGGAGGAACAGCCACAACAGTGGCATTGCTCTGCTCTGAAGGCCAGCCCAGCTGGCTCTAAGGCTCATGGTGGGGGTTTATACACATTTAACAACAGGGGTGTAAGTTGTCATGGTTGATCCCATGCCTCATGGGGACTAAAACAAACAAGTTCTGCCAGAGATGTTTTTGAAAATATTGCTGCAAGATAGACAAGTAGTAAATAACATTAAAAGATTACAGTGCACTAAAAATATAGAGACTACAAATATTTGGCAATATTATTTTAAGTATGCCCTTCCCATTATGTTCTTTTTGCTATTCCTCTCTGGTTTCAGTAAGATAACATAACATTTTGGAATGAAAATACAAATGAGCAGTCCGAAACCTGAGGACAGGATGGCAAATATTTCCACGGCAACGCTGAGCTTTCCAGGAGAACTGACATAGGCCGGAATAAAAGTGACCCACACGGCACAGAATATCAGCATGCTGAAGGTGATGAATTTAGCTTCGTTGAAGTTGTCGGGTAGCTTCCGACCCAGAAAAGCCAGAATGAAACAAAACATTGCCAGAAGTCCGATGTAGCCCAGAACGGCCCAGAAGCCTACAGCTGAGCCCAGAGCACATTCTAGGATGATCCTGTCTTTAAAGTCCTTAATGTTTTTAAAGGGAAATGGAGGAGAAATTGTTAGCCAGAGAATACAAATAAAAACTTGGATGAGAGTAAAACCCAGGACGCTGAGTCTCTGCTGAGCAGGTCCGAACCATTTCATCACATTACTACCAGGACGTGTGGCTCTGAAGGCCATCAGAACCACCAAAGTTTTACCCAGAACACAGGAGATGCAGAGGACAAAGGTGATACCAAACGCTGTGTGTCGCAGCATGCAGGACCACTGAGAGGGTCGACCGATGAAGGTCAGGGAGCAGAGGAAACACAGAGTCAGAGAGAAGAGGAGCAGGAAGCTCAGCTCTGAGTTGTTGGCTCTGACAATTGGAGTCTGTCTGTATCTGAAGAAAATGAACGTGACGACAGCCGTCAAACATGTTCCAAGAAGTGATGCTGCAGTCAGCAGAGCTCCCATCATCTCTTCATAAGACAGGAATTCTTCCTTCTTCTTGATGCAGGCATCTCTTCTTTCATTAGACCAGAACTCAGAATGACATCGCACACAGCTGATAGAATCTGGAAAACATTAAAATTACTGTCGTTTGGCTACACTTAAACTAAATGTTTTGTGTTTTATAGCCGGTGACAAGTTGTTCTCATTGATGTTCAGTAGTTCTGGTGATGTATTTAAGATTGGAGGTACACCTGTAGGGCTGGGTGATATGGATCAAATATTACATCTCAGTATTTTTTAGCTGAACGGTGATACTATATACCATATATAAAAATATACCAGAAAATATTGATATATATTGGTATATGTTCCATGACATAATTGGCGTTTCCCCCAAAGCTCCCTGTTCATTTTTTTTTCCTGAGGCAAACCCTTTGAAGAAACAGTCAGTTCTCAGTCAAAACTACATGCCAAATGTCACACAGGCACTTTTATTATTTATCTGCACAATATCAAAGTATATAAAACAAATCCAACCAAAAGAAAATTCCTGCATATGTAAAATACAAATGCTTCTTGGAATAAAATACACCAAATATCCTTTTCCTACATAATTTTCCTGCACAATTAATGCTAAGGCCAGTAATTTACTGTCACTTTTCACTTTTCACAATGCACCAACTTAGCGAACGATGCTTGCATTGTGGTTTGTTTTGGGCAGAAGACTGGGGAGGCTTTGTGGTCTGGGTGGGAGCACACAGTTTAACACACTCTTCGTTTTACACTTTATGCTGCTGCTGTAGATGGTGGAAGAGGTTAGTTGTGCTAAACTTTTGGATGCAACTGGTTTTCTTTACACATTTACACATTTTGCTGCTGGTCATCTGAAAGTTTAAATCTGAACCATCTCCAAATTATTGAACCATTGTTTTTCAATTTGGTAACCAGCTCCTCCTCAGCAGCACACCCAGTCTCCAGTCTGTTGTCGTTGCACTGAGCAGAGTGAGTGAGGGCTCTGGGGGGGCTCAGTTAATTTGTGTGAGACAGAGAGAAAAGAAATAGTTGGGAATCAGCAGCTCAAGGGAAGAAATATGTAGTAATTTTAATGCAAAATAAATTATGTCAAGATAAACAATCTTGTCTCAGGCCATATCACGTTTGAATATATATAGACACATATTAGAATCTCGATATATCGCACAGCCCTAGCCTGTGTGCACATGAGCAACATCATACACGTCTGTTTGGAAGGTGTGTATGATCAAATCCTTCTCACTAGTAAGTGTGCTGGACACTATATTGTTCTACCAAACACCTTTCTATAATGTGACCTTTTTAAGATCAGACATGAAAGTGTCACTAATCATCAGCAAAAGAATGGAATCAATGTTTGTGATCAATCAGCATGTTGTAATTGCTAAACAAGTCTGAACATTTAACATTACATTGTCTCTCTTGGAATCTTAACTGAAGTGGCATTGAAATAGTATCTGTTAAAAATGGTACTTATGTTGGTCTTGTGTCTATTTTATGAAGTTTTTTGTATGAGTGTGAGACCAGGACACAAACAACTCATGTTTCCTCTGGGAGATACTGTAAAACCCCAAGCGAGTGAAAAAGGACAAAATTCAAGGTTCTCCAGCTCTTACGAAGCCAAAGTCGGAAGATAAATACTATAGATTTAAAATACCTGACCTGTACTGTTGCTTATCTCCCCATCAGCACATATTAAACAGTCATAGCAGCAAACAGGTTTTCCTTTCTGCAGGACCTTGTGAGTTCCTGGGGGACATTTCTCACTGCAAACTGAAAGAGGCACCTGCCACAACAAAAATGAAGAATTAATTAGTTTACAATCAACAGTGATGATTCAGTGAAACATGTTTTAAGAAAAAAATAAGTTTGAATACATGATTTACCTGCTTTGAGTTTTGTGTCCAAACTAATGCTTTGTTTTGCAGATTCAGCTGTCTGTCAGTGGGTAAAGATGCATCATAAAGACCCACTGTGACAAAGTCCACCATGCTCTTCTCTGTTGGCTGCCAGTTAATAATCTCATACTTTGCTGGTGGGTCTCCATTCTCATTAAAATAAACCTCATCTCCTTCCTTTGTTTTGAAATTTATCATTTTTATGCGCTGCAAATTCTAAAATTTGCATGTTAAGGATACAGATCAGAGTCACACACTACATAAGACACAATAAATAAGACTTTTGTGTTGAACTCACCGTAAATGGATCCAGCTGTGCTGTTTTGTTACATGTGTTATTACAGCTGAGAATATCATGAAGTGCGTGGGCCACAGCATAAACTCCTTTATAGACGTTATAGAAGATGGGCATGAGGGACATGTCAGTGAAGCTGTTTTTCAAACCAGCCAGGTCTTCATGTCCAGAACATTCTCTCTTTTTTTCTGGTGGTGATGCTGAATCCTTAAACGTACAGTCAAATAAAGTCTCCCAGAACTCTCTGAACAGTTCTGTACTGGATGAATTGAGTGGCTTCACATCCAGAATGAATTCTTTCATGCCGGTGACATGTGCTTTAGGGATGGAAAGGCCTACAGCACCATCCAGAATGTGATGGACATCCATGGATGCAGTGTGGGAGTCAAAGATCCAACCTTCACTCCCCACCCACTGGTAACCAGTCAGGTTGTGGTGAGACATTTCATGTATTAACACATCCATATCCATGTGGGACAGAAAGGCAACAATCACCCTGGATGTGGAGGCCTTGATAACATCTATAATCTTCTGTATTTTGTCAGGTGGATCTGTTCTAAAGACAGACACAGAGTACTCCACACAGATGCCAAGCTCCTCTGCAGTTTCTATAAATGTTGCCATGCCATTATTGCCATAATCATCATTTGTTCTAATTGCTCCGACCCAAGTCCAACCGAAGTGTTTGACTAACTGGGCCAAAGCTCTGCTCTGGTAGTGATCACTGGGTATTGTTCTCAGGAATGAGGGGTACTTGTTTTTATCACTGAGGCAAGCACAAGTAGCAAAGTGGCTAATCTGAAAAAAAAGCAGCTTGTTTTTTCCTCTATTAAAGGCAGACATATCCAGAACGTAACAATTAGACAAAGGAAATTAGAACATGCATGTATATTCTTACCCACCAGTGGAATATGAAAGGGTCCAATAACAGTTGCTATAGCCATGCATGGAGAGGAAGAGCTCTCTCCCATAATGGCCTGCACATGTGCAGGTGTTGTACATTTTTCAGAAAGTTTAAAGGCAGGTTCCTCACCGTTTGCCAAGGCCAATGCAACTCTCACCCCTCTGGCCATTGAACCACAGGCATCATAAATCTTATAGCCTAAACTGATACCAGGCAGTAGGTCTGTGCTGTTATTGATCTCATCTATAGCAAAAAGCATTGCCTGGGCATACTGGAAGCCTCTGGAATTCAAACTTTGTAAAAGAAATTAAAATAGTTACACTTGCAAAAGATTTCTTTAAATATAATTTGCATTCATAGTTTACATCTTTCATCGTATCAGATTCAACTCTGGTTTTATTTACCTGATGCACTGCAGTGGCAATGGTTTGTGCATGTAGGTGTCCCGTCTTTCTATCCAACTACTGTGGAAAGAGAATATTCCTCCCAGGATAATATCCCCATCTTTGTATAACTGGGGATCCTCAGGAGTTCCCCTCTGCAGGCAAACAGGGTTCTCCGCCTGAGAGAAAGATACTAACAATAAAAGCTGCAAGAGTGCCCAACCTTGCTCTGGCCAGCTCTGAGTGTAAGTCATGCTGTGTGTGGGAGCAAAGTCACTGAGTGACATCACGTACACTCTAATGTTGGTCAGAAGCCTGCACCAGTATTTATGAATTTTGAAGCCTTGTCAACAACGCAAACAGGGATGTTTGATCTCTGTGGACCTGTAGTCAGAGTTTCAGGTGCATAATCCATGAAAATGTTTTTGACTATGTAGCTTATGAAAAACATAAATTTACAACAGTTGCTAAAGTACCACAAATTTTATTTGAAATGCTCAGTTTACACTACAAAATAGATATGTTGTATATTTCCAATTATTTTTTCTGCAAATGCATTTTTTTTCACTTTCAATTGTTTCTGATATACCAAAAAGAAAATACAACTTGCAAAAAACAGAATACAAATAGATCATAAATGAATATACTTTAGTCACATCCTGTATTATGCTGCTGACTTTTCTGTGGAAATTGTTCAAGATATAGTTTCTTATATCAGTGCTACATTATTAAGCATATGCTTCCTGCCTGGGGCAGCCTGCAGTGGCACACAGCAACCGTACAGGGGGCACATCACAATGAATACTTGGTGTTTGTGGTGCACAAAGGTAAAGCAAATACATGCGTTAACAGACTTAGACACCGTACATGTCGGCATTTTGTGTGATCTCAGAATGTTAAAAAAATTGAGGAGCACAGTGAATTTATTACTGTCTTCAAACCTGTTACATGATGTTCATGTAGCATCAGCTAAACTTTATGAAAGACCTCCACCTTGCGCAGGTTCAGACTGGTGACTAAAGCACTGCAAATACACTTTGACTAATATGAATATTGCCTGAACAAAATATGTTGCCATGTGAGATACTCCATGGCCTCGCCATGGGGAATTTACTGCTGATTGAATCCATCAGAGGGTTGAAGAAAAGGTATGAGTCGTTTTTGCAGGAAAAAAAAACCCTCAAGGATTACAATAATTCTCATAAAAAGCGCAAATAAGAGGTTGTTTGTGATAAACGTTTTGTCCTATATCGACATATAAATAAGACAACCATGAGTTACTACACGTCTTAAATCTGGCATCATCATTTAAATTTGGTTATTCAATAAATGTCAATCAATGTGCTGGTCCCTCCTTCCCCATCAAGTTCTTTTTTGTGTTCCTCTCTGGTTTCAGTAAGATAACATAACATTTTGGGATAAAAATACAAATGAGCAGTCCAAAACTTGAAGCGAGAATCGCAAATATTTCCACGGCAACGCTGAACTTCCCAGGAGAGCTGACATAAGCAGGAATAAAAGTGACCCAGACAAAAAAGAATATCAGCATGCTGAAGGTGATGAATTTAGCTTCATTGAAGTTGTCGGGTAGTTTCCGACCCAGAAATGCGAGAATGAAACAAAACGTAGCCAGAAGTCCGATGTAGCCCAGAACGGCCCAGAAGCCTACAGCTGAGCCCAGAGCACATTCTAGGATGACTCTGTCCTTGGAAACTTCAAAATTCTTAGAGGGTGAAGGAGGAGAAATTGTTAACCAGAGAATACAAATAAAAACTTGGATGAGAGTAAAACCCAGGACGCTGAGTCTCTGCTGAGCAGGTCCGAACCATTTCATCACATTACTACCAGGAAGTGTGGCTCTGAAGGCCATCAGAACCACCAAAGTTTTATCCAGAACACAGGAGATGCAGAGGACAAAGGTGATACCAAACGCTGTGTGTCGCAGCATGCAGGACCACTGAGAGGGTCGACCGATGAAGGTCAGGGAGCAGAGGAAACACAGAGTCAGAGAGAAGAGGAGCAGGAAGCTCAGCTCTGAGTTGTTGGCTCTGACAATCGGAGTCTGTCTGTATCTGAAGAAAATGAACGTGACGACAGCCGTCAAACATGTTCCAAGAAGTGATGCTGCAGTCAGCAGAGCTCCCATCATCTCTTCATGAGACAGGAACTCTTCTTTCTTCTTGATGCAGGCATCTCTTCTTTCATTAGACCAGAACTCAGAATGACATCGCACACAGCTGATAGAATCTGGAAGGAACATTTGTTTTTGTAAAGTTAATAGAAACACAACATAATACAGTGCCATCAAAATCACACACAAGAGACACCAACCTAAACAGAAAGTATGTTTTTAATTAACTAACATTTTGAAATGTTCTTTAAATTATTCTGTAAACCTCATGTGAGTGAATATTACTGTACATGTTAAAAATTATGGCAAGAAGGGGTAACACAACATTGTCTTTAGGTAACAACAATATCTGCAGATTTTACAATGTGAATCGTTTCATATGTTGCTTATTACACTCAAATTTTGACATCATTTGTTTATTACATTGAAAACATTTTTACAGTTTTATTGTATTCACATTTTTACTACCTGTACTGTTGCTTATCTCTCCATCAGCACATCTTAAACAGTCATAACAGCAGACAGGTTTTCCTTTCTGCAGGACCTTGCGAGTTCCTGGGGGACATTTCTCATTACAAACTGACACAGGCACCTAAAGGGACATAAAAAAATCTGTTGCTTTCACTCGCACTCAAGCTTATTAGACTTTAGACAATATGTAGAAATAGGGTACAATAATATAATTCCAAATATTCTGAAATGATGCAGATACATACTGTGACTCTGTTACCTGCTCTGAGTTTTGTCCCCAAACTAATGCTTTGTTTTGCAGATTCAGCTGTCTGTCAGTGGGTAAAGATGCATCATAAAGACCCACTGTGACAAAGTCCACCATGCTCTTCTCTTTTGGCTGCCAGTTAATAATCTCATACTTTGCTGGTGGGTCTCCATTCTCATTAAAATAAACCTTGTCTCCTCCCTTTGTTTTGAAATTAATCATTTTTATGTGCTGCAAAATCTAAAATGTGCATGGTAAGGATACAGATCAGAGTCACACACAACATAAGACAGAATAAATAGAGTTTTGTGTTGAACTCACCGTAAATGGATCCAGCTGTGCTGTTTTGTTACATGTGTTATTACAGCTGAGAATATCATGAAGTGCGTGGGCCACAGCATAAACTCCTTTATAGACGTTATAGAAGATGGGCATGAGGGACATGTCAGTGAAGCTGTTTTTCACACCAGCCAGGTCTTCATGTCCAGAACATTCTCTCTTTGTTTCTGGTGGTGATGCTGAATCCTTAAACTTACAGTCAAATAAAGTCTCCCAGAACTCTCTGAACAGTTCTGTACTGGATGAATTGAGTGGCTTCACATCCAGAATGAATTCTTTCATGCCGGTGACATGTGCTTTAGGGATGGAAAGGCCTACAGCACCATTCAGAATGTGATGGACATCCATGGATGCAGTGTGGGAGTCAAAGATCCAGCTCTCACTCCCCACCCACTGGTAACCAGTCAGGTTGTGGTGAGACATTTCATGTATTAACATATCTATATCCAAGTGGGAGAGAAAGGCAACAATCACCCTGGATGTGGAGGCCTTGATAACATCTATAATCTGCTGTATTTTGTCAGGTGGATCTGTTCTGAAGACAGACACAGAGTACTCCACACAGATGCCAAGCTCCTCTGCAGTTTCTATAAATGTTGCCATGCCATTATTGCCATAATCATCATTTGTTCTAATTGCTCCGACCCAAGTCCAACCAAAGTGTTTGACTAACTGGGCCAAAGCTCTGCTCTGGTAGTGATCACTGGGTATTGTTCTCAGGAATGAGGGGTACTTGTTTTTATCACTGAGGCAAGCACAAGTAGCAAAGTGGCTAATCTGAAAAAAACCAAAAAAACAGTGTGTTTTTTCCTCTATTAAAGGCAGACGTATCCAGAACGTAACAATTAGACAAAGGAAATTAGAACATGCATGTATATTCTTACCCACCAGTGGAATATGAAAGGGTCCAATAACAGTTGCTATAGCCATGCATGGAGAGGAAGAGCTCTGTCCCATAATGGCCTGCACATGTGCAGGTGTTGTACATTTTTTAGAAAGTTTAAAGGCAGGTTCCTCACCGTTTGCCAAGGCCAATGCAACTCTCACCCCTCTGGCCATTGAGCCACAGGCATCATAAATCTTATAGCCTAAACTGATACCAGGCAGTAGGTCTGTGCTGTTATTGATCTCATCTATAGCAAAAAGCATCGCCTGGGCATACTGGAAGCCTCTGGAATTCAAACTTTGTAAAAGAAATTAAAATAGTTACACTTGCAATAGATTTCTCGAAATAAAACTTACATTCATAGTTTCCATCTTTCATCGTATTAGATTCAACTCTGGTTTTATTTACCTGATGCACTGCAGTGGCAATGGTTTGTGCATGTAGGTGTCCCGTCTTTCTATCCAACTACTGTGGAAAGAGAATATTCCTCCCAGGATAATATCCCCATCTTTGTATAACTGGGGATCCTCAGGAGTTCCCCTCTGCAGGCAAACAGGGTTCTTCGCCTGAGAGAAAGATACTAACAATAAAAGCTGCAAGAGTGCCCAACCTTGCTCTGGCCAGCTCTGAGTGTAAGTCATGCTGTGTGTGGGAGCAAAGTCACTGAGTGACATCACATACACTCTAATGTTGGTCAGAAGCCTGCACCAGTATTTATGAATTTTGAAGCCTTGTCAACAACGCAAACAGTGATGTTTGATCTCTGTGGACCTGTAATCAGAGTTTCAGGTGCATGATCCATGAAAATGTTTTTGACTATGTAGCTTATGAAAAACATAAATTTACAACAGTTGCTAAAGTACCACAAATTTTATTTGGAATGCAAAATTTACAATACAAAATAGATACATTGTATTTTCAATTCATTACCTCTGCTAATGCAAGCTTTTCTTCACAGTCAATTATTTGTGTCTGATATACCAAAAAAATATATACAATTTGCACCAAACAGAATACAAATAGATCATAAATGAATATACTTTAGTCACATCCTGTATTATGCTGCTGACTTTTCTGTGGAAATTGTTCAAGATATAGTTTCTTATATCAGTGCTACATTATTAAGCATATGCTTCCTGCCTGGGGCAGCCTGCAGTAGCACACAGCAACCGTACAGGGGGCACATTACAATGAATACTTGGTGTTTGTGGTGCACAAAGGTAAAGCAAATACATGCGTTAACAGACTTAGACGCAGTACATGTGGGCATTTTGTGTGATCTCAGAATGTTAAAAAAATTGAGGAGCACAGTGAATTTATTACTGTCTTCAAACCTGTTACATGATGTTCATTTAGCATCAGCTAAACTTTATGAAAGACCTCCACCTTGCGCAGGTTCAGACTGGTGACTAAAGCACTGCAAATACACTTTGACTAATATGAATATTGCCTGAACAAAATATGTTGCCATGTGAGATACTCCATGGCTTCGTCATGGGGAATTTACTGCTGACTGAATCCATCAGAGGGTTGAAGTAAAAGTAAGAGTCTTTTTTGCAGGAAAAAAACAAAAAACAAAACTCAAGCGAACATAAGAGGTTGTTTGTGATTAATCTTTTGTCCTATATCGGCATAGAAATGGGACAACCATGAGTTACTAAAAGTCTTAAATCTGACGTATGATTTCAGGCTGGTTTTTGAAATGTCAATCAATGAACTTCTCCCTCCTTCCCCATCAAGTTCTTTTTTGTGTTCCTCTCTGGTTTCAGTAAGATAACATAACATTTTGGGATAAAAATACAAATGAGCAGTCCAAAACTTGAAGCGAGAATCGCAAATATTTCCACGGCAACACTAAACTTCCCAGGAGAGCTGACATAAGCAGGAATAAAAGTGACCCAGACAAAAAAGAATATCAGCATGCTGAAGGTGATGAATTTAGCTTCATTGAAGTTGTCGGGTAGTTTCCGACCCAGAAATGCGAGAATGAAACAAAACGTAGCCAGAAGTCCGATGTAGCCCAGAATGGCCCAGAAGCCTACAGCTGAGCCCAGAGCACATTCTAGGATGACTCTGTCCTTGGAAACTTCAAAATTCTTAGAGGGTGAAGGAGGAGAAATTGTTAACCAGAGAATACAAATAAAAACTTGGATGAGAGTAAAACCCAAGACGCTGAGTCTCTGCTGAGCAGGTCCGAACCATTTCATCACATTACTACCAGGAAGTGTGGCTCTGAAGGCCATCAGAACCACCAAAGTTTTACCCAGAACACAGGAGATGCAGAGGACAAAGGTGATACCAAACGCTGTGTGTCGCAGCATGCAGGACCACTGAGAGGGTCGACCGATGAAGGTCAGGGAGCAGAGGAAACACAGAGTCAGAGAGAAGAGGAGCAGGAAGCTCAGCTCTGAGTTGTTGGCTCTGACAATCGGAGTCTGTCTGTATCTGAAGAAAATGAACGTGACGACAGCCGTCAAACATGTTCCAAGAAGTGATGCTGCAGTCAGCAGACCTCCCATCATCTCTTCATAAGACAGGAACTCTTCCTTCTTCTTGATGCAGGCATCTCTTTTTCATTAGACCAGAACTCAGAATGACATCGCACACAGCTGATAGAATCTGGAAAGAACATTTGTTTTTGTAAAGTTAATAGAAACGCAACATAATACAGTGCCATCAAAATCACACAAAAAAGACACCAACCTAAACAGAAAGTATGTTTTTAATTAACTAACATTTTGAAATGTTTTTTAAATTATTCTGTAAACCTCATGTGAGTGAATATTACTGTACATGTTAAAAATTGTGGCAAGAAGGGGTAACACAACATTGTCTTTAGGTAACAACAATATCTGCAGATTTTACAATGTGAATCGTTTCATATGTTGTTTATTACACTCAAATTTTGACATCATTTGTTTATTATATTGAAAACATTTTTACAGTTTTATTGTATTCACATTTTTACTACCTGTACTGTTGCTTATCTCTCCATCAGCACATCTTAAACAGTCATAACAGCAGACAGGTTTTCCTTTCTGCAGGACCTTGCGAGTTCCTGGGGGACATTTCTCATTACAAACTGACACAGGCACCTAAAGGGACATAAAAAAATCTGTTGCTTTCACTCTCACTCAAGCTTATTAGACTTTAGACAATATGTAGAAATAGGGTACAATAATATAATTCCAAATATTCTGAAATGATGCAGATACATACTGTGACTCTGTTACCTGCTCTGAGTTTTGTGTCCAAACTAATGCTTTGTTTTGCAGATTCAGCTGTCTGTCAGTGGGTAAAGATGCATCATAAAGACCCACTGTGACAAAGTCCACCATGCTCTTCTCTTTTGGCTGCCAGTTAATAATCTCATACTTTGCTGGTGGGTCTCCATTCTCATTAAAATAAACCTCATCTCCTTCCTTTGTTTTGAAATTAATAATTTTTATGCGCTGCAAGTTCTAAAATGTGCATGTTAAGGATACAGATCAGAGTCACACACTACATAAGACATGATAAATAAGACTTTCGTGTTGAACTCACCGTAAATGGATCCAGCTGTGCTGTTTTGTTACATGTGTTATTACAGCTGAGAATGTCATGAAGTGCGTGGGCCACAGCATAAACTCCTTTATAGACATTATAGAAGATGGGCATGAGGGACATGTCAGTGAAGCTGTTTTTCACACCAGCCAGGTCTTCATGTCCAGAACATTCTCTCTTTTTTTCTGGTGGTGATGCTGAATCCTTAAACTTACAGTCAAATAAAGTCTCCCAGAACTCTCTGAACAGTTCTGTACTGGATGAATTGAGTGGCTTCACATCCAGAATGAATTCTTTCATGCCGGTGACATGTGCTTTAGGGATAGAAAGGCCTACAGCACCATCCAGAATGTGATGGACATCCATGGATGCAGTGTGGGAGTCAAAGATCCAGCTCTCACTCCCCACCCACTGGTAACCAGTCAGGTTGTGGTGAGATAATTCATGTATTAACACATCCATATCCATGTGGGACAGAAAGGCAACAATCACCCTGGATGTGGAGGCCTTGATAACATCTATAATCTTCTGTATTTTGTCAGGTGGATCTGTTCTAAAGACAGACACAGAGTACTCCACACAGATGCCAAGCTCCTCTGCAGTTTCTATAAATGTTGCCATGCCATTATTGCCATAATCATCATTTGTTCTAATTGCTCCGACCCAAGTCCAACCAAAGTGTTTGACTAACTGGGCCAAAGCTCTGCTCTGGTAGTGATCACTGGGTATTGTTCTCAGGAATGAGGGGTACTTGTTTTTATCACTGAGGCAAGCACAAGTAGCAAAGTGGCTAATCTGAAAAAAACCAAAAAAACAGTGTGTTTTTTCCTCTATTAAAGGCAGACATATCCAGAACGTAACAATTAGACAAAAGAAATTAGAACATGCATGTATATTCTTACCCACCAGTGGAATATGAAAGGGTCCAATAACAGTTGCTATAGCCATGCATGGAGAGGAAGAAGTCACTCCCAAAATGGCCTGCACATGTGCAGGTTTTGTACATTTTTTAGAAAGTTTAAAGGCAGGTTCCTCACCGTTTGCCAAGGCCAATGCAACTCTCACACCTCTGGCCATTGAACCACAGGCATCATAAATCTTATAGCCTAAACTGATACCAGGCAGTAGGTCTGTGCTGTTATTGATCTCATCTATGGCAAAAAGCATCGCCTGGGCATACTGGAAGCCTCTGGAATTCAAACTTTGTGCAAATATTGCAAATAATTATCACTGCAAATTATTTCTCGAAATAAAAATCACATTCATAGTTTACATCTTTCATCGTATTAGATTCAACTCTGGTTTTATTTACCTGATGCACTGCAGTGGCAATGGTTTGTGCATGTAGGTGTCCCGTCTTTCTATCCAACTACTGTGGAAAGAGAATATTCCTCCCAGGATAATATCCCCATCTTTGTATAACTGGGGATCCTCAGGAGTTCCCCTCTGCAGGCAAACAGGGTTCTCCGCCTGAGAGAAAGATACTAACAATAAAAGCTGCAAGAGTGCCCAACCTTGCTCTGGCCAGCTCTGAGTGTAAGTCATGCTGTGTGTGGGAGCAAAGTCACTGAGTGACATCACGTACACTCTAATGTTGGTCAGGAGCCTGCACCAGTATTTATGAACTTTGAAGCCTCGTCAACAACACAAACAGTGATGTTTGATCTCTGTGGACCTGTAGTCAGAGTTTCAGGTGCATAATACATGAACGTCTTTTTGACTATGTAGCTTATGAAAAACATAAATTTACAACAGTTGCTAAAGTACCACAAATTTTATTTGAAATGCTCAGTTTACACTACAAAATAGATATGTTGTATTTTCCAATTATTTTTTCTGCAAATGCATTTTTTTTCACTTTCAATTGTTTCTGATATACCAAAAAGAAAATACAACTTGCAAAAAACAGAATACAAATAGATCATAAATGAATATACTTTAGTCACATCCTGTATTATGCTGCTGACTTTTCTGTGGAAATTGTTCAAGATATAGTTTCTTATATCAGTGCTACATTATTAAGCATATGCTTCCTGCCTGGGGCAGCCTGCAGTGGCACACAGCAACCGTACAGGGGGCACATCACAATGAATACTTGGTGTTTGTGGTGCACAAAGGTAAAGCAAATACATACGTTAACAGACTTAGACGCAGTACATGTGGGCATTTTGTGTGATCTCAGAATGTTAAAAAAATTGAGGAGCACAGTGAATTTATTACTGTCTTCAAACCTGTTACATGATGTTCATGTAGCATCAGCTAAACTTTATGAAAGACCTCCACCTTGCGCAGGTTCAGACTGGTGACTAAAGCACTGCAAATACACTTTGACTAATATGAATATTGCCTGAACAAAATATGTTGCCATGTGAGATACTCCATGGCTTCGTCATGGGGAATTTACTGCTGATTGAATCCATCAGAGGGTTGAAGAAAAGGTATGAGTCGTTTTTGCAGGAAAAAAAAAACCCTCAAGGTTTATAATAATTCTCATAAAAAGCGTAAATAAGAGGTTGTTTGTGATAAATTTATTGTCCTATATCGACATATAAATAAGACAACCATGAGTTACTACACGTCATAAATCTGGCATCATCATTTAAATTTGGTTATTCAATAAATGTCAATCAATGTGCTGGTCCCTCCTTCCCCATCAAGTTCTTTTTTGTGTTCCTCTCTGGTTTCAGTAAGATAACATAACATTTTGGGATAAAAATACAAATGAGCAGTCCAAAACTTGAAGCGAGAATCGCAAATATTTCCACGGCAACGCTAAACTTCCCAGGAGAGCTGACATAAGCAGGAATAAAAGTGACCCAGACAAAAAAGAATATCAGCATGCTGAAGGTGATGAATTTAGCTTCATTGAAGTTGTCGGGTAGTTTCCGACCCAGAAAAGCAAGAATGAAACAAAACGTAGCCAGAAGTCCGATGTAGCCCAGAACGGCCCAGAAGCCTACAGCTGAGCCCAGAGCACATTGTAGGATGACTCTGTCCTTGGAAACTTCAAAATTCTTAGAGGGTGAAGGAGGAGAAATTGTTAACCAGAGAATACAAATAAAAACTTGGATGAGAGTAAAACCCAGGACGCTGAGTCTCTGCTGAGCAGGTCCGAACCATTTCATCACATTACTACCAGGACGTGTGGCTCTGAAGGCCATCAGAACCACCAAAGTTTTACCCAGAACACAGGAGATGCAGAGGACAAAGGTGATACCAAACGCTGTGTGTCGCAGCATGCAGGACCACTGAGAGGGTCGACCGATGAAGGTCAGGGAGCAGAGGAAACACAGAGTCAGAGAGAAGAGGAGCAGGAAGCTCAGCTCTGAGTTGTTGGCTCTGACAATCGGAGTCTGTCTGTATCTGAAGAAAATGAACGTGACGACAGCCGTCAAACATGTTCCAAGAAGTGATGCTGCAGTCAGCAGAGCTCCCATCATCTCTTCATAAGACAGGAATTCTTCCTTCTTCTTGATGCAGGCGTCTCTTCTTTCATTAGACCAGAACTCAAAATGACATCGTACACAGCTGATAGAATCTGGAAGGAACATTTGTTTTTAAGAATGAGAAATCGGTTATATTGCATTCAAAGTTTTCCTGCCTGTACTGTTGCTTGTCTCTGTAAACCTCATATGAATGATTAATATATATATATTTAAAATTAAGGCAAAAAGGGGTAACACAACATTGTCTTTAGGTAATAACAATATCTGCAGATTTACCAAAGTGAATACTTTCATATGTTGCCTATTACACTCAACTTTTGACATAATGTGTTCTTTACAATGAAAAATCGCGGACGGTTTTATTGCATTCACATTTTTACTACCTGTATTGTTGCTTATCTCTCCATCAGCACATCTTAAACAGTCATAGCAGCAGACAGGTTTTCCTTTCTGCAGGACCTTGCGAGTTCCTGGGGGACATTTCTCGCTACAAACTGACACAGGCACCTAAAGGGACATAAAAAAAATCTGTTGCTTTCACTCTCACTCAAAATTATTAGACTTTAGACAATATACAGAAATAGAGCAAGATAATATAATCCCAAATATTCTGAAATGATGCAGATACATACTGTGACTCTGTTACCTGCTCTGAGTTTTGTCCCCAAACTAATGCTTTCTTTTGCAGATTCAGCTGTCTGTCAGTGGGTAAAGATGCATCATAAAGACCCACTGTGACAAAGTCCACCATGCTCTTCTCTGTTGGCTGCCAGTTAATAATCTCATACTTTGCTGGTGGGTCTCCATTCTCATTAAAATAAACCTCATCTCCTTCCTTTGTTTTGAAATTAATCATTTTTATGTGCTGCAAAATCTGAAATGTGCACGGTAAGGTTGGAGATCAAAAACAGACACAACATAAGACACAATAAATAAGACTTTCGTGTTGAACTCACCGTAAATGGATCCAGCTGTGCTGTTTTGTTACATGTGTTATTACAGCTGAGAATATCATGAAGTGCGTGGGCCACAGCATAAACTCCTTTATAGACGTTATAGAAGATGGGCATGAGAGACATATACGTAAAGCTGTTTTTCACACCAGCCAGGTCTTCATGTCCAGTACATTCTCTCTTTTCTTCTGGTGGTGCTGATGCTGAATCCTTAAACTTACAGTCAAATAACGTCTCCCAGAACTCTCTGAACAGTTCTGTACTGGATGAATATAGTGGCTTCACATCCAGAATGAATTCTTTCATGCCGGTGACATGTGCTTTAGGGATGGAAAGGCCTACAGCACCATTCAGAATGTGATGGACATCCATGGATGCAGTGTGGGAGTCAAAGATCCAGCTCTCACTCCCCACCCACTGGTAACCAGTCAGGTTGTGGTGAGACATTTCAGATAACAGAACATCCATATCTTTGTTTGCCATAAAAGCAACAATCACCCTTGATGTGGAGGCCTTGATAACATCTATAATCTGCTGTATTTTGTCAGGTGGATCTGTTCTAAAGACAGACACAGAGTACTCCACACAGATGCCAAGCTCCTCTGCAGTTTCTATAAATGTTGCCATGCCATTATTGCCATAATCATCATTTGTTCTAATCGCTCCGACCCAAGTCCAACCAAAGTGTTTGACTAACTGGGCCAAAGCTCTGCTCTGGTAGTGATCACTGGGTATTGTTCTCAGGAATGAGGGGTACTTGTTTTTATCACTGAGGCAAGCACAAGTAGCAAAGTGGCTGATCTAAAAAAAAAAAGAATCATATCAGAAAAACTATATATAATCTAAGACACTGTGTATGTATTCATATTCAATTATTTTACACACCAGAGGGATATGAAAAGGTCCAACAGCTGTCGCTATTGCCATGCATGGAGAGGAAGCAGTCTCCCCCATAACAGCCTGAACCTGTATTGATTTGGAACACGGTCCCTTAAAAGATGCAGATTCCTCCTTGTTGCTATTAGCCAAAGCTAACGCCACTCTCACACCTCTGGCAATTGAGGCACAGGCATCGTAGATCTTATATCCCAGAGAAATCCCTGGCAGAAGGTCTGTGCTGTTATTGATCTCGTCAATAGCGAAAAGCATAGCCTGGGCAAACTGGAAGCCTCTGAAATTCAAACTTGTGCAAAGATTAAAACAGTTTCAAATGCAGGTAAAGATAAAATATAACATACATTTTTATACGTAAAAAGAGCATGATAATCAGCAGCGTTCTTTGGGTCTTGTTTCTATATTTTTTACCTGGTGCATTGAAGTGGAAGAGGTTTTTTTTCATAGGTGTTCCTGCTGTCTTTCCATTTACTGTGGAAAGAAAAAATTCCTCCCAATAAAATGTCTCCATCTTTAGACAACTGAGGATTCTCCACATCTCCTATCTGCCTACATATGAGCTCCTCCGCCATACAGAATGATACCACCAACAGCAACTCTAAAAAACCTAAGAGACTACAACCTCCTGGTGTGCACCTCTGAGATCTCATGCTGCTTAAGAAGGACTCTGCTGATTTCCTGAATCAGATGATGGCTGTGATATTTATAAATACACTATTAGATCAGCCTGCTCTCATCTCTGGGGACTTCAAAGGTTGTGTGGAAGTAAAGACACATCTGACCAAACAGGAAATACATTTGTGAAATATGTTTTATTGCATCCTCTTGGACAACCATATTAAAAGACTAAAAATAACAGAGTTTTGTGTCCTCACAGCATAGTCACAACACCAATGGTCATAAAATTCTATATTGATCTTTGAAGATCACAGTGACTTTTTGTAGATAACTTACCTGATGTGAGACCTTCTCTTCCATCACAGTCATCATGGGTGTCTTGGTGATCACCCTAAGCAATCTACATCTTGTAATGTGATGCTGACTTTACTCGTAATTTCTAATATCTCATTTCAAACAGAATCTTTCATTATTGAGAATATGATTGATGCAAATAGCAGCCTGCAGTAGCACACAGCAACCACATGTGGAGCGTATCATAACAAATACTTGGTGTTTGTGGAGAGCAAAGACAATTCATATGTACATTTAACAACAGTCTTAAAATTCTTGTATGTCAACATGTTGGGTTATGTTAGAGGAGTAGACAACTTGATAAGTGTGGTAGATTTAGCATCATCTACAGTTTTTCCTCAGCGTGTGCAGGTTCAGACTGGTGATCAAAGCACTGCAAATACACTTCCTGCAATGCAAATGCACTTCCTTTCACCCACGTACAATGCAGTCCTCCACTCCTTCCAACAACAAAACAAACATTCACACCATCCCGGAAGACCCAGTGAATCACCAACATGTGATTCAGCAGACAAAGGGGAGAGACCTCAACAGATACTAGGTGAATGACCCTACCAATGACCCTGCTAACGACTCTCAGGTGACCACGCAGATCATTGTCATGCTAATGGTCCAACGACTCTCAGGGGACCACCCAGATCATTTGCATGCCAATGGTCCACAGGGGCTATATATTTTCAAGCTCTCTCCCCAGCATTTTCAGAACTGAAGAAGCCTTCTGGATAGAAAGCGAAACGTCTTCAAGACAAGAAACCCAGTCCAGTTGACAGAGAAAACCACTTTGGATATGATGATCTGGATGACTGAGAATCTACAGAGACACCACTGCAAATACATTTAGACACGTGATTATTGCCAGAACAAAGTATGTTTCCATGTGGGATTTTCCATGACAACATATTGGAGGGATGCTTCCACTTTATTTTGTGAGGGTAGACAGAAGGGCTGCACGTCCGTTAACTCCATAGGTTAATAGAAAACATCACTTAAAATAAAAAAATGAGTTTTCTAGTGGAATTAAAGGTGATTAAGTCCAGCAGAGGGTTGAAGTACAGGTATGATTCTTTTTTTACAGAAAAAAATCTGAAACAATTATGATCATTCTCACAAAATGTGAACATTACAGATTATTAGTGATTAACCGTTTGTCTTATATTAACATATAAAGGGGACAACCACAAGTTACTACAAGTCCTTAATCTAACATCATTATTTAAGACTGGATATTTAATAAATGTCAATCAATGTACTGGTCCTTCCTTCCCCATCAAATTCCTTTTTGTGTTCCTCTGTGGTTTCAGTAAGATAACATAACATTTTGGGATAAAAATACAAATGAGCAGTCCGAAACCTGAGGAAAGGATGGCAAATATTTCCACGGCAACGCTGAACTTCCCAGGAGAGCTGACATAAGCCGGAATGAAAGTGACCCACACGGCACAGAATATCAGCATGCTGAAGGTGATGAATTTAGCTTCATTGAAGTTGTCGGGTAGTTTCCGACCCAGAAAAGCGAGAAAGAAACAAAATGTGGCCAGAAGTCCAATGTAGCCCAGAACGGCCCAGAAGCCTACAGCTGAGCCCAGAGCACATTCTAGGATGACTCTGTCCTTGGAAACTTCAAAATTCTTAGAGGGTGAAGGAGGAGAAATTGTTAGCCAGAGAATACAAATAAAAACTTGGATGAGAGTAAAACCCAGGACGCTGAGTCTCTGCTGAGCAGGTCCGAACCATTTCATCACATTACTACCAGGAAGTGTGGCTCTGAAGGCCATCAGAACCACCAAAGTTTTACCCAGAACACAGGAGATGCAGAGGACAAAGGTGATACCAAACGCTGTGTGTCGCAGCATGCAGGACCACTGAGAGGGTCGACCGATGAAGGTCAGGGAGCAGAGGAAACACAGAGTCAGAGAGAAGAGGAGCAGGAAGCTCAGCTCTGAGTTGTTGGCTCTGACAATCGGAGTCTGTCTGTATCTGAAAAAAATGAACGTGACGACAGCCGTCAAATATGTTCCAAGAAGTGATGCTGCAGTCAGCAGAGCTCCCATCATCTCTTCATAAGACAGGAACTCTTCCTTCTTCTTGATGCAGGCATCTCTTCTTTCATTAGACCAGAACTCAGAATGACATCGCACACAGCTGATAGAATCTGGAAGGAACATTTGTTTTTGTAAAGTAATAATAATATAAAACACAATATAATACAGTGCCATCAAAATCACGCACAAAAGATACCAACCTAAACAGAAAGTATGTTTTTAATTAACTAACATTTTGAATTGTGCTTTAAATTATTCTGTAAACCTCATATGAATGATTACTATATATATGTAAAATTATGGCAAAAAGGGGTAACACAACATTGTCTTTAGGTTACTACCTGTACTGTTGCTTATCTCTCCATCCGCACATCTTAAACAGTCATAGCAGCAAACAGGTTTTCCTTTCTGCAGGACCTTGCGAGTTCCTGGGGGACATTTCTCGCTACAAACTGACACAGGCACCTAAAGGGACATAAAAAAATCTGTTGCTTTCACTCTCACTCAAGCTTTTAAGACTCTACACAATATGCAGAAATAGAGCACAATAATATAATCCCAAATACACTGAAATGATGCAGATACATACTGTGACTCTGTTACCTGCTTTGAGTTTTGTGTCCAAACTAATGCTTTGTTTTGCAGATTCAGCTGTCTGTCAGTGGGTAAAGATGCATCATAAAGACCCACTGTGACAAAGTCCACCATGCTCTTCTCTTTTGGCTGCCAGTTAATAATCTCATACTTTGCTGGTGGGTCTCCATTCTCATTAAAATAAACCTCATCTCCTTCCTTTGTTTTGAAATTAATAATTTTTATGCGCTGCAAAATCTAAAATGTGCATGTTAAGGATACAGATCAGAGTCACACACAACATAAGACACAATAAATAAAGAGTTTTGTGTTGAACTCACCATAAATGGATCCAGTTGTGCTGTTTTGTTACATGTGTTATTACAGCTGAGAATGTCATGAAGTGCGTGGGCCACAGCATAAACTCCTTTATAGATGTTATAGAAGATGGGCATGAGGGACATGTCAGTGAAGCTGTTTTTCACACCAGCCAGGTCTTCATGTCCAGAACATTCTCTCTTTTCTTCTGTTGGTTGTGTTGCTGAATCCTTAAACTTACAGTCAAATAAAGTCTCCCAGAACTCTCTGAACAGTTCTGTACTGGATGAATTGAGTGGCTTCACATCCAGAATGAATTCTTTCATGCCGGTGACATGTGCTTTAGGGATAGAAAGGCCTACAGCACCATCCAGAATGTGATGAACATCCATGGATGCAGTGTGGGAGTCAAAGATCCAGCTCTCACTCCCCTACCCACTGGTAACCAGTCAGGTTGTGGTGAGACATTTCCTGGACTAACACATTTAAATCTGCTGGGGACAGGAATGTCACGATCACCTTTGAAGTTGAGAACTTTATTCTGTTAATGATCTGGTGAATCTTCACCAGTGGAGCTGTTCTAAAGACAGACACAGAGTACTCCACACAGATGCCAAGCTCCTCTGCAGTTTCTATAAATGTTGCCATGCCATTATTGCCATAATCATCATTTGTTCTAATTGCTCCGACCCAAGTCCAACCAAAGTGTTTGACTAACTGGGCCAAAGCTCTGCTCTGGTAGTGATCACTGGGTATTGTTCTCAGGAATGAGGGGTACTTGCTTTTATCACTGAGGCAAGCACAAGTAGCAAAGTGGCTGACCTAAACAATAACAATCATAAAGACACAAAGATAATGGAATTTGAAAAAATACAATAATTACAGCTGTATATAAAGTTTTTCATGCTCCTACCCACCACTGGGATATGAAAGGATCCAATAACTGAGGCTATAGCCATGCATGGAGAGGAAGAACTCTCTCCTATTATGGCCTGCACTTGTGCAGGCTTGGTGCATGATTCTTCATCAGATGCAGACTCCTCGTCATCATTATCCAATAAAGCCAGTGCCAGCTTAACACTTGTGACGATGTAGCCGCATGAATCATAAATCTTATATCCCAGGATGACACCAGGCAGGAGGTCTGTGCTCTTGTTGATCTCATTTATGGTAAATAACATTGCCTGGGCAAACTGGAACCCTCTGAGATTCAAACTTCAAATGGACAGTTAATAACAGCAACAGGAATAAAGCTGACTTAATTTAATTTAACTCTATTACATCAGGGAGACTTTTCTGTGTTTATGTTCTTGAATCAATTGTGTACTAATCTCACTCTTTATATATTTAAGATTTCTAAAAACATATTTTAATCAGACTTACCTTCTACATTCTGTTGGCAGTGGTTTGGCAATGTAGGAATTATCTCTGAGTTTCCACTTATTGTGGAAATAGAAGATTCCTCCCAATATAAGGTCTCCGTCTTTAGAGAGCTGCGGCTTTTCTGGCTCTCCTATACGTCTACACACCAACCCAAGAGACGGGGAGAGAGACAAAATCAGCAGGAGCTGAAAGAGTCCCCAAACCTTCTCTGTCCACACGAGCGTGGGTGTCATAGTGTCAGCTGCTGACTGGACGACACCCTTTTGGAAGCCTGAACTGCTTTAAATACGTTTTGGAGCAGAAAAAAAAAGCATGAGCAGAGATCTCTTCTCTCTGTGAGCTTTGTCTTTTGCTGTTTGGACATTTATTTTGTCATTCTTGTTAAAACTAGGGCCAGTAGTGGGGGCCTGAATTGTAAATATTGTCATTATGAATACTATTATGTTCCCCACTTTAACATTCTGATATAATATGTTGCACAAAAAATAATTACTGTTGAATGAAACTACTATAAATAGATGAAAATATATATCCAGATGTGGGATTCCTTTTCACCTATGCTAATTATTTATGATCTTGAGTTGTACACAAAAACAAAATCAAAACTGTCATACTGAATGCAATATCAAGAAATGTATTTTTGTTTCGCACATTGACAAAATTCTATGTACAGCAAAAAATATTAATGACAATAAGTGACTGAGAGAAAATTATGTGGTGAAAAACATCGTCATTTTTAACTTTTGTAGTAAAAGCTAATAAAGATAGATATATATTTTTTATGGCAGTATTATAGTTGTGTTTGATAATTTAATCCACTTTTATTGCTAAAAAAAATGGTAATGGAAAATAAAATCAAAGAGCTCCTGGCATCACTTTACCCATTATTTTTTCCTTGTATTGTTCTTAGTTTTAAGTAAAATGATGTAGCATTTTGGTAAAAAAAAAAAAAAAAATACAAAAGAGCATTCCAGAATTTGAAGCCAGAATAAAAAAGATCTCCACAGCTACAGTGAACTTCCCAGGAGAGCTAGCATAGGCTGGAATAAACTTAATCCAGAAGGCGCAGAAGATCAGCATGCTGAAAGTGATGAATTTAGCCTTGTTAAAATTATCAGGCAACTTTCGGGCCAAAAACACCAGGAGGAAACACAAAACAGTGAATAGCCCAATGTATCCCAGCACAGCCCAAAACCCTATAGCTGAGCCCAGAGCACATTCTAGGATTATCTTCTCTTTTTAATGTTTTGTGTTTTTGAAAGGGAAGGGAGGATCAATGGTCAGCCAAAGAATGCACATCAGAACCTGGACAAGAGTAAAAGTCAGGACGCTGAGTCTCTGCTGAGCAGGCCCGAACCACTTCATGACATTAGTGCCAGGGAGCATGGCTCTGAAAAGTCTCTGATTAGTTCTGTACTGCAGTGGTCCCCAACCCCCGGGCTGCGGACCGGTACCGGTCTGTGGATCAAGTGGTACCGGGCTGCCAAGAAATAATTTATTATTTCCATTGTATTTATTATTATCGATTTCTCTCTGTTATATCTCGGTCATTTGAGCACCAAAAGCGATCAAAATGAGTAAAAAACAGACATGGAAAGGTTCTTTTTGAAGGGGAAAAGGCCAAGATTTAGATTTAGATTTGCAATATAAACAATCTATGTGTAACCCCCCCCAGCCCACGGTAAAATTGTCAAGCATTGACCAGTCCACGATGATAAAAAGGTTGGGGACTACTGCTGTACTGGATGAATCACAGCCAGAATGAATGCTCGAATTGCTCCAACCCAAGCCCAACCGAAGTGTTTGACTAACTGGGCCAAACCTCTGCTCTGGTAGTGATCACTGGGTATTGTTCTCAGGAGGATGCCAACAACAGCAACTCTAAGAAACCTAAGAGACTACAACCTCCTGGTGTGCACCTCTGAGATTCCATGCTGCTTAAGAAGGACTCTGCTGATTTCCTGAATCAGATGATGGCTGTGGTATTTATAAATACACTATTAGATCAGCCTGCTCTCATCTCTGGGGACTTCAAAGGTTGTGTGGAAGTAAAGACACATCTGATCAAACAGTAAATACATTTGTGAAATATGTTTTATTGCATCCACTAGGACAACCAGACTAAAAATAACATAGTTTTGTGTCCTCACAGCATAGTCACAACACCAATGGTCATAAAATTCTATATTGATCTTTGAAGATCACAGTGACTTTTTGTAGATAACCTACACGATGTGAGACATTCTCTTCAATCACAGTCATCACGGGTGCCTTGGTGATCACCCTCAGCAATCTACATCCTGTAATGTGATACTGACTTTACTAGTAATTTCTAATATCTCATTTGAAACACAATCTTTCATTATTGAGAATATGATTGATGCAAATAGCAGCCTGCAGTAGCACACAGCAACCACATGTGGAGTGTATCATTACAAATACATGGTGTTTGTGAAGGGCAAAGATAATGCATATGTACATATATCAACAGTCTTAAACTTATTGCATGTCAGCATTTTTGGTTAGGTTAGAGTAGTAGACAAGTTGATAAGTATGGTAGGTTTAGCACCATCTACAGTTTCTTCCTCAGCTTGTGCTGGTTCAGACTGGTGACTAAAGCACCGCAAATAAATGTATACAAATGTGATTATTGCCAGAACAAACTATGTTTTCATGTGGGATACTCCATGGCAACATATTGGAGGGATGCTTCCACTTTCTGTTGTGAGGGTAGACAGAAGGGCTGCACTCCCATTAACTCCACAGGTTAATTAGAATAAAACAGGAGTTTTCCAGGGAATTAACTGCTGATTAAGTCCAGTGGAGGGTTGATTTACAGGATTTTTTTTTTTTTACAAAAAAACACAACACAATCATTCTCACAAAACGTGGACAAAAGAGATTATTGGTGATTAAACATTTGTCCTATA
The DNA here is from genome assembly GCA_911728415.1 of Lagocephalus sceleratus. NCBI lineage: Eukaryota > Metazoa > Chordata > Actinopteri > Tetraodontiformes > Tetraodontidae > Lagocephalus > Lagocephalus sceleratus. Next base: position 7,939,997 of record CAJVRN010000194.1, read on the forward strand.
ATGACATATAAAGGGGACAACCATGAGTTACTACAAGTCTTATATAGAAGACATTATCATATGAGACTTATTTAATAGATGTCAATCAATTAACTCCTCCCTCCTTCGCCATCAAGTTCTTTTTTGTGTTCCTCTCCGGTTTCAGTAAGATGATATAACATTTTGGAATGAAAATACAAATGAGCAGTCCAAAACTTGAAGCAAGAATTGCAAATATTTCCACAGCAACACTAAACTTCCCAGGAGAGCTGACATAAGCAGGAATAAAAGTGACCCAGACAGCAAAGAATATTAGCATGCTAAAGGTGATGAATTTAGCTTCATTGAAGTTGTCGGGTAGTTTCCGACCCAGAAATGCGAGAATGAAACAAAACGTAGCCAGAAGTCCGATGTAGCCCAGAACGGCCCAGAAGCCTACAGCTGAGCCCAGAGCACATTCTAGGATGACTCTGTCCTTGGAAACTTCAAAATTCTTAGAGGGTGAAGGAGGAGAAATTGTTAACCAGAGAATACAAATAAAAACTTGGATGAGAGTAAAACCCAGGACGCTGAGTCTCTGCTGAGCAGGTCCGAACCATTTCATCACATTACTACCAGGAAGTGTGGCTCTGAAGGCCATCAGAACCACCAAAGTTTTACCCAGAACACAGGAGATGCAGAGGACAAAGGTGATACCAAACGCTGTGTGTCGCAGCATGCAGGACCACTGAGAGGGTCGACCGATGAAGGTCAGGGAGCAGAGGAAACACAGAGTCAGAGAGAAGAGGAGCAGGAAGCTCAGCTCTGAGTTGTTGGCTCTGACAATCGGAGTCTGTCTGTATCTGAAGAAAATGAACGTGACGACAGCCGTCAAACATGTTCCAAGAAGTGATGCTGCAGTCAGCAGAGCTCCCATCATCTCTTCATAAGACAGGAATTCTTCCTTCTTCTTGATGCAGGCGTCTCTTCTTTCATTAGACCAGAACTCAGAATGACATCGCACACAGCTGATAGAATCTGGAAGGAACATTTGTTTTTGTAAAGTTAATAAAAACACAGCATAATACAGTGCCATCAAAATCACACAAAAAAGACACCAACCTCAACAGAAAGTATGTTTTTTAATCAATTAAAATTTTGAATTGTCCTTTAAATTATTCTGTAAACCTCATGTGAGTGAATATTACTGTACATATTTAAAATTGTGGCAAGAAGGGGTAACACAACATTGTCTTTAGGTAACAACAATATCTGCAGATTTTACAACGTGAATCATTTTATATGTTGCTTATTACACTCAAATTTTGACATCATTTGTTTTTTACAGTGAGAAATTTTGTATCATTTTATTGCATTCACATTTTTACTACCTGTACTGTTGCTTATCTCTCCATCAGCACATCTTAAACAGTCATAACAGCAGACAGGTTTTCCTTTCTGCAGGACCTTGCGAGTTCCTGGGGGACATTTCTCATTACAAACTGACACAGGCACCTAAAGGGACATAAAAAAATCTGTTGCTTTCACTCTCACTCAAGTTATAAGACTCTATACAATATGTAGAAATAGAGCAAGATAATATAATCCCAAATATTCTGAAATGATGCAGATACATACTGTGACTCTGTTACCTGTTTTGAGTTTTGTGTCCAAACTAATGCTTTGTTTTGCAGATTCAGCTGTCTGTCAGTGGGTAAAGATGCATCATAAAGACCCACTGTGACAAAGTCCACCATGCTCTTCTCTTTTGGCTGCCAGTTAATAATCTCATACTTTGCTGGTGGGTCTCCATTCTCATTAAAATAAACCTCATCTCCTTCCTTTGTTTTGAAATTAATCATTTTTATGTGCTGCAAGTTCTACAATGTGCATGGTAAGGATACAGATCAGAGTCACACACAACATAAGACATGATAAATAAAGAGTTTTGTGTTGAACTCACCGTAAATGGATCCAGCTGTGCTGTTTTGTTACATGTGTTATTACAGCTGAGAATGTCATGAAGTGCGTGGGCCACAGCATAAACTCCTTTATAGACGTTATAGAAGATGGGCATAAGGGACATGTCAGTGAAGCTGTTTTTCACACCAGCCAGGTCTTCATGTCCAGAACATTCTCTCTTTGTTTCTGGTGGTGATGCTGAATCCTTAAACTTACAGTCAAATAACGTCTCCCAGAACTCTCTGAACAGTTCTGTACTGGATGAATTGAGTGGCTTCACATCCAGAATGAATTCTTTCATGCCGGTGACATGTGCTTTAGGGATGGAAAGGCCTATAGCACCATCCAGAATGTGATGGACATCCATGGCTGCAGTGTGGGAGTCAAAGATCCAGCTCTCACTCCCCACCCACTGGTAACCAGTCAGGTTGTGGTGAGACATTTCCTGGATTAAAACATTTAAATCTGCTGGGGACAGGAATGTCACGATCACCTTTGAAGTTGAGGACTTTATTCTGTTCATTATCTGATGAATCTTAACCACTGGATCTGTTCTGAAGACAGACACAGAGTACTCCACACAGATGCCAAGCTCCTCTGCAGTTTCTATAAATGTTGCCATGCCATTATTGCCATAATCATCATTTGTTCTAATCGCTCCGACCCAAGTCCAACCAAAGTGTTTGACTAACTGGGCCAAAGCTCTGCTCTGGTAGTGATCACTGGGTATTGTTCTCAGGAATGAAGGGTACTTTTTTTTATCACTGAGGCAAGCACAAGTAGCAAAGTGACTGATCTAAAAAAAAAAAAAAGAATCAGATAAAAAAAATCTATATATCATCTAAAACACTGTTTATGTATTCATATTCAATTCTTCTACCCACCATAGGGATATGAAAGGGTCCAATAACTGTCGCTATTGCAATGCATGGAGAAGAGGAAGTCTCCCCCATAACAGCCTGAACTTGTACTGATTTGGAACACGGTCCCTTAAAAGATGCAGATTCCTCCTTGTTGGTATTAGCCAAAGCTAACGCCACTCTCACACCTCTGGCAATTGAGGCGCAGGCGTTGTAGATCTTATATCCCAGAGAAATCCCTGGCAGAAGGTCTGTGCTGTTATTAATCTCATCAATAGCGAAAAGCATAGCCTGGGCAAACTGGAAGCCTCTGAAATTCAAACTTGTGCAAAGATTAAAACAGTTTCAAATGCAGGTAAAGATAAAATATAACATACATTTTTATACGTAAAAAGAGCATGATAATCAGCAGCGTTCTTTGGGTCTTGTTTCTATATTTTTTACCTGGTGCATTGAAGTGGAAGAGGTTTTTTTTCATAGGTGTTCCTGCTGTCTTTCCATTTACTGTGGAAAGAAAAAATTCCTCCCAATAAAATGTCTCCATCGTTAGACAACTGAGGATTCTCCACATCTCCTATCTGCCTACATATGAGCTCCTCCGCCATACAGAATGATACCACCAACAGCAACTCTAAAAAACCTAAGAGACTACAACCTCCTGGTGTGCACCTCTGAGATCCCATGCTGCTTAAGAAGGACTCTGCTGATTTCCTGAATCAGATGATGGCTGTGGTATTTATAAATACACTATTAGATCAGCCTGCTCTCATCTCTGGGGACTTCAAAGGTTGTGGGGAAGTAAAGACACATCTGACCAAACAGGAAATACATTTGTGAAATATGTTTTATTGCATCCACTAGGACAACCAGACTAAAAATAACATAGTTTTGTGTCCTCACAGCATAGTCACAACACCAATGGTCATAAAATTCTATATTGATCTTTGAAGATCACAGTGACGTTTTGTAGATAACCAACCTGATGTGAGACCTTCTCTTCCATCACAGTCATAATGGGTGCCTTAGTGATCACCCTCAGCAATCTACATCCTGTAATGTGATGCTGACTTTACTCGTAATTTTTAATATCTCATTTCAAACAGAATCTTTCATTATTGAGAATATGATTGATGCAAATAGCAGCCTGCAGTGGCACACAGCAACCACATGTGGAGCGTATCATAACAAATACATAGTGTTTGTGGAGGGCTAAGATGAAGCATATGTACATATATCAACAGTCTTAAACTTATTGTATGTCAGCATTTTGGGTTAGGTTAGACCAGTAGAAAACTCGATAATTGTGGTAGATTTAGGACCATTCACAGTTTGTTCCTCAGCTTATGCAGGTTCAGACTGGTGACTAAAGCAATGCAAATAAATTTAGACAAATGTGATTATTGTCAGAACAAAATATGTTGCCATGTGGGATACTCCATGGCAACATAGTGAAGGGATGCTTCCACTTTCTGTTGTGAGGGTAGACAGAAGGGCTGCACTTCCATTAACTCAATTGGTTAATAGAAAACATCACTTAGAATAAAACAGGAGTTTTCTGCAGAATTTACTAATATTAAGTCCAGCAGAGGGTTGATGTATGGGTATGATTCTTTTTTACAAAGAAAAGAACACTCAAGAATTATTATCATTCATATATATATATATATATATATATATATATATATATATATACTCATACTCATACTCATGAAGAGTGAACATAAAAGAGTAGTGGTGATTAACCCTTTGTCCTATATCAACATATAAAGAGGACAATCATGAGTTACTACAAGTCCTACATCTGACATCATCATTTAAGACTTGTTATTTCATATATGTCAATCAATGTGTTGGTCCCTCCTTCCCCATCAAGTTCTTTTTTGTGTTCCTCTCTGGTTTCAGTAAGATGACATAACATTTTGGAATGAAAATACAAATGAGCAGTCCGAAACCTGAGGACAGGATGGCAAATATTTCCACGGCAACACTGAGTTTCCCAGGAGAACTGACATAAGCCGGAATGAAAGTGACCCACACGGCACAGAATATCAGCATGCTGAAGGTGATGAATTTAGCTTCATTGAAGTTGTCGGGTAGTTTCCGACCCAAAAATGCGAGAATGAAACAAAAAATGGCCAGAAGTCCGATGTAGCCCAGAACAGCCCAGAAGCCTACAGCTGAGCCCAGAGCACATTCTAGGATGATCCTGTCTTTAAAGTCCTGAATGTTTTTAAAGGGGAATGGAGGAGAAATTATTAACCAGAGAATACAAATAAAAACTTGGATGAGAGTAAAACCCAGGACGCTGAGTCTCTGCTGAGCAGGTCCGAACCATTTCATCACATTACTACCAGGAAGTGTGGCTCTGAAGGCCATCAGAACCACCAAAGTTTTACCCAGAACACAGGAGATGCAGAGGACAAAGGTGATACCAAACGCTGTGTGTCGCAGCATGCAGGACCACTGAGAGGGTCGACCGATGAAGGTCAGGGAGCAGAGGAAACACAGAGTCAGAGAGAAGAGGAGCAGGAAGCTCAGCTCTGAGTTGTTGGCTCTGACAATCGGAGTCTGTCTGTATCTGAAGAAAATGAACGTGACGACAGCCGTCAAACATGTTCCAAGAAGTGATGCTGCAGTCAACAGAGCTCCCATCGTCTCTTCATAAGACAGGAACTCTTCCTTCTTCTTGATGCAGGCATCTCTTCTTTCATTAGACCAGAACTCAGAATGACATCGCACACAGCTGATAGAATCTGGAAGGAACATTTGTTTTTGTAAAGTTAATAAAAACACAGCATAATACAGTGCCATCAAAATCACACACAAAAGACACCAACCTAAACAGAAAGTATGTTTTTAATTAACTAACATTTTGAAATGTTCTTTAAATTATTCTGTAAACCTCATGGGAGTGAATATTACTGTACATGTTAAAAATTATGGCAAGAAGGGGTAACACAACATTGTCTTTAGGTAACAACAATATCTGCAGATTTTACAATGTGAATCGTTTCATATGTTGCTTATTACACTCAAATTTTGACATCATTTGTTTATTACATTGAAAACATTTTTACAGTTTTATTGTATTCACATTTTTACTACCTGTACTGTTGCTTATCTCTCCATCAGCACATCTTAAACAGTCATAGCAGCAAACAGGTTTTCCTTTCTGCAGGACCTTGCGAGTTCCTGGGGGACATTTCTCGCTACAAACTGACACAGGCACCTAAAGGGACATAAAAAAATCTGTTGCTTTCACTCTCACTCAAGCTTATTAGACTTTAGACAATATGCAGCAAGATAATATAATCCCAAATATTCTGAAATGATGCAGATAAATACAGTTACTCTGTTACCTGTTTTGAGTTTTGTGTCCAAACTAATGCTTTGTTTTGCAGATTCAGCTGTCTGTCAGTGGGTAAAGATGCATCATAAAGACCCACTGTGACAAAGTCCACCATGCTCTTCTCTTTTGGCTGCCAGTTAATAATCTCATACTTTGCTGGTGGGTCTCCATTCTCATTAAAATAAACCTCGTCTCCTCCCTTTGTTTTGAAATTAATCATTTTTATGCGCCGCAAAATCTAAAATGTGCATGGTAAGATTACAGATCAGAGTCACACACAACATAAGACACAATAAATAAAGAGTTTTGTGTTGAACTCACCGTAAATGGATCCAGCTGTGCTGTTTTGTTACATGTGTTATTACAGCTGAGAATATCATGAAGTGCGTGGGCCACAGCATAAACTCCTTTATAGACATTATAGAAGATGGGCATGAGGGACATGTCAGTGAAGCTGTTTTTCACACCAGCCAGGTCTTCATGTCCAGAACATTCTCTCTTTTTTTCTGGTGGTGATGCTGAATCCTTAAACTTACAGTCAAATAAAGTCTCCCAGAACTCTCTGAACAGTTCTGTACTGGATGAATTGAGTGGCTTCACATCCAGAATGAATTCTTTCATGCCGGTGACATTTGCTTTAGGGATGGAAAGGCCTATAGCACCATCCAGAATGTGATGGACATCCATGGATGCAGTGTGGGAGTCAAAGATCCAACCTTCACTCCCCACCCACTGGTAACCAGTCAGGTTGTGGTGAGACATTTCATGTATTAATAAATCCATATCTATCTGGGAGAGAAAGGCAACAATCACCCTGGATGTGGAGGCCTTGATAACATCTATAATCTTCTGTATTTTGTCAGGTGGATCTGTTCTAAAGACAGACACAGAGTACTCCACACAGATGCCAAGCTCCTCTGCAGTTTCTATAAATGTTGCCATGCCATTATTGCCATAATCATCATTTGCTCTAATCGCTCCGACCCAAGTCCAACCAAAGTGTTTGACTAACTGGGCCAAAGCTCTGCTCTGGTAGTGATCACTGGGTATTGTTCTCAGGAATGAGGGGTACTTGTTTTTATCACTGAGGCAAGCACAAGTAGCAAAGTGGCTGACCTAAACAATAACAATCATAAAGACACAAAAATAATGGAATTTGAAAAAATACAATAATTACAGCTGTATATAAAGTTTTTCATGCTCCTACCCACCACTGGGATATGAAAGGATCCAATAACTGAGGCTATAGCCATGCATGGAGAGGACGAAGTCTCTCCTATTATGGCCTGCACTTGTGCAGGCTTGGTGCATGATTCTTCATCAGATGCAGACTCCTCGTCATCATTATCCATTAAAGCCAGTGCCAGCTTGACACTTGTGACGATGTAGCCGCATGAATCATAAATCTTATATCCCAGGATGACACCAGGCAGGAGGTCTGTGCTCTTGTTGATCTCATTTATGGTAAATAACATCGCCTGGGCAAACTGGAACCCTCTGAGATTCAAACTTCAAATGGACAGTTAATAACAGCAACAGGAATAAAGCTGACTTAATTTAATTTAACTCTATTACATCAGGGAGACTTTTCTGTGTTTATGTTCTTGAATCAATTGTGTACTAATCTCACTCTTTATATATTTAAGATTTCTAAAAACATATTTTAATCAGACTTACCTTCTACATTCTGTTGGCAGTGGTTTGGCAATGTAGGAATTATCTCTGGGTTTCCACTTATTGTGGAAATAGAAGATTCCTCCCAATATAAGGTCTCCATCTTTAGAGAGCTGCGGCTTCTCTGGCTCTCCTATACGTCTACACACCAACCCAAGAGACGGGGAGAGAGACAAAATCAGCAGGAGCTGAAAGAGTCCCCAAACCTTCTCTGTCCACACGAGCGTGGGTGTCATAGTGTCAGCTGCTGACTGGACAACACCCGTTTGGAAGCCTGAACTGCTTTAAATACGTTTTGGAGCAGAAAAAAAAAGCATGAGCAGAGATCTCTTCTCTCTGTGAGCTTTGTCTTTTGCTGTTTGGACATTTATTTTGTCATTCTTGTTAAAACTAGGGCCAGTAGTGGGGGCCTGAACTGTAAATATTTAATGTCAGTATGAATGCTATTATGTTCCCCATTCTAACATTCTGATATAATACGTTGCACCAAAAATAATTACTGTAGAATAAATCTACTATAAATAGATGAAAATATATTTTCAGATGTTGTTTTACTTTTCCTTGCCACCTTTGCCCTTAGGCTTGCTCTTGCGATTTCGGGCCGAGTCTTCTGAAGCGTTGTGAGACACTTTGTATTGTTATAGGAGTTATATAAATAAAATTGAATTGAATTGAATAGATGTGCAACTCCTTTGCTCGTGCACTAATTATTTATAATTTTGGGCTATATACAATAAGAAAGTCAAAACTGTAATACTAAACGTACAGAACTGTTTATATTAAATGTAAGACTAGAAAATTTTCTTTATTAAATTTTGTTCATGGCTATGTTAAACAACATAAGAAAAATCTTAAATCATTTCTGAATAATGGAAAATTTCAACTTTATTCATGGCTTTGTTCAGCACATTGACTAAATTCTACATACAGTAAAACATTAATGACAGTAACTGACAGAGAGAGAACAGTATTGAGAAAAATATCTGTATATGTTTTATAGTGAACACTAATAAAGATATATTTTTTTAAATGTTCAAACACAAGTGTGTTTGATCATTTAATCCACTTGTATTGGGAAAAAAATGGTAATAGATAACTTGCATCTGTCATAATTGATACAAAAAGACTATTTAATGCACCAGGGAAATCAAAGAGCTCTTGGCATCCCTTTACCCATTAAATTTTTCCTTGTATTGTTCTCAGGTTTAAGTAAAATGATGTAGCATTTTGGTAAAAAAATACAAAATAGCATTCCATAACTTGAAGCCAGAATAGCAAAGATCTCCACAGCTACAGTGAACTTCCCAGGAGAGCTAGCATAGGCTGGAATAAACGTGATCCAGACGGCGCAGAAGATCAGCATGCTGAAGGTGATGAATTTAGCCTCATTAAAATTATCGGGCAACTTTCGGGCTAAAAATGCAAGAACGAAACACAGGACAGCGAGTAGCCCGATGTATCCCAGCACAGCCCAAAACCCTATAGCTGAGCCCAGAGCACATTCTAGGATTATCTTCTCTTTGTAATGTTTTGTGTTTTTGAAAGGGAAGGGAGGACCGATGGTCAGCCAAAGAATGCAGATCAGAACCTGGACAAGAGTAAAAGTCAGGACGCTGAGTCTCTGCTGAGCAGGTCCGAACCATTTCATCACATTACTGCCAGGGAGCGTGGCCCTGAACGCCATTAAGACAACTACTGTCTTCCCCAGAACACAGGAGATGCAGAGGACGAAGGTGATACCAAACGCTGTGTGTCGCAGCATGCAGGACCACTGAGAGGGTCGACCGATGAAGGTCAGGGAGCAGAGGAAACACAGAGCCAGAGAGAAGAGAAGCAGGAAGCTCAGCTCTGAGTTGTTGGCTCTAACAATCGGAGTCTGTCTGAAGTGGAAAAATATTAAAGCTATAGTCATGGACAGGCAGGCCCCAAAGACAGAAAAGGTGACCAACAATATGCCCATGAGTTCTCTGAAGGCAAGGAACTCAATAGCTTTCAGGGCGCAATTATTCCTTTCTTCATTGGGCTTGTACTCGGGGGGACATTTGTCACATTTCACTGCATCTGAAAACATAGATACATTTAAGCTGTACATCACACACATCCGGAGATACGCCGCCAAAGACTTGACAGTGACTTTGCCCAAGAGAAACACGACCAGGGCTAAAGTAAAAGTTAAGAATCCTGCCGTCTCACTTGTACTGTTGCTGAATTCCCCATCAGCACAGGCGATGCAGTCAAAACAACAAATCGGCTTGCCCTTGACAAAAGCTCGACGGGTTCCTGGTTGACAGCTTTCGCTGCAAACAGACCTCGGCACCTGCATTCAAGGGACAGCAAAAAACAGAGGGAATTCTCGAGCAATACTGAGATATCAAGAGAGGGTGTAGAAACTTCTGAAATCTCTCCTTACTTCAAGACTCTGACCAGCCCACAAGGCTTTCACACCGTTCTTCATCTGAAACTGATTTCCCTCAGGCCTGGAGGCATCATAGTCACCTATATTCTCAAAGTGCACGTAACCGTCATCATCCATCTGCCAGTTCACAAGTGCGTAGCGCGGAACAGGATCGCCCATCCCATCGAAAAACACATGGTCACCAATCTTGGTGGTGAAATTAACCTGTGTTAGATAATGTAACACCTGCAGGCAAGTAGCAAAGATGTCATGGAATGTTGAACACAGTGGTTTTTCATCTAGGCACTTCTTTATCTTCACCTGCCACGGTTGGACATTGTGTCTGTCAGCACAAGTGTTGTTCTCAAATGGCCCCTCTCCTTCTTTGCAGGTGAAAAGCATATGCAGGGCGTGAGCAATGGCGTACGTGGCCTTGTAAACATTATTCAGCAGACTGCCGTCTGAAACATCTGTGAAGCGCGTGCTGGCGTCCCTCAGAGACTCCTTCCCTGTGCAGGCTGGGAGTGAACTCTGAGCTCGGGGACCCAGGGTGCACTTGAACACAGTCTCCCACAGCTCCACCAGTCCGTTGTTTCCCATTATGGTGTACGGCCTGCTGTCAGCCAGGAACTCCCGCAATCCAGGGAGGTGAGCGTTTAGCGCTGCGAAGCCCACTGCCCCCTGGACCACGGCGTAGTTCACGGGGGAGGCAATGAAGCGATAAGTGATCCAGCCCTCGCTGCCGACCCACTGCAGGCCAGTCACACTCTGAGCGTGAAGCTCCTTAATAAGTATGTCAAAGTCTGTGCCATCAACAAACGCCACGATTACTTTGGAGGTGGATTTCTTGATGATGTCCACCACCTCCAGGAACCACTTCCTGGGGTCTGTTCTGTAAATAGCCACTGAATATTCAATGCAAACGCCCTCGTTTTCCGCTGCTTTCAAGAAGGCTGTCATGCCACCATTGCCATAGTCGCTGTTAGTTCGGATGGCTCCGACCCACGTCCAGCCAAAGTGTTTCACGAGCTTTGCGAGGGCCTGGCTCTGATAAATGTCACTCGGTATGGTTCTAAAAAAAGAGGGGTAGTCTCTTCTGTTGCCAAGACATGCACAAGTTGCAGAATGACTGATCTGAAATGCACATAAAGCACAAAACTGACAAATCCAGAATTTTTTCACATCACCAATAGTCTCCACAAATAAAGAAATATATGCACTTGACACTCACCACAGGTATTAGGAAGGGCCCCATTGTACGTGCAATCCCTATAGTAGAGGTGGATGTAGTCTCTCCAATGACAGCATGCACATTGGAGGGTTTGCTGCAGCTTTCTCCCCCGCTCTCGTACCTATTCATCAGGTTTAGCGAGGCCCTGATCGACAGAGGGATACTGGGGCAGGAATCAAAGATCCTGTAACCCAGCGTGAGTCCCGGCAGCAGGTCTGAGCTGTTGTTGATCTCATTAACGGCAAACATCATAGTGAATGCATACTGCAACTCTCCTGGATCTAGCCTGGAGGAGAAGAATGTGCAGAGAGGTACAGAGGTGTAAAGCACGTTGAATTAACAAAGGTGAGATCTGAATGACTGTAGCTCTTACCCCTCGCACCGCATCGTCCCTGGGTTGAAATGCAGGGCCGGATCAATAGTGACCGGGTTCTGATGGAAGGAAAAAATGCCTCCAATGTTGATGTCTCCCTCCATAGAAAACTGAGACAGTTCTTTTGTCCCGTATGTTTGACACACACGGTCCCCTCCTCTGACGGCCATGAGTGTAAGAAGAAGCACATCTACTGCCAGCAGCATCGTGTCTCACTGCAGGCATTGACACTTATGGCCCCAATACTTGACAACTCAGAGCATTTTATAGAGGATTTGTTTAAACAATCACAAAGCCATAGGTGTTTAGGAGAACCATATGGAACACTCTCCTCCAATGACATAACTCCACTGCTTTGAGTGACAGATGACTGAGCCTATTAGAGCTATTTTGCAATTGCATACATATTTGACAGAGAAACTAATGACCACATATTTTTACTTTATTGTAGCTTTAAATAGATAAATGACATATTTAACATTTAAGGCAATTCCATCCAAAAATAAAACCAACATATGGTGCATATTTTACATGTATACACACTTACATACTTAATGCTCTATAATCATAATCAAAAGACTATGAACACTAAAAAATATAGAAGTAAATTGTTGTGTTTTAAGTGGTAAAATTCTGTACACATTTTAACCTAATTATGATCGTTTCTCCCCATCATGTGTTTTTTAGTGTTTTTCTCTGGCCTGAATACTAAGATATAGCATTTTGGGGCAAATAGACAGAAAAGTAGCCCAAAACTTGAGGCCAATATTGCAAAGATCTCCACAGCAACTGTAAATTTCCCAGGAGAGCTGACATACGCCGGGATGAAAGTGACCCAAACTGCACAAAATATCAGCATGCTGAAGGTGATGAATTTAGCTTCATTGAAGTTGTCAGGCAGCTTTCGAGCAAGAAAAGCAAGGATGAAGCAAATTACGGCCAAAAGTCCAATATACCCTAACACCAGCCAGAACCACACCGGGGAACCTAAATTACACTCTAAAATAATGCGCTCTTTGGCGTGAGCAGTATTTCTGTAAGGGAACGGTGATGCAAGAGCTAACCAGAGTCCACATATTAAAACCTGCAAAATGATGCAGCTGAAAACACTTGTTCTCTGAAGCGGAAGAGAACAGTGAAAAACTGTGTTTCCTGGCCGCTTCGCTGTAAACGCAAACAAAACTGCTACAGTCTTTGCCAGGATGCATGACATGCACAGAGCGAAGGTGATGCCGAATGCCGAGTGTCGCAGCATGCATGACCACCTCGAGGGCTGGCCGAGGAAAGTGAGGGAACAAAGGAAGCACAGAGTCAGGGAAAAAAGAAGCAGGAAGCTCAGCTCGGAGTTACTGGCTTTGACAAGAGGTGTGTGACGGAAACGAAAGAAGACGCAAAACACCAGCGACGTTAAAGCGGCCCCAAACAGTGAAAAAGTGGCAAGAACGGCCCCCATGGTTTCTTCAAATGATAAGAACTCGATCACCTTTGGAACACAATGGCTGTGATCTTCATTTGACCAGAACTCCAGTGGGCACTGCAGACACTCTGCAGAGTCTAAAAGTAAAAAGTGCCGTGAATAAAGCTTAAAACTTGTTTCTGTCTAATTATAAATTCAGTCCTGAAGACTTGAACTCACCGCTGGAGTTGCTGATCTCTCCTGCAGCACAGGCAATGCAAGAGAAACAGCAGATGGGTTTTCCCTTAATCACAGCCTGTCGGAAACCTGGAACACAACTCTGGCTACACACAGACTCAGGTCTCTATAACAAGATATCAAACATACAAATTGCAGAAATGCAGTAATTTAAGTGCAACTACTAGCATCATTCTGTAAATCACTGCATGTAATACATGTCTGATACCTTCTGCAGTCCAGCAGGCCATGTTATGTTTCTGGTGTTCATGGTAAACTGCCTCCCATTTGGTTGTGAAGCGTCATAGTTTCCAACAACCACAAATATTGTATTTCCTGCTGGGCTTCTCTGCCAGTTCACCAGCTCATAAGTAGCCGCCGGGTCTCCATAGCCATCAAAATACACTGTTTCCCCTGACTGAAGAGTGAAATTCACTTTTTGCAGGTGCTCTACAACCTGTCAGAAAGAACAGGTCTATAAGATGCAATAAGAAAATCAGCTGTGTGAAAGACAACATCTTACCTGTTTTGGGTCAAAATCCTCTTCAGGGTTACATGACTTAATCACTGCCTCACCACTTTGGCCACATTTTAACATGCTATGCATAGCATGAGCCACGGCGTACACAGCTTTATACACATTGTTGGAGATCCTGAGTTCTGACACGTCTGTAAAAGGATTCTGAATGTCCTTCAGTTTCTCAGTGCCAGAGCACTGGGTTGTTCTGTGCATGTTGGACTGGAAGCTACAACCAAATGTCGTCTCCCAGAATTCTTTGAGGAGATTATTCAGAGGGTTCTGACTCGGGTTAACCCGTAAAAGAAACTCTCGAAGGCCAGTTATCTTCATCTTTCTGATGGTGAAGCCCAGGGCCCCTGTCAGGATTGCTGAATATTTCTTCATAGCCAGGTGACCTGCTGTGATCCAGGACTCGCTGCCCACCCACTGCAGCCCCGTCAGGTTCTGCTTCACAGCCTCCTCCAGCAGAACCGACATCTCGCTCTGCGCAAGGAAGGCGACTAATACCCTCGCGCTGCCACTTTTGATGACTGTGACCACCCTCGCAATCTGCTCGCTGGGGTCCGTCCAGGAGAAGCCCTCCGAGTACTCAACGCAAACCCCCTCCTGCTTCGCGGCCATAATGAATGTCGCCAGGCCATTGTTGCCGTAATCATTGTCACTTTTCACAGCCCCGACCCACGTCCAGCCGAAATGCTTGACTAGTTTAGCCAAGGCTCGGCTCTGATAGAAGTCACTGGGAATCGTTCTGAAGAAGGAGGGGTACTCCTTTCTGTTGCTGAGGCATGCACAGGTGGCAAAGTGGCTTATCTGATCAAAAGAAAAAAGAGACAAAACAAGATAGAAAGTGTTACATGATTCAGAATCTGGTAAATGGGTTGACTCAAAGTGAAAACAGAGCCTTAAACAAAGGAATCGCTAATTCTATAATTACCACTGGTATATGGAATATTCCTGAAATTTGGAGCATCACAATGGTTGAAGAAGATTCAGAAGCACCAATTATTGCATGAACAGATGTCCGGCTGGAGCACCCTCTCTCTGAGGTCCTGCTTTTTCCATTCATTAACCCCATCACTGCCCGCGTAGAAGGCAGCGTCAAACCACACGTGTCAAATATTTCATAACCGATGGAAATATTCGGCAAAAGAGAGCTGCTGTTGTTGATCTCCTCTATGGCAAATATCATTGTTTGGGCGAAGCGAAACTCTCTTAAATTAATCCTGGAAGGAAAACAACAGAGGTTCAGGTAATCTAAAGGAAGGAAAATAAGCACTAGAGTGGAAAAATAACCATTACCTGGAACACTTGAGATCTTCTGGTGTCTCTTCAAAGGAGAGAGAAGGTTTTAACATTTGGTTATGGAGGGTGAAAGCTCCTCCAATAGTGATATCTCCTTCCTGAGATAACAGTGGAAACTCTGGTCTCCCCATCATCTCACACTTCAGACCATCCTCGGCCCCAAAGGCTCCATGGAATAGCATAAACAGAAGCATTACACAGATACAGTCAGACATCTGGTAAGATGTGACACACAATGTGACACAAATATGTGTCACAGAAGAAAACAGAATGGTTATACACCTCTGCCCACGATCCTCATGTTTGATGTCCTTTTATAAGAAAAAAAACCCTCATTGCTGATGTCAGAGGACACCGCTCCTCTACATTTAACATGATTTTTCTATGTCACTATATAATCACCATGACAACTACTACTAATAGATTTGTATCAGTTGCATTAGGAAATCTGCATACTGTAAATCCCAGGGGAATTAACCTGCATCACAAAGGAGGAAAAACTGCAAAATTCATTATTATATTATTTTTAAATAGTATAATAACGGACAATGATTAAAACACAATAATGGAAACTCCAGACAGCATCATGGCCACCACAGTCACCTGAACGCAGGAAAGATCAGAGTTTAAATCCAGACTCTGTGCCCTATTTGTGTGTTCTCTCTGTATTCTGGTTTACCCTCATAGTATAAAACATGCACATCAGGTCACTGAAGACAGTAACTATGAGCGACTAGCATCTGGTGGATCGGTGATCTCCCTTAACCCTGATTAAGTTTAAGTAATTTTTAACATGAGATAAACTGAATACATCAAGGGTCACCATTTAATGATGCCTTGGACATGTAAATTCAGCTTAGTTGAAGATGAGAGAATAATGTCTCGGAAGTGGCTTATGTCAGACCTCAGATGTAAAAATAGCCTTTGAGCAGTTTCCTTGAATCATGATGTTTTGAAGAGTAAAGTGACTATCTGGATCTGTCAACTTCTTTGTACACCTGGATGAATGAAACTCTAGTGTCCTTCACCATGAAACACAGGTATGCAAGAGTTAACTCTATTAATGCCTTTGACCTTGGCACAGAGGTCAAATTTAACTCTCCAAAGCTTTGGCATTCTACGTGTGTCTTTGAAGGCTGTTTTTCTGCCTGATGTAGAAAAAAATAACTCTTTCACCCTGCTTAAAAGTCTTTATTTCTATGAAATAAAGATAAATAGTGTACACTCTACAGAGTTAATATTCATACATATGGGGGATGGGGTACAGAGATTTGAACTAGCAAATTAAAAACAACATTCATCTTAATTGTGTGGCATTTGCTATAACATTGAAGAAAATGTAAAACGGGTATTATAGTTTTATTTATTCGATTGTCTATTTCCCATCATATGTTTCTTTGTGTTCAGTTCAGGTTTCAGGATGATAATGAAACATTTTGGTGCAAATATGCAAAACAGTAATCCATAACTGGAGGCCAAAATAGCAAAGATCTCCACAGCTACAGTGAACTTCCCGGGAGAGCTGACATAAGCTGGGATAAATGTGATCCAGACGGCGCAGAATATCAGCATGCTGAAGGTGATGAATTTAGCTTCGTTGAAGTTATCAGGGAGTCGGCGGGCTAAAAATGCCAGTATGAAACACAGGACAGCGAGTAGCCCGATGTATCCCAGCACAGCCCAAAACCCTACAGCTGAGCCCAGAGCACATTCTAGGATTATCTTCTCTTTGTAATGTTCTGTGTTTTTGAAAGGGAAGGGAGGACCGAGGGTCAGCCAAAGACTGCAGATCAGAACCTGGACAAGAGTAAAAGTCAGGACGCTGAGTCTCTGCTGAGCAGGTCCGAACCACTTCATGACATTACTGCCAGGGAGCGTGGCCCTGAACGCCATTAAGACAACTACTGTCTTCCCCAGAACACAGGAGATGCAGAGGACGAAGGTGATACCAAACGCTGTGTGTCGCAGCATGCAGGACCACTGAGAGGGTCGACCGATGAAGGTCAGGGAGCAGAGGAAACACAGAGTCAGAGAGAAGAGGAGCAGGAAGCTCAGCTCTGAGTTGTTGGCCCTCACTAATGGAGTGTCCTTATTGATTACAAACAGAGCTGTCACGGTCAAAGTGAGAAAAACCCCCCAGCAGTGTGAAAATACCAGCGCTGCACCCATGAACTCAGTGAAGTAGAGAAACTCAACTTTTTTTGGGACACATGAATCTCTGTTCTGGTTAGGCCAGAATGCTTCGGGACACTTTTTGCAGTCATTAGCATCTGGAAAAGAGATAAGGTTGCTATTAATGTAGCTTCACAACATAAAAACAGCCAGAAAAGAGCGTGTCACAGCTAACTTCAATGTGATGCAGAGAGAGCAGCAAGAGAATAGGTGAAAGCTGCTGCGTTGCAGCTCTGCTGTACCTGTGCTGTTGCTGATTTCTCCCTCTGCACATGAAATACAGTCATAGCAGCAGAGCGGCTTTCCTTTACGTGGGACTTTACGAGTTCCCGGGCGACAGCTCTCACTGCACACCGACGCAGGCACCTTCAAATCAAAGAGCATCGTTATTTTTATTATTTTCAAACCCTCTCCACAAGCGTGAATGCCTATTGTGGTGTGTATTTGCCTCTCTTTTGCCTCCAGGCCACATGATGTCTTCCGTCTTGAGCAGGAACCTCAGTCCAGGAGGCAGGGAGGCGTCATAGAATCCTACCGGTTTAAACTGGACCGATCCGTCCGAGCCACGCTGCCAGTTCACCACCTCGTATCGGGCCATGGCGGCGCCCGTTCCGTCAAACCAAACCTGCTCCCCAGTTTTAGTCGTGAAGTTGACCACCTTTAAAGACTCCACTATCTGAAACACATCAAGGTGCGCAAGTTGTTTCTCATTGGAAATAACGCATGTCAACACAGAGATGAATGTCTACCTGCTGGGGAGTGACCTTTATGGTCTTGTCGCACGCGTTATGTTCGGAGCACTTCAGGATGCTGTGCAGAGAGTGCACCACCGCATAAATGGCTTTGTAGATGTTGCCAGAGTATCTCAGTTCCGCCACATCGTCTGCATAACCTTTAAACTCAGCGAGGTCACGGTTTTCTCCACACACCGCTTTTCCCGCCGTGTCATCCTCGATCACCGCGTCGCACTCGGGCTTTGTCTCCCAGAAGTCCCGAATCAAAAAATCATCCAGGCCACCGACGTTGGCCTTTTCCACGGCGAAGCCCAGAGAGCCGCCCAGGACGCCAAAGCTGGTGGGAGTGATGAGACTGTCGGCGGTGATCCAGGCTTCCACGCCGATGAACTGCAGACCCGTCACGTTGAGCGGGCTCAGCTGCCGCAGGAGGTCGTTCATCTCCACGTGGGCCAGGAACCCCACAATGACCCGCGCGGTCCCCTTCCTGATCACCTCCACCACTTTCAGGAGCTTCTCCGGCTCGGCCCTGTGGAATTTCTCCGTGTACTCCACGCACACCCCTTCCTCCCGAGCTGCGGCAAGAAATATGGCCATGCCGCTGTTGCCGTAGTCGCTGTCGCTGTTGACCGCCCCGACCCACGTCCAGCCGAAGTGCTTGACCAGCCGGGCCAGGGCTCGGCTTTGGTGGAGGTCGCTGGCAATGGTTCGGAAGAAGGAAGGGTGCTCTTTCCTGTCGCTCAGGCACTCACAAGTGGCAGAGTGACTTATCTGAGGAAGGAAAGAGAGATCTGGAATAAAGACGGGCGCCATTTGGAAGCTCTGCCGGATCATCTCACCACTGGGATTTCAAACGGCCCGGTGAGACGGGACAGCACGATGGTTGAAGAGGACTCTGACTCGCCGATAATGGCGTGCACAGGTGGCCGGCGAGAGCAGTTCGTTCCATCGCTCCCCCCGTCCCTGTTCATCAAGGCCATGGCCGCTCGCACCGAGGACAGCGTCGAGCTGCAGCTGTCGTAGATGCGATAGCCGATGGACACGTTGGGAAGAAGGAGCTCACTTTTGTTTATTTCCTCGACGGCAAAGATCATGGTCTGGGCGAATCGGAACTCCCTCAGATTGACGCTGACCCGCACAGAAACAGAGAGGTGAAAACACAGTCAGCACCGATGAAGTCAAAGAGCAGCTCTCGGAAAATTACCTGGAACAGGAAAGACGAGCAGGTTTCTGTCGGTACGAAAGCGGAGGCTGTGTGGTTTTACTGTGGATGGAGAAGGCTCCTCCGATCACCACGTCACCCTCCCTGGACAGCAGGGGCCTCTCTGGGCTCCCCAGGACCTCGCAGGCTCGTGCTGCCGCGGCTGTCAGCAGGAGCCCGACAGACAGGAGCTCCATTACCACCTGCAGCATCTTCTGCTCTGGCAAATGGCCTGAGCCATCCACGCTAAACTGGGTCAAAGTGGCCCAAACGAGAGTGTTATAATGTCAGCTGACGACAGTACCCGCAGCCAATCAGAGAACTGAGATGTATAAGTCAATAAAAATAAAAAAAGTATTCCTACGAGGCCCACAGCATCATAATTTTAATTCCCCACTATAGGCTTGACTTTCATTTGACTCTGTTTTCTATATAACCTTTGTTTGTGCCTCCACAAACACGGGTCAGAGTCAGGTACTCAGCAAGTGACCCACAGCAACTTGACCTCAATCATTCTAAAAGGCCCATTTGATTACTTTGTGACTGTTATTAATCTGCCCAACATTGATATTTATAGATATAGATATTTATATTTCTACTACACTCATATATGAGTGTATACCTACAATAGAGGTGAAAGAAATAAACCTATTTGGTTGTGATATCTAGATTGAGATTTTCTCTTTATAACAATGACTAAACTTTTGAATTTTAGACATTTTGAACACATAATTATTATGAATTGTGAATTACTTTGGATTTTGAACTGTTAATATAATTCTGTTTTCTACTCATTTAACTGACATGTTACATCATTTTAAACTAACATATTTGTCAAATGATCAGAATAAACAATGAAACCCCCAGACTTCCCTGAGCGCTGGAGCATGTGATATTTAATTTGCTGTTATTTTCACTGTAATTCTCAGATGATATGCTTCATAACCTGTTTAATTAAAAGAGGAAATGTTTGTGTTTTCGGAGGAGATGACCGTGACTTCGGCCCCAGGCTCTTCCTTTTTCACAAACACGCTAATGAACAAACAAAGTCCCTTTGGACTTTAATAGGTTTGTGCCCTGGAAACTTTCAAGCATCTATGATGCATTTTGCATAGAATCTACATATATGTCATTGTGATGGTTATAAAGCTGAAATAACACACTTGTTGCAGCATGCAAATGAGACTGCTGCATATATGCTGTTAGTGGTTGAAGACAACCACAACTTAAGCACTTGTCAGCTGTCATGTCGATTTCATAGACAAATGTGTTCGGATTAGCAAATCAAAGGTCCAATTTTGACACCTGATCAAAATAAACAAGTGAGCGCACCTCATTTAGCGAGGCATTGGAGCATGTGATATTTAATTTGTTGTTGTTATCCAGTCAAAAGGATGTTTGACGCCCAGCTGATGCGACTCCTAAACCCCCTGAAATCAAAAAAGGAGTCATTGTTTGTGTTTGTGGTGTTGTCGAGCAGATATGAAACAATTTGTGGCTCGTGTCTCCGGGGGTGGAGGGGGTTGATTTAGCGGGAACACCTGAGGCCTCAGGTGTGACCTTCACTCGCACTTCACAAACACGATTAACAAATTCCCTCAAGGGGCGCCAGCGTCTCCCATCTTTCCTTTCAACTCGCAAACTTCCTGTTGCAGACTGTTGCATCAGTATCCTCTAGAGACGTTTTAGGCCTTTCATGAATCTGTGCAGTGAGGAGCAAAGTGAGCAACCTTGTAACTCACCATGACATTGGGCTCTGAACTTGACTGTGACATTGCTCAAACTTGATTTTAAACCATCAGATCAAGTAACCAGCTTCACTGTTGGCCAAAACATGCCCAGATTTTATGCCAATCTTTCCTCATAAACTGTAACAGAAAGGTTGCTTCACAAACACGATTAACAAAATACGGTTTGATATATGCATTTAATTACAGTGGTTTACAAAAGTCCCTGACCTCTGATGTGATGGATATTGCCATACAAATATGGACAGCCCAGATAATCTATGGTGATTACTGTAAAACGATGATGTATAAGTATTTTTATATTAATTACAACAAAATGCATATGCGTTTGTTTTTTGTAAAACAGATCAAAATTGTCTTTAATTGCTAACACATTAAAGAGTACAGAAATCTGAAAATAAAATTAACTAGATAGAAATAGATTAATGAGGCAGTTAATCTTCCCCAAAATATTCCATTGTAGACATTTAGAAGTCAGGCTCTAACCCAATACAATAATGCTGTTTAAATATTCCAAATAATAAAAATGTACATTGTTTGGTGATGATCAGTCACTATTTATATAATATACTATAAAGGGAACATATATGCTTATATATAATTAAGTTGATCGTGATGTTATAAAACTGTAGCTGTGAGCCTTGATCCATATGAGGTCAGAAACACTTTAATAAAGCGCACCATCAGATATAATCTGGTCAATGTTGTCCTCTAGTGGCCAAAGGTAGAATAGCTGAGGGTAGCGCTGGAAAGGGCTTTTTGACTACTGACAGGAAGAGGACAAGAATAGGAAGCAGAAAAGGCCCACTTAAAAGAACTGCACCACACCTTTGGCTGCTATCATCATACAGTGATGTTCCACAACAGTGTTGACAGTTCAGGGATCACACTATTATGTATAACTCAAAAATAAAATTAATAATCAATAATTAAAGTGGTACATGTGTGACCTTATTCAACATGACCACATGACATATTTATTTTACCATTAACTAAGAGTTATCCAACTATGAGTTACTAATTACTGTTTATGCACTAGACATGAGGATGTTGGTGTACATTAATCATCATTAGCTTTCAATAAGCTAATGATGATTAATAAGCTTTACTGGTAACACTTTAGATTGAGGTTCACATGTTCACTATAAACTACCTGCTTAATAACAGCATGCTTCATTATTGATTACATAACACATGTTACCTTATTCTGCAGGGTAGTAAATGGTGAATGTGAAGAACAACCTTATCAAACATTAAACTTTTTAAAGCGTACTTCAATATTTTTTACCAGCCTTTCCTTATTTCCCAGAATATGTCCAATTTGCACTTTTGTAATCATCGCACAACAAAAATCACAGTTGTGTGAGTCACATGAACACGTAGCTGTCATCATTCAGGGCAAAGAAACACATGACAGCTGTCATCGGCCTAAAACCTTTATTCTGCATTCACACTTAGACCTCCAGCTCTGGTGCATGCACAGTCAGAGCAGAAAGGTTTAGTAAATGGCCTTTCATGGCAAAACAAACCTATGTGGCCCAAGGTATTACCAACATGTGAACTTGGATTTTCATAAACGGTCACATCATTTACACAGTTCATGTTGATTGTCTTACAGAAACTGTAGTTCATACAAAAAGTTTTCTGAATGTCATCAATCTGTGGAACATTTCCATTAAAATGAACTGCATTAATTGTAAAATTGCTGCATTAAATTTTTTAATCTATAATTATTGATTATAACATTTGTATCTATTTTTTTCTCAGAAAGCTGATCAAAGTCCTTCTGTGAGTCCTTGCCCATGTACACAGTTTTAGTTATTTATTGTGTTTGAAATATACTTGATAAATGTATAAAAAAAAAAAAACAAATGAAAGAAAATATATGCTGCTTGTGTGGTGTCCTAATTAATTTGTTTTCAATTCAGTCTACAAATTAATTAACTTCCAGCACCAGTTTGAACGGCTGTGTCACTGCCTCAGGTCAGGTGTCAAACACATTCCTGTCGTTGCTTGCCCTCCGTTTCCCCCCGGGTGGAAAAAAAACAAAACACAATTGGTGGCTTTAGGATGATGACATGATGCCACTTTCTTTCCAGAAAACACAATAACAACTTCTCCCCAGTGTGTTTCATGCTCTGGTGCACAGTCACTCCTGATACATGTTCGCAATTGAAATAACACTTTCTGCTGTGGGTTTATTCCCAGTTGTTAGAAGTGGCAAACAAGTCACCTCCCATAAGACAGACAGGCGTACAGACAGACAGACAGACAGACAGACACACACACACACACACACACACACAGACACATACACACAATTAAAACCTTGATTGTTTTTAATCCATGTTTTTCATCCGTAGTTAAAGGCCTTATGTGTGGTCTAATTTAATGATAACAATTATTCAATCTAATTCAATCTTTCAATTCAGTCTTTTTTACCTCCGCCAACGAGGTTATGTTTTTGCCGGCGTCTGTCTGTCTGTTTGTCTGTCTTTCTTTCTGTCTGTCTGTCTGTCTGTCTGTCTGTCTGTCTGTCTGTTAGCAACAGAAATCAAAAGGTTTTGATGAAATTTTCAGGATTTGTTGGAATTTGTGAAAAGGAAGACCTGATTTCATTTTGGGGGTGATCTGCAAGAAATCCTGGATTCTGGATCACTTTGAAATTTTCATTAACATTGTGGTAAATGGGGCCAAAAATTTTGTTTCTCAATATCTCGGTTAATTATTGACCAAACCCCATGAAATTTGACTCAAGGATGGACAATGGGATCCTCTATCATATTCCAAAAGCTGATCCAGATCTGATCCAGAAAACAGATTTTATTGCAATTTATATAAACTTGGCAAAAGTCTGCGCTCCTTCAGTGCTTTCTAGTTTTAATATAGCATCCATTATAATCAAAAATGTCTCTAGATGCTTTGGAGAAACCCTGGGCCTCCAACCCTGACCCCCACAAGCAACAGCAGTGAGGAAAAACTCCTCTTTAACAAGAAGAAACCTTGAGCAGGTTCATATGGGAGGACCTTCCTGCTGTTGGCCGGCAGGGTAAAGAAGGAGGAACAGAACAGAAAGAGGAGAGAATATACACTTACATCATATGTGCAACTACATTAATTATCCTTAACAATCAAGGCTAGAACTGAGTGGGTCAGTGGGGTCAGAGGTAAGCAGGTAATTGCACAATTATGGTGTCAGAAATACCTGGAGATAGATACAGATACTTAATTAACAAAGCTCCTGGCTTTTACAAGGTTGTTTTATGTTTCATCTAACGAAACACAAACCAATGAAAACTGGGTTTCACAGAATTCCCTGACCCAACCAGCCTTACTTCCTCAAGCAGGTAATTTCAGAGCCAAGGGGCCCTGACCACGGAAGTCTGGCCACCTTTAGCCTTCAACTGTGACTTCTACAGACTTGAAGGGGCCCCGCCGAGGATCTGAAGATACTGGAAGGTTTTTACGGGGTCAAAAGTAACATCACGTCACCTGGGAGGTCAGGGAGTTCTAGATGGATGACTTCGTCCAGGTTAGACTGGGTTTGAAGTCCATTGAAGTGGGATATTAATGGAAGATGGGCCAACAAAGGAATGGAGAGTTCACATACATGCCTGACATGAAGAAAAAATATTATGAGAGTGTAAACTGTAAAAATATGGATTAGTGAGTGTTTAACTATCACAACATAAATCAAGAGCAATCTATATAGATAATCATATCTCCCAAAAATGTTGTTGATGCACATTCACGTGGACCCGTGCACATATCTAAGCTTGTGCAGCTGTCTCTGAGGTTTCATGTCAGTCCAGAATAATAATCGGAACATTTTCAGAAAATGCCCTTTCAATGGACTCTCTATAATTCCCAAATCCGAAGCCCGACTTTATAGCAGAATCTAGATGAGAACCAGCGTCAGGTTCTGGAGTCGATCCAAGGTTTAACACTACTCGGATGCTAATTTATGCCGCCCCGTGTCCTCCTACGTTATTTGAGGAGATTAACATCAAAAACAAGAGAACAAAGTTGGAGTTACACTAAAAGAGGGGAGCAGTTCTCATTACCCAGACCTCCCATTGAGACAGAAGAGGTTCAGAAAGTCTTGAAATGAGACCAAACAATTTAAATTTTAGGTTTAGAAATACTTAAATGGTTTTATATCCAAACTTTACATCTAAGTGAAGAGAGAGGAGAGAGAGAGAGAGGGGGGGAGAGAGAGAGAGAGAGAGAGAGAGAGAGAGAGAGAGAGAGAGAGAGAGTATGACAATGGTAAAATGTATTAGGAAGAAGGGTTAACATTTGAAAGAACACCAAAATCACAGCAGCTGTTTGTATGTACATCATTTCAAATCAAATCTTTATCTTTACTTCAAACTTTTATTTTCTTCTTTTCCAGGATCTCATTTCTCATAACAAACACATCCATCTAACCACACAACTAAAAGTGGTTTTATAACCCTCTGTACACTGCTCTCCCGCTAGAAATCCAATCTTTCACTTGACGAACACTATGGCCAGATGGCAGATGAAATATTTGATTGCAGTTTTGGGGCTTGGCTCCTGTAAAGTGTCAGCAGACACATCTGAATCTAATAGATGCGACATAAATAAAGCTGAATTGCAACATTCAATCTATAGTTTATCCAGTAATTTTACTTTTTCCTGCCTTTGCCACTGCCGGACTGCATGTCTCCAGTTAACCTTGGCTGGAACTTCAATTTAATTTCCCAACAGTATCATAATAGTAAAACATTAAATACTTGCTTAATCTAGAATCACATACGGGATCCCCTGGAGGACAATTTTAATGACTGCAGTGTCTTCTTCCCTTTTATTTAGTAAGATGCTTGAGGTCTTAGTGAATCCGACTTATTAGAATTGGAAACATGAGCACCACAGCGAGAGATCTGCACCTCTGTTCTTCCACTTGAGCGTGTCACACAGGGACATATTCAGAAGATTAAAAAGACCTGAGGCAGCCCAACATGCAGCATCTTTGTGGTACTCTGTTTTATAGCCTGCAGGCTTTGTCCTAATAAAAATATGAATCACTTCCTAATGATTCACTTAGAGCTGCTTGAACTTTACGGGACGTAAAATAAAACATCTTGTCAAAAGAACTGAGCAGCCAATTAAAAAATGGGTCACGGTTTAGATTAAAAGAAAATGAACCATTAGCATTTATTCTCAAATGTAACATGGTTTAAAAACAATATAGTAATGGAGTGGGTGTATGCAAATGAGCATGTATGTGTGCATGTGTCAGCCCCTGATGACCTGAGTTTACTGTCTGCCTCTTCACATCACTGAAGGATGAATGAGGCCTACTCAGGCATGTTGTTATGAACCAAAGCGCCTCATGTCTTTATCCATTATGGTCAAGTTAATTCCCTTGCCTTGCGCTCCATTTTTCCACTCATCCAAACTTGTGGTGGGTACTCGAGTGTGTATATAAGCCCAACAGCTCGTATTGCAGCTGCAGGCATGCACATCTTCACTGTAAGTCTGTTCACCTTAAGGAAAGACTGAGTTCAATGGGATTGATTCCCTCACAAAGACGTGTTGAAATGGTGTTTTTGAGCCTTCTGTGGTGTATGATAATACCCAGCGCCAACCCCCACTGGGACCAGAGCCGACACTGCAGGGTCATCCCAGGTTCCCGTTCCCTGCCAGTGCTGGAAAAACGGGGGGACATCATTTTGGGTGGTCTCTTCTCTCTTCATGACACGGTGGTCGAGCCAAATCTGTCTTTCACCTCTACTCCACCGCCCACACAGTGCACCAGGTAAGGCACAAAAAATCCTTTTGCCTTTCTATTTGTTGAACGCAGGATTCCTTCATTTCAAATTTGTATCTCTTTGCCCCTCCAGATTTAGTTTTCGGACATTTCGTTGGATGCAGACTATGATCTTTGCCATCGAGGAGATTAACAGAAATGCCAAACTCCTTCCCAATATCACTCTGGGCTATAAGATCTCCAACTCATGCAGCACGCCCCATCAGAGCTTGAAGGCTGCCATCGATCTAATGGGGAGTGAGAAAGATTCCCAGTTTGAGGGAGAGATGGTGAGCTATGGCTGTGATGGGAATGTGCCAGCTGTAATTGGAGATGGAGGATCCACCCAGTCTCTTGTAGTGGCCCATTTCCTTGGAGTCTTTCATGTACCACAGGTAGGTTTCAATGATCCTGGCTCAAAGGCATTTTTTTCCCATATTAGAAATCATTTGTGAGGTTCACTTAAAACTAATTATCATGTATGTTTGGTCAACACAGGTCAGTTATTTTTCCAGCTGTGCCTGTCTCAGTGATAAAAAGGAGTTCCCAGCATTTTTAAGAACGATGCCCAGTGATCTCTTCCAGGTTGGATGAAGCAGCAAGCATGGTTTTTAAAAGTTTTATCCAACTCCAAGTAAGAGAGGAAAACTTTGGTCTCATTCATTTCTAGGTGGATGCCCTTATACAGCTCATCAAGCATTTTGGCTGGACTTGGGTTGGCGTGGTTGCAGGAGACGACGATTACGGCCGTGGTGGGGCGGCCATATTTGCTAATGAGGTAATAATGAGAACAAATGGTCATTTCGATGCATTATTGAACATAGTGTGGGCACCTGCAAATTAAGATTAATGACATGTGTCCTATCTGTTGTAGGTGAGAAAGCTTGGAGCTTGCATTGCTCTATACGAGATGATCCCTAAGACCCAATCGCAGGCTGCCATCTCATCCATCATTTCCAACATCCGCTCTTCTGGGGCTCGTGTGGTCCTAGTTTTTGCTGTCGAGCAAGATGTGGCCAGATTGTTTGATGAAGCAGTCAGGTACGGCACTCATGTTTGTCAAAAAAAAAAAACATACACAAGCAACTCTATCCAAAGTAATTTCTCTTAAATTTAGAGAGGAACTCACTGGGATTCAGTGGTTAGCCAGTGAAGCGTGGAGTACAGCGGCTATCCTGTCGACCCCTAAATACCACCACATCCTGCAGGGGTCTATGGGATTCGCCATTCGAAGAGCACACATCCCCGGACTGCAAGACTTCCTGCTTCGCTTACATCCCTCGAGTCCAGATGCTGGTGGAGATCCGTTCCTGAAACCCTTCTGGGAAGAGACATTTCAGTGTAGCCTGGGTACGCAGTCTAGGGATCCGCACACACGTTCCGAGGTTAAACCTCCGTGTTCTGGGACCGAGGAGCTTGGGAATGTGAAGAACATCTATTCTGACGTATCACAGCTTAGGATTTCCTACAATGTCTATAAGGCTGTTTACGCCATTGCCCACGCCATCAAAGCCATGAGAAGTTGTGCGATACGAAATGGGCCGTTTCCTCAACAAGCCTGTCCTGATTTGGACAACATACAGCCGTGGCAGGTGTGCTACAGTAAACAGAATGTCGTGTGTAGCGTAACATGTGATATTAAGATCAAGTCTTCTTCCCTTTTTCTGCAGCTTCACCAGTATATCAGACAAGTGAACTACATGAACAGATTTGGTGATGAGATTAAATTTGATGGAAACGGGGATCCTGCCGCCATGTATGACTTGATTAACTGGCAGCTGAACCCAAGCGGAGACATGGAATTTCTCACCGTTGGAAAATTTGATGAGATAGTCCCACCTGGAAGGAAAAACCTCCACATAGAGGAGGGGAAGATCATTTGGAATGGCAACAAAACCCAAGTAGGAGCTGTTAATAACATGCATCAAAAGTCAGGGATAACTCAGAGATATATCCTTATGTGGCTGTATGCTGTACTCTAGTTCCTTCTTTTCTTCAGGTACCCTTGTCAGTATGCAGTAGCATCTGTCCCCCAGGTACCCGCAAGGCAATCAGACCTAATTTCCCTATCTGCTGCCATGACTGTGTGGTTTGTACAGCAGGGGAGATTAGCAATCAAACAGGTGAGGAAAGGAAGGGCTTGAAGAATAGTCACATTTGACTTCAGTTGCACTTTGTTTGACCCCCATCTCAGCACCACTGAAGTGGATTTTGGATGAGCTGTCCCTTTAGGCCTTCTACTCTTTTCTGCAGATGCCATAGAATGCGTGCGCTGCCTGCTGGAGTTCTGGTCGAATGCCGACAGGACCGCCTGCATCCCCAAACAAGTGGAGTTCCTCTCCTTTAGCGACACAATAGGCATCGCTCTGTTGGTTATCTCTCTCATCGGCTCCTGCCTCACCTGTGCCGTGGCACTTGTATTGTTCCGTCACAGGAACACCCCCATCGTCAGGGCCAACAACTCTGACCTGAGCTTCCTGCTCCTCTTCTCTCTGACTCTGTGTTTCCTCTGCTCCCTGACTTTCATCAGCCCTCCCTCCCGGTGGTCCTGCATGGTGCGACACACGACGTTCGGAATCGCCTTTGTCCTCTGCATCTCCTGCATTCTTGGGAAGACAATAGTTGTTTTAATGGCGTTCAGAGCAACGCTTCCCGGCAGTAAAGTCATGAAATGGTTCGGGCCTGGGAGGCAGAAGGCAATCATCACGTTCAGCACACTGGTCCAAGTAAAGCGTTCTTTCCATTTGTCCCTATTGTTACAGCTGCATGTATTAAAGCTAACCTCATTTTCTCTATTGTTGCAGGTTGGTATTTGTGCAGTGTGGCTGGTTGTTGCTCCGCCCAGCCCGCGCCAATATATGCCACGTGAAAGCGCTATCATCATTCTGTTGTGTGATGAAGGCTCACCCATAGCCTTCTCCCTTGTTTTGGGATACATCGGCCTTCTGGCCTGCCTCTGTTTCCTCCTGGCCTTCCTGGCGAGAAAGCTGCCAGACAATTTCAATGAGGCCAGACTCATCGCCTTCAGCATGCTCATTTTTTGTGCAGTCTGGGTGGCCTTTGTCCCGGCTTACATCAGCTCTCCGGGAAAGTACTCCACACTCACGGAAATCTTCGCCATACTGGCCTCCAGTTATGGACTGCTGGGCTGCCTCTTTGCACCAAAGTGCTATATCATCCTAATAAAGTCAGAAAAGAACACGAGGAAACACTTGATGTCAAAAAGTGAAAGATTTTAGAGAGATCTTATTACGTTCGTTGCTGCTGGTTTTATAAATGAAATGTCAGAGAAAAAGACTTTGAAAAAGACGTTTCTTGTGGATGAAGTTCATCTTTTGACCACCAGATAGTAGTGTTGTGCTGTTCGTACAACGCTGGATCATTGGTTATACTAGGAAGAGCGCATTTATTTTTAACTTTGAAAACACAAATATATATATTTTTACATAATATAATGTGTTATCAATATGACAGCAAAATGTTATTACTATATGATTAATTTCTAGATGAAACTGCATTCATATGCCAATCAGGCCAGTAATATACTGAATTGTTCGACATCATAAAAGTGCAATTTTCTCAGTGACAGCATGAAGGACAGCTAATTTTTTTATCAAAATGGTATTTGGCAACATTTTCAGCTCTGATATGACCTGAGGTAGAATGAGGCCCTGAGGTGTGCTCTGTGGAAATCCCAGCTGTTAAATTAAATGCGGACACCCCGGAGGCCCTCGCACATAAACATAGGGCCCTGGCTGATTCCCCACAATAACAAACTAAACTGGCTGATGTATTTCCCGCCCTCTACAGCTGCTTTCAGGATAGTATCGACCGTCTACCGCCGATTGATCTGCTGTCCCTCCCGAAGCTGAGGAAGGATTGAAAATTGAAAGATAGGAAGTCATCTCTGACGTTCATCAGGGAAAGGCGTCAGGAAGAATAGATGGGCAGCAGCCATTTATTGACAGAACACACTCTATTTACATTCAGTTCTTACAGAAATTGTTCTTAAATTTTCCACTTCAGCTGTCCGTGCTCTCTCCCTCCCCCTGTCTCAAAAGAGATTATGACAAAATGAATTTCCATTCATAGCGTGTCCGTTTCAGCAGTCCTTCAGTGCTCAGATGGCGCCACTGCTGGTTTGATTTTAATTAAGGTGAACAGAAGAGTTCACCTCTGAGGGCTTAATCATCAAATATTAGAGACACAGTCAAAGAATAGAGTACAAAAGAGTCTAATGGCTTTGAAATAATAATTCCGGTAAAGCAGTATGGCACGGCAACACAGTGAGGTAGAGAGTAGAAAGTTGAAATTAGTGCTTGGGTAAGGCCTTGACTTCTGCACGAGAGATGAATTTACTGCATAACAACCAATAGGACATCAGTAATGAGTGTGGTATAATAATGTGGAGAGAAATAAATGTGTGTTGGGCATAATTGAGGATTGATTTTTCTGCATTCTGCGAGGTTGTTATATCAAAATCAAGGGCTCTTTCTGCGTCATAGTCCTGTCTGCATGGCAAATACGCCCTTCACACCATAAAAAAAAGAAAAAAAGTCAATCCATCTAAGATCTGCTTGACAACTTTGACCAAAATCTCTTTCACATGTTTGCAAATTTTATAAGAAGATAGAAGGCAGCAAGCAGTGGCTGGCTGATTAGTTATTGATGGAAAGGCGACATTTTCAATCCATTTCAAGGCAACATTCCTCACCATGCACTTTACATTGTTGTTGCCTCCATCAGACTGTAAATACATGACCTATGTATTGTGTTATAAAACTTTTAAAAATATGTGCAGTTATGGAGACAGGAGCATACCTTTGCGTTAATAGCCTGTTTCTAAACTCCCCAGTGCAGAATTGAAGGGCTTTGATGAAATGAGCCTGCATATCATGTGAGATGATGTTCAGAGTGGCCTAAATGATGTTTTTGTGAAGAGCCCCTCTTTCAGAAATCGTGGCTCATTTCTTTCCTTTTCAAGGTTTTTTTTTTATTCTCCCTAATAATAAGTTAGTGGAAACCAGTTGAGATGGACTCCATAGAAACTGCAACTGAATGCGATGGGGTCTGCAACAATAGCTGCTTATATGTGATGAAAGACACATCAAAAATGCCTGAAAAAATCCACTGATATCCATTAAACAAACTGTCAGTGATGATCCTTTTATGCGGACAGTCACTTGGCTAATTAGATGACTCACCAGATTTATATCTGGTGTCTGAAAAGGAAGATTAGTTCATCTGCTGCATTAATAATAATGGTGCGCTTGTCAGTGCAAGCAGTGTGTTTCAAAAGAGTCCACCATAAACACACTTGTCAATCCCTCACAAGAGTGGAGGTGAATAAGTACAATAACTAGTGTTACATTACTGCAAAGATGCAAACAACTTCAATTCAAGGCTAGTAAGAGTTGCACTGACAGTAGTGATAAACAGAGGACTAAAGGCCACGGCAAATGAGGGTTGCCAGGTTGGACGAAGAATTATGGAGAGGTGGCACATTAAAAGTATCCAGTAGTCTGAAACCTAGTGCACTTATAGGCTGGTATCTACTATCTCCATGTCAAACCCTACTTTCCGCAGCTGCTCTCGATATTCACGTAGATGTACCCTTGTTTCCCATCAGAATAATTTCAAACAGCGATCTAACCATGGCAAGAAAGCTTTCTATATTCATCACAAGCAACGTGCCATTTTCAAACATACACAGCTATTTTGAGTACCTCTGAAGGCTCATGTTGTCTCCTCTGTGTTTAACATCTATGTTTTTCAGTTTTTTATGCTAAGTGCTACTAGTTGCTACAAATCTCACGGGGGCAGTCGAAGGCCGGACCAGAGCCTGGTTGGTTATGGTTTTGCATACAGATCACTCTTGAGTTATCATAACCCCGACTTGTACTTCAGACCATCTTAACCATCTAAAGTCCTAAATCACACGCAGAGCAAAGTGCAGCGCCAGGGGAGGGAATGACTGCGTTTGAAAGACAATACCTTTGGCATCTGTTTTTGCACAGATATTCCAGAAGGTGCCATTTTTTTATCGTTTAATGTCTAAGAGTTGTTGCTGCATGACATAACCACAGCTTAAATCACTCTGGCCTCAGTAAATCATCTTTACTGGAGTTGTAAAGTCTCCCACAAGATCCTGAAGCTGAAATGCTGCCCTCAAATCATGCCAACATGCAGCCGAGTTTAGTGCAAAGTGCCCAATATTTAATTCAGTATGTAAGATTGATAAAAGCTCTTTAAATTAGGCAACAGTAGGTCAAAGTCACCTTTGGTGGAGAAAATTGGTGGACCTCCGCACACGCTAAAAGTTGCAGATGTTTCTCTTTACTGTTGCAGTTCACGGCCTCCTGCAACTTTCTCCTCTTTATCTTTCATTCAGCAGAGTCTTGTAGACATTATTAATGATCGTGAGCTGGGCCACATCAGTGATTCATCTGTGAGTCATCAAAGAGAATAAATAGGAAAATGAATAAATTCATTTCATCCCAAATCAAGTTTTTTGGTGAGGGAAGCCAGGGAAACGGTGCTTCTCGGAATTTCATTTCCGATGGTCGGGTGCACCCAGGCTGGAATTTATCAGAGCAGGAGAGCTTCTTTCTCCAGGGATCTCATCGTTCCCCAGAGGAATGAGCGACTTCAACAAAGCGCTACATGGCCTAAGCTGCGTCCATGAACTGCTGCTTATCTCCTCAAACAAAGCCCGACAAAGGGATGAAAGTGAGTAGCGCTGCCATCATATCTGCAGCTGCCATTACGAGAGTTGGAGGTTTAAGTCAGAGTAAATATTTACATCCTGATGCAAACACGTTCTTGGATTTATGGAGCTTTTACACAGTCACACAAATGTTTTTTTTTTCATTTAAAGACTCTGGCGCCTTAGTACCCACATCCATCGACTTCTGGATCTGAGAGTTGGCGCTGGGCTCAACTGTGCTGCGCTTAGGCTTGCCTTATCACTCAAGCACACACAGGAGCACACATTCATGAGGTACGGGGAGGAGTTATTAGACAAAAAGAGATTTGCAAAGGACAAAAAAACAGTAAAGGTGAGTCATGTGGGAGAGAGCCTTTAAAAGTTTTGTTTTTAGCAGTTATTTAGTTAGCAGTGACTGCTACTTTGAGAGGTACCCACATTCTGAGGCGCAAAACAGCTTTTATCTGAAGAAAAGTCAAGATGAATGTCTGATTAATCCTCACATAATCAAATCTCCTCCTTGACAAACACTATTTTGCAACAGAGGTAACCTTCAGCCGCTTCCTCTCAACACACCGCCTGACTCATCCATTAGCGGAGGAACAAAGCGCCGATGTAACGTCCTTTGGGAGGGAGGTGCGCGATGAGGAATCCTGTAAACGAGAAACGGCATCGGGCTTGCAACATGATTGTGAGTTGTAGAACAGCATCTGAAAGCGTTCGCTGCATCTGTTTTTAGCTCGAATCCATACTGATGCGCTCGCTCGCTCAGAGCAGCCGAGTTTCCAGGTCATTCTTCCCACAGCAAAAGGGCAGGATGGAGAGTGATGAATTCAGAAATCACTGCTGCAGAAAGGAAATCAGATTGGGGCTTTGCACAAAAAGAAATTGTGTTTGTTTTCCCAGCAAGAGTATAATGTTGAATGGAAGATTAAGGGTATACAGTCAGATGATAGAGTCTAACTCCAGGTGCCTTTTAGTTGTCAGATTTTGAGTAACGCTTTTCCAGCTCTTATTAACTTCGGCTCAGATGCTGTAGGGTGTAGAAGCTGTAGCTTCCATCCATTCAGAGTGCTAATCACAAAATCTCCTAAAATAAACAGAACTAATGACAGAAATGTCAGCATCTGTTCTGCTCGTCTTCGGTCACAGCGGGGGTTGGGTGTGTTCCTGTAATTATCTGATTCATTTGCTTCTGAATCCTTTAAATGATGGTGGAGGGATTTTGTGTGGGCATGTGAGTACGCTTGTGAAGACGTGTGCGCGGCTTCCAGTCCAAATAAAGATGGAAGAGGTTCGAGGGGGAAAGCGGAGAGGAGAGCTGTCATTTTCAGGAGGTTACAAGTGCTCGTCTACTCTCACAGAGGTCTTCAGGGCTCCTACTCTCTTTTATCTCCCCTCCTCTCCACTTTCTAGACCACCTGAACCCTCTCTTTCTCTGTTGTCCTCATCCAATCTTTGTGGGTCCTTCAATAATGTCCAGTAATTACCAGACCTCTCCTTTTCTCTCCTCTGCTCTGCTCTCCTCCCCTCTCATCTCCTCCCTTCCCCTCTCCTCTCCTCTCATCTTTTCTTCCTCCTCTTCTCCTCTCCTCTCCTTCCCTCCTCTCCTCTCCTCCCCTCTCGCCTCTGCTCCTCTCCTCTCCTCCCCTTTCCTCCCCTCTCATCTCTCCTCTTCCTCCTCCTAATCTCCTCTCCTCCCCTGTTGCCTCTCCTCTCCTCCTCCCCTCTCCTCTTCTCTCCTCTTCCTTTTCTTCCTCTTCCTCCTAGCCCCACCCACCTCTACTTGCAACTCTGCCCTTGACCCATAGCTGAAGCTTACCTGCTTTGTCCTTGGTTTGAAAAAGAATGTGTATTGTATTAATCCAATCGTAGGTTACTTCTACTAAACTTGTAGAATGAATTTGTCATTATAGAGCTAAAAATGGTTGGAAATGGACTTAATTTTGCACCAAAAAACCTCAGCAACACGAGTCTGGCCCAGGGGGGCCAGTGCACAGCCTTTTGTCATTCCACTTGGAAGTAAAAAAGAATCAATGCACTCCAGAAGCAGGTAACAAAATAAGATGAAGTGCTTCTCTGTGAGAGCCGGAGCTTTAAGCTGCTTATGCTTGAAGGTGAAAGTCAGGTGATGCAGTTTGCTGCTACCTAATTTCTTGAACAACTATCTAATGTAGTGTGAACGAGATTAGCCCAGACTAACTTGTTCTAACTCTTTGCCTGATGAAGAAGTTGTACACATTTGATTAATAATTTTATTCATTTCTGATGTGGGACAAAGACAATGAGAGAGCGTAAACGTCTGACTGGGTTTAACTGCAGATAATCAGACTGACTGACTACTCGCTAATAGTTTCCTCTTCTATACTAAGCTCTACCCCTCGCCATGGTGAATCAACTCTCTCCATCTAACTCAGATGGCCTTTGCACCGCCTGTCTCCTCTGCCGGGGGGGGTGGTGATGTGAGCTTCACCTAAGCAGATCTTTGCACAGGTAGGTGTGGTTGTTTGGGAGGAGATGCCCAGCATGAGGCAGGGATTATTCAAACCTGACCTGTGGTTAATCTTGCATCGAATTAGATGTCAAAACTGATATTTATGTGGTGGGGAGACATTCTAGATATGCAAATTTATGGACTAAAGCCTGAAAAAGTGAGTTGTTCCCTTTCAAAAAAAACCCAAAGAAAACAAGCACAGTTCTAGCTGTAATTGTCCAATCAATTTAGATAAACAGTAAAGACAGGATTCGCTTCATCACACAGGTTTTCATATTTTGTATTTCCAACAGATATGAAATTGGAATAAGTAAAAATAAGTAAAAAAAAAACAAAAAACTTTATTTCTGTGAAACTCTACAGAGAGAAAGTGTCTTGTCACAGCTGCTGCGGCTCCTAAAGGGAGGAAGAGGTTGAAGGGCTCAGGGGATGGCACAGCTGGGATCAGGTCCCCCGGGAAAAGAAACTGAGAGGAATGCCCTCTCCCGCCGGAGAGAAGAATGAGGTACAACGTGCTTTCTGTGGGAACATTTTCATATCTGATTGGGCTGAGGAGGATATAAGCATGGAATTCATCTCACATCCAGTGTATTTGTCCCACCTTGGCCCGTTGGACCCAGGGGTCAACACTTTGCAACACCAGGCCTGGTGTTGCAATCCTCGGAACAGGGAGAATACTGCTGAGGGAGACGCTACAGCCAGTAGAGGTAAGGAACCATCGCCAGAACCAAAAGACTGAGCTGAAGTCAATAAATCTGTACCCACCCACGCACACTGAATATTTTGATTTTATTTATTTCCATGTTTGTCTTTCCAGATGTGGCTCCAGCAGCATCATCTCACAGAGTATTTCACGTTCTCCTGATCCTAGGATGGATCGCTGCCTGCGTAGCCGTTGTCTATGTTGTCTTGTTTATGATTTGGGTACATGCACGTGTTTGCCGTTTAATACTGGCTGTGGCATGTTGGGAATTCTTGCTCTGGGATTTGTCATGATTACAGGTTTTAAAATTGTCAAAAGTCATGATAATTGTCAAGGGATGGAAGTGTGGCATTTTTGATTAAAATGTGCAGTTATTTGTTTATGTATTGATTGGGTGACACTTGTAAAAGTGAGACAGTTCAGTGGCAGGTTATTTTCTATCTGTCTCGAATGGATTGTGCTCCTGTCAGACCCTGTCACACCAGTTCACTGCCGATTTATACAGTTTACAGTCGTGACACGGAGGTCTCCGATGTTAATATTAATGGAAATAAATCTCGCCAGACATGCGTGCAGTTGGATTTTGGTCAAGGATTCTACATAGAGACCGATGACTTGAGAAGCTCTCGCTCTGACGCGTTTCTTCGCAGTTTCCGCCTAGTGGCCAAATGCAGCAACAGACTCCAACTGTCGTCCCAGTTTTTCAAAAATATTTATTAATTTTAAATGAGATTACTTCATTAAAGGATGTAAGTCCAGACACATTTTTGAGTATTCTTCCGCATACTTCAGCATGCAGATATTATGGATGTATTCAGCTGTGTCCATTTATGGCATTTATGGCTGAGGTAGGACCTCACAAGTTTGACAATGCTAAACACCTGCTTTTTTATTAGAATCACGTGTGTGAACCACATGATACCTGGAGATGTGTCTAGATTTTACATTTAATTTCAATTCACTCTCTGTCCTCCATCTAACAGAGCTCTGTTTCCCCCTTTGGCAGAAAAACGGTGAGCAGTAGAGAGATGAAACTCCTCACTGATGCTGCTCGCTACATGTGGAAATGCTCTCCTCTGACTGCTGGATTGGATCTCTGCCCGTTCCACTCTGATAAAGTTCATCTCTAAAGACTATTTGACATGAATAATTGTATGCTTGGTTGTCACCGACTCGAATAAACTCATTTTTGCGTTCTTTTGTCCTGTCTCCACGTGAATTAGTTTGATGTGTTGCGCATAACTCTTCTAGGCATTATGGGTAGAAATCCATTACGAGTGATTAAAATGTTCTAAATGAGGACATCATTCAGGGCACATTGTCAGAGGTGAAACATTTGCCGACTTGTGTATTTATGCTTTTAGCAAAGTAGGGAGCTCTAAGTGCTGTGTGTGTACGTCTGTGTGTGTGTCTTTGTGTGTAGGTTTGTAGGTGTGTGTGTGTGTGTGGGTGTAGATATGTGTGTGCTTGTGCCTGCATGCATGCTTGTGTGCGCGCCACACATTCTATGTCATGTCACACCATCCGGGATCACAAATATTGGGTGGTAGGGCTGGTAATGTTGTTACCATGGCTACCAAATGTCTTTCTTTTGAGTGGCTCTCAAAATGTGAGGACAAAACAATGAGTGGTGAGAATGGGCATGAAGCTGCGCAGTCTGAAAGGTGTTTAACTGTAATACACAGAGATACTCGGTGGTCTTAAAGGGAGACGCAGGGTCAGCTGCTCTAACTTTAATAACGCCGTCAGCTTCTCAGAAAAATTCATTCCATTCCATGAAATGAGATTAGGCGGCATGTTTGTTGCAGTGAGTCTTTCCAGTCGATTACGTGTGTTAGCATTGTTGAAGTAGATACAGCTTTTCAATAAATTGGCCTGTAAACGGATTGAAATCGGGAGCAAAAGTAATCCCATAACCCAGGGAAGTCCCCACCGTACTCCTGCATGGAGCATTATTCATCGTGACAATGCATCGGTTGAACCAGTTACGTCCTATGACCTTCATGCTGCTGAAGCATTTAATTAGTTTTACAGTAAGTCCACGATGTCCTCCACACAAAGATATATAATTAGAGAATCTGATCCAGCACCTGTTAATAGAAGATCAGTAGCGGCAGATTGCTGCTGTGCACTGACTCACTTGCACTGGCTACCAGCTATGCAGCTGTTGTTTTGATTGATTATACCTATTAGCTGATTTGAAACAACCCCTAAAAGTGCTGAATTAAAAATGCTGTTAATAGGATTTGGGAGATAAAAGCTAATTTGTTGAGGTGTTAAACTGCTGACTGATTCTGGTGGGGCAGTGGCCTGGTTATAAACAGAGAAGGGAGATGGATGAATGATTTTGTATTAAATTGACTACCAAAAGCATTTACGAGTGATATCTGGCTGCATC
The DNA here is from genome assembly GCA_911728415.1 of Lagocephalus sceleratus. Classification (NCBI taxonomy): domain Eukaryota; kingdom Metazoa; phylum Chordata; class Actinopteri; order Tetraodontiformes; family Tetraodontidae; genus Lagocephalus; species Lagocephalus sceleratus. The sequence goes on from CAJVRN010000194.1 coordinate 7,979,186, forward strand.
TGATTTAAGTGGAGTCCAACCACCTCCATCCAGCTCGCCTGAGAACAATACACATGTTGACCACAGAGTGTCGCTGTTTTGCACTGATACTGCCTGGCAAAAATTGTGACTATTTAACTTGAAATGCGGCTCTAATCAAAACCAGCAGTTTTCCTTTTAATATCCCACGCAGATTAACTGATAGAAACATTACACATACACAATATTTCCCTGACATTTGCTTCATTAATAATATTTCCCATGTGCGTCTTTGACATGCTAGATCTTCTCACCAGATTTATTAATCACATTTAAATGTAAACGTGTTGAATGGGCTCAGATAACAGTAGAATCATTTTTAATGATTTACCACATTGGACTCGGTACAAAAATGTAGTGTTGAATGCAGTACACTATGTGCGCAATTTCATATTAATGCTCTTCAGACTTAAACAGCATATCTTCTATTTCTGATGTTACAGTGTGGGGTTTGTGGTCACTGCTGTTAAACAAGAAAAAGTTCAGTTCTATGCAGCAGAATGGAACAGATCATATATGTAAATGATCTGTGGGTTGGAATCCAGATGCAGGGTTGGCTGTTTCTGCGCTATAAAATCAGAGCAGGAGTGGACGGATATGCTGGCCCACTGCATTTCTTTTTCTGGCGTACTGTATAGGGCACTCAACGTAAGTGCATTCTTGTGCTGTGCATGTATGAGCGTAAGCATGTGTGATGCATGCTCCACTTTCATACCCTCCTGTCACCAAATACTGCCCGAACATTAACACACTCACTGAGACAGGCATTTCAGAGGTCAAGTGCCCCCCACATTAGTTGTGGGTATAGGAGCCAATAAACAATGGGAGCCGGCTCCAGTCTGAGAGCTTAAAATCCCTTTTTTATATTTGTGTAACAATTTATCTTAATAAAAGTCCAAGTCAATGATAGGTAATGGAAGAAAGTGGCGTAGAGTTACCAAAAACAAGCTTAAACTACTAAACCTAATTGGCAGTTAATTTTCTCATAGAAACCTAATGAAGGTTCTAGAAAATGGAAATTATTACCAAGAATTAAATGTTTTTTCTTTTTTTTTTTTTTTAAATGTCTCACACAGACATAAGACGTCAGACAGACCCCCACCCTCCCTGCCCCCTTGCTTACAGACACAAACACACACACACACCACAGGATCCACTGTCAGGGTCACTGAAAGGGCACATAAATGAAAGCTGACTCGTTTTATGAGTCGAGGGCAACAGAAAGGAGCATAACTCTGCAATAAGGGTAAAAGTAAGCAAACCCTCCTCTCCAGGGGATGACTTAAAAAAAAAAAAAAAAAATCACCTTCATAATCTCGGGTTCAAAGTCCGCGACGGTCAGCTTTTCAAATCCCAGCGCTCCCCCCGGTGCCTCCGCTTACGACATAAATCCTCAACCATCTACGGTGCGCCGAGCGCGAAAACACCTACCAGGAACATGCTGAGGCGCTGTAATGTTAACTGTAACATTAGCTGCCATGCCAGTGAGGGCCGCTAGCAGGAGGAGGGGTGAGAGCACAAGGGGAATGGGTGGCGTGGACCACTTCTTCGCCAAGGCGCTGTCAGCCAGCAAGAAGTGAGGCAGTAAATAAGAAACCGGGCCCAACTGAGAGGTTAAAATGCGTCGGGCTGGGCTTTTCTTTTAGCATAAATCAGGCTGTAAACAGCAACAACATGAGCATCTGATCAGCGGAGGATGGCCTTGTTTTTGCAGTAGTTGAGTCTGACGCAAATTCATCCTGCTGGATGTGGAGCGACGAGGCTCCTGGTTGAAGGCACTCGGTAACAGACACTGTTTTCACATCACAGGCTCAAGGTCGGCTCTTTTGCAAGCCAGCAAATGAAGCAAAGTGGATTTGACCTTTTTTTCCACATCATCTTGGCACACTGTTCCTTTTTGTTGGGTTTTGCACCATCTTGACATGTTTGAAAAAATGCATTATTTTCCCCATTATCTTCACAAAACTGTAACAATCATCAACCCATTAACCCTTGAAATGTTTTAGAAATGTCAGTTCAGTGGGAATTCCAGCATTTCCAGTATTAGCAGTGCAACATAAACTACTTCTGCCCTCAAAATCGTGTTTTGATCTACAGATTTTGAGGGCTTTGTGTCAGAATTATGGGGAGATTATTGTGAAATAATAAACCGGGCCTTATGGAATCATTCCTTCGTCACTTGTGATGTGTGTTCGGCGTCATTATCCAACTGGAACGTCATCCAAAACCCCAAAAATCTGACTGACTCCAGGTTTTATAGGAAGAGAAGAAAAAGATGAAGATAATCCTCCTTCTCCATTCTTCTATTTTTGCATCTAGTAAGCTGGCAGCAGAACACCTCCGCAATGTTCTACCCAGACCCCCCCCCCATTTGACAGCAACCGCTCGATTCCTAGGGTTAAGGTTCATGTATTCTCACCGACCTACCAATTTACTGCTGCTTGGTGTCGACTACTTTTCTTTTTGTCTCACCCTCAGAAATTTCTGTAAACCTTCAAACAGCAGGAGGAAATCAAAAAGGTCTCATTATCTATAGTATTAAACCTCCCTGTTAAATCACAATTGTTTTTTGCATCACACATTTGAATATCTAAATGCATTTCAAAATACAAAGCCTTGGGCCTGCATAATATATAGATTTTTTTCTTTTGTAAGTTACAAGAATTTGCAGTTAAATAGAATTAAACAGAAAGGGGAAGCTGAGTGACTTGCCTGCGGGCTCCTGGCTATTAAAACATTTATTTTGCATTAAAAAAACAATTCTTCTCTTAGTATTGCCCTGACTGTAAATATTTGTTATTGTCTAAAAGACAAAAGTAAGGAAAAGTTAAAACTCTTTCCTGCAGTTGTTTCGGTTCAAGCTCAGGAAGTTGATAACAGGAGAGGTGGCAGGACACTTTTGAGACACTTCTCAGGTAACCTTGAGCAAGTTAGTGAGCCCCAGATGCGTTTTCAGGGCAGCAGTTTTCCCTCCGTGGGGGTCCGCTTCTTCTTACGTCCCTTTGAAATGATCATTTTTCATGCATTTTGGATTGTCTCATCTTGACTGATCTCAGTACGTCAAGATTCGCTTTAAAAAAAAAAAAAAAAAAAAAAAAAAATCTTACAGCTACTTGATCACAAAAAAGACACCATAAAAGCTCAGTAGGTGGGCATGTAGTAAGATAAATGGTTCTTCTGACACACCAACAGTCACTTTAATGCCTGCAGAGGAAGCCAGCTGACCCGGCCGCTCCTCGACGGTCTAAAAATGTGCAGAGCTCCCTCCAGCATTCACCAAGATGTTTCCTTCATCTCAGTAACAGCTCCTTTGACTGTCCTCTTATATTGTTTGACTTCCAGCGGGGAACTGTGTGTGTGTCTGTGTGTGTGTGGGGGGGGTTGAAACAAACACATGACACTATATTCTTGCTAAAGACATTGAAAGCTAATTACTTTGGCAGGCATTTCGATTTCTCTTTGCTTCAGTCCAATAATGTTGCTTTACTTATTGGAGACGGGAGGCTGTGAGATTATCCGCGATTATAAGCTGATGACACACCATTTGCTGACATAATTGCAGTTTCAGTTCATAAACACTCGCATTAGCTCAAATGGATTTTCTCAGTCATTTCCCGCCTCTTACTTAAATGGGGGCAGAAGGGGATGAAAGATAAAGGAAAAATAGCAGCTGGACACAACACATACAGTCTGCAGTGAATATTCCCTTCTGTCTGAACACTGGGCCTGTTCACATGACCATTAGAAACCCAATCTGACACATTTACACACACTTACAAAATGCAATAATCCAAAAAAAACTATTAAGAAATTCTCCTGGTGTTGCTGATCTGAGAGTCTGTCCTTCCTAAATTATAAATGAATGTGATTTACGAGGATATGACTGATCCCGCTGTCTGTCTGCCATCAGTCGTTTGTTAAATGAAACTGGAGGACCTCCAAAATGCAAAACAACTCTTTGCATAATGTTGCTTTAATGTTACATTTGCCTCACCTTTCTTCCATTACAAATAGGCAGACACATACATCTTGCAAACAGCAGATTCACAGATCATGTAAGGCTTACCAGTTTGTTTGCAAAACACAAAAACAATTAAAAACCATAGTAACGCACATCGACTCACGCGGAAGGCTCAGTGAACGTAAAGGATCTGGTGCCTGTCGAAGGACAGATGAACGATTCATGACCGGCTGTCATCTTAAAGGCTAAAATATGATTTTGGTTTATTAGACATTCTGCATCTATCCATCAACTCATTACAATTGAGAGGAAAAAAGAAAAAAAAAAAGAAGAGAAAAGAAAAACTGCATTGAGAAATATTTGATTACAATTCAATATCCACTGCTCTATCCAACAAAATAAAGTCTCTATAATCTGGAATAATTTATCTAATCTACGTTAACAACAAAGAGTAAAAGTATGCCGTGGAGTGTATGGGCATGCAGATGAAGGCTGGAACTGGGCAGAACCAGGAGCGCACGGTTCAATCCCACATACAGTGCAGTGGTTCAACCCTGTTACATCAGTGTAAGTGTGAGTGGGTGTTTGGGTTTATTCATGTGCCGGCGGTTTTCCAGCACATTCCGTCTGCCTGCTCCTCTCCCATCCGCTACTTGTACAGTATTTGAAGTGAAACACACACGTGATTAAAAAAAAAAAAAAAAAAAAACAAAAAGAAAAACATTAAACCGGAGAGATAACAGAAGTGGTTGATACCCACTGCGTGGCAGAACATGGTTAGATGGTCTACAGTATCATAGTCAGAGAGACAGGTCTCCGTCTGTCTCTGGAGGTACAGTCCGCTGATTTGCTTCCACGAAGTGCATAATTCACCAATCAATTCATCGATTCCTGATCCGTCCAGTACGGAGGCAAAGGTCCGCTCCCCCCGTTAGTCTCCCCCCCCTCAGCCCCGCCCCGCTCGAACATTTGGAGAGGAGAGACGCTGTGGGAGGATGTGTGGCGCTCCACCACAGAAGAGTCCCCGTGCTGGGGGCCCGCACATCACCACACGCGGCAGCGCTTTTCGGGAGACATGTAGCTGCCGTTTTTGCATTTGAAGGTTTCGGCGAACTGTGGGAAGTTCTGGAGAGTTCCCAGTACCCTGCGGGACACGAGGAAGCGATTGATGCCTTAATGTGAAGGGTTCATGACCGTGAAGGACGTTTATGAGAATTTACCTGAAGACTCCCTGACTGTGCGTGTCGGAGTTAACGCCACTAATAAGTTGCTCTGGCCGCACTTTAGAACACCATATCTGGAAGGGAAGACCCAGATTAGACCACACTGACACAGACTAACAAATCCATCCATCCATCCATCCATCCATCCATCCAACCAACCAACCAACCAACCAACCAACCAACCAAAACCACCTGTGCAAAGTTTAGGAAGAAGAGTTGATCATGTGTAAGGTCAATCCCAGGCAGGGGTGGATCCTCTCCATACATGGCAACATGGTTCCTGTACGCCTGTAACATTCATAGAAAAGTTCAAAGTATATATTAAACTTGCAATGCAGGGTTTTGTGGCACCATATTGAATATGTATTGCGTCATCCCTTACACTGCCACCTACTGGCCAGTCTTTGTAGGTACAAAAACAATCTCAAACTCAATGTGGTTACCAGCTCAGGCATGCAGAGGTTGATGAAATCAAAATAGATAAATTTTTAAAAATGCCTTAAAGTAACAATGAAGATATAATATAATAATCTCAATGCTATTCATTATTTTTCAGGAATTCACAATTAATACTTGTGCCTGAAGTGCAAAAAAGAATCCTGATTAAGTGTTATTGTGCAATATAAATGGAGCCATCAGATTAGACCTCAGTGTTTTCAGATGGCTTTTTCAACCGCAGAGCAAAGTCTGTCACCTCTTCATTGTTTCCAGACTCCTTACCTGGAAGGCCTGCCGTAATCCTCCGTTGTCTGCAATGTTTTCTGCCAGCGTGTTTTTCCCATTCATCTGGAGAGGAGAGACAACACAGGGATCATCAGAGAAGCAGGACAGCCGCAGACAGTGACAACGTTTCGTCTTCCAAAATGATAAAAGAAGTATTGTTCAAAGCAGCCCAGCGTGAATGGACGCTGCAATCGACAGCGGGCCTAAAAGGAGTCCACGAGATATCCAAGACGAAGGGAGCAGAGAAAAGATGGGCGGAAGTCAGAGATGGGAATTAATAAGCTGCCAAAGACAGAGAAACTGTCAGATGTTTTATCAAACGAGGAGGAAGAAATCCAAGAACGCACGTGAATCCCGCTGTCCACGTCCACAGTGAAGTTGCTGTACTGATTGACCATGCACTTGGACAGCTCCAGGAACCTCTCATTGGACTCTGTGGTCCACCAATCCTTCAGGTCGCCATTCTCATCGTGGTGACGACCTAAACACAACACAACAGTGACAGTTTGAACTAGATTAACAGGAGGGGAAATACACCTGCGAGGGAAGCGATCTTGACTTTCTGAGGTGCAAATTGGCACAAAGTTGTCACCGCATATCTGGAAAAAATCGTTATGACGTATGGCACCTTGGAAACAGCTGCTATGGGAAATGCGGCCCACAGAAATGGATTTTCAAAACTGTGAGCGGTACCAGTTACAGAGAGGGGAAATACTTCAATCCACATGCCGATATAATCTGCCGAAGCAGCCGCATAGAAAGTCCTACCATTGTTATCAAAGCCGTGCGTGATCTCATGACCAATCACCATGCCGATACCGCCGTAGTTGAGAGAATTACTTTGGCTTTTGCTGAAGAACGGCAGCTGGAGGATTCCTGCTGGGAACACTGGTAGTGGGAGCGAAAAAATATCCCAAACCATTAAAGACATGTATGAGTCTAAATATAACGTCGGGGGATGTGTTTCTTTGCAAGAGTGACCGTGAAATTACCTATTTGGTTTTTGCTGGTTGAGTAAAAGGCATTGACCACCGCAGCTCCAGTTACCCAACTGGAAAATACATGAAAGGGAATTTTATCATTTATAACTACCATTTATTTTAGTGCAAGAAAAGATTATAGAAATTCCTGCAATATCAGTCACATGCACATATGCAAAGCTTTTATGGTTAACTGTATCAAGGGTGTGTACATTCTATTAATTGTCGTAGAGCGGACTCCCCGGAGCGCCACACGGGAGACGTTAGTGAAGTCGTGTGTTAGCCAAGCAATTATTTAACTTACTTTTCTCTGTTGACTTTATGATGGAGCTTCCGCAGGCGCTTCTTCTGCGAGTGCTCAGAGTTGTGCAAAATGTTCTCAAAATACTTGTCGGCGCTGAAGTCCATCTAACGACAACACACACACACAGCCCACACACACACAGGCAGAGTCAGGGTTAGTCGCAATGAGAGCGACCTGCACCTGTTCATTCGCTCAAAAGATGAAAGCTGTGTTGTTGTTTTTTCTTTTAAATAACTGATATGCAGTTTCAGTGGAGCCTGTTAAAAGAGTGGAGGAAGAAAAGCGCTCATACGCCGCTGTACTCGCTGTTGAGGTATTCATCATCCAGAATTTTGTCAGAGTAGCCGATTTGTTCCCGGATAGCTTTGGCCTGAGGAAGACGAATGGAGGAAAAATACAAACGTTTTCATCGGTAATGGGTAAAACAAAGAAAATTCTAGGAATGCCACTGATGCATTCTATCACTAATACCTTCTCCTTGGCTGCTTCTTTGGTCTGCGCGTCCATCCAGGTGAGTTGCTCGAGATTGTTAATGAACACGTCTTGAATTTCTTTAATCATTCCTATTATCTGGTGCCCACACACACACACACACACACACACACACACACACACACACACACACACACACACACACACACAAACACACACACACAAAGAGTCACTTGGATGTTTTTGCTTCTAACACCACATTTACAGCACGTTTCTGTAAGGTCAGAGATTTTCTCATAACTTCTGTCTACAAGAACTTTAGGAAAATGCGCCAAAAATGACATTGTGCAACACCGTCATGAAAAAACATTTCCCTGAAGTGCAGCCCATTCTGAGTTACACTCCCCTGGTGTGGGAGTGTGATATTATTGGCTCAATTCAACTTGCCTGAGATTAATTTGACAGATGAGACAATTTAAAAAAAAGCCAATCATTTACTTCGAGAATAATTAAAATATTCTGACAAAAAGCCCACAACAATGAGTTTGTTGTGTGAGGCTATAGACGACTGCTGCACCGGCTTAAAACTCACATACAGGTTATAAATTATTAATACAGCAATGCTCATTTACATTCTGCATCCTCAGACCTTTAAATATTTACAATGAGCCGACTCCAGCAGTTTTTGTGTATTTTGGGTTCCTGAAAACACAAATGAATGTTAATTATGGAGGACGTAGTTGTGTTTCACCTCGGCTCCATTGGGAAACGTAATACTTATCATGAAAATAACCCAAATGTTGTCATGGTGAGATGCCTTTGCTCTGCTTTTATGTGATTTTTTACCAACAATTACTGGACACATTAATTAGGATGCAAACAATGACAATGCAACAGCAGGTTTTTTTTTGTTTTTTTTGTTTCATTGCAGAGGAGCTCAGAGGTTGCCTAAAGAGCCTCATTAGCGCTAGTCACTGCTAGGGGTCTGTGCATTTACATGGATTCAAATGTATTAAATCACTCCACATGTTTAAAAAAGGAATCTGTAAAATAATCAAATCAAGGATGAACATTTCTATTCCTTTTGAAAAGGTTCTAAAAATAGACATTTGAATCTCTGATGCACAGATACGACAGTTTGCCTTTTTTTTAATAATTGAAAAGTATGAGAGGTAATCTTAATGGTGAAGGCAGATTATGTACATCTATCCAACTGTGTGTGTGTGTGTGTGTGTGTGTGTGTGTGTGTGTGCGCGCTTCTATTCTCTTTTGAATCACAGGATGAACCGTTGTTTGTTCAAGATAAACAGCTTATCATATACGAGATCTATGGAAGACCTTCATCCATATATTGTGGTTCAAAAAGAGGAGTTGCATTATTTTTTGCTGGAAAAGCAGGAGGATAGAGCAGAAGGCAGGCAGCAATGATCTTTTAAAGTTAATTGTTCAAACACCAACAAGATAGAATAGTTAGAATCCAAGGTGCTGAGGACTGTGATATTCAAGGCAGGTGCGTCATTCGCCCCGAGCCAAGTTTGTCCGCCCGAAAAAATCCATCTACATAATTCAGCCCAAATGCAGATTTACGTTCTAATTAGACTTAAATCCATTATGCTGTGTTTAAAACTGATGATGTGTCAAAGTGTGCACAGAACAAGAAAACGAAAGGAGTAAAGACTCCTCCAGGCCACGGCTGACCATTTCTTTGCTCTTCTCGGAGAAGGCCTGCTCCACGTAAAGCCTCCCCACAGCCTCGTCCATGTTGTTGTTGACAAAGCTCACGCATTGCCTCCACATTTCTGTCTCTTTCATGGTGCCATACACGACCTGCCGGCAGAAGAAAGAAGGCGGCTGTCGATTAGAAATGCTGATGACCCAGGCAACGTACTTCAGAGGGTCGGGGGGTATAATTGGATTTCTACCTCATTGTGTGGCTCATCTACAGATGTCAGAGGGAAGTGATTAGATTAGGAGGATGTCTGGGTTATAAAGAGATGTAATATATGTAGTACTGACATTAATTTGTTTCTATGTTTACAGCCGCGTGTTTAATGTGCACAGATCAGTCACAACAATGGAATCACCTTCATTTGGCTTTATTTATCACACAAGAAACTGGATCTGGCACCAGGACATTCCCGGGCCCGTGTCAGCTTTCCAAGTGAACGCAAACACGTGCTCCACCAGGCTCTGACGTCTGACATTTCCTAACCCAGACAGTTCTTGGCCCGTCAAACACAAACCTAATCAACTTCTCTGAAATGCTATTGTCTTTGCGCAGCGTGGACAAGCTGCTGGAGGGCTGCAGCGAGTGCCTGCTGTGGTTTTTGGCTGGCTGCTAACAGGGGGGGTCAGACGGGGATGAAACTGGTGAATGATGCCGAGGTGCCGCGTTGCTTCTAACAGCCCTTTCCTTCGATCTGGAAGAGGAGCGTGGATCGACACCTTCCCTTTCAATCAGCGAAACGTGTCTTATATCTGACTGGATGGTGCGGACCCATCTCTGGTACACACAGCATAGAAAAAAACCCCACAAACAATCGGTTCTATCTAATCAACTCCAGATGTTCATACGGCCGAAAAGAGATTAAATCCACAATCCGGCACAGCAGAATACTGGATATAAGCCAGGCCAAAGAATTTAATTCAGTCCTACGAGCTGTCCATATCAGTGATGGGGTACATTATCCCGCTGGGTAATACAGTTTGCGAGTAATAAAGTTTCTGTCGGTGGTCTCTAAAGCAACATCCACAGGATACACAAAAGACAGTCAGACTTTCTGCTACACTGGTATTAACTCCACTCCACTCTGTTCCATTGTTGGCTGATGGTCACATGTGCCTTTAACAGATTGTTTTTGGACACTCGGATGTTGATGTCGGACTGAAGAATGCTGTGTTGATTGGATCCTGTGTTGATCTGCAGACAGGTTCATGTCAGGGTCTGGACGACATACCTTGCGGTACTCTTTCCTGGTTTCCCTGTAAGGTCCACTGAGGCTCATCACCATACTCATGACGAAACGCCACACCATGTAGTTCTGAAGATCCCTGTGGAAGAATATTGGATGGCTGTTTACATTGCATGCAGTACCATTATCAACCTAAAAATATATTTTATCATAGTCATTTTGTTTATTTTTACAAAAACACCCTACATTTAATTAAAAACAGACCTTTTGGTGTATTTGGACAGTGTGTGGTTCAGTCTTCGGAAATAGTTGGGGGCATAGTTCATGATTTTCTCCGTCTCTGGGATGCTGATGTTGACTGTATCCATTATCTTTGCCGTGAAGTAAGTCCAGTTAAATGTCTTTTTGGAAGGATTGGGAAACAAAACCATAAAAACGAGGTGGGGTGAGGAAAAGAAGGCACAATTTCTGACAGACGTACAGTGCATATTACCTGTGAGCCCATCTCAATTGTGAAGTTGGCATTGAGGTCGCCCAGTTCCATTTTGTTGTAAAGAAAGCCTGGGTGGCTGCGGTCCTCCTGAGTATCTGTAGCCTGGGAATGAGCGGGACAGAGAAGCAGAAAAGCACGGATTCAGGACAGAAAGGAAAGCTGTCATTGGAAGGGCAAATGTAGAGTGAAAGAAAACAGAGAAAACACCCCAAAGTCCTGACAGAACATGAGAAGAACAAGAGTCTCACATTCGCTAGGTCGCTTTCGAAATCCAGAATTCGGGTCACTTCTTTACTGATTTGGGTCTCGTTGATGGCCAGTCCGCGTTCAGTGCGAATCAGCTTCGCCAGCTCAGTCATGAACTGCTTGTAGGCTTTGCATAACTGTCAGACACAAAACCACTCTTTATATCTGCCTATCCGATGACTCAGGAGGTGAATTTTCCGGTCTGTTTTTAACGTACCGCTTCAGAGGAGCCAGTGCAGGCGAACTGATCTCGAGACGGGAGGCCAAGACCTCCCTGCTGGTCATACTGCAGAAATCAGATTCGAAGATTGACGGTTGTTTAATGCATTCAATAAACATCCCCCGAAGCGGAAAAAAAAAAGAGAGAGCATTTTCCCACCCGCCACAACCCCACACCTACATGGATGATATGCGAGCTGGAGTCCTTGTCGTCGATGCCGATGAAAAAGTTTATCACAAGCTGGGAGCCGTATTTCACGTTCAGCTTGGCAATGACATCCTCCATCCGCCACAATTTGCCTGAAGAAAAGAGACGGTGGGGGCCACTGAGTGCAAGAAATCGCCTGTGCACGGCTCTGCCATGCTACTGCACGGCACCAAAGGGATGCTTTACCGTAGTTGGCCTCCCAGTTGTCCACAGCGATGGGCCAATCATACACATCAGGCAGCATCTCAAGCAGCGGGGCCCCTCCTCTCTTCTCAATTTCACCTTCCACATTTATACAATAACCATTATAAGAATTACCCCCAAAATGTAGGACTGATACCAAAAGGGGATAAAAACATCTGCACAGGTTTCTTCATGACTCATTAGTGAGCTGAGCAAAGACTACTGTGATGTTTTAATGAGCAAAAACTCAACAATTCATATCATTTATTGTGGGTTATAGATAGATAGATAGATAGATAGATAGATAGATAGATAGATAGATAGATAGATAGATAGATAGATAGATAGATAGATGGACCCAACATAGGTCCACTTACGGTCATTGATGCAGGATTTGTACAGGGTCTTCGCCTTGGTGAGGGCAGCGGCTTCTCCTTCCACTGTTTTTTCAAGGACTTCTACAAACAGAGCCGGGTGGCACGGAGCGCAACGAAGGAAGGAGACAGAAAGATAAAGACGATAAATAAATGAGGGTGCATATGGACAGAGCAAACATAAAAGGGGAGAAGGGGCGTAAACAGCTCTGGGTGCAACGTAAAGCGCCTTTTCATCTTTGCGGATTTCAAAACAGAAGCCAGCTGTGGACCAGATGCATTTCGTCGTTCCGTTTAAAGGGCGGCGTCCGTCCCCGTCTCACCAAGTGCCAACGAAAATAAACCACGTTATAAATCAAGCAGTGACGCACCGACAGTGACATCATGTTTGACAGCTTATTGATTAATCTGGAATGGGAAGAAGAAGAAAAAAAAACGGGCACAGGCGGACAGATGATGCAAACACTGGTGAATTGTGGATTTTCCGAGCACGTTTGATAGCTTTGGCGCCTGATAAAAGGGCTTCCATTTTGCATGACTACACTGAATATGAGTGAGACATGATTAAGTGATTGAAAAAAAAACAACTTTATCGCGACGCACAGCGTCCTTTTAGTATTGTCTTTGCAGCTCAGCAGCAAAAGCAAAACCTCCACGGCCATAGCGATCACAAAAAAGGAATCCTGATATCTGGGGAAAAGGATGTGCAGCACCACAAGCCGCCACACCTGGTAACTATTCAGCCTTGTTTGAAATGCATATTACAGCTTTTTTGGCTGCTCCAAATCAACGGCCTGAAGGGAGCAACTGAAATGAGTGTTAAAGAGGGTTTGAGCAATCATCGGTGATGCCAACTGCTCCGCACAGCCCGCTGAAAACGCTGGGAGAGAATGAAAAAAAACGCTGTGGCAGTCATACTGTACTTCATCTCCATTTTCTATCTTCGAACCGCTTTTCTTCAAAATCTATGATAATAGATTCTTTTGAAACAGGAATACATTCCTGTCATTGTGGTGGACATGGCTGCCGTGAGCATATGCCCCATGCTCCACTTCACTCTGGGTACCATTTCTTTTGAGACACCTACTTGTAATTGAATAGCAGTGTGGCCTAACAGTGATCAAATAAAAATGTTCAAATAAAATGTTGACAACCTGATAAGTGGTCTCGCTTTGTTAAAAAAAAACCTGCAGCACCACCTATGAGCTTCCTCGGTGTTCTTGCTTCCCCGACGCGGTCACCTGTTTGCCCTCTGAAATTTGCATAGATATTACCTGAAAATCAGGGAAAGTCTGCACAAAGTCAGGGTCAGTAATCTGCATCTCAGGTGCTCAACTGTTCCGCAGAGTATTCAAGACAAGCTCACTGAGGCTAAGCGACATTTAGGGGCCGCAACAAGGTAATCTCATACTTGATTTCACGTCGGCTCCATTCTTTACCGAGAGCTCTGGGTGTGGTAAACGTGGCAGGTGCCGCGCCACATTCTCCAATGCGACTGGCACGTGGGAGAACATAAAAGTCTTGCGTGTGTGTTATCCACGCACATGTTCCGTACAAGGAGGACTCCGGAGACATCGACACGGTGTCAGCGTGAAGTAGAGGGAAGATCTTCAGGGAGACAAGACAGGTTAGTTTAGCTAAAGGTCAGCAGAAGCGGCGGCGCTCTTCTATAAACTGATAAAGGGCTCTTCAGGTTTTGAGATGTCAAGCATCACCAGAACATCACACTTAGTTGAGCTGGAGGTCACCAGTCGCTGCCTTTTAAAGCCTTTGAGGAACCTTTTCACCAGTTAAAGAACAGATTTTATTGCTAGTCATTGATGGCATGATGTAACCAGCAAAAAAAACGTTGACATTAAATCGCAAAGGCAACCCTCCTGTCTTTATGTCACAATCCCAGATTCCCTGTCTTGAACTTTCTTGAAAGCTTTTACAAAGTTAGAAAAGCCACGCTTTTATTAAAGTCTGTGGCGGTCGGAAAATTGGGGCCCGCTTTAAGGACAAAAGGGCCTTTGAGGCCCGAAATTAAAATTTTCTCCTCATATCATCATATCGATGGAATGCAAAATAAAGCTATATAATGACTCAAAAGCCGGTCTTCTTAAATAACCAGCTGACTGGAGAAGGGTGATTAAATCCACCTACGTGCGCTGCGACAGCTCACATCAACACGACATAACGTGACATCAAAATAAAGCTCCAGCTTCTCGCTGTTGCGCAACTCTTTTACAGTTTAGCTTTGAGTCAGCCGTGAAAGGTACGACGTCGCGACACTCGTCCTTGCGTCTTCGGCAGAGAGTTAATAAACAGACTAATGACCTTTAGTCCTGATGTTGTCAGCAGCAGCTGCTACCTATTAGGCTTCCCTGCATTAGTGTTGCGTCGAGACACATCTTTATGCAGGGCAGTCATGCAAGCTTGAGATCAATACAGGACGGGTAGTAGGAGGGCTCCTAAATGAACTGACAGGGCATGTTCCCCCGAGACAACAAGACATCACTCATGTCACCATGAGCTGGCAACAAAGGGTGAAAAATAGACCCAAATTGGGCTCCTTCTCAAAAGTCGCTCAAAGCTGCAGCTATTAAAGAAATTCAGTTTATGTAATAGTTTCATCAGTCGCTTCATCTCCCTCTTTCCACGCTTCGGCTTGTTGAAAAGCTGATTTTCTGTTACTATTTCTGCCCTTTCACCTTCGTAATCCTCCCAATTTCTAATTACCACGTGTGCAGTATTTATGTGTCCATGTAATCTTAATGAAGTCCCGCGACTGAGGGCCTTTGCGGGGCGCTTCCTGTGAAAGGGCACAGATCATGTGTGTGTGATGGGATTACTGACTGCCTGGGGCTAATGTTGAACCACAGCAAAAGGATTACCCACCCATTCTGTCCCTCACACACACACACACGCGCGGACGCACACACACTCACACACCATCCCACTACACGTTCGGATCCATCCGAAAATGGATTTTGTGCCACCTGATGTTCAATTGAAGCGTCAGGTAAATGTGTGCCAAATCGCTCGGTGTGGCACTGAATCTGAAGGCTTAGTATTTTTTCGCCTTTATTTTAGTGAGATTGATTTCAGGAGAGTTGCCTCTCTAATGGCTTATTATCACTGATTTTAATGCAAATCAAATGAATGATTTTTATTTTGCTGTACCAGAAAGAGGGAAGGTATTTCAGAATGAGCTGTTTTGCTCCTTTAACACAGATTAACGGTACTACTACTGACGACCCCATATTTGCGCTTCTTCTGGGGAAATGTAATGTTGTTGACCTCTGACTCTACAAGCAATAATATTTCCATCACCCCTTAATGAACAGCACATCTCTGACCCTGTTTTCCTCTTATTACTTCTAATGATTTACACTTAAGTGGACGCTGTCCTGTTCATATTGCATTGTTTGCCAGCGTATAAAATATTTAAATATAAGTTACAGTTTCTTTCACACAACAACACAACCTACTCAACAGCTACCCTACCCTATGATCGTTTCATACAGTTTGCATTAACTTGAGAGTACTTTTCAACAGGAATTTAAGACCCCCCCCCCCGCCCCCTCAGTGCTTTCATCGTGGGTCCGGTCGGGGTCAGAAATGCCAGGGTCAGTTTTCTCTGGGTCTTTCTCTGCTAAGTTGCCCTCTGACTCATCCCAAGTGCAGTCCAGGATTTGCGAGCCTTTACTCGTTGCCTTGCCAGAGATCTGCATCCTGCTGGGAAAACATGCCCAGTTCAACAACTATATCAAGTATATTTGCGTTGGCAGCCGACTGCTGCATTAAAGTTCTGATCATTTTCCTTGGCCCCGGCACTTCGGGTGTGAAATCTTATCGATATGTTTTTTTAAGTGATGCTGCTCTGGGGGATGTTGATATTGGAGTGGGATATCACGTCGATCAGGCATTTCACTGTCTCACTGTATTTAATCTTGTATGAGATCAATTATAGTGATGATTCCAGTTATTTTTAATCTCAGGAGAAATATGTCAGTGGTTTATAAAAATACTTTTATGATGTGAGGGGTCAGTGTTTAAAACGGGATCGATCCATATGTGTTTTCGGCTGTGTATTTACATCGACATCAGTCACTTCATTTTTCTTTCTTGCGTCTTGGCGGTTGTGTTATCGCAGACATTCTTCGACGCTCCAGGCGACCATAAATCGTACGGGAGGCATGAGCCGGCTCCTGGGCCGTGCTCCTGCCGTCAGGAGTATCTTTTTGCGCAACGCGACCCGAAGCGGGAGTCACCTCGTGTAACGGACAGCAGCAGTTTCCTTCACAATAATAAACACGACACGCACAGATGAAGAGACATGTGCGCTCTGTAGCTGACGTCTGCACGCCCGTTTCAGGTTTCATGGCCTTATCCACGTCGCTGCTTTCTTAGATCCCTCTCGTTATCAACATTACTACTACTGTCACTTCTAATTTGGCCTACCGTTCCTATTTTTTTCATTCACCTGTGCCTTTTGCACTTCACACCTTCCTTTTCTAGACACAAACGATTGAATAATTAAAAAGCTCATGGTCAATTAGGAAAATTAGTGCACACTTGCACACACAAAGCTACACTCAAGGTCCTAATAACGAGCAATCGGTGGCCTTTAACAGGACTGAAGTATAATTACAGGTATTTTATAATTACTTAGTGTCCGTGCTGGGTCTTTTTTGTTATATTACCGACACGCAGCCTCGGGCACGGCAGTGTCCAGGCGCTTTCAGGGACTCTGAGGTGTTGACAGGAAAAGAATTTGTCAATCAGCAGGCGGCGGTATCTGAGCAGGCGGCAGCAGCCAGCCTCGGAGTCAGAGGTCACATGTTTTAATGTCACCTCCGGAGGAAGGGTCACAAATCTGCAGAGGCCCCCCCCCCGCCGCCATCACCGCCGCCCCAGCGCTGCTGGAGCCCCCCGCCACGGCGCGGCCCCGAGTCAGTTCAGCGGGCTGCTACTGTAAAGCAGCAGCAGAAGAAAGGTGAATTCCACACATGCCTCAGTTTAGAATACGAAATCAAATCTTAAATACGCCTTGTTTTCTCCCCCTGAAAGCCGAGCGGACCTACGCTCCAAGCCAACCTGAGGCTGATGATTAATTGGAACCAGTTCTGCCATTTTTCTCCTCCTCAAGATCAAATTTTAGTGGCAATTTCAGCACCTTTATTTCATCAACCAGATGCGCCCTCCCCCCACTTTCAGTCTGATTTTCAGACTGGTGTCACCATGACAGGATCAATATAACCTCAAAACTCAAAAACAGTGCTGTGGACACATAAATGAATGTACAATAACCAAATGCCTGAAACGTGCTGTTGTGGAGCGATGTTTGTTTTCTCCCCCTGCCCCCATAGTGTGTGATTTTTTTATGACCGTCAGGACCGCCGCAGAGAAGAGAGGTGAGGGGAGCCTATAAGTTATTATAACCACCCTGTCTGCTAGAAACGACATTTATAGACAACAAAATATGTAAAGGACCGTTAGACGCTGTGTTTATTTGAGTGGATGGAACACAACATATGTGCAGGAGGGGGTGGACAGCAGGGGGGGCAGACCCTGTTCCGTGTGTTGCTCGGTTTATGGGAAGGTTTGTTTTTGGCTTGTTTGCAAAAAACAAATAAACCGTCTGAAAGCGAACTTCTTCTATACCATTTTGGCCCGGTTTTGCTAATAAGGCAGCACTGAAAGCGTATGAAATATAAATGAGCGCCACCATCTTCCCTTCATAATTCATGTTTGACATGAAGCGCATTTTAATGTGTTCAAAGATATCTGTCATCTGTCATCTGTCATCTGTCACGGTACGCGACGACGATGATGCATCCGCTGCGCCTCGCACTCTGCTTCACCTTTCCTGCTGAGGATCGATCTCTGTCTGTCTGCCTCCTGCAGCCACTTCCAGATTTAGTGGGACTCTCTCTGATCTCAACCAGGACACATGGGCGCTCCGCTAACCAAGACTCCGGTGTTTGCCAGAGGTAATCAGGCACACACACACACACACACACACACACAGACACACACACTCGGTGCTGACATTCTCCCCCTAAACCTTTGTTTGCTGATAAACTCTGCACTCAGATCACAGCAAAGACTCCCACGGAGACTGCGATATCTACAGCGCGGCGCATCCCGAAGGACGCGCCCCGATCAAGTGACTCAGGCCGTCGTCTCCCAAAGCAAGAGACGCGGACATAATTACGCGTGTTTGCACACGCAGGGAGGGCGTGTTTGACCTTTGACGAGGATGTCCAGCTTGTCTCTTAAGGTGAAAAAGGTGCTGTAGGTGGAGGAGGATTCAGGGATGACGTTCCTCTTCAGCCACCCGCCGCAGGAGTACTCGAAGAAGTTCTCGCAGGGATCCACGCTCGCGTCCATGTTCTCAAGGAGACGCGCCGCTGCAGAGACGGACGACAAAAGGTGCAGCCGTCAGTGATCGATGCCCCCGTGATCAACGGAATCAATCGAGATCTGAGAATGCAGAAGCTGCACAAGTTGAGTCACGGAATTTTGTCATTTTCGGTTTGAAATACTTGGTTTGAAATACTTGGCCTTAGCCCCTCCCACATTTATAACAGACATTCTTGCTAAATAGAGCAAGTCGGATCAGGATCATTGGACTGGAAGTTTCACATAAAGCATTTTTATTCCGACTGCAATTATTTGTGTCCCCATAAATGAGGTATCCACCACATGCACATCAGTGCAGGAAGAAGTTTGCTTTGCTTGGATATATAAATATGTCAGTATATGTTTATATGTTGCACTAAAATTACATGATACAAGTCTTTTAAATTGAATTGGGAGAAATGAAAAGTCCCATCTATTGATAGTATGTAGAGTTATCAGTTTTATGCTTTTTCATCTCCATCAGCTTCTCTGCCTCTTGACTGTGACCCCTGTTTTTGCTCCTCATCTTCTTTTACTTCTTTTGACCTTTCGCCAAAGTTCATTTGGCCTGGTTAAACCCCATCGGGGGAAATCTACCCCAGACCGGACGGTTCCCAAGGTCATAGTGCCTCTCTGGTGGAGATGAATGATAGATGCTTTCTCCAAATAAACCTCTTTTTGATGCGCAGCTTTCACCGCTGACTGTGACATTAATAGAAAACTGCGGCAAGATAAGTGATTCAAGAAGTCCTGATCACAAAACATTACCCTCAAGAGTCCAGAACAAAATCACATGTTGACCTTTGGGCCAAAGTCACTGAAATACTTACAGATGTTCTCATCTCTTCTTGACCACTCATTCGAAAGTGCTCCAATAAAATAATTATTTTGCAAGAGTCTTGATGTCCGTTGAGAAAATAAAGCCCTTAAAAAAAATAAATAAAACAATGCTCACCTGAACGCGTGCAGTCAGCTGTGGTGCAGACTTCATCTGCAAGAAAATGGCAAAACAAATTGTGAGACTTTGCATTCATTTGTTATTATATGGAACCCTAAATCTCTGCCGCCTTTTCTCTTTATTTTATTTCCCTCGCTGACGCGCCACTCGCCTAATCTGCTTAGGAGTTTTGTCCTTTCTCCGGCAAATAAGAGCTCATTTCCTCCAAAGTCATCTGCGCTGTTGAAATATTTATGCGTCTTCATTGTGTGCGGCATGTGTGACGCCACGGCGGGAACACAGGTGAGCGCGCACAGAGGTGCAAACGCAGGCAGAACTCTTTAGAGGTCCCTGTTTTCCTGACCCGACAGCTTACACATTTCCCGATCACAGGACGTGAAAAGATAATAATTACCGCGAAGACCCGGGTCTGTCTCCTATTTGCAGTAATGCAAACAGCGCCATCTCACTGAATTCATATCAGGAGTCATTTCTTTATATATTCCTGTTAATGTGAAAAAAAAAAATGCTTCGCTCATCTGACATGTCTATGGATCGAGACCTTCAACAGATAAAAGTCCACAAGATACATTCTCTATAATTGACGGCTGGAGTCTGGACTGGAAGAATGCTATTATGTACTGTCCATAAATGTTGTATAAAGATGAATACAATGCATCTATGCACAGTGCTCTTTCTGGTTCACTGATCGTAGTTCTGCACTCTACTCTCTTTAAAAGCACGCAGCTTGAGTGTCTCCGAACCGGCGGGACCCAATGCCGAGCAGGAGGACGGGACCACGGCCTGAGCGCCCAGTCCTGAAAAGTTCAACGAACAGAAGCCGTTCCGACAAACGCGGCGTTTCTATTAACACAGCGCCCCCCCCCCCTTGTGCAACTCACATTTCTGATGGACAGCAAAGAGGGCAATGAGGGCGACGATGATGATGAAGAGCAGGGAGACAATCGTGATGAGGCCGATTTCCAGGGAGGTCCAGCGGGACTTTTTACCCAGTTTGGAATGAGCGGTCTCAGTCATCCTGAGGTGTTGTCCTTCAGCTTGATGCTCTAGGCCTATTAACTCACCTGGAGACAGAAGAGACAGAAGTTGAGCACAGGGCACATTTCTAACAAGTCTTACTGTACTTTGACGAAAGAAAAAGCGCCTTTTTTTCAGTCAGATGGTGATAGATTTCCACGAGCTCTTGAGATCACCTGAGGATATCAGGTCAAAGATTACATCAAATCTCGGAAAAGCTACAGAATAAAACATCTGAGTGAACAAAGTTACATATTTTACTTTCCAAAAAAGGATCCAGCAAGCTGAGGAGTACTTTTGTGACTCTAGACATCAGCAAATAACAGACGAAAGAAGAAAGATTAAGTAGAGGATCTGTTCAATCTAAAAATGTCACCCTTTTTTAAAAGATCATTTTTACTGATCAAATACTATCGGCTTTGAAGTGCAAAGTATGTCAACACCCAACGGCTGCAGCGTCAGCAGGTCTGGATGGTTTTTACCAAATCTCTAGGTTCTGACATTAATAGAGCAAACTGTGTGTCTGTCTGTAAAAGACGTGATCAAAAAAGGGAGAACTGATCTTTGTTGTTCTGTCCCGGGGCAAAAGGTGAGAACAATTTTCGCTCTTACCCTCTGGTGGCAGTACGCTCCTGACAAAGGCAGAAAAACAACAACAACGGAAAACAACAACAACCAAAAAAAGAAAGAGAATCAAGGCTCAACTCTCTCCTGGAGAACAGAACCAAAAAAAAAAAAAAATACAGATGTTGTTCCTCCCCTCCTCACTGAAACTCTTGTTTCCCAACACAGAACTTTGCAAAGTTCGTGGAACTGGCATTTAAGTATTTCTCTTCAGGCAATTAATCTTTAAACCCTCACTGACGTGCGCTCACGGGCGCACGCACGCATCGGCAGCCTCGCATCTGTGCGCCAGCGCACACTTTTACAAGTTGGTGTCATGAAGCGCCGGGGCCGATGGGTGGGTCTTCCAGGAGAGCGCAGCCCAGCCGAGCGACAGCCTCCGCGCTTCCTCTGAAACCACGGCCATCCCTTTACGCGCCGTCGTGGTGACAAATCCCCCATCATTTTCCATGAGTAAACAATAGCTGAATGCGCAGTAAGTTTATGACTTCCCTAAAGTCATAAACCTTACTACAGGAGAATGCTAATGGATAGCCTGTTTGTGTTTTGGGGTCTCTG
Source organism: Lagocephalus sceleratus (assembly GCA_911728415.1). Classification (NCBI taxonomy): domain Eukaryota; kingdom Metazoa; phylum Chordata; class Actinopteri; order Tetraodontiformes; family Tetraodontidae; genus Lagocephalus; species Lagocephalus sceleratus. Next base: position 8,001,009 of record CAJVRN010000194.1, read on the forward strand.
AGGGGAGCCTGAAGGCAAATGGCAATGAAGTAAAATGTTAAAAGTGGAGGTGCAAGGCTATGAATTAAGGCGTTTATACCAACCCCTCGTCGCTCCGGCTGCAGGACGGGACAGGGACTTGCGGGGGGGGGGGGGTACGGGCTTGATCTGTTAATTATCGCTTGGTTATCAGCCCGGCTGACGACGTTTTGTTCTCTGGGGTGGAGGACGCATGCACGCAAGGTGTGCTGTCCTTCGCTCTGCTGGCGCTCAGGGATTTCTTTTTGGAGCGTGTCCTTAATGTCCCTTTCAAACTGTTTCTTGCGTCCTGATGCCACAGGCTGGCGCGTTTATGAATCACAAAAGAAGCTAAAAATGCATGGCTTCGCAGTCCTCTTGTTAAATGTTCGGCTCTTAAAAGCTCCTCAGATGTAGGTAACACACAACAACCTGTAGGGTTCTCTTTTCTTTTCTTTTCTCCTTCACCTATATAAACAGGGACCATGAAAATGTCAAGTACCTAACAGATTCTAACAGAGTTTGAAAAAGTGCAGGAATGTGGCCTACATCAACTGAAAATAACGCCTCTGGGACGAGATTTGAAGCGCACGGACTGATACGGCTGCATACTGAGGGTTAAGATGACTTTAAAATCATTTGGAAGGGAGGAAATTGATAGCTGGAGGTGCAGCATGTGGTCTGGCTGAAATATAACTCAAGTCTATCTCTTTAACTGCCTTTCTATCAGCCGCATGAGCGGAAGAGTCAACTTTTAAACTAACATAAATTATGTTTCCACAGCACCCAGCTGCACTTTTGGGAAAACAATTTAACATACTTGAGGAAAAGCCCGGTTCAGAGAACAAATTGGGCTGATTCGGGGGATGTTATTCAGTGCAAAGTGTCAAATCTTTATGTTCAGAAGCAGCACGCACACACACACACACACATACGCGCGCACGCGCGCACGCACGCGCTCGCGCGCACTTAACGCTGGAGCCTCACGACTATCAGATGCGTCAGCGCCCCATCTCCTGTTGCACCTCGGGAATTCCAAAGGGGGCTGGCATGATCAACCCGTGCACGCTGCCCCCCTTACACACGCAAGCACGCACGCCGGCGCGGACGCACGACACGCACACATGCACACAGATGGCACCGCGTGATAAGGAGCGCACGGGTACGTGAGCGACTTACCAGATGTCTCGGCAAATTTTCGCTCGATGATGTATATGGGCATCACATCCACCAATCAGACCTCCATCCAATCCACAACCGGCGCGAGAAGTGCTGATCGATCTGTTACACACTACCTATTCGCTTCACCCCGGATCAAACCGATTCTGTCTCCTTTCTTCTCCTCCTCCTCCTCTTTCTGGCTTTGGTTTGCTATTTTGGGAGCGCACATTCACGCATACACATGCACACGAGAGCCTTCGCCAGTGCCGCCGAGTACTACACTGTTACCACATCTACCCACAGAGGATCGATGCATTCAAATGAGCCATCGGGCTCCTGCGCGAATGTGCCATTGGTCAAGTGTGTGGCGGCGCAGAGAGGTGGAGGAGAAGCGTCCCGAAGTTGTCCGTCCGCCGACACGTTGCCTCTTCCGTCAGGGCGGCGTTTAAAAGTGACCATGGTAGCGGCACTTGCTGCCGGCGGCGCTTAAATGGGAGCGCAGTTTCAGGTGCGCAACCGAGGAAGTCCAATATTCCAAGCGCGGGGTCGACCTCATGCAGCTCTCGGTGCGAAGGGAGAGATGTTGATAACGCCAGGGGTCCGCTTCTAAAAATAAATATTGTGCCCGGATTCTTTTTTTTTAACACTCTGAAGGCTGAGCTGTGAAGAGTGGGTGGTCTACGGCCACCGTGTATCATAGAAACAAACGGCACTGCAGGCTTTAGAGAGCTCCATATTTAATTGCATCAGGATGGTTCCCATAACCCTGCTGCAGATGTTTAATCATAAATGATAGCAAAGGAAAGTTTTACCACAATGCACAAAAGACTGTGTCCAAATCACTGGAAGTTTACTTGTTGTCACTAAATTAAAGTAGTTTCGTTCTGTGATCATTTCATCACAATCATGAAAAACGCTAAACGCAATCCGAGCCCAAGCTCAGACAAAAATCCAATCAAATCAAAGGTTCTTATTCAAGAGTTAAAAGTAAGTTGGCTATTGCATGATCTCCTGGACAGCTAAACTCACAAACAACAATAACGAAAAAACAGTATTTCCATCAGGAAAGCAGCCCAGGATGCTGAACAATCAGGCACCAGATGAGTTTGAGCATTAGACATGGTACCACCCTGTGGAGGGACTGAGCACTCGCCGGTGTCCTGACCTTTCAAAGAAGGAGTCAAAGAGGAATGTGGGGTGACCAGACCCAGTCGCTGGATGGCATTAAAATGATATTGATCCAGCAGCCCACAGAGTTCTTTATTATGAATTCATTGATGCCTTTCCAGCTCAGAAGTCACCTGAGAGGTTTAACTCAAGAACAGGACGGCAATTATGGCTCAACACTGAAAATCTCCATCTGGAGAAATCCAGACACAGAACGGTGGAGATGACCCTGAAGGCATTCACCCACAGGTGGATATCCCACAAAGCATCCAGGCAGGGAGGAATGGAATCTTTCAGTACCAGAGAAGAAGGCTAAATGTCCCCCAAATGGACTCTTGATGCGATGTGACATGAAAACAAGGGCTTTAGAGCATCATGCGATGGTTACAGGACAGTGAGAATGATGTTTAGTAGAAAAATATGACTGAAACGTCACAACCTCAGGTGGTTTAACTTCAACATTTAGAACAGAACAGACAGGAGATAGATTATCAACAGGGTCATGAAATGAAGGTGAAGCGAGTATGACTGGTTGTTTGATTTTAGATGTTAGCCCTGGAGCCGATGACCTGTCCAGAGTGAACCTGCCTCTGGCTCAAAAGCAGCTGGGACAGGTTCCAGCCCCCCCAGCAACCCCCGCTAAGCCATAAAGTGGTAGACGATGGATGGCAATAGCTGGAGCAGCCTCAATCACACCTTTAAAAGGATTCAACATCAAGGAGGGCTAATCCTGAAAAAGTGTGTGGTGAAGGAGTGAATATAGTAGCGGAAACACACACAACTACAAACAAATACAAGTGAAGTAAGTCCATGATTTTTCACTACAGAAAAGGTCAGGGTTAGGGTTAGAGGTCACCAGGGCCTCCAGTGGGAGTTGAACTGAACATATCAGAAATGTTCTACAGTAACTGCAGCGATGAGGACGAGCTTTCCTGTGATTATCTTAAAAGTAAGCAAATACGTGAGGCGCTATTGTGCATTTAAGGGACTGTTGTTCACCAGAACCAACATAGCATCAGGGTGCAGATGTCACACAGGTGATTCAGCTGTTCGCCAAATAACGAATGGATCCCATTTCAGTAGAGCAGAAGGTATAGCACAGCGAGGTTTGAACCGTCCCAGCAAAAGGGACATTAAGGGTAATGGGATGGAAAAAAAAGAAAAAGAAATGATAAGAGGAAAATCACAACCTGCCCTGAGGGAGGGAATGGAGCAAAATTGAAAGCGTTTGGGAATACAAGAAGGGAAAACAACGCAATGGTTAATTTTATCTTCGTGTGTTCCCCGTGTGACCTTGACTGGCTGCTGAGGTCCGGCCCCAGCTTTGGAGTTTGTTTTGCATCTGGCAGACTTTTACTGCCAGCAATATGGAGGCAAGTTTGCAGAGGAATGCAATGTCCACTTTGCTGAGCACGAGAGCGGAGCGTGTATCTGGACAGAAGTGCGGACACGCAAAACACATGGGAGCCCACATGGTGTACACAAGTGTCAATCAGTGAAGCCATGACATCATCACTGCGCTTCAGAACAAGAGCAAAGAAGAGCAAAATTAATGCGATTCCACTAAAGCGATCCATGTTTTTCCAATATTTACACAAGGGTTCTCGCTCACTCTACAGCGCAGTTCATTCAGGGGTCACCTCTGAAATTAACTCCGCAAACACAAAAGTTAACAACAGAATGAGAGGAAAACAAAGTGAACACCTTAGAAAACAGAGAACTGTTTCAGGCCCTCCGAACTGACTGCTTCCCGTCGCTTTTATCAGCCGTGGCTACACACGAGGTCTGCTATTGGATAAAAAGCGTGTATTCTATTATCACGTTAAGTTCAAACCAGTTGCGCTATGTTCCCTTTTAACTGGTGCTTGTGTGGGAGGTAATGGAAACATCCTTCTGCTGACACGGCACTAATGACCACGCTCCCATCTGCACGGGTATGTCTCACGTGTTCTTTTATAGAGTTTCCCTGGACAGATAATCAGCACGTTCGGGCACCATAGATTCTAAAGTACACAAACAAACGTCTAAACCATTATTACAACACCCAAACCATGTAATCTGGCTGAACACTCGTATTACAGCTCCAGGGCTGTTATCTGTGTCAGCCTACAAATACAGTGAAGCCAACTTTAGTATCTCCGCCATCAGGCGGTCGCCGTCTCTGATAATGAAAAGCCTGATTCCCATCTGAGCGTGTCTATTAAATATACGTGAAGCCAATCTGATGGCGGGTTTTGGCGTGTCGCTGCCTGTTGTAAGGGCACTCGCATTTGCCAGCGGTGCAGCCTTTGGTCATATTTCCCGTCATTTGGTTGCCACGCGTTTTGAAATAAAGTCCCGCACCTCGTCACTGTCGGCCATTCGGACCACGTGAACTGTCACTGAGCCCAGGCTGCCAGCCTCCTGAGGAGTATTGAATTCTGAACACACTGCACCCCCGGGGTGACATGGTAATTATCCAGGCAAACATCCTTCAGGTACTCGGTACCACCGACAAGAATACTGTGCAGCACATAGGAACATTTGAAAGCGGGTCTTACCCTTGTAGGATGTGGACAGCATGAATTCAGTCAGAGAGTTTTGGAAGTTAGACGGGCTAGTGTTTAACTCTGGCAAACATTAGCTTCATTCTGATCTTTCGCCATGTGATAATGTGTCGGAGAACTGGTTCGGCTGGAAACTAACGCACCTCAACTACTGAGCGGTCCCAAATGTGAGTTAATCGTCTAAGAATTCTATTGTGCTGACTGGTTTTATGTGGCATCAACGGCTCTTGGGATGAAAGAGGAGCCTGTCTCCCACAAACGTTTCCAGGAACGTTTATCACCAGCTACATTTACATGGGTAAAGAGATGGTACTCTATGCGATTTGCTTTCACACCACACCTAAATGTCCTGGGAGACCAGGCTGATGGCGTACAGGGGAAGAGTACATACTGTGACTGTTGTGCTCTTTCACATAATTCTTTTTGCTTTATACTTTCTCCAAATCTCGCTTAGGATTCTTAAGTTTTCATGAGTTTGTTTGACTCCATTTTTGGAGTGAAAGTTGCAGAAATGCGGGCGTGTGGTCGTGCAGAATGCATTCCAGTAATCAGCGTTTTTCAGCACCCAGCCACACCTCTCGAGAATTCCAGAGAATATGACTCTGTCCCGGAAAATCTCAGATAAACGATAGAAGGTGCAGAAGTAGAAAAGACACGTTATATAAGATGATTATTGGCAAAAAGACAGGTAATTTAGATGATTAGTACCATATTTCTATCTCACTTCTATTACTGAAGATTTGCATGAATATATTTCCGGCCACCGCTCCATTCCCTCACACTCACGTTCTTGATGAGACTGTGTCTCAAATGTAACATCAGACTCACGGTCGGGCCTGACGGCTCGACGGGTTAATGCCCAGGCCGCGGGTTTACATCTCGTCAGGTGTGGCTGAGCATAGCAGACTCGGGCTTGTTGAACAGATGTCATCTCGAGGCTTCGCCAGTTCGATTTCAATGAGGGATCGTGGCAGCTGAGCAGGTGCTAATGTCACATGAAATGTGAAAATGATGGCATGAGCAGCCCACCAGCTGTTAGCAAAGGGAATGTGCAGCGGGGCATTATGTGACCGTGACTGGAGGAAGTATGGTCCATGGAGTTCACGGCTTTGGATGAACTTTTCAATAATGACTAAAAAAAAAAGTCATTGTGGAAAGCACATGAATAATTTATGCGCACGTGAAGGATTATCAAAGCACATATTGTGCTTGATCAGATGTTTTTGTAAGTAGAGACTTATCTCTTTTTTTTGCCCTATCAATGTCAATCAGTAGGGGGTGCTCCATGTGCTGTTTGCAAGGGGAGGGGGGATATGTTAACTAAACTGTGTATAGATCGAACAAGCTCAAGCTCCCATATTTGCACACAAACACTTTAAATTCATCTTTTTAGTACTTTATCAAGGATACAAGTATAGCCTTTGCATGCAAATTATACATTGCATACTAAAGGTAAATGTTGAGCACAAGTCAAGGATAAATTAACATAAAAACATGTAAACAATCAGGCAATACCTTAAGCTAGCTTACAACCAAACGTTTGTCCCTTCTACCTGCATGGGTTTATGCAGGTTGTGAGAGGAGCTGAAGGGGGGAGAGTCAACATGTAAGGGTGAGGTGGACACTAATGACATGCTTGGAAAAATTGAGAGGGCTCTTGAGGTTGATTGTTCGGTGGCACTGGCCATGTCCTGGTATACACTTTCTCCTCTTAGCAATCACTTCAGGAAAATATGCAATCAGGTAAAACACAGTGTGTGCACTAACAGTTCACTAAGCGTCTCTTATAGTTCATGTTAGAAATACCGTCTCATAGTATAAAACCAAGATTTATCCTTAATGCCCCTAATTTCAATATCACATCAATTTATATTATTAATTTATACATATTATATTACCTCCACCAAGAGAGGAGGTTATGTGACAGCCAGCATTTGTTAGCAAAATAACTTGAAAAGTTATGAACCGATTTTAATAAAATGTTTTGAAAATGTTGATAATGGGCCAAGCAACCAGCACAGTGAGACGCAGAGACAGAACTTTGACAACCTTTCTTTTTATTCTCTTCGTTTTCCTTCATTTGCCATCGTGATCTATTGAATGTCTGGTGAAGTGAGAAATGCCTTTTTCCATTTTTTTTTTCACTTGTATCTCTTTTTTTTCTTTTATAAAGGAGAATAATTATTGGAATCCCACATCTAGCTCAAATAGGACTGAATTCACGAACACGTGCAAAAAAGAGCACATTTTTGATCACAGGCTGAACCGAATTCACAATGCGTGGCTCCCGAGTGCCTGTACAACCTCACGTCAGGTATCCTCCTCATGAAACTGCAGATGGTCTCCTGAGGAATCTCCCCTGAGTTAGGAAATAAGCGAGCCTCTGCTCACTCGGGTGTTCTATGAGGACAGTGGAAGTGATTCATGACATCCCAGAGGTGCTAGATTGGTTTCAGTTCTGCTAAGGGATTGGGTCAGTGAGAACGTCAGTCCTTCTGCATACCCTGGAACTGCTGACACTCCCACCACATGTACCAGAAGGAACGAATGATCTCATCCTGTTAGTTACCAGCAGCCCAGCTATTTCTGGCTACCCCTGAAGCCTCCCCAGTCATCGATGACCCACCATCCCACTGATCATGGTGTGGCAAGAACCTGGGTTCTCATGGACTCTGTTTCCTGGCCTAAAGCATGGGCGTGGCCTACTGAAGGTCATTTCCTGGGCTCTGGCAGCACTCATCCTCTTTCTCCTTGCCATTTGCGGTTCCGCAAACGGCAAGGGTTGTTGCCTTATTACAGCCTCCTCCAGCCTCCTCCAGCTCTCCTGGTGTACCGGCCTGTCTCACAATATCTCCCCTTCACACTCATAGCGCTGTGCTGGCAGACATGGCAAACCTGGCCACGGCACCCTGGAGGAGTTTCAACATCTTTGAGCTGCAGATACCACATCATGCTAGAGCTGTGGAAAAACGCCAAACTAGCCAAGAATCAGCCTGAAAGAATGAAGATGAGGGAAATGGTCTGTGGCGACCACCTGCAAAGCCGTTCCTTAATAAGCAATTGTGTCTCCTTTCACCAGTCTGCTTGTCCCATTTGCACAGCAGCAGGTGATTATGATGTTCTCAGCAGTATATTCTTTATAGAGAATTTCAGGAATACACACATGCACACAAACTGTATTGCTCCGTTATTGTCCATTGTATATTCCCTTGATTCCCCATTTTACTAAGTGCCTTGTCCCCTGCCCCTTCCTTTGATCAGCATATATGCTGATACGGTTAAGATGGCGGTTATTTTCGATGCATGGCTCGCCATTTGGCTCTTCCAAATGTGGCTCATGTTATTCTAAATTACGCTAATGGGTGTTTTCGCATTACCGGTGACGCGACCTGCGAACTTTACATCAAAGAGGTGCCCTCTGCCAATGAATTATCACCCACTCGGGACAGCATTCTCACACACTTGATTCAAAACTGTAAAGTGATGTGCTGCAGTGGACACACACACACACAAACATCATCATTGCGGCGTCAGAGTTACAGAGACGCGACATAAATAAAACATGCTATGACCTATTCTAATGACTGTATGCTTTGGATATATTTGATTTGGACCAAATCAAACCTTCAAGCTGCCAATTAAAAGTGAAAGTACAAGAGGAAGTGAGCAGGAAATCCAGCAGTCAGCAGCTTGTCAGACCAGATCTTAAAGAACAGTAAATATTAAATCTGTGTAAACAGCAGCAGGTTAACAGCTACTAATGTCGCGTCTGTCACTTGGCTGAAGTGAGCCTTTTCTACCTTCAATCAGAGTTTTACTTTAGTTCAGGTATCCCTCTCAGCCCCAAAAATTTCTTTTGTGCAGACAAAGTTGATATAAACAGATGCTTATATCCATAGACAGTCTAGGTCCCTCCCATGATCTACTGGATCCACCTCTAACTTATATTGGCATATATTTGGCCAGTATTTAATACCAGCATCTGTGAATCATAACAGCATTTCTATAAAAAAAATTGCCTAAATTTTTACTGTCTTTGCAATATGATTGACCCGACGTGCATCGTTAAAAGAAAAAAAAAAGGACTTACGTATCGACTGCAGACTCTCGAGACTCACAGCACCAGATGTACGATCCAACTCCGACATAGTCCCTCTACTACCACTACTGCTGCTGCTGCTGCTGCTGGACAAAATTAAGGTAAGACTGGAAATTCAAGTGTAAGTTAAAGTGTCATAATTACCTATATTTACTTTATAAATGAGCAGGGAGGTGACAGTGCTGCTTTGTTTGATCTCTCGCTCTTGCAGACTTCCATGAGCCCTCACTGACTGCAATTCCTCGAGGTCATCTGGATCTAAACTCTGAAATCACTTGATCCTGGACTTCAGAGGATAAGTTATTCGAGATTGGTTGGGGGGGGGATGATCTGAAATATCCACTGATATCAACAATTATTAAGCGTGCTTGCTGCAATGAGGTTGCTGGAATCCCCATTAGATCAAGTGACGTGATCTGAACATGGCTGTGAAAGCACGGCTGTTGACAATCTGTGTTGTCACGCCAACTGAGCTGTTATATGACATGACGTTCTGTAACAGACACTGTGTTAGGGACATGATAGCAAATAATCATATTTGGTTTTACTTTTTTTTTTTTTAATGGCATTGGTGTCAAGATTGAGATGACAAAAGGAGGATTTTGATAAAGCAGCTCAAGGTCCTACAGTCATGTTTTAAAGTTGAACTTTATTGTAAGAGTTTAATTAAATCAACTTTATTTATAAAGGATTTGTGTCAATAAGTAAGGGTGGGGAAATGTCACAGCTAGTGCAAAGTAAATGTTTTGGTTGGAAGACATGTTGTTTGTAAAATGCCGGATGAAAACCCACTCCGTAATTAAGCCATGGTGTCCAAATCCATTTTCTTCTTCCCATTCCCTCAACAGAAAGAGAAAATAAAAAGACTTGAAGGCAAAGGCATCCCAAACATCAGTTAAAATATCAATAATTTTCCAGATAATCTCCACACTGCCCACAATAATGAACTCATTCCTCCAGTGAGAGGACCTGACATTTCCTCATCTTCACAGGATGTTCTCTTTAATCCTGGAAACGTCAATTCCAGCATAGATTTCGTTACTCTGGGCGTCGCTCTGTCATCACACTGCATGTCTCAGCAAGAATCAGGCTCCATTTGCGCGCATGTGACACTGCAGACGCAACGGTGGGATTCATCCTAATCCTTATAGTGAAGGCGGATTTGAAAGAAGCCTCTGATCAAAATGGAAGGCATGCCTAGACAGCGTTGTGAGACTGAGCTGACTCTAATTCATCGCCGTGGTATTTGGGTTCAGGGGCTCTGTTCTGCGGTGACGGACGTCCGTGCGAGCAGCAGCTCCGGCTGGAGCAGACACCCCGATGGATGGGGACTGTGGGGTTTCCAGCAGAAGGCCCACAGAAATCTGTCATCCGCTCTCCAAGAAAGCGGGTTTGTCCTCCTCCTTTTCCTGCCCACCTTAAATTCCCTGACAGAAAAATCTTTTGCTCAGTTTCAACAGTGCAGCTTATGTTAATTTTAGATCTCGTCAGGGGGGGTGCACGTCTTTTAACTCTGGCAGGACATGATGGGAATGGAGTGTGGGGGGGGGGGGGCTGCAGACAGAGACTTGAGAAAAACTACTGTGGCCCCCGTTCCATGTATTTTTAAAAGTTCTGCTTGATCTGAAAGTGGCTTTGGTGCTTTATGTAAAGTCACTGGCCTCTAATGTTCTGCAATGAAAGCAGAGCAACCTCCACCAGAGACAGCAGGCCCCCCTGCGGCTCAAACAAGCTCCTTATTTTTAGCGAGGTTCTGAAGAAACCTTTTTTTTTTTCTTTCTTTCTTTAATGCCGTCTTGAATTTTCAGATTCATCTCCGTCACATTGAGCTCCAAAGACCAAAGGCTGAAAAATATCCATTGCCTGTTGGCTTGCTGGAGAGTTCCTCCGCACATCTGTGGAGATTTGAAGAGCACCGGGGTCCGATAGCGCGTCTGCTTGAAAGGTTTTTGAGAGGTTGCCCAGCCGTGCCTGTCAGCAGCGTCCAGGTAATGGCCCAACTTCAGCACAGATGTCAGTCAACAACCTTTACGGCGAGACTCCTCCAAATGATTTTCCATAATTTACCCATGACATTTGCTTCTAATCATCCTTCAGCCTCATTTCAAATTGGTATCTGTTTTTTTTTTTTGTTGATGTTTTTTTTTTCCTGCAGAGCTGATGCTCGGGCTACAAATGAGTCGTTTGTGTTTATTCTCAAAGCGGTGAGAGACATAGTGAGAGTTCAGTGTCGATAATTTGCAGTTTCATCAGAGAGGTGAATATGAGTGCAGCGGTGAGGACGAGTCCAGGGAGGAAAAACATGCACTAATGGGCCCTTAATGAAGATCCCAACACTGCTCATTAATATAGAAACATACACAAATTATACACGTGGAGGGGACACAGGGGGAAAAAAATCACATGATCTCTCTTTCTGGGCCCCATTTTCCTGTCTGTCTGCAGAAATTCAAATTACAGATGGTTGCCATTAAGGTAGAATTATTTCTAAAGGAAGAGCTACACCATTGCAGTCTTTTTTTATCTTTCTTTGAGCTGTTTGGTTTGTCTTGTGTGACCAAATGATACCGTTTAAATCATTCTTCTGGGCTGGTGGAAGTGTTGTGGGGGGGGGGTAGATGTGGGTAGGTGAAGTCTGGCTAAGGTTCTCCATGGCAGCTTTACTTCGGTGCAACAGGTCCCTCTGGTGGACAACTCAGAAACTCTTCTCAGGTGGACGGGTTCTGCGTCTAAAGCAGGGAAATGCGGCTAATGGACTGAAACGGTGAAGTGTCATGCTGTGGTCTGATCGACGGGACACGGGCTTCACTCGGAATTCTGTATATCCTGTTTCCCAGGAATTATGAGTTATACAAGCATTTACCCTTATAAAGAAAAGGTTATTTATATTTTACAATTTAATAGATGGCTATTTCTTACAGATAATATCTAGGACAATAACAACAATGCTGCGACATTTACTGTTCACAAATGCTAAAGGTCTTTATTTCAGCTGTATGTTTTACAGCTATGTTGGTTTTAGTAGTGTTTAAATTCAGCCCTGATCTGTCCTCGAAGGAAGGTGAGCACCTGCACCCGGAGAGGGAGGAGGAAGCCATCAAAATTGAGGCTCGGTGCTGTTCACTCGGTCTTCTAAGATTCACGGGCGAGCTCTGCAGGCTGGAAATGATGAAGGAGTGCATCATGCACGACTGCATCAACGAACTCCTCAAAGACCGTTTCGTGGACTCCTTTGAAAGCCACTGCAAGCTGCGAGCCACCTGCGGAAAACAAGTGGACACAGAGGAGGCCGAGGTCAGTACAGAGGTCAACATCTTAGATTGATTCAGGAACAGAGTTTCTGGAAAAATCTATTTTAGATACAGCTCTCTATGGACCTGTCTCCCTCACAGCCATAGATGGACCGGGACTTTAGTTTACTTTTGTAAACATCATTCAAGACAGAGTCAACAAAGATTCTGTCATTCATCTATCTGTAGGAGGCATCAAGAGCCAAAGAACAGCACAAAGGCACAAAACACACAACACTCACAACTGCTGTAGCTAATGTGGAGTTTGGAACATGACGTGAAAACACTTCAATATCTGAAATAAACACCAGCAGTTTCAACTCACAAACACCGCTGATGGATTAGAACTCAGCACTGTTACTCCAGCCCTTCGTATTTCTTCTGTTGTGTTGTTTGTCAGTGGAGATCTCATGTGTGTGTTCCAGACATTCTGTGGGACGAGGGCTTCGTGCATGAAACCAGTTTATTCAAAATGGGAACACCGCGGGAGCAACAGGGACCAAAAATAATTCTGACTGCTGCAGTCAACAACAAGCTGCTTTGCAGACTGTATCCGTCTGGGACCAATAACAGCACAAATGAATTGTGGGAACACTCCTTTCATTTCATTTTGAGCTCTTTTCTCTCTGTGCTCGCTTACAATTCTCTCTTTATCAGTAAATAAACTGTATGTCATTGCTTTTTTTTTTCTCACAATATCACAATATTTTCTTTTGTATCTTAATAAAATGGAACTGTCGTCTGACAACAAAATAAATGAACTAGGGAATGACCTGCAGGGGTTTGTGGTGAGATGGCTTCATAGAACATTTGTATCAGGTGGTTGGAATGTGCTGCATTCCAACAAATTGTATTAAAGATGCGCACCGTATCGAACATAATACAGTCAGTCAAATACAGATGGTGAAATGCAGTCAGTGATTGGTAAAACACTCCATACCTTCTCTTTCACTGGTCATTTGAGAAATATGCGATGTGCTTTTCCCCCAGTTCGCCACAGGCTGCAATAGCAGCGCAAGACAGCTGCGGCGCGGCCATCATCATGATGCAAGCGCCCCAGAAGGCTCTCAGCTCCACAGAGAATGCATAGCAAGCCCATTTGGATAGAGAGAAAACAGGGAAGTCTTACATTATTGACATGCAAAAAAAAATCAATGTCGCTTAGTAAAAGACATGTAATAAAAAAGACCTTTGCTTAGCTGCTTCAAACTGCCGGTGGGGGGGGGGGTGCATTTAAGAATGCACTGAAAGAGAAATATGCATGTTTGTAGCCACTGACCCTTTTATCTCACTGGAAGTGTGCAGGAGAACACGCCAAGTGCTGTCGACAGGCATTGATCTATTGTTAAAAGATATAGTGATGTTAGCTTCAGAGAGAATTTCAGGAGTTAACCACAGAACAGAACCGCAAGCGAAGTGATTCAATCAGGTCACGTGACCTTCTGTGTCACATTGTTTGATGTGCCAGCTCTCCCCCCTGTACGAAAATTCCCAGTCGCGAAGCAACTTTCTTTTAGTAAATGTTTGAATAAAAATGCATAAGAGTTTTGTTTTTTTTTTTCTCCCCCTTCAGTAATGTCTTTTTAATATGGTATTGCAAGTTCTAATGCTGCTGCACCAAACTGTTTGGGGGTGCACAACCACAGACGCACAACACAGACAATGGTTTTCTGGAAAGACAAACACTCATTATGTGCTCACTTCCTGTGCACTGGCACCAAAATGCCATAGAGAATTAAAATTGAATGATTTGTGCATAAACCTTTTGCGCCTGCAGTTTCTGTTTACTGGAGTAGTTGTGAGCTTCGCCACTAGGGGTCAGTAAATCGCACAATAACGCCGCGCTGTTCGGGCAAAGCCTGGAGCGTCGCTCCGACAGTAGGCGCACAGGAAGAGTATTAATACAAAGCTCCATAGAAAGCTTTGCCTTTATCAGTCACTCATCTGCTTTCCCTTTTCGTGTGCCAATAATCAGAAGACAGAATGTTATCCTCAATAGAACTTGTGAGGTCTCATTTTCTGTTTAAATCCAGTGTTACAGAGCAAACCAGTTGATGTTAAAGAAATTGCAATACCACTTAATTAGTTTAATATCAGTTTACTTACTTCCATGATTTAATTTTGGAAGTTATGCCTGCAGGCTTGAAAATATCATATCCATCTGTGTCAAAACATCAGATGTGACAGCGGGCCTCATTTCCCATGATTTATTTTCCCATAATTATCCAAAGGTAGTTAACAAACAGGTGTTTTGAGAAGCTGAAATGCGCTTGTTGCCAAGCTGAAAATGAATTGACTGCCATGGATTGCCAAGGTAGCGCGTCTCAGCTTTTGTTACGCGGTATAATTTTGCTAATTAAATTCCGCCAGTGCATCAGTTTACACGGAGATCATTGGTCATCTCAGATTGGGAGCTCTTCCCAGACCTCCACCAGGTGCCTTTTTTTTTTTTTTTTTTTTTTGCATAGCCAGTACACACATACAAAAGTAGGTCACCTTGATGTGTGGCGCTATGCCTGACCAGTGTCTGGGTGTTCTTGTGTGTTCGTGTGAACCTGACTGTGTGTTTCATTTTGTCCCCCTCACACTCCGCTCTCTGGCTGGTTGCACCTGGCTGAGCTCAAGCTCTCATTCAGTTGTAAAACCTGACATCTTTATATTCGCATTAGCATTCAAAGCAGCTGCAGAAGCATTCCCACCAGCTGGTGGAGCGAGAAACACGATGGAGGGCTAATGACAAAGGGCATCATGCGCGTAGGCCGCGTGTGCATTTGCATAAAGGGCACAAGTCCTAACAAATGACAGCGGTCATTTTAAATAAACCCTCGACTGGGCAGGGGCAGACAGAGAGGATCCATGAACCATCTGAGCAAACCAAAGAGCCCTTGAAGCTGAAAAATCCTTGACGACCTCAGGGACACGGTGGGACAAGGCCAGCCTCCACAGGGTACGGGGCACAGATCAGAACACACAGGCTGCACGCACACTAATCCGGCCAACCTCACGGCCAAGCGCTCCGTGTTGACTTTGTGCCCAGCCTCGCTTTAACATTGTGTCGAATCTTTTTTTTCTGAATCGCATCTTAAGTGTTCCATGAATTCATAGTTTGGACCCGGGTCTGTGGCGACAGTCTGCCTGCTTTTTGCAGTTGTGAGATTCAAACAGGGCCAGATTTCTTCAAGTACATATAATTTCTTCAGATGTGTATTCGGCCTCATGAGGACTGCACCGGTCCAGCAGCGTTAGAGCACTCAGGACTAAATTCAGGGAGACAGTAAAGTGGCCTTGTGCTCGGTTTCTCTTTAGGAAAGAGAAACGTCAGGACGTTCTATTTCAACTGATAAACAGACTTGGAAATAATGTTTGGATGGTGGTTTCAGGTTTCTACATGCGGTTATCTACCAACAAACCCGCAGATCTGCATCAGCGGGAGGGTTCAAGTCTTTGAAATCCTCCACTTTTCTCATTTGGATTCAGTGCACGTCCGGTTTTCCTCAGTCGGAGACTGTACACTTAGGAAGAGGTGAGGTGGGGGTGGAGGGGGGGCTGACCCGAAGAAAGGGTCGGGCCGAGCCACTCATGAAAAGGCAGCCTGACGTGACGGCACATGCCGCGTTTTGGCCCAGCCCCAAAACGTCTACGGTGAGTGGGAAACGCTGATGACGCCAGCGCGTAAATCAGCCCCTGGAACCAGGAGGTGTCCTGGTTGCGCGGTCTGAGCGGCGAACGCGGATTTGGTTACGCGCGCTCGGATTGCAGCACCGCGTCTGTCTCATCCTCCCCGCCGTCTGATTTCCTCCGGAGATGCGGCGATGCGGTGCCAGCCTCCAGTCTCCGCCGCGCGTTAAACTTTGCGGGCCAGTGAGCCGAGACCGAGTCACTGAAAGTGCCAACACGGACAACTTCATTCCCCGAGCATGACCACCACGCACGGCGGCTCTCCGGCGCCCAACCAGAGCGACCTTTCCGTGGACACTTCGGAGAAGACGGACCCCGCCGGACTGGAGAGACAAATCCGCCTGCTGCTTTTCGGCTTGTGCGTAACCATCGCGGCGGCCACCTTCGCCGGCGGCGTCTACTCGCTGCTGTCTCTCCTCCGGATGAGGAGGAAAACCTCCCTGTGTCTGATAGTGGCTTCCATGTCGGTGGATGACCTGCTCAGCGTGGTGCCCCTCTCCCTCTTCATGCTGCTCCAGTGGGAGACGGACGGACGCGAGGGGTCGGCCAGCCTCTGCACTTTATCCGGACTTCTGTACGTGTTCCAGGGGGTGTCCAGCAACATGAAGGCATGCCTTATAGCAGCCTACACTTTTTATGTCACCAAGAGATTCGGGGTGCTTCAGTCTATCCGTCGGCCGCTGAGGGTGATGTGGGCCATCGCCGGTGTGTGGGCGGTCAGCCTGACCGTCAGTGTGCTACCTTTGTGCGGGTGGGGCAGCTTTGCGCCGGCCTCCCTTGGGTGTTTCCCAAAGAGCGACAGTTTTTACATCTTGCTCCTCTTCTCTTTATACTCCCTCTGCTTCTGCGGCTTGTTGTTTTTCTTCATCCCCCTCACGTACCAGCTGCTGTGCTCCAGAGAGCCCCAGAGGACTTTGCTGTACCCCAGCTACCTGCAGATGGCGGGGGGGCTCGGCGGCTCCTCTCCCTTCTGCGACCTTCAGTCGTTTTCCCGGGACAGCCTGAACAAAAGTTTCGGCGCCTACAACGAGCTGAGCCCGAGTTCGTGCAGGACCGAGGTCAGGGAGCGAGAGGGCGGCTGTCTGTCCCCGGTGAAGGGGCAGGGGGCGGCGGCGGTGGTGGAGGACACCCCAGTCGTGTTTGCGCAAAAGCGATTCTCCATGATCCTTGCGATTGTTCGAGTCATTTTATGGATGCCACTGATGGTAAGAAAATATCATTTGACTTTTTTTTCTAATCCACATACTTTTTTTTATTAAAGGCAATTTTTTTGAAGGTTTCTGAGTGGCTTTACGTATAATTATCGCTCAAAATCCAGTGTATGCAAGTGGAGCTGGTTAACTTTCACATAACTTTTTTTAATCAACCAAGAGAGAGTCTGAGTGATCCAGTATTAATACCACCAAATGCTATAACCTTTGTCCCCTGGAGTCAAAAAAGATCCAATTGACCTTTAGTCCAAACACACAGGCTGCAAGCACACTAATCCATATGAAACATATGAAACAGAAAATACACTATTTGACTATTTGAGTGAATAGCTTAAATTGACCAACAATCTATTGGCTTTAAAACTTTGCACACATTATCAAGCTCAGTTCTTTTTTTAAGGGGATGCTAGATAAGCTTTAAAACCAGCTGTAATGTTCTACCTAAAGGGAGGAATTCATTTGGTCCCCATTGCACGATACATGGTTGCCACACAGCCTGAACTGCTGTTGCAACACTGGTTCAGACTGAGGCGATAAAATGTGCGTTTCATAAATTTCGTGCAAACAGACGCAGGTGAGAGGCAAACAGAGCAGCATTGAAACCCTGAAAAGGGACAAGCGCCAAATATGAGAGAGCAAAAACCAAGTCCAGCCTGGTTTGGTTTTATTGCAGGTTGATGCTCCCCCCATGCCTTTGTGCACAGTGAGTCCGGCTTCATCTCTGCGAATTAACCCCCCCCCACCCCCCCTCTTCCCCTCCATCTGCAGACATTGGTGCTGCTGCGTCACGCGCTGAATGCGAGCAGTTCCTCCCTGGAGACCCTCAGCTTCTTTCTCACTCTGCTCGCCCCAGCTGTCACTCCATTATTCGTGCTGTCGGAGCGCTGGATCCACATGCCGTGTGGCTGCTTCATTAACTGCAAACAGGCTCCCAGACGGGGACCATCAGGTAAACAGATTACAGCAAAGCAGCAGGCGACAAATCTACTCTGATGGTGGCGTGAAGGTGACGAAACCTACTCTGAAATCATCTCTTGCAGTGAAAAAAAAGAAGATTTGAGTTCAACCTGTCCTTCCAACAAGGCTACGGGGTGTACAAGTTGTCCCACTCCGCCTTGTCTCCGGCCCTGGAGAACCCGGCCTGTCCCACCCTCTTCGACTGTGACTTCTCGAACCCCCGACTGGATGTTCTGGAGGTGGGCGGGCTCTCAAAGCCGGGGCCCGATTTTGACCTCAGCGCCCCCTGCCCCGTGGACAGCTCGTCTCACGCGGAGCTCCTTCTGGAGGCCGGCGTAGGCGAGGCCCCCGCCGACCGCCCTCCGCTCCCCCGAGAGGGCCGCGAGGAGGACGCTGACTACCACTGCCTGGCCTCGCGCCAGGACGGCGACCTCGGCGACGCGTCCCCTGTGTTCGAGGGGGCAGAGAGGAGGCTGTCGCACGAGGTGTGTCGCAAAATCGAGCTGACGGACTGGGAGTGGTGCAGGAGTAAATCAGAGCGAACTCCCAGACAGGTATGCTTTTTAAAGGGCATTGTTCAGGACCCATTGGGGCTGTTTTGTCTGCATCTGCACTTTTGTCCTGCACCTATAAACATTTTAGAACGACCTGAGGCAGGGCTGTGATCAGATAAACACTTTAGAAACCCTTCTTCTTCACCACACACCTGCTTTATGCTGTAGTCTGTTTGGGGCCTGATTAATAGAGAGATCGATTATGACCCTATCAGCAGATATACAGCGTGTTTGAAACCTTTGTCAGCCAAAGATCTCTCCAACGTTGCAACGTAGATCCAAAAATCTAATCGGCACTCGTGACTCAGGCTATTTCATTGATTTTTGACTTGTGGATTTTGGGGAATTAAAGCCGGTGTTTAGAGTTTCCTGATCAATATTAACCAGATTTATCCACTGAAGCCTGACTCTCTTACACTTGCTCAACCTTTTCAATTCGCAGGGCATGTAGACCAAACATTGTCGCTTCGGTTCATTACGCATGTGAGCCACTATCCAGTAATCCATTTTTAATCCATTTCTTTATTTGGGGTTGACTTTCAATGCTCCTGTAATCCCAGAAGCTTAATTCTTTTTGCAGCGTATTTAAGCATAGCCAAATGTTGTTTGCTTGGCCTCGGGTGGGGTGGGGTGAGGGGGGTGGGGGGGCGCAGATGAGAATGGGGCCTCAGCCACGGGCAATGGCAGATGACTGAGCCCCTACAGGCTGGTTACGATAAATTTGCAAGCTAATTGTGATGCAGAGAAATGGCGAAGCGGGTTGGCATTTTTATGAGGCTGCAGTCATGGAAGCATTGTGCGTTATGGTTCCCCTTTACTGTGCACACTGCGAGCACATGTGTGCGTTTCTGTGCGAGCAAACTCTACAGCTGCCTCAGGCATCCATTGATTATGAACGCTGGGTAGTCACATGATGCACGAACAAGCCCGTCACATACAGACACCATCATAGCACCGTAGATCCAGGAAGCCGACCCACCCCTCTAAAAAGCTCAACGTGAAGAGCGCCGACATCAATGACAAGCACAGTCAACATCAGAAACAATAGCCGAGCTCGGGCTATTTTTGATTTATCACATTTCCAGGCTGGGGTTTGTTCCTTGTTAGCAGGCTAGATGTCATTACCCAGCATCTGCGCTGCTCATTGTCGGCCCCTCCGGCCTTCAGCATCCACAGGGAGAGCTGGAATTAGAGCTTAAAGACATCTTTACCCTCGATGTGACTTTAAAGTCGGAGGCTTAATGGAGATGTAATGCGGGTTCGGTATGTATACCACTGAAATCCGCCCGTGCCTTTTGCAAACCTGCAGAGAAAAAAAAAAAAAAAGGTAAACACTGTATGTCTACCAGCAAGGTGTGAGATGAGGCTGCATTGATTTTCAATGGACAGGAAATAACGCAACCCAAATCAATATCCTCCTGCAAACATTTCTGCTGGAATCCCAAATAGGAGCCTGTTTTCATGTGACAAACCTTTTTTTTTTTTTTTTTGCTTTATTTCATGTGTTAAACTTAAAATCTGGGCAAAATTATGAATTTAAAATGCAATTTTTTTTTTACATTTAGCATAAACACACTTAGCTTTTTCTTTTACATAAAAGGTTGGTGATATTTGGGTTAAATAATAATAGGCAATCTGATTAGGAGGCGGGGCCGCGATGTATTCATTTGCAATAAAATTTTAAAGGCTGCAAACCTGTGCAACTGCACATGACAGCGCGGCTGGAGAGACGCGAAGAAAAGACACGCTGGAGATGCTGTGCCTCAGCAAAGCATCATTCCATCAAACTAATCTAAATAATGTAGGAAGCTTAATGAGACCTCTCCACTGTGGCACCGCAGGATGCTTCTGTTTTTTTTAACCCCCTCTGGCAAGCTCCATTTTCTCAAGAACAAGTTGACAGAGGCTCACTTTGATGCCGCGCATTACATCATGGGTACTTAACATTTTTTTTTCATCTTTTTAATCATCCCCCCCCTTTGCAGAGATCAACGGGTGGTCTATCAATCCCCCTCTGCGCCTTTCAGGGCACTGTTTCGCTGCAGGCACCCACAGGGAAGACCCTGTCTCTCTCCACCTATGAAGTCAGCAGTGACGGGCTGAAAATCTCCCCCAATAACGCCAAGAAGGTAACAGGATGTTTCCTGCTGTCAGGAAAGGAGTCTGCTTCATTTTCATTAGCCTGTAGTGACGTAATGTGTATTAATGAGATACACGCTGAAAGATTTTGAAGTACTATTTTCAAGCCCAAACTCCCCTGACCCATCTTATTTATTTACTTGTCCTTCAAAGGTTGAAGTGTATCGCTCTAAATCAGTGGGACACGAGCCCAGCGCGGATGACGCAGCGTCTGGAGGTCAGGCCGGAGAGGGAAACGCCAGCGGCGCCGGTCTGGGAATGGACATCGCGCTCGGAATGGACATAGGGGCCACCGTGGGCGACACCAACGTCAAGATCCACCTGGAGGTGCTGGAGATCTGCGACAACGAGGAGGCCATGGACAGCGTCTCCATCATCTCCAACATCAGCCAGTCGTCGGCGCACGCCCGCTCGCCGTCGCTGCGCTACTCGCGCAGGGAGAACCGCTTCGTCTCCTGCGACCTGGGCGAGACGGCCTCGTACTCCCTGCTCATCCCCGGCAGCAGCAACCCGGAGGTGGAGAGCATCAACATCAGCATCCCCGACACCGTGGAGGCGCACCGGCAGAACAGCCTGCGGCAGACGCGGGAGAGCTCCGGGTACCGGGAGGAGATCCAGCTGCTGAACGAGGCCTACATGAGGCAGGCTGGCGAGAGGGAGGAGTGAAGGAGGATGCTTGGCGGCCACACACCGTGACAAATTTCCCAATCCTTCCACATCTCCGTCAGCAGATGAAAAGAACTGCCGAGTGACCCAAATAGAAACTTTATTAAACCCCAGTCTCTGTTCCTACTTCTGTACTTCCTGGTTTATGACCCCCCCCTCCTCACACACACACACGTCACGTGTTTGTAGAGTACATAGAGATTAGTCTGCGCCAAGCCAAAGAAAGCGGAGGGAAGCATAATTGGAGAGCTGCATCTGTATTCCTTGCGAGAGTTTCGGCCATATGGCAGCGTATCATAAAATAAATGAGAAATTCACTTAGGCATGGAGAGGGAGGCGTGCAGGTCTGCTTACATGTCTGATATGAAGTCAATTGTGAAGATGACTCCATTAACTCAGCTGGCTCATCGCCTGACTCGTCCCACCGTGCGTTTTTAGCTGTTATCGTTTGTCTGAACGAGCCTTGTTAGTTAATGAGGACAAGGATGTGTGGTTTTCATGTCTGCTGCCAAAAAAAATATCGATGTTCAGAGGGTCAGTCCTGCAGTATTCTTCCCTTCTTTTTACAAGCAAAGGCATAATTTAAGGAGACAAAAGACTGGGAAAATAGGAGGCAAATAAGGGAAATGTGATACCAGCGAATGAAAGAGGGAGAGGGAGAGGTGGAGTTGGTGATTGCTGAAGAAGATACTTATGCAGAGCAGCTCCTGACCAGCTCAATTTAAACAGTGTTTGTATTTTACTACAGTATCTAGGCAGCATCTGAATGTACATCACGGGGATACTTAAGGGAATCATTTCTCTGCCCGCTCGCTTTGCCGACCATCCAATCAGTGACCCTTCCTGGTTGATACGTGCATAAAATTCAGCACCAGAATAAAATTTGCAAAGTGTTGTGTTTAGGTTCTGAATGCAGAGTGCATTGGGGATATGTGTATCTGGCGAAATCTGCTTTCATGGGTGATATCTGTATTTGTGTCCATCCCTTAAATGCACATTTACATGCAGTAATAGTTAAAAAAAAAACTCAACTTTGTCAGAATAATGTGGGAATATTGGTTTTATTTTATTATTATAGTGGTTTTATTTTTCCAGGTCACCTGTTTGGCATTCACAGCAACATTGGTGCATTTTGTGCAGGCTTTTCTAATCATTGTCTTTTTGCAAGCCTCTTTCGTCACCTGCAATATGTTTCCATCATCCCTGAATGTGTTCATTAAA
Source organism: Lagocephalus sceleratus (assembly GCA_911728415.1). Classification (NCBI taxonomy): domain Eukaryota; kingdom Metazoa; phylum Chordata; class Actinopteri; order Tetraodontiformes; family Tetraodontidae; genus Lagocephalus; species Lagocephalus sceleratus. The sequence goes on from CAJVRN010000194.1 coordinate 8,023,695, forward strand.
GATTTACACCGGAAAACTGCCTCCAACGGGGCTGCGGCACACTTTTGCTTTGTCGGTCTTGGGCTAGGACAAGCGTAGAAATCCAGCTCGCTGTAACCTCTGATATTGAGCTAATGGTGCCAAATGTTTTCAGTCAAGCACGGCTTCATCGCCGCGGCCTAACAGAGTGGAAATAATTTGATCATCTGCTTGTTCTCGCTCTGGAACAGGACTTGGAGTCGACTCCCGCTCTCTTAAACGTTTGGGATCAATAACCTGTTAGCTGCGCCGCATACATCAGAAAGTCTGAATGGCTCACTCGGTGTAGAAATGCCTCCACCTTTAATACATCGTGTCAATCTCTACATGTTCTTTATCGCAGGATAAAAGCTAAATTACACACAATCATTGAATGAACAGACTGACCTAAATAGTTGGCAGACATTATTTGCAGCCATCAGTGCAGCAAAGGATGTAAATTATACGAGTAGTAGTAATTTGAATAATGAGATCATAATTGAGATATTATATATCTAAATGTTTATCAAATGCATTAATATTTTATTGTAGTATGGGTAGACCTTTAAAAATGAGTCAAGTAGAGGGTTAGAGCTACAATATTGATTATTTTAATCTGAGTTTTATTTCTTATAGTTTAGATCTGAGCATAGCATGGGTTATTTGTGTGAGATGTATCACATGCAGGAGGACTTTTTTTTTTTCGTTTAAAAAAAAGGAAAGCAGAAGAGCAAAGTGTGCGGCGAGAATCATCCATGGAACACAGGGTGGGGGTGGGGGACAGAACATATGAGTCGGTCTTATCTCCCCTCGTATCCTTTTGTTTTCACAAGCCTTCCACGACTCGGAAAAGGCTCTCATGTGTATTCCTCTGCAGACCTGAGCCACATTCTCTTGTTTTTTTTTCCTTTCTCCTCTTGGTATTCAGCCGCAGTGCCTCACTCATTTTTTAATCTCTCCTTTTCCCTTCAAGTGCCTCCTGCAGCTCAGGTAAAAGGAGCGAAATTAGCTGATTGTTGTCTGTTCTTATTGTGCCGACTGGAATTCAATACAAACAATGCTTGAGGTCAGGTCGAAGGTGGGCACGGCGGTGCTGTTTTCACAGCAACACGCATGGTGAAGGGTAGTGTGAAAAAGATACACATCTGAATGTGGTGATGAAGAGTTTTAATGACAGGGATGCAGAGCAAGAAGGTGTGATCGACTCTCTAAACCTCTCAACATCCTGCATGCAAATTTCATGCCTCCCTGTTCTCTGCTTTATGACACCAATTTGGCATGCGCTGTATTAAATTAATTTTACAAAACAGAGTGAGACATGAAAGGAAATAGAGGGAATATAATTGGTATTTAACATAATGTGCAGAAAATGATGCAAAAAATACCTTTTAGAACAACCGATTCAGGTACAAGGGCTAAAAACTTGCTATCATGATTAACTAATGACTTCCTATATGTAATGAAGTATTGAAAACTGAAAAGTAGATCAGATGTCTTTACTAAATAGATGAAGATTAATCTGATAGATAAATATGTAATGGCAGCTAAAAACCAAAGCCACAAGTGGGACATACCAGCAGTCTAAAGCTGTCATGACAGATATTTTTCATTTGGCTGTAACCTTTAAGGTCCAGACAGCAAGTCATTCCCTGATGCCCTGTTAAACTTTAGATTAACGGAGAAGTTACACTGATGGCATAAAATGTTAAAGCTCGATGGCGCTTCTTCGGAGATTAAACACGGACAGACAGAATAACAGTGCAGAATCTAACAGTATTATTAGAAATGATTAGAAGGCCCTACCCTTTCTTATTCCCAACAAAGTTTTTTTATCCAAAGGTTCAATGACGTTAACAGCGTCACCATTAAAGTCGATCAGCCACACTGAACCTTTTATCACGATGAAATGCCACGTTGGACATGATTAATGTGGCTTTTTTGCGCTGAATGGCCACTAAACTCAAATCCTCAGAGAGGCCCAGGTAATTAACCAGCCAATCACAGAGCTCTGCGACGGTGACGTCATCACGGCGCGACACGCCGGACAGGAATCAACACGGCACATTGGCAGCGTTTTGACAGCGGGAGCGCCTAAAAGCCTGAATGTTGTCATTTCGGGCGTTTAAGCGGCTGTGAGGGTTATTAAGTGTGTATGTTGACACCAAGGGAAGAGCCGCCGGTAGCTTAGCTGGGCCGGTAGTTGCCAGGCCACGTTACCGTTAGCTTGTAGCCGCCGCAGATCCTCGTTTTCCTTACCCCCCCCCGACGCCGGGATGAGTTCTGGATCCGGCGGGAGGAGAGGCAGGAGAGGGGGCCGAGGCCACCGGGATGGCAGCCGGGAGCGGTGGGACAGAGGCGGCGGGTCGAGGGGACGCGGCTCCTCGTCGTCCGACCTGGACCAGGAGCGAGGCGGGCAGCGGGGCGGCCCCCCGCCGCACCTGCGGGGCCGGGAGATCGGGCTGTGGTACGCCCGCTTCGGAGCCGTCAGGAGGAAGCAGGCTGACCGCAGAGCTGTGGGTGGCCTCTCTGGTCTCATTTCAATAACTTATGATGGGGATGTGATCTGTTTGTCGGCGCATTGCGTTCGTGAAGAGAGCAGCACGCAATGCTGGGAAGCACACGCCACTATTCCGTGATCATCTTTAGTTTAACTCTTTACCTGCCATGTTCATCTTTAGTTTAACTCTTTACCTGTCATGTTCATCTTTAGTTTAAGGGTGGTGAAATGGTTGAAGAGCGTGTCCGTGACTGAGCTCTTTCCCTTTTGCTGGTTTCAGCGGGCGGTGGTCCAAATGGATGAGTCCAGGGAGCAGCACATTACCAAGCTGCTCAATTCTGTCCAGAGCAACCACCCTGGTCCAGTTCGAGCCTCCAGCTCCGCCAACACGGGCCACTGGTAGGACTGGTGGGGTTCCCAGTCGTTACTGCAATACGTTACCGTGACTCCTGTGATGCGTTTGTGTAGTTACTTTGATGGGGATGCGCCTGAAGAGGATGAGACGGACGCCAAGTTTGAGGAAGAGGAGGACGGCGCTCATCCCGGCCAGAAGAAAGCAAGTGGGAAGTCAGGACGGTGAGGGAGCGCTTCAGAACCAGTGCCAGGGCGTCGGGGCTCGCGGGGTCTCAAGATCACAGAGCGACAAAAAGAGAAAGAAAAATGCTTTCTGTTTCTCTTTCCTGTTTTTCCTCCGCAAGTAATGTCAAAGATGAGATACCTGACACGTGGGACGACGACGACGAAGAAGAAGAGCAGCGGCCAGCGTGGCGTGATGAGAAAGAGGATAAAGAGGCGATGAGGCGGAGAGACAAAGACTTGGAGTTCTTGTTTCAGGACGTGCTCAGGAACAGTTCACTGGATGACCGATTAAAGAGAGATCTGCAGGAGAAGAAATCAGATCCCAGATACAAAGAGATGCTGGTGAGTCCGTAGTTCCTTCAAGCAGAAATAAGAACAGCCAAAAGAGTTTTTATTAAAGCTGCATTTTGATCGGGTCGTCCCCAGCAATTCAGAGAAAAGCTGCCGTCTTTTGGGATGAAAGAGGTGAGTCTTTGAGCAGCTTTCTCCAAATGTTTCTTCTTCCTCTCTTAGTAGCCTCCTCTGACCGACCTTTCATCCATTTTAAGGAGTTGATAAGCCTGATCAACTCGAACCGCGTGGTTGTGGTCAGCGGGGAGACAGGGTGCGGGAAGACCACTCAGGTCACCCAGTTCATCCTGGACGACCACATCAGCCGCGGGTTGGGCTCCGTGTGCCGGGTGGTGTGCACGCAGCCTCGCCGCATCAGCGCCATCTCGGTGTGTGTGTGTTTTTTTTTTCTCTTAAACGCCTGTCATTAACTTGGATTGGAACTCACCGTCAGTAGTGTTTTGCTTTCATTTTGCTTTAAAAAGAAAATATCCGTCTAATTCCATGTTCGTGTTTCCCCTCAGGTGGCAGAGCGCGTCGCTGCAGAGCGGGCCGAAAGCGTTGGAAATGGAAACTCCTGCGGCTACCAAATCCGCCTGCAGAGGTAAAGAAGCCACTTTACACTCTCATTCAAGTCTGCTAGTTTAATCGACAACATCTAAATTAACTCCGATTTCGTGAGGTTTGGGCCAAATATCGTGCAAATTAAAAGCTAGATGAGCTATTTACGTCAAGAGGGTAGGCGCACGTATTTACGGAGACTTTTCAAAGGTTTGCAGCGGTGCTAACACACGGGTTGTGTTGCCTTGCACACCTGCAGGATCAGTGAGAAAGAACTTCTTACCTCTTGCTGCTTTCGTCGACATTTAATTTTCATACGCCGCATTACATAAACATCCTCCGCGCGAGATCCCCCCAGCAGCCGGCGTTTCAATCAGGCCTTTAAATCTTTATGCCTGGCATGACTTTTTCATTATTTGGTTTATTCATAACTTGCCTTGGACTGACATGACACTGAAGTTTTGATTTGTCACACACACACACACACACACACACACACACACACACACAGGCAGAATTTTTAAAAGTGAAATTTCTGAATTGAATGAATATGAATTTATTTATGTATTTGTCTTATCTCGTGTGCTTTACACTTTCAGTAGCCACATTACCAAGATGAGTCAGAGCAGAAAGATCATAACTCACGAATTACAAAACATTAGTCTAACTCCTCTGGAGCAGGTTGGCAGTGCAGCTTCATCATGGCAGCGTGCCCCAGTAAAAATTAATCCGTCTGTGTAAGAGTAAAAACCCAGAGTTCACCCTGAACTTATCTTCCTCCTCCGTCACAGAGCCTCTGGCGTTGCATCTTTGAGTGCTTGCCAAGTTTCAAAGACCGTCTGCAGGGGCGATTAAAGCTAATGAGTTTGCCCAGCTTTTGCATGGCACCCAGGCTGCATTCATGAGGCTCCAGTAAATATTCAGTTATCAAGAATTCAGATCCTTAACACATGAATTTGATTAAAATGATTACAGGGAGGTGTGGATGCAGAGTGTGTGTGTGTGTGTGTGTGTGTGTGTGAGACTGGAATGAGCTGCAGGCGTCGGTGCAGGGGAATTCTAAAAATGCACACGTATTTGCAAAGTCGGTGAGACGACTTGGTGAAAAGGCGATAAGAATGCAGTGATTGAAGGTGAATTATGAATGATGGCGAATAAAGTGAGGGAAGATGCGCTCAAGTGGAGGGAAGAGATCTCAGGGATTTGGGAAGATACTGCAGATGACAGGTACAGACAGTAATATTACCGAGAAAAACCGCCGTCAGGGGAATGGAACAAATGGATCCTGCATTTAGCTGGTTTCATTTAAAGCTTTTTCTTTCATTTTTAATTTAATTGCATTTCTGCTGTTTCACAGCTCTCCCCAGGCCGCCTGGGAAATCCGATTGTTGCTTTGTTACTGGCTCGCTTTGCAGTTTCTTACTGGTGTGCAAATACAAATTGTCCTCATCATTAAGCCAGTCCTTTATACACAGCATCATGTCAGAAAATTGGCTTCTTTGCAAATAGACGACCAGCAGCCTGAAAGAAGTGAACTGCTAATGATGTCATGGAATATGTTATGCCTCTTTTAGAGATGCGAGAAGTTAAACAATAGAGAAGTTAAACAATAGAGTGGATGAAGGTATTTAGAAATGAACAGAAAATTACAAAGGCTATACTTTACTGAGCTTAATTGGTGTCTGCCAGAGAATGTAAAGTCTGTCTACTTTTTTTTTTTCTCTCTCCTCACATCTCCCCAGCCGGTTACCACGGAGACAGGGGTCGGTTCTGTACTGTACAACAGGCATAATTCTTCAGTGGCTTCGCTCAGACCCGTGAGTCTCCCGCCAACCCCTCCTCTGTTGCCCTATGTGCATCCTCCGCCTGCACGTCTCATGTTGGTTTGGTTTTTCATCTTTGTTCCTGCTTTCATTTTTCCCGTTCTTCAAACCCCTTTACGTTCTGCCCCTGTTCATTTGTGGTCGAGTGTGCTGGTTGCAGAAGAATCATTAGTATGGGTCCCCTGTTCGTGTCGGCAGTAATGGGATTACACACGCGCGCACACACACACACACTCACATCCAGGTAGAGCTTTTGTTGATTTATTCTTCCTCGCTCATCCTTTCCTGAGGGTCTGCAGTAGAAAAATCTTCAGGAATGAGCCACAGCGTCAGTGACACTTTAACCTTTTCATTAGTACGTCATTTCAGTACCTCGCTGTGCAGAGTGCTTTTGTTAAACTGTTGTTCACACCCTTTAAAAGCCTGGTGAGACAGGGCACGTGGACGTAACACCTCTATTCAAACGAATACAGCATTCCAAACATCTCACATATTGAATTTAGAAAGAAACATCACAACATTGGATCTGAAATCAAGCAGGCATGTCAACAGGATTTTTTTTTTTTTTTTTTTTTTAATATGTCTACCTGTACAACAGGCTTTTGTCCAGCATCAGTCACCTGGTGCTGGATGAAATCCATGAGAGAAACCTGCAGTCGGACGTGTTGCTCATCATCGTGAAGAACCTGCTCAGCCTTCGGGATGACCTTAAAGTCATCCTCATGAGCGCCACGCTCAATGCAGAGAAGTTCTCCAAATATTTCGGTAGGCGGTGCCACAAATATTAGCTGCAACTGCGGGGGGGAAAAAAGGAAAAAAAAATCCTTAATCCTTACCTGCTTCAACTCCCTGCAGACAGGTGCCCAATGATCCACATTCCTGGTTTCACCTTCCCAGTGGAGGAGTTTCTGCTGGAGGATGTTGTTCAGATGATCAGGTGGGCTGAAATACTACAGAAAGTGACTCAAGTTAAACATCCTTTTACAATAAACATAAACTGGAGGGATTCTCTCCTTTCAGGCATTGTCCTCAGAAGAACGAGAGACGGCCCAGCAGGAAAAAAAGTTTTTGGCAGGGCCGGAATTTCAGGCCCGAGAAGGAGGAGAAAGAGGCAGAGTACCTGGAAAGCTGGCCCTGTTATGCACGCACCCTAAGAGACAGGTTCTGTGTGACGGCGAGAAGGTTAAGGTTTAAATCTGCAGAGTTGCTGTTTGTACTAAAAGACCATGCAAACGTCCACGTGTTTCACAGATACTCTGAAGACACCATCGAAGCACTGGAGATGTTGGACAGCGATGAGAAGATCGACTTGGAGCTGATCGCGTCGCTCATCCGCCACATCGTGCTTAATGAAGGGGTGAGTTTAACGCCGCATGTCTGATCTCAGGGCATCAGCCCGTCAGGAAAACACATAAAAGCGCCTTTCAGAGAACCCATTTGGTGACTTAACTTGACTTCTAAGTTTCAATAATGAGATAATGTTTCAGATGAAACAACAACAGATAGATGCACAGACTGATGGCCGATGGAGAGAATAGATGTGATGTTTCGTAGGTAGAACAGATGGAAGGAACAGGAGGACCAGCTCCCGATCACAGTGGTGTTGAGGCAGAGGAAATAACAGATCCTGTTAGCAGATACAGCTCAGTATGTGCTAATGAGCAGCTGAACAGATGCTCTCCCACGGCACTTTTTAAAACGTCCAATTTGAAACGGCGTGGAGAAATATCTCTTCTATACAGTTCAGTGGTGTCTAAGAGCGGAAAATTCCAGTTAAAAAAAAAAAAACAGCTTTAGAAACTCACTTTGTCAGTGCAAGGCTGACAATGAAAATAAATAAGGTAAATGAGAGTTTGTGTCTGTGTTCCTGAGGAGCGAACGGCTGCGAGCAGATGAAGGACAGACCAGAACAGAGAACCCCTAATGCAGATAGACAGAATAATTAGCCCCCTTCATCTGAAACCCTATCTGTATCAGTCATGGCCGCCCTGATCCATTCAGATGATTTGCCACGGCTCCATCCCAGGGAGGAGAGGGAACCATCTGATTCACCGTTACCGCTCGGTGCCCAGGCGTCCTGCCAGACTTTCCACAGTGATGATTGCTTAATTATGTCATAGAGGTCTGTCATTAGACACCTATTGGGTTGACATGTAGCCATTAATGAACGCCTGCTGGGTTCACGACTTGTGTGTGTTTATGCGGGTGGTTTCAAATGTGTGCTGCACAGAAAATACAAAGCTCTTTGTATGTGATGTTTAGGTAGAATAAAGTCACATACAGAGATAGTAGCATGTGTGTGCGCACACATATACACACACACACACACACACACAGTCCCTTGTGGTTACAGGGGAAGAGAACTGGTAATAATAATTAGTTTTAATTAAAAGGAAGGGTTTTTCAGAGCCTGCTTTTTATATCCCAAACTCCATCTTTCTCTCAGGAAATGAATAACTAACAGAGTCTATTCTATTTTTAAAGGATGATTATTTTATAACAACTTAATATCATCCTGAGAATGTATTTGTTTAAATGGACCTCTTTGATGTGATGATATATTTATCTAGAAAGCTTTCAATGTTGTCACATGAATCAGTGGGAAGTCATTATCTGGTACCTGGCGGAATTCTCGCCTTTGTCTCTTCCTCCATTTCAGGGACTTTAGTTTGTTTACTGGCATGAAAGAGCGGAGAATTTATTATTTTCTGTGATGCGGACGCTGGTGTCCAGAGTTGGTTTTAGCAGGCAGCGGTCAGCAGTGTTGTGTGCTTGAATGTGGAGGCAGGAGGCTCGGGGCGATCTCCTCTCAGGATCAACTCGGCTCCTCCAAGGTCACAGAGCTGTTGTTGCCAGAACTCTTGTGGCGGGTTGATGTTTTTGTAGCGCTTCTCTTTCTTTATTCTCTTAGAGGCAGCGTGCTCTTGCCTGTATTTGATCATTGTTGTGGCCTCTGTGTGTCTGACAGGAAGGAGCCATCTTAGTGTTCCTGCCTGGCTGGGATGGCATCAGCAGCCTCAACGACCTGCTCATGGCCCAGCAGATGTTTCGATCAGGTATTCATCCAGGCTACGCTGGTGCAGCTGGCCAGTATTGGTCTGTGTGCAATGCCTTTTCCAGTGATGAGCTGCTCTTATCTGATTTGAAACTATTCACTAAAATCAGATAACACACACACAAACACACACACACTTGCATCGATATATTCCCTAGACAACTAACTAATCACTTCCCCACTTTGCTAGTAGAATGCATTTTGTTTTGGTACTCAATATGTAGCAAGAATACACACACACGCATGCACATGCGCACACACCCACACAATAAACTTTGTTACATCCCTGTAGTCAGTAGCGAGTGGAAGACGGGCATTTTCGTAGTGCTGGAATAGCTGCGCTTTCAGGCTGACGTTTATATATATGTCCAGGGTGAGTTTGAGAAAGCTCTCTGAGCTTTCAACTCTTTCACACACATTTTTGCCACTTCATGGTTCACACATGCATCCATCAGCGTTTTACCCGAGGTTACACACTCGCCTTCTGAGGCCAAAGAAGTAAATGCCGTTTCACTGAAATGTTCCGGGCAATTTGCATCCAAAATAAATTGTTATTCTGAGCAGAGTTTTTCTAAAATGAGATCAAATATATATGTACTGGGGTCTGATTCTAAATGTGTTCGATATTTTCATAATGGTTAAATAAATAAAAGTGGAATCTGCCTTCTGAGTAGATGCCAAGGTTATACTGCGAGACGTGATTGTGCTGCTTCAAGCACCAGCGCAAGTGCTTAATGTCATCCAAAACATTTTAAGTCTAGATGTTTTTGTTCTGTTTTTCAGACCGATTCATCATCATCCCCTTGCACTCCCTCATGCCTACAGTTAATCAAACGCAGGTCAGCTCTACTCGTTTTTTCCCTCCTCGCGCTTCTCTCTGATGTGACCGTGCCTTTTTTTTTCCTTTTCCAATATCTGAAGTCGGGGTTCATCTTTGTCTCTCGCTCCTCTCAGGTGTTCAAGAGACCTCCCCCCGGAGTTAGAAAGATTGTGATTGCTACCAACATAGCTGAGACCAGGTATGGCTGGGTTTGTTTTTCTTTTGTTTGTTTTGTTTTTTTGTTTGTTTTTTTTTTAACCAAATTAATCGAAGGAAGGGGAAGTGGGCCCAATTAAGAGTTGTTTTTGAGAGTGCTTTTGCACACTGTCATAGCGCAGGCTGGATTTCTGACAGGCAGTTAGCTGATGCATTCACAGAGCTTCAGCAATCATGACGCCGCCTCACAACGCTCCGCTAAATATAGAGCCTAAATCGAAAATGGTTTATTCCCCCCCCCCCCATGTGAGTGTCAGCTATGGATTTTTATTTTTTTTTTCTTTTTGACAGGCCTCCTTTGAAGTCTTTTTTTAAACTCCGTCTGATTCGGTCTCTTTTTCTCCGTCTGCCTCATCTGTCTGCCTCTGCTCTTCCTCGCAGCATCACCATAGACGACGTCGTCTACGTGATAGACGGAGGCAAAATTAAGGAGACCCACTTCGACACCAACAACAACATCAGCACCATGACGGAGGAGTGGGTCAGCCTGGCCAATGCCAAACAGAGGAAAGGACGTGCTGGCAGGTGCGTGCGCAAGGCGACATTGCCTGTATAATGTCCCTGTGGGCGCGTGGCCCCACGTCTGGAAGGAACATTTGCCGCCTTCTGTCGCCGCAGCCTTCTGTCAGTCAGCGCCGTCCCGTCTTCATCTGTAAACAGCAAGAGCGCGTTTTCCTGTCGGGCTCTAACAAAGAGAACAACAGCCAATTAGCATGAGCCGCTCACCGACCGCAAGTCTCACCCCATTGATTTCAAATTAAGCTCCCGTCACAGCACAGATAGGACACACACACACACACACACACACCCCTACTGTGCTCATTTCTCCTGTGTACATCTGCAGGGTGTGCCCGGGGAAGTGTTACCACTTGTACAACGGTCTGAGGGCCAGCCTGATGGATGCCTATCAGCTGCCCGAAATCCTGCGGACGCCTCTGCAGGAGCTGTGCCTGCAGATCAAGGTTGTGTGTGTGTTTTTGTGTGTTTGTGTGTGTGTGTGTGTGTGTGTGTGTGTGATACAGAACAGATGAAATGAGGGCTACGAATGAGTTTTGGGGTTGGGCGAGCAAGGATGCTGTTTTCAGTCTTGGGTGCTGATTTGGATCCTGCCTAATGAGAACATTCTTTGCTGACTCATGCTGTATGCCCCCTTTTACTTTCCCTCAGTCTTCATCAGGGCCTCACGGCTTCCACTACCAGCCGCTTTCTTTCTTTCTTTGGTTTCTTCCCATCTGTTCGTCCTCTCTTTAAACTCGGCTCACTTATATTTCAACACATGCAAATGGAACATTGAGCCAAAGTTCACTCAGATATAGCCTCTGCAACGGTGGCTTCTGTTTCATTCGGAGGGTAGTGTGTAATGTGTGGGGGGTTTTAATTCTTTATTTTTTTTTAAAGCTTGTGGTTGAGAGGCAGGCTAATGCATCAGGCCGTCCTTAAATTTAGAGAACTCTGCCATCACACCCGGGCAGAGTCTCTCTGGTGTGAGTTGATGTTTCCCTTTGAAATTCAAAGCCGCTAGGGCTTAAATTTAAGTTTAGATGTCAGTAAAGAGACATAAGTGCTTCTTTTATTGCCACTTGATCACTAAATATATATTGCACTACTCCTTTTTACATATATAATATAAAAATCTCCGTAGACACAAAGAGCAAACATGAGATTTGTTGTAATTCGAGACTGTTGAGTGTTGTTTTTCCTCCTGTACTTAATGCAATCCGCCCTCTAATTCACACCATTAGGGCCAGTATTTATCGGGAAGCAGAGTAAAGCACGCATTAATGTGGTGTGTGTAACCCAATGTGGTTTCCAGATACTGAAGCTTGGCTCCATCGCTCGGTTTTTGGAGAAAGCCTTGGACCCTCCCACAGAAAAAGCTGTCAGTCTGGCCATCAAGAACCTCACAGATCTGGTAAGAGAGCGAGCGAGGTGTAATTGCGCACCGCCGCGGTGTTAGGAATAAAAGCAGCGGCACAGGTGACCCCAGGCTGAGAGCATGCATGTGTGTGTGGGGTCAGAATGCGCTGGACCACGCTGAGAACCTAACGGCACTGGGGTTCCACCTGGCCCGCCTCCCCGTGGAGCCCCACATCGGCAAGCTGATCCTGTTCGGGGCTCTGCTGGGCTGCCTCGACCCCGTCCTCACCATCGCCGCTTCGCTCAGCTTCAAGGACCCCTTCTTCATACCCCTGGTAGGGCACGGCAGCGGCAGCTCGGCACCGGAGCGCACGCGCGTGACCTCATTCCTGCTGCGCGTTTTTCCCCCCAGGGCAAAGAGAAGATGGCAGACATGAGGAGGAAGGTGCTGTCAAGAGACTCCAAGAGCGACCACCTCACCATCATCAATGCTTTCCAGGTGCCCCCAGCCCCCGTCCGCCTCTTTGCTCTCTCTCGAGCATCGACCCCGCGCTAACTTACCCTTGATTGCCCGATGGCGTAGGGATGGGAGCAAGCGAAGCAGCGCGGCGGCAGGTACGAGAGGGAGTACTGCTGGGACAACTTCCTGTCCGCCAACACGCTCCAGGTGAGCCGGACTCTCGGTTCGGAACAGGCAAATAAAGACGCTCCCCGTTTAAAGCCTTCTCTTCTCTTCTCTTCTGACTCAGATGCTACAAAACATGAAAGGTCAGTTCGCCGAGCATCTGATGCACGCCGGCTTCGTCAGCAGCCCTGACCCCAAAGACCCCAAATCCAACGTGAACTCAGGTGAGCCGGAGCTCTGCTGGTTGTTTTTGGTTTTTTTTTTTCCTTTCTTTTCACCGACGAACGCGCAAGAGCTCATCGAATCTGTTCCTCCCCCAGATAACGAGAAGTTAATCAAGGCTGTGATCGTCGCTGGTCTGTACCCGAAGGTGGCCACCATCAGGCCGTCTTACAGCAAGAAGAGACCCGGGTGAGCGCGTGGAGTCGGAGAGCAGCAGGAAACAACAAAATGATGGAGACGGTGAAGAGGCATCGCGCCGCAGCCTCTCATCAGCCCCCCCGATAATTACCTTCGGCTGAAGATAGATGTGGTGTAGAATTGGCCCTGTTTTTTTTTTGTTTTTTTTTCCCTCCTTCCTCCGGCTGAGAGGAAAATCAATGCGGCCGTCATTAAGCCGGCCCTCGGGCCGCGGACGGCGGCGCCGGCTCTCGCTCCATCGCGAGCCGAAACGGACGAGCCGGTACTTGTTGAAGATGTTTTGTCGCGGCGGTCGGCTTTGTGTGGCCGACGCCCGCTGCTTTGATTTTCAGGGAGGATTTGAGGATTACAGAACTTTGATTTTATTTCCAGTCTGACAAAATATATTTGTTCATACATGTCTTATTAAGTCCAAAGTGCCTAAGGAGTTCTTTTGCTTGATTTACTTTGAGGTTAATTTGAGTAACTTGAATAACAACACTGAGTTTTTTTGTATTTATACGTTTTTGTATGAGAAGCTTATAAATCGTAGTATTTTGGCTCATCTTTAGTAGTATCTTGTCTCATCTTTAGTAGTATCTTGTCTCATCTTTAGTAGTATCTTGTCTCATCTTTAGTAGTATTTTGTCTCATCTTTAGTAGTATTTTGTCTCATCTTTAGTAGTATCTTGTCTCATCTTTAGTAGTATCTTGTCTCATCTTTAGTAGTATTTTGTCTCATCTTTAGTAGTATTTTGTCTCATCTTTAGTAGTATTTTGTCTCATCTTTATTAGTATCTTGTCTCATCTTTAGTAGTATTTTGTCTCATCTTTAGTAGTATCTTGTTTCATCTTTAGTAGTATTTTGTCTCATCTTTAGTAGTATTTTGTCTCATCTTTAGTAGTATCTTGTCTCATCTTTAGTAGTATTTTGTCTCATCGTTAAAGGTGTTTGTCTCTCCACAGGGTGAAGGTGTACACACAGGCTGACGGGAGGGTTTACATCCACCCCAAGTCAGTGAACGCCGAAGAGAAGGAGTTCAACTACAAGTGGCTCATTTACCACCTGAAGATGCGAACGAGCAGCGTGAGTAGGCGAGGATCGCCCCCCCGATTGTTGCGCAGGGCGGGTGTTTAAAGGTTGGCAGGGCCGTCACATACACTCCACAATGGATGAATATTTGATTCTGAAATGGCCTTTCAACTCCTTCAAAGGCCGCAGCGCATCAAAGCTCCCCTCAGCAGCGTCAGAGGTGGCGCAGGCGAGGGTGAAACAGTCAGCGCGGCTCCCCGCCTCCCCCCACCCCCCTTTGTTCCGTCTCGTCGCGGGCCGCCGCCATAACGTGATGTTTTTGCTCCCCGGGAAGCGCCCTCCACGGCACGCATCCATCAGACCATCCGGAGCGCGGAGTTATCAAAGCGGCTCGCTGTTAAAGGGGCGACCGTGAGGGAACTGGAGGAGAATTAAGAAAGCGCCGCAACAGGCTGGATACGCGTTCACGGTCAAATCTTTAATGTGGGAAAATTGATAAACGGCGCGCGGCGTGCGTGGGAGGAGAGAATGGAGAGAAGCGGGTTTCCAGGGCGCAGTGACATTTTTGACACCGGCAACTCTCCTCGCTAATGGGATGCTTTCAGCCCTCGCCTCAGAGGGGCCGTCCGCCTCGTTACCAAACGCCACGCCGCCGTTTTTAATGTGTTTCTCTTGCACCTAATCGTCAACACCGCCGCGTCCGCAGATCTTCCTGTACGACTGCACCGAGGTGTCGCCGTTCTCGCTGCTGTTCTTCGGCGGGGACATCACGATCCAGAAGGACGACGGCGACGAGACGGTGGCCGTGGACCAGTGGATCGTCTTCAGGTGCCCGGCGCGCATCGCTCACCTCGTCAAGGTAGGCGGAGGCGACGGAGGCGGCGGCGGCGCGACAAGGTCAGGGGACCTCTAAGGGACCTCTAACCCGCGCGTGTCTCCTGAACAGAGCTTGAAGAAAGAGCTGGATGCTCTGCTGGAGGAGAAAATCCAGAGCCCCGCGCCGGTGGACTGGCAGAACAGTCAGTCCAAAGACTGCGCGGTCATCAGCGCCATCATCGACCTTATCACCACTCAGGAGAAGCCCTCCGGCGGCGGCGGCGGCAGGGGCTGCGACGGAGCGCCTCCCCCGAGAGGACAACACTTTTACTTCGATGACGAAGACGACGACGACGATTAGCAGACTTCATTCCGAGAAACGAGCGGCCGCCTCCAGGTACAGCTACAATATTTATGCCAGCCATCTTCCGCCGATGTGACGGCGCTCCAGAGGGTCACGTCCAGGACAGGCTTCTGGGAAGTGTTACGCACTTGAACGATTGAATTCATTTCTCTTTTTTTTTTTTTTTGTCTTCTGCCAGCATTTTACGAGAAACTACTCGGTAGTTCTTTTGTTTTCTATTACTCATTCTCGCGTGTTGACGAAAGCCGCATTAAAAACAGACGCGCCATCAAATGTTTTGCTGAATTCGCCTCCAAATCTGAATTCACATTGATTTATCAAACATTGTTGACACAACAGGGGCCAAGAAATGACAGTTTTATTTACAGAGGCTGATTAAAATATATAAAAATCGACTTGGGCAATATAAATATTCCAGAAAACATTTGGAATTCAGGGTCGTTTTACATATTTACATTTACACAGTTGATTTACAGTAATTATAATTATACACATGTGACATCGCGGCTCATTTTCCCTGAGTGCAAACACCAAATCTGCTCTGGCCTCACTGAAAGCGGATTCTTATGCTGTTCCTTCTCCTGCGACGTCTCCGCACAGTCACAGTCGTCATTTGAGCCGCGCTGCCTCTCATCACAACACTCTGACCGGTCATTTCCTGCGGCTGGGCGAGGCGCAAGAAAAGGGAAAAAAAAAAGAAAAGAAAAAACTCCCCCCTAGACAAGAGCGGAGCCTCTCGTCGCTTCTCGGCGCAAACTTCATTCCTGCTGGCCAGTAAAAATCACTGAAAAATCCTCATTAACCCACCACCTCTGGCAGGAGGGCTGCGCCATATTTCAAGCTGTCGAAATCAGCGAGGGGATAAAGGCGGGAATAAAAGGCCATTTATGACAGATTAAAAGAGCAACACGGGGGGGGGCGGGGGGTCAATGATGACAGCAGATTAAACCTCAGGATGACTGTAATTCCTGATATCGTCTCAGTTTATGTGTTCAATTGGCTCAAAGCACAGGCGTCTATATACATATATATATATATATATATATATATATACACACACATATATACATACATACACGTATATATATACGTACATACACGTATATATACACATGTATATATATATAGATATATATATATATATAGATATATATATATAGATATGTATAGAGTTAAGCTGCTCTTGTATTTATATTGTGTTAAAGGCAAATTACCTGAGCCAGGGAGCTCACCAGACTGGTTTGACACATTCAGTCCACTGTACATTATTTACACTCAATATATAAAAATTAAATGTACAACACGTCACCGGCAGTCAGAACAGTGACCGACGGCCGCGCCAGGCTCCGTTCACACGTTGGTCTCCAGCCCCTTCAGGCGGTCCATCCTCTGCACGTTCCGCTCGATGGTGGCGGGGCACGTGATGGGCTCGCCGCACTCGGCGAGAAACCAGCCCCTCTCTCCGTCCCGCAGCCGCTCGCCCTCGTACCAGCCTAGGGAAGGGGCGAGAAGGGAAGTCAACGTCCGCGCGCCTCGCCGGCTGCATCCTTTGATGCCCGGCGGGGCCAGGAGATGAAAGCCGGCCCTGGCGGCTTTGAAAGCGGACGACCTTTGGTCCGTGTGATTTCAGATCTCCAGAAAGGAAGGAAGCGTTTAAGCCAGAGGTCAGAGCAGAGGAGGGGGAAGAATATGAAAGGATGCAAATCGATGCAAATCAGCAGAAATAAATCTGGGTAAATTAAAAAAAAAAACAAAACAACAATGATAGTACCATCTTCTACAGTCTGGGACACGAGCACCACGTCGGCCACCTGAAGGGACAGCTCATCCGGCTGCTTGGCCGTGTACGTTCTGATCACTTCCACCTGCATGGAGTCTGGAAAATACACAAAAAAAAAAAAATAAAAAACGTGCCAAATGAAAGGCGCGATGTCAGCAAACGGCCGCATGGGGGCGCAAAAGGGCAGCGTTGTAGCTGGGCTTACTGGTTCTGTCTGGACACTTGTTGCTGACATTCTGGCCCAGAGCGCTGATCCATCTGGCACGCTCGTTCCTAAACACACAAAAAACAGGTTATTGTAGCGGTGAGATTACAAAAAAATAAAAGTAAACAAAATTATTAACAGTACCTGTAGTATGACAAAGAACTGTTTGTGTCCTTCAGTTTAGTGAATTTCAATGTAGCAATTGTATTTATGTTTGGTATAATCAAGACGGCCTCTAGTCACTTTTAAAGGAAAAAAACACACTTGTAAAAGATGTGGTCAAAATAAAAGACTTTCCTGGCAAAATTCTGATTTTTCTTTTCAAAATACATCAAACACAACTTAAACTAAAATTGGAATTATGAAAACCAAACTTAAACTGTATCCTATGCACCTGCTGAATGGTAATTATTAAAGCTCTTAAACGGGGCAGAATAAAAGTACATTTGCCTCCAAGTACACAAGCAAGAGCAACTGGATGTGGTTTGATTGTATGCTTATTGTAAAAGCACAAGAAACAGGAAAGTGAACGTTCCCTCACACAGGCCAACATGCTGTTAGAGTAGATGGATGTTATTTGTTGCCGTGCGAGTTTAGTCTTCCATTCTTCCTTCTGTCCTTCGTCAATAACAGAGACAAGGTGTGTTTTCAGCCGGAGTACAAACACAAAAGCTGATACAACAGAAGAGGACAAGCCTCCTTTCTCTTTCTCTTTCTCTCTCATGTATGTTTCGTGTGTGTGTGTGTGTGTGTGTGTGTGTGTGTGTGTGTGTGTGTGTGTGTGTGTGTGTGTGTGTGTGTGTGTGTGTGTGTGTGGTGGGGGGGCAAACAGGTCAATTCACACGGGTCAGATTTCCAGAAACTCAATCTCGTAATTCACCTGTTTTCATTCGCTACCGAAGGGAGAGGTGTGGATTTAGAGAGATCCGCAGAGGGGGAGATAAGGGGGTTCAGGAAATGAAATGTGGCCATGGGAGGGGGGCCGGCGACCCCTCGGTGAGTCAGAGACGCTGAAGCGGACCTCCAACGCTCCCGTGAGTCAGTCCTCGTTATTGTGCTCCAATTGTTCACGCTGCTTTGTTCCTCTCCAGGACACACACACACACACACACAGTCCACCAGTGAGGTGGTGTCAACCCAAAACCAGTCATCAGTGTGTCCTGAAAAAAAATATTCTGTGGATTAAAAGTGCTGACTAAGCCCAGTGTGGAGCCACAATGCTGGATTATGTCGTCTGAAACCAGTCGATTGACCCAATTCAACTTTTAAGCAGTTTATATCCTGCACACCTTTTTAATCTGACAATATCGCAGTGCTTTTATACTGAAAATGATTCTTCCTCTGAAGAACTAGAGTTAAAAGAAATGCCAAATTTATTTTTTTTATTCATTAAAAAGCTCAAAATAATAAAAGGGAGGTGAATTAGCCACTTTCGAGGGTGCATACACTTAAGGTTTCATCACAGATCGGACCCAAGAGCTGCTTAGCCCTGATTTACCCCTGGACCCTCATGGCAGCGCACTTCCTGCTACTAAAATAACACAAATTCTTCAACAAAGCCCTCAGCAATACACAAATATGTCAGATATGCACCCGCGGGTGTTCGAAAAGGCTCGAACGGATCGGCAACCATGACGCAGAATGCCGAAGAGGCTCAGGTACTAAAATAAGCCGTGTTTACTTTCCACGCTGGCATGTGAGGCTGCTATCTGCGCGGGCTGCAGGCGACTGACCCCCCCTCAACCCAGCCGCGGCTGCCTTTATCAGTTTATTGACTCTCAAACCGAGTCCGTGTCTCCACTCGGGTCAGAACAGAAAAAAAAGTTTGTACCAGAAAAAAAAAAAAAACAGGCCCAAGACACAAGAACAGCCTGTGCTCTGTTACGTAACCGCTTTTGTTGCCCGCCCGGCTCGCGGAGCTGGTCGGCTGCAGACTTGTGTGGCGGCTCTGTTCCCGCTCAGAGGGACCATTCAGGGGACGGGACGCCACTCCGGCGTGCGTGCGACCGACAAGACGGGACGCGGGAGAAAACGGAAGAGGCTCGCAAACGCGCGCGCACAAACACACACACACACACACACACAGACGGGCGACCTTATGTCATCTCCAGTCCAGATGTCTGTCTGGATTCCTGATGGCTAAAGTTACAGATGTGGCAGACGAGCAGCCTCGCGCGCCTGAGCCGAGCCTCAAACGGCGAAGAAGCGACGGGGGGGGCCCACGCTGGCAAGTGACATTTTCTGAAGGGGGTGAGGGAGGAGGAGGGGGGGGTCTTTTCCCCACAAAAGCAGCACAGGCCCACCTTCGGAGTACGTGGAATTTCACACGGACGTCCGACTCGGGAGCTCGAGATACTTTGATTTGGAGCAAAGCAACGAGCCGCTCCGACCCGAAGCTCCTTTATTTCCCACAAACGAAACGAAACTCGTATCCCGGATCAGTGGGATGTTACAGCAGAACCAAGCGAATCACAAAAGAACACAAGGCAGCATATACGTGCACATTTAGGTGACCCTGGGTGTGTTTTTGAACTCCTCACTATCAAACGCTCCGTCAGATCACGACGTTGTTGAGCCCATGATGAAAAGGGGTTTGATGGATCATCGATCGCTTTTGAAAGTGACGCCGTTTTTGCCGTAACCGCTCATTAAGGAGGGAGAGAGGCGCGGGGAGGAGCTTTAATCAGGGCGCATATTTAAAGGGCAGGGCTGAGACGATTACTCCAAAATGATCAAGTGATCTGGAGGCACCAGGAAAAGCTCCAGGCCTTTATTCCTCCACACATTTAATCTCCAATCAATAATGAAAATGGTCATTAGCCGTTCTCCACGCAGTTTCAGGGAAATGAATCTTCGGGATTCATTATTGTCCCGGTTTTGACAAAAAAAAAAAAGAAAAAAAGACTGAAATAGGCCGACTACTGTGCTGCCACTTCCATGTGTCAAGCTGAGTTAGATCACTAATTTGGGATGAATGGCTGCAGGAAGAAGAAGTTATTCTGCGCTCATCCCGAACAAAGACGAGACTCTGGCGAGCGGCTAACAGATGATACACGCGGCCCCAGCGAAGCACTCGGGAGAATGAGGGGAAAAAAAAATACTGGCGAGGAGGACGGCGGGGGAGGGATGGCCGTGGGAAACCTGCTTAACAATGCGCTGCTGCTAGGCAACAGTTCAAATAGCACCAGGCAATTGGGGGGGGGTACTACAGTGAGTGGACTTCTGCACCTTTCACGCTCATACACACATCACTACAAGAAGGCCGAGGGCCCCGAAACCCACGCTATCAGAGGAGGGCAACTCGGGGGCTTTCCAGGATGACACACAGGAGAATGCGAGCGCGAGTAAATGAGACCCCCCCCCCCAATAAAGAGCATGGAACTCAAGAGGCAGCAAATTCAAGCGGTGGTAGTGATCTTCTCATCTACATGTGAAAACAGGAAACAGTATCAGTCGGCAATTAAAAAACTAGATAGTGAACAAATGAAGAAAGCCACAGAGATGTTGAACATATCAAGATGGTTCGTACATTACAAGGTGAGGGGTCAGTAATCTGACATACGTGAATGCACTATACTTGTGGGATCCACGCAATATATGACGTGTGACAGAATGTAAACGATCACAAATAATGGTGAGCTGTCACACCAGAGCTGTCCGCTTCGAGCTCATCAGCATAGACAGAACGCTTCGTGCGGGCACCTGTGAACGCTCGTGTGAACCAAACAAGGGGTCGCTCTTCTTTCCCAACACTGATCCACACGCACGAGCCCCCACACGTTTCTAGAGAAGGACGAGCGCGGCGCAGAGGGTGATGCTCCCAACAGTCGAGTCGAAGCGCAGCCTCGGTGACGATGATACAAAGGGACGCTTTGTAAGAGTGCAGGAATGAGGAGGAACGAGCCCGCACGTATGAAAACACTCCTGAACAAAGCCCTGAGCCGCAGCACGTAATTACAGCGAGGAGCGCGTGCACGCGGGACCTCTAACGCCAGAACAAATAATCCCAGTGCGATGCCCGGTGTATGACAGGTCCCTGGCTCCTCTGGGTTATATAATCTAAAGAAACACCGACGCTTCGCACTCTCACTGCGAGCTGGAGGAGCGAGCGCAGCTACAGTCGCTCCTGCGCAGTTTCCCTCCGTTTTTTTTTTGAGGTCGGTTTCTCCGATAACATCGACGCTACCGCAAAGAGCTGCAAGATGCTCGGACCGAGGGACGGTGATCCGGTCCGTGGAACCGTGCGTGCTACGCTATAAGAGTGAATACATTTCCTCGGAAACGCAAACAATCGGCCGTCGGGCTCGGGTGGTGACTGGAGACGGGATGTAAGATAATATCCCTGTGACCTGTGTGAGACTCCGAAATCAGAGCTCAGCGGAGAGGCGAGCGGTTTTATGGAGACCAACGTTAAGCCTTTAAAAACATGGCGCTGAAGCTCGCTCAGCCTTCCTGGACCTGGAAAAATCAAGCCTTATCTCACGGCCCATGAACACGTCTGCTCAAAGGTGAAGCTTTTAACTGGCACGTCATCGGAAAGTTCGCTCCAGCGGGTTTACAAGCCCGAACCCTTGAACCTGGAGCTTAGATGAAATAGAAGGGGGGGGGGGGGTAGTATAAAATTAAAAAAAACGAAAAAAGCACTCACAGCAACTCCGTCCCCAGGATCATGGTGACTTTTTCGCCCGAGTGGTTGCTACGGAAACGCAGGCGGAAGAGGTGGCTGGCGCCGGCCTGGCGCGAGCCGAGCATGCTGGCTGTGCTCCTGATGGGCGACAGGTTGAGGTCCTCGGGCTGGCAGGGGCCCACCCAGATCTGGTCCCGCAGGGCGTAGTCGATGACGGTGTAACTGTCCTCGCTGGAGAAGATGGAAAGTGCAGTGAGGGTTCGAGGAGGCGGAACACTGACGTCACAGTCGATGAAAAACCCAACGGATCGTTAATTGGACCATCAGTCACCCGACTTAACTTTTTTTTTTTTTAGTAACTTTAACGGCCCCCAAACGTTCCCTGGGACCCGGCCGTGGAGATCTCCTCTCCACGAGCACTGGACCTGCCGTACGGCCCCAAATGAACGTCTGCATTCCCGTCCCTGCCCAGAAACACCATCAGTCACCAGGTGGAGCTTAGAGAAGATACATATCGTGCCTGATGCAGCAGACTGCTACTAAATCACGACCTGTAAATCTTTAAGGATGAATTGTGCGCTTACATCCTTCTCCCTGGGCGGTGAAGATAATCAACTCCACCTGCCTCAACTCCACAATTCACATCACGCCTCACATCACACGCTGCAGTCAATGCGCCGCCCGTGCTCCGTTTTTAATACGTGCCTACATTTCCCAAGAGCCCCCTTTACCGGAGCGTGAACCTCCGTCTGTCTCGCGCTGCACTGGATCGGTTGGAGAACATCTGGAGCCGATTATCAAACATGCTCGTCCAGGAGCGAACCTGTATGGGAGCGCCTACGCGCGCGTTTGTGTGTGTGTGTGTGTTTTCATTGTGCTCTGAAGAAGCAGCCAAGTCAGGGAGCTACTGGCCAGGAAGAGGCTTCTGGTAAGCCAGCGTATCCATTAGCAAGTGCTCGTATGTCGGGATAACACACAAAAGCACCAGTTGAGCAAACACTAGCGACTGTGTGTCCTCTCTCTCACAAACACACACACACACACACACACACACACACACAGGACAAGCCTGTTTGGAGAATCTCATGGTCATGGATGGGAGACTCTCAACAAGGTTCATTTGTTACCCATCAACCCCTATTTTCAAGTGATCACTTGAGTTAAAGCAGGTTACTAACATCAGAACGGCTGCAGTCACAACAATAATTCCCTCAAATATCAAACATCCCAATCTTCTATCAGGGTGTTATAAAGGCCGACAGGTAAAATGCCTGGAATTTGGATCACATGACTCCTGGGAGGGGCAAATTTCCCGTTGACGGGGGGAAACATCTGAGATATCCTTCCTCGGACGGTTGCGAGCAAGATTTGGAAAAACTCAGCGAGCGCCCAGCCGTGCAGGAATGAGGATCGTTCGGGCCGGGGAGATAGCGCAGGCATCTACCGCGCGTCATCGCCGCTGCGCCCGCCGCCGCAGTTGCTGTTGCGCAATCGTTAGTGAATGCACCCGCAAATCCCGGGAGAGATATGGAGATAAGACTCCGGGTCAAGCGCAAAGATGGACGATAGGAGCCTGGTGCAGAGAAGGTGTGTGTGTGAGATAGAGAGAGAGATCTTCAGACAAACAGATGGAGGGGAAGAAAAAGAGGATGAGGGAGAGTGTGAATTATAGACAAAACAGATGAAGAACAGACGCAGCCAGCGAGGCCACGGCAAAGGGAAAATAAAAACAGGGAAGGAAAGTGAGAGTGGTGTAAATCTTCAGGAACAGTGACTGTTTACATGTTGGACAGAATCACACAGGGGGGGTGTGAGGGAGGGGAGGGGCAAAGATGAGAGGGGAGGGGCAAAGATGAGAGGGGAGCCAGATGGGGTGGACACAGTTATTATGTAAGTGGTCCCACCTCCTCACTAAAGTCCAGGATGACACAGGAACCAGTTCCAAAAACATCCCAGATTGGGATCCATTTCCAAGCAGGAAAAAAAAATAATTCTCATTTTTCTCAGCCTTTATTTATTGATTTTTCGTGCCTTTGACGTTTATTATCAACAGTTTATCATTATCTCGGTGATTTGTAGTGATTTTAAAATAACACCATTATAATTCTATTACTGGGGACGCTGGATTTACTACTCAGATAACCTCTGACGACTCCCAAGTCTTTTCACAGAGGCTCCCAAATCAATGTTGGAAAAATATGGCCTCATATAGCATTCCAAAAGCTCAAAGGTATCTCTGACCTTTCACCCCTTCCATCTGGTCCCCATGCCGTTCCTCGAAGTGCAGGGTTATGAAAAACGAGACGAGGCAAAGCCAAAAGAATTCCAGAGTGCGGAATTACTGGAAAGAACATGCAGATAAGTGCCTGAAAGCTAATCTACGCTACCGCTAATTCCAAGTCATGCTGGTGGGGGGGGGCGAGAACAAGCAGGACCTTGTGTCTGGCAGACCTCGCTGTGCCCAGTCAGCCCCCGTAAGGCTCTGGTGGGTTTTTGTTTTCACTACTGCAGATGGAGTGCAGCCGGGTAGCGTGCCACAGCAGGGCTTCGCTGCTCCCTACGGTACAAACCAATATTTTAACAAATGTGCACACTCACACACACACACACAAACACACGCGCTCCGATTCCGGAGCGCTCCCCTGCCCAGACCCCTCTTCCAAACACAAGCCTGACACCGTACACTGCCGGGGTCTGCAGTCCAGGAGCAACTTCCCAGAAGAAAGGAAAAAAATGAAATGATTGTTAGGAATTCCTAGGGAAGTCAAATCAGTTCCAGACAGAGAGGGAGACGAGAGGGAAGGGATATTTAGTTCTGGCAGAAATAGAGGGGTTTGCATGTGCACAGCCCTTCATGGAGTACCCAAGCTCCAAGAACTACAAAAGTAAATCCTAGTGCTAAATAAATCATCACCCTCCCATCCCCACCCGTGGTTCCCACACCCGCTCCCCGACATGTCGGAACAGGTGAGGTTTACGAGCGAGCCCGTCAAACGCAGCGCCGGCCTTCGACGTCCGGCCTTCCGCGCCGTCCCGCTCACCTCTTCTTCCTGGTCACGATGAAGACGTCGTTGAAGAGGAGGAAGTAGACCTGGTGCCGGGACGTCCGCTTGAGGAAGATGCCGCTGTCTTCCACGAAGGCGGTCAGCTCCCCTCGCTTTACCATCCACCTGGAGGACGATACCAGTGGGAACGGCTGGGGGGGGGCACAGACATTGTAAACATAACGTGCATGTACAGATGGAGAATATGAGGATCGCATATGAGCCAGCTGTTTCCCACACTATTCAGACATGTGCAAGGGTGTTGAGGCTTGTGCATCGTCTGCATAGAAACAGGACGAACCGTTGCACCTGCATGTTTGCACATGTATGTCAGAGCATGTGTGCCAAAGCTCATGCTCCTTCAGAATCACACTTTTAGAAAACCCTCATGGATAGATTTTAGTGGGTTTTTTTAGCTTAAATTCTGTGCTCTGACCATTGGGTCCATTTAAAATGTGTCTAAGCCAAATCAATATAAGGTGTAATTGCTCTGATGTCCAAAACACGTCTGAGTGTACCTTGATCTTAAACTCCAACTGTGAGTTGATGGTGTACATCATTTCCGTTCGCTCCATTGTCCGAGCGCCTTCGTTGCACTTCCTCACGACCTGCTCACACACAGACACACCCATTATTTAATCATTATATTTAAACTTTGATATGCAAATTCCTGTTTATTACTGAGCCACAAATTACGTAATATGGTGTCATCTGTCCAAAGGTACTAGAACAATATGGCAAAGTGAAACTGAAGGACATGAAGTAATGGATTAATTCTTTTAAACCGGCAGTATTTTCTTATCTTATTATTTTCTTAAATACACACACACCTTACTAACAGCTTGCAGCGCCTTCTTACACTCCTCATACTGTGTCGATTCTTTAGGTGTTTTCTGGCAAATGGTCTGCAACACAGGCAGCGAGAGAGCAGTTCACAAACAAATTCTCCAAAATGCATGCTCACACATCAAATGCTGAACCCTGACAAAAGCTGTGGGAAGAAGTGAAATAAAACCAAACTTTCTCAGGATCCAAAAGCCTGTGAATGCACAAGCATAAACCCCAGAGTCCCCAGAGAGACACTGACTGAGAGTGTAAGAGAGAGGGAGAGAGAGAGAGAAGGGAGATGGAGGGACAGTAGGGGTGGAATGGAGAAAAAGGCGTCAAGAAATTAATGAGGAGCAAAAACTCTAAAGGAGGAAAGGCTGAGGTCTCGCCCACTGAGATCCTGAACAAATATGTGAGGCTCCACAAACAAGGCTGGTCTTATTTCATTTAAAATGAAGAGCGGAGAGCGGCTTAGGTAGCTGCCTTGATGGACTCACATCCATGAGCAGAGGCAGGCGGGTGATTCTCTGCATGGGCAGGATGAGGAAGGAGATCATGGGGAGGTTCCTGCAGTCCGGGTGGCCCTCAATCCTGGTCAGCACGTCCTTAAATGTGGAATTCTTGGAACTGCGAGAGAGAGAGAGAGAGTGTCAGCACCATGATGTTGAAACAAATCCACCAGAGATATGATAAGAACATCGGCCTCCGTGTGTGTGTGTGTGTGTGTGTGTGTGTGTGTGTGTGTATGTGTGTTTGTGTGTGTGTGTGTGCGTGTGTCTGCTCGGTCACTCACACCAGCCTCTGCAGGGTCCGCTGCTGGTACACTTCGTTGGAGCAGTACGTGATGTAGGGGTCGAAGTTGGACTCGGCGTGCTTGCAGACGATGTCGCTGACGTTATCGATCACGATGCTCTGCTCGTGTCTTTCCTCCAGCTCCTTAAAGAATCTGAACACAGGACGAGGAAGGGTCAGTGTGCCAAGGACCCGTCATCAAACCGCAAGTCGCGGTGGAAAATATCGGACGCCCGAGGCAGGAAGGGCAGCGGACACCTTTCTCCCGAACCCGCAGTGAGATCAGAGGAGAGGATATCCCCACCTATTAAAATAGCCGCAGCCACAACACAGAGGTGTTTCCTCTTCCTGAGCGCCACCAGATGGCCCGCTTTAACGGCCCGCCACATGGCTGCTGCAACCGCGCACTTTCCGAGGTGGCAAACAGGAAGGTGTCAGGACAGCGACCTTGGCCGCTCCGGGTTCCAGGTCGACCGCAAAACAGGTCCGATACCCCCGCCGGCGACTATCTGCGGGAAACAAAGCCTCTCGCCCGCCCGCTCTAATCAGGGCGCCAAACGCGCCAGATAGCGGCGCCCTGGCCCGTGACCTCGAGGCGTCTTTGGAGCTCCGGCGGGTCAAGGCCATCGCAGCACAAGGCTGCGCTCCCTACTCAAATAAAACCGTCTGATCCTCCCCCACCCCAAACCCCTTGCGTTGCCGCGGATACAAAGGCAGCGCAGCCCGCCGTATGTGGACGGGGAACGCCGCTCACGCGCTCCCTGCTTGAATTCCGAAGAGCCCGCAGGTAGGAATGACAGTTGTTGTTGAACCAGTGCAACAGGCCGCTCGCTATCCTACCATCTGACATCCCCACGTGTCTGCAGTCACCCCTCCCCTCCTTCCTTCCTCCCTAAGGGCTGTGCAGGACTACATACTGGTGCAGGGAGGGGTATTAGTGTGTGTTGCCTTGTCAAAGCCCTGAAAGGGGGTGAGTTGGGGGGGGGCAAGATGGGCTGCTGCATGTCCAAGAACTGCTGAGGAATTTACAGATATGCAAAGCGGGAGGGGTCATAAAGATGTTCCCGATTGCCTTCAGCAATTAAGGAGTTTCGGTGTTCGTTGCCTCAAAACTTGCAGCGTGTCTGACTGTGGCCAGAGGAGCGTCGCCCTGACACGGAATCCTCGAGCAAATGCCACTGACAGTTGCGGGGTGGGGCGTCTGCGGGCGCCTGGCTGTGCGCTCGTCTTCACCGCGACAGCCACGAGAAAAAGGAGAAGCCTCCAAACAAAAATAAAAGGCCCCCAGCGAGGCGTCCTCCGCATTTCTGGGCTCTGGGTAAATGCACTTGGCAACGCAAAGACTAAGACTCGCTTAACCTCGATTCGTGATTTCATGCTTACTTAGATTTATTAGCTCCCAGCAAGGCCGCAGGTTTGAGGGGGGGGGGCGGTGTAGCTGTGACTACAGTATTCGGAGAATCTATGGCATCTGATCTGAGTGTGAACTGTAAAAGTTTGGTTCTAAATGAAAACAAACTGCCCCACAAATTTGGCTTTTATAGCCAGTTGCTTTTTTATAGACAGACGCCAGCGCAGCATTACACCCCTAAACCTATTTCAGGACAATACAATGGCTCGCAGTCATGACGACACAGTTAACAACAGCACAAATGGAGCCTACACCGAACATGCAAGCTGCTGTCAATCATTGCAGGATTACTACAGCTCCTGCTGAGGCAGCAGCGTTTGTGGCCATGTCTTTTTAGCTTTCCAGTTGTAAATGTATTTAAACTGCTCAACGGGTGGAAACACCCAAAGCAGCGGTGATGGACACGGCGTTTTCCTTACAGCCGTCTATGAAAACAGAAAGAAACTGAGCGCGAGCGATAAAGAAAGGCAGCTGCGCGCTTACTTCTGGCTGCCCTCGTACACGTCGCTGATGTTGGAGAAGAGGTGGTGGTGCTCCGTCTTGGTCATGGTCTCCCTGAGCTCGGCCGAGTTCTTAAACATGCGGATCAGGATCTCCAGGCTGTGCAGGTACGAGTGCTCTGAGGAGATGACCTCAAAAATGGCCTAATGAAGAGACAGAGAGAGCGCATTGGGGGGGGGCAGGAAGGTGGAAAAGTCAGGATCGGGAGGCCGGCTAGTGGAACTTTTCAGCTTTGTTTGTTACAACTGTTAGATGTGTGACTCATGAGATGGAATCTGTGAAGAATGTGAGTCACTTCCAGGTATGTTTAATTACGTTTGGAATTTTTTGGAATACTATTCAAATGCATTTCTCTGTGATGCAGTCATGTTTTTTAATTTCAATTGTGTCAAAGACTGTTATGACACACGCTTGCTAATATTTCTATGGAATGAGCTAATGACTAATGAGGTAATCTGATGTCAGCTTCATCTTACTTCAGAGCTGATTTCAGTGTGTAAATGTACTGATTTAAAAATGACTGAAATGTAATTGAAAGCAAAAAACAACCGGGACAGCCATTCCCACCTCCTGTCTTTTGCGCTCCTCTTGGCTAATCCGCTCCGACAGGCCGTTCTTCTTCACCTGAACAGACAACACAGAGCGATTATCCAACAGGCGCGACAACAGTTTCACACAGGGCTGCGCTTGTGTGACAACACTCTCACTTTTATACGGGTGCTTTGATTTGTGCGTTGCTGCCCAACGATCGGCCCGGGCAACAAAGAAAAAGTCGATTTTCTGCAATACCGAACTGAATTTTCAGCATGGAAGCCGCGTCGGCATTAACACGGCTGCACCTTTGAGTTGATGAGCAAGTGTCGCTGCTTCATGGCACTTTCTGTGTAACCGCACGAGGATCTAGGTTTTCTCACTTCCACCACATTCTCATCCTGTTTATCAGGAACCACAAGGAAGTGATACAAGTCCCAGGAGGAGCCTCCCTGCTCTAAGGTACCTAAGGCAGCCCCTTCCTAAACACACAACGCAAACAAACCTGCAATCCAAACATCGAGGTTGCTTCTATTCTGTTTGCACAGACATCTCCCGCTCTCATTTTTAGTATTCAAGTCTCCATATCGGCATTATGTTAGCATTTCCATCAAGCTCCTTCTGTTTTGTGCCTTCAGCAGCAATGTAAATATTCCTTTTCAAATGTCAAATGGACATGAGGAATAGGGGGCGGAGCCGAGCCAGAAGAGACAAGCTCTCTCCCGTGAAGATAATCTGTTTGTCTGGTTTCATTACATTACATGACATTTTGACAAATAAATCAAACTGTTGCTTTAAACCCGAACGGTGCCGGTTTCCCACCAAACCATTGCGAGGCCAGCGATTCCCACAAACTGGGAAAGCTTTGGAAGAATCCTGCAGTGTGAGATCATGACGGGTCTGGCCAAACATTTTCAGGCTAACGGAGCCACAGCTGTAAAGCAGCTGGGATGGAAGAAAAGAATGGACGCTGGGAGAATCCCAGTTAGTCCAGTACAGTTAGAATCAGAAATTAGAAATAAAAACAACCTCTACTTTGGATTTGATTTTTCCTTGTCTGATCAGCGAACTGATCCCAGTTGCCTCCATGTGTGAGATTAGCATATTTGTTCCTTCTGTATCTCAACATCTCCCCAAACAAACTCTCCACTACTGTAAATTATGTAATGCAGTCACTGTAGTTCAGAAATTTCCAGCACTTCCAGAGCTTCCAAGACTTCCTGTGCCCTTCCTAACTGACTCCCTGCCCACCCAGAACTAGAACAACCCCCCCTGTCCTCCCTGATAAACAGCACGCGGGGCAGAGGAAGGCAGCAGGACTGGGAGGATGGGTATGGCCTGCAGCCAGACTGGACATGACAGCATTCCTCGGAGCGCTTGCATTCCAAGGCTCCGTCGACACAGAATGCGCACTGTAAGCAAGTGATGTGGAGAAACATGCGAGGAAGGTGTGAGAGTTCTGGCTGACCACGCTGAGCTGGCTCCAGGAGGTGCGAATGGGCCTGTACTGCACCACGATGTCTTTGTCGGGTTTGGGCTCCCTGGACTCTGCGTCCTCGTCCGAGTCGTTGTGTAAGGCCTTCTCCTGGTAGTTCTGGTACAGCTCCTCCTCTGCACGTGCGCGCACATGCAAAAACAGAGGAGAAGAGAAGCTCGTCTGAGAGAGAAAATCAAAGGGGCGGTGGGGTAAAACAGATGGGGGGTTTTAACTCACCCTCGCTGTCAAACGTCCGCTGAGGGGTCAGAACTTTCTTCTTGTCTGGACCCTGAAAGATGAAAGCAATCGAATGGTTTGGACAGACCCGGAGCGAGCGCACAGCAACTTTGAACCCACTGGTGCACCTGTGTCACCTGCCCGCGACCTCTCGCCTGCTGACCTCTGTCTAATTACAGCGCCACGGGGCACGAGGGTGCATGCGCAGGCACGGGTGTCACATTGCGTCACCAGCTCCCGACAAACGTTCCGATTGTTTCCCCTGCGAGGCCTCGTCACAATGGCCGTCGCTGTCTGAGAAACACTTTCCCGGCACGGACGATGGACTTCAACCCGCCGTAACAGAATAATCTTGGCAATCATCAAACACAATCAAACACGAAACCATCGGGTTGGTTACTATCAGCATAATCAAAACCAAGGAGGGAAAGAAAACGGCATTCCAAAGTTCAGACAGGGAATTCACAGGTGCTTTCAAGATGAAAGGGATCAAAGCATTGCGTCAAAAGAGATTTTGTTTTTGTACCTCTGTAAGAATCTTCACCACTTCCATGTGGTGTTATGTTGATCCCACCATAACACATGCAATAGACCAATACCTTACTGGATGAAAAGGTTTACTCACCTTATTCCCAGGACTAGCAGGCTTTGAAACAGTGGGGCTGGTCGGTTTGAATATTCCAGGGCTGCCCAGTTTGGGAGTTCCAGGGCTGGTAGGTTTGGGAGTCCCAGGGCTTGTAGGTTTGGGAGTCCCAGGGCTTGTAGGTTTGGGAGTCCCAGGGCTGGTAGGTTTGGGAGTCCCAGGGCTGGTAAGTTTGGGGGTCCCAGGGCTGGTAGGTTTGGGGGTCCCAGGGCTGGAGAGACTTTCACCCTGAGGACTGACTGCCGAAGTCACGTCGATACTGTCCAGCAGTCTGATCCCAGGCTGGGACAGAGGATGGTGATTTGGGTCCTCCGTCTCTATTCCGCTCACAACAGCCCTCCTGTAGGACGTGCTCCTGAGGCCTCTCTTGAGGGTCCCCGGACTTTCGCTTTCGCCGTCTGTCCCCTCGTTTTTGCCCCCTCCTGTAGAAAAATAGGCTCCCGATTCCACCATGCTGAGAGCTTTCAGTGCTCTCTTGGAAGGATCCAGGCCCAGAAGGCCGGCCAAGCCTTGGCCCTGCGGCCCAGACGGATGCGCCTTGCTCAGCCGGATATCTGAAGCCAGAGCCTTCGGGATGAGCTGCTGGGTGCCCATCTTCAGGGCGGCGGGGCTGTGGGTGCTGAGGACAATGGAGGGGGAGGAGGGAGAGACCGTGGGCGAGAACGACGGCGACGGAGACGCGGAGGAGAGGGAGGAGGAAGAGGAGGGGTGTCTGGGATCCTGCGAGGTGGCGGAGGAGGTGGAGGACTGGCTGTGGAGGGCCGGAGAGGGCGAGCGCGGCGTCGGGGGGTCCGAGGACGTCAGCGAAGACAGGGACGGGATGCTGGACGTGGAGCTGTGGGAGGGGGTCGGGGTCCGCTGGGCTCGGGGAGAGGAGCTGGTTGAGAGGAAGGACAGGTCATCGTGGTTGTAGTTGTTGTTGTTGGGGAAGATCGCAGAACAGTTGTCGGGTGAGGAACCACCCCCCAATAAAGCGGCGTCCTTCTGAGAGTTCAGATTCAACCGTGCAGACGATTCTCTCTGGGGGTTCGGGGAAGACTTTCCAGTCCATACAGCCTCTCCATTGATGTTTTTCTTCCTGTTATGGTCTGCATTGTCTCTGTCGTACGCTCTATTGTCCAGCGAGGCGGACCTGCCGTCCTCCGACCTAAATTTGGACAATGAGAAGAGCCCACTGGAGAAGTGCCCAATGCTGATGCTTCGGACCACCCGAGATTTCCGGGAAGGTTTGTGCAGGACGTGCTTCAGCATCACGACGTTCTTGCCCTGGCACGGGGGCGCGACCACCAGCCTCTCAGCGGGCTGGCTCAGCGTGAAGGAGGACGCGTCGTCAGCGGGGAAGTCCGTGGTCGCGACCCCGTTGACGTGGTAGCTGAGGGGCCGCGGCCTGAGTCTGATCGAGTCCTTGGGTTTGGAGCAGTTGTCCGTGCGGCGTTTCCACAGCGGGGTGATGTTCTCGTTGGACAGATCCACATCGTTGCCGATGTCCATGGTCAAAAAAAAAAAAAGCTCAGAGGGGCGGGGGGGGGGGCGTGCAGAAAACTGATCTCACGTCTGCAGGTCAAACAAAAAAAGAGAGAACAACCCGTGTCAGAGAGGTCAACGGTGTCCCAATTCCCAAAGGCTTACTCATTAACAGGAGTGCAGATACCTGCGGCCAAATTTCAGCCACAGCGGTGCAGAGAGCAGGAGCGCCCGCGGAGACAGCTGGCCCTGTTGTGCATGTGCGCTGAAGTGAACTGGCCCAAACTACATGCGCCAAGCTGATAAATACAGTATGATCGGCTCAAACAATTCCCCAGAGGGAGGAAACAATGGTCAAACACAACCGCGCTTCCATCCCCTTGTGTCAACAAAGTCCCTAACTCTTTGTTCCGCTGGAGAAACTCCGAAAATTCGACAATAACAAGCGCAAAACACAGATGGTTTGGATCACTGCAGGGTGACGCTGGAGAGAAACTCACCTTTAATCAGCCGAGCCTCTGCCCGATGTCCTCATCGTACCTGCGCTTGATTGTCTCTAAAACGAAACTGGTTTTAAAGTGGTCGGGAAACATCCAGTACGGGCACCGAAACCGTAAAAAAAAAAAAAGTCAGTTAAAACAGAACCGGAGCCGCAGAGTTGCGAGCGGTAAAGTGCGCAGCGGACTGGAAAGTGGGTGGCGTGCGCGCCTGAAACGCTGCTGACTACAGCCAAGAGGTTCAATGAGGAGGAGGAGGAGGAAGAGGGGGAGGGAGGAGGTGGAGGGTGAAGGATCAGATAGAAGGGAAGGGACAGTAGCTCCCTCCTGGCTTCACTGAAACTCAGGACTCGTACCTTTGCCCCCCCCGGGAGGCTGGGAGAGCTCCCGGCGGCGAAGTCAACACCGGCCCGGCGGCACCGACCTCCCCGGACTGTCTCGGATGAGAGTGATAGCTCAGGCAGATGGAAGTTAAATCACATAAAACAACTTTCGTGGCAATAAAACGAGTTCTGTGAACTTCTGCCCGGCTTCTGCTTGAGAGCGGAACCGCTTGTTGTGGTGTGCCATCGTGTGGGTTGTGGCGCAATTGCAGCGACCAATTACGCAGATGAGGAAAACTCCAACCTCTGTTAATAATGTCAAGATGTCACTTTGTTCAGCCTGAACCGCAGAGCTCCAAAACAATTTCACTGTCTTAATTCCCTGTAGTTTCATGTATAATTTTGTCTTTGGTCAGCTAAATTTTCAATAACATGCAGATGTCTTTACAGATGTTTAGCGCTTTAGATAAGTAGGTAATATATTATGAACACTTCCATTTCATTTCATATGACTAAATTTACGACTAAATTCTGACTAAATTTACTAAAATGTTTTTTTTTGTGATATCCTTTGCAACTCTGTGATGGTTTGACCACTAGATAGAGCCAGAGTCACGTTTAGCGACATTGCTCCCAGATGTGGAAAACTCCAATCCACGTCTGAGGAGGTTGGAGAGCTGGATCAAAAGATGAAACATGCGTGATTAAATATTTTATCGCTACAGATTTATTGTTTTAAGGAAACAAGCTGAAGGAAGCACTTTGATGTATTTTCAAGATCCTCCCTTGTCTAGAGGCAGAATATAAATGTTTTTAATTTGGTATTATATCAGTTTCCTGAATTGTCCACTCGTTTAATCAAAAATCATGCCACAAAAAGATTGCTGACCCTCTTTTGGTAATTTTTGGCAAGACTTTTCGACTTTTTTGGCAAAGCTTCCACCAATTTTGCTTTTCTTTAAGAAGGAATCCAACAGAAAGCCTTTATTCTCTAAATCCTATTCAGGCCTCCAATTCACATCTTGCTTGAGTGTACAGAAGAGCTTTTTCTGTACAACTGAACAACAACACCACTCATGTTAGTCATTTAGGAAACAGTTTTGGTCATTTCTTATGTTTAAATAGTATAGAACTCCACCAGAACCGTACCTGACACAGGCTGAAACTGGGTGAGTATTCATGCAACATTCAGGAACATTTAGCGGACATTCCGCGACAATTACCCCTCCGCTCGCGTGTCTTTTCTGACAGCATTTCCGCGAATATTTGTCATGCAGACGCCTGTTGGCCATTGTCTCAGAGGAAGTCTATCCTGTTCTGCTGTTGAAGGGATCTTCCCTGTAGGGTTCCTCGTGTCGCTGACATGTGAGCGACAGAAAAGCAGAAACAATGGCGCTGATGATCTTCGCCCTGATGCTGGAAGCTGTCTGAAGGCGCCTCTCTGAGCCGACGGCGGCCCTCGACAGTCTCCGCGTTCGTGTTCTCCACACGCCTCAAATACACGGAGGCCTTTTTCACCCCTGTGGAGTAACTCACTGGAAAGAGGCATGCTGGGAAATTACACCCTCAGAAAGTCTTTACAGGTTTCTGCTGTGAGGTCTGTCATGTCGGGGAGGGGGTGTGGGAGGGCGCCGTTGAGGGGTAGATGAGCCGTGAAAGTGCTTCCGATGACGGGGGCGACAAAGCGAAGCTCAGGGCCGCTGGCCGCCGCCGTCTTCATCGCCGACACCAGGAGGGAGAGCTTTAGTCAGCAGGATGTGCATCGTCAAGGTGATGCCGCAAGAGGCCCGCGGTGCAGTTTCAGTCAAGCGATGACTCACGCCGCCACGACAAAGGTGATCCATTGACTCAGTCCAGTGAGTTTTTGGGAGTTATTCAGCTGTCTGGTTAAAAAAAAATGACGCTATAATGAACTGCGACAAGAAGGTTCTGGGTTTGATTCCGTTCAAGGTCTGTCTGTGTGGCCTTCACGTCCTCCAGGTTCCTCCTACAGACTGAAAACATGCACAGATTAACTGGAGACTCTAAACTGGCCTGCAATGTGAGTGTGTGTGTGTGTGTCTTGATGACCTGTCCAGGGTGAAGGTTGTTGGGACAGACTCCAGCATCCTCGCCAGCCTCGATTATGCCTGAGACGCAGTTGCCGTGGACGAGCCTCGAGCCTTGAGTTGATGCTGCCGCAGAGGCTGTTCACAGCACTCGATGATCCCAGACTGTACCATTTTTGCGAGAACCTTGGGACAGCGCATCTCTTCTCGTTTTGACATGACATATAGTGTTCATTTCAATGTCAGCGTCACTATATATAACATCTGGAGGAGGTTTCTGGAGTCGGTCGGAGCTGTTCCACCTTCCCTCGACTCTGACTAAAAAGACATC
Source organism: Lagocephalus sceleratus (assembly GCA_911728415.1). Classification (NCBI taxonomy): domain Eukaryota; kingdom Metazoa; phylum Chordata; class Actinopteri; order Tetraodontiformes; family Tetraodontidae; genus Lagocephalus; species Lagocephalus sceleratus. Next base: position 8,059,406 of record CAJVRN010000194.1, read on the forward strand.
AGTGAGTTTCTCCATCTTTTAAGAAAGTCCTCCACACTGACTTCATACATTCCCCCCCCCCACCTTGATCTCTGGCTCCTTGCTTTTCTCTTCCTTCTGACTCACCTCTCCTACTCGCCTGGGCTGTTTGCTCACAGCACCTCCCCCCACCCCCACCTCCCCCCACCCCTCTCTCTCCATCACTCTGCCACCCACACGTATCCTCATCCATCCTTTCAGAGAACAATACTGAGGAGAGCCGACAGAGGCAGCCAGAGAGGCTGCAGTGGCTTCAAAAAAAAAAAAAAAAGGGGGGGGGGTTGTGTCTGGTTTGGACACATCATGAAAATGCAGAGCTCTTTAAGTAGCGTTTGATGCTGTGATTTCAGATTATCCCTCATCTTGTACACATGTAGCAATTAAACGCATGTGATCTCCATGGTTACAGGCTGTTTAGCTTGTGCTGATTGGCCTGTGTTATTGTGGTGACCTGGAATCGACCCCCCCCCGTGGGTGTTCATCGGCTGCCTCCCCCCAGGGCAGTGATATCATCCCACTCCGGGCCCATGACATAGATCCATGGCCCATGGCAGCAGATTCACCATCGAAACACGCATGGCTGCGTGCAGACAGACAGCGAGACGAGGTGTGATGTCTGTGTTGAAATGTGCTGACAGCAGAGGTGGAAGATGGACAGGTGCTGATTTATTCATGTCACTGTTTTCTTTTAATCATCGATGATCCCCTATGTGTGTCTCACCTTTACTGCTGGGTTCCGGATGCGGTTTCTTCCTTCTAGAGGGCACCTGCTTCAGAAGGAGAGTAGATGTCGATGATGTCACTGATAAGATAAAGGATCGTTCTGTTCCAGTTGTTCCAGTCTTGCACCTTGAGTGACAGTGAGCACATACAGTAGTTTGCTGTGATGCAACAGCGCTTGCGTTCTGTTGCAATACCAACAGCGACCGGTAGAGGGCCGACCGACGAGACGGCCAAAGTGAGGGATAATTGATGATTTATCTGAGTCAATTTTCTTTGATTTGTCTTCAAGGGATGCTGGCGCAGTGTTTATCAGATCCTTCTGATCCATGAAATATGACTAATGTTAGCACGAGAACAAAGTTTCAAGTTCAGCGCATACTCGGCTTGTGTAAATGGCTCAGTGCTTCTTTGCTTACTGATTCAATTTGAACATATATTTTGCAGCGTCTGCAGTCGCAGGTTATGCTTTTTCATATTTAGCTGGGGGAAACAACAGAGGAAGAAAATCAACCCTTCAGTCTGAATATTTGTTTAGGTGATGAACAGGCTGTTAAGCAGTGCTGATATAAGAGCCAGGGCATTAGCATATATGCACACTAAATGACTACACAGAAGCAGGACAGACAGAGCAGAACGTCAACAGGAAGAGCTGATAACAACACTTCCCCACAGAAAAACACAGAATAACGTGGGTAGCCGAGCATGTGACCACAAAGAAACTGTGAATATCTGAGCACGACAAACCTTCACTATTGCACTGTCGTGTCTCTACGTTCTCACATGATCATTCTGTGATTTTTATCATTCTATTATTCTGAAGGCCCGTAAATATCAGCCCACAGGTGATGATTCACCTCAGCTTTTATTCCAAAATCCAAGGTCCTTAAACTACACTTAACCTGGAATTAGATCTACCTGCTGACCTTTGGCATTATTGCAGCAGCCAAGAGAAGTTCCAACTTCCACTCCTCTTTTCACAAACACACACACACACATACACACACACTCACACACACACTCACACATTTCCTCTTACTGGAAATAGTAATTTGCTGCACTCACACACAAAACAATAGAGGACCGTCTCTCTCTCTCTCTCTCTCTCTCTCTCTGGAATTATAGTCTTAGTCACTCTGTCCCAAGGGCTATTTCAGTCTTCTTCCCTCTGAGTTTCCTCAAACATCATACATTTTTCCCTCTTTCTTTTCCTTTTCCATATCTGCTACTTGCTGATTACACGGCTGTGCTTCTCTTCAGTACTGATGTCTGGATTTCCTGACCTCTTGTCGGTGCTACTGCGTCTTTGGGAAAGGTTGTTTTCCACACGGCTCTTCCGGGTTGACAGCTCTCATCTGTCTGCGTGACATGAGCAGACTGTTGAATCTGCACTCCTCACTGTTGTGACACCGAATAGTTCCCCCCTCAACCTTGTCTGCGTTCCCTCGCAATCTTCCCAGATTGTTCTCGAGGGACCCAGAGCTCTGCTGGAACGAAGGTTAGGGCCCCGAAGCCACGTCTGCCGGTTCCCTTCTCATGTTCGTCTCACTCTCCCCTCTTTCCTCCGTGTTTTCCTGTGTGGAAGTTACAGAAGTTACAGATTCCCGCTTGTGACATCATGGCATTGGGCACGGCGTCGGTGCACTGTTGATACATAATGAAAGCAAAGAAATTCCTCCAAGTTTCTGGGAATAGCGTGCAGCTTGAAGTCAAGGTCACATCAGTGGAGCATCAGTAGGCTGAAAATATCAACAATGAATAATTAAATATGGCTTTCTTCCACAAAAACAATGGAATCGTCAGGGTTTGCGAGCCCTAAAATTCACATCTGTCAGCCCCCTTTAAGCATGAAGTCCTTGCAGCAGAAGCTCAGATGTTAAAAGCAGAAAAGTGACATTTCTATCTGTCAGACACAATATTAAGGATCATTTAAATAGATATTACAGTTAAAGCCAGTACATTTTCACTTCTTAAGCATTAATCTGCTTTGAATTAGTCAACAACTCAGAACGTATGATGACTAAAGCTGACAAACAATATTTACCAACTGAAGTAACAAAATACACCATGTAAAATTATGCAAAAAAAAAGAGAAAAAACCCTAATTGTTTTAGGGAACGAGACTGAACAGACGTCAGAGAGTTACACAAGTTAGTTATGCAACTGATTCCTGAGTCAGAAGCGAAAAGTTTGACACTTGGGAAACACCTGAACTGCATAACATGGAGGAGGAGGAGGAGGATCTCTTCCAAAGACATGGTGGAAACTTCACATTGGTCTTTTATTCTTGAGTCGGTCAGCTGAGGAAGGCTGCTGACTGAACACAACTGTAACTCAAACTGAGGTGTGAGACTGTCAAAATCATCCCAAACTTAAAACCATCCAAAGCCAAGGCGCATTTTCTATATCTAAAAAAACACAACTCCAGCTTAGGGCTCGGACCTTTAGTTTGCTCATCATGATTCAAAACAGACATTATTGCCAGAATGAATAGAATAAATCCTACTGACTCAACCTTTTGACAGATTTCTTCCTGATTGATTGAAATGAATCACCCAATAATGTCACATCAGAGTCACCCTGCTAATTATGAATAAGGTAAAAGTTGATTATACAGATGACATACTTATATACATGCCTAAATATATATATATTGTGACTGTGACAGTATTCACTTCATTGGTCACATCCATATTTAATGCTTATTGAATGTTTTTATATTCAGCTGCCATCTTTATTTCTAGGCTTTTTATTCTGGATGTATATTTCAGATAATTCTTTTTTATTAAGCTGAGGCTCAAGCCTGCATGAATTTACTTTGTACTGAGTGTTTTATGAAGCAATGTCTTGTGTTTTTTCCCTGTTAAATAAAACAGTAAATAAAGGAGAGAGGGAATCACGCTTCTCTGAGCTACATCCTGTCATATTTATTTTAATAGGTTTGTTGGGGGGCAGTTTTGGCAGAAGTGATAAAACAAAAAGCCTGGGGCTCCCTCACAATCTGTATTTCTCCTGTAACTTCACAGTGACTCATCTCCCCACACTCAGATAGACTCCAGACTAGTGCAGCGCTCTGCCGCAGAGCATTCACACATCACACTGAACTCAAAGGACGCCAAATATGAAAGGATGTCGAATATGTTTTTCCTGCTGATGCCTCTGGAATGCTGCGAGAGAAAAAGAGGGGCTTGAATACACTCAGTGTTGACTCTACACAACTGGGATTGTAGTCACTGGTCCTGGGGGGGATATTTTCCCCCCTCATTCTTCTCTCATCAGTTTAAATAATTCATCCAGTTTGTGTCTAAATAGTCCTCTTAGGCTGTCCACAAAAAAACAGAATTATTTAAAACAAAGACAGTGGATTCTTTCATGCATTGGAATTATTGTGATTATGGCAACAGACACAGATCAGAGCAGTGCTAATTGTAGCCCATAAAAACATAATGATATTAAATGAGAATGTGCTGCGGGTGTTATGGAAATGCGTTGAGAGCAGAACCGACATCCTGCGCTGTGAAAACTTGAAGAAAAACATGTGTGGACATCAGCCCCGACTGTGCCAAAGAGTGGAACTGGTTTTCAGTGGAGCGGAGGCCAAATTAGGATAGATGCGAGATGAACAAACAGGCACATTCCCACGTGCTGTTTTTATTTTCAGGACCGTGTCGTTTCATTCATGTTTACTGGAGTTTTGCGCTCACTGAGGCCAGAGTATTGACTCCAAAAGCCAGATAGACACTGCTGACATTTACTGAAAAAAAAAGAAGAAATGTTCTATTTTTCTGCTAATGAGCTCCCTCCTGTGTTTTTGCCCTCAAATCTCTTCACCAGTGTCAACACTGTTTTTTTTTTTTTAAAAAAAAGCTTATTAAAAGCTGAACTTTAATGCTATAATAACAACACATTAGCTTTATAAAAGTGTCTTAGAGTCCAGATTTTGTGAGCGGTGTGTGAAAATCACGACGGAGCACGTGATCCCTGCCGCTGAGAAACAAAGCGAGGTCCGTGCGTCGGTGGGGGTCTGACTGGGCCTCATTCAGCAGAAAACAATAGTGCCAGCCCGTCCGGTCTCCCCACCGTCCCGTCTGGTGGCCAAACGTCAGAACGGGCCTGCAGTATGGTCCCCCTCCCTCTCCTCAGCCGTGCAAACTCGCCCTTTTCATGTGGAGCACAAGAGGCTGCTCAGTCCGCCAGTGAGAGGGAACATTCACGGAGAGGAAGAGAGTCATTTTGCAAAAGCATTTGGCCCAGGGGTTGATGGGAGGGCAAACATTTGAACCAGACGCACAAACAGGCGTGTGGATCTGAAGCTGCCGCGTCCCGCCCTGCTTCGCTTCCCTGCCAATAGCCACAGCGGTATCAGTCTGCAAGCTGTGCAACCCAACCCTATCTTATCAGCTGCAGGCTCCAACGCAGCCATACTGCACGGCGTGTGTGTGTGTGTGTGTGTGTGTGTCCGTCCCAGGAGGCACGTGGTATGAATTCACTTTGCAGGAATGCACAGCTGAGGCAGGGTCTTTTCACATCAAAACACCTACTGGACACTTTCAATGCAACGCTAATTTCTCAATATCTGTTTCGTTTCAGACCAGCAAGAACTGCGAAACCAAACAACATTTACAAAAAAAAAAAAAAAAAAAAGAAGCTTGATGAACTTTGATGTGGGTTGTGGTTCAGTTCTTGCTGAGGTCGACAGAAGTCACACTGCGTTTCGCCAGTGTGAGCAAGAACAAGGTTGAACTGAAGCTTTAGCACAAAGTAAATCACTCCCCGTGTAAAAAAAAGCAAAAATATATGGTTTTTACTTGTTTTCGGATGCTTGTTTTAGGATGCTGTTTTAGGATGCTGTTTGAGGATGCTGTTTGAGGATGCTGATTTGGTCATGTTAACCAGTATTGAAACTCTCCATACCCCTCCAGTTGATTCGTAATTGAGCATGAAGGGACAGAATGGCAGACGGAGAGACATCATGTGGCTGCGTGTTTGGTGGCAGATATGACTAACCCTGCTGTTCCTACCCTGGGAGATTAGCTCCCTAAACTGCACTGTTAAATGCCCAAAGAAAAACCCTAGGGAGATTCCAGGGAGAATCGACTTAACACGGCAAGAGTCGGGCCCTCCCGCTCCTGGCTTTAGATGTGTCTGAAAGGGTCTGGGAACAGACACCTCCAGGACAACAGGCCTCTGAAGCTCTCGCCTGCTAGCTGCCCGGCTCTCAACTACCGGTTGCACCAGTTCGTGCAGGTTCGTGCAACAGTGTTTCGTAGAAGAGAGGAAGAACTCTGCACAGGGCTGCTCTGCTCTTTCACCATTCACACGAGGACCTCCGGAGCACAAATCCACATTCTTCTATAATTTCTCACTTTGATTTACTGAGTATTTATTGTGAAGTATCTCATCGGTGCATGAGCAAATAAAACCCTCTGCCCATGACGGGTGATTATGTTAGTAATAACTCCAAAATCCACCTTGATCTGATGTGATTTACGGTCGCAGTACCTTTAATCAAATTACGGCACTTCATTAAAAACCTTAATTGCAATAGCAAATAAATAAATAAAACACATCCTCGGCGTGTCTGTGCTGGTAGATGATCCACAAATCACCGTAATCACACGGCAGAGGGGCTGGAGATACGGCTGACAAGTACAGACAGAACCAGTCAAATGCTGGTTTAAGTGTGCTGTTGTCATGGTGACGAGGCTACCTCCGTTTTTTTTTTTTTTTTTTTTTTTTTTTTTATTGCTTCAGTTCATATGTGTTTGTCCTGAGTCTGTTTGTCATTGGTGCCTTTGACATGGGAAAAAAAAAAAAAAACCCTGCTGCTGCTTCTCCTCCAGCTGCGCCCTCGTCCACGGTGGCCTTCCACGGATGTGGTGGTGGTGGAGGGGGGGTGTTGGTGCCAGACGGAGGCTTACAATCCGCTTCTTCTCGCATTTCTGATGAAAACGCCATTTTTGTTTTTTTTTTCGTTTTTCCAAAGAAGTACACAACACGGGCGGTTGTCGCCTCTCCAGGTCGCCTCTCAGATCTGGATAATCTGAGAGGCGACGGCTGATTGGAGGGGACGCGTGGGAGCTTTCTTCCCAGTGGCTGCCCTCTCACACGCGCGCTGGTTTCCGCTCCTCGCCGTCCCCGCGGCATCGTGGGCATTGGCGGCACGTTCGGGATCGAACCCAGTGTTTCATAACGTTCCTCTGGGCCTCGCAAGTCAACTCAATTAGCTGATGTGAAAGTCTACCCGCATCAGCTGACGCCTCAGCTGATTTCGTTTCTATTTATAGAATTAGCAGATCTCAGACAGCGCCTGCTGTTTGGGGTTGTTTGACCCGCCTTTTCTTCCCGCTTCTTCCACCTACGCCCAGACTTAATCTGGCTCGTCTGTCATCACTGCAGCTCCCAAAGTCTGGACTACCGGCTGTTTTGCTACCTTGTCTTATCTCCCGTAAAGGCACGTGGAAGGACAGGGATGAACTTAAAAATTTCCCCAGATTGCAGCTGCCTTTATGTACAAAATGCATGATTTTTGAGACTTTACCAACCATCAAACTGCCTTGTGTATATATCGCTTATCTAAATTTTCATATTTATATGAGGCTCAAACTCCCATAGCCCAAAATAAATGGATGCATGAGCCAAAGAAGTTGATAGACGAGCCTCGGTATGGGGCGCTGGAGGTGTGGGAAGAAGCTGTGAGCCGCCGGATGCGTCATAGCGCAGGGAAGGAAAGAAAAAAAAAGGCTGGATGACTCAGGTAGGCTGGAGGCACGTCGCTTCAGAACGAGAAAAATAACTGTTAAATGTAGACAAGTATAGGCCGGCAGGTAGAGAGCGAATCAAGCAGGGTGGAGGAGGAGGAAGAGGAGGAGGAAGAGGGGGAGGAGGGATGGAAGGAGAAAGACTGACAAATGAGCAAGGCAGCCTTTTAGCAGTTTTAAAACAGCAGATGTCAAAGTGCAGACTAATTACAATGCTAAATACATGACAGCAAAGTTGTACTAATTGCAAAGAGCGTGTGTATATGTGTGTGTGTGTGTGTGTGTGTGTGTGTGTGTGTGTCTGTGCATGAGTGCGTGCGATGGTGTCTATGCTGCCTTTGCCTGCAGGATTTATCTTTGCCCAGCAGGCAGTGTAGTACCATATGGTCAACAGGGTAGATATTCCTACCAGAACACACACAGACACACAGACACACACACGCCCACACACAGACACACTCACTCACGTGGACTGTGATGGAGAGGACAAAGGGGAAGAGAGAGAGACGGCGAGTCTCTGGAAAGAGAAACCTGCCCGTGCTGAACGGCTGAGATCCACAGCTCACAGGATGAAACGCGAACGGAACTATTTCAACTGTTTCAGCTCCCCGTTTTGGTTAAAGTCTTTGGGGTGGGGGTGGGGGGGTGGTTGCTTGCAGAAAGAGGGAGATAGGGTGAACACAAGGGGGGAGTTCAGCTGAAGGCTGCCAAAAATTTGACACAAATACCCCCCAAACTCTTCAAACAGCAGGCCCTACCAGACCAGGGGGGGGGTCCTGGTAAGCCCCCCGTAGTCCATATGGTCTGGAGGCTTACGCATCAAGATGGAGGCAAACCCAGAGGCTGCAGGAGGAGGGAAACGGTTCTGAACATTCAGAAATATGTACTCAAATAAGTGTGTGTGTGTGTGTGTGTGTGTGTGTGTGTGTGTGTGTGTATGGACATTGAGGTGTCCCAGTGATTAACAGGAGCAACGTAGAAACACAGCAGTGTGCATTTTCTCGATGATGCGTGTTTGGCTAAACTGTGCAAAACAAGCGAACCCTACAAAAGTAGCCGTGGCTCCCTGGCGCGATGGTCCTGGGGCGGAGCTGAAGTTTCACAATGGTGTATGTGATTGGTGGAACCTGCTGACTCCAGAAGGAAGAAGAAGAAAAAGAAGAAGTGCAACCAGACATGGAATAAAGGAACACGTCATATCTGGCCGTGCCTTCAACGAGTAGGGAGAGCTACAGGCTTCAACTACTTCTTTTAATCTTCCACTTGTGGCCGTGTCCACCCAGTTATAAGGTCACATCCCAGTTCAGTTATGGTTACGTCCATATCATCATGTGGTCAAGCACCCTCCCCCCACTCAGCCTCATGACTGAAGGCCAAAGACAAAACCACTTCAACATTCTTATTTAGAATCTGAAGTGTATATAAGCGCTTGAATAAAAATATCATCCCAATTTAGAAGCCAAGTGGGGTTTCAAAGGGTTTTTAACATCAACTGTACTTTAGTGACTTTTCTACAGAGGGGTTCCTGAATCTCCTGGGGGGGTCAGTGACTTCCTGTCATGGCGTGCTTCATCAGCGGTCAAAGTCGAACATCTGAATGCGGATGTTTGACACGAGGACGCCTGGCTGCTGTTTCACACACGGATGTGAAGACCGTTGATGGTGTAGTAGCTGGTAGCTGTTTGCAAAGAACAAACCGAAGGTGTGTGTGTGTGTGTGGGGGGGTGACAATGGCTAATCATGTAAATGAGAAGTATGTAGGGACAGGCCTGGGGGGGGGCTGGAGAAAAGAGAAAAAGAACAGCACAGGGCCTGAATCTGTGTCGCACAGCAGGACAGGAAGTCTTAGACGGGAACACCCTTCCTTCCTGTAAGCACACCATTCCCTATTCAGCGTCTCATCATATGACACATGTGACAGCTATTACACCCGGCAGCGTCCTGCTTTGTCCTTTATTCATTTTATAAGGGGACGTCCTCCAAGTTTGGTGTTAACCACTAACGCAGTTGAGAGTCTCCTCTCCTCCGGGAACAATGGACCCCCTCCCATACGATTTCAGCAGTTCTGATAACAAATTAACATCCCCGGAGGTTTTAGAGGTTTCTTCGGGTAAAACCCCACCGGCACGCGGTTGATGGCATGCGTCTCAGCGGGGCGGAGCCTGAAGTCTAGCGTTCCCACTGGTCGGTAAATTGCTCCGCATCCGGCCGTGCTGAGCCCTGGACTGACATGTCGGAAACAGCTCCGACTCCAAGGTCAAGTTCTCACTGGGCAGGGGGCGGGGCTACACGCTGGACTACTTGATCACAGCACAGAAACAGGACAGGGCCCATAGCTGAGCGGCGTGATGAGACAGGTTTTTGACCGATATATTTGTCATTTGTCATCCAAACTATACAAAACTTGGCACTGCACACACTCGTACCAGTAGGATGAAACCTCCCAAATTTGATCAATTGGATGAGCGGTTCGCGAGTTATGCGTGGAACACTCAGGCAGACGTTCCTTGCATTAGCGCTAGCACACAGGTGTGATAATGTAAACAGCTCTGGAACGTCCCTCATTGTCTTCCACACATCCTGCGATTGTATACGCTGGGCGGTGGGTCGATCTAACGTACAGCCGTAACATGGCTCCTCTCCCTACAGCGGGATCCAGATCTCATGATGTGGGTCAGTAGGCTACAGCGTTCCGGCTGAAGGGAGACTTCCTCCTCTGCAGCTCCAAGCAGGATATGAGTAATTTCCTACGGCCTCTCCAAAAACACATTGTCAGAAATGATTTCAGTGCACGGAGGGGTCAGACGCGGGACACCCACCGACTGGGATGGGGTCCCAGTTGAGGCTGCACGTGCTCATGGTGTACCTCGTCGGCCTGAAGATGACAGCAAGGTGTTGGGGGGGGGGGGATCGTGACTCATGCCGTGGGCAACCAACGCCGCTTTGCTTTTAACTGCCGCGGACTCGACTTCCTGTCAGCGATGGCTGCTGAGGCACTCTCCTGCCCACGAACAATCAACTGCGAAACACCGATCGCACCCTCTCCGCACCGTGGTTATGAAAACGCCGTCTTCCGATATTTGGAGGGGGATTCGTTCGTCTGCTTTCTCGCGGTCTTCTTCCCGTGTCGTTGTGTAACCCTGCCTCAGGGGAAATGTGTGATGATGAATCTGCTGATGGGAGGATGTGGGAGGGGTAACTAACTGTAAAAACACAGAAAAAGAGAAACAAATCATCTCCAACCGGCGGGACGGGACGGGGGGCGGCGGGGCCGATAAACTGATCGGGAGGAAAGCGGCGGCGCAGATAGCAAAATAATGACGAGGGCGGGAGACGAGAGCTGTGAAAAAGAGATGGGATCGGGGGGGGGGTCGTGGATGTCGCGGCGCGTTAGTCAGAACGCTGATGTTTCCGTGGTGACGGGAGGGCAGCGACGGGGAGGTGGTCACGTGACCCAGCGTCAAGGCCCCGGAGGAGGATACCGCAAACCTCCTCATGACCACAATTCTAACCGACTGGGGGGGTGGTGCTGGTGGGGGGGGTGTCAGACTTACACAATCTAGACAGGAAGGAGTTAAAGATGATTGAAATCAAAGTCAAAAGAGTGAAGGGTTGTACCACAGGGGACACGTGTGACGATGAATTCAGCTCCAAATGTCACCACACAGAAGCGGCTGCGGCTAATACAGGAAATGTCACATTCTCACAACATGGTAGGAGCACGTCCAGATTTACGCCTTTTAAAAAACGCTTCCTCCGTCAGGAGGGTTCAACACAGGCACGCGTGTCCTCTCGCCGCGGTTGGAGGGCGTGGGTGTCATTATCCCGAACCGCGGCTGAAATCGATAGGTTCGGACTTCCAGAGGGGCTGAGGTTTCAACCCGAACCGTTCAGGATCGCCCAAATCGGGCCACGCCGGCTCCGGATTAAGTTGTCAGGCGAAGCACGCGGAAATATTCGACATGGACGTAGAAGCCGGGGGAGAAACCACACCCAAAACACGCGAGGTGCACCTGAGGCCGCGGAGGTAGCGGGGTGAGGCTGGGGGCCTGCCAGAAACGCGTCGCCATGGTGATAACGCGCCGCGAGTCATCCACAGGGAGCCAACACTCCATGACCCGATTTCTTCTCTTTTTAATTCTTATTCAAATGAACACACCTAATTACCAGTCAGGTCCTTGAGCACTACACGTCCTCGCTGACACCAGAACAAAAGTTATTAATCCACAGAGGAGACGTGAGGAGTGACTGGTCCTGTCTGACAGGCTCCTCTGGCCTACTTTCCTTCTCCAAGATCAACTTCTAGTACAAACTGAAGCAGCTACTTCGAGGAGTCTATATGTTTACACATGGTAAATTTAGGTAATCCAGGAACCCGTCGCATAAATAAACCCCCCCCCACCCCCCGGTTCTCTCTGCCTGTTGTGGATCTGTTCCAGTTCTTGCTGAAGACATGTCCAGACATTACAGTTGGAGGAATGGCAGGAATGGGAGGAATTGCGGGACATTCCCACCTCGGCCCTAAGAGAGAAGGCCGCTCCCTGGTCTGCAGGGAGGGCCGAGGCCGAGGGGGGCCCGCTTCTTTCCTTCTCTCAGCCCAACAGCAGCCGAAAGATCTGTCTGCTTTATCGATCAAACCGGAGAAGAATTGATAAGAAGACCCATAAGTGGGTCATGTGGAAACTTAAACGCGCCGCTGCTTGTGTGGACAGCCTCAGTACTGGAATGCTGTAAGTATGCTGGGTTTAAATGGGCCCAGCCTAGGATAAATACAGTGTGTGTGTGTGTGTGTTCATGTGTGAGTTAAAGACAGCAAAAACACAGCTCATTCAGCCTCCGAGGGGAAAACAAACAAGGAACGAACAGCCATTCCTGCGTTGTTATGGTAATGCTGCATTGAGGAAGAGCCGACGAGCGCCGTAAAACCCGAAAACACAGCTGCCGCTGAAACCCAAGTGATTCTGGAGACTACGTTTGCCTCCACACACCACACGCACACACACACACACACACACACACACACACAGCAAGGGGGAAAAAAGAGGTTAAAACACATTCTGGAGCACAACAGATCCTCGAAAATAGAGCGATGACGAAGAGAAGTCTGTAATTCAAGCAGGAGCCTATATAGTGATTAAGTCCCATGTTAAAAAAGCGCGCACACACACACGCGCGCGCATGTATGCATGCATATACACACACACACCGCCCACTCTCACTGGCTCTGTCGCAACACTTCCTGTCAGAGCTGACGCTTCAACGAGGAAAATAATAAAAGGCCCTCAGATACAGCGTGAAATCAACATTCCTTTAAAACCGCTTACACAGACACCTAAACGCATCTCAGATAAAACTGCCCCCCCCCCCACCTCCCTCATCCACCCCCCCCACCCCCTCATCCACCCCCCCCCACCCACGGTCGTAAAGGTGAGATCAAACAGTCCGACACACATTTCGCCAGCAACTGAACTCCCAGAGGTCACGGGGGCCAACCCCAGCAGCCATACCACATCCCAACCCCCCCCCGCCTTCCCTTAACCATGGCAACTGCATCACATGACCATCGACCACAACCGGCGAGCAGGAGCTCCTGTAGCCCCCCCTTTCCCAAACTCCGGCGATTTCCTGTCAGCTACCACCGATCTTTGAAGCCGGCATCGTGAATTCCGTGTGAAAAGACAACTGCCTTGTAACCCAATAACTGAAAAAGCTGATAGCGATTAAACTGGACCGCACAGAGGTCGAACGAGGGAGCAGGGATGGGGGGGCGTAGGGGGGGATTCTCCTCCTCAGCGCTTGGAAGGAGAAGAAACGGGAACCTGACGAGCTGCTTTCCCTCCAAAGGGCAAATTCTTCAGCTATCAGATGTTTACGCCACGGCGGCGGTCCGGGGTGGTGGGGGCCTTCACGGTATCTAGGGCACGGCTGCAGCGACCGCTCCCACCCATCCGTCCCTCCGTAGCACCTATAGGTCGACCCCATCGCGCCATCGGCGTGGAGGCTGGAGGTGTGGGCCCCGTCGCAGGCGAAAGGCGCGGACGAGTCGCGGCCTGCCCCGAAGGTCGCCGAGGTGGGAACGGCCGCTATTACGCAGACGCCCGGAACCCCGTGGAAGCTCGCATTAAGCAGCAGCGCTGCACGTTTGGCTTCAGGCAGGAGGTGGGGGGGGGGCTTAATCTCTGTGCATGCACAGAGCGTGTACTTCGACACAGAAACTGCAAATACTGTAACGGCGCGGACTTGACAGTAATGGAGTCGGGCGCTCCATCAACATTAATTACGGCGCTACCAGAGCTCAGGTCGTCAACGTTCATGGATGCAAATAAACATTTGAGAATTTACAGCGATAATCAGGCCAAGCGGCTGTAACGCGCGCACACGCTATCCAGATACGAGCCGTGTTCCATCGCAGCCCCGTGCCCCGACCTCTCAGAGAGACACCCGGACCCCGGCCTCCATCGCCACAACACACACAAGTATCCAGCCAGAAGCAGCAGAAGCTCTCAGGAACACTGGGGTAGGTAAGGCCGGCAGGTAAACAGGAGCAGAGAGACCGAGCTGCAACACAACGCGACACCCACGCACGCGCGGCACCGCCAAGCGCGAGTCTCTGGGCTGAACACCCACACAGATGATGTACAAAAACCCATCTGAGGCTTGCATAACCGTGCCTGCAAAGAGCAGCGGCGGTAATGGAAGCGCTTCAGCCCAGAGGACAAACAACATTAACGACAACAACAACAACGGAGGGTTCAGGAGATGAAGATGAAAAACGAGGAGTTGCCACCTGTTCCCGAGGGCTTCACACACGCTTCGATTGAAGACTTGCGCCTGCGTGAATATGCAAGAGGCGAGGCGAGGCTATCACGGGCGATCTTGGCTTGCAGGAAAAGTCGTTTTACAGCGAACGCCGACACCGGAGGTTCACTTTCGGAGCAGCGAAATATGAATCAACATATGTGTGTGTGTTCAAAGGCGAGCCCTTGTGTGAGACGCCCCCCGATCGGGCTCCACGCACACACGCGTAATCGCCGACTCCAGTAAAGTTCAGGACGCAGACGTCAACAAAGACAAAACACAGCTTGGGTTCTTTTTTAAAAAATGCCATTTGTATTAAAAGTCTTTTTTTTGTTGTTTTTTTTTTTTAAACAGACAGGCCACTGTTGAAACGGCTCACCTGAAATCGAACTTACAATCAAGTCAGATCTGTCAACGGTACATCATCACATTTCTGGCTAAAAACGACAAAAATAAAGAGAACGGCGAGAGTTTGATCCGAGCGGCCTGGAAGGTAGAAGGTGGCGTGTACGGGTTTCCAGTACCTGTGCGTTCGAAGATACGGCTAGGACCAGATGTAGCCGACATAACGATTAAAAAAATAATAATAATAAACCCCACCGTTCGTGATCAAAAAAAACCCAAAACAAAACACTGTTTTTTTTTCAGCCTTCCTCCCTGCCCGACTATCCAGAAGTTCACAACAAGCGGGATGATGGTTGTTTTGGCGATTCGCGTAAGTTGGCACTAAATCTGAGTCAGCTGATTGGCGTTTTTTTTTTTTTTTTTGTTTCTTTCTATTTTTTTTTTTTGTGGAAAAGGCACTTGACACAAAGGCGATCGGGTGACCGACCCGTGTGTCACGTCAGCTGAGGTCCTCTCGCTCACCCACTGGTGAGCAGGTGCAGGGCGCCCGGGATAACCGCCCCCCCCCCCCCCCCCACCCAAAAAAAAAAAAAGTGGCATGCGTTGCTTCAGCTCCACCGACAGGAAAGTGGCGTCCATATTCTGACTTTTCAGGGGGGGTATATGTGGGGGGGGGGGGTGTTTTTTTGGAGCACCGCTCCTAAAGAGGCTGGCTGGGACGTCGCCCACGTCTTCCACCTGCCCCGGATTGTGCAGTTATTTATCAAAATATAGTCTCTCTTTACTAGAAATATCCGTTTAGAAGTGTCTGAGTGGTGCCCTCTGGGTTCAGTTCAAGTACTGTCGCTGTGCTGACGTCGACGGCGGACGCTGATCCATGGCAGCAAAGATACTCCAAACCGGCGGAATTCCTGAAGAATGGACCCCTCCCTCTGTCTCTCCCCTCCTCGCCCTCCTCCTCCTCTTGCACCCCCCACCCCTCTCTTGCAACATTCCTCCCCGTGTTTTCCTCCAGGGCCGGGAGGAGGAGGAGGAGGAGGAGGAGGAGGGGGGGGGGGCACGTAGAAGAAGAGGAGCTCGATGGCACACACTCGCTGCAACACACTGCCACAAACAAGAGACAGATGTCAGTCACACAACTTCTGACCGCTGACAGAGGAAGGTGGGGGGGGGGGTTCGAGCAGGCCAGACTTTAGGGCCCGTCTTGGGGCCGCGCGCGAATGTAGGTCAGACAGAAACTTTGGAATCTCCCGACTCCTCAGTCAGGAAAATGCCATGTAAGCTTTTTTTTTTTTTAAGTTCCACTGTGGGTGCTCGGATTAAAAAAAAAAACAACAACAAAAAAAAACAAAACGACTAAAGTTAGATCTCGTGGAAATAAGTCCGAGGCCGGCCCCTCCACGCGTCCCCGAGCTGCTGAGCGCGACAAGAGGCTCGGGTTCCACTTTTAAAAACACCAAACATGTGACATTAAAGCACAGGATCTTCAAAGGCTGTCACTTCCTCCCATCTACCCTCCTCCTTGACTTTAAAAACAACTGATGCTTTACACCTCCTGACAAGGCATTTCACATTAGTTACGTATGAAGGACCCACCCCTCCCCAACTTACCATTGCAAACTTAAAAACTGAGCAAAGAATTAAAAAAAAATAAAATAAAATAAAAAGACAGGGCTCTCCTTTTCCTTAAAGAATGACACAGGACGAGCAGCACTGGTCGTCGCCATTTGGTGTGGAGGCATAGTTCATCTGTCGGACGATCTCTGCAAACAGTTCGTCCACCGACGTCTTATTTTTGGCTGAAGTTTCTATGAAGGGACAGCTCCAGTCGTCCGCCAGCGCCTTCCCCTCCCCGGACGACACCTCCCTCTCCCCCTCCAGGTCCACTTTGTTCCCGACCAGGATCATGGGCACCCTCTCGTACCGCTTCACCCGGATGATCTGGTCCCTCATGGGCTTGATGTCCTGGAAGCTCTGCTGGTTGACCAGGCTGTAGACCAGGATGAAGCCCTGGCCGTTCTTGATGTACAGATCTCGCATGGAGGCGAACTGCTCGGTCCCGGCCGTGTCCAGGATCTCCAGGACGGACGGGGAGGAATCCACCTCGATCTCCTTCCTGTAGAAGTCCTCTATCGTCGGGTCGTATTTCTCGATGAAGGATCCCGTCACGAACTGGACGGTCAGCGCCGATTTGCCGACCCCGCCGGAGCCGAGGACAACTACTTTGTACTCTCTCATGGTGACCCCCGACCGACGCTCCCGCTTCCTCTCCGCTGTGAGCCCGCTAGCCGCCCTCCTCTCCCGGGGTCGGTGGAGGTGGTGGTGGGGGTGGTGGTGGAGGGGGGGTTCGAACCTCTCTCCGCCGCTCCTCGGCGGCTTTCCACACGCTCCTAGTCGACGGGGGACGGGGCGTGGCCGCCTGTGGCTGCCGCTCCGGAGGTGCAGACGGTGGTTTCGGTGCGCAGGCTGAGCTCCCCCCAGACGGCCCGGCCGCTTCTTCCGCCAGCTCCGCCGTCCTCCCTCAACTCATAGCCGCCGCTGCTCCCCCGCCAGCCGCTCACCGCCCGTAACCACGGGACACCCCTTCCTCCGCTGCCTTTCAAAATAAAGTACGGCGGCGTTTTAAATCCCTCTTAAACCGTCTTAACATAAATTTGCGCCTCAAATCAACAGAATTAAAATGAATTTGTATTCAAAAAAATACATTTTTTTGACGTTTTAGCGATGTTAGCGATGTTTAACGACCACGCCGGCGGCTCTTAAATTGTAGCTTCCGTCGCGGCGCTGGTTTATTATCGCTAACTTTGCCCCCTCTTTCCTGCCCACATTCAGCAGCACGCCGCGTACGTCTGACGTCACTCGTGTTGCGTTCAAGGTGCAGGACGTCTGTTTATTGCACAGTCAGCGCTGCTCCTCAGCAGGCCTGCCACACCTTAGTTTCGACATTACTAATCCATGAGCTTCCTACTGCTTGAGTCACTCACATAAAATTACTGGAAACACTTATCTGATGCACTTTGCCAACCTGTTGCCCAACTTTGGCAGCATTCAAACAATATGCCTTTGGCCGAGACGCACGGGTCTGCGAGCTGAATCATAAAATGACAGGTTAATGACTTTGATGGAAAGTTATGAGGGGAATCAAAGTTTAGCAGAGGGAAAAAAGGTCAAATGTGGAATCCCAGCAGCACAATGTTGCATTCGCTGTCTAAATTGAGACGAGGTAACAAGAAGCATGAAGATGTGACGCGCGAGCGATCTTGTGAAGCATTCCTGGGACACTGAAGTTTTTGTCTAAGTTTTCCCAGCACTGCTGTGCATATTTGGGTTCAGTGACATTCTCTTTAAAGGCCGTCCAGTCAACATCTAAACTGCACCCAAAGGGTTCCTTTCCTCATTCTCGGTGTATGAAATGACTGGAACAAGCGTCATAAGAAAGAAAATCATTTGACTAATTTCTGACTGCGTGTGCATTAGGGTGTGTATAAACCCATTTATATGTCCTCTTGCCACATGTGGAATAACCCCTGTTTCCAATCAATGCCTGTCAGCACAGCGCCACGATGATTAAAGCGCAGTCATGACCTCATCACTTCGAGGGATCGATGGGAAAAACACTGCCCGATCAATAGGGGTTTAATTCATTGGCACCGCGGACGCTGCCATACGTTCACGTGCGATCTGTCGATGCGTCTGTGATAAAAACGGCTTCACAGCCGGTAGAAAAGCATTCGCAAACACGAAAGGCCTCCGAGTGTTTAGAAAAGGGGTTGTTTTGCCTCAGGTGTTGTTGTTTTAGAGATGAAACATGATGACTGACCCGTCATGTGGGCTTTCAGAGTGGCCCGAAGCCCGGTCACTCCTCAAAATCCCATTAAGCAACCAGTCAAGCTGCGGAGACAACCGAGGCGTCTCCACCCCCCCAGGGAGGGTGGGTAACGTGACCCCGAGCTGTGTGATGTAGATTGACACATCTGTGAGAATGATCTCTGTGAATGTAAAACCAGGCCATCCTGTCAAACACAAGCCTGGTTTGTTTTCACACGCCGCTGATAATTAGACAAACATGGATACGCTTCACACACACACACACACACACACACACACCCTTAACTCCACCAGGGCGACTTTTTAGCAGCGACCAAAGAGTGTAAGAATGGTGATGTGTGGCATTTCACACTGCGGTCATGTGGTTCCCACCAACTAATTGACTTCCTCCTCTTCAGAAAATGAGTGTCGGAGTGAAAGCATTTGATGTGTCGTGTGCGGTTGCAAAATTTGGTAGGGCCCTTTTCAGTTTTGGAAAGCCGTTTATGCGTTTTTCCGACTCCTAAACCGCGTTCCTAACTGAACACGTCCAAAAACTGCAACTTTAGCTGCGTTTCTGCTTAAAAGCTAACGCTGGCGTGGAAGAGCGCAGGCAGCCTGAGGAAAGCGTCTCGGTATTCGCAGAAACCTGATGAAAACATCTGTCTTTGTCCTCCGGCTAATCATCAATTTTGAGAGTCTGACATGGAGCGTGCAGCACTTTGCATGTAGCAAGGTTTTTTTTTCTTTAATCTTTTTTGAAAACAGCTAGAAACAACAAGACAATTAGCAACTTGGCATGCATCTAATCCAGAGCCAAATGAATTATTCATTTTTGTTAGTAGTTAAATGTTAATTCTCTGGTCATTTATGCAATGTTTATTGGTAAATACAACAACAGAAGAGATATTTGTCTCTCCCAGGAGGCCCAGGCTCACTGTCTGATAGTGAATACCTGTTTTCACATCATAGTGTGGTCTGAAAGGGAGTGAGGGCGAGTCCTCTGTGATCCATTCAGTGCCCACAAGAACAGAACAAGTGTGCTGGGCTGCCTTTAATCCCCAGCGTCTGTCCTGTGAGAGTGACAGTAGACTAATTAAAACGTCTGAGACCATCCAGCTAATTATTGGCAGAGATAAGCCCCCTTCCAATGTTTTCATCCCGTTGGGACTCGGAGGCCGTTCACACGCTTTCAGGGGCCCGCGCTTTCAAAGGAGAAAAGGCCCCCGGCGAGATCCTCCAGCATTAATGAATGCGTTTATGTCATTTGTATTTCCGCTCAAGCCTCATTTGGATTTATGAATGAGTCAGAGATGTTCGTTCACCATCGTCAGGACGAAGCATCGACACAGAGATGTAGGTATTAACGTCAAATTACTGCTTCAACGCAGTGTCTAGCTGTTAGAGCACAGCTCATTCATAACAGGTCATTTTTAAGCTTTTATCTGCTGCCCTTGCAGAAGTTGATTCATTTAATCCCTCCGATCAGAGCTGCAGGATCAACTCAACCAGTTAGCTCAATTATTTGTCTACTGAGGAGGTCATAATCTGTGTTCATCAGAGCCATCTAACGGAAATGAGATAAAAATTAAATTTTTCATGATTATCTTCACTTTGAGACTTTTACCCCTCTGCTCTTTCCCAGAAGTTCAGCACAAAGCTGAAGTAAAGGGATTATTATTTCCCTTCCAAACAATGTAAAACCTGAACTGTAAAGCTTGACTGTGCGACATGTAACTAAAATAATTCCACAAAACCTGGTAGACTGCTTTTCAGTGTTGCAGTAGGAGCTGTTTAAACTTTGCTTTGATTTCTTTTTAAACGTGTCGACAGTGAGCTGGCCGGGGTACAGTTTAGGTCCTGATTTAAAGTGTTTATACATGATCAGATGAAGACACGATAGTCTCCATGGTGCGCAGGCATAACAGTGGAAGTGTTTATGAAATTAGAAGGCATTCCTGGAGTTTCTGTGCGTGCGTAAATAAAGATGTTTAAAAGTCAATTTTAAACTTGAAACCAGCCAAACAACTTGTCATTCCTCGCCTATCTGTATTAGTATCAAAGAGTTCTTCCAGTACTCTTCAAATAAAATCATTATTGTATTATACTTATAGCAGCATAACTGCTGTCATCTGCAGTTGCTCATAATGTCCACTAGAGGGCAGCAGACCCGCATCCACCACAGCTGAAAGAGCTGAAACACACCAACATCAAATCTCAGGTGTGTGTGAAAGCTGTGTGTGTGTGCGCGCGCGTGCAAAAGGACTCACTCTAATTTATGTGAAAACACATTTTTTTTTGCGTCAACACTGCGGTTTCACAACCCCAAGACGGAGCGCAAACAGAACAGAGAGGTGGACTCCTGTTGACAAAAACCATTATTGTCTCATCCGCAGGGAGAGCTCAAAACAAAAGGCTGTTGTACCGAGTTAAACACCATCCTGTCCAGAAACAAAGCCACGACAGTCTGGTGAGAAAACTGATAAATTTCATTGGCATTGTTCCGCAGTTCTACAGGCAAACTCAAGTGTCAAAGATGCAGCGAACAACGGTGGGAGTATGTGATGTCAGATAAGACAGAGAGAAGTGAGACGGGGAACAGTGATCCTTTCATGCAGCCCACAAAGCAGGCCTTTCATGCGTGGAATCTGGATATCATTAATATACATATGCTCTGTCCAGTGCTGTGGCCTGCTGGGGGTCAAAGTTCAAGAGGGAGAGGCCTGGCATGGCCGCCATCCTCACAGAAAACAGTTTGACATTCTCACTTCCTCTCCGGGAAGTTCATCTCAGTGAGGAAAGCTGTTTTCTTTAAATGGGTTGGAGCTTGGAAGGTGCCGATAATGTTAAAACGCCCTTTTCTGCAAATCCAACATTCAATGTTTGTGACTAAAAAAAAAAAAAGAGAAAAAAAAGGAAGGCCGGAGAACCCAACAGCAATCCAATTACTGCTTTTACACAACTGGAGCGATTCAGCCACTCGAATAAAAGCCATATAAGCCACTGTTCGAGCTGTGGTCGATGGAAGGTGGGATGGAAAAGGCTCTGAGGTCCATGGGAGTTTTAATGAAGACTTAAAGAGGTCGCACCATCGCTCATTTGTACAGTTCGATTTAGATTACAGCAGCAATATATTTCCCCAAAGAATTCAACAACAACAAAAAAAAAAACATCCTCCGGTGGCCCTCCTCCCGAAGCTGCACGGGCGGAGAACCTTTGATGGAAAAAGTCCCCCGAAATCACTGTTAACGATCGCGGGCACACGGAGGGTTAAACCATTTCACGAGTGTCTCACAGCAATCAAACTTTTACCGCAAGTAAGTCAGACAGGAAGTCAAGCTGATTTACATTTTTAAAGCCAAGAGACTGTTTGTTCCCTGGCATTCTTGAGGGGCGGGGCTTGCTGCCGAAGGACGCTGATTGGTGGAAGACACAGGCAGAGAAAGAACGACATTCTTCACCCTGATGGGAATGCATCTTCTGTGTTCTTTGGATTTCTGTGGAAACACTAATCAGGTCAACAGTGAGAGGTCGGGCGAATAATCCAGATGACAAAGTCTTTCGTTAGAACCGTGTGGTGGTTATGAAACCCGCGCTCTCTTTATTGGACCCGTGGAAGGATTGACGACAAAGCTGGGTCCTGTGGGTCGTGTAGCAGCTCAACTCAGCACTCCGGATCGATGGTCACGACACCACGGGCGACGTCAGCTGACGCCACGGCCTGCCCCCGACCTCCTGGCTGACCCCCCTGGCGGTGGCCAGCCGTGGCTGCTCTCGGCCCGGCTAAGTTTAGAAGGGAATCCAGGACAGGCGGGTCGTCTTACGGACAGATCCGTACGTCCGGGGAATCCCGAAAGGTTGGGGGGGGGACAGCGGTGGAGGTGCCAGAGCAGTCGGACCATCCAGCCGTCAGCCATCCTTTTGCTCCTCTTCATCGGGTGTGTGGTCCTGCATCTGAGTCCAGGCCGACTGAGACATGAGTGCGCGCGTCCGCCGAGACCAGAGTAAAACAGAATGAAACAAAATACAGCAAAAATAAAGCCTCCAGACAAAAAAGGCATTAGTGGGACACCTGCACGGGGTGTGTCAGTGTGTTGCTGGATCTCATCTCAGCTAACTCATTAATCACTGGGTAGCCAGGCTGCACTCTCAGCGGTGCAGCCTACACACACACACACACACACTCACACACACACACACACACACACACAAACACACACACTTACAGTGGAACTGCTAGGATTAATAGGGTGAGGCAGCAGAGCAGCGAAGGATAATAGAATCTAAACAAGGCTGAAGGGAAGATGGGGGAAGGTGTGTGTGTGTGTGTGCGTGTGTGTGTGTGTGTGTGGGTGTGTGTGTGTGTGTGTGCATGTGTGTGGATATGTGCACTGCATCTGTGTGCATGTGTAATCACCCATGAAGGTCAGGAAATTCACACTGGAAAGGATTCACAGGTAAAACCAATAAGGTTCCTCTTGAACCTCACAACTCTCAACCCCCCCCTTCCCCCCAGTGTTGTGGCTGATTTCAACGACACACAAGTGTTGACACTTTTGGAGGACAAATGATTCCATCAGCCGGTTTCCCACGAGGGGGAACGTCTTCCAATGACGGTCGTCTCTTTTCACTAATCGCACCACTGAAGAGTGTGTCTGCATTTGCGCAGGGGGATCCATGATGTGTGTGTGTGTGTGTGTGTGTCCTTGTGCTAGAAAACTACTCATTCTACTATCAAAGTGAGGACAGCTCTGCAACCCCAGGGCTGTTTGAGGGGTCACATCTGCTTTTAGGGTTGAGGTTGGTATTAGGTTTAGGTTAGAGTTAGTCAGAGTCTGTGAAAGTCCCCACAAAGATAGAAATTTGAGGATGTATGTGTGCATGTGTGTGAGAGACATTAGCATTATTGGGAGAGTGAACACATTTGGGTTTCTGTGGAAGACGATCCGGAAACACAGAAATTCCAACAGTGGAGAAGGAAGCAGATGATCCGGTCTTATCTTGATTTAATAAGAGGCCAACACCCAACCTAACAATGCAGCAGCAGTAAAAACCCAGAAAGTCACCTGTCAGGCCCGCGTGGCCACGACGCCGACACGGCAAACAGGCTCGTCACAGGAGGTCAAATTCCTGACAGGGCCGGTGGATCATTAACACATGGGAATGGACGCCGCTCGGAATCCACAGAGAGCCGCTCGCGGAGACAAGAGAAATGACGAAGAACGGGGTGGAAAAACCCTTCAGAGGGAACTTTAAAGTGCTTTTAAAGTAACTTTGAAGGAGCCCCGTCCCAGTCTCAAAGGCAGAGTGAAATGGCAATTAGAGCCGCAATGGCGATTCGCTATCGCCGCCTTTTCATGCCAACTTTCAAAGCCGCGGCTCCTCATTAGAATGGAAAGCCCTAATTAGTTTCAATTCTTGATTTGTTTGAGGGAAGTTGAATATTTGAAGTCGGCTTTCTTTTCCGCACCTGCTGCGCCCAAAGTAGACCAAAGTGACCAAAAATGAGAAAGAGCTTAGAGTCCTGTGATGATCCAGCGCCAGTAAAAGCTTCTCCCGCTTCCAGAGCAGACACATGAAGATGTGTTCAGTCACGGCGGTAAAAAGGGAAAGGGGTCACGTTGGCTTGGTTTGTGTTCACTTTACACTTCGGAGTGACCTTCAGAGAACCGGCATAACGTCAGAGGCGATGAGGGCCGAAGGAATCTGGTCAGGGGTGAGCCTCTGCTCTGGTGTGAGTGTGGTGTCTCATAAACAGACCCCCCCCCCCACACACACACACACCTCCGTCGCCGAGCTGCTCCGGCTCTCAGACACTTCACCGTGACGTCTGCGTATCCGGGCCGTAGAGGTTCGTGCTGCCGGAGACGCTTCCCGACTTCAAAACGACCGATTCGCCGCCGCGGTAGTGCGGTCGAGCAGGTCGGCGCGGGGCGTTTCCCCGCAGCCACCTCTGCCCTCCTGACCTTCAAACTGGTGACGGCAAAACAGCCGACCCCGCGTCATCTAAACCCTGATCACTGAGGAGGAGGGGGGGGTTGAGATCCACCACCTCTGGGCCTCCTGGAGCCGTCTCCCTGAGCCCCTAGTGGACGTCTGACTGCTAAGTGACATCAACTCGTGCACATTCCAGCCCTTCTGAAACATTCGGAACGTTTCTGCGCAAACTGGAATCTAGCACACGCCGTCCAGTTCTGTTTGTTTCAAACATCCACGCTGCATCTATTATTCCTAGATTCTCTTTTTTTTGTTCTGCCTGCTCCACGTCCTCTGAAGCCGTCTTATCAAATCAGCTGGCTCACTTCGCTCCCTTTCATGTCCCTTTATCCGCTGAGCCGGCTCAGATTTGACCTCCCTCGCCCTCGCCGCCCGCTCTCTTACCCGCCTCCTCTGATGGATGTTTGAAGAGGAGCCCCCCCGCCAGCTCCGGCTTTACCAAACGGGCAGCCGCCGACACCGGATCGCAGCGCCGCCTCCGCCTTCAGACGTCTCCCTCGGAGGCTCGTGAAGCCCAAGATGAAGCGCGGCCGACTGCGGTGCAGCCGGGTCGATCCTTCGCGCTGATAGATGCCTTCGCCCGGAGGCTGCAGAAAATCAGCGGGCAGCTCGGCGGCAGAGGCTGCAGAGATATCGATCCCGCGCGTTATGACAGCTGAAATATGACGGCACCTGCTCCCCGAGACACCCGCCGCCTTCTCCTTCAGCCCCGTCTGATCTACGCCGCCCGCTGCGTACGCGGCACCTTTGTGATGTTATTGTGACTGTCACCGCAGAATCCATAGAGTTTATATTGATGACGCTTCTGCAGGGGGCTTTAAAACGAGACTTCAACTCATGAATCTGCCTCTTGATGGCTGTTTATGCCTGAGATGGAGAGGCCCTCGTGGTTATGGATCATGCTGACAGGCAGAAAGAGTAAAAGAAACATGGAATTACTAAAATGAATGAATAAATCCAATCAACCAGAAGTTTAACTTCACCCTTGGGCTACCACAGACATCTACCAACTTGCATGTTTTTTTTTTTTTGATTAAATGAGAACCCCCCCCCCCGCTGTGATGATGTAAACAAACACGTGTGTAATTCCAAACGCTGTAACGCAGACCCCACATCCGAGTCGGGGGCGGCTCGGTCACTTTGAACACTGACAGCGATTCTTGAGGCCTTCCGCCGTGAGCTGTTCTCTGGAACAATGTTTGGACTAAATCCGGATCTGGTCCGATGAGTAAACAGCTGGAGTTGTATTTTATATGTATGTGCGGTGTGTGGGCCTAGCTGGGTGTAGATGCAGGCAAAGCTTGTAACTTGACTAGACAAACATATGACATGTTTACTTAGGCAAATCTCGCATAAGTGTGTGTGTGTGTCTGCTCAAAGCGTTGGGCACCACGATTTGCATAGATAAAAAGTTCCAGCTTTTTTTTTATTTTGTTGAATTAACTCCACATTTTTGACTTTGGCATCGGGGAGAGTTGCTGTCCAACGTGGGAAGAGACTCGGCGAATGTCCCACATTGGTGGAGGTTGCCTTCATGTGCCTGCTGCACCAGAACCATTTTCATTCCCCTCAAAGAATTCAGTGACTGCGCTTACTTTGTCGCCCCCCCACCTTTTTTTTTTTTTTTTTAAAGGCAGTAGTGTTTGAAGTCAGGGCTACTTTCCCATGACCTGTGCTTTTGATTAAGGCTAGCTCTGCACTTTTGTTGGTAGATTTTTTTGGCTCAGGAAGAAGGTGCCCCAAGGATTGATGCGGCTCTGCCAGCTCCCACTGTAAATCTCTGATCTCGGCGGTGCGGCTGAGAGGTTTGGAGGACGTTCGCCCCCTCCGGGCCTCCCCTGACAGCAGCGGGAAAACACACAATCTGTGTTCTTCACAGATGCCAGGACCTATTCAACCAGTCGGCGGTGGAGAAATTCACACTCTCCATAAAAAGAGGACATGAGAGAGGCGTTCCCGTTGCAATATTCAAGCCTCGAGGCTAAAGGCACAGGTACATGGGTCTGACTTCTCCAAACAGGTATGTATCCCTGAGCTCGACAGTTTCTTCCTTCCATTGCGCAGCGCCTGCGAGCGCTAAACAGCGACCTCCCCCCCAAACAGGTCGGTAACGCACTAAAACCTGCGCCAAAGCTGGCTCAAAGGGTTCAAAAGCTGTTTGTATTCAGAGGAAACGCTTGGAAGACGATGGTTTCCTGTGCCCGGCTCTCCGTGCAGGCCCGGGGTCCCGGAGACGGCCCGTCTGCCCCCTCCGTTCCCATCAATAATTCCTCAGAAAGAAAAAAAAAATGCACTGGCTGACAACAAAAGTGGCTTTTGGAGCCGGCGCTCTTCAGTCTCCCCTTGTCCCCTCATTTCCTCCTGGTGCAGCTGAGGCATGGAGAGAGGAGGAGGAAGAGGAGGAGGAAGAGGAGGAGGAAGAGGAGGAGGAAGAGGAGGAGGAGAGGGGCTGGAGGCAGAACTGGAGCGGCTCCAGATCAAAACAGCTGTCAGAGTGCACACGACTGACCAAAACACGCAACAAACGCAGTCTCAGAAACGGGAAGGTCTCGATCCAGCTGTTCATCATCACACAAATGTCGCCCTCCGTCGATGTTTTTCGCCCTCCGGTTGGACGTCGCCCTTCTGCCGCCGTCTCGCTTCAGGACTAAAATGACAAAATCTGATACCGGAGCAATTGAAGCAGATTATATTTAAACCTGAGCTAATTAAACCATCACCAGGAGGAGGATCTAGTTCTTCTGCTTCTATTTTCAACATTGTGAAAGCGCACACCAGCGGCAGGTAGTCTGGGGGGGGGGGGGCTCAGAAAAAGTCACCACCTAGCACAGTTTAAATATCAAAATTTATTGACGAAAAGTAACAGATGGCCCCAAATATCCAGTGCAGGTGATTCACTTCCCTTCTTGATAAGTAGCCGACCACATTACGGGTTCACAAAGGCACAAACACAGACACGGAACATCCATCTCACAGTCCAGGGCACAATTCCACAGACAGACGAGGAACACCAGCAGAGTGCAGTATTTACTGAGAGGTATCTCATAAAACCGTCTTCATTAATGTGTACTCAATACTCATTCTTTGTGGGTCAGGCGGCACCCTTAGCGACCTCAAGGTTTGGATTAGTGGCAACGACACGAGCGACTCTACAACATCACGACACTGTGCACAGTACATCCGAGAACATTCACGTTAGCGCGGTAGGTATATACAAAAATACTGCAGGTCTTTGTTTTCTTTTTTTCTGTACAGAACACATCGTCAGAGGGAGAGAGGGAGAGAGAGAGAGAGAGCGAGGAATCTCAGAGCTGTCAGTGTGAAAAACTGCATTTCTCGCCCGTCAGGGAGAGGCGGAGGAACAAATGAGGAGCGATGTGCGGTGGCTCCAGGTCAATGTGCATCAGAGAACCGTCTGCGCGGCGCGTCCGTGCAGCGAGCTCCGCTCCAGTGCATTCCCTTATTCCTCTATAACCAGCGTCGCTCGCTGATTTTCCGCGGCGAACGGGACGGGAGGAGCTCCTCCCGAACCTGTTCCGGAGGAAGAGGGGTGCAGAGGAAGCCCCCCGACTCCTGGGCTGAGGAGGAGAGGGCTGGGACACTCAGAGGACGACACAAGTACAGGACGACACGGTCACGTAGCTTATCGACGCCGACGGGCGGCGGGTTTGAAACGCGGGGCCTCCCTCGCCAGCCTCCGCGGTCTATTACTCTTTTAGCATTCCGACGCGCGGATGATTCTCGTCACAGCCGGCGTTCCCCGTTTTCCACGTTCTCCGCCAGGCTGTTGAGCGCCGTGTCCTCGCTCCTGGACTGGAGCATGTGGTCCCCCTTCCTGGAGTTTTTTTTTGTGGCCCGCGACAGCTTCCTCCTGAAGGTGTCGCCGGCCAGGAAGTAGAGGATGGGGTCCACGCAGCTGTTGAGGCTCGCCAGCCCCCGCGTCACCTGGTAGGTGGCGTAGACGCGGTTGTTGAACTCGCACATGTCGGCCGTCTGGAAGTAGAGCCGGGCCCGCATGTTCAGGTTCTTCATCACGTGGAAGGGAAGGTAGGAGACGGCGAAGACCACCAGCACGATGATCACCAGGTGGATGGACTTCTGCCGCAGCGGCGCGTTGTTCATGTCGTTGTAGATCAGCGCCTTCACGATCATCCCGTAGCAGCAGAATATGATGATGAACGGGACGCAGAAGCCGAAGACAGTCAAAACCATGCTGTAGATGAAATAGCCCGACAGCTCGTCCACCGTGGTGGTGTCGTAGCACGTGGTCCCGTTGTTCTTCAGTCCGGTCCGGGAGTAATAAAGAATGGGGGATATGGCGATGACCACCACCAGCCACACCAAGGCACTGGTGATGACGGCGTTCTTCTTCTTCAGCCTCCCCAGGGACTTGAGCGGGTGCACGACCCCGGTGTACCTGTGGACGCTGATGCACGTCAGGAACAGGATGCTCCCGTAGAGGTTCACGTGAAATATGAAACGCTGCAGCCGGCACAGCACGTCCCCGAATATCCAGTCGGTCTTGTTGAAGTAGTAGAAGATGAGGAAGGGCAGCGAGAGCACGTAGCAGAAGTCGGCCAGGGCCAGGTTGAACATGTAGACGGAGATGCTGCTCCAGGGTCTCATGTGGCACACGAACATCCAAATGGCCAGGCTGTTGCCCACCAGCCCCGTGATGAAGACGATGATGTAGACGGTGGGCAGGTAGTAGAACTGGAAGCCCGTCTTGGTGAGGGAGCATCCTCTTGTGTTGTTGTGGACGTCGGTGACGTTCAGCAGGGACGTCAGGTTCACGTCGGCGGTCATCGTGTCAGGTGCGGCTCCTTTGACTGCAGGACGAGAAGCGGCTGTTATTTGGAATCCCGCTGTCCTTTTCAAACAGCAGGTGATGGATCTAACCGGCCGCTTGAAGCCGCAGCCGTGCGATTTCTATTGCAACAGAACAGTGTTTGCATTCAGGGACAGACAGGCACGGACTCCTAATCCAAGAAGCAAACTTCTTTTCTTTTTTTTTTTTTTTTTTTTGCGCAACGCGCGCAAAATAGGCGACCCCAGACCTAAAACAACAACAAAAACTCACCGCTGAAGACTTGTATCCCACATTCCTGTCGACTTCACGCTCGCAGAAGAGTCCCGCAGTTGTTACGAAACGTCAGGTGTTTCCATCCCGTCTCCCGCTGGTGTTGAAAAATGTTTCAAAGTTGCTGCGTTCCCGACGTTTGCGCTCATGCGTCAGGCAGGGAGGAAAAGACGGAAACCAAGTCTTAATGCGCAGAGGAGGAGAGAAGTCGTCGGCTTTCCCCCAGCAAGAGCGGCAGCGGGACGCAGCAGAGACAGCTGCAGGCTCTGGCACGAAGGGCAGGAATTAGGCAGGCTGTGTAAAGGGAGAGGAGGCTCTTTTTTTTTTTTTCGTTGAGAGGGGAGGTGCGCGCCGCTCGAAACCACTGAGGAGCTTCCCGTGTCCAAACGCTCACTTTCTGTTCCTCCCACTGGACCTTATCTGAGCACATCTGAGCAGCGGGAGGGATATAAGTCCGTAATAACAACGTGAATTCACGCCTCTTCGGTCTGATGTGCGTTTGGTTCGCGCGTCAAAGGCGTATTTCGCTGTCGCCGCCCCCTCTTACCTCTGTCAATCAGCGCGATAATAACGCACAAATCATTTAATTGCATTGCTTCCCTTAAAAAGAGAAGTCACGGTCACACTCGTCATCGGTAGAGCAGGCCCACCACAGGAAAATACACCTATTATCATTTAAATTAGAGCTGCACGTAAATATAAAGGGACTGGGAGAGTTTCGTTGCAGGATTTGTATGAAACTGTCAGTCATGAGGAGTCATGTGACATCGACTAGTACACAGGGAGCAGGAGTATTTTTTTTTTTTAATGCAGTCTTTTTTTAAAGTTGGCACTGCTTGTATCTTCTGAAGAGATTGAGGCGGATGTGGAAGCGCCAAGGACGGAGCGGAGGCAGCAGACAGGAGTGGTGCTGAATAGTTAGAGGATGTGTCAAAGGTTAAGGGAATATCTTCGTGATTGCAAGCATAATTTAACGAGACCGAGTAATCTGTGGGAGATGGCCAATTTAAAGTGTTTTTTTTAATACAAGGGAACGATTATATGTGGTTGGACAGGAAATTAAACAGAATACAGTTTTCCTCTGATGGAGTTTTGTGTCAGGCTCAACTCTTCCCATTTTGGTAATAAATACTCATGTACGTGTCTAATGTGGAAGAATGAGAGAATCATGGGAAGATCCTTCTGATTTCTGCTGCTATAAATCCTCTGCTGAACCAAACCTGTTTACAAGATGAATAATAAAAAAGAAAAAAAATGTTTTTACCAGTGAGATTTGGGATGAGAGACTAATTTTTCAATCTATCTGGTCATTATTATTGTCTTTCTCAGCCAAGGAACTGAATTATTTGTCCTGTCCACGAAGTTCCCTGATTAACATTTGCACCAGGCTGTTAAGCAGCTGTATAATTTACTGTAATTTATCATGGATTTATAATCCAGAGAGCTTTATTAATTCTAGCCGCTGTCACAAATCAGCGCCTGCTTTTCCCCTGTTATTAGCAACAAATTAGATATTTTTCAATTTCAAATGAGACATGATAACAAGTACCGCACAATTGCAAGAAAATCAATGTAGAATATTTTTTGCTGTGAAAGAAAACATGTGCTCCACAAACCTCGCAAAGTCAAGCAAAATATTGGATAATTTGCCTCAAATAACATTTGACAAGCAGCCTGGATGTTGTTAAGAATTTGGAAATGAAAGCGTACACGATAGGAATCTGTAATCATCAGCCCGCGGAGAGACGGTTGCTTAGTAACACAAGTCCGGGTGGACTGGACTGTGTAATTGTCCCCCAAGTGTGACACATCATTTGACATAATTACAGGTGAGATTGATGGCACAACGGTACAGCAAGAGGGGAGGAATTCTTGGAGTTGACCTGAGAGATGGAGAGATCCTTGGAACGAGTTTTGGTGGATAAAAGTTCGGGAGTTGTCGCGTGAAGTACAAAGACGGCTGCAAGTGCAAGAAATTCACACAGAACCACGGAAACCACAGAAAGTGTTGGAACGTGTCCTTCATGTGCAAACAAGGGCTCAGCAGCGAGGTGCCGACTTTATCCTCCCTGAGTTCACTGGAATAAAAGAAGGCAGGGTGGAGTGGTTAAACTTTCAAAGATGCTGACGGTTAGATTTCCTGCCCGTGACCCCCCTCGCCCCACCGCCCCATCCTGTTTGGATCTGACCTTCATTTTCTGGCCCACAGGGTGGAGGTGACAGAGGCATTCCGGCCTCCAAGCGATTCATCTTGGAATCATTTAGCAGCAAAATGTGGAGGAGGTCAGCGGGCCTCACCCTGCCAGAGGAGGAGCGAAACCGTTCCTACCCATCGCCCCAGCGCATCCACACCAGCGCCGTCTCAATGTTTCCAACACCTGGATTAATAACTCCTCTTGTGCCACTGCGTTTGGGGAAGCTCGACTCCCACGTCAGTATCACACAGGTGTATTAATGAAAGGAGGCAGACAAAGGCGGCAGTAAACATTGGAAACTCAGCTACAACCCTATTTGGTCCTTCATGACAACACACTTGGTGACTAATCTTGGAAACTTAAAATAAATATTGCTGTGTACAGAGAGCAGTTGTTGGCATTAGTAACAATATTCCATTTGTGCTGCCATTTCATTTTAATATTTATCATCACGAGTAACTCTTTTGTTGCGTTTAAGCCTTGATTTGTGCTCCTTTCAGTGCAGGCTGTCAAAATGAGAAATTGGATTTGATCACTTTATCCTATTAACAAATACTAGATTACAAAATCAGCACAGATTACTTGTGTGGTGGGTGGGGGGTTTGATCCAGCCCTTAACTTGATGTGCAGCTTCACACTTCCTGTCAGTACAGACATCTAAAATCAACTTTGTTTCCTCTTTGCATCCTCTGCTTTATCTTTCCTCTCCTTTTCCTTTTGCCGGACTGACTTCAGTAGGAGCCCCCCCGAGACGATCTTAAACCATAAAAATACCATTACTAACCCTAACCCTAAACATGGATTTTCAGTGCTCTCATGAGTGTAAAGTCCAGTAAAACGCCACACTGCATATTTATAAATGTTCACTACAGCACTTCTTACTTATTTAAGTCATGCACAATGGCAAAAACCACCAAACATCGACTGCTGGATGGATAATGTAAGCACACCAGTCTGTACAGGATTGTTATTCCCAGCTTGAGTTGTTTTTTCGGGAGCAGTTGGAGCATAACGAGGACTAAGAGGAAGTTGGCTGGAGCTCAGATCATTTCTGGTTTCTGTTGTGGTTCATCTGCAGCTTCAGTATGTCTGCTTTCCCCAACTCAGTCTTCATTCTTGTTAAAGCGCCTCGAACACTTTTGCGTGTGTGTGTGTGTGTGTGTGTGTGTGTGTGTGCGCGTATGTGATAAATTTAGATTAGATTTAATTCCTGCATGTAATTAATTTGATTCATTTTTTGAATTGCTTAACAGCCCTCATGAAAACAAATACATACAAGATGTGATCCCTCATAGTTAATAAAGTTATGTCATTTGGATCGGCATCAGCTGCATCCTCACTCTTGTGATCTCAGGATTCCAAACATCTAGCTCTCACATCATATAATTCTGTTATAGAAGCCTTTTATATATGTACATATATTTACATATATGTATAGGTATATATGTACATATATATATTCATTTTTAGGGTCAGCACTGTAAACAGTCTTCTTCCTGGTACTACAATGTCTTAAGATGATTAACTAACAGTTCCCCAGGTATAACCAAGGTTAGTGCTTATACATACAAAGAGGGAAGTTATCATACATGAATTATCATCTCAATAAGGTTTGCTGATAACACTTTGGATTAGGGTTCAAACATTCACC
The DNA here is from genome assembly GCA_911728415.1 of Lagocephalus sceleratus. Taxonomy (NCBI): domain Eukaryota; kingdom Metazoa; phylum Chordata; class Actinopteri; order Tetraodontiformes; family Tetraodontidae; genus Lagocephalus; species Lagocephalus sceleratus. The sequence goes on from CAJVRN010000194.1 coordinate 8,092,778, forward strand.
ATTACCCACCTCCTTATTAACAGAATATCGATGTTTCATTAATCATTAAAAAGCATTTTTTGTCACCTTGTTCTACCTCATAGTAACTGATGAATTGTGTCTCTAATACATGTTAACAAGAAAAATCTAATCATATTCAATAACACTCAATAGAAGATTTTTTTACATGAACTGCTTACATTCTATTTTAATACTGCCACCATTAGAACATGAGGAGAAGAGCATTTTATATATTTTGCTATTTATGATGACGCAGAGTCATGGAATCGTATATGGATTAGACATGGACGAGTCAGCCGTTTCCTGTCAGAGCCAATCGTTGTGCAAGGCTAAAGCTTTCCAGTCGTGAGTTCAGATAAGGATATTTTGAAATTACCTTCTGTGTCGCCTGTCCTTTTGCTTATCTCATGGATCAGTGCCTTCATAAAAAGAGATAAATAAATAAATCCAATGTATATGTCACCGGAAGAAGCAAAACATGCATGCAGGAGGCCATAAACGATGGCGTGCGCAAACGAAAGGTCGCGTCTTTAAACCCACAGCTGCAGCTCAACTTTTAACAGGTCCCCTTGTGGCGGCTGCTGCAACAGCTGATTCAATCCATCATTGAAATTCTCATCATCTTGGATTTAATAACACTTGAGCTTATCGCACCGATGTCACCATGGTGACAAATGCACAAAGGGGGTGTGCGACCTGGGTGCCTGGATGTCTGACGTGGAGCCAATAACAGTCCGCCTCAGTCATGTCAGCGGCTGAATTTGAATTAAGTGTTAATGAATCACTCAGCTGCATTAAAATGTTCAATGCTCAGCTTGTCACGATCAACCATACAAATGGATTTGTACTGGAAATGTTTGGTGGTGGGCTCTTAGTGCGGGACACACTGATTAGATTCTCTTCTGATCTGCCTTATCGGCCGCCTGCAGACTGAACTGGAAAATAATGAATTCTTGGTATTTTTTTCTCCCCTCTCAGTCGGCAGTTCACTCACGACCATCCTGCCAGTCATCATTTAAGATCTCTCTCTCTCTCTCTCTCTGTCGCGTTCTTGCAAAATGCACGCACCCCTCCCTGCAGGGACGCCTGTAAAGATGACGTAAGCTTTTACTCGCATTAAAATCCTCGCTGGGTTTCGTTATCAAGAGCATCCTGTTCACTTCCAGTCTAAATCATAACGGCCAACAAACGTGATGTTCCATTTCCAGGAAGCGTGCCTGACAGCCATTCTGGACTTCTCCCCACGGGGAACTGCTGTAATGACACTCCACGGTTCAAAAATGTTAATACTGCACTTGTAGGCGTGAGCAGCATGTTGGGAACCAAAACCCAACATCAAATACGTCAGATAAAGCTATTAAACAAGGTATAAACTCCTAAATCTCCTTTTATAGAATAAACACTCAACATTTTTTACTTTTATAAATGTTTACTTAACGCTGTGAGGTTGCTAAGGTTGGGCATTTTTCCCATTGCATTTGGGTTCTCGGCTCACAGGCCACGGTTCTCTGGTATTTGTATTCATTACCTGCACAGAAATAATAGCAGGTAGATTTCCAATTATTTCCATCACTGTGCTGTGGCGAATGTGTTTGAAGATAGCGGTTGCTAGTGTTTTAGCATGAGAATAAAAGCCTGAAGGTGCTTTCACGGCAACCTAACAAAGCAGGATATCGCATTTTCTGCTCGGCGGGTCTCGGTCGCACACTGCGAGTGAAAACGGATCGCTGATCTCTGAGTCCTTCGCCCCCTTGCTAAACTTTTCTGTTTTTCTTTCCGTCCTTCTCCTTCTTTACCCAGCTGGCCATCAGCAGTTGGTCCAGCTTGAGGTTTCTTCCTGTTAAAAGGTAGGTTTTCCTCTCCGCAGTTGCTTGTTGGGGGGTCAGGCCCTGGGTTTCTGTACAGCACCTGGAGACTGTTTTGATTGTAACAGATGCTGTATAAATGTAGATGAATCTGAAAATGTGTGTTTTTACCCACATCTGCCACAAGATGAGAAAGGGTCAGACACCTACTGAAAAAGCGATACAGCATAAAATGCATCACATATCCATTTCAGGTCAGGTTGTGGATGGATTGCATTTTTACCAACAAATTAACCAGGGCTTGTCCATTTCCTTAATGGCCTATTGAGGTGGTCACGACGTATCAACACAGGCAACCTCGTGTTTTATTCATGTTCAGATGAACTATACCACAGCGGCAAGGCTGGTGGGAGAAGCCTGAAATGCTGGTCAGATTAGTGCAATGTTTTCATAAACATCTTTGTCCCGGATGACCTTCACGATTCTCGCCCATCTCAGGGGAGCTATGCGTGCCTTGCGCTCTCCTGATGTGGGTGCAGAGCTGGAGCACACTGGATGCATGTTAAAAGAAAGGTCAGTTAAGTCAGGTGATGTCTTTTAGTTAACACCTCAGGTAACACCCCACACACACACTAACACACACACACACACGAGCTGAAAGGTCGGAGGCTTCCCGGGGTTCCTTTGGCTGACCGTGTGATCAACAGGCTTCTGAACGAAAACCACACGCAGCTCTTCTTTTTGTCATTTCACCTGCATCCCATCCACACCTCACCCCCATCTCCCGCACCCTCATCACACCCCGGCTCGGCATCATTTAGTTTTGCCAGTTCTCGTTAAACAACCAACAGTTCTGTTCGCCTGATCAATGAGACAGAATGTCAGCGACTCTTTCCGTCAAGCAGAGAGAAGGTCAGTGCGTCCCTTCCACTTAAATGCCACAGCAAAGTAGCTTCCGGGCACACTATCCTGTCAGACTTTCTGACAGCAGAGAGGCCAAAGTCTCTTCTTCTTTTAACGCTTCCTCGAGATGTTGCCAAGTGTGACTCAAGTTTGAGGCAAAAGCCTTTTCATTTTTCCAGTATTTCTAGTGTCAGGGTACTGAAAAGACTTTCTCAAAGTCCTCCTTTAAATAGCGGAAGAACTTTCTCTGTGCAGAGGGTGTGGTGGTGCGGGGAAGAATGACATGTCATGGCAGTCAGGCATTGACCAAATCAAGTCCAGCTGACACTTTCTGAGCATTTTTTCTTGATCAGCTGAACACAGCACAGTCAGTTCAGGACTTTAACCAGTAACACGCTATTAAAGGTCCCTAGTTAGATCATCTCAGAAGAGTCATAGCTGTGTAATTCCGTAAGGTATGCAAGAACCGGACTCTGCAGAGCTGTTATGAAAATTTAAACGTTTTCGGTGACCTAGTAAAGCTTACAAGTAATGCAGGACGATATGTAGGATCATGCAAAACTGTAATCTGAGTAAATATAGTGTGAAGAATGGTCATACACTGAGACTGTTGTGGAACGGAGAACAGACCCAGCCCCAGAGGGGATCTTTGTGGGACGCCATGGGGTAATGGAGGGAGATTTCCTGTACATTCATGAATATAAAACACTAAAAGCCAACATTGGAAACAAAACCAGTCTGGGAGATGCCAAATCATTAGGAAGAAATGAGTTTAAAAGTTTGAAAGTGTGTCATTAGTGTCCATCGTCTGGAGAAAATCACCATCATTTAGTTAAATTTAGCCAATACATGATCGTCTGATTGTTGTTAATAGCACAATGAGAGGGAGCAGAGGGCTGTAAGAACAATGAAAGTTTTTTTTTTAATAAAACAGAATAAAGTAAAATAAAATCTGGGACCTTGATTGTGGACCTTGAAGAGATCCTTCCTTCCTTGAAGAGATTGTGGACCTTGAAGAGATCCCAAAAATGGTCTCATAAATATCTCATTCTCAGGTTAAAATGACAAAACTTTTGAACTATGTGCATAATGCACATTACAATAATGTAATCATCATCCAACTCTTCCATCACTTTCTTCCGCTTACTCCTTCACAGAGGGTCATGGGGGACTGGAGCTTATCCCAGCTGACACTGAGCGAAGGCGGGGTCCACCCTGGACTGGACGCCAGTCAGTTGCAGGGCGAAGCAGGAGTACCCGCAGAGAACCCACAGGCACAGGGAGAACATGCAAACTCCACAGAGAAAGAACCCAGCCCCCTCTAAAATAAAACCCATTCATGACTATATAAACACACACACCTACACACACACACACACACACACACACACACACACACACCCTTGTAGTTCAATTTTGTGAGGACTTTCAGAGACATAATGTATTATCCATCTCCTCACCCAAACCCTAACAATCATAAACAATCAATAACAAACAATCATCACAACTAACCCCTAACCCTAACCCCTGACCTTAACCTAAACCCAGTCCTAACCTCATCATTAAAGCCAGGTCTTTGAGGTGGGGACAACAAGCCAAAAATATTCTCACTTCCCAAAAATGTCCTCACTCTACTAATAATATACATTTGCTACTCAGAATGTAGCAAGTACAAATACACACCCACAAACACACGCAGATCACAGTGAGTCATTTTTGTAAAATGTGCAGATCTGGGAAACTAAAAGTCTGCTTAATTTTGATTCTCAGTGTAAACAGTAACTCTCATGGGAGGGGCTGTTTGAGTAAAACTGGAAATGTAGTTAAGCCATCAAAGAACTTGTTTTTTTATCACATTTAAAGAAGAATTCTGTTAACAGCAAGTTAGAGCAAGCAAACACTCATTTTGATTGCAAATAGAAATGCAACTCATTCATAGCAAATTCCCCAACACTCACACACACACACACACACACACACACACACACAAACACACACTTACATTTAGTCATAAGCAAGAATTTATGTAAACCATGTAAATAAGCTGAGTTTGGTTTCTAAAATGCAAAATATAAATCCATGCAGCCAGCAGAGCTCAGCCAACAACAGCCTTTTATTTGAAATTAAACTCTAAAACATTTCCAATTCGTAAATTGTATGTGGGAGCTGGACAAATCAGGGGCGGCTCCTGAGGGACAACAGAAATCAGGAGGTACCTTGTTTTGTGTAAGGCTGAAACTCTGGAAAGAGAGCATAAATTAACTGACAGCTTTTAAATTGCCAAATTTGAAAGGAAAGCTCAGACTGTGTCTCGGTCTTATCGTGTTTTCACACCAGGCTAGTCCAGGGGACACGGTTCAATTGGGTTGGCTGGGAATGTTCACAGTTCACATTTCCTTGGTTCATTCTTGCACCACATTTTCTAACATCACACATTTAAAACAGATTGTCATGCAGGGCGGTACAGCCAGAAACAAAAACTGGCCAGGAAGAGAAGACAAACGAGGAAGACGAAAAGCTGGCTTCCTGTGTTCGGGTCGCTTCTTATTCATTGTCCACTTCCCGTTTTTCATTCGTGCCTTTGGTACACTTCTCCTCCCTCTTTTCAGCTCTTTATCTGCTGCTATCGTGTTTAATGAATCCTTATTTTACTGCTCCATTCCAGCTTTCAGAGGCCAAAAACATACTTTTAAAACTGAATCATCTTAAAAGCTGATGTCCTGTTCTATTATCATTCATGTTATTTATGAGAAACGTTGTGTTGATGGACATCGTCAGAGTGGTTTTAAGTGTCAGCTGGGAGAACTGGGGGCTGCTGGGCAGAGCTTGTCTAATGGAGAGTGTTTATTGTTCCCTGAAAGTTTGCTCTCCAGCATCTGGGAACGAGGATGCTGAGATATTTCGAACGACGGAGGGGAGAAAGACCGAAGGGCTAATGGTGCACATTAGTGTAATGCTCTCTGTGTGGCCGTATAGTGGGGGTAATGGCGATCCGCAGTACCTCGCTGAGACTTACAGGATGTACATTATCATGCTCCCAGAGAAGCCCCACATCAATCTCCACTCATCCAGTTTGCTATCCCAACACAGTTAAATCAGGCTTTAATCAAGCATTTCCTGTATGACCTCCATCATTATCCAACATACAGCTTTTACAGGAGAGCAGGGGTGCGCTGCGGGCCACGTAATTGTGTTTTCTGTGTATCTATCTGTAAGCACCGGAAAAGTAAACGAATGAACGATGCCACCTGAATACATAGCGCGGTAACAACGCCATCCAGTCTGTGAGCCCCGCTCAGAACGCCCCCTGATTCACTTACCGGAACCAAAGCCTGGAAACAAAAGAGGAGAGAGAGAGAGAGAGAGAGAGAGAAGGAAGCGGCTGGTCCAAGTTCTCCCATCAGGAGCCAGGCCGCTGTGAAGCATGGTCAGCCCTCCGACTGGAAAGCAAGCACGGTCGCCCATTTCGATTCGATCTCACGGCGGTTTGAAAGCCGAACGCCCTCGCGTGTGGTGGCATGTTGAAACACGGTCGGGAGCAGCAAAAACAAAACGGAAGCGCCAGTCCGCCGCGCTGTATTTACGCGCGGCCTTGCTCTTACAGGCCAGCGTCTCGGCACCACGATCCATCGCCTCCATCATCCGTCACCAGAAATCCCATGCCTTTTATACCGCAACTTCCTTTTGCATCGCACCAAAGCTTGATAAATAAAGCGCAAAATTCCAGCAGAACAATTAAGACCAGATGATGGTGAAACTCTAATATAACAAGCTTACTCTAATCCGGGCAGCGGGCTGCCAAATCAAACAAGTCTGGAGCTGCAGACTACAGGCCCGAGTCACGAGGAGGTGTGGGGAGGTTTGTCAGGGCTCAGTTAAGGGTCTCTCCCTGTCATAGTGCTGCTTATCAATATTCTGCACCATGACGGCTGAGGCGGTGGGGGGGCGAAACGCGCAGGGAGGATGAGTTTAAAGGCAGATAAAGGCGAAGCAGACATCCAGGAGGGAGGAAGAGAGAGGGAGGGAGAGAGAGAGAGAGAGAGAGACGTGACAACGGGAAGCATTAGTGGCAGGCAGAGGAAGTAAAGGGTGAATGAATAAAAGAAGAGACAGCTGACGGATATGAAAGGAGAATGGAAGACATCTGGGAGAGGAGGGAGGGCGAGGGGGGGCTGAACAATTCATCCTTTCTTGTTATTAGAGACAAAGCAGAAAAGGAGGGGAAGGCAGCGGCGCACCACCAGGGGAGTCGCGAGGCGTTTAATTGGGGATGAAGGAAGCCAGGGAGGAGAGGAGGAGGGAGGAGAGGCTCAGACCGAGGAGCTGAACGTGAGATAATCTGATGTCCATTCAGCCGTGGGACAGCGGGACAGGAGCTCTGAGGTTCCCTTTGACAGGGGAGGGAATTGAACGTGTCAATTAATAAACCCTGACGGCGGTGATCAAGTGATGATGTCATGTCAACGCTACCGTCGGGTCGGAGGGTCCAGGATCCGGGACAGAGCAGGTCCAGGTGACGAAGTCAGGTCTACGAGGCGAGCAAGAAGGTCCGGAGCTGAAGCGGTCTCTGGGAGGTTTGGTCGGTGGAAACACAGCGGCAGCCGTGGAAACGCTTCAGATCGGCTGCATGATGGACAGCGTGTGTCCTGACAGGTGCAGCCCGACGGAACACGTGAAAACCCCCCGCCAGATGTCAGGCATCGCGGCTGTCAGCAGGTTGTCATAGCAACGGGGCGGCGATGACAGAAGAGACAGTCCAATCTGTCCATCCATCCAATCATCCATGCATGCATCCATCCAATCATCCATCCCATCATCCATCCATGCATCCATCCATCCATCCTCTGCTCTGACTGGGTGGAGTCAAGGTTCATCATGTGACAGACAGAAGCTAAAAGCATGGACTTGGCTTATGTCACACTCTTCTCTCAGGAAGCTCAAACCTTCAACAGGAGGCAGCAGGAATCGGAAGCAGGCCTTTTGAAGGGCAGAGACGGGGGTTTATTGCTTTTGATGTTTGGGGAAATGCCTGCCGACACCGCGATCTTAACCGCGGTAATAAATGGGAGAATGGGGTTGGCCACAGCCGCCGCACGAGCGCAGACGACAGTTTAGGTGGTCGTTGCTGCCACAAAGACAGTGAGGGGAAGAGAAGTGTCTTAGTAAAGGATCCTCTTTTCAGCGGACACTTCTTATTTATTCGCCGAGCCGAACATCTGCTCTGGTGTGTCACGCCCACTTTATTGCTGTAGCCCAAAATTTAGAGCAGTGACAGCGCGGTGAGTGAGGACGGCTAATTCAGGAGGAACACAAAGGAGATTTAAGTTCCAGACTGCATCGGTGGCAGCGTCCGGCTTTACTGCTGTAAATATTGTTTAAGTACACCAACATACCCTCTCTTTCCTCTGTCTCTCCCGGGTTTCCACGGCGTTAATTAAGCTGCTTGAATGACGGCTACCTGGATTCCATTCGTTTCCAGGTTTGTTAAAGCTGACGTTACTGACTTTCATTGTCTCCAATCCATAGTTAGCCTGCACAAAGGTGTGGCATACCGGCACATGTGGAAGGGAAAGTTATTTGTTTTATTAATACGAGATACACATCTGTTCTGAATTTGTCAAAAAATATATATATTATATTACTATATTGGCAACTATATTCAGTCTTCAGAGCATCTCTCAGAGGCTCTAAACCCAGCGACAGATATGCTTTCTCACCAACATTTCTATCACGCTGCACAGCGATGCAGTCCACTGAGCGTCGCTTTCCAGACCTAATAAGGTGACGGACGTGACAGACGTTGTGATTAGTGGAAAGGAGCGCAGCTTTGCACTGCTTTCATCCGCCGTCCTGTTTATTGCCGCGCATTTCATAAGGAGCTGGTTGCTGGATGAGTGGACAGGTTATTGATTAAAACAAGCGGGAAGACGCTGCGCTTGTCCTGTGACTGCTTGCTCCAGCGTGAGTCACGCCGCCGCTTCCGCCGCTGCTGGGAGGTTTTTCACACAGGTTCCGTGAGAAAAGAGCCCGCCGCAGGTTTGACTGCTTGGCTGCATGAGTATGCTCAAGATGAAGGTCATTCTAAGGAACATGCCGGGTTGAGCAGATGGGCAGGAAACGACGGAGATATACGAGAAAATCATCTGTTTATGTGTCTTTTGACAACAACGTCAAAGACTTTGTTTATGAAAGGTTTAAAGGGTCAGATCCCGACTTCAGTCCGACCAGATTTCCTTTTTTGTCGAAACAGACAGGGATTCAAAGTAAAAAGCAGATATTTCTCAACTAATGCCCGTCTTATCTTTTATTTAAATGCCTGTAGAAATTTCCTGTTTGGTACCAAAATACACAAATGACATCATAGCTAAGGAGTATCTGACGGGCTGGACGTGGGATAGTATTCTGAAGAATTCATTTCCAGTCATTTCTGCAGAATAATAACATTTGTTAAGAGAAGCTGATTTCAGACCAGCCTGCTGTGTGTGGTTTTCCCCAAGCGTGGCTGGAGCCCTCGATGGCTCTGGGACATTTGGAGTAACTCACAACTAGCTCATGTAGGAATGTGGTTTTTTTTTTTTTTTTTTTTTTTTTTAATAGTGAATAAAGTATATGGAGTAACTGTGCACCAGGAAGAAAATAATGAGTCAGGAGAACGTGGCAGATGGGCAGCAATCAGAAATGTTAATCTGCAATTATTGTTTTCCTTTAACAGGAATTTAGTGTGTTTCCTGTCATTCCTGAGCGTGTGCAGGAATTCAACACTGAGCTCAGCCAATTAAACCAGGATTAGTGAGAGCGAGGCCAAGTCATCTGCAAGCAGACCGCTAGATACTGCTGAATCCCTCCATGTCGGACAGTTCATCAGTGTAAAACATTACCTTATCGCTAAGAATTAATTACCCGGGGACGGACAAGATGACAGGTGGGAGAGAGAAGGAGCAGAGGAGATGAGGAAGCTCATTTAGAGTCAGAGCGGTGGTCAGAGTGCACGTTTACTAGAAAGCTCCGAAAAGGTGACCTGGACGTCCCTCCCCGTGCTTACGAACTGAGAGGTGACGGCGTGACAGGGCGGATCTACGTCCCGCTTTCCCGAGCCTTGTCACTAAAGTCTTGTTCCGCCCCCTCTCCTCCTCTGTCCTCCCCTGGGACAAACACTGAGGTCTCTCTTGAGCTTTGTGTCCGCATCGGCCTCTTTGCACGGAGTTGGAGTTTAACTGGACCCTGCAAGAGGCTGGTCCGGCAGCTATGCTAATGGCGGCGCCGTGACCCTGCCTTGTTTTTCCTCGCTCAGGTCTTTGTGTGGCACACACACATCGCCAGGGGACATCCTGTCACCATGTGAATGGCTGGTGTTCATCTCCGGGCACAGCTGTGCCCTCACTGTCCTCTTTGTCTGACCCGTCTGCTCAGTTATGCAGCTGCTAATGCCGCCTCTTCATATCTGCTCTTGATTTTTGGGTTCAGCTACGAATGAAGTCTCGCTTAGACTATGACTGACAGCCCAGGAATGTATTTATGTCTAATTAGGGCAGAGGAAGGACGGAGGGCCCCAGTTGGTCTAATGTGCCGCTGTTGGGCTGTGGGGGAGAAAGAGCAGAGATAAAGGAGTCAAAGGCAGAGACCTTCTTCTCATGATGAACTACCTGTCCTGGAGCTACCGTGGCTGCCAGCGAAGGAAATTGAACTGTTTTAGAGATGCTTCCTCATCTTTCTGCTCCAGAGCCTTGCCGTATAATAAGAGTCTTTTTTTTTCTATGTTCCAGTCTGGACCGGGCTTCGGTGGGAACACAGTAACATATCTGGTAATAAATCAACAAAGCATTACAGGCTGGACCTTTAAGGAAACGGTGTTGTGGGTTTTTAGTCTAAAAATACCCAGTGAGGGTAACTGACAGACGGTGACGGTGTTTTCATAGCTCTAAAAGGTCCCGCACGTCTGCCAGACAGGAATAAATGTCCTCAAGCCTGTCTGATTTTCAATTATAGGAGTAATATTAACAAACTAAGGTGTGTGTGTTCCAGGCTCTGTGCTGAAGGTTACTATAGAAACACAGACATTGACCTTTCTCGTGTGCAAATCTGAACGACTACGAACCAAATGCATCGTTCATATGTTGCAAACCACCGCTAAAACGTGTCGAAGACAGTAAGAAGACTCCAGCCGAGTCACGGGACTGTTTACCGGCACCGGCAAACTCGTCTCCTCTGAATTCCGTGATGAACTCCTGTCGGCCTGATCGATATCCGCTCATCTTCCAGGAGCGGACCTGATTAGATTAATGTGCCGCTGATTCCACTTTTCGACATCAATGGAGGAAAACACTCACCTTCACTTACCATAAACACACACACGCATGCACGTGCACGCTCCGGAGCTGTGCTGCGGAGGAGGCCAGGCGCCTCGGCTCTGGAGCACTCAGTGAAATTTAGGATTTGACTCAGCAGATAGAGCAGAGAGCAACATTTTAATGAGCGAGGAGGCATAAAAATGAACTCCTGAGAGTGACGGAGTCGTTGTTTTCACGCGCCGATGGCTCCAAGCAAACGTGGTGTCATTATTTATTTCCGTGCCAGCATTCCGCTCTTGTTCCTCCTGCGGCGTGGGACAGCTCCGCACTAACTAAAAGGCTCTTCTGGAGGCAGTTTATCATCTCCAAATTAGAGCTTCCGGGTCTGTGAAGCAGTGAGCGCCGAGGTTTCGGAGGTTACTTCAGAGGAGCACGAGCTGGTGTTAATGAATCTGGATTGAATCTGGAATGAATCTGAAAGGCTTTAAGGCGCATTTGTATGATTTGTTTGAGTAAAAGGTTTCCTCATGTGCACATTCCACTCACAATGGACCACTCCAAGCAACATGTTGGCCTTATTTTTCTTTCACACACATTTGCTCGTAATTCTGCTCCAAATGGAACAAACTGACCTCGATAATGGTTGCACACGTCTACTTCCTCTATAGCTACTATAGCCCCCCCCGCAGCGCCATCCAGGGGTTTCATTATCACCCAAGAGCAGGGGACACGGTTGATGCATCAACCCTGAGCATTTGACAAATGTTTGAGCCTCTGAAATGGACTCTTGGACTTTAAGAATTATCAGCATCTTTAGTCAGTATGAGCTTGTGAGCGTGGTCTCAGCAGTATCACATTACCACCGGCTTGATATCGACTCATTATATCAGCTCACCCGCTGGACATATAGGACCGTAGAGGTCTGCTGAGCAGAGTGGAGAGGAGTTGAGATGGTTTTCCACTCACCCTGCTTTCTTCTTCATCAGTTCCTCCCTGACAAACTGGACATTCCACCCATAATGGTTTCAGTTAAAAATACAGAAGAGTAATAAAAAGCCAGTGACTCACCAGATCATTATTTCGCAGGATCGATGATTTCAAAATGTGTGTAAATGCATGGTGAGAGTTATTGCCACTGTAACATTTATGGGGTAGTAATGGATGCTGAAATGTTTTGTTTCCCTCATAAAAAAAGCTCCTTTGGTTCATGGGGCTTTTTACTCACACTTTACTCAGACTTCTGGTTTTAAGCAGAGCCTAATCGATAGTTTATCATGTCCAGGTGGGGGGCAACGGTTAACTGAGATTCATGACACGTTGTTGATGCAAATTCATACATCAGAGCTCATGAGGCTGGCAGCAGAAGTTGCCATTAATGGATCGGCACTGCTTCATTAAGTCTCCACACACCACAGCCTGTCTCTGTGGCCTGTGGACAGAGCAATAGGGGAGAGAGGAGGGGTAAAAGATAGGAGGGACAACAGATGGGGGGAAAGAAATGCAGAGGCAGAGAGAGAGAGAGAGAGAGAGAGAGAGAGAGAGAGAGAAGGCCCGGCAAAGATCGGGGAAGAAAGAAATGAGACTGAAACACTTGGAGTCATGCACGATTTCCTCTGATTCATTCACACTTTTCCGGAACATCATGCAGGAATAGGTGAGTAACATCCTAATGAGAGGGGTGTAATGACCGACAGCCTCCCCAGTGGAAGTATTTTCACAGCATCTCCAGCCGCATGTCCAAATAATAACACTGTTTTTTCATCTTTAAAATATGAACAACATAGTCACTGATCTGAAGTGGATGGATGGAGGGATGGATGCGTGGATGGATGTATGGATGCATGGTGCATGGATGGATGCATGCATGGATTGATGGATGGATGCATGCATGCATGGCTGCGTGGATGGATGGATGGATGGATGGATACATGCATGCATGCATGCATGCATGCATGGAAGGAGAGACGGATGCATTTATTCCAAAATGGACAATGAGACCTGACTTGCATAGAGGTAGTGTCCTCTTGTGGTTATTTTTTGTATCACACACGGGCCAGGAAGTCCTTATAAATGTGTGCGCCTCATTCTTTCTCTCTCTTGTTCTGTCTGCAGGGAACTGCTTGCAATTCAAATGTTTACTGTACATAATGGGTCAAAATATAATTTCGCAAAAGTTCACATCATAAGCCCCTGTTGAAGATTTTCCACAGGAATGTAATTTAAAGAAACTTGCTTTGGCTCAAAAATCTAAAACATAGAAGGCTCCCTGATGAACTTCTGTGGACTCAAAGCTCATTCCATTAGCGTCACGGCTAATTTGTTTGTATCAGCTCATACATTAAAATGTCTTTTACTTCCCATTTTAAAAGCTTTTTTAGATCATCCTGCATCTGACTGGTGATTGCACATGAGAGCACTAAAACTGATACCTATTTCATGAACCACTAATTGTTTTCAGAAAGTTGAACTCTAACATTTGTAAAATTACGCTTTTTAAATTTGGACACAGCTGTCCAGGTATTTTCGATTATCATGGCTAATTTAACTTCTTTTCCAGATGGGCACCGACTGTTCTTCATCCCTTCAGCTCCCTTCAGCCACATTGTCTGAGAGCAGCTGCTGTACTGAGCAAGGGCTTTAATTTAGGATATTTGATATCATTGGGAACACTGAAACTGCTGCCCGAGTTCTCCCTGACATCTGCATGTGCTGGAGAATATCAGCTCGATATATCAGCTCGGTGATTTAGACGTATTTATCCAAAAACACAGCTCATCTCCTACTTAGTAATTAAGGTCACAGGTGGGTTTCCATCCATTACCACAGAAAACAAACAATAATAGTAGATGAAACAACTTAGAAAAGAAAATAACTCATCATTTTACTTCTGCTTGTGTTTGATAAGACACAGAGAAAAGGCAGTATCTTTACCCTTTCCCCACCAACAGTTCCAAGAACTTTTATGACTGCAGCAAATTTATTTACCTAGGAAAATTACAAAATACATTATCTTCTGAAACTGATGATTTTCTCATTTTTCATTTCCTGTTAACACATTTAACATTTGGGTCTATTCTTCTGAATCCATCCAGTTTTTGTGGGCTCTTCAGTCTATGTTGAAGTTTGTCCTCTTTGAACTACCATAGAAAAACAACATTCTAATGTCAGAGCAAGCAGGCATGTTTCAATGTTGACATAAATACCTCACTGCTAAGAAAAGCTGTATATTTGTACGTTTGTATCTTTGTTTGTAGGTCATTATCTTACACAACCAAACAAGTTCTAAGAATAGTTAAAATATTCACTACTATGAGTCTAACAGGTTATTTATGCCTACCTTTTTTTTTTTTTTACCTTTTTTTATATATCAGACATATTTGACATTTAAAAAATGTCATTTCAAAAACCTGTTGTGCTTTAAAGCTGAATATATATTAAATATTACTGAATAAAGTTGATACAATATTCATATATCAGTGTTTTTCACCAAAGCTTATTTACAGTGTGATGGTCGATATGCAGATGATGCAGTGGTATATTTTGAAATGACACATTCCTCACACATCCTTCACTTTGCTCATAAATTTTTTTTATTCCTTTTTTTAACTTCATAACAGCAAGAATCAAATACAGCGACGCGGGCCCCATGAAAAATGCATTACATTTTAATGAACCTCACGTGTCCGCCAAAGTCGGCACAGCAGATTAAAGCTACATTCACAATCACTCCAAACTTCCACGTGGCACCACCGACCACCTCATCTCCTCCAGACATGATTCAATCTGATGAGATTATATTTTTATGGCTTTAGATTATCTGGGAGGGGGCTCTGTCCATACGAGCTGTTCGGAGGTGGCAGGCAGAGCGCTAAAACGACATGCCCCTTTCATGGGGCCCGGGGCAATAAAAACAAGCAGAAACAAACAAACTGCGGCGCTTGACAGAATACATCATATTTAGCACTACAAGCCAAGAAAACAAAGAAAAAAAAACGACAAAAGGATAATTTGAAAATAAAGTTGTACATCATTTAAGCATGCGTGCTCGTAGGAGATGAGAGATGACAAAGATGATCAGGACCACATTTCAAAGTGCTGACCTGATGATGTTCCATTCGGAAATTTTATTTTATTTTATTTTTTTATAAATTGAACTACATTCCTGTTTGGTCAGTTTCATCTACTAGAAGCACAGCTTACATCAACATAAAGAACATACTGCTAGCTATGGTGTTTGTGTTGCATGTATTTTAACTCTCCAAGTGGTGAAACTTTAGTGAGTATATTTTTAGGATTCTTTTTTTTTTTTTCTTTAAATAAACCACTATTCTATTTTTGTATTTTTCTATATATTTAATTCCATTACATTGATAGAATATTGTATACTGTAAATACATCTGCCTGTGTAACATGTTTTCTTTGTTATTACTGTCGTGATATTTTTTTTTTCTTCTCTAAATGGTATATGCGTTTCCTTTAACATGCATTCTTTTCAGAGTAAAGAGACAGGATGTGTTGTGATTGGTTTGGGCCTGGGAGGGCGTGGCCATGACACACAGACCTGTCAGTGGAGGCAGGTTAGGGGGGACCAGACGAACCCAGTCAGGCCCTTACGCTAGAGGGCCCCGCGGGCGCCTCCTCCGGAAGGTAACCTGGCAAACTACAAGCTGCTGACGAAAAAGAAGAGCAACACTTGGCCTTTTCTGAAAGGAACCAGAGAGTGAGAACTCAGTGACCTTTTGATGCGAGCGAGTTTTTTTTTTTTTTTTTTTTGTTCAGCCTTTTCGTAAGATTTATTTTTGTTATCCTAGCAAAATTCCTTGTCGTTATAGACATTAGATGTTTTTTTTTTATTCAAAATAAGATCTCAATATACACGATTCTCTCTTTTTTGACTATGTACAGAAGTGCAAAAAAGTCAACCTTTGTCACCTTCGTCGCCTCAAGATTCCCCGCCTTCTTAGATCAGGAGCCGGCTGGGCCAGGGTGTTTCCCCAGCAAAGCCCCTATCCCAAAAACAGTGATCAAATATGCAGCTTGCTTTCGAACATGGCCCAATTTCCAGGGAGAGTACAAATATTAAAACAATATTTACTATTTGAAATGGATACAATAGAAAATAACATATTTACTCTAAACATCTAAGAATTATATTTTTAGAACTTTTTTCTCTTGTATGACTACTTACAAACCTTACAGTCATTAAAATATTACTCATTTATGGGCGACGGTTGCCGCAGAGGCATCTCAGCCTCTCTGTTCTATTATTTCATCACTGTCATAGAAAACATCTTTGTTCAAAGAACACAAAAACTCCAGAAATGAACAATATGCATACAGCTCAACAATATGCATAATGTAGAAAATATTCAGTCCACAATCATAATCGTACTAAAACTAACATTACATGGAATTTCAGGAGACGTTGCATGAGGAAACACACACACACAAAAAAAAACACACTTTTACTTTATATTCATTGTAAGAAAGATAAATATATTAAGCAAAACTTAAACTGGAGGTCAAAACACTCGGCGTTTAAAGAAAAAAGACGAAAACACTGAAAAGAAATGGCAATTACATAGTGTGTGTGTGTGTGTGTGTGTGTGTGTGTGTGTGTTGAGGTTTTTCCATTACATCTCTACTCATCGCTACTCGACTCTACTCTTTTGGGGGGGTTTACAGGTGATCGTACCTGGTAAAAGGAACTGTACCTACTCAGCTGAGTAAACGCGGAGTGCAGGCCACTGATTGGCCAAAGGGTGGCGCCACTGTGACTTGTTCGCAAGACTCAAAGCCACCACAGCTTCGAGGTAAACGCCAACTAGGTGCAGATGCTTCTGTCTCTGTCTCGCTATGGCAACCCCACCCTATAGAAAACAACTGAAACCAAGCGGAGTCGATGAAAAAGTGTGTAATGGAAAAACACCATTAGTGTGCGTGTGAGAGTGTGTGTGTGTGTGTCTGTGTGTGTGTGAATATGCCGTGAGTTAGGCAACTGGATGGTTCAAGATGGCATGTTGCATTGTGCTAACTCGATGGTACATTCTAAGGCTTTGGATGAGCAGTACAATCGTTGAAAGTCTCACCACGTTCCCTGTATTATCCACCAATTAAAGATGCCTGAAGAACAACCAGTACACACACAAGAGCGAGTGCTAAAGATGTCGCATATATGCCTGATCTTCATCAGCTCAATTAAAAAAAAAAAAAAAGCAACAACCAGTCCTATTTTACCTAGTAACACTGATCACCCAAAAGAAAAAAACGACTTTGGCTGACCATCTGAAAACATTCTCTGGCAGAAATATTCAACAAATAATCTTAAATATGTCAAATCTACACACACACACACACACAACACCACGTGGGACAATCTGCCTTAAAAATACACATCAAAACAAAGAGAAACAACACAACCATCGATGGTCGCACCATCGAGATTGACTTTTTAACTCACAGCAGTTCGGATATCGACCCATCTTCTTTTTGAACATTATTCCCTACCTTCCTGTTTTTCCCCACTCTGGTTTGTCACACTAACCGAGATCCCCCCCCCACCCCATGGTCACCCAAATTTAGAGTCAATAAATGACTTGAGGACTTCGGTTCCTGCCTGCAAAATTGACACCGACAGCAAAAGCATAGAATGGCTTGTGATGGCGGGGGCGTGAGAGGAACCAGCGGGATTAAAGGGCGCGTACGCTGCTTGCCGTGCATTGAGATGTACGGCACGTGATGCCTGCCATGTTTAAGACATGTGCTTAAGAGACTGAAAAGTAGGCTACAAAGGTTTGAAAGACACCTAAAACGACATTCCGCTAGTTTGCTTGGAGGGCACTCGTGTCATTTACCCTACAGCTGGTTTATAAAAAAAAAAAAAAAGAGAAAAGAAAATTATAATTTAATAATCAATCAACAATTGAACTACAAGGTGCACCTCTGTGTAAACAAA
This sequence comes from Lagocephalus sceleratus, assembly GCA_911728415.1. Lineage (NCBI taxonomy): Eukaryota > Metazoa > Chordata > Actinopteri > Tetraodontiformes > Tetraodontidae > Lagocephalus > Lagocephalus sceleratus. The sequence continues at coordinate 8,110,729 of CAJVRN010000194.1, forward strand.
TGAACATATTTAAGTTAAAGACCAACAAACGCTAAAAATCATGTCGTGATTCTTGGTCATTTGACGTAACAATCCATCCCGTTTTTGCCGATCACTCTGCGCTTCAACCCCTCGTTAACATTCAGAGTGTGTCCGGTGAATCGAGGTACGCTGTAAGTACCCAGCGTAAGGCAGTCTTTGATGTCTTTGATGATTCTCTCTTTTTTTGTTGTTGTTGTTGATTTTATGTGTAATCTTAACAGTATATGTGCGTGAAATTGAAAACAAACCTACAAAAACAGTGCCTTCCTATGTTAACATGCAGATTTATTCCAAACCGGCTTGAGATTCATTTCTTCTTCTTTGACTCTTGATGTCACAGGCATGAAGGGTGATGTTTAATGTTGGACTTTGCTCTGGAGAAGAGAGGAAACAAAGGAAGGGTCTGCTTTGAAATGAAAGAATGGTTTCCAATAACAGCTGAAGTGTAAATTCTATTACAAGAAAAGAGAAAATACAGTGAACTTATAAAAATAAAATGAAAAAAACCTATTCCTCTGTGAGTCTATGAACACATTAGGAGACTGCATCCTATTCTCTCAGGAGTTGGGAGGTTCAAAAATGAGTTCAAATCCCGTATTGCTGTGTATGGAACAACTGTCCTTAGTGTGAGTTCACCTGAAATTGCATGGTTACAAATGGTTGTTTGTTTCCACATGTTAGCCCTGGGACGAGCTGGTGACTCCACCAAGGCGTACCTAACATCTCACCCAAAAGGGATGGGTGGATGGATGGGTAACCTGGCATTACCTCTTTTGAACTGGTTGCCTTTGTTAAACTGAATAGGTGATATTAAACAACTAGTTTGGCAAACTAGAGATGGAACTAAAACTATTCATTAAAATCAATGTTTAAAGTCATATTCTTTCAGCATGTAAGCTGTGATATCTGCAATCGATGAAGGAGGAGGAGCTTGTGAAGAGTACTGGGGTTGACCACTAGGAGGCACTTTCACACGTCACACCATCCATCTTCTGATATTTTCACTGGTTCAGAGCAGAGGTTTTGTAGGAGGTGTTGCACATACCATTCAGAGAGTCCTACATCTGCGTAACATACTTGTGACTAGTCAGGTGGTCTGCAGATATAACTGGAATCTGTGTGAGAGGGAAAAACCAGAGGGAGAAAAACAGTCAGTCAATCAGTTGGACACAAGTTAAAAAAAAAAAAAAAAAAAAAAAAAACAGACGCAGTCGAGGTGAGGACAAACAGCATTCGAGTGAAAGAGCCACATTATAATTTCCTGAATAAACAGATGCTGTGAGAAGCTGGCAAAGATCAGGGATGAGTCCTGAGCACCACTCATGCATTTTTTATAAAGCACATGAGAATCATAAGATGCCAAAAAAAAGGAGTCAAGGCTGATGCCAAAAGCAAAAAGATATTTACTTTAGATATATGTCTATATATAGAGGGGGAGGCGGGGGGGAGGCAGGAGGGAGGCAAACCTGATTGGCTGTTGCGGTTGCAAAGGGAACACTTGTGGCAGATGTTGTGGCTGCAGACACAGTGGCTGGAGTAGCACCGTGCATCATGGGTACTTGGAGAAAAAGATCAGACAGGCAGTCGAATCAGATCCCCCCCCCCCAAAAAAAAATGCTTTTTTTTTTTTTTTTTTGCACTGACACTTTAGTTACTTGTCTGTCTATAGAATGCTAACAAACACGAGAATCAGATCCATTCTCCAGCGGTCTTTACTCCCCAACAGCTCCACCAATTAGAATAATGAAGCAGCAGCAGATGTGCTGCAGACACGACAAAAGGCATTGGGGGAAATCTTTGGAGTGCGGTGGAGCTAATTGGCAAATCTGAAGAGCAAAGTTTAATTACACATGGCAGTTTACTTTCGCATCCCTTTAGCTGAGATCTGCAAGCACCTCCAGGAATGAGCCCCCGTGTTTAGAAAGCATGTGCAAGCGAGACTTTATAATGAGCTTTTCTCCAGTTATGAAAGCCTGGTATGGGAGGAAACAGGCATCCGGGGTGGGGGGGGGGTATTTTGAACTGCAACAAGCATCAGGTGACAGGCAGGAACCTCAGCGTTCCGTACCATAATGCTGCGTCGTCAACAAAACGGAGCTAAAATGGATTCAGAAACGTTAGGCGGCGAGGAGAATGAAGCTGAACGGTGTCCAGTAAGAGAGCTTGCACCTACCAACACTTGTTGCAGGAGTCATGCACAATATCGAGCCTGCCCATCATGCATTACGACAGGGAGTGGAGTGAATAGGGAGGAGAAGAGAGCGAGAAACACTCGTTACTGGTGCGATCACGTCAACAGTCTGTGCTTTACAGTCAGATTTTTCAACATTTAAAAAAAAAAAAAAAAAAAAGGTGCTTTTAATCAGTTATGGGAGCACACGTACTGCACAGCATGTGCCCTGCGTATGCATTGGGATCAACCCTCACCCCCTCCAGCCCCAGTTCATTCGTTTTATTGCTAAACAGCACAACCAGAGTGGGTACTGGTCTCCGTCGGCCGGACTGGCGGCTGTTTGAGCGACCCAGTTTCGGGGGCCGTAGGCGAAGAGCGGTGACCTGACAGTGTAGCGGTGCGGCGAAATCTGTGGGCATCCGGGTATCTGAAGCGTTCACGGGAGGGAATCGATACGGGCTATTCTTAGGCAGCTGGATCAGATATGTGGGACACCGTGTAAGATGAGTGTACAGAAGGATGGTGGGTGGGTGTGTGTGTGTGTGTGTGTGTGTGTGTGTGTGTGTGTGTCTGTGTGAGTCACTGTCTGACCTAATAAAATCTCTTTAATTGTGTCAAGTTCATCTGAAACCCAAACTGGTAAACTATTTTAAAGGGGCCGGATGGACTTTTCTAAGATTTTTGCAGAATTGCAATAAAATATGGATTTTTTTAATTAATGTCTATAAGTACAGCCATATTCTTTAACTTCTTAATTCAATATATTGATGAGGAAACAGTAGTTGTATCTAAAATGACAAAAGTCTTCATTTAGAACACACCCGTGCTGTGCATACGTATGCAATCAAGTTCATGCAAGCCGTTCCACCTTTTTGATGACTTCACACAACCACTCAGCCATTCAAAACAAAGCCAAAACACAAGCAGGGAGACCTCCACAGGAACTGTGATGAGAGAGCGGGAGCTCAGGCTCACCTGATGGTATGAAGGCAGCCTGCTGCTGGAACTGCATGTTGGCCAGGGCCTGTTGGTACGGGAACATGCCGGCATTGAATATCGTGGTGGCACCGTTGGCTTTTTCAAGTGCAGGTCTCTTTGGTAAAGGAGGCAAAACCGGAGGGAGCCCCTGATGAGGGGGGCGATGCCGGGGTAATGGGAAGGAAATAATGGACGGTCACATGACATTTCAAGGAGAGAGAGAGAGAGAGAAAGATATTCATTAGAAGACCCAAACAAGAACTGAGCGGCCAGCAGAACAGTATTACTGCGGCTGTCAGAGCCCAAAATCTACTGAATCTTAATTTAGAACACAACATCGCCTTCAATTTCTATTGTGCAGGCTGCAGTGTTGCCTGGTGCTTTTGCAGAGGTAATGACAGCTTTGATTAAACACACTGTTGATAGGACTAAGGGCTGTGTTAAAACAGGCCTGACAGTTCTACGACATCTCGGCATGCATTATGGGAAGTGACAAAATCATGCAAAGACCGTCGTATCTCATTAGACTCTACAGCCGTGCACTCTCATGCAGCTGAGCAAACAGGTGGCGAACTCTCAGCATTTCTTTCACTCAAACGCTTTTAATCTACCAGATCTACAGATGCACAGTTAATATAACCGCGGCTGCATGCAAAGCTAAAAGGTGAAAGGTCATAGTACCAGGTCAAAGGTTGCGTCGAGGGGTCGCTTCTGCGATTTGACAGCCGACTGAGTCTTAATTAGCAGGCAGCGAGCACATGATGGCAATGGGCCAATGGGGTTCAAGCGCATTAACACAAACCAGCAAGCGGAGGTGCATCATGGGGGGCAGCAGTGCGGTGTGGGTTGGTGAGGATAAAAGTAACAGAACAAACAAACAAACAAACAAATAATAATAAAAACAAATCAGTGGAATGCATCATACAACATTAACAAGACTAAGACATGCACATTAATGACTGTAAAGTGTTCTGAGAAGAGAGAGGCAGTAAAATGTTGCAGTTTTATGGTTTAATGGCTTTAATTCTGTTCTAGTCTAGAAGTGGTTTATGATGAGGATCCTGCAGCAGGAAGTGGAGTCGGTCAAGGAATCTCTGCAGAGGTCATTGGAATCCAATAGGAATCAATCACGCTACATTTGTCATCAGTCATTGCGTTTTTGGTTTACATCATCATGTTTGACTTTACTGTCGATGCCAATCTGTTAGAGCAGATAGTCATATTTCACCTGAGTCCAAATATTAAAACTAATGAAGTAGCAAAATGAGGCGGAGCTGCTGGAGGAGAGCGAGAGTCTCGGTCACGGTGCGCCACCCTGTCACTGCAGTCTGCAGCCAATAAAACCCCAGTGCATGCTGGGTCATCGCTGGAGACAGCAAGGACAGTGCAGTGCTATTCGCTCCCGGCACTGTTTTGAAACTATGGGCCACTTCTGAAATACAGCAAAGTACAGCGTTGAGAAGGATGTTTCGTTTCACCGGCTGAATGTGGCCAATGTTAAATGTCCTTCGGTCTCTGAGGACTCGTATCTGATAAAGAACCTGAAACCAGCAGATGACCTGAGCTGTGCCTGAAATCACCCCATTCCCTAAATAGTACACTAACTAGGTTGTATGCCATTTTGTAGAGCCCTACAAATGTTAAGAGAGGATAGCTGTGCTCTATTTAGTGCACTCAATGTGTCCCATAACGCATTGTGAAAAGTAATGAACAACCGATGCTCCCTAGCTGAGCAATATATCCCATCATTCTTTGTGGGAAGCCAGAGGGGACGTTAATTCTCAATTAAGACTGAAGTTAATTCTTAAGGGCACATTATAACATCAACAAAGATAATAAGCAAGGAGTCATTTACATTTATTAATCAGTATAAAAAATAAATAATTACAGCCTATCACTTAGTGCACTCAGTAGTCCTCTTGACTCTGTTCCCTATCTAGTGAGTAAGGAGTAGGGAAGGAGTGTGTGTGATTTCAGACATGGCTCTGGTCTTGTTTAAAAGAATGATTTTTGTAAAAAATACAGTACAGAATAACTCTAATAGGATGCAGTCTCAATTTTACCCAAAAACCACATTAATAAGTTCCTATTAGAGTTCAGAAACTTTGTAAACAGGTTGAGGTGAGAGTTGATTTGATCAAAAATATAGATTTTTTTTTTTTAAGTCCAATATTGAGAGAAAAATATGGAGTGCAAACTTGTACACTTGTCTCTCTCCTCCTCCTGTTGCAGGCACCTACCATGGCTGCAGCGGCCGCAGCCTGGTTGACTTGGTGCTGGGTTGCTTTGATCTTCACCTGCAGGTGAGCTGGAGGGTGGAAATATTTGCACTTCTCCCTCGTGCAGCGGCCCTTAATGTAGTCCATACACACAGTGACGGTGTTGTCGTTGGTGTCGATCATGGTGCTGTCCGCAGGGTGGGCAAAGCGGCAGTCATTCTCCCCGCGTGTGCAGTTGCCCCGCTGGTATTCACGACACACCTGCAAATGCACATTTTTACCCCTTTGATGTTCTTTGTCAGCGACACACAACACTTCATTTTACTTATAAATCAGTCTATGAGCTATTTCAAGGTTCGATCACTAATGATCGATCAGCATCACAGCTACAGATCCATATTTGCTCTCTCACTGCATGCTGTAGTTCCTCATACGGACAGAAGGGGGCAGTCTGTGCACGAACACTATAGGCTGATTACCTTAGGTTGGATGTATGGACTCATGGGAAATATGGAGCTGGTGATCCTCATGGGAGTCTTAAACTGACGTAATTACTCACCTCTACTTACCCAGCATGCACACACACACACACACACACACACACACACACACACGCACACATGCACACACGCCCACACGCACACACACAAGGTGAGTCTACATATAAATTATGCTTCCCTGAATGAAATTTTGACACTTAAAGAGCCGGGTAATAACTTAGATCTCCGGCTGAGTGCAGTCACCCGCCTCTGTGTCTGATTTGATGTCGCAAGGCTATCCCGCTCCGAAATAAATGTAATGTCACGACGCGTTTTATTGATCTATATTGATCCGTTTGTGTGACGGTCTTACTTCCCGCCCGTATAAAATATTTGTTTTGCCCAGTAAAGAAGCCACCAGCGCTGCTCGGAACAAGCTCGCACCGCCGCTGTCTCCTGTCAGGACAGCTCGTCATCCATCTGTGTGAGTGATGGTGGGAGGGTTTACTCCCCCTCTCTGCCTGCTCTTCCTCTAATATACCTGCACTCGTGCACCCGTGCACACACGCCATCATTTTCCTGCGCCACTACCTCCACGGCCGCTACTGGTCTTTTTAAAAGAGAGGCTCCCTTGTTGTCAGGCAGATGTGAGAGGTGGGTGAGAGAGGGAGGGCGGGAGAGAAAGGCAGAGAGCTAAAGGGAAACGTACTAGCGTTGTTGAATGGCGTATAAAGAGTAAAGGACAAAGAGACGGGGATCAAGGAGTCGGAGCGAGGATAAAGCCAGGTGAGGGTTTTCACAACAGTGCCCAATTGTGCATTAGAGCTCAACCAGCTGAGGTGCTGATCTCAGTAAACAAATGGGGAACTGTTAATCATCTTTCCGTCCCCATGGTAACTCCCTCTGGGCCATTTGCATCACCATGGCTGCAGGTAAGTAACACAGATTTGAACATTCGTTGAAAAGGCAGCGAGAGAGCAGCAAAGAAACTAGCACAGGATTCCAGCCATGAAACCACACTCGAAAAGGTGCCAAACATCCACTTGGCCTTTTCTCTGGGATATTTTTAGCGAACCCGGCTTGTGACAAATTCGACCGGGGTCTGAAACCTCCCGCTAAAGTCCGACCGAGGGCTAAAAACTCCGCCAAGAGCGACCGCTGGCAATTCAGCTGCGCTCGCCTGATAAATATTTCATGTCTTCGCCTGTTTGCTGAGCCGTGTTGCAGGATGCCATCGATCCTACACCAGATAATCGTTTCAGTCCTGGCCTGAATCACAACCCCTGTGTTCCTCTCCGGCTAACGTCTCGCCGACAATTTCCCCAAACCCACCTATTATGTCTAATCAACACTTCCTGGGTCCCTGTTGTGTCTGTCCCTCAACTGCAAATTCACTTCGGCGGCGTCTGCGCGTGTCCACCATCGACCCCCCCCAGCCTGCGTGCCCCCTCAAACGGGCCCAGGAACCTCTCTGGCTTTAACCCTCTTGATTAGCAACTTTCCCGCTGCGTTTTAACCTTCCTCTCTCTCTCTCTCTCCCTCCTGCAACGCTTTCCTCATTATCCTGCTGCAAAAGTCTCTCCCGGGCGGGGCCGCATAATGGATGAGATCGAATTCCTGTCCGATTAATGATCATCCGAACAGGCGCGGCGGGATGACGGATCGCCGACACGGCACAATTGAAGACTTGTCGGAAGATTTATCGTAATTAGTGAATTAATCACGACCGAAGCTTGAGACAAACAATGCAACGCCCCATCTGTTGAAGGGAACCATATGAGCGTTTCCACGGAGACAGTCTCATTTACATCGCCGTCGTTATTAAACAGTTACCGTAAGAGAGGCAAGCTAATTAAAGTCTACAGCTGAAACTGTTGAGACAAGACTTTCCAACCCGCGTGTTTAATATTCTAATAAGCTCAGCCCACATTTCAAAGCTCCATCTGCTTCTGAGCTGGGGAAAAAAAACTGGATCTGATGTTCGCTGGTGTCTGTTAATCTCTTTTAATCTGCGACTGATATGAAAGAGAAGGATTCATTATGCGGAGATGGCTCCCACATATGCTGAATCCTGATTTCACGCACACTGGGAGGTCACGGGACCACTGTGGGTATGAACGGGAGCCCTGGGCGGAGGTCAAAAATGCCGGCGCACGCGTATCGTACCTCCAGCCTGTCCGTCCTCATCAGCTTCTGCGCGGCGGCGGCGGCGTGCGGGACGGGGACGCTGGGGTTGCTGGTGACCAGTACGGGGGTACTGGGCAGGATGTCTGCGGGCATCAGACCGGGCGACACGGGGCCAAGGTAGGGGTTAAACGCGGCGGCCGCTGCGGCGTTGACGTTGGTGGCGAGGCTGGGCGTGACCGAGAACATGGGCTGCAGGGAGAAGAAGGACAAAAATAGAGTTTTTCTTATTTGTCAAAGGTCTGCACATACAAACCCAAATTATTACATAAAGCTCTCGTTTGTCACCCCGGTGATGAAGACGGGACAGGGAATGGTGCGGCAAAATAAACAATTACTGCTCTTACGTCAGAAGAAAAAAAACAAGAAACAGAGAAGGCAGCTTGTTTTTCACTTCACATCCTTCTTCTTTAGCTACACAGTGGAAACAACCTTCCTACACCCGAGATCACGCACATCCCCGGTTAAGGATGGGGAACATTAAGCTGATTAAGCTGCTGGTCTTGATGGTTGATGGAGTTTGAAAGAGGAGGTGGTCACAAAAATGAAAACACTCTTTTCGTGGTTTGGATTTCTTTTTTTCTTTTTTTTAAATTCCACCCTCAGAGCTCTATTTCTGTGCGCCAGGGTGGGGCTCAGAGCGCCACTGGCATGGCGGCAAACTGTTTTTATTTTTTTTATCTTTTTTTTTTCGGGGCATTTCATTGAACGCAAGCCCAGACGGGTCGCGGCGACGCCCGGAGAAGAGATGGTGAGGGTTGTGCGGGAGCTGCCCAATCAGATCCTCTCCCCTCGTTCCCTCTGGTGCTGCCGCCTGTGGTCAGGAGTCAGAACTGCAGGTGACCCATTAGAAACGTGGATAAAGCAAATTTAAACTGACTTTAATAATAATTGTTAAAGCAAACAATAAGCCTGACAGTCAAGTAAAAAGACATTTAGGCAGCTATTTGTTAGCAAAATGGTATTTAACAAGATTTATATTAAGAGTTATGACTCATTTATGCTTTAAGATAATCTATGCATACAGAAGCATTTGAAGTCTTTCTGTTCTGTATTTTTTCTCAACTATTGCAGGACCACCAGAAATAGCAGAAATAAACCCCAAGCAAAAAAAAAAGAATTATTTTGAGAAGAGGAAATGATGTCACCTATTTAGACTGTGGCTGAGGTGCATATGGACTGTGTAGGTCTACTGTATTGCGCCATGGGCCCACTGCATGTTTTCTGTGCACGTTCTTGTGCTCCATCTCAGCCTGACAGTCGTGTCTCGGGCCTTGCCAAAAAAGACACAGTGAGTAATAGGAGAGGAGCGGCCGTCTGCACCCAGCGGCCTCTCCCCTCCGCTCCGCTCCGGGATGAATTCAGAAAATCGGGAATAGCGGTCGTGACTTTGTCATTCTGCTCTCTGTGTGAGGAATTATGATCGCGGTCTACGGTGGTAATAACGCGGGGGAAGCGACATACGTCTGGTTTGAAATAGATGTGATGTCAGCGGCTCGCACAGAAGTATCAGGTTTACAAAAAAAAAAAAAAAAAAAACTGCTGATGTCATTCTGCAAAAAGTTAGTGACCCTGGTCACGGCCTGTTTTGGTTTTGTCCTCATTTAGCACTGACGCGCTTCCAAAATATGTCAAGGACTTGCTGTAAATCAAACTGCAGCATTTTCAGCCGTGCACATGTAGAAAAACAGGACCAGAATTCCACTGAATGCCTGTTAGTCATTTAATTACAGGTTTTATTATAGTCATGTGATTTGGGCTTCATAGAACTCATAAAATACCCTCAGAATGAACAATTTCACCTCCAAGAGTAATGAAATAAACAGAAAGTGGGTTAAAAGCCCAATATTTTGAACAACAGCTGGTATTTTTACATTAAAATCCATTATAATTAATATTGTAATAAACAAAGCATCAGGTTTAATTGAAAAACAACAGTGGTTGCGCATTTTAATAAGGTGTTATGTTGTTTTCGCAGCCACTTTTAAGCGTATTGGACCTCCCGCAGGGCTAGATATTAGCCATGGAGCAGAAAAAAGGTGCAGGGAATGGAATAAAAAAAGCAGATGGATGGATGTAGGGATCCTGAGGAAGAAGAGGAAGCTTCAGACACGAGGGAGGGATGATGGAAGGGAAGGCTGGCGCCCGCTCCCATCCTTTGTTCTCCTTGCGCGCTCTCTTTGGTATAAAGCCGCCTCTCCTCTCTGCTGCCATCCGACCTGTCTTTACTCTGTTTATCTCTTCCTGCCTCTGTCAGTCCTCCCTTTAGCCTTCTGCTGTTTTTTTCTGTCACCCCTTCCTCCCTCTCCACTTTCTCTGCCCCGACGGAAACAAAAAAAAAGAAAGTTTTTTTGCACTCCCGGGGAGATCTACTGCCTCTCAAACCCTTTTATGGTTTCCTCCGCTCCTCTCAATGGGCCTTTCACCTCAGCCCCAGATAACGCCGATGAGCCATCCGTTAAATGTGTCTGAAGCTTCTTTTTTTTTTATAGTTGGGAATGGTTTCGTGCCGGCCGTATCCATTAAATACAAAGAACAGTGGAAACACAACTCCGGGCTCCTCTGAGGTCTCGTGGGCCTGCAACCAAGGGATTCGCTTGATCCTCAGACACTGACACAGAGCATTGCACGCATAATACAGCTGTGTCCTTCAAATCATGTAGTATTGATGGGAACACCCCCCCCCCAGTGACACTGGTACAACAATCAGGCTCTGTTGTCCCAGCACCGCTTGAGTAATCCAGGATAAACGAGTAAACCGCAACATTCTGACTTTTGTTTTACCACCACCTGTTGACCTGTTGCTTTATTTCAGTAATATCACTGTAAATGAATGAAGGACAGTTGAATTAAAAGATCCCAGTATGCATCTTAGAGCTCCTTCCACACTTGTTATTCCTCCATTCATTCAAGGTGAATCTTTTGCTCATAGGAACCCCTCATGATTAAATGATACCAAATAAAGATGTGGCTTTAGGATTAGCATCGGCTAATAAACAGAAAAAACATCTTCTTCTTTTTTTCTCCCCCTGCGTAAAGTATTATTTTTAAAATAAATAACTTGGTTGTTGTTGGTTATTCTTTAAATAAAATCCACATCCTCATCTGTAGTTAAAAAAAAACTAATTGTGTGTACATTCAAACTCCACCAGAAAATCTCAGGCAAGAGTTTAAAAGCAAATTTAGCTGCGTACATAATTTCCCAGAAGCTTTCTGGGTTGAAGAGTTCAGCAATCACCCTGGCTGAAAAAAACCCTCACTTTCAATGTGTCATAACCAGTTTTGCTCTATTTAGAATGGAGGTTTCGATTCAGTGCGCGCCATTTAAAACACAGTTTAAAGAGGAACTTTGGTTCTCTTTTCATTTTTGTGTATGTTCTCGAAATCGTTCAGGCGAAGTCAAAAACACTCCACACCAGGTTGCTGCAACTGGACCCTTCACCCGTGATTCCACGGTGTTCCTGACAGGCCTTGACTCACCACTGGCTGCAGCTGCGTGCCCGGTATCATGGCGTTGGCGAGCTGCATCTGCTGGGCCAGCATGGCCATGTTTTTCTGCTGAATGAGGTTGTTCCTGCCGTTGATCTCCAGCTGGGTCTTTAGGTGGGGAGGAGGGTGCAGGTACTTGCAGTTCTCCCTGGAGCAGCGGCCCTGGTTGGAGAGAGGATAGAGGGATGAGAGGGATGAAGACGCGGAGGGCGCCCTTAGGTAATGCGAAGAAGTAATGAGGCTTGACTCCCTCCCATTCTGCAGGTCGCTAAACTAACACCCCTGACATCTGGACCTGCCAGAGTTTGTCACGAAGACAGATCGGTTCTGCTGTCGTTTCCTTCTCTGTCACCCACAATCAGGGAGGGGAACCGCTCCCATATTCGCTTTATCGCCACAACCAGCAATTAAATAGCCAAGTTTATTCATTATACGCTTCCACGAGGTCAAGATTTACATCTAATCTCTAAACAGAGGACAGATTCCCTGTTTTCTGAAAGAAATGAAAGTATTCAGTGCACATGAATATATAAATATGTATATATAAAGATGTGAAATGTAGAAATGTAGAAATGCATAAAGTTATAAGCTAATAGAAAGGGAGAGGAAATTAGTTAAAAATGTCTTTATTGGTTGTTTTCACTCGGTGATGGATGTTTTTACGAGGCCCGGTGAATCACTATTGATCTCTGCCCAATTTAGACAAATTACTGCATCAATACTTTCCATAATTTCTGAGGAGAGACAGAGTGAGAGACAGAGGGAGAGAGAGAGAGAGAGAGAGAGAGACAGGAGCATGAATGTCAGATCGATGCTCGATTGGTGGCTTCTGTAACAATAAACACACACATCAGAGCGCTTGGTCGCGGTGTCTGCGGCCACCGCAGTGTGTCTGTCTGGGAGCTGGGGGTGATTATGTTCTTCCAGCAGCCTGAGGGGAGGAGGAGGAGGGGATGCAATTTACACCCTCGTAATGCCCGCTCCAGCGAACGCTCGCCCCGGTGGCTGTAATATTTTAGCCATCGCCTCCTCTCCCTCCCTCCCCGCCTCCAGACCGGGGGGCGGTGGCGTGCGAGCATGTTCACGTAAGGCTGCAGAGCATTCAAACATCCCCTCTGACCCCCCCCACACACACACACACACACACACCATCAGTCGTTATCATGGTTGCCCAGTCATCCTCCACATTCGGTCCACTGTTTCCAGAGGACGTGGATGGCAGCCGCCGCAGCAGCGCCCCCCGCGGGGAACGAAAGCCTCGCAGTCATGCTCCTGCTTATCTCAGTGAGATTACGCACCGCCCGCTGTGGCCAGCGACGACACCTGCTTTCACGCACACTCCCTCCCACTCTTCCCACACAGACACACACACACACCCCAAACAGCCACCAGTCTGTTCTGCCTAGTTACAGCGGGGAAGCCTCTCCGGATTGGAGAGGGGCGGAATGTCGGAGAGTTCCCGCAGCCCTTTGATTGGGCAGAGCGCCGCTGGTCCCAGACTTGACGGGCGGCCTTGAGGCCCACATTAACAAACACTCCAAGTCCGTGGCTTTGCCTATTGATCAGCACTAATGGGCTAATGTGGTCTGATTTCCCAGGAACATGTAATTGGGTGCTACATGCACATCGAATCACATGTAGTGTTTTAATCACTGGGGAAACAAGGCTGAAATGATTAAAAGATCATTATCATCAGGGTTTTTTTAATGATGAGCCTAAAACTGAACCAAGCTCCAGTGATGTGTTGCATCTGTAAGTACGTCCAGTTCAGATTTTGAGTCTTTAGCAGTAAGCTGGTGTTCACATATAAGCCTTTTTGTCTGATCTACTGTACAAATGAGGGAACAACATAGCAGCAGCCACGGAGGCCCCACATCAGTATTCATATTTAAGAACACGAAGACGTGTAGACCAAATTTGTCTCAAACTGCTTTGCGTTCTAAGCTGAGGTATCCACTCGTTTTAGAAGCTCTTTTTTCCAGTCGGAGTTTAGACGTACATCCGTTGTGACGCTCAACTGTGCCTCCACAGCAACTAAATTATAATTCAGTTTTTTCTGTCAGGAGGCTAAATTGCATCAATCATAGATTTACTACACTTATATTTTACCATCTACTTAATGCTAAACCACAAATGGTTGATTCGCTTATAAAACTGTAAATAAGCACAGGCAGTGAATTGAAGCAATTGTCAAATACTGATATTTGTGTTGTTTTGCAACTCCCTGCAGTGTGATGTATTCTACGACCCACACGAGGAACGCTGGTGAATATTCTTGGTAGGATTCTTGTTTGGTTTTTTTTTCCCCCTCAAAAATAGAGACAAATTGTCTCTGAGCAGCAGAGTACTGACGCGCTGTTTTAACACCAAACCTGACCCGGGTTAGGTTTGCTGCGATCTGTTTTCAGATGGGACAAATATTAAGGCCTAGCCTTGATCCCTGCAGATGCTATCTTGCTTTGCTGCAACGGTGTGTCACGTCTGATCCTGACACACAAGCAGAGAAGTGACTTCACAATGCGGGTGCATTAAGGCTGCATCGCCCGTGTCTGACAACCGCTGTGGTGACAAATATTTGATATCTGTTGAAGAGAAAAGGCTGACAGGTGAGATGCTGTTCGTGTCGCTTCATATCAGCATAGATTTGACTGAGCAAATAAAAAAAAAAAAAAGAATTCAGTGGGTGAGGAAAGAGGTGATGACTGAATTGAAGGAGGACGCACGAGAGGCCGAAGCATCGAGGTAGGACAGAAGCACACCAGTGTGTGACAGTTACAGGCCACAAAGCTCCCCCAGGCCGACCAAGCTCGCACTTGGTGGAGAATCAAGCAGCTTCCTGTCCAAAAGGACGAGTGGCAACACGCCAGATTACATTTCACAGGAGCTTCCTTTTTCCACTCCTCCTGCCTGAACCTCTGTGGGTCCTGAGACTTCCTCCCACGTGCCCCCTCGCCTGTCCGCTGTCCTTCCGCCGTCCCTTCCTTCAGACACTCCGAGGTTTGTCGCAGCCAGACTTCCCCAGCTGCAACTCGATGATTTTCGGAAAACATCCTCGTCCTCGATTATAGATGTTAAATTTTAAAGCAGTTTTGTTATGACAGATTTTTGAGTCTGTGTTTGAAAAGGCTTGATTTGCTTTTAACCTGCAGGCGGGCTGAGGACATGAAGTTTTCTGCTCTTTAAATCACCTTGGCCTCAAAATACTGCACGTCTTTCAGTTGGATATAAATTCACAGACTCACACACACACACAAATAGCTTTTTCGAGGACAATTTTATGTCGCAGTAAGACACGATATTCACTATGTCAAACAAAACTTTGTTGAAATTTTGAGGTATATTAGGTCTTTTAATCCACATTAACTAATTTTGGTAGACAAAAACCCTGTATGAGTGGTAGTCCACGACTCCCACAAAGGAGCAAGGACATGATGATAAAGGTAAATTATTCGAGCACGAAGCGCTGAATGCGTTCATGTCTTTGTCAGGACAAAATAAAAAATCAGCGCTCATTCTCTAACGCTTTTGAAACCATACGAGATGCAATAGCAGGAGCAAGCAGAACATGGTGTGATAATAAAAGGGATTAAGGTAATCTGTAAATAATATCTAACCCCATACAAGAAACTTCCCCACAGCTAAGCAAAGAGACAATAATCTTCTGGGTTTTAGCGCAGATCCATAAATGAGCCGATCACAGCGAAAGAAGAATTACTTTCACGCTTTAAATATTTAGGAAGAACACTGCAATCATCTCGTCTCATAAATAATCCTCAACAAAGATAGGAAACACTTAGAGGTGTGTGTGTGTGTCTGTGTGTGTGTGTGTCTGTGTGTGTGTGTCTCTGTCTGTGTTTGTGTGCTTGTTTCTGATAAATATTGAGTACCAAACTACTGATTCTACTAGCAAATTGAGAACATTTTTGCAAAGTGAGGACATTTTCAAAGGATTGTTTGAGGATTAAGACCTGGTTTGAAGGTTCAGGTGAGAATTGGTTTCAGGTCATGGGTGATTAAGGTTAGGGTAGGGAGCTGGCGAATAATATATTGCATTGATGAAAGCCTCAACAATATAGAAATATGAGGGCGTTTGTGTCTGTGTGTGTGTGTGTGTGTAATCAGAACCTCAAACTGTCAAACTTATTTGCTGCCCTTGGTAGTTTAGCAGCTCTGTAAAAGATGTATCAGTGGAACTGCGAAGGATAACCCACTGGCAGAATTCCAGTCACAGCCTGGCAACTGCTATAAAAACAAGAGTGAGAGCAGAAGAAGAGGGATGGATGAACTCAAAACGGGAGGAGGAGGAAGGGAGAGGTTAGGACCGTGCTTTTCCATTAATATTAATCAAAGCCTCCTGTGTGAGTGATTTGGACACTGTCTTCGCTGGCGGATGTCTGTGTGCTGTCTTCCAGAGGCCTTCCTGCACATCCTCTAATCAGCCATTGATTCCCGATGATCTTTTAATCTACCCATCCCCAACGATATTCCACGTTAACCACGCGTAATCCAGCAGCCTCTGATCTTTCCCTTGTTCTCTGTCTCCGCTGACAACGCATCTAAACCCCCCCCCCAGGTGAAAGAAAAAAAAAAACAAAACACCAAAAGGGTCACAACGCAGCAGGTCCGTTGTCCCGGAATCCACGGGAATTATTCATTCTCTCCCAGTGCCACCGTGTCTCTACCGCCTCATCAATTAAAGTGCTGTCTGGATCGGGGCTGAGATAAGAATACACACACACACACACACGCAGGCGGACTACTCTTGACCCAAAGCTCCTGCTGGCAAGCGTACACCAGTCAAATTATGACATCAGACGCAGCACAATGAACGGCCTGTCTAAGGACAGAAAGTGCTGCCAAATTAGGCACACACACACACACACACACACACACACACACTTCTGCAAATGCTGGACTCATTATACAGCACGAGGGGAAACCTGCTGACAATGATGTCTTAGTCTCCAATGGCAACCACAAAAAGAACACCCCTTTTGTCTTCCGCGTCTTAATTTGTCAAATGGCCGCTACAACTATTTATCAGTTCTCACCCCAGTTGCATTAGTGTAACTGCCTGGATGTGTTAATGAAGCTACAGCCATATTTAGATGAGCGGCGGGGGCGTGACCCTCTGGGACAAGGACGACAGCGACTCTGGGACAGAGGTGATGCTGGTGCGCTTCCACAGAAGCAGCTCTGCTGGAGGACGAGCCACATCCCGGCCCATGGAAAGCTTTTAGTTGTGGAAGTCAATCAGCCAAAACGCCAATTACAGCCCCCCGAAAGCACTACTTAGTCCTGCAGAATGCTAGCACGGCTTCAGAGACTGAGGCAATAAAAGCATCGGCACAGGAAGCTCAGCGCAGAGCTAAAGAGCTGCTGAGTGGCAGCACTCCAAACCGAGCCAACCTGTGCTCTTCCTGTAATGTTGACTTTTACAACCATGACTTCGTGCAAGCGAATGAAACAAAGTGACATCAGCTGACATTTTGATGGCAGATCTCCAATAACGCCGCTAAACCACTGCTCGCATGAGCCGACCTGAGGACCGAAGAAGAAAAAGACGGAGATGTTCTTCTACTCTGAGCTCGACTCCACAGTTAAAAGTGCTACCAGTTAGCCGGCAGCTCCCCTGGTTATTGACTGGACTGTGATGTAATAGGTCAGCGGGGGGGTCCGATACTAATTAGCTGCAGGGGCTGGTGGAGCCTGGCATACATCGGCCATTAGATCGATCGCTTTAGGTGCGCTCACACTTCCCAAAGGACAGTCGTCTGATTAAACGGCCTAATTTAGCTCCACTGTAACTCGGCTAGTTACTTTATTTAAACTATCGCTATAACTATGTTAGCCAACTCTTATTCGTAGGAAGAGTCAGGGGGTTGTGGCTAAAGTAACAGAGAAACTAGGAGAAGAAAAGAAAAAACAAACCCTGAGCTGAACTCCAGCAGCCCTACTGTCTACAACAAGAGTGTGTTTTGTTCTCTTTAACGAGATATCACTTTCCTGACATCTGTGTTAAATTATTCATTAAAACCCTTTTTCCCCCTTCTTTTTTTTATTTTACCATTAACCATCTTTGCAAATGCAGCAATGGTCACTGGCGAACCAAGGCGGCCATGGCAGAGCCCCCCCCCCTTCTGCTTCTAAAGCAGATCCGTACTGTCAACAAAGCCGCAGCTGTGCGGCTAACGTCAGCCCCTGGCCGGCCTTCACCGCTGATACTCAAAGCAAATCAATATTAGGCTCTTACTGCGAACGCGTCGGCTCAGATACACCCTGTGAGACGAGTGTTTAGACTTCCACAAGCGTTCTTAGGCAACTAAGCCGATGTTTATCCTCTGTGTATGCTACTGTCATGGCGGTTTAAATATCACAACACGGTGAAATACTGCCTATCCTTTTAAAGCAGATGTACAGATTCGCGAAAGGTCAGCATCACATCATTAAAAGGTCAGCTGGTTTCACTCTCTGACCCCCCGCGAGACCCTCCTGTGGTCGGATCAATCCTTCAAAACCATCCCCGCTAAACGTTTGGAGAGCGATCGTTCCCACGATTCGGTCTGGTTGGAGGCGAGTTAAAGGAGCGGATCGCCAGCCTAGTTTCCACCTCTGACTGATCTAGCTGCAGATGCGCAAGTATTCCCTGTGCGTGCAGAGGTGCAGATGTTGAGCCAGACAACAGATTTTGGCGGATTCGCTCTCATTAGGCCCGCGAACGCACACAAACGCACACGTGCACGTCAGCGGCCCAGTAAATATGATGTATTGCCTCCTCCCCAAAGTCCCAAAATCCCTTTTATTAACCCTCCTCTCCATCCTTTCTTCATGTTTGAGATTTTCCTCCCAGACTGAATATTCAGATTCTCCAAAGATTAGTAGGATCCAGCTCAAGCCTCTGTACATTGTGCCAAGGAGACGGTGGGCAAATGGACCCATTAAAACGGCTGTAATAGAGGACCAATGTGCGGGATTCGAGAGCTTTTAGCCCTAATTATTTTCCTGACCGCCTTTTTAACGCTCAGCTGCATGGGCTTCTGGGAACGGACTCCCTCCGCTTCTTAATCCACTTCTGTCGGGAAGGAAAGGTAGTGAAAACGGAGAGGGAGGAACGCAAACCCGCCAGCGTGCTGGTGCGATCACCTGAGGAAGGTTTGGCCGGGTCACAGACGGGATTGAGTCAGCGCGCTGGAACGTTCTGTTCTGCTGCTGATGAGTCACGCAGGACGCCTCGGATAAACACGAGACCACGCCCTGGAGCTGCACGGCAGAGTCAGGAAAAAACGGAAGAAAGATATCAGACGGGACGGGAGACTTGTGTTCAGCCGGTGCGAATGTTGGAAACACACGCGCGCGCGGGCGCGCACGCATCCATATTGTTGCGCTACGGTGGCTGCCTCGAGGTTAAAGCCGATAAAAGAGGATTAGCATTCATTACTGCGTGAACTGATGATACGCAACCACCCCGCGAAAGCACAAACATGCTGTCAGCACGCACACACACACGCACGTACTCACACACACACACACACACACGTACTCACACACACACACACAGCAAAAGGCCAGAATTTTCCAGCACCTCAACTTCCTGGACCCGTTTGATTGGCCATTAGGCGTTTTGAGGGAGGAAGGCTGTAAAGACCCGATTAAAAAGGACATTTTAATGATATAAGTGAAAGCTGCTGATTCTGTTGCTCAGCAATATTTGTTCATGGACCACAAAGGTCAAACGAGATGAGGAGGGTTTTGTTGGGGTTTTTTGTGCAGGATGCGTTTCTTTAGCTCACGTGGCGTGACACAGTGCGTCTCAATCCCGCTCCGCGCGCACGCGCTCTCGCGCACGCCGCGCCACACAGCGGAGCGCCGCGGCCCTCTCCGTCTCCGCTTTCCGCCTGCGCACTCATCCTCCTCATCGATCGGCATCGATCGTGGCCGCCGTGTTCCACTCGGGCGGAGAGCTGAGCAGCAGCGGCGACCGCTCCCCCCCCCCTCCCCCAACCCCGGGGCGAAGACACGAATGGGCCGCCTCCTGCGGAAAGGTCACGGGGTCGTGACTTTGCCTTGACTTTTATTTTGGCATCTGATGGTCATCGAGTCTAGACATCACATATTAGCAGGAAGCTGCAGCGGCGAGGGGGGGGGGTTGGGTGGCGTGCTGTCTGACACGGCGCAGCTGCCGTATCTCTGATGGCTGCGGCCGATAGCGGCGTAATCCCATTAGAGCCTTTTGAAGAATCGCAGTGTTCAGCGGCGGCCCCAGGAACATGCGCAATAACAATAAAGGGATATCACACACATTCTTCAACACGCGCACGCCAAACCGGCGACCGACACATGCCCCCCCCCGCCCCCTTCTGTTATTGCCTGCTCTTCATCTGCACTCCATCACCGCGTCGGTCTGTCCGTCACCGTCGGCGTGACGCCAGCGGAGGTTCACGCACCCATCCATCATGCTCCGGTTCTCTTTCACTCCCCGATTGCGTCGCCCCCTCTCCGCCGATGACATCATCCCCTGGCCTGTCGTCGGCTCGCCCTCCTCGCCGCTGTTGCCGTCAACACGGAAATGGCCCCAAATAGGTTGCCGTTTGGTTTGTGTAGGAAGGAAACGTAGGGAGGGGCGGGAAGGGGGGGGTGGGGCAGTGGATTGCTGCTGCATGCAGACAAAGTGCTGCTAAACAGCTCGGTTTGTGTTAATTAGTGCCTCTCTAATGACCCCCCCCCACCTGCTCCCCCACATTCCCTACATCCACTCCCACTTTTTCGCTTTATTGCTGCATTCCATTAACACTCCCCCCATCAGCTCCCTCATGTGTCCGTGCCTCCTCCAGGCCCGCCGATGCTCCTCTCAGGCCCTTGTCGAGGGTTGGCGGTGGGGTGGGGGTGGGGGGGGGAGTCGAGGTGAAGGAGCAGTTTCCATGAGCGTGACAGATCCTTCGCTCCCGTTCGTGGCTGATGGCTCTCAAAGATGAGATTTAATGAGGCTCTCATCCACCTCTGATTATTTCCTAATTAAAGCGGTGAGTGATAGGGGCGAGCGGGAGGCGCGCAAGTGTGTGTTTACGACTGCGGGGTGAAGGGAAAATAAAACAACAAACATGCTAATGGAAGAGACGGAGCTCGTCCAACCCCGCTCGCCGCACTCCCACGGGAACGCGTGGGAGGTGGAAAGCAAGCCGACACGTCTAAACCCGAAAATCTGTTAATAAGGTATAGAATTAGTGGAAATCTGGTTGATTTGCAACAGTTGTAACAATCCGGCAGAGTTTTTATTCCTTTTTGCTGTCGAGCCGAACATTTAGCTCACAGTCGTAATAAAGTCTCATCAACGCTGAGCCCTCCGCCGCCAGAATGTTGTTATTTGAGGGGACCGAGGTCGGTAATAGATTGGACTGATTAGATGATGGACTGGAATGAGGCACGCAATAATAGAGTAAGTAAATGAAGGCTAACGACTTTAAAGCGACACATCGGCCTTGAATGCATCCAGTCATGATTTCTTTTTTTTTTTTTTTTATCTGAAGCTGACACCAAGTCCTGACTCAACTCCTCAAAATTCTTCTGCAGATTCTAGTGCAGAACACACAGGTTGCTATGAAAATAACGTAAAAGTTGCCCTAAAGACAACTTTGTGAGCGTCATTGCTGGTCACAGGGGAGGGAGTAGGAGGGATGGTCTCCGCCAATTTAGGAGTCCTATTGAGGCACGGGGCTAAATGAGAAAAGAGAACGTAAACTGTGTTTAACTGGCTTTTCCACCGACCAACAATTCACAGTGAACCTGTGGTTCCCCTCCTGCAGTCAGGAGGTTTTGAGGGTCCATGGACACGCCCTCCATGATAATTAAAGTATGACTAAAGGGGCGTGACATAAATGGCCTTGATCTGGTATTTTTCATTTCTGTCTCTGGAAACCTCTCTTAGTCTGACCCCTCACCTAGGACGTGTTTGCCTTGGCTTGGGAGCCCCTGATAACACATCCAGGTCCACCATGGCAAGGTGGTGGTTCAACAAAGAGGTCAGGGGAATGATGACGCTGGGATGGGTTGAAGTCGTACCTCTCTCATCTCCTGACAAACTTAGGAGCCAATCCACACCAAACAAATTCTGCTCACGCCTCCAAAAAGTCCTAAATGTTTAACTTGCACAAGCGCAACAGTCCCCCCCCCGCCTGCAACCTCCTGCAACAGGAATTCAATTCCCTTCAAAGCGAAGCTGATCTGACGTGATCAAGTAGCTGAGGTGCAGGTACACGGCTTCGTCGAGACGCGATCGGCTTCGCTGGCATCTGCTGCAGCCGACGCAGGTTTGGTGCGGATGGAAGCGCAGGGTTTGCGCATTGCGAATCGATGGGGTCCAAATTTCCCAGATCAGATGAGGAGAAGGCCAGGTGGAGGCAACAGAATTCCTCCAGCGCATCCACGGAGTGACTCAGCTGTCTGGCTACTCATTTTGTCCGCCTGCTGCTTCAACGTTAGCATTAGTTGCCTAGTGAATCTGAAATCTGTCTGATTAAAAACAAAAAAGACAAAACCCCACATCCAGGGGATAGAATGCGGGTTGGGGGCAGACAAACCGGATGGGATCAGACCACAACAGATCAGATATTCTGCTCGAAACAGCCGAGGAGGAACGGCGACGAAATGACTCAGCAGATGCCCCGAACCACCCCCCCCACCACCACCCTAGACGGCCCGTGCATGGCCCTCCTGTCTGGCCCATGCTGAGACATGCCGCGCAATAATAAAACCCATCCATGCATGCACAGAAACGCATTCAGCGGGACGGAGGCGGACTATAAGCTAAAGAGGGATGAAGGGGCGCCACCAGGAGAAACCGAGACCACCGCGTGTGGCCAGAGACTATTTCTGAACGCCCTTCTATGTATTTTGGCTCTGATGTTGTTGTGTCATGTCTCCATGCTGATGCAGCATGTTTAAAGATGGATGGATGTGTGTGTGTGTGTGTGTGTGTGTGTGTGTGTGTATGTGTGTGTGTTTGCTGAGGCAGCTTATCCACAGATGGATGTAAAAATGGTGGCCTCTCTGAGGACAGAGAGACATTTCAGAGGCGACGTTCTAAAGGTTAGCACACTAGACGCGGGCCTCCTGCCTCGTTGTGAAAGCATCCTGCCGGGTGTGTAAGCTGACATCGTGTGTGTAAGCTGAGCTACGCGACATCTTGACAAGTTCAAACCAAACATATCCGACTAATGGATCTCCGGATCCTGCAGTAGCCACAGGTGGGCCGCGACCCCCCTGCCCCGTGGGCTACAAGAAAATCAGGCGCAAAACAGTCTTTGTGCAACAAGGAATTCGATTTCAAACTAAAGTTTCGTCTGATTTCATGATTTGTCGTTTTACCATCCCTCTATTTCCCCAACCACTGTTTATTCCTAATCGGGGTCACTGGGTAGGATGTAGAAATGTCTTCCACACACCTTTAGGAGCCATTGAGAGCCTTCAACCAAACTCGAGTGCATGTTTTTTGGCTGTGTGGGGAAGAAAACCCTTGACGGCACAAGAGCACGCAAACTCCTCATGCGACACCCCTAGATTGGATTTCAGGGCTTTATTTTATAATAAAAGTCTTTGTTTTTTATCACCAGCGACACACTTGTTATTACATTATAGAAGCTGCTGGATCAATAATGATGGTCAGAGCTTGAGACAGTGCAATAATTGAAGAAATGAGTTTTTCTTTCCCCTCCTGAGAATCCTGAGTTAACATTTCTCAGTGAATGATGTTTTAAAAAGTGATACTGCTGAGTCGTGTTTACTAGAACAATTGCATAAAGCCAAAATCAGCAGAAGCTTGGGACTTTAAAGATGCAGCAGGAGGTTAAACGCAACGATAATGCATAGACACACACCCCGTAAGTCCTGCTGATGCAACACAGCAGCGTGATTCAGCCCCTTCTGATGGGAAACAATCAATTTAGAGATGCTCAAACGCGTCTCCATTAAAAACAGTGACGCAAAGAAGAAGAAAAAAACAAGACCGAGTGTGAAATGGAAGTGTCTCGAATGCAGAGGCAGAATGAGGAGAGGAAAAGAAAGAAAGGGAGAGAGGAGAGGGCGCAGGATGGGTTGAGTAGAGACAGATTAACAGAGGTAATGAGAAGAGAGGATGAGAGAGGAGAGCGTGACAGCGGAATACAGATACAGAGCAGATTAACACTGCTGGAGTGTGTTTCCCTTTCAAAGTGTCCTTATTCAATATTCACTGAGCACACACACACACACACACACACCTGTATACAGATCCTCTTTTTAAAAAAATCTGTTCTCTTCACTGTCCTTTTTTTCACCTTCAGAATAGAATTTTCCAGCTCATCACCATATTAGACAAGCTATGGTGTTATTAAAATTAATTTTTACAGTTTGTTTCATTGTGCTTGCTTAAGAGTGAAAAACAACTAATATTTTTCAGCCTTCAGACATGTCTTTTATTTACTGACATATTCTTATACAGAATAGTTCAATTAAACTGACATTCCAGCTTCATTAGCCAGTTTCTGCACTTGCAGAAAAATGTAAATAATGATTTTCAGAGGTTAAAGGTTGTTTTCTGTGTGTGTGTGTCAGCCTGCATCTTCAGCAGCCAATTGGATAAATAGCTCTCTCCCACACACACACACACACACACACACACATTTCTGATGTTTGGGAATACAATGAAATCCTCATGAGCCAACTGTGGAGATGCATTTTCATATACCATTGTGGGTGCATTTCAGAGAGTGAGTGAAAAAGAGTCATGCTGCGACGACGGGCTCGTTAAAGTAGAGCTGCTGTTGGCTCTGTCACATGCTTAGTGTGAAAACAAATGACAGAACTTATGGATTTTGACCCACAGATGCACGAATGTTGAAAGGCAAGAGTTGCGTCCAAAGCCCTGATGATGTCAGTGTTCGGGTCCAAAGAGAGAGAGAGAGAGAGAGAGAGCATTTCTGTGAGAAAACCCGAGTTTGGTCAGCCATAAAGTCACATACCAGGAACGCTGATAATGATTCCATGTGCTTTTTTGGGAATTTGGAGCGATTGTTGAGCCCTTGTGCTCCTTTTCCCAAAACCTTTATGGCACCAACCCCAGTGAACAACAGTGACATAGTTTCTACAAATGGACTCACTAAACAGACCCCAGATCCAAGCGTTTAATGCAGACGAAGGTCAGTGCATGGTTAATCAGTCCCACCGGCAGGAGAATCCAAACCTGCTGAGCAACTGTTTATGGCCAAAATGCAGGAACAGTCAAACTGTCAGAGTGAAAAGCTCCATGCACAGATGGACAATAAGGCAATGAGATGATTGACACAGAAGCTTAACATAAAACTAAGTGAACCGCAAAATAACTAAACACGAAGCTGATACTGTTGAAAGTGTGGGAAAAAAGCTGAAAGTGTAGAATCCGATTAAAGTGGGAGCCTGATGCTGAAAGATCAGCCACTCAAGCACTTCAAAGCAACACAAGTTCCCAGCAAACAGGCAGGCAAATCTGTAAAGAATCAGGTGTTTAATGAGAGCAGCAATCAAAACCATCAAAATCCAACCTGACAAACAAGACAAGGCACAAGGATCTGGCTGAACACCTCCAGAAACACCAGCAGAGGGAAGTGGGACAAGCAGGTTTAAATACACCAGGAGCCAACGAGACACAGGTGAGGGCGATTCACATTCAGACAGACAGAAGAAGGGAGGGCAGGACAGAACACAGACCAACTGAAGCAATGACTAGACAGATCTGAACAAAAAAAGAGCAGCTGCAAGCAGGGAAACAGCTGAAAGTGTAAAGAAAAGCAGATTAAAGGTTTTTTTTTCAGCTGAAATCAGCTCAGAGTATATATGTAGCCAAAACTGTAAAGAATGGATCAAACTGTAAAGAAAATACAACTGAAAGCTTAAAATGGACAGCTGAAAGTATTTAAAAAAAACCAAAACATTAAAGTGTAAAGAAAAACAGCTGAAATGGGAAAATCAGACGAAAGCATCATGTGAAATAGGTGAAAGTTGAAAACTGCTGAAAGAGTAAAGTGACACTAAATATAGAAAGCGTAATTGTAGAAACTTTAGGCGACAGAAGGAGACCGCCGTCTCTGCTGACCAGACTCGGATTAACTGGTTGCTCCCTGTTTTCTACAATCGTTTACAACTGTTGCTGCTCCACTGGGCTCGTTAACAGATCGGCTGTACGTTAACAATGAATTCCAATTAGCAGAAACATAAGGTAACATCCATTCACCGACAGATTGTCGACAGTGTGATGCATGATTGTCGGTTCTCCGAGTCAGCATACTTAATCCAGACAGATTTGTGTCTCCGGTGGCTCGACCCGACACTGCCTCCTCTTATAGAGTTGCAACAAGACCGATTTTGATCTTGAACGAGTTCTTTCTTTTTCTATAAGATAGCGCAACAAAATGATAAAATGGAACAGTTTTAATAATTTATCTGTGCACGCGTTTCCTTTCATCATCACTTTCACTGTCGGCTGATTGGACTCCTCCTCCACTCTGAAACAGGGTGCAGCTCAGATACGGATGTCGCTGCAAACGTGGGTCTAATACATTTCAATTTAACAATAATTCCATTTATAAAATGAAGCAGGAAAAACAGCAGCTGAAGGTCACAGTGGAAAGCAGTTGCTTTAACCCAGCTAAAATGCGATGAAAGGCACAACATAAATGGTCACAGATCGTTTCCCTTCAAGACGTTATTAAAGAACCGCCATGCATTTGAATATTTTCATGCTTTCCGTGGACCGATCCGGTGGCGAACCCGCAATTTGGACTTGTTGGACATCAGTGCAGACTTTTAATGGTGGCCGAGGATTAATGAGCAGAGAAGGAGTATGAACAATAACCACTCTGTAAAAAATGGCAGTAAAATAAAAAAAACAGACATAAAAGTGAGCAAGGAGAAATTAGTCAGAAGTCTCATGACCGTCAGTAGCCAGTTCACGAGTTTCCGTGGATATTTGGCTCTGGCTCACCTGTTTCCCATCAGAGCCCAGTTGTGAGTTTATTGTATTTCGTCAGCCTAAAAACCTCCAGATTTCCTTTTTACTCTCCTACAATGAGATCGTTTTTCTCCCCGACTGCTAATGACAACAAGCTGCCGACTTCTTTCAGCAGGAGCTCAAAGCGCGAATGCCTCATTTTATTTCCCTCATATGGACGATCGGTCGAACAGACCGACTGGGGTTTGGCTACAGGGTTTAAAAGACTTATATATGAGTAACACGTCCGCTGTTATCAGTGCGGTTTCTGGTCTTTCCACAGAACCCAACCAAAATGTTAGATTCTTTCTAGATAGAAGTATAAATCACCCTCAGTTTTCCCGCCACTGCTGCCATATGAGACACGGCGGCCGAGCCTACGGCCGAGCCCTCTGACTCACTTCCCAATCGCCTCTGTCCTCCTCTAATGACACACACCAAATGGAACTTTCCACATCATCCCGACTCTTTCTCTTTTTGACAAGGCTCCAACAGAAAGAAAGGAAGAATCTTTTAAAGGATATGAGGGGAAAATAAATGACAACAAACCAGCTGACGAACGGAAAGGAAAGCGTAGAGGAAGAATGGAACGTAATGCGGACCCGAGTGCTTTGATTAAAGCTAAGAAAGAGAGAGAAAGGTGGATCATCTCTCTCTTTCCTCCGGCTGCAGGCGCTCCCTTTCTCTGCCAGGCTGCGTTTCACGAGGAATGAACTCTGGGTGGCGAGCCAAATTATCCAGGAGCGCAAAGCCGCATGTACCGACATCCATCCTCTCTGGCTGCTTTTCCTCTTTTCCTCTCTCTCTATGACCCCCCCCCCCCTCCCAAGCCCAGCAGTGTGTTAAGAATTCATCTGCAGATAAAGCAGATCTATCATTCTGTCACGGGGCTGGGAAGGGAGGGCGGTGGAATGCCCTGGCACTGACGGCAGGGATGGGTGCCACACTTCCCTGCGTGTTACCCGCCACGCCTGTTCTCGTGTTACCGCGATCCGTGCGCCCCCCCTGCGGGGCCGTTCCCCTCCTACCTCCACCAGGACCCAGCTAAGCAGACAGACCTCTGACCAACAGGTCACCGCTGGGCCTGGACCCCCCCACCCCCATTCCTGGACTTGAGAGGTCATGTGGACAGCCGCGGGCACCTGTTGTTCTACGACAAAGTTTTAGTTGTTTGTTTTTTTTCTACGAAACTGAACAGGATAGGAGGTCATAAAAGTTTTTGAAGAAGCATTGTTGGCATATTTGGTGGATGGGCTCTTGCCAACTCCTTTGTTGATCGGCTGACTTAAAACAGGAGACAAAAAGTAGTTCTCAGTCATGCAGGCTGTTTTTCACTCCGCCCTCCACCACAGACAAATATGGCAAAGTGGTTGCATGTTTAAGAGTTGTTTTCATCTTCCAATTAAAATTTTGACTGACAGGTAAGAATTCATTTACAGGAACTGTCATAACAATCCTGCCGAGTTTTGAAACAGAACTCGCGTTCACTTCCAGTCAAGTTATCACACATATTTATTAAGTTGGTAGGTAATAAGACAATGGACACTAAAGGGATGCAGATTTGGGGTCATGTAGATTGGAAATATACTGGTGGTCATTTCTAAAACCCATTTAATCCAACTTTAATCTAGTTAGTGTTACATAATAACACAAGGTTTCATAATCATAAATGTAATTTTGTGTGGTTTTAATTGGTTTTAATAGTTTGCAATTGAAGAGCAATCTGAATGGACAATATAAGTCGTCAATGTCTGGGTTGATTAGACTTTAGATGTAGATCAAGGAGTATTTATTCAAGTAGAAACAAAGTAGTCACCGAATTGCAATAACAACTGCAAACCAGCAGAGGGTGCCCCAGCACCTTCGATTTCCACAGGGCCATGGAGGAGCCTTCTTTCTGATGGATTCTTACTCACGTCAAATAAAAACCCTTACTGGGACAAGGGCACACAGGCCCAGTCCTGCTGCAACAGCAGCTCAGGTGAGTAAACAGCATATGAAGACTGCCAGTGTCAGTCACAGTCTCATATGATACACTCTCTCTGAGAGAGTGTAGCTAATTTTCACATTTAGGCATTTCCTCCAGATGTTGTCTTTGCTACTTTTCTATTTAAGTCAATGTAGATTGAAGGCAACCAAGGCCTAAAAGTATCAGCACACTCAAAGCTCACTTCAAGAACATATTAAAACTTCTGGGTAATGTATATTTTCACACTTTGCTGCATGAACACTTGGCTTTCTTGAAAAACAGTGTTCTACTTTCCTCTCACTTTCCATCTGTTTCAGGGGTGTGTGTGTGTGTGGGGGGGGGGGCTGTATAGAGAGTGAGTGTATTGTCCCAGTGCCAGGGCAAAAATAGACAGTAAATTTCAGAGCCTTGTGAAAGCACCCTGCTGTGCCGCGTGACCTCAAAATAAGATACAGACGCACACGTACGAGCATACGGTGCGGGTGCCCTACTTCCACGTTTCCCGTTCAGCCTGTTGATGCGACGATCACGCTAGAAGTTCTGCAACGTGCCAACCAACAAAGTCCTGCAATAAAGTTCTGTGCCAGCAGAGGAAACTCGGAGTGGTGTGTTTGGGTGTTAATGTGATTACAGCTCTGACTTAGCTTATCACACACATACAAACACACATACACCCACATGCTCAGATTTCTATCTCTGCGGGGGCTCGCAGAGATATAACTAACCCCTGTATTCTAACATTAATCTAAACCCAATTCTGACCTCAGCTCTAAGCCATATCTTAACCCACAACCAGTCCTTTGAAGTTGTGGGACCATTCAAAATGGTCCCACTTTGCTAGTAGAATGAGTAATTTGTGCTCAATATGTAGCAAATATGAAGACACACATGCCTAAACTGACAACGTTCCTTTTTTCCAAACCTTGACCTTCTCGATTGCACCTACATCTTCTATCAAGGTCCAGCAAAGATCCTGCTGGGCTAAAATCCTTTGGAAGGCAACACTGGTCAGCGCCACAGAACCAAACCAAAAATAGCGAGAGAGCGCGGTGATGAATGGACCTTGCGCACGTTTGTCATACTCACCTTGAGTGAATCAAAACAGGCAATAACTCTGCCGTTTTCCACCTGGCAGCTCTTGGCGGGGTGGGCGAACTTGCACTCGCTGTCCGGCCGCGAACACGTCCCCCTCTGGAATTCCCGACAGACCTCCAGTGTCAGCCACTTTGTGTCCCGGATTTGTGTCACATTCACTGCCATTTTGTTCCGGGCGGACGGGGTCAGCCGACTCAATTACGAATCCGACAAATGCGATTATATTTGCGTACTATTAAGGACACTGGGACAACCGGTGAGAAGAAAAAGGGAAAGGACATGGGAGTAAGACAGTTTGTGTCTGGAGGGGCGGAGGCCTGGGACTCGCCTACCACCTGCGGCCCATCGCAGGAGTCCGTAACAGCTCTCCTTCTCAGCCTGTCACCCAGGGCCGGGGCTGGTAACAGCCACAAAGCTTTACAGTCTAATCTCTTTCTCTCTGGCTCTCTCAAATATTCATGCCAGTCCTTCTGTCGCCAGTCTTCCACTCAACTGTCAGATGAGACAAATGGCAAAACACATTATCGATCGACTTGGCCCATGATGAGAAGCTATAGGACAGGGTGAGAGGAGAGTGGGGAGCAGAAAAGGAACCAGAGAGGAGCTGGTGGAGAGTTGAAGACTCCTGCTCACAGCAGCTGATGAAAGCCGGGAGTCTTCGGCATCAGAGGGAAGAGCGGACGAGTGGAGGGGCTGAGTGGCATGGACGGAGGCCGAGCTGTGGAGGCTCAGCGGAGGAGGTTGGCAGTTCTCCTGGTCCTGGAGCTCCTGGTGTGACTGGAGACCTCAGCAGACATGGACAGGCACGGAGGCTGAGGCGGAGTCCATGGAGCCACACGGCCGACGGGGTCAACGACAGAAGGCACTTCTCTCTGTGGACACGGAGGGAAGACTGTCAGCGCGTTTTCACTCGTTCCGCCCCACGCGCTTCCTCATCTACAAAAATCAAATCAAGCACGCTATCGCTGACAGCGGAACCGACGCATTCGAGCGCAGGCGGATCATTACAAAAGGAGCGTGGAAAAAAGAGAGAGATCAGGGGAGGAGAAAATAAAGAAAATGACAAGAATCCTATTGAATAGTGTTGGAGAATCTTTCTAAAAGCTTTCGATCAAACCTCAAACAGAATGAATCAATCTGGAGCTCCAAATAACAAAACAAATCCAAATCCATCCTCAGTGGGGAAAAAAAAAGGACGGGTGGCACAGACGTTACCATTTTTTTTAAAATTCCACACCCTCCCGCACGCTCATTAAATCCTCCCAAACTCTTTCCTAAACCCTCCACTTACATCCGGATGTTGAAAGAACTAAGCCCCCCCCGAAAAAAAACTCCCACAGCTTCTGCACTTACATTAAATGCCCCCCATCCTACATGCGGTTGCATCACTGTTAGGTCCCTCACAAGCACCTGTTGTTTACATATGACCATCCTTTCCTAAATACTTGTTAAATAATTGCCAGATGACGACTGCGACTGCGGGATTTTTGCCATTATGGAGCACCGTGTCATGGCTGCTCCACGTCAGTTGCTAAATATCTAATAAAAGTCTGGGTATAAATAGATGTAACCTGCAACTTGATTCTCATGTTATGACCTTGAAATTACATTTAGGAGCAAATTGGAAACTTCAGTAGCTACAGACGGTTTCTATGGAGAATCCTCTATCCATTGTCTCGTGACAATGTGGATTTACCAAAATTAAATTTCAAAGCTAAGTAGGAAATGTGGTCCTGGTTTATGACTTGTCTAATGCCGTAATAGACTTAAACTCTTAATATGGTCATTAATGTTGTTAACCTTTGCTGCTACAGTCCGTTTCAGACTCCTTCTGTGGGGGCTTTTAGGATTTGCTTATTTCTTACAGGCTACATCAAATAATTTCAAGAACTCGAGTCTTGGTTTTTATTTCCTAAAGTTCATTAGGAGTCTTTGATTAGGTATTTATTAGGTTGTGAGTCTAAGTAGGCAGACACTCTGGAGACGATCTGCTAATGTTCTCACAGAGCTTCAGAAGGAGGGGTTATCTCCGATAACACGGTTGTTGGTGCCGGAAGGCTGATCCACAAACTGTCCATCGACTAGATTCAGCTCGATGATGAGGGCAGCAAGTGGCTGTTGTAGGTTTTGTAGATGGAGAGGCTTTAATAAAGCCCATATCAGAGGTATTTAGAAGAACATTTGTCGAAGACAGGAGGCATCATCGCATCATTACAGTTTGTGATCTACTCAGGGACACTGAAGAGTAAAAAGTAGGTCTTGTGATAATCACTACGCCTCACTTTACCCAACATCTGCAAAAGAGCACAAATCCACCTGAACCTGGGACCCATGCACATTTGATTTAGGCCCGCTAAAGAAGCATGGACCGCTGCCCTGGAGCAAATTTAGATTTGGACATTCTTTGGCTACAAAATGAACCTCCGCGCTTCTCTTTTTCAGCGTACTCCGCAGATGAGCGCGTGATCGGAACGTCCACGTCTCAAAGCTCACATCTCAAACCCAGCAACAAGCTTGTCCTTCTTAAAGAGCCCCCGTCGTCTCAGAAAATAACAAAATAAGCAGTTCCGGTGTCTAAAGAGGTTCGAGCTGGGAGCAGAAACAGGCAACCAATAAAGCAAGCATATTTCCATCAACCCCCACCCCACCCACCTGAGCAAGTAAGGGTTATTAGATATAGCCTTGCATCAAAATAGGAGATTAAGAAGTTTGAAATATGAGGAATGATACAGGCAAAGCAGAAATATATAAATAAAGCAATCATCAATAAGCATCTTAGCATTATTGAATAATGCATGTGGCCATTTCCCATAGCCAGAGGCAGGAGGTATTATTACACCATCACATCAACTAAGGTAATAAATTTGAAGGCGGGGAAGGGCCGAGGGTATGGCACACACCCCCTTAATGTCCCCTCACGTGCACAAACACACATTTTTGTAATTTTTGGGGGTATTTTGGGTAGGTGTAGTGTTGTGCTGAGTTCCTGCAGCCTTTTTACTGTAAGCATGTTGCAGCTATGCTGATGTCGTAGCACGCCAACAATCCCTCTCGTGTGCTGTTGCTTAACTGACGAGTTCTGTTGTTTAGAAATTCATTTTTTCATAACCGAGTGTGTGTGTTTGAGGAGTTGGCTGAGATCATCGTGATGCGTGGTTACGAAGACAAAACAAAGCATTCGCCTGATTTCCTGTGCTTTAAACATTCACAGCAGTGAGGAGGGGGGGCTGCATCCCTCTGCATGTCCTATTTAAAGGTGCATAATGGTTGTTTGAGGTAGATAACATCAAAATTAACACATTTTACTTTCATCTAACACTGCAAACAGATGCTGTATTTTCAGACATGAAAAATTGATCTTGGTGAATTAGAGAGGGGCACAGAGACTCGTATCTGTATGTTGCAGCACGTCCTGATGTCTGTCAACAGATCTGAAGGAAGCAGGAAAGTTTGAGATGAGCTGAATGTTATATGATTTATTACAGCAGAGTGTTGAACCGTCCTTTGCAGGCAGGGATCAGCCTCAATCCTGCAACATCTGAGAGGCAATAGACAAAATAAAGACGGAGGGTGGTTGGGGGGGGTGGGGATGCCAAGAGAGGACGTGGGGGGGGGGTGGTTCAGTAATGCGAGAGGTGAAAGGGCATTGCTGCAGCAAGACGCAGATGCCGGACGTTTCACATTACACCGCATCACCGGCTGACCGGGATATCATCTTCATACAACCTGAGGTGCCCTTTATGCTGATAGGAGCAACAGAACGAAGGAGGAGGAGGAGGAGGAGGTGGCAGGGGTGAGAGGGAGTGGGTGGGGGGGTGGCAAGCCAAGTGAACAAGATCAGAGGTGGGATGACGGCAGGTGGAAAAACGGGACCAATTAGCGCATGTTTGACTTCTGGCAGTGAGAGGGGAAGGTGGAGGTGAGCAGCGGTGACAGGTATGGAGGAGAGGGAGGTACCCTGACCCCTCCCTCTCATGTCTCCCTCAGCTCCACCCTCACTCAGGGTGGAGCCTAAGTGTTTTGACATTCCTCACATCTCCTTTCTTCATCTCTGTTCTCTTTTCTTTTTTTGACCTTCCCACGCATGTTCCAGGGTTTTCCCCCCATCTGTAAACGCTCTCCCGTTAAACTCTAGCTGCCGGGTCACATGACCTCTGCTCATCTGGTAGCATGTTAGCCAAGAGTTTATTACGGGCTTCATGCACGGTTCTCTGCACTCTGCTGCATCACGTTTAAAGCAGAGCTGCAGCAAGAGTTAATAAAGAGTGTCCTTGAATCAGAGAGATTGAAGGTGTTTATTGTCTTAAATATTTTCTGAAGTAAAAACTTCTCAATTCCCATTATGTGACCAAACATCACAAATCAGATAACACTTTACTTTGATTCAACAAAATAACCTCATCTTCTCTGCAGTTTCTTTATGTTAATGTGCAGCTTTCTCCTCGATTTTAGGTTAGTGACCTTCTACGGACAAGACAGCTGTACTCGCCATCACTTTACACTGTTATAAACTCCAGGTTTTAGACTTTACACAAAAAGAGTAAAAAAGCCGCCTCCTGTAATTGCAAGTTGGGCTCAAGTCCAACGGGAATGCTAAATTTCCGAGCTAGATTATTAGTCCCAATAAAGCGTGGCTCCAGTGCCACGCTAATATTTAGATATACAGTCCATAATAATCTCATCAAGGATAGAGACATGGTTCATTAAGAAAACATTAAGACAAGTGACGTTGAGTAATGGAACCCAGATATGTTTGTTGTTTACCCGCAGCACTGTGGTCAGCGCTAATGAATTGTGTATTTGTATTAAAAAACAAAAATGGAAGAACAAACTAAAAACCCGTGCAATTAAGAGTTTGCTGAGCGAACAAGTCATGCTAAAATGCTCCCAGAAATATTGATTCTCACACTGGTGAATCCCTGAGTTCCAGCATTGCGAATAAATTATTCCAACATGAGGATGTTTAAGCGTTAGCGTCGGGTACAAACCATGAGACAGCAAGACTGCGATGGTCTGGAGAGGAGTCAAAACTACAGCGAGGAAGGTCAGTACACGCATTGATATTCAGGACACAGATATGAATAATATATGTGCATATGTACAACATCAACCTCTCTTCCTCTCTCTCTCTCCCTCTCTCTCTCCCTCTCTCTCTCTCCTACAGCTTTAAAACAAACAGGGGGGAGATGGGAGATGAGGGCAGTCAAGTGGCAACAGTGCAAGCTGTCGTCTGCGTGTAATTCAGAAGGAAGCATGTGGTCGCGTGTGCAATTGTACATACGTTCTGCGCATTCAAACATTTGCTTTTCTGCTCCGCGCCGCCGTTCCTACCTGCCTCTGGCTGGAGCAGATTAATGCGGCGGCAGCTGGGGGTGTCACCGGGTTCAGGGACATAAACCACCCACTGCCAGACCAGTCTATTCCTCTCAGGAATAGCAATGGAGGAGGAGTGCACGGGCGCGCGCGGATGATTGTGCGCGCGGGAGGGTAAATCAAGGCGGACTGGAAAATGGCAAGACGGGGAGGCAGAGTGACAGAGACAGAGCGACAAACAGGCTGGAGCGGGGAACAGGCAGCCCGCGAGGGGAGAGGGGAGGGAGATGTCAGCGTCAGGTAGACGGGCGGCGGCGAGGAAGACGTCGTCTGCCCGCGACTGTTACGTGTCAGAACAGACAGGTGACAGACAGGCGGACGATTGAACCGCCGTCGAGGGCTTCCTCCTACAAACTGCCAGCTCACGCGCACTACAGTCGGATTAGTCGGACTAGTCCGACTGTACTTGTCAGTCTCCGGCTGAACGTCAGAGTGGAACAGCGTTGTCCAGTTGCTGCCTATTCCCCGTGAGGTCGTAGGTCAACCGCCACCTATGGGAGCGGAGGAGCCGTGACCTCGACAGAAAGGATTCTACCGCTGTATATGTATACTGGGACGGAGACAGTGTCCCAGTTAAAGGGCTCAGTCAAGCGAGCGGCGCTGGTGGGAGGCGGTCCAGAGAGACAGAAACGCAGCATCAGAATAATCAGCGAGTGAAAGGGCAACCAAAATCGACCGGCACCGGTGGCGTTAGCGCCGTTTTACTCAAACCTGGAAGTATTAACCGGGGTGGTCTCGGTGGAGGAGACGCTACTTTCCGAAATACGGTCCCGAGTCCCGCCCCCCCCCGCCCGACTTCTCAGCGGGCCGAAGAGAAAGTAATCTGCCCTTCAGCTGTCTGGGACCAGTGATTCAGTCTGACACCTTAATCTGTGGAAATCACAGAGGGCTCCTCCGCCCGGCCAGCTGTATTTACGATAGATTACGTCTTCCGCAAATGCACATTAGTCTGGTGACAGCTCCGCAGACTGCGGGGAAAACACTAGTCATACGCCGCCGACTGACTGATTTCTGCCACACGCCAAACGGGCCCCGAGGACCGCCGGCGCTTGACCCGTCAGGCTGACGGTCCGCCTGCCTGCCTGGTCCGGGGGGGGGCTCCCTCCCCCTTTTTGTTCTGCGTCGTTTCGGATAATTGAATAGCGCGTTGTTCTGCGCAGACAGATAGATTTCATCCTGCGCGGCGCGGCGCTCATCTGCAGTCGGCAGACCTGCCCCGAGCCAGCCGGGGACGGCGGGGGGATGACATCACCGCGAAAGGACAGACATTTCAGGGATGAACCGAGTAGGTGGGGGGGGGGGGTAAAAGAAAGAATTCTAATCACAGAAAAATGGCCCCTCCTTGCGTTTAACGCCTAAAATGGTCGTTGAAGGTGCGGCTCTGGCTCTCTCAGACGTGTGCCCTGAAATCGAGATGAGCTCTGCTCTCAGGCGCTCTGTACTCTAATGACCTTGTAGCTCTGCCTGCTCTGATCTGCAGAGGAGCGGAGAAACACGAGTGAGACATGAAAAAAAAAAAAAAAAAAAAAAATTAGAAACAACGACGACTGCAGAGCGGGAGAGGGAGGTGAACCGATCAAAGGCAGATGGATGGATGCTCGGAGACGAGAGCGTCTGAGCTGAAAGCAAATAGAACCTCCTGCAACACAAGTTAAAGAGGGACAGAGAAACTTAAGCTGGTGTGAATCTCCTCTCCTTTTCTTTTTACTTTCACTTCTGTCTGTGCGCCTCTTGTTTGGCAAGAGTCAAATAGTCAAGACCCCTGGAGCCAAAGACAAAAACCCTGACAAAAACACTACAAATCATTCATTGGGTGGAGGGGGGGTAACAGATAGAGGGTTTAAGGCACCTTTCACTCAAACTTTGTGCTTCTGAAAGGGAAGCTGTTGTTGTGATCGTGGTGAGGCGTTCAAGAACAGGAGGGAGAGCAGAGGAGATGAGGAGGGACCGACAACTGGGATTACCATAATTTGCTTTAAATAATGCTTCATTTTAGGTTAAACTTGCATGCTTGCAGCAAGACTTGCACCCTGTTGTTGCTGCGGTAACGCTGTTGGTGCAGGCGACCCAAGCGACACTGGAGTGGAGTCGCTTCCTGAAGGCAGCACTAGTGTAAACACCAGCAGTGCAGTCATTATAGGGGAGTGTAAAGCCGTGTGTGTGTGTGTTTGTGTGAGTGTGTGTGTGAGTATTTTCATTGATTCATTTAAAACTGAGTACATATTTATCTTCAGCAATAATATTGGTGCTCACATACAGTAACGGATTTTAGTGTGGTCCAAGAAAGAACAAAAGCGTGATAGAGTGTAGTCTGCCAGATTCAGGAATGTGTATCTGTGATTGTGTGTGTGTGTGTGTGTGTGTGTGTCTGTGTGTGTGTGTATGCTACTTTGCAGTAAATTAAACACTATCATTACCCATTCTTTGGTCCCCCTCCCACTGTTATAAACAGTGTCCCGCCTCAAACTACCACACGGTGAGGCACAGTGCCCATCTGGGCATGAGCACACACACACACACACACACACCAACTCACACACACAGGCACACACACTCACACACACCTACTCGCAGAAGTCCAGTTAAAGGCAGATCAGTGCTGAACGTCCAGATGGTGAAATATAAAATGCAGAAGGCAGTGACACAATGTGTAGGTAGGGACAACTGTTCTACCTACATACCCACACACACACACACACACACACACACACAGACACTGAGTAAACAGCAAAGACTTACTGTATCTCTGCACGGACTCATCTGACTGCTGCAGGGAGACTGGAGAGTGAAGACCTCATACTTCCTCCTCGGCACTCCTCTCTTTCACTGCCCCTCCTGTTTCCCTTTCCCTCTGCTTTTCTCTCCCTCCCTCTGTTCATTTTCCTTCCTCCTTCCCTCTCTGTCCTTCGCTCCCTCTCCCCCTCTCTCTCTCCCTCCCTCTCTCCCCCTCTCTCTCTCCCTCCTTCCTTCTTGGCAAAGCCCTCCTGTATTCAGACACGCGGGGCTCCATATATGGCGGCGCGGCTAAACATGTCACACTTAATTCATCCACAGCGCGCTGCAAGTTCACCTTTCACAGCTTTGTGGCTGGATTCAGGGGAAGGGTGGGTAAGGGGCGGGGGTGCTTAATTCCGACAAACTTCTGCCGCTTCCGGAAACATCGCGCGGCGTGACAGCATGTCTCAAACATGCATGTGTGTGCTGGAAAAAAAAAAAAAAGAAGACACAGCTCTTTAGGAGAAAAATCTCAGCAGCTCACTGGAAACCAGAGCTGGTGAAGATAAACTTCTAAAATGAAAGGACAAAAATGGCCTGGTGCATCCGAGCAGAAGGAGCTCCGACAACAATTGGGCTAAAAACAGCAACTTTTCCCTCCAGGACTCTGAGTCTGAGCAACAGAAATCCTGCAGTAAGTTCAGCATCTGTGCAACATTAAGAAAAAAGAACTCCAGTGGCTCTTCTTTAAACCAGTTCACCTGCACTGCCTTCTTTTGTTTTCTTCCTCGTGGTTTCTTTCCACCATCTGTGTCTTCGGGCAGTAAATCTCATTCAGATGCTTTTTGCGAGACCCTGTCCACCTGCGCACCCTCCACCCCCCGTTCTTCCTATCATTGCTGCAGGAAAAAAAAAAGGGCACATGTCTGGGTTTAATGTGAGGTTACGAAGAGACGGTTTAGTGATTTTTTTTTTTTTTTAAATCAACAAATGCGCCCTCGTCTCGCTGCCGATTGGTTTAAAAGTCACTGCTGACCTCTGCTCTGCCCCCTCTAGCTGTCTCTAACTTACAGTGTCACACTGGAATAAAGAAAATGAATAGATAAACATAGCCGGGCTTCTAATGAAGACAGAGAAAACACAGTGGACACACACACACACACACACACAAACACGCAGATATTGAGAATAATAATAGCTGCACTTGAGTGGCTGTGATAGCCGCTAGCTCCCTCCTCTCTCCTCCACAGCTACGGTCCACTCACAGGACAGCAAGAGTCACAGCTCTGTTGCCATGGCGTCTCACTCCATCAAACACCACCACGTCAGGTGCTCGTGTGTGTGTGCGTATGTGTGTGTGTGTGTGTCTGTGTGTGTGTGGTGTGTGCGTGTGTGGTGTGTGTGGAGGTGTGTACGTATGTGTTGGGTGGGTGTTACCGAGTGACTCAGAGACGCATCACCGCCTGGTGGAGGGATATCAGGGTGTTCATCACCGTGTCTGTCAACACCCCCGCCGGCTGGTCGGGCCGCTCGGGCCGGACCAGATGGGACGCCTTTCCAACCGGCGCGAACGTCCAGGGCTGTTTTGCTCTGTTTTCAGACGCGCAGCTGTAAACTCGTAGATTTAATCCCCGTAGCTGACATCACCCCCCAACACTGACATTTCGCCACCCTGCCAAGTCATATAAAGTTATTCCAGGCTCACACGTGGTCTGTTATCTACACCAGACACTATATCAACGGCTATTTTTGCATGCAAATAAGCTTGCTGCTATTACGAGTCTGGGATTGTTGTTACGAGCGTTTGATTTCAAAAGGTGTGTGTGTGTGTGTGTGCGTGAGAGAGGATCAGATGCTGATTGAACAGCAGCCAGAGGCCCGATGAGGGGTCTCTGAGCTAACATTTAGCTCCAGCTTCTCTAAATATTTAGCAACCTGCTCATACACCGCAGACATCGTACTACAGATGCAGAGAATATAGACAATATGGCCATCTGGCAGCCTGACAACAGGCAGCCAAATATGGCTCCAAAGACGCTTTTTATTGCCTCCAAGTGTCTGCATGCTCTCTATCTGCACGGAATCGAATCACAGCGAGTCCTTCTATCGTGTGTCAGATGTAAATAACGCCTGCTAATTCCTATTATGTTGTTATTACATGCCGGAGCAGATTCGGAGCATGTTTGCCACGCGTTCGCCGGCCCCTCTGACTTCTGTCTGTCTGCCATTTGCTCCCAGATAATCAATTTGCGAAGCTTTTCCGCGAGGAAAGCTGTCGGCCTCGGCTGGAAATGACACCGATCCGAGAGGTGAGAGAGAGAGAAAAAAATAAATAAAAAAAAAATAAAAAAAAAAAACGAA
Source organism: Lagocephalus sceleratus (assembly GCA_911728415.1). Classification (NCBI taxonomy): domain Eukaryota; kingdom Metazoa; phylum Chordata; class Actinopteri; order Tetraodontiformes; family Tetraodontidae; genus Lagocephalus; species Lagocephalus sceleratus. The sequence goes on from CAJVRN010000194.1 coordinate 8,150,780, forward strand.
ACGAGACCTCATATTTTCCTCCGTCTGAGCGTTTCTGCAGCTTTTGGCCAATTCTGAGATGTTGACATGTGGAGGATTATGGTGTGTTTTTCCTTTTCTAAGTTAAAATAGGAGAATATTACATAACATCACTCAGGAAAAGGAAGTACAGCAGCACGAAGCGAGACCTTAAACCCTACCTGAGGGTGCGCGGGCTCCTACTCTGAATCAAGAGTCTCCGTAATGACAGCACAGATGGGCAGATAAGCGCTGCAGGTTCCGACCCTTCGGCGGACGGAGCGGGACTGACCTTCCGGCGTGCGCCTCCCCCCGTCATCAAAACCAGGAGCGGCCAAAGCCAGGCAAGCGGATCTGGATCCATTTACCGGGCCAGGGCCGCGCCGGCTCGGCCAAGACGGAGCTGGACGCGGAGCAAAAGAATATCTGCAGGGAAACTTCAAGGGTCTGACTAAATGGAAAAGCCCGAGGCCGACCCACTGCCAGCCTGGCAGGTATTTACACATGCGAGGTTCACATCTGCGCCGCTGCTGACTGTTTAAGGTCAAGTCGTTAAAACCCTTTTTCGAACGAGGGCCCGGCGAATCAGCGCGGCCGGCCGTGCCCCCCCCCCCCCAGTCCAGTAGCGCGAGCTCCCGGTATGGAAGCTCGGTGAAAGTTTGAGGACCGACCAAGCTCAGAAGCTTCCTGTCGGGCCACCCCGGAGACGACGGCGGGCTGACCCCTAATTGGATTTTCCTCCATTTTGTGCCATAACAGGTGAATCGCGCTGGTTGGTCTCTCCGTCTCATGTACTCCCCACCCCCCCAGAGCCATTTGCATACCCTGCCTCCGTGTCCTTGCACCAGCAGAGCCTCGTCGCTCCTTTAAGGCCTATTTTTGTTGCTCCTTTGCCTCCGTACGGCGTCCTGGGGCGTGTGTGTGTGTGTGTGTGTGGAAGGGGGGGGGGGCTGAAATTTCCCTTGTACGTCCAACAGCAATAAACTTTCCCCCTCCCCGAGCTGCTGCAGTCACGCTTTCCAGCGCGCCTGTGTCTGGTGCAACAGATATGGTCACGAGCCCCAACCGTTAAACCACAAAATGACCCGTAATGGAGAAGTCACAGGCGCGCCCGCCAACAGCTCGCACTCTGTAAACAAGCACAATCTGGTGTTTGTAACATCTCGTGACAGACTAAGAAGTGGTTTAGAGGTGATCCTCGCAGACATTTAACTCATCCCCGTGTCGTACGAGGCAGTATTTATTATTTTAGCCAATGGGAAGTCTGTCATGTGACATCGGGGATGTGACACCCTAGTGGTTAAGGGTGAGGAACAACAGGTCGCCGCGGTCCAGTAAATCTTCCACGCGTAAACTGTGCAAAAAGGAAAAGTGGGATGGAGGAGGGAGCAGAATCCAGCAGAGCATCACTTCATGTGACATCGACCAAAAGAAAACCTCAACGGGAAAATCCCAAACTCTTTCCAGGGAGAGCTCGGTAGCAACAGGCGGCCAAGTTGTCGGAATCAGGACGTGTCAAATGTTGGCGACAGTCCGCTGTTCCCACAGAGCCTACCGTCCCTGCCCTGGTCCCCCCCCCTCCTCCTCCTCTTCCTCCCAGGGGGGGGGGGCTCTGGAGGACAGGGGCGTCTGTCCAGGCGCTCGGTGGAAGGCTGTCTTACCTGCCTGGCTCTAGGTGCGTGTCCCCTCGCGCTCGATCCGGACGCGTGCGTGCGTGCGTGCGTGCGTGTGCGTGTGCCTGTGCGCGCTGTCGCACACGGTCGCTCCAAAAGGAGGAACTGATGAATCCGCACGGCTTCAGCCCTGCAGCCTGCAGTGCATTCTGGGTTCTCTCTCCCTTTCTGCTGGCACAGGGTTGGCGGGGGATGTCCTCTCTCTCTCTCTCTCTCTCTCTCTCTCTCTCTCTCTCCCTCCTCTCTCTCTCTCTCCCTCCCTCCCTCTCTCTCTCTCTCTCTCTCTCTCCTGTCTGGAGAGAGGAGGGCGAGCTCGGTCGCGCTGCGTCCACGCACATGCATATACAAACCGCAGGAGAAGCCTCGCGATGGCAACCGCCGCCGTTGCCGCAGCAACAGCATCACTCCCCCCCCCACCCCCCCACCAGCATCACCACCGCCACCACCACCCTCGCTCCCTCATCGGGGTCTTGCATGTGTGTGTGTACGTTCTGTTTAAATAACACAAAAGAGGGGATGAAAAACGAGGGTGTCAGGGAGGGGGTGGGTGTGTGTGTGTGTGTGTGGGGGGGGGTTCTGCTCGGTTCACATTTCCTTTGAGCGCGAGTGAAAACAGCCGAGCTTTGAGGAACAGACCGGCTGTCATGTGATCACTAACTGTTGCTTCTGCCTGCAGAGATAAAGGGAGGGCGCCTGTGTGTGTGTGCGTGTGTGTGTGTGTGTGTGTGTGTGTGTGTGTGTGTGTGCGCGTGTGTGTGTGCGCGTGCCCTTCTCCATGTCACCATCCCTCCCACCGTCTCTGCCGTTCCAGCCTCCCTCTCTGTTCACCTGTGGGCTTGCTGGGCCTCATCTGGTCTTTAACTGGTGGCTGTGGGACGGAGGCGGGAGCTGGAGGACGGAGGCTGTCAGAGGCTGAATTAAAGGACGCCCCCGCTGCCGTGGCGACGGAGAGCGCGCGGAGCCTCATAACTCAGCACCTCCCAGCTGAGCCTGGCGTCACACGGGCGACCTCTGATGCTCACCCCCCACCCCCCCCCCACCACCTCCCCTTCTCTCTAGCCTCACATCACATCTGCCCCATCCTCCCCCAACGACCACTTGACGGCACCAGAGCGGTCCGGCCCACTCTGCATCCCCCCCAGTAGCTATGGGAACAGGTAGGAAGTGGGATTGGCCAAGCGGGGGTGGGGGGGGGGGGGTCCGTGGAGTTCTGCTGCAGGGATGATTTAATGAGCCAATACGGAGGCTCGGAGCGTGTGGGCGGCGCCAGATGGGAGAAGGTGTGAATTCCTCTGTCAAACTTCGAACGTGCGCCCGACAACGCTCGGGCCCCGCCGCCGCCGCGGGGTGTGAAGTCAACCTGCTCGGATTCGATTCCCAGGGACTAATGGCAGCAGCAGGTGATCGCAGGCTTCGCCGATCAAACCCATTCATTAGAGACGACTACGCCGACCCAGAACTCTTCATTAGGGCGGCCCTCAGAGGCGATGACCATTGATTAGATGTACAGCGCGCGGGAGGCGCCGCTGTAATTATTAATGCTTTCACACTTTCAGGTGGGTTTGGAATTCACGGGTCCATCGCTCCACTCTGGGATTCTTCCCCTCCTTCGTTCTGAGCCCACGGGTGGTTCTCCTCTATTATTTATTACGCAGCATACGGTGCTATGCATTGCTGCATGTGGGCTGCATTTCAAGAACGTCTCCAGTCCGGTTCAGGCCAGAAACAGAATCAGGCCGAAGCAATCGCAACGCTCAGATGTTCCAAACATCGGTCCATCCGTCATCGCCGCTGTTTAAACTCCTCCGCGAGCCTCTGTCACGGCAGTGGGGTGTGAGCGACCTCCATGACCCCTGGAGCCCCCCCCCACCACCACCACCACCACCGCCGCCGATGCCGTCCATATACTGCAGTTTGCTTTCCCTGGCAACTCGAGCCAAAAAAACCCAGAGCCGTTCGGGATCTGCGGCCTAGGGTCTGAGCCAAAATACACGACCCCGCCGAGAGGAGAGTCAGAGAGAGGAGCGCACTCTGACACCCCATATGAAAGAGGGCACCGGTTCGCCAATCTCAGATCGCCCTCGTATACCGCCAGTAAATATTCATGAGGCCAAAACCAGCGAGCAGAAGGACAAGCGGGCGAGGAGAAGAAGGAGGAGAACGCGGGAGATAATGACTATCAGAGGGAGAAGAACAAACAGGAGGCAGGAGGAGGAGAAGGGGGAAGGAAATAAAGAGAGAAGTTCTGTAATTACGTTTCAATAACGCCTGTGCGACGCTCAAGCGCGCCATCTCCGCAGCGCTATCAGTGGAAACAGACTCTGGCGTGTTTTCGCGAAACCGTGTCCACGAAACATGCTTTGTCATGAATTTGACTGTGAATATCAATAGGAGCCCGCGCTCCTGCTGCAGCGAGGGGGAGAAAAAAAAAAACATTACCTCGAACCACCAGAGGCAGGCCTGGGGGAGGATGAAATGTAGATTTTCTGTTTGTTTGGACCAATGCTTGGTGATGTAATAGCGCATACGATGAATGTGAGTTCCAACACACACACACACACACACACACAGATGTACGCACACACACTGCATGTACACAAGGACATATTTGTTTAAATGAATGTGCAGCATAGATGTATTTATTTATCACCCCCTCCTGCTTTCATTTTTCTTTGTTCTGGGTCAAAGGGTCACATCCTAGGTGCATAATTGTTCATCGTAGTACCTTAAACCATCTTGTTAGTGCGCATGAAGTGGTTCAAATATGCACACTCGCTTCCACTTGCGTGCCACTGACAGGACACAGGTGGTCGCATCCTCCCTAAAGTGTAGCTACTCAACCCTGGGACGCATGGGCGGCCATCTTGTGTTGATGACATCATCTGAAGCCAGAGACCAGTTCTGACTGGTTCAGGAAGAGATCAGTCAGTTTTTGGTGGTCGCGTTGGGGTGGGACGTAAGCTCAAGTGCCGTCCGTATTCATGACGACCGTGTCATACAGGTCCAACGTCCGAGGCAAACAAGAAGCCACCGTCCTCTCCTGTTTATACAGTTAACGCAGTGGACGGGATGAGGCCAACAGTCAGGAAAGCCGATCCAACCGGACCAGTCAACCTGCAGGTGTGAGGACGAGAAGGCAGAAGGGGACGTGAAGTGATCCGCCCTCGCCTGTTCTCAGGGACCGTGTCTGCATCAGACGTGACTGGGTTTCTCCTATTTTAGATCTCCTACAATGGGAAAGGAGACGCAGCGCACGTGTGTGTGTGTGTGTGTGTGTGTGTGTGTGTGTGTGTGTTATTATAGATATTATTACAGCAAATGAGCCCAAAATGAGCAATTACATCAACCCCAAAACATGGCTATTAGCTTTTTTTGATATTTTGGACCACAGCACCACCAATAACACTACATGGAAACAAAAATGTGTCCTATTCTAAGCTGCTTGGATGATAACTGATGGTTTTTTTGGTACTTCCTTCTTTTTACTGACCCTTTCAAGATAGGGCAAGAGAGATTTCAGCTGCCCTTATTAAAAATATATATGGTAATCATGACATCTAATTCTCCTTTAGCTAAAAATAAGTCTGTTTCTGAGGTGCGGCCCATCTTAATAGACTAATTAGCTCAAATCTCAAGAGGACTGAAACAGCCTGATGAAATTAAACAGAGAAAAAAAAAAAAAAAAAAAGCTCACACAAGAGTCTGCATTAAAGCCAGTTGCTCAGCGTTTGTGTTTGGGTGTATGAGTCTGCAGGAATATCCCGCTCTTAATCCCTCGCTGTCTCCCTCAAATACGTGTACAAACATGCAAATCTCTGCCACACGCTAACCCTCCCAACGTGGCGATTTCTCGCATTTCATGCCCTTCTCCCCTTTCCTTTGGAGACGGTAATCCCCATCTCTCGCCCTAATAGCATTAGCAGAGCATATCCAATCCCCTTACAGCGCTGACAGGGAGCCCAGACCTACACTGAGACGACACTCCGGGGGACTACACTACCCAGAGTACTTCAGGAAACCGGATCAGAGCGAGAGTTTGCTGCCTGATAGCGGGGACGGCTTCTGACAGAAGCACCACGTCCATCGGCATCATGGAAAATCCCCACATTAAAAAGGGAACCATTTTATCGATGAAAACATTCTTTAAAAGAATTAAATGAACTAACTTCCAAATTTAGCTCCTGAAACACACACTCACGCAGCAATACAAAACGTAGCCCGCAGACCAAAAGGAATTGGCCCAAGAAGGTCAAATACCATTTAACTGATGACAACATCGAGTCTATTTCCAAACACTTACCAGAAAGTAACTCATTTTCACAGGTTTGAGGAGAAAATTGGCAATAACGAATAGTTTCTTTTTGCATATTAACAAAACTACTAATACGATGAGTCAGTTTTGTTACGTATAAATCGTGTTTGAACACAATAGAGCCTGTTTGTCTGACAAAGATGATCACAATTTGCATTTTAACATTCCTGAATCTGTTGATTTCTTTGCTTTCACGTTGTTTTCCAAAGGAAGGAAGGAAGGAAGGGAGGAAAGAAGGAAGGGAGGAAGGAAGGAAGGAAGGAAGGAAGGGAGGAAAGAAGGAAGGGAGGAAGGAAGGAAGGAAGGAAGGGAGGAAGTTGTGTGTCTGTCGTAGGAATGAGCTGTAATCTAATGATGAACGCCGCCGGTCGGCGCTAACTCAATTCCTCGCTCCGCTGGTCACAGCTCCAGGCGCGGCTCCGACTGCTGATGCCACCGACTTGCCTTTTTTTGGTCATACGTTTTTTTTCCCGCGCGTGACGACCGTCCACGTGCGCACGCCGAACCGCCGAACCCGGGGCCCTGACATCATCCGCGCCGCGGAGCACACGTCCGCCCGACATGTTTACAGTGCAGGAGCGGCCCTCCTGGCTTGTGTAAACACGGGAGGGGGGCGGGGGGGTGACCTCGTACATGTGCACGCCGTTTACACAGGACAGATAAAGGAAGGCAGCATCGGGCGGAGCGAGGTGGGGACATTCCCAAAGGGGGGGGGTCCTGCAGAGGTGAGGAGGAGGCCTGCCCCCCCACTCAGGAATGCTGCAAAGCTGTTTGCGCGTCCAGCAGGCCGGCGAAGGAGTGTTTGAGTTGGAGCTGCGCCAGGGGAGACGCGGACAAAAACGGACGCTTTTCCGTGACTCCGTCAGGAGAGGCGGCCGCCGGTCCGTGTCGCTCCGCGTCAGTCAGGTAATGGGATCTGGGAATCTGATCAGCACATCTGCTTCACACATCACTGAGGACCGAAAGACATGTGGGTGCGTGTGCCTGTACGTGTGTGTGTATGTGTGTGTGTGTGGGAGAGAGAGAGAGAGAGTCCTGACAGGAACAAATTGGTGGAACATGCATTAAACAAATTGTCCCCTCCCCTTCGGCAGAAGGTAAATAAATAAAGCCGTTTACACGGCAATAAATAAGGGCCGCAAGTGTCCAAACACACTCAAAAGTAGATCACATCATCCTGGACAGAGGACGCCACACCGTGATGAATGCCTGCTATACTTTTCACTTCCTTTCAGCAGCTAAATGCCATCAACATGACAGCGGCGCCTCTGTTGATATTTTCGCAGGGAGCAATAAAGTAGTGGGATTTGTCTGATTAACGGTCCGGATTAACGTTCTGGTGGACTCCCATGAATATGGAAGAAGCCGCGGTGGGAAGAGGCGGCGGGGCTGGCGCCGCTGATGACAGCGGCGGTCTCACTTGCGACAAGCTTGGAAGTGCGACGCGAATCCCACCAAACTCCGACACGCGTCTCCATCTGGATGAAATTCCAGTCGGGATTCCCGACCAGATCCCCACCTGCGAAGCCGACACCCGGCCTGTTTCACGGACACTTATTGAGATTTCTCAACCAAACAGGAAAAACCTCCTCGACCTCGGAACGCTCATTTACGGCCCTGTTTATAAAGCGCCTCTAAAAATAAGATCCCTCCTGACTTCCTGCCGCTCTATAAAATGTGGGAAAACACGTGAACGTGTCATTGCCTGAAAGCAACCCCCCCCCTGCCCCACCTCCTCATTTCTGGGTGTGCAGAGGCGGAATTCAGCTTGAGAGCTTTCTCCAGTCCCCCGATGCCAAGTGACACCAATTAAGAGGCCTCGCATTTGACGAGCCGTTCTTCCAAATGACGGAAGTCGCAAAAAGATAAACCTTCCAGCCGCAGGGAGAAAAAGAAAAAAAAAGGGGGGGTTGGGAAGACGGCAGGAGGAGAGGAATTTCGATTTCAACAGGGAAAGGGAGTGAAAGTTTCCACGTGCGCCCGTTGACAACCAAATGTGACATGCGAACCTTGTTTTCCCTCCGTTTTATGACGGCGTTTAACAATCGACAAGGAGGCTACAAGATGTTCATTGTTGCTGCTGGATCGTTCCACGCTGTGTTCACATAACTTAACCTGTTTCTGGGCTCCCAGGTTCCCCCGCGGCGGCGGCATGATGTCATCGGCCGGGACGCAGAACAGGAGGGCCATTATTTTCTGTTCACATCTGTAAAAGAGGAGGAAAAGAAAATAAGGAGTAAAAAAAAAAAAAAAACAGTAATGAAACACTTATACAAAAGGGCCCTGGGGTCTGCTCCCGCGTGCTCGGGCGCGCTTACGAAACAAGACATGCGGGAGGCCGGAGCGGTGGACGGACGTCGGCTCGCACAGCACAAAACGGGTCACGGGGAAAAACGCACGTAGCTCAACTAGTCACGCTGTTCCTTTTAAAGGAAGTCCAGTCACAACACACACCCCCCCCATCAGATTTTCTACTTGTAAGATAAGAATAAATGCATGTCACGCAGGATGTACCTGACACAGCCAGCGTGGTGCTCTGATGCGAAGGTATGCACACACACCCACATACCCTTCACCACACTTATTCTCAGATCTGATTGCTGCTTTTTTCTGAAAAATGTAAAGTGTTTGTTTACAGCTCAAAGTGATCCCACTTGAATTCTGCAAATGCCAGCGAGTGCGTTTGCCGCGTTTGCCGCGTCTGCCCTTGTCTGTTATTGTTTTAATGTTGCTAAGGAACATACGTCTTTCATAACGCTTGATTGATTGATTGATTGATCGATTGATTGATTGATTAATTCATTCATTCATTGTGATGCTCCCGATGAACTCATCTACGATAATACGCTCAAATGTTTGGCATTGACTAACTTCTGCTAATAAGAACACAGCACATCAGGCTTCATATCAGGACTTACAGTCAACTCTTTCTGATCTTTTCAGCGTTCTACTGAAAGAATTACAGATGTATTCATACTTTTTAAAACATTTTCATAGCTGCCTCCGGTCAACTTCCTCTTTTTTGTCATGTATTTTTACATACATGAGATTGCGACATTCTCGACTACCAGTATACAGGTAGTGAGAAATGTTTAAAAAAAGGTTTGTCTTTAGCAGAGGTGAGGTCCTGACAGTCCTGTGTTCGGTGTTCGACATCTTTATTCAGAGTTTAGTGATGTATTGGAGTGTGTCGCTGCATCTCAGCCAGTGACCTTGACCCCTGTTGAGGTGACATGTGAGGATGTATAAATTCTAAAGAGAAGGGGAAGGAACAGCAGGAGGAAATGATGAAGAAGGGAGGGATCAGACCTAACTGGAGCTCAGCCATGACTTAGATCTGATGGTTTAAACACTTGCAGGTCACATGATACCATATACACCAGTCTGTGGTCATTGTGATCCAATTTACCGTTGTATGTGATGCACGACAGTAATTAGTACTGAAAACTGGTGAAGTGTGTCACCTTCTAGAACTGGGACATTGTTAGCCAGAGGGGCTAATAGGAAACACCAACAAACAGTAGAACTCCTTTAAGCTCACTAAACTGTAAAAAGTAGAGCAAGTAATGCATTTAGATATTAGACATAGATAGTAGATTTTTTTTCTGCAGTTTCCACAGTCAAGCTCCAGTCAAGCTTCTAGTCGAGTTTGTACTTTTAATTACTTTTGAATCAATATCACTCTCCAGAGATCAGATGGGACACTTGTTGAGGCATCCTAAACTGCCAGAGCTTTGAGACAACACTGCCCTCTGTTGGACTCGTTATTTATCACATCATGTCCCCACATAGCAGCTGCTGGAGTAGCACACGAATCATCTAAACGTATTTTGCATAAAAGAGATGCAACAGCTGCATTTACATGTTTTTTTTAAACAACATATGGTCTAGATTTGTATCATTTATCTTTTTATTTATTATGGGAAAACGTGAATTACAGGTAAATATTGCTCAGTAACAATTGGTGGGAATACCAATAGGGCCTTCACATTTCCCATACTGACATGACATGTGTGACAATGGAAATACTACTACTACTATTATTACTACTACTACTACTACTACTACTACTACTACTACTACTACTACTAATAATAATAATAATAATAATAATAATAATAATAATGGTGACCATTAGAGGGCGCTATCGTTGCACAAAATGCATTCATCACTTACTGTATTAAAACTATATAAAAAACTATATTCTCATGTTGATGTATGAGGCTAAAGCTGATTAAATCACCAAGAGGATTATGTCAGAATTCCTGACACCTCCAAACAGAAGAAGAATGCTTCACTATTACTTACTATTACTTACTCCCAAAATAATATACTGGAAGCACATTTCTACGGGACATACCAGATCTATTATATCTTGCTTGTCCTCACAGAGGTAATGAGAAGAATCCGAGTTGGTCTCACATGTCTCTCAGCAGCGCGTCATGTGCTTTCCAAAGGCCAACCAACATCGTCAGCTTTGTTTCCAAAATATAAAACAGCCTCTCAAACAGAATGGCTGTTATCAAGATGAGCCCGGCTTACACAACCACAGGGGAAAGAATATGAAACACCCCAGGTAGAATATTCAACAAATAGAGTCAATATTGTGGAACTTCTGGTATGGTTACTGAATTTCGCCCGTAGTTCTTTGAACTGATTTAGATCTTGTTTTGAGTTGACGAATCCAGACCTGACCTTCTCCATAGTAGGTCTCATGTTGGTGTGTTTGGTTTGCTGATGATTTACAGTTTTAATATGGCTCTAAATCATATCTCTGTTATAAGCCAGCGGGGCTCATATCTGGATATTTCCAATCTTATTTTATTTACACCTGAGAGACCTGGGATGGAAAAGAAGAAAACTCCCAGAATATGAAAATGCTCTCTGTGGTGCAGATTTGCTCTGTCAGCCTGCCTTGGGTCCAGAAAACACCTCTACAGCGTTTGAGATTTGCCAGGACCTCAAAGGTCAACACACGCGCTCTATCCTCGCATGATAGGCTCCTAAAATGACCTAAGTGATTTTTGCCATCTGCGACGCGCGTCACGGTCGTGGAGGGGCCCGCTGTGATTGGATATTCTGGCCTCACTCCGGCCCAGACACCCCCATTATCCCGACTGTTTACCATTTCTACTGTACAAATAGTGGCTCCACCTGCTCACATCTGCCTCCACTTCGGTTGATGCCACCAGCAGCTCCTGCTCGGCGGTTACAGCATGGTGAGTCGCAATATTGACGCGCTCGATGCCCATTTATATCAAATTAGAGCCTGAAGCCACTGCATTCCACTGAACGTGTGCCTGGGACTTCTTCCCTGCCCTCTTTTTTGCTTTTAAGGTGGTTAATTGTTCAGACTTCGATGACGTTCTGGAGAAGTATCTCCTGCCCCCCTTGTATGGCCTGGAGTTCTCCCTGGGTTTTCCCGGGAACCTCTTGGTCGTGCTTGGTTACATCTTTTGTTTGCCGCAGTGGCAGAGCTGCCACGTTTACCTCTTCAACCTGGCCGTCTCTGACCTAGTTTTCCTCTGCACCCTGCCGCACCTTTGCTACCTGTACGCCAACGGCCAGTCAATCAGCGACCCCTTCATGTGCGTCATCAACCGCTACATCCTGCACGTCAACCTCTACTCCTCCATCCTCTTCATGGTCTGGCTGAGCATGGACCGCTTCCTGCTGGTGAGGCACCCCACCAGGAACCACTTCCTGCAGAACCGGCGGGCGGCGCTGCTGGTGACGGGGCTCAGCTGGCTGGTGGTCAACATGGAGGTCGCCCCCATTATCGCGCTGATGGTCCAGGACCTGCAGAAGGGCGGCTCCAGCCAGTGCAAGGACTTCTCCAGCCTGAAAGGTGACGTAAACACCTTGGGTTACAGCCTGGGGCTCACCCTGACCGGGTACGTCGTGCCTCTCCTGGCGCTCTGCGGGTTCACCTACCAGATCGCCCACCTCCTCCACGTCCAGGAGCGGGCCCTGCAGGGCCGGGCCGCCTCCTTCAAGAGGCCTGTCAGGGTGGTGGCTTCGGCGGCGGCCATGTTCCTGGTGCTCTACACGCCGTACCACGTGATGAGGAACATCAAAATCGCCTCCACGCAGGTTTGGACCGGGATGGAGCCTTGCACGCTCAGGCGCATCAAGGGACTGTACATCCTGACCCGACCTCTGGCCTTTCTGCACAGCGTCATCAACCCCGTCTTCTACTTCCTCATTGGCGACAAGTTCACCGTGCTCCTCGGCGTTAAGATAAGGAAGCTGGTTCGAAAAGCAGACGCTCAAAGAGAACTCGAATATTAGGCCTTCTAAAGAGAGGGCAGAAGGAGGAGGAAGGGTTTCATGTAATTATTCCAACACAGCTGTCTTTAATTAAACTGTGAGTGTGCGTTATGGTTTATCTCAGTGTGTGATGAAGATGATGATGTTTGTACCCTGCAGGGCAGCAATGGACGGATGTTTGCACACATCAATGCCTTATCATAATTATTACACTTCACCTCGTTGACATTGAGCATTTATTCATTACACAAAGGGCTTTTTTTTATGATGAATTTAATTTTTTTCTTTCTTTCTTGTGTTAAAGATTTGCTCTTGTTGAAGATCCGATCTTTGTCAGTATGTTGTGTTATTCCTGGAGATTAAATGTTTTATTTTACACATTCTAAAGAAGAGTTTCCTTTTTGTTTCAACTGATTTCTCAAACTGCTGCAAATTGTCACCTTTCTAGGATGTGACCGTTTCAGGTATTACGACAGAAACATGAAATGTTGATAATGAAACCAACTGCACTATTTATTGTACTATTAGTTAAGTCAAATATAAAGCCCATTTAGCATTTTATATACATATATGACAGTCAGTGTAAAAGATGTGAAATGTTGTTATGGAGCGATTACTTCATTTAATCTGTGTTTATTTTTTGTGTTTTGTGCTTGTAAAAATTATTGTAAAAAATATATATTTTGACCTCATTTGTCTTTCAGCAGCCACACAGAAAGATTATATCTCATATCAAATGCTTCATACTTGCCTGTCCTTTTTTCCCTTATATAGGCCCCAAATCCTTTTAAATACCTTTAAATTCATGAGGGTTTTTATCTGACAGACAGGATGACGGGCTTTGTTTCACTTAAGACTAATAATTTGATTTATTTATAGGAGCACCTTCACTGGAACACACAAGGACAGGAGGTTCGGTTTGAAAAACTAAGCTTGGCTCTCATATAAGTTTCATAACCGTGAGCCTGGGGGTGGTATAAAGACTGGGCCGAAAAGAAAAGGTAGTAAATATTAAAAGGAGGACATCCTTCAAATGTTTCAGAAGGAACATCTTGGGTTTTAGCCTTGCTGCTAAGTACCCTCTGCTGGTGTACTGTTTGCTCAGCAATAATGTGGACAGAATATTCGCAGGATGTGCGCATGAATAACGACGGTCCACTGCATGAGCTCGTTTCAAGCTTAATTAGCACGCTTTAACCCCTTCAGTACCAACTCTGCTGCATTATGAAGCCACCACAGCTTTATTTTCTTGGCATCATCTGCACAAAAGAAGAGAAATCCAGTAATATCCTCCTTTGACTACTCATAACCTTCCATTTCTCACTATGTAATTGTTGCTTACCTGTTCAGCAGGATAGACAGTGGAGACCACATCTGTGCAATGACATCACAGTCCAGGTTTGAGAAGTAGGAACTTGCATCTTTAAACATACATTGGACGTGTTTGTGGTATAAATTTACATGTATATAATAATAGGGCCATATAAGCTACAAAGACTCCTGCACTCATACCAATATAAACCAGGACAATGAATATTTTCCGTGGAATGTCGGTACACAAAAACCCTTAGTGCAAGTAGGGGTTACACAACAGAGGGCCAGTCAATCCTTCATAAACGTTTTGCTTTATTTGAGAGGATATCACGTAGCAACCTTTGATGGAGGATCGTTTCTACACTTCAAAACAGCCGTATGTTCCGAGATCACCTCTACTGAAAATGTTGACTTGGCCAAGCTCAACATTTCTAGCTGATATGAAAACCTTTCCCAACCTGCCAAGACGATTATCAAAGGGTCCAAACCCAGCTGGGGTTGATGGGACGCTAACGTCATGTCTTAATCATTTATAAGTATAAGTACCTTTTTCTTTACCTTGATTACAGTATTTACACCGACACAACTGATATTGCATCAGATGTTGGGAAACCGTCAAACACACAGAATCAAAGTTTTGTCCTTTCCTTTGACAAAACATGGTTTAACTGTTGTACAGCACATGAATCTATGATCTAATCTTTCTGAATCTGATGGGCTACTGTTCTCAGATGAGGTGAAACCACGATTAGAAAAAAACAATCATAATATATACAGACATATATGGTCAATGGAAGCCAGATGGTAAAAACAAAAATCAGGAATGGATTTGCAGTCAAAAGTTTTTACAAGTTTTCCTTCAGCCACCTGGTGTAGTTGTTGATCATGCGACGTGCGATCAGAAAGTCAGTGGGCCACACACTGAACATCATGGCTCCGTGGAACCCTCCCTCGTAGTGTTCGTGCGTCACCTCCACGCCGGCGGTGCGGAGCCTCGTGACGTACATGATGCCGTCATCCCGGAGGACGTCGTACTCACAGGTCAGGACGTAGGCTTTGGGCAGCGAGTTCAAGTCCGTGTCCGGAACCAGCAGGGGAGACGCCCTCGGGTCGCCCAAAGATCGGGACGGCCCGTCCATCCCGGTGTCCTCCCCCTCCACGATGGCGGGGGCGCTGTAGTTGTATTTTCCGTGGTACGCTTCCGGCAGGAAGGTGCTCCAATTGACGAACTTGAGCAGGCGGGTCGAGTCGGGGTGGTTGTGGGCGTTGGCCATCATGGCCCTGAAGAAGGCCTTGTTACTGGTGAAGTACTCGCTCCAGAATCGCACCATGAGCGTGCGCGGGAGGATGGGCATGTCCCGGTTCTGCTGGTAGGACGGAGTGTTGAGGTCCAAAGCCTGAAGGACGGGGTAAAGGAGCGCCTGCACCTTCAACCTGACTTGCTGTTTGGGTTCTTTTTGCAACTGTCAAAGAGGTGGAGAGATAAATTACCTGACATCGCTGTCCTATTCAAATGTAACTTAATTTAAAAAGCATCTGATACTATCTCTCTAGGTGCTTTATGTAAACCCAGAGTGCGACAGCAGCAAGAAAAACTCCCTTTTAACAGGAAGGACAGAAAGAGGAGGTACCCTCCATTATACCTTCATGTTATGCAGAGCCTGCGTTTTTGTTGTTTTCCCTCAAATGACCTTAGCCTCGCTCACACGTTTGCCGAGGCTTTTATTGATTTGAGCTTCTTCAGTCAAAGCGGAACAATGTGAGCACAACTCAGCTGTAGGATTTGGGTTTAGCACCAGTCACATTTCGAGCTGGTGAAGGGGAGGTGAGACTAATAAAGGCCCATAACAACTTTTTTTCTGCTGAAAACAAATGTATTTGGGTGTGAAGTAGTGTTGTGGAATGACTCTGGTCCATTTTTATCTGTACAAATGCGAGTGACTGTCCTCTATGGATTCAACCAGGCTGTGTGTTTTTGTGAGTGTAGTGGTGGGGGGGGCATGACCTAACTTCTGTGGCGGGGTGGGCTGGGAGGTGGATCGTTTCTGGAGCACCCAGACTAACCCTAACCCTCGATGATTACATGTGCACGAACAGAGAGTGAAAATATATATCCCAGTTTTCAGGGAAGGACAAAACCCTGGCAACCACAAGCAGACTCCCGGAGTCTGGCCGTGAAAGTCCCAGCCCCTGCACCCCCCGCGACACCCTCTGAAATAACATCTTCATATAAAACAACTCGTGTTTAGCTTGTGTAACAGTTGGCAACGGGCCAAAAGAAATAATTCATCATCCAACGCCGCAGAGGGGCCCCAAAT
Organism: Lagocephalus sceleratus; assembly: GCA_911728415.1. Classification (NCBI taxonomy): domain Eukaryota; kingdom Metazoa; phylum Chordata; class Actinopteri; order Tetraodontiformes; family Tetraodontidae; genus Lagocephalus; species Lagocephalus sceleratus. Next base: position 8,166,664 of record CAJVRN010000194.1, read on the forward strand.
GATGACACAGTGTCAGAGAGAGCTTCTGCAGCAGTCAGTTTTGGAAAGCTAAAGAGTCGGGCCCACCCCCCTCGCTTGTCAACCTGTCAGTGGCCCGCAGAAACCCTGGCCAATCAGAGTGAGAGCAGCAGAATGGGAGGGGTGGGGGGGGCGAAACCAAGACAGCCAGAGAGAGAGAAAGAGAGAGACTGATGAACATGCAAACCTGCCCCACTCGAAGTGAAAGAGAGTGTAACACCCTCTTGACATGGATCGATCTATAGATAGCGGCGGCAGTAGCCACCCGTGACGGGTACCTGCTGGGAGACGGCGGCCGCTAGGTTGCCCCCGGCGCTGTCCCCGGACACAGCAATGCGCTCTGGGTCCACAGAGTACTGGTCCAGCACCCCCTGCTGGAGGAAGTGCTTCACTACGCGGTACACATCCTCGAAGGGAACGGGAAAGTGGTGAGCCGGGGCAAGGCGGTACCTGGAAAAAAAAGTCAAAACACAGCCATAAATGTAGAGACTGGACCAATAAACCAATATAACTGAGCTCGCAGGCAGATTATATGTTTTATGTTGAGTAACCCAGACAACAATCGTAAGGGTCGCAACCTCCTGTAATCAAATGTTAATGATAAATGGCAAATACCACAAGGTTCTTATGAGCCGAACAATCAACCTGCAGAACAAACAGTGTGAAATGCTGCACGTTACTCTGAACCATTAACAAATTGCAGACAGGAATTTGGATGAGCGAGATAAAGCAATACCCCCCCGACACACACCCACCCACCCACATGCACACACACACACACACACACACACACTCCCACCCAGCTCTTAAATACTTTATGTCAACAAGCACAACCACATTAGAGGCTGCGGGCTGGGCTTTCCACCGACGGTTACCCAATAAAGGCTGCGAAATGCTGTCAGAGATGAGAGTTGGGTGAAGTTGCGACGGCTTTTTTGGCTGCAGTGTTACAAAACAGAGGCAGAGCCGGATGTGCTTAGAGAAGAGTGAGCGCGGGCATGACCGGGAGAAGCTTCATCAGGCCCAAACGAAAACCTGTCAGCCTCACTCTGCCGCATCCAGTCTCGCACGTAGCTTGTGACTAACGAACAAAGACAGGCTTATCTGACAAATAAACGAGTCTGAGAGACACATACGGAATAAGGGAGAGGGCGGCGCTTCTATTAATAATCTGAGAGAAAAAGTGAGATGCAGATTTGAGGGACGTTTCCATGCACCTTTTAATAAATCATGGTGTACTTACTCAACAGAAAGGACCACAGCGTCCAGGTCATTGACCAGTGTTCTGGCCAGCAGATCATACGGGCTCATCTCTGCACGGACAGAAAGGACAGATCAGAGCCTCAAAACAGAAGAAAGCAAAACAGGTCTGAGCCCGCCATCTCCCCTCAGCGCTGCTGTAATTGTTACGGCCTATCAACAGACTGCAGGGTCAGCGTGAGATGCGTTAAACTGCGTGTCGGTCGCTAATGTTTTGGATTAGCTGGGGTATCCGCCCCCCGAGGCTCCCATTGTGCCAGCATACGGCGTGTTATTTCGATGAAGGTGTGAAGATCCAGCTCACAGTCGGAGTCGTCTTGAATCTTGGCATGAAAATGTATCTTTGTCATTTGTAAAAGCAGCACTTTGCTACTTTGATTGGTTCTATTGGACCACATTTCTCCTCCATTTCTTCTACAGGAAATATAGTATAGGCCAGGGAGATGAGTTAATACTGAGTAGGGTCACTCGGGGTCAATAGTAGTGAAATCAAGCTTGATTTGCTCCAAAACTAGCCCTGGTATATTAACATTACTCTACATTGAAAACATCCATTTATATTTACAAATTGACTTACTGGAGCTTCCCAGGCACCACCCTCCCCCGTGCAGGTATATGATAGCTCTCCTTAGCTCCGCACCACTGCCGCCCCGCCGTTTTGGCTGGTACACCACCACCTGGACGCCGTCGAGCCTCTCCTCCGTCACCTCAACCCGCTCGTCGGACACGGGCACCACGTTCTCCATCAGGGTGATGAAGTACATCACGCCCATGTAGTCCTTCAGCCCCAGCGACTCGCTCAGGTCCGCCTGGCAGCGGAGAGACGGCGCAAACCCATTAGAGAATTACCCTCCGTTCATCCAACCTGAGCCATTAATACTCCCTGCTGTGCACACAAGGAAGCTACTTCAAGGCAGTTCAACCTTGAGCAAAGATTGTAATATTCAATAACAGAAAGGGTCTAAGATGCCAAACTATGTGGCTCTGGTCTGTAGGGAAGACAGAGAAATGCTTCAGTCATGTGAACATTACTTATATAAATGTTATTTGCTCTGATGAGTAATAACTAACAGTCTAAAGCATAATTCATATTGTTATGACTCCTGAGGTCAGCTCTGAGCGTCTGGTATGAGCCTAATCAGCTGATGCTCTTTTACTTTGACCAAAACAAGTGCTCATATCTCCATGTGACATCAGACATTTGGATCGCCGGAGGGAAAAAAGTAAGGATAAAGATGAAAATATGCACATAAAAGTGTAAATCGAGCTTGGTTTCCTCTTTGATCTGAAAGGTTATCTGTCAAGGCTTGGGTGGAATCTAACAAAATATATTATGTTTCTTCTTCATTGCCAGGGTTGCAACATTAACAACATTAATAATAACAACATTAATGCAGTTCAAAGCAAGTGCAAGGAGGGCTTAACACACACATAATATTACATTTAAAGGGCCAAACAGTTGTCAGATAGATATTTTTCAGCTTTGAAAGGTGGAGGTCTTGAGTCTGTTCCTCTCTTAAAACGTCAAGGTGACGAACCAGAGGAGTTTCCTTAATAAGATCTAATATTAGAACAGGTGAGCAGGACTATACAACACATGGATTAGCATCTGACATAATCTGGTGGTAACCAGCATGTATATCCCCATCAGCAAAATCCAGTAAATGATCCGTGCACCTCAACTACTGTGACAGAAGAAACGAAACATTCATGTTTACGCGCGTAAATGTTCAATCACACGTGTTGTTTTATTCAAATCTATTTGCAGTATAAACCAGCAAGGATGCAAAGTTGTTGCTATTATAATTTTTTTTAAATCTTACCAGGTGGCTGACTGTTTTGAAGAAACAGTTGGTGAGCATTAGTTTCCATTTTTCCTCAATCTCCTCCGGAAGCGGCTCGTAAACGTAATAAGCGGTAAAAGAGCAAAACGCGACGAATAAAATGATATTTTCCAGCCTCATTTTAAAGAGCGAGTGGGCTGACTGCAGGTTGGAAACACAAACCTCCTGTTAACGGGTCTCTCTTGCGCACAGAGGCAGAACGGAAAAGACAGAAAAAATCATGCGCTCAGAATTCATTCAGGAACCCAGATCGGCTCAATCTGACAGGACGCGTTTGGTGTCATTTGATGGTTGTCGGCGTGCATGATGAGGGCTCTCCCGCTCGTGCATGAGGCCGGAGGTTTAATGGTTGGGACAGGAGCGCGCACACGCTTGCGTACTCACGAGGTCGAACCGTCCCGCGAATTCCTCAGGTGCCTCCCGGTTGCGCGCGTTAAACCCCCCGCCGAGGTGTGCGGTGATGCGGACTCGAATGCGCAGCGGCGTGTGTTCTTAACTTTCCCCTGCTCAGTGCTTTCTTTTTTTTTTTTTTAAACGTCAGATATTCAGGGATTTCCTGGCTCCTGCGCCGCTGCGTCCGTCGTGCGTCCTGAGAGCGCTGCGCGTTAAAGTCGCTTCGGAATGACCTCGAGGGTGGAGGGCTGCAGCTTAAAATGAGAGTAGCTGCGGAGTTCGTAATATTAGACGTAACGGACAGATGAGATGCCCAGTTTCTTGGCAGGACGGGCTGCCTCACTGGAACAGTTTGGCTGCAACCTCCAGGACAATCTGGAGCTGCAGTTTCGTGACAGATTTTTGGCTTCCATTGGTGTGATATTACTTTGGAGGGCAGCCCGTACAGGTGTGTGTGAGCGGAGGTCTTATTTTAAACACGCAGGAATGATTTATGGCCTCCGATGAAGTGCATCAGAGGAACAACAAGCAAGTGAAATGTTAAATATATATACTGCAGATGAGGTGTCGTCATGGAGATGGAATGCAGTCTGAGTCAGGAGTTTTGAAATCACTCAGGGAAAACAACACTTTAGAGGAGTGTGTGAAGGCAGGTTTGTGTCAGGTTTGGGTTTTTTTTGTGTTTTTGCTGGTTGTTGGTGGTAATCATACACCCCCACAGCAGCTCAACTGAAGGGCCATCCAGCTTCTGCGGCGGGTCGAGTCATGGTTCCGATCTCCGTGGCCTAGCTGCCGAAACCGACACGTTCCCCATCAGATCCGTGAAAGGCAACCAGAGTTTGGCAAGGGCTGTTTCAAAACTGGTGACATTTGGATCAAGGTGTTAGGATGATCAGTTTAACGCCCCCCCAGATTGAGTTTTGCAGGCTGTTGTTCCCATCAGGCAATGCTGATTTGATTTGGAGAGGGATCATTAATGAAATGATTTCGAGAGAGTCCTTGTGCAAGACATTCTCCTTTTCTACAAGGGAGGACAGGCGGGACGTTTCCTAAAAGGGAACAAAATGGAGTTACATCATCTGCAGTAATCTAGGTGATGAAAGATGGCATCAGCATTGACCTCAGATTACACCAAACATCATCTGATTTAACATGTTCGTTATATTGTGGTTACAGGCTGACACAAAACGGCTTCCACTCCCTTTTTCTTGCTTTTGGCAAGGTGAAGGTGATTTGAACGCTGCCCCCTAGAGGATATGTCGGTACTGCGTACTCGGGGCCCTGTGGTGTGTCTGTGGCTAATAATACACCTGCAGCTGCCCCGCCTCCACATGACTTTGCAGTGACCTGTCATGAAGAATTCAGACTTTCCCTCTGCCAGTTTGGGAAACGTAATTGGCCCACGTTCGGGGAGCCCGTGTCTCCTTCCATCAGCCGTCAAGCCCTCCTGCCTACAGTCGGCTGGATCCGGGGTGTGGCGACGGCGGGGACAGATCCACCGCCAGGCTCGTGGCCAAGCGTCAGAATAGTAAATCCCCTCTCTGAATTTAAAATTGCACATCAGACACTCCGTATTTCTCGCTGGGATCCCCTCCTTCCTGTTAGCCTACCGACCGCAACCCTGCGCTCGGGCCCCCGAGGGAGACCACCTCGGTCGGCTGGTGAATTTTTCATGGAGTTTTCCTCACTCGGAATGTCTTGTTAGCGGGGAGGATCTGTCAGAGGGTGCGCGTGGGCAGGGATGTTGTCTTCATCTATGTCGAAACATGCTGTGCGGCGCTCTGCCACGTGGCCTCGGGGGGGGCAGATGTGAACTTGTATGAAGACGTGCGCAGAGAAGTTTGAGTGCTTAAAAAGTTTGCAAGCTTCGCGTTCATGCGTGAAAAGCGACTGCTGCTCGCCCACCAAAAGCTCTCTCCCAGGTCACGTTTCATTTCCATCACGGCGGGGTGTGCAGAGGCCGCGTCAGCGTTTAATAATTGAGGGATCTGTACTTGCCCCGCCAGCAATTAGCCATGTGAGTTTTAATTTGAAGAGCCCCTGCTGAGACTGAGGCTGAGGCTCCAGGATGCGGAGAAAGAAAAGGCCCAGAACTCGGTTTGAGACTGAGACTTTCAAGAGCTTGAACTCCTCCAACAGATGGTGGTTATTACTTTTGTTTTACTTTTCACTTAAGATCATATATTAGTGTGACATTTGCATATTTGTGAGCGATACATGATAGCTTTCTGACTGGAGAGATTCTCTGCGCTAACATTGCAGCAGTGGCCATGTGATTTCAGAACAAAAGCAGAACAGCAACCACTAAAAGGCCAACTCATGGTCTTATGGGCACCAAGAATCAAACTTTCAACCTGTCGCATTAATCATTAGTCACTATTAACTGATAAAGGGCATTTATCGCATGGGGAGCCCGGGACCAGGCTGTGGGTTGGTCTTCAGAGAAGCAGGAAGTCAATGTGTCCAGTACCAAACCCTTTCTAGATGCTATTTTACTCAACTGAATAGTTCTGATCAAAGGTCAGTGCCTCTGTAGAGGGACTACAAGGTTAAAAACCTCCAAGACTGTGTCTCCTGGGAGACTGTAGCACAGCACATTCTTCACACACGTCACAAGAACCATCAGAACGTCTCGGTTGACGAAGAACAGACCATTGTTAATTTTCCGTCTCTGTAGAGAGATGTTTGTCCTTGGAAACAGAACTGGAAGTAATTTAATCTGAGGGACAGCAACAGGCAGATATTCAGTCATCAGTGTCATTTTATCTTGAAATAGTTCAATAATTGTACTTATGATGTCATATAACAAACCCAAGGCAAGCAGATAGATAGATAGATAGATAGATAGATAGATAGATAGATAGATAGATGATAGATAGATAGATAGATAGATAGATAGATAGATAGATAGATAGATAGATAGATAGATGTGTAAAATTTGCCTTCTAAAATGTGACTTCACATGTCTCGATGTTCGCCCTCAGATCTTCCCTGCGTGACCAACAAAGGCAGCAGACGAGATCTCGAGGTTTATTGTGTTCCACACTGTGCCTCCTGATCATGGGACCGGGGGCAGTCAACAGCAGTGGATAAGCTCTTTCTCAACAGTCGCCTATGTAACACTTCTGTCGTAAGGAATGTTGGCCTCTCACCCCATTCCACGTGAGTTTCTCCTATTATCACCAGACGTGAACGGCACAGGACATTTGCTTTATCTACGTTGCAACACATAGATAAGACAGGTAATCTTCAGAACATCTCTGGAGGTTTCCAGTATTTTGTAATCCAGCCAATATTTTTGTATATTTACGGTTCATAGAGTAGAATTAGCTTAGTATGCTCTTTGTTGAGCTTTTATGGACTCCCAAGGATGTGGAACACTCTTGAGTACAAGTCGAGGCACCAAATGAGCCCAGCACAGGTGACAAGCTGCTAAGTTTTAAAGTGTCTGGTGTCACCCATCCTTCCTGCATCCATGTATGTAAGGAGGGAAACAAGAAACAGTTGATTTGACTTCTCCAGCTGCTTGATGCTGCAGAGATGTCAGCACAGTTGCCATAATATGAGCTGATTCGTCTCCAGAGTCCAGTCAGCTGCAGCGCTCATCAATTAAACACAATTCAATATTCAGGCTACACTCAACTTTTTTTTTCCCACAAAACAAAGATGTTGGAATCCTTCATAGCTCTTCCAATATGACTTCATCATGAAATGCAGACGTTTCATATGTTTTACAGGTTATGTCGAGCAACACATAAATCACCAAGGATATATTAAATCAAATCCCAACCTTCTATAAAACACAGGCACTGTGATTACCAAAAAATGCAGTCAAATAAGCTTGTTGAACAGTACTGAAGGGCAGGAAATAGTCTCCCTACAAACTCTTCGAATTCCGAATTAATGCTAATCACAATATGCTGCAGCCACATCTGGCACATCTGGAGCCTTAAGCTGAACCTTCATCCTGGCACGAACTTCGGGTAGTCGTGATGGCATCCTGGGAGAAACGCTTTTCCTGCTGAAGCTGCAGTAACACTGTCGACCAGCAGGAAGCGGTATCACCCAACAACTGCGGTCAATAAAAGTCAGAAACGCTTAAACGCTTAAACGCTGTGAATTTTGATTGTTGCAGGAATTTCAACAAGGATAAGTCGTTAATCTCATCTTCATTTGTCCCGAAATGATCAATTCTTTATTTCAATCAGGTGAAAATTGCGCCAGCCAGCATGGAAGAAAACGGTCTAACTCCGTGTGGCCAGCATGTGATTGTCAAAAAAAAAAAGAAGTGCACAGTCGCCATGCCAACAGCACAAGGAGCATGAGCTCCGCTGTTTCCTGAAGTCCTTGTCTTCGCTCGACCTCTGCTGGACGTCCACGTTCAATGGTCGCTCTGCTGGACCTCAGCGTGGCACTCTGCTGCCACCTAGAGGTGAAGAGTCCGAGCGACGTGGCCTGGGGACGACCGTGGCTGTGGTGTGCTGACATGGAGACTGGGTTAGGCGACAACAACCTGCATCGCTGTTCCACTGCAACTCATGCCTGGGTTGATTTCAGGGTTTTGTCTCCAAATTAAAAAAAAAAACCAAACAAACAAAAACAAAATAGTTTTCTCAAAATGCCCCAAAGAGTTTAGGGTGGAAACTTGGACACATGCCTCTCTTGCTCATAGCTGTGAAATGTGTCACTTCCTGACTTGTTTCCCACTTACCGAAAAATCTGATACCAGATTTTTTTTTATTTTTTTTTTTACAATTTTTTTCAGCAAGGTTTACAGGACACATTTCTTTCTTTGACGAGGCTTTCTGATCATCTGTTGCTGGAACTGGAACCAGTTAATTGTGCTAAACTGGGTCAGCCAACTCAAGTCCATCAAAATACAATGAGCTTCAGCTACGTTTGACAGACTGCAGCAGTGGAGCAAAAGTTTGCTATTAAATCATAACAGGTTTAATGAAACATTTAATTACCTGCCTGATACAGAGCTCCGCCCACATGTATCTGTGGTCAGAATGAAAAAATGCATGTCGAACATTTTTCCACCAGTAAAAATGTTCCCTACGATGACACAGTTGCTCACTTTTATAAGTACTTTTATAGTCAACAAATGAGCTGTTGTTGTTGCTCTTGTATCAGTATTTGGCAAATTTCAAGTCGTCCTTGTACAACTGCACCATAGCAACAGGTACACAACAGGAGCATGCGTTGTGCTGTGGAGACTCAAACCGGTTGAGATACGATGGCGGGAAAATGCCAATGGCAAAGTGCAGTAGCAAAGTGGTAGTTTATCAGGGGGACAAACAAAGCTGTAAACATGTGTTTACTCGTCTGTAAAATGACGATCACTATTCCCATCTGGGCTTTTACAGACCAGGAATTTAATTTTTGAGACCAGAAACGCTAAGCTGTTCTCTATCACTGTTTCTATGGTGATGGTAGGAAGAGTAGGTGTTATGTTTGAACAGGTATGTTTTCCTGCTGCCCTGAGCTGCACAAAAACACTACAGACGTCTAAACGTGGCATTTTTCTGGTCAGGTCTTCCCATAGTTCAGGGAGCTCCTTTTGACTCTTTCTAATCTCCTGTTGACAGACAGCTCTGGTTTGTGATCTCATAATGTAAGATGATTCTTATGTTCAATAGCTGCGGAGCACCAAGAGCTTTGCACATCAGGACTGAATTGACTATTTAGTCACAGTGATATCGCGAGATTAGCACAGCTGACAATAGCGACGTCCTGTCAGATCGCTTGTAATGGGGCCTATAGTTCCCTGTAGACCCTTTTTATAAATGTGTTTTTCCATTTAAGGAGTGAATTACAATGGTTTGTGAAATGTGGAAGTTATTGGGAGTGCTTTTTATGTTCCCACTTGAGACACTTTTGGAACCTCAAAGCAAACTGTGAAGACATGATTGTAAGTCATTCTTTAATTCATTTCAGTTAAACTGTTGATACAGTCTGTCTGTTACAATCAAGGTGGTCTCCACGTCCTTTTACAGAAACCCAGAGTCTGGAGGAAAGAGAGGACAGCCAAAAGAAGAGAAGAGCAAGCTTGGCTGTCATCAAGCAAACACTTTCACTATGAAATTACAGACCAGTATATGAGCCCCTGTTCCAGAGATGGTACTGGTATTGATCATATTTTTATCGTGCTCAGAGCCTGAGTCAACATTTCTGAATGATTGATATCCCTCCTTTAGAACCCTCAAGAATGTGACATTAGCAATGTGATCTCTCTGTGGTGGGATCACATGACAATACTTTTGTCTACTCCTTGTACCAGGCTACTATAAAACTCATTTTGACCATTCTGAAGGCATCTAAAAAAAAATTATAAAAAGTGTAGCATCTCTTGTTCAACTCTAAGAAGACCCAACAGTGCACTGGCATGTTTCAGGTGACTCTGGGTCAAACTTGGTCCAATCATGATTCACCTCCTACTTTAGACACCACCATCCCCACCCCCTGGAGCCACGGTAACTATTATTTTCTGGCTGTACGTGCCTGGACTCCCATCGTTTGAACACAAAGTAGTTCTTAAACACTTAATAGCTAACAAAATTGTCGCAGCTCTGAAGTAAAATTGATAGCTGTGTCTTGCATTCCAAGTATAAAGTATTGTTTACAATTCTCTCTGTTGTTTCAAAGTTCACGTGAGACAAAAAAAAATAAATAAATAAAAATTTGCGCAGTCATCACCGCTGGGTGTAAACAGAAGTGATTTAGTAAAGAAGGTCAGGAATAACAAAAAACAGCTGGAGCATTAGCCTTTAGCATTAGCCCATGTTTCAGTCTCCCAAATATGCACAATCTTGAGCTCTTCTGAGAAGACAAAGTTCAAGTTCAACAGAAAGAGCTGTCATAAAACAGGCCTGGACATAGAAGTGTGTATGCACACTGTAATTAGCTCACAGGCTGCTGCTGTCAGTCCAGAAACAGCCTGGGAGCCGCTTAGGTAAGAGATACCAGAAACGCAAAGTTCAGCAAAGTTCAGTAAAGTTCAGTGCAACGCTGTCCAAAAACAGCAATTCAAACTCACGGAGAAATCAGGAAAATTGAAAAAAAAAAAAAAAAAAAGCTAGCGATAAGTTCAAACAGAGCGACAGAGTTTGCCAAGGCTGCGAGGAGCAACAGCGAAAATAAATTACGTCTTTCTCAGTCTTTTTTTTTCCTGTCTTGTGTATGTTAACAAGGCCAAAATTCAACCATCTGTTTTTTCTTAGATTTTCTTTGTCCCAAAAACTGAAACGCTCTTTTCCTCTTAGCCTCTCGATCGATGGAGTGACCTGAAACGCAGAGATTCATCTCAATCTGCAGCATCCTTCCCTGACCTGACCCTCTTTTTTTTTTTTTCTTGCCTCTGTGATTTCTGCTCTCTTTAGTGGTCTGGTGTAAATTCCAGGGGTTAAGTCCTAACTTGGCAGAAAATCTGCAGAGCAACACTGGCAGAACACGTGTGCCACATTCTCCCACACAGGCGAGGGATCAGAACGCGTTAATGGCTCCGGACTATTTCTGTCTGTATTTGTCGCGTCTCGGTAAGATCCGGGAGGGATCACATCGCAGTCAGGCATTAGCACTTTGACCTCTCAGCAGCCAGAGTCTCTAAAAGGCATAACCTCTGAAATCCAAGCGCGGGTCGAAGCAGGCTGGCGCAACAATGGTGAAGCCCATTAATAACCTGCGTGACTCCACGAGCGCTGCGCTGGATTTTAATCTGAAGCAGCAAAACTTGGCCTGGACACAAAAATCATCACACGCGGTTCTGATCTGAGCAGAGATTTACCCTGTGACTGTCATCCAGCTGCATTGTTCTGATCCTATAGCAGATTATCAACTTCACACGTGGCTGTGGGCAGCTTGTCAAAGTCCGACTAGCACACAGACACGAAGAGGATGAGGAGATCATTACATATACAATGATTATAGTAATGTTATGAAATGAATGCTTTCATTTCAGGTTTATAAAAGTGCTAAAATAACTTTCTAATCAAAGTGGAATTAAATAAAGTGATATATGAATTACTGAGCAATAAGGGGAAATCAATTCTGCTTTGCTTAGAACATTAAATAAATTAAGAAATTTCCAGAAGTAAAAGAAGTGGCATGGACTGAGACGGATATATTCAGAGCTGCTCCTGCCACACCGGGAGGTCAAAGGTCGCAGCGGACTCATGACAGACAGCTGCTAACGTGTGTTAAACTGATCAGGCGGGTCAGGGGAGACGGCCTCCCTGTGTTCACCACTGTCGCGAGTGTGCGACACATGAGTCACCGTGAAGTCACCCTCGGAGCATGTGCAGGACCGAAAAAAAACTCCCAGCGGTTAGATTGTTTTAAATGATCTCACAGACACACACACACACACACACACACACACTAACAACAAAATCTTCTAATTCTCAGTGTTGATTTGTGGCCCACTAGCTACAGACCTACAAACACCTTTTTTATATCTAGTGATTAAATCTAATCTTTATACCCTTCAGCTCACGTCCCCATCAAAACATCACACATTTCCTTCTTCCAAATTCCTGCACTCTTTTCTTAATGAAGGTTGAGGAGGACCCCACCCCCCACACACCACCTCCTGTGCTGCAGTGTGTGGGAGTCTGAGACTGTGAGGAAGAGTATCAGCCCAGTGTGACCCATTTTCAAAATCTGGCGGGACAATAAATCCCCTGTAGTCTGAGCTCGCCTTCAGGTGATATTTTTTTCCAGCTGCACTGTCATTCACCTCCCACAGTAGCTGGATCTCCGTCAAGCCCCCTCCCCTCTCTCTCTTTCCCTGGTGCTCTATGTGTCTACATATTCTTCACAGACTACCAGGTAGCTGTGACTTTTAGGAGCGCAGCTCTCTCCAGACTCTCTTCAGGCCTCAGAGGGAGACCAGAGCGGTGTGTTTATTGTTTCCTGCAGATGGGTGAGGGGATAAATCAAGCAAACACGAGGGATTTCCTTAACCTAAACAACTCGCTGTCAAAATCAAAGAGGTTTGTAAACCAGCAGAAATCCCACTTTTACCCCTTTTTTTTAAAAAATTGCATATTTGAGTCTGAAAAAGCATCCCCTGTGCTCCCTCATCTGGAGCAAGTTACAGCCAAAGGGAAATGGTTTCCATGGCAAGAAAAACAGTAGGTCAGAATCAGCGCCGCGATCAGCAGGATAACAAACAAATCACATGATTTTAGCAGATGCTAGTACACACACACATACACACACAAACACACACACACATCATTTTAAATCTATCTGTGATGCTCTCCAAAGAAGAGAGGGGATGAGGAGTGAACAGAAGATCTACGTGTTCTGGTGTGTTGTCCAGATGTTCGAGTAAACAACATCCGTGACATAAGCAATGGAACATGCCACTAGGCCTGTCATCTGCAGCTACTCCTCACATGTGCTCGTTTCCCTCCAAATCACTGGTTCCCATTCAACAGTGTCTTTCCATCCCTCTCAAGACCCCTCTCATCTCTCAACACTTTAAAGTTGCGTGCAAGCAATGATACATTCAAAAAAAAATATATATATATATATATAAATATATATATACATATCTTTTGAAAATGTAGCAAAATAAATAACTGACTATTGAGTGGAACGCTGCTTCGATTGCGGGGTTCACTCTTAAACAGAAATGATGAAAATCCTGAAATGTTTACCGGGATAATCCGGGACAGATTTGACCCTGATTACTCTGTTCTTTTAGACATATGTAAATCACAGGCTGGAGGCATTAACCCCCTCAACCCCACTGGGCTCCTGTGCGGAATGTAATTCGTGCATGTAAATGTCAATTCTACACAAGCCTCGGACAACAGCTCTCATGAGGAGGGGGGTTTATGACTTCGGGGAGGTTGGGGGGGGGGTCTGCATTTAGTGTGCGCTGCAGACAGTCAAGAAAGCTACCTGTCTTCCAGCCCAGCACACACGCTTGGATGACATTAGTGAGTGGGAGCGGGGGGTGGAGGGGTGCGCGCTCTCAGAAACCCCCGTCCTCGCTCTGCAACTCAGACTGCGAGGACTCAAACTGCGGAGCTGCTGATTGTGTTTTCCTTCCATCTCAAAGCTGCGGAACGGTGAGAGACACTAATGATAAATGAGTCACTCGCAATTTAATCCGATTTGTGCACAGTGCGTGCGTGCGTGCGTGCGCGCGGGATCGTGACGCGGTGACAACTTTGCGTAAATGTTCGTTTAATTCGAAGGCGCAACTTTTGGGGGCGTTATCTTGTTTTTTTTGGTTTTTTTTCATTTTTAATTTATTCCATGTGAGGTAAGAGGGCTGTGTCTGCGTCTCCAGGCGGCTCCATGGTTCAGCATAGAGTCTGAAAGCCTCCACCTTGTGCACGATGAGCGTGCGCGCCCGCAGTGCCTCGTACCTGCAGAGATGGCTGCTTAGGCTTCTGTTTTTCTTGGGCGCCGAGGCTCTAGTGAGAGGAGACTGTCCCAAAGCATGCGTCTGCAACGTTCCGAGTGAAATGCACTGCACCTTCAGGTACCTGACCGCAATACCTGACTCCATCCAGCCACACGTGGAAAGGATCAACTTTGGGTGAGTTTCAGGTTCCTGAAGAATTGATTTCACTCTGGCACAAGAATTAATGTGAATTGATGGACTGATTGAAACTGCAGGCTGTATAAACAGTGTTAATTTCACAAAGAGCCTGTTGTAAGGGAATCTTTGACCAGACTGCGCCCACAGTGGTAAGAAAATAAACCGAATTCCTGGACAGGAAAGATGTTTTCATTCCCAGCATAAGTAAAGTTTAATTAGTGATACTGGCATTTACTTTTTTTTTCTTCTTTATTATCAACATGTAGAATCCCAAAATGAATCATGAATCTCTAAACAAATTGCTCAACATTGTAAAATGAGTATGTGATACTCTGCAATGATTTAACTCTCACAGCCCAGGTAATAAAGCTAAAGGTTAGCAACATCTGTCCTGATGCATTAAAATCTGTCATTAATTTATGAGTTAAGTAAGTTTACAATCGACAATTGTCATATATACATGTTAATTATTTTCTATGCCCTTAGTGTATTTTATGAGGAATTATACTGTACAAATTGTGGTGCAATAGCCAAAGCAAGGCTGTTCAATTGTACTATTATTTTTGATTTGAAACCATTATTTGATAATTGGTGGTATGAATATGCAGTTTTACCTAATAATAAAAAAACTATAGTATAGTATAAACGAATTGTGTCAAAATCAATCGACAGCATTTACATGAGCTTCCAGATATCCTCCTGTGTGAAGCATTTGAGGTGCACCAAAATAGTTTAGATGACTCAAATTAGACTTATTATTGCTCATGTAAAGATGTAATAAATAATGTTCACCCTTAAACCAATTCTTAATCATATGTATCTGTTTTAGATACAACAGTATAAGTACCTTGAGAGAAAATGACCTTTTAGGACTTGAGAGACTGGAGCTGCTGATGCTCCACAGCAACATGATTGTGGACATTGAGGACAACACATTTCAGGACCTGAGCTCTCTACAGGTAAAACTGGGCTTTGGCCAGACCTCAGCCCTCCACATCAAAATACTCTAGAGGGTGGTATCCCCTAAATCCCAAATAGAGGTGTTATGTTATTGTTTTTATTTCTCCAACAATGTTTTTTTAAGTTTAGTAATGTCAGACATTTGTGATCTGAAATGTCCGCAGCTTCAACTGCAACTCACTGGCAACCCAGAAGACTTTGTGAAATGATAATATTCAGGCTGGAATACTCTTGTCAGTTATACTTATATCAGTAATATAAGTATTTTAAATTAACATGATTTCTTAATGTTTGGTGACATATCAGGGGCATATTATGATTATTTTAAATACATTCTAGCTCCTTTAAGAATTATTGGAATGATTCTAGAAATAAAAAACTGATTTTGTTGGTTTTTCTAACAAATGGACAGGATATTAACAATGGCCAATGAAACCACAATCTACATGGCATGAGGAATCACTATCTTGTCTTAAAGAATCTTTGCAAAAGAAGACAATTACTTTTTCATGTTGTGTTACAATTTATACAGCATTAATTTATGTATAAAGGAGATGCTTGTATGTCAGATAATGTGTATCTTAGTGGAATATAAAATTTAAAAATGGTTTCAATATTGTGACATACTTTATTATTCTAGGTCTTGGTAATGCCGAAGTAATAATTAACAGCAGCTGATGACTAATTTACTCATCATCTTGTGGCAGGTCCTGAAGATGTCCTTTAATAAACTAAAGAAAATCAACAAAGGCACATTCAAAGGCCTGGATAGTCTGATGAGACTCTACTTGGACCATAATCACATAGAGTTCATCAACCCAGAGGCTTTCTATGGGTTGACTAACTTACAACTGGTCCACCTTGAGGGTAACCACCTCCAGCAGCTTCACCCTGATACATTCATCACAATGAGACATAACCAGGTATTCAAGGTGTCCTCAGTCCGAACCATCCACCTGTCAGACAACCAGCTGGAGACTCTGCCAGTGGATATTTTTTCAGGGTGTAGCAAGCTAGAAAACCTCTTTCTCCACGGCAACCCCTGGGCCTGTGATTGTCGGATGAGCTGGTTTGCAGGGTGGGCACAGAAGAACACAGGTGACAAGTTGAGCCTTTGAAATATTTATTTTACAAATGTTCTTTTAGATCATTGTGTATCTATGCTAATAAGCAAAAGATGTTGTCTGATTGGTCCTAGGTCTCAAACATAATGTTTTTGTAATTCCAGGTTTATTTAAATGCAAGAGAGACAAAAGGTATCCAAATGGGCTTCAATGTCCTGTTTGTCAAAATCCTGATTCCTACTACAACAGAAATCTCTTCCTTCTTCCCACGGATGCCTTCACTTGTTCCAAACCCTGGATCCATCCTCACCTAAAGCAGAAAAACATCACTGTAGATGAAGGTGACTTCACTCCAGTTTCACCCAGGGACTTTATTGCCCCGTTGGGCACCATACAAATTGACCTCTCTAACCAGTTTCAGAGTGATGCCAGTCTATCATGCAGTGTTCAAAGGCCCTCTGCCTTTGAGAACCTAAACCAAACAATGGAAGAGGACGAGGAAAACAATGTCATTTTACTTACTGCTGACATAACTTCATATTTGGTATGTAATGTTGACCATGAACATATTCAGCGGCTGTGGCAGATTCTTGCCGCCTACAGTGATGTTCCCATGAGACTGGAGAGAGGTTTGTTGCTGACGAGAAGCCCAGAAATGGTGTACCAGTATAGTGAAATAAAAACAAAAGAGGAAGGAATGAACACAAATGTTGAAGCGGAGATTAAAGCCTCCCCTGCATGGTTGTTGCAAGGAGAGGTGAGCTTCCAGCTTGACCGCACCTCTACTACTTACTCTACACTCCACATCAGGTACCAATCTATGGTGACCCTACGTGTGGAAAATGCATCATCTAAGAGGGGCCACTATTCCTGGACTATGATCAAGCGAGATAACGAAACGAAGACTGAGCACACTGTAGTTAGAGGTAAGAGTCTAGAAAACCTGGCATGGTCTACCAGCCTAAATGTTTACCAGGTGTACATTACATGCTAATCAGCTTTAGTTTAATTTTACCTTAATTATTGCCAAATATGTATGGTAATATTTGCTTTATTTTATATAGGTGGTGTGGCAAACTTGAACTGTCAAATTCAGGGTGAGCCAAAGCCTTTGTTGGAGTGGATTTTGCCAGATGGGTCGAAGGTCAGAGCTCCTTACTCAAGTGAGGACAGGAGGATTGTAATCTATGCTGAAGGAAAGCTCACTTTAAGAGGTGCAGATAAGTCTGACACAGGCATGTACCGATGCATTGCAACAAACTACCTAGATGCAGATATACTCGTCTTCAGATTGACAGTTTTATACCCTGATGTGGAGGAGGTTGAAATCAATGGTGTACAACTTTCAAGGCCACTGGGTGAAAATCAACTTTTAGACTGCAGCTCCTCAGGAAGTCCCAAGGGCTCTGTTCAATGGATACTCCCTGATCACTCAGTGCTGGATGTGTCCCATGGAAATAAAAAACTATATGAAAATGGGACCTTGGAGATTCAGGGTCTCACCGTAAGGGACAGAGGATTTTATCGATGTATTGCTGCCAATCATCTTGGGGTTGACCTTCTTGTGTCTCAGTTAACATTGACCGAAGAAAAAACTGGACCAGACAGTGAAGGATCAGGCATGGCTGACCTTAGTTCAGCAGAAAACACAATCATCCTAGATGAGATGCCTTCTTCCAGTCCCTATGGCACATCTAATCCAGGATCCCAGAAGATCTCTACAGATCCACCTGAGTCAAATCCTAGGTCACAAGGTAGAAGAGGTTCTGAAAGAACACGGGGACAAAGAACGGGATCATTGATAAACAGACGTCCGTGGAGTAGGAGGGTATTTGATAAAGCTTCCAGGACAGTAGAACAACAAAAATTTGCTGAATTCATGAAAAAGGCTCAAAAGGGGTCAGGAAGAAAGCCTGGCACAATTCCCAACACCGATGATGATAATGAAGCAGGCTCTGCTGGTGATCTTAATGAAGATCACCTCACCATTGCCAAAGACAGTCTGATAGGAGTTTCAATACCTGCAAACAAGCAGCAAAATATTGCAACCACAGAGATAGAGAATAAAAAGACACCAACAACAGAGATGTATATGGAACCTGAAACTAGACCGCTAAAATCTGTATTCAGAAATTTAGATGATAGTGATGTGCTTGATTCATCACAAGAAACTCAAATCCAGTTTACAACACAGTCTGCAGAGCCAGAAACATCCACTTGGGGAGCTTCAATTACCACGGATCCTTATGTCACTCCAATGAGTGATAGTGCTGGTCCAAGGGATGTGGTTGTTCATGTGGCCACAGACTCAGGACACCAGACATTGTTATCAACCATCACTACCACAGAAAGTCAACAGGATGAGATTACTTTCCACACCACCCAAACATTAAAATCCCCTCATCTGCTAGCAGGATCCACTATCATCTCCAGGCAGAAGATCCATATCATCCCACACAAGAACAACAGAAGTGGAGGCCACAGAAAGATCTTCCATAGTCGCAGGAGAATTATCAAACCGAGCAGAATCAGTAACGTTCAGTCTCTCTTAAATCAGCTCAAACAGTTTTCAAACAAAAAAAGCACAGGAATCAATGAAACGCCAACAACAACAGAAAAACCTTTACAAAAAAGTACACTTTCTTCTATTAACTATGACATCACATCAAAAAATATTTATACACAAAAAGAATCAAGACCGGAAGTTTCAGATGTCGACATAACATCTACATATACCACACCAGGTACATTTTTTAACAAACACAAAGAACCAATTATTTCAACAACAGTTATCACAAGTACAACTGCTTCCAAAATTATTCGTGGAAAAATTCCATGGACCAGGCTGTTTGGAAACAAAAACAGGGAAAAGATGTTGGGAAGGCTAAAGAAGCCTTTTATCAGCCGAAAGCTTACTACTACAACTACAGCTGAAACAAAAACAGCCAGGACTACAACTATGGCTGCTAATGTGTACACCACACAGTCAATGGATAAAAAAGATATCCTGACCCCATTAAGAAACATGGGGAGAAAAGAAGGCTCCTCTGATGATTATGAAGGTTTGTCCTCCTCCGATTCTGAGTTAACAACAGTGCAACCAAGCATTAACCAAGTTACCGCTACTACTACATCATACTATAGCTCTTTTACAAATGAAGAAACTACACCAGGGTTACAGATTCTTCCATTACCTCCTACTGTCAAATCACCTTCAGCTGCAAATGAAGTCATTTTATCTGGATCTGGGGGGCTACCTGACATGTTGCCTATAATCAGACAGAGACCTGGTTGGAAAGGACAAAAAAGAAAGTTTTTTCGAGGCAGAAGGCCCTTAAATAGAACTACAAATGAAT
This sequence comes from Lagocephalus sceleratus, assembly GCA_911728415.1. Lineage (NCBI taxonomy): Eukaryota > Metazoa > Chordata > Actinopteri > Tetraodontiformes > Tetraodontidae > Lagocephalus > Lagocephalus sceleratus. The sequence goes on from CAJVRN010000194.1 coordinate 8,186,120, forward strand.
CACAACCAAGTAAAACAATGAAACCTTCAGTCACTGCCACTAAAATGGAGACAACCATGCCCCCATATTGGACATATTCACACTACAAGCCCTCAAATAAACCAACAGATGTAAATTTATATGAGAAGATGTACTGGAGTAGCACTAACAGTACATTAGCCTATATTAAATCCAAGGTGCCTTTGATTCCTTCCACCACGTTAAATCCAACCACCACCACGTTGAGAGAAACTACTCTAAAGACCAAAGTTTATAACCCCAAACCACCAAATTTGAGTAAAACTGCTCAAACTCAAAGGCCACAAGTAAAGCGAATTAAACCTGTGAAGAGCGGTGTTCAAGAAACCAAGGAAACATCCCTTAGACTTGGAACAACGATGACCTTGACATCGGAACAAAAATATACCAGCACTCTCGCTACATACAATGTAACTGATGCCTACTCTAGTTTTAATGACCGTGTAAATGGGATTGAGGTGACAAGTTCTAGTATTCAAGACTCTGAAGTTACTACACAGCTTATGACAAATAAACCAAAGATAACTGGGGGCAACGCAGCCAGCTACACTATACTATCTCATTCAAATGCTTACCTGCCATGTGAGGCTGTTGGAAATCCTCATCCGACTATAAATTGGAGGCGTCTGCCATATGGTACAGGTATGTATGCAATAAATGTTTTTGCCATTTAGTAGATAGTTTAGAAAAACAGTATTATTTGATGCTTTAAATGCTTTTTGCAGTGGCTACCTGGAACAATTTTCTGTCTTTCTCTCTCCCAGGAAGCACTATTATCATAAAGGGGAAAATGGGAAAATATGAGGTGTTGCGTAATGGAACACTATCAATCCATAATACCAACATTAAAGACCGTGGTCAATATCTCTGTATGGCTGAAAATGACCACGGGACGGATAAGCTTCTCGTCACGCTTTCTGTGGTGGCCTACCCATCAAGAATCCTGGAGCCCAAAATACGTCAACTAAAGGTTCTCACAGGAAGTACTATAGAGATGACATGTAAAGCAGAGGGGCGGCCCACACCTGTGATATCCTGGATCCTTTCAAACCAAACCCAAGTTAGGGGTTTAAACACAGAGAGGGGTAGGGTATCATTAACTGCTCAAGGTGCCCTAGTTATTAAGGATATAGCCATGAATGACATAGGTAATTACAAATGCATTGCCAGTAATCAAGCTGGAGGTGATATTGCTACAGTCCAGCTGCATGTGGTGGCAGCAGCACCAGGTATTATGGAAGAGAAGCGGCAGCAGGTGAACATTGGGGTAAGTCAAAATTTATTGCTACCCTGCACTGCTCGTGGCAGTCCCCAGCCAACTATTCACTGGGTCCTCCATGATGGGTCACACCTGCAATCAAAGAGATTCACTGGGAGCACAAGAATATCGGTACATGATAATGGAACACTTCATATTAAGGATGTTACACAAGCAGACAGTGGGAAATATGAATGTATTGCTACCAGCTCTACAGGCTCTGAAAGAAGAGTTGTGACTCTAGTGGTTGAAAAGACAGTGTCTGCACCTCATATTGTAGAGATATCCCAGCGCAAGATGGAGTTATTCTTTGGTGACCAGCTGAGACTGAACTGTTCTGCTATAGGAGACCCTCAACCTAAAATTATGTGGAGGCTGCCCTCTAAAGTTATGGTGGACCAGGGGCACAGGTAATAAGTAAAGCATTTTTACTGCAGTATCATCTTTGAATCTATGGATGTTTAAATTGTGCTCATATTATTTATGTTTGCTAAAAACCTGCCAAAGATTTTTATCCAGAAAAGGAAAACAGTCTTATTTAGAGAATGTGGTTGACCTTTGTAAATTAGGTTGACCTGTGTAAATGATTTTATTATGTGTAAAAGGTGCTTCTCTTCATTCACCATGTTTTTCCATCTCCAGGATGGGGAGCAGAATCGAGGTCATGGATAATGGTACCCTTCTTGTTCATAGCATGACCGATAAGGAGGCTGGACATTATCTTTGTGTGGCCCGAAACAAAATTGGTGATGATGTCAAACTCATTAGGGTTAGCGTGTCAATGAAGCCAGCCAAGATAGAGCCTAAGCTGAATGAAAAGAAAGAGGTAACCTATGGAAATGACGTGAAGGTTGACTGCAAAGCCTCGGGAGCACCAAAGCCAGAGATTTCCTGGGGTTTACCAGATGGCACCATGGTCAGCAGCGCTTTTCAGGGTGATGTTAGCAGTAGGGGAGGACGGGCAAGGCGTTATACACTTTTTGATAATGGAACTCTCTACTTAAACCAGGTCAGTATTTGTATGTCATCCTCATAAACATAAGACATGTAAAAGAGAACATTATAAAGGGATATTTTGTGTCTTTGTCACGATTCACAGGTTAGTATTTCAGAGGAAGGAGACTACATCTGCTATGCGGAGAACCAGCTGGGCAAGGATGAGATGACTGTACATATCAGTGTGATGACTGTCACCCCAGTGATATATCCACCCAGCCAGACCTACGCCAGGGTCAAACCTGGAGGCAGCATTCGTTTTGACTGTGAGGCTGTTGGTGAACCCAAACCCAAGATCTTCTGGATGCTACCTAACAATGATGTAATTGCAGCATCTGACAAACGCTATCTTGTGCATGTCAATGGCTCTTTGGATATAAGGGATATAAGGGTTAGCGATACTGGGGAATATGTCTGTATGGCGCGCAATCCTGCTGGACAAAACAGAAAAGTCTATAAGCTTGATATAGATGGAAATCCACCAGTAATAAATGGCTACCATCGCAATAGGACTGTCATAAAAGATGTAGCAGCTAAATTCTCTCGGAAATTAATAGACTGTATGGCAGAGGGGAATCCCACTCCTAGCATCACTTGGATTATGCCTGACAACATCTTTCTGACAGCGCCATACTTTGGGAGCAGGATTAATGTGCACCACAATGGGACACTGGAGATTCGTAATGTGCGGCCAACTGATACAGCAGAGTTCATTTGCTTGGCAAGGAATGATGGAGGAGAGGCAGTAATGGTAGTGCAACTGGAGGTCACCGGACTGCTTCGGAGGCCAATCTTCAAAAACCCATTCAATGAACGGATTGTGTCTCAAATTGGGAAGACTATTATTCTGAACTGTTCAGCTGATGGACACCCATCACCAGATATTGTTTGGACTTTCCCTAATGGAACACGGTTTTATAATAAAGCTGACCATGGCTCTCATTTTCACATACAAAAGGATGGTTCTTTAGTTATCAGGCCTGGAAAAGAGGATGCTGGAAACTATCGGTGTGGTGCAAGGAATTACATGGGATACATAGAGAAACTAATCATTTTGGAAGTTGGCCAGAAGCCTTACATCCTGACAAGGCCAAGGGGAATCATACGGAGTATATCTGGGGAGCCTCTCTTTCTTCACTGTCTATCTGATGGAAGTCCCACACCCAAAATTTATTGGACCATTCCTGGTGGCCACACCCTGAGTCATCCTCAGATTATTGGCCGTCATCAGTTACTAGAAAATGGCACTCTAGTGGTTGAGGATACTACTTTACATGATCGAGGAAACTACATATGTCGAGCTCGTAATGATGCCGGTGAAGCAGTGATCATTGTTCCTGTTGTTATTATTGCTTACCCTCCAAGGATCACAATAGGGCCTCCACCCAATGTCAAAGCAACAAGGGGGACACCTCTCCAGCTCAGCTGTGCTGCCATTGGAATCCCCAAGCCGGAGATTACATGGGAGCTGCCTGATCGCTCAGTTTTATCATCAACACAACAAGGCCGTCCTATGGGTAGTGAACTGCTTCACCCTCAGGGCACGCTCATAATCCAGAGGCCTTCAGTTTCAGACACTGGGAGATATAAGTGTTTGGCAAAAAATTACCTGGGTATAGACTCAAAAGTTGCATATGTCCGTGTGCTGTGAAGAACAGAAAGAACATAGGTAGGCAGAATAACTGCCAGTAATGTTTTGCTGCATCTTCCTCAATGTGTTTGCCAAGGTGGCCTTAATAGAATATTATGATGAATGATCAAAATCGAAAAACTAATACAGCAATTTTGACTTTGTAAATGTGTGACAATAAATATCTTTGAATATGGTTTCAGAATATAGGCAATTCCTATCTGTAATCAAAGTAGCACATAAATAGCATAAAATGGTATTAGAAGTTCAAAGCTTTCTACCTTTTCTTTGATTATGTCATTGTCTTTCAAGTGGGATTTACCCTGATCAGCTACAACTGAAGGGCAACAGGTTATTCTGCATTTGTTAAAGAATTTAAGATTAACTAATGCATTAATTCCAAAAAGATTATTCAAAGTGCTGTTTATTTGTTTTATTTTGTATGGATGTTTTATATAAATGTGCTTTGCTTGTTTAACACTGGATACATTCATGTGGACTTGCATATTTTTTTTCCCACAATCTATGTTGTTAACAGAAAGGATTTATTGACTGAGTAGTTTTTATTAATTTGACGAGAAACAAAAACAGAAAAAGCAATATAAGTGTGTTATGTTGCAGACAAGAAATTGCAATCATTTTATAAATTATGCTAATCTATTTGTCTTTTTTGTAATATCCACCATCTATCAAAACAATAAGCTATAATAAAAAGGGTAACTCTTGTTATTGTGTTTTTATCTTCAAAGTAGATCAAAAAGGTGTGAAACACACATTAAGTGATATGTTCATTAAGATTAGATTACTTTTGTATAGAAAGGCAATAAGGAGTTTGAACCTTGCAGCGCAAGTGGAAACCATGAGAGGGTGAGACATATTTTTGGTGTGTGGTATGTATGCCATATTTAACTTGAACTGGTGTTGGAGCTCAGGAGAGTGCTGGCTTACAGCAGTACTTTGCTGTGGATTTATGGTGTACCTTTTGACTGAAATATATTGTAATATCAAAGCAGACCTGAGAGACCACTACACACAGTTACTCCTACAGTACAAAATCATATTTTAGTTCCTCTGCTGATGATGGAATTTCACACAGATGTAGTAAAATCCACACTTCCTTCTTTTAGCCACATGAAAAAAAGACTTAGTCTTTTACTTTAGTCTGGGCCTCTCACTATTTTCTGAATAATTCTTTAATTTTATGAGAAAGCTTAAAATCCAGGATTTCAAATTGCTAATATGAACCATTAAAAATAGCATGTTTTTGTTTGTTTAAAAAAAAAAAGTACATTACGTAAACATGTAAAAGTTGGATTTTTTTTTCCACTGTCTCCACTATCTCCTAGTGGTGGGTTGCATGGCCCTACTTCTAGGCCGAGTATTTGGGAAATGAAAACCATCAATGCTACAAACGATTAAATATTCCTTTTTACTTTCTTATATATGACATCACAGTAACCACAGTATGACATCACAGAAACAGACCATGATATAACTAATTAATCTATAAATATGACAAATGAGCATAAATACCACAAAAAATAATTAAGAAAATTATATACCTCAAAACACCAACGCTACTGTAGTTGGGGAAAAAAAAAGTTGACAAATTGACATCTTAATATGTTTCAAGACCAAGCTAATGCACTCCATACCCAGTTGGACTTTAGAAAGAGTTAATGATAGAGATGGCATCATATTTTGTATGTTTATTTTCTGTTACTGTGTGCAGTTAAAAAGCTACATTTATATTGTTTTTAAGTTTATGATTTATAAGAAAGTGTGGAATGTTATGATTCTTTCATTTAACAGCTCATTATCCACCACAGGTTATGTTGATATGACATAGTTCAATCAACATAAAAGATGAAAAAATAGACAAATAAAACTGTATTTATAGTACTTGTGTCTTATATTTAACATTTATAAACTTTATAGTACACAAAAGATCAAAATCCTAACAAAGATCAAAGCCTTAAAACTAGCCTTAATACTCTAATAATGGCCAAATTTATTAAACGAGTAATAGTAAAACAAACAAAGCTGCCGTTATTAATTGTGACCAAACTGATTTACAACTGATTACAATGCACACATTCAAGAATAGATTAGAAGGCAAAGAAAGCACTGAAAATATGCTCAATGAAACAAATGGGGCATTGTTTAAAGTGACATTAAATCAGGCGGATATTCAGAAAATGCATGCATATAGTGAAGACTTGGAAAAATGTCAAAACCGGGTCAAGCAGCTCTTTGCCCAGTTAGATCTTAAGGAACAGGTGGAACAAAATCTGACTGCCAGGATAACCAGGCAGCAAGAAGATTTTGAAGACCTGCAGGTAGTGCTGAACAGTGTGAAGATCAATGAGGCATTACTCAAAGGACAGGTGGACGGTCTTTCTAATGAGGTTTCCCATCTTTCAAGCTTGAAAAACAGCCTTTTGGAAGACAATCAACATCTAAAAGATAAATTAAATGAGGTTCAGCATCGCTGTAAAAAGATAACTGAAAAGCATTGTAATTCTAAAAAAACTTACCCTGAAACACTGTCAGAGGCTCGTGTAGTGATAAAAGCCTGGCAGCAGCTGGACAGAGTCAATCAATCACTCGAGGAAAGAAATAACAATCTAAAAGTTGAAAGGTCCCAGCTACAGCTACAGAAGCAGCAAATTCAAGAAGAAAAAGACAGTATGCGGCAGAAACTTCAGGATCTGCACGAAAGAGAAAAAAGAATGCTGGATGACAACAATGTTTTGACAGGTAAAGTAGCAAGATTTCAGTCAACGACAGAACAACAAAAACTAGACACCAAAAGGCTGATAGCAGCATTAAAAATATCACAGGACAAAGAGAAAGTTTTGACTCATGAAGTTGAGGAACTCAATGCCAAAGTAGCTCATTTGAGCACAGAGGCTGAAACAAGAAAGGAACATCTGGGGCACCTGGAACTGGCTTTAATGACACACAAGGCCAATGAGGTGCTTCTAAAGGAGACAATCACAGATCTGACAAAGAAACTGCACATCTCTGAGTCTTTGATTAAGGAACATAAAGAAAATATCAGTGAGCTGAAGTCTTCAGTCCACAAAGCTGAGTGTTCCGCATCCATGTACTCCAATAAGTTGGATGAATCTAAACACGTTAATGCTAATTTGCTCTCAGACTTTATGGGACAGAGAAGAGTGTTGGAGGAACTGAGGGAAACAAACAAAAGCCTCTGTGAGGACATCCGTAGGAAAGAGGCTAACATTGCTTCGCTTCTATCTCACATCAAGCAAAAGGAGGCTGAAAACACACAGTTGCTGGAGAATGTTCAGAATGTGCAGGAAGATAACAATAACTTGAGGGAAAAAAGTGTGGCCCTGCATGCAACTAAGAGCCAGTCTTTGATAGAAGAGATTGAACATTTAAGGGAGGAATTGCAGAGGTCTCAGGACAAAGAGAAACGTCTGACTGGAATAAATGAAAATCTAACGGCCAAAGTGGACCAACTCACCTCTGTGCTCTATGCGAAAGACACAGATATTGGTCTTCTGAAATCAGAACTGCAGTCTTCCCAAACCAGTGCAATTGTCCTCAGTGACAGGCTAGGCACTTTTAACTCAATAAAGCAGACGGATGAAAATGAGTTGCGGCAACTTCAAACTGACTTGCAAGACGCTGAATGTGAAGCGAGCAGGCAGTCGCAAATGCTCAAGAAAAGGGAGGACTTAATCTTGGAAATGCAGGAAGACAAAATAAAGCTTACCACCATGGTCTGGGACCTGGAGGAAGCCAATAGGCTTCTGAAAGCCAAGAAAGAAGAACTACAGTCTGAGGTGGAAGAAACACTTGCGGAGAATCACAGTCTGCTTCAGGAGGTTCACAACCTTCGCAATACTGAAAAACAACTGACTCAGCAGAACAAAAATTTGAATGATCAGATGATCCAGGTGCAATCTCTGGCAGATGTACAGCACCAAAGTTCCAGATCTCTGCTCGGATCATTGGAAGACTGTCAGGCCGCCAAGGAGGTTGTAAATGAACAGATTTACAGTCTCCAGCAACAACTGGAAGAGGAAAGACAAAAGAATAGGAATTCATCCCAGGAATATCAGCAAACATCGAGTGACCCTTTTGCTCAGAGCAGCTTCATGAATCAGCCACTGGAAGTGCATGAAGGCCCGCTCTCTATGCTTCAGGACCACTTATCCAGAGACGACACTTGGGACTTAATTGAGGAGCAGAGAGCAGACATATGTGACAACATTAGAGCTTTAGAGCAAACCCTCTGTGACATTACATCAAATCAGGATACCGAGCAAAGTATCTTGGAGATATTACCTGAAGAACAGGGACAGATGAACTTCACAGAGATACAACTTCATGAGCAGACAGAGGAGCAACTCCAAGACATTCATCTTGAGGAGCTGGCAGAGATTAAATATGATGCTCTGACAAGTGAAAGGCTCCCGCAGATGAGACTTGAACAGCAGACAGATCTGGATCACCAAGGTGCCATATCTGAAGAACCTTTAGAAGATCACCCTGAAAGACAGTCATTTACAGCACTAGGACTTTTGCGGAAAATTGCAGAGTTAAATGTTTATTTTTGCCTAAGTATAGCTGCACTTCTGTTCTATTCTGCCCTAAAAATAAAATTTGACGAACCTTAACCATGATACAGAAAGTCACCATTAAGCAGCAGACAGAGCCAGATCTCCAGCTGCATGTGCGCATATGCTCTTCTCGCCAGGGTTCCAATGTCATTAACCAATACGCACAGCAGCGTCGAGATTAGCCGCCGCTAACGCCGACCAGCGGAGAAAGCCTCGTCGGTTCACCTCTCACGACCGCGTCCGTTCACCCGATCATTTGAACACCACAGCGGGTGACCGGAGCCATGCTGAGAGGACCAGAACTCTCGTTCTGCACGGCTGCAGCTCCACCGGACCAACGACCGCCGCTCATGCGCACACGCACGGCCTCGAGCCCCGCCCCTACCTGTTCCACACCCACAGCCCTGACGACAAAGGTGAACTAAATACGCTTAACAAATGGAACTGAAGGTTTGGTTGGTTTTCTTGTTTTGTTTGTTTGTTTGTTTTTGGCAGCAAATAAAGCCCACGTGAAGCACACAACGTCCGAGTTTAAGTGTGTCTGTTCATGATGGAAGCTCTCTGCAGCTCCTTGAGTCAGTGTCTTGTCTTAATGCATTTTAAATCTTATCTTTTAAATCTTATCTTTTGTTGTCAGGGGTAAACAAAGGGAACGACGACTGGATGTTCCACCAAGTGTAGAAAGACAGTGAACGAGGTTGGGAGGGTGACAGAAGTCCAAGCAGAACTGATTTTAACGTTTTTCTGTCGGCCGTTCGACCACCATTTCATCAGAGCTAATTTCATGATTGTCCATGGTTAACTTGCATTTCTTAGCAGATATTAAAATCTGTTTTAAGTACCTTCCAACTCCCTTAAGCCCATTATAGTTGTATGAATATTTGTGGTGAAGCTGAATAAGTAGGAGAGGAAATAGAAAAATGAAAAATTGAGTAAGTGGTGTAATTAAATTGTGACATCCATTTATGGCGGTTGCAAACAACTTTGTTTTATGATTTATAGGATATGTTCTCATTATCTTTAGGGTCTGTTAATATGAGGTAGATACACATACATTTCTAAATTCCAATGAAAAGGGGGGAAAACAGTCAAGTCAATTAAAAGTTTATTTATACTACTTGCATCTTATATTTAAGACAAAAACGTTATAGTACACAAAATGTGAAAGCATTAACCCATTCAATGACCAAAGCCTTGTATTGAACAAAATTTAACTAATTAATGAGGCACTGGTTATCATACCAGACAATACTCAGTAAATATATGCCATTATTGAACATATGGAAGAATTGATTTTGATTGAGGAAAATAAAAACCTCCCCGCTCAGATGACTGAAAGGAAATCTCTCAAAGAGGAACACTGCAGTGAGGTGTTACCCAGAGGACAGCTGGAGAGTATTTCCGAAGAAGTTTCCGAACTTTCAGGCCTTATGGAAGACAATCAACAGCTCGAGAACAAAATAAATGAAGTTGAGCTGCAAATGCAGCAAATTCAGGAAGAAGATAGTATGCCGCAGCCACTTCACAATCTACATGAAACAGAAAAAAGAATGCTGGATGTGAATAATGTTTTGACGGGTAAAGTGGCCAAATTTCAGTTGTTTAAAACACGACTAAAACTAGACACCAAAAGGCTGAGAGCAGTATTTGAAAAAGCAGAGGACAGAGAGAATGCTTTGAATCATGCAGTTGAGGAACTCAATGCCAAGGTAGCTTATTTGACCAAAGAGGCTGAAACAAGAAAGGAACAACTGGAGCAAATGGAAATGGCTTTAACAAGGCGCGAGGAAAACAAGATGCTTCTAAATGAGACGATCAGAGATCTGACCGAGAAACTGCGCATCTCTGTCTCTCAGAACAAGGAATATGAAGAATATATCAAGACGCTTAAGTCTTCCTTGCACAATGCTGAGTATTCTGCTTTCATGTACTCCGAGAAGCTGGAGGACCATAGACAAATGAACACTAATTTGCATTCAGATGTTAGCAGACAGACAAGAGTGTTGGAGGAAGTGGGGGAAACAAACAAAATGTCTCATGATAAAATCCATAATCTTGTATTTCATGGGAGTCCAAGAGAGGTGGAAAATGAAGAATTGCTGAAGAATTATGAAATTGCGACGCTAAGTCAAACTACCTTGAAGAAAAGTGTAGCCATGGTTGAATTATTGAGAGAGCAAGTTGGACATTTGAGGAAAGAATTGGAGAAGTTCAAAGAGGAACATCCAATTGAACTAAATGAGAATCTCACTGCTAAAATGGACCAACCTGTTACCTCTTGTTTGCAAACCAAGAAAGTTAAGCTACCACATATGACTGAAAAAGAACTGACTGAAGAGAACATAAGGCTTCATGATCAGCTGACTCAGCAGCAGTGTTTGGCAGATGTACAGCACCAAGACTGTCAGGCCACCAAGAAGATTGTAAATGAACACGTTTACAGTCTCCAGAAACAACGGAAAAAGGTGAGACAAAAGAATAGGAATTCATCCCAGGAATATCAGCAAACATCGAGTGACCCTTTTGGTCAGAACAGCTTCATGAATCAGCCACTGGAAGTGCATGAAGGCCCGCTTTCTATGATTCAGGATGATGATCACTTATCCAGAGACGAAACTTGGGACTTAATTGAGGAGCAGAGAGCAGAAAGATGTGACGACATTAGAGCTTTAGAGCAAACTGAGGTCACCCTCTGTGACGTCACATCAAATCAGGATACCAAGCAAAGTATCTTGGAGATATTACCTGAAGAACAGGGACGGAAGAACTTCAGAGATACAACTTCATGAGCAGACAGAGGAGCAACTCCAAGACATTCATCTTGAGGAGCTGGCAGAGAGGGAGCGCTGTTGTGGAGTTCAGCTCCCAGAAAATCTCCAAATTACATATGATGAGCTGACAAGTGAAAGGCTACCGCAGACGAGACTTGAACAGCAGACAGATCTGGATCACCAAGGTGCCATATCTGAAGAACCTTTAGAAGATCACCCTGAAAGAGTCATTTACAGCACTAGGACTTTTGCGGAAAATTGTGGTGTTAAATGTTTGTGTTTTCCTAACTATAGCTGCACTTCTGTTCTATTCTGCCCTAAGAATAAAATTCAACTAACCTTAACAATGATACAGAAAGTCACCATTAAGCAGCTGTTACGCCCCAGTAGATAGGATTGAGAAATGCAAAAAGGCAGAATTATTGATAGTAGCAAGTGTGTTTAATATTCAAGTTCCTTACAGTGCAAAAAAAGCAGAGCTCAAACGGTTGCTGTGTGCCAAGTTGCTGGAGCAGGGCATTCTCCCCAAACCAGCTGCCAAGGCCGCCGTGAGTGACGTGGCAGACGATGCACCGATGGCCGAGATGAAAGCGGGGGAGGTCGCTCCCAAACTCTCCGACGGTGTGGAGTCTCAGCTGGTCACAGATCCTCTGGTGGGTCCAGGTATGACCACGGAGAACCTCCGTATCACCTTGCAAATAAAAGAGGCAGAGGCACGGAGTAAACAGCTGGAGGTGCAAGCAATGCATCTGCGCATCAGGGCGCTCGAGTTGGAGAAACAGGCTCCTGTAGCTTCCTCACCTGTTGCCTTTCCTAGCCATAGCCCTGGTTCTGCTCCTAATTTTGATATCAGGAAACACATTGCATTAGTTCCGCCATTTTGTGAGTCTGAGGTGGACTCTTATTTTAGCGCTTTTGAGCGGATAGCTGCGGCATTAAGTTGGCCTATGGAGTTCTGGTCACTTCTTCTCCAGTGCAAGCTAGTGGGGAAAGCCCAAGAGGTCAGTACTAGCCTATCAATTGAAGATAGCCTGGATTATGATAAAAAAAAGGTGGTTCTACAGGCTTATGAGCTTGTTCCAGAAGCATACCGGCAAAAGTTTAGAAAAAGTGAAAAAACTACCAATCAGACTTATGTTGAGTTTGCACGTGACAAGAGTGTGTTGTTTGATAAATGGTGTCAATCATGTAATGTTGGTTCGGTGGCAGACATGCGAGAGCTAATGTTGCTGCAAGAGTTCAAAAACTGTTTGCCAGACCGCATAAATGTTTACCTAAATGAACAAAAGGTGTCCTAATAGTAAGGTAAGATCTCGAACCAAAAAAAGAAGAGAAACAAAAGACAGGCAACTCACCTACTTAAGCTAACAAAAAAACAGGAGAAAACGATACAACGAAAATGGCGGCCCACCCCTACTGCTCTCGATTACCGAACAAACAAAAGAACCCATACACTGAGGCACCCTCAAGGCTGGTTGGAGTTTGGGGAACGATGAGCACCACGCCTGTTGTCCCTGCTGTCCCCCAGACTGCCACCATCTTGGCCTCCTTTATTTCCCATGGGCCCCAGCTGCAGCCAAACCTGGAGCTGGAAGATCCACCTGCCAATCAGGGTGATGCCGCAGCACGTCCTCATTTGACTACCTGATTGGCAGGGGAGGAAAACACAGGGCACAGACAACAGACAGCAGTGCACAAACGAAAACACACACGTAACATACATACAGAGCCAGATCTCCAGGGAGATGCCATATCTGAAGAACCTTTAGAATAAAAATCTGTAAGACCGATCTTTACCAGACATCAATGTATTAGCAAAATGATGAAAGCATGGTTTTACTTTTCCCCAAGTGTAAGTATAATTCTGGCCTCCACTGTTCTGCAATCATATTTCAAATACACTGTGAGGTAACAGCATAAATATGAACACTACTCACCAATGTGTCTGTTCCTATTGTTGTTAATATTAAAATGTTGTTTTTTACATCTGTCCCCTTTCATTTATGAATTCATTAGTTGCCCAGGTCTGCAGAAATTATATTACTTACATTTTTCTTCCTTAAAGCTTTTTTTGCTTTCTCTTTTTAAATTCAGATTTAACTTAAAGAATTATGTTAGTGATGCCTCCCTGTTCTATGCATCTGTCACTCTGTACCAAGTTAAAACAGTATATACGGCACAAATTTAGTTTACATTTGCCAATGAAAATGCCAGAATTATCAAACTGGAGAACATGTTAGACCCAACTACATCTTTTACCAGCAGAAACTGGGGGCTATTAGCTATTTGTGCTGTCACATATGGGACACAGATATACCAGATCTCACCCTAAACTGCACACAAGAGGGCACCAGTGGGAAAAGAAACTCAACACTGTGAAAAAACAGACCAGCAAGGCCATAAATAAGACAGTGACAGCCACAAACAAACCTCTGGAGGGGACCTCCCTGAATGCTTCTCTCTGTGTGGTACAAGGTCCTTTTACAGGGTCTTTCCTACCTGTCTGTGATAAGGTTATCAACCACTGACTGACTGTGGGGGGTCAGAGGTCACTATACCATGCCCTCAACAGACTCAACATTTTAACATGTTGTTTGCCTTCAGAGAAATATATTTTTGAATATAGTTTTGTCATCTTCACATTTGATTGAGCTATTTTTACCACAATAGCATGGTTACAATACAGGAAGTACCCCATGATTATGTTTCACAATGTTCACTCTGCCAGTCTATTATCATCACAGATTCAGTGAAGAGTGAAAGTGTTGATGAATGTTGATTTAAGTTCACGGGGTGAATCACACACTCCTCTGAGTGTGTGTGTGTGTGTGTGTGTGTGTGTGTGTGTGTGTGTGTGTGTGTGTGTGTGTGTGTGTGTTCTCAGAGGAGTGTGTGGGAGTGTGTGTGCTGAGAATGAGGAGGGAGCTTGCTGGGATTTAAATGGAAAGTCAGTCAAATATTGAGTTACTCTTCTTGCTTGCATCTCTCATTCCCGTCTTCCTGCCTGTCTGAGAGGGAACTGAGGATGACTGGTTTTATGAATAGGAATCCTCGGAGTTCATCCACATGTCTGTTTGTTTGTGCAGTTAAGTATTAATCTATGAACACACTTAAAAATAAATGCTTTATTTTGGACTTCAATGCTGCTACTCCACAAACTGGTTTCCCTAAGGAACATCTATTCATACACTCCAGATTTCATTTAATAGAAGAAAAGTAGTTACTGTATGTAAATATTCATCCTTAAGTCACCACCACTCTTGTGGAGGCTGTTCAACTTGTGTTGTTTTGATATGATTAAATAAAATCAATGACAATAATAACAGGAAAATGTGTGTTGTTTCTAATACTCCCTCCTGCATGACATCTATCCCTCTCAAAGCTCTGTAATCTTGACAGTCAAAGCCTTGCACTTCCACACCATAGTATATTTGGTGCTTTCTTTGTTTTACATTATCTTTTAGAAATACTCAAATGTGCACATTTGAGTATTTCTAAAAGATATACTCAAATGTGCTGATTTGTAGTCAAAGCTCTACAAATCAGCATTTTGGTGCTGATGAACACCACTGATCAGTGGGTATTTGACCATGGATAGCTCTGAAAATAAAGACCTAGGATAAATTCTTTAGTTAAGGTGAGGCATGACAGGTGAAGGGGGGAAATGACTGGCACTTTATATTGCATCGATAATACTTTAATGATGTCAGTCACAATGACTACAGCGCTGTAGTTTGCCTTAGCTGTAGTCTTGATGACTAGATAGTTAATTAATGTTAAAATGTGTTGAGAAGAGCAACACTGACTGTAAGGCCAGCACTAACCACAGGAAGACCTGTGCTGATGAAGCCAGAGGTTTAGAAGCAAACAGAGAGAAAACACAGGAAGTAGACAGATGAGAACTGAGCAGAGTGACGTGCAGACTGAAAAGCATTAAGCTAAAAAGCAGAACCTTTAGCCGTCAAGTTCTCTCTGAGAACTTCTGCACATTGTAGCCCTGATCAAATCCAGATGTGCTGAGTTTGCAGCTGTGGGAAATGTGAGTTTGATGGTGAGGAAAGTGGCCTCAGCTTTCCCCAGGTTTAGACTCTATTACACACATATCAACAATCGAGGAAACAACACAAAGAGAGATTCAGACAACCTTTTGTTTGGGAAGTGAATGCTGCTGACACTGACTGGCACGGTGCAGACAGGAAGTCGAAAATAAAGGGAAGGATGGCAGCTGGCTCGTGATAAAGACCAATTCAGACAGCAACACTTATATCAACATGCATTGTTTTTTGAAGATTTTTGTATATCGGAAATGTTCAAAATCCTTTTTTGATCACTCCATGCATTGCCTAATACTTTTAACAGCCCTTTCTTGTCACATGTTCAACAATAAAATATTGTGGAATTGTGTTTGTGAATGGCATGCAAGACAGATCCATCTGTTAAAACAGATACATGATGCATTTTTTTGGAGTACTGATGCTCTGATCCAAACTCGTGTCCACACTGATGCTTTGTAATGTCAAAGTAAACAAGCTGTTTGAGGATAGGAGGTGGAGGCTGCAGAAAGAACTCCAACAGACAAAACACTGTTATACACAGTGAACAGTGTCCTGGAGACATCCGCTAAAACAACCTGCAAATGCCATGAGTTCGGGAAAACCATCAAAACACAACCAGAAGTCAGTTACTGGGAAACCTAAAGGACTGAAACATCTGTTGAACTGCTGCCTGGTTGTAAGCTAACTGGATCTACAGACTCTGCATTGGCAGAGGTGTTTAGGGAGGCAGCAGAATGAGGTTAAAAACCTTGAGATCTTTCCTATCTGTTGCACTGCCTGTTGCGATAAGCGTTACGTTGTTACGAGTATGGTCATGAAACAGATGAATCGACCTTTGTCCCGTCTCTTAATATAGACCCAATAATGCTGTCTGGAGCCTGTCCTCATGACAGGAAAAGAAAGGAGAAGGAAAAGAGAAAGTGCTTTGCTTTCATAACACCATGAGTGGAGGGGAGTTTGAGCCATTGTCAACATCTCACAACACCACCGGATACAAACCTCAACCAAAGGAGGTGAGACCCGAACGAGGGCTTTGATGTCCATTCCACTGGAACTTTGAAAGGTCAGTCCGTATCGTGTGCATGTCATAAATGATGTTACGACGCTTCTATTTTTAGTTTCAGGGCAATGACTCTTCTTTCTGTGTATTCTTTAGACATGGTGATGGAGGGAAACACCACTTTCCCCTCGTTCTCTGCCAACCACAGCCACACTAGCAACTGCTCCCGGGACAACGTGCTGAAGACGGTGGTTTTTCCCGTTCTGTACTCTATCCTCTTCCTGCTTTGCCTGTCCCTCAACACCTTGGCTGCGTGGGTCTTCTTCAGCATCCCCTCTAAATCCCACTTCATCGTATACCTGAAGAATATCGTTGTTGCAGACATCGTCATGACACTCACCTTCCCCTTCAAGGTTTGATGATGGATGGATGTTGGATGGACGGACAGATAGACAGAGAGACAGGAATGGATTGATGGATAGATGTATGGATGGATGGATGGATGGACAGATGCATGGATGGATGGGTCTTTTTTGGTATACATTCTTAATTTGTCTTTGTTATTTGGATAGACTGTCTTAGATAGACAGACAGACAGATAGATAGACAGATAGATAGATAGATAGATAGATAGATAGATAGATAGATAGATAGATAGATAGACTGACAGACAGATAGAAAGATGGAAGAATCAAACTAAAAGCTGTTTCTGCAGGTTTTGTCTGATTCCAACATGGCTTCCACTTCCCTGCGTGTTTTTGTGTGCCGGGTGTCCTCGGTGCTCTTCTACCTCACCATGTACATCAGCATCCTCTTCTTTGGCCTCATCAGCATCGACCGCTGCAGGAAGACCCTCCAGCCCTTCAAAGGCACCAACACGGCACGGCTGGCCCGGCGGAAGCTCCTCTCAGCCGCCGTCTGGGTCTTCCTGCTGGCCCTGTGCCTGCCCAACGTGATCCTCACCAACAAAGTCCCCAGCTCGCCATATTTCAAATGCAGCGACCTGAAGACAGACGGCGGGCTGCGCTGGCACGAGGTGGTCAACCACGTGTGTCAGGTGGTGTTCTGGGGCAACCTGGTGACAGTGATCATCTGTTACACCCTGATCACCAGAGAGCTGTACAGGTCTTACTCCCGGACCCGTGTGGCCGGGAGGCAGGCCAGGAGGCCGATGAACGCCAACGTCTTCCTGGTCCTGGCAGTCTTCTTTGTGTGCTTCGTGCCCTTTCACTTTGCCCGCGTGCCGTACACCATGAGCCAGACCCGAGGGCTCCTGTTCCACTGTCAGCTCAAGCTCTTCTTTTTCCAGCTGAAGGAAAGCACGCTTTTCCTGTCCTCCTTAAACTCCCTCTTGGATCCCCTCATCTACTTCTTCCTGTGCAGGTCTTTCAGGACCACTCTGTTCAAGGCCCTGCGGCTGTCTCCTGGTACCTGCAGCTGGCTGATTAGCAGTGAGTCAGACACGAGTGGCACCCCGCTGAGAAACTCCCACGTCTGCAAATGACCACTATCTGCATAGGCTATATGATTAAACTAATGAGAAAGATTCTAATGTGTTGGTCCTGACTGACCCCCGTTTGTCCCAGTCTTGTGAAAAAATAAATGTGAATATATTTTATCCTCCAAAGACCCGACCTCTTTTTTGGTATACGTTCTTAACTTGTCTTTGTTACTTGGGATTACTGGGACCTGATAAATGTATATCAGGTCCCAGTTAAATATATATATAAACTGAGCATTTTGACATGGTGTGCTTTTTGTGGAAAATGATGTCCACATACGGGGACACTCGGTCTAAATTTGTAGTAACATAATGTTTAATTCTTTGCTTCATGCTTTTAAAAAAAAAAGTGTCTTTTCTGTTCCCTATTTCAGCTAAACTATTTTAGAAGTTCCTTTTCTTAGGTCCCAAGGCCACTATAAAACAAATATGGTGCATTTACTAAGAAATTAAATGGAAATGCATGTGCATCTGCAGTTTTTGCATAGAAATATGGACAGATAGATATTATTACAGCTCAACTGCAACCAGAAATGTTCAAAGAGATCAATGATCAGGAACCTTTAGATGACAAGAAACACCCCCCCAGAGTTGAGGCGTGGCTTGGAGCAAAGATGTTCGTGTCATGGCAACCAGCAAGCCCACATCATTCAAAGAATGTGCAATGGACCGAAGTGAAAAATAAATCCATCTTTGTCATGCAGCCTTTTGCAAACAGTGTCCTGGAACTCCCAACAGTCCTTGAATGGGTTCTGGGAGTTTCCCAGCAAGAAATTATTTATCACTACTCAACTGGATATCTGAAAGTTACTCCCCCCAACCCCCCAGATGGGGTCAGTTGCATAACAACTAACAATTTCATAACATCCATGTCAGTTTACGCAGCTGGGGTGCATTCAAATGACCTGGTGAGGCATTTAAAACCAAATCACAGCGTCAAACATTTTTGAAGCTAATGACAGACGCAAAGTCAGCCCAGGCCACGTTAGAAGCTGCTTTTCAAATTTGTGAGCTGAGAGTCACTCACCACAACCCAGCAAAATTTGCACAACTGGCTGCAGTTAATGCAATCTGATTTGCAAATATGTCAGATTGGTGTTCAGACCTGATTGTGGGTCTGCTCTGCAACAAATTGCTGCTCTCATTTCATATCTGCTGAACGCAGATGTAAATCACTCAAGGGTCTGAAAGGCTTCTGAAAAGATTTTCTTTCTGTGAGAGCACCAAATATTTTATGATTCTCCTGGTAAAAATCCAGCTGGAGTATTAGAGCTGGCTGTGTTTAATCTGTGTCGCCCTGTAAAGTCAACAATTGCTTGAAAATCTGGTAACAGCTTTTTAAGAAAAGGAGATATAGAAATATGTTTCTTTAGCATCCCTCTTTATGTTTTGGAGTGGCACATTGAGTGTTTTGCCTCATTTTGCATTAATGGTCCCCTCAAGTGTGTGCTCGTTCGTCTGCTGCCTCTAAACAAGTTGCATTGTGGCTCCCTCTAGCGTCCAAATGAAGACAACAACAATCTCTTCTTAATTTAAACTTCGATTTTCAGTTTTTTTATTGCAGATAAAGTCTCGTTGTTTGCCTATTGAAACGTAGCCATAACTTAATTTCTTTTAAATGCCCTTTCTAAATATTTATGTTCTTTGAAACAGTGCAATCTTATACTATTATAAATATGCAGCTCTTATTTTACAATTATCATAAAACTCAAATTCTGCCACTTGAAAGTTTAACCAGCTACATAAACTATTCATTGCTTTATATGAGCTCAACTTTGGAGTTTCTTCGTGATTTACAAAGTCAGAAACATTGTTTCTACATCATTAAGGACATTTTGCCTAAAATGCTTTGACTGCAAACAGACAGAGCAAACAGGTTGGTGTCATTCTCATTCAAATTAAATCAAATGCATGCGTGCTTAGTTAACCGCCTTCCTTCATAATGGTGTTGAAATCCAACCTCAGCTGGACACACACAAAATACATTTTCCTGTTGGCTCATTTGTTTATTAAATCTGGATCTCCTTCTGCAGACCTGTATGCAAACTGCTAAACTAGCTAAACTTACCAACCAATAAATGATACAATAAAGTTAAATGCACCTTTGTTACTACAGTGTATGTGTGTGGGGGGTGTTACTTGCTAAACCCACCAAGCTGGATGAAGGTCGATCCAGGCAGTGATGGTCAGGTCCAGATCAGGTGTATGCTGAGGACCAGAGGCCTTTAAGATCCTTTTAGCTTCTTTACTCCAGTGGTGGATGACTTGGATTTGGCTGAGGACAAGAGTTTTTCCTATGTTTTGCATATGCCCTGATAAAGTGCCGCTCTGAGCAAAGAGGAAAAGTTGATTTGTTTTGTAGGAAAATCAGTTTCAGAGTTTCATAAACACCTTGAATGTCGGAGCCGCACGCTTCCAATTCTGCAGGGCTTGGATGAGCAGCGGGTCATCAACTGTAAGTTATTAATTAACAGCATTTCCCATCAGGAATAGCTCAGTGTGTAATATATTTGTGCATTCAATTCATGCAAATTATGACAAAAGAAGTATGAAAGAAGTATAGAGAGATGTTACTAAAACAAGTACAGATTCAATATCACAGGCAATATTCCTCAATTACAGAAATAGAAGAAAAATAAAAACACTATCTGCTTGAATTTCTGTCTGGGGTGAAAAGAAAAATGTGATTTTTTTTAACCTTGCATAAAAAATGTGACGTGTATAAAATGGGCTTTTGCTTTGTTTAGCATGCCATCCTGACTGAATCCATCAATCCACACTTGAATATGGACATTCACGGTGAGCCAAATCATTGAAAAGCTTTACCAAAAGTATGCCAATTCGATTCTGTCGACTTTTTGTTTTATTTTGATTATTATCTAAACACCAACGACCCTTTCCTATTCTTATCAGGACATTGTCTTAAGTTTGAGCTGAGGGTTTTAAAATGGTTTTCTCCTTAAGGAACCAAGCTGCCGCCCAACCAAACATCTGGCGTTGACATTGAGTGCCAAGGTTTCATTTACCACCAGAACATAGTCCCCATTCTCTACTTCATGATGTTCCCCATGTCGCTGGTGCTCAACGGCGTGGCGGCCTGGGTCTCCCTGCACCTCAAATCCACCTCCACCTTCATCGTGTACCTGAAAAACGTCATCGCGGCCGATATGCTCATGACCTTGATCATGCCCATCGACGCCGCCGCCGAACTGAACGAGCAATTCCGAACAGTCCTGGTTCTGTCCTGCTACATCAGCCCTGTTTTCTACAGCGCGCAGTACACCTGCATCACCCTGCTGGGGTTAATAAGCCTGGACCGATTCTTTAAGATCGTGATGCCGGGCAGCCTGAGCCTCGCTCACAACCTGACCTTCAGCAAAGTGCTCTCGGGCTCAGTCTGGGTAGCGCTCTTTTGTTCCACAGCGCTTCCCAATATCGTTTTGAGCAACAAGCCCATAGTTGATCTGGCACAGATCAACTCCTGCATGGATCTGAAAGAGCAGCCTGGACTGGAATTCCACGAACAGCTCATCATTTACTTGAACGGGTACTTCTGGTTCGTTAGCGTGGTCATCGCCGCTTGCTACATCTGCATCACAAACAAAGTCATCCAGTCCTATCGCAACTCGGGCAGCACGAACAACCAAGGAAAGCAGAGGATCAAACTTCGCGTTTTCCTGGTGGTCGTGGTGTTCTTCCTGTCGTTCGGCCCGTACCACCTGATCAGGATACCCTACACCGTCCAGCAGGTCAACGTCACTGCGCAAAACTACTGCTCCTACGTCATCGCCAAATTCTTCAAGGACTTCAGCCTGTGGTTCGCCACCACTAACATCTGCATGAACCCGCTGCTGTACATCTTCCTGTGCCACGAGTTCAAGGACAAGCTGCTGTCTATGATGGACAAGCTCTTCATGTCCTGCCGCTTCGCCCCAGACTGCGCCACGGGACAGTGTCGACTCCAGTCAGTATAGAGTCATAAGGAGCGAGGCCGCTCCATCCTCCTCATTGGCAACAACACGGAACCAGTCCCGACTATATGTTACTATCAAACAGATTAGCTCGCAGCTTTACCCCTTCCTCATTTTGTGCAGTAGTTTTATATTTTTTTAGCTCTGCTTTCAGAAGTCTGTGCCCATGTGATGCCTTGATTTGCACTTGTCTTAAATGTGTCATATTATGATTTTTTTCTGCAAGTTAACCTGGTTCCTTGATGTTCAAATTAAATGTTAATCATGGTCTTTGATATAAAAAACAAAGCATTGAGAACAGTCGGACTATACACACACCAGTTTGACTGATGTTGAGCTCCATCCACAGACTGCACTTGCCCCACTCACTAACACACTTTGTCCCGCCCATCTCTTCTCTTAGTGCGGGGGAGGGGGCTTGAGGACAGCTTCATGGAGGCGGATCCTTGCAAAGGTAGTTGTGGTTGTATGGGAGGAGATACCCAGCACGAGGGCAGGATTATGCATGCCAACTGTTATGTAACAGGAGGGCGGAAGTGCAAAACAGACCACATTGACAGGCTACGGCAGTTTACTGAATTGGCTGCCTTAAGGGTGTTTTAGTTTGAAAATACAACACTTTTTCTACTTGTATATACCTGTACGTTTTTTTTTACTTAATAATAATATTGATGCTGGGCTGTCTTAAAAGTTTAGATTTCACTAAAATAATAAATTAACTGAAGTTGTAGAATGAAACGTGTGATCAGCTCACCAGTAAACACAAAGCTGCCGTGGAGGCTGTGGAGGGAGGAGCATGCCCCTCAGATGAGACAGCACAGACAAAAGACTTTGAGGACGATAACATTAGGCTGGTGGACAACTAGAGCAGGGAGGGAGGAAGGAAGAAAGGAAGGAAGGAAGGAAGGAAGGAAGGAGAGGGTCTTTTCACCCAGAGGAAGACTGCAATTGGGATTGTAACCACACAGCTGCACAATAGCTCCAGAGGCCAGCCCCTGTAAGATTAACACACACACACACACACACACACACACACACACACACACACACACACACACACACACACGCACACACGCTCACAGAGAGAGGAAGGTAACAAGCCTGGAGCTTCTTTCAGCGAAAGCAGTTTTTTTCTCAACTGATAAAAATAATGAAGCCACATTTGCTTCATTTAAAGTTTCTGTTTCATTTCCTTTTTTGGGAGAAGCACTTGCACTTTGTTTTCTTCTGAAATAAGGAATTTTACATCATTCCATCCGCAATTCTTCAACTGTCACACGGTCTCAGATGAGACCTGAGGAGGTAAGGTAAGGAGGTAAGGACTCAAGAACCTTTAAAATAACATTTCAACTACATCTGTAAAGGCCTTTAGAAGAGCTTTAGAGAGTAGAAGTAATTGTAGGTTTTTATTTAGCTCTATTAAAAATGCTCCATTAACATAGATAGAGTAAGAGTGTGTGTATGTGTGTGTGTGCTTATGTGTGGGTGTGTGTGGGTGGGTGGGTGTGTGTGAAATGTGCTGAACAGTCTCACCTCCTCCTGGTTGCTGTCCACCCCCCCTCCAGAAGATCAGAAGATGAACAGCAACGTTTCCAACACCTCTGTCAAGTGTAGCCGAGAGACCACCGTGGCGGCAGTGGTTTTCCCGTGCCTGTACGGCGTCCTCTTCGTGGGGGCCCTGATCCTGAATTCCCTGGCTGCCTGGGTCTTCTTCAGGATTCCCAGCACCTCGACCTTTGTGGTCCTTCTCAAAAACGTGGTACCGTAACATTTTATCCCGTAATCCAGACACCAGTCACTGCTGATTTTTAACATACCAATGTGTAAGCAGGTGGTGGCGGACATGTTGATGACCCTGACCATCCCCGTGAGAGTCTTCAGTGACGCGGGCATCGGCTCGCGGCAACTCCGCGCCTTCCACTGCCGCTATTCGGCCGTCCTCTTCTACATCACCATGTACATCAGCATCCTCCTTCTGGGCGCCATCAGCCTCGACCGTTACCTGAAAATAGTGCGGCCGTTCGGGAAGAGCCCCCTGCAGCTGGTTCGGGCGGGCCAGATCTTGAGCGGGGTCATCTGGGTGGTGATGCTGTCGCTGGCGTCGCCCAACATCGTGCTGAGCAACCAGCCGCCGGGACCCGGCAAGTTCAAGTGCACCTCCATGAAGAGCGAAGCCGGGATGGCCTGGCACGAAGGGTTCAACTACTTCTGTCAGGTACAGCAGCGCCGCCAAAATAAGAGGGGCGGCTTTTCATTTTTTTGTACTTTTGGTAGCAAAGAACACAAGTTAAATTTTTGTTGATTTATTTCGCGCCTTTGGCGACTGGGCACGCTAAGGTTAACTTCTTACATCCTCTTCCATGACCTGAGCGTGAGAAGAAAACAAGAAAAGTGTTTTTGCTTTCACAATAACAGAGTTGCATCATATTCATTTTTAGTGACCCTTTTTTTGAGGTTCATTTAGCTTGATTCCCCTTGCATATGCATATGTGCATATATATACACCAGCACCTTGTAGTTTTATAACCAATGATTAACTTCCTAATTAGATAATGTAGAGAATTTCACAGTTGTGTGGCCTACTTAACGTTGCGGTGTGTCCTTTTGCAGGTTGTGTTCTGGGGAACTTTTGCATTGATGTTGGTTTGTTACACTTTGATCAGCAAAAAGGTCTATGAGTCATACAAAGCCTCAAAGAGCAAGTCTCAGGCTGCCAGCCGCAGAACCAAGGCCAAGGTCTTCATTGTGGTGGCAGTGTTTTTCGTCTGCTTTGCCCCCTTTCATTTCATCCGGGTGCCATACACCCTGACACAAACCAGAGGCATGGCGAGCGACTGCTGGACACAGAAGGCGATCTATGTGGCCAAGCAGACCACGCTGTGGCTGTCGGCCACTAATGTGTGTCTGGACCCCCTCATCTATGTGTTCCTTTGCGGGGTGTTCAGGAAAAAGCTATCGGCCATGCTGTGCCGGGGGTCCAGGGTCCACAGCAGCACCACCGGGTCCCGTATGGAAATGGGCTCTGAGCTGGAGATGTCGCAGGTGGTCCAGAGCAGCAGACAGGCCGGGAGCGGGTGACGGTGCCGGTCCAGATCCGTCATGCACATTTGGGCTTCAGCTCAATGAAATGACAGCTCCCAAATCTCCCACCAAAAAAAAAAAAAAAAATGAACTGAGCATTTGTTGCCTAGCAACTTACTTGCATCATTTCCTGTGTTGCTGCCTGTCATTTCTAACTGTTATCAGGTGCAACATGTGTCACAATAGGGAGGAAAACGGGAACTTTAATGTAAATACCATCCCAGCTGATGTATATTTTGCTTCCTTGGCTGTGAACTTTTTGTAACTTACATATTTTTGTTCATTTCTCAGTAACAGTGGTACGTTTATCCATAAAGCGACTGAACATAACTCGAATTCGGGCCAATACGGCAGAAATCATGGTTCCATTAATGTGATCATGAGGAGTAAACATACAGAACTGAAATGTTTCTCAACACCGTAAGATTGTCGTGTATAGTCAAAAAGTGGTTTAACAGGACTAATGCCCCCCACCTAATTCATAATCATGTACTCAGGTTTGATTAATCCAGTAATGGAATATGATCTTCTTTACTTTCACCCTCCACTGGCGACAGCTTAGCACAATACTTGGGCTGGAAATATACTGTTTGTCATCTACAATTTCACCCTCTGCCTTGTCTTGTCACAAGAATGTGACACCTTCACACAAAAGCTGAAATTGAAGACAAATGGGGAAGCTTAAACTGACAAATTCATAAGATGGGCAGCTCCACATGTTTGGAAAGGAGGCTTTTTCATAACGAGCAACCCCACTGATGTTCATTATTCACAGATTCTCCCTTTTTATCTATGCACCACTGTGTCCTTTGAAAAGTTTGAAACCAAATAAATGTACCGAAATCATGTTGTGTGTTGTTGTTTTCGAGTGATCATTTTCGCATATGCTGATAAGTCAGAGTAGCCTAACCTTGTTTCTCGCTTGCTGGTGCTTGTGGTTCCTGGCTGAACGCTTCACTTCCTCTTCTATGATTCTAAACTATTTCTGCGCCCAACAGCAGGAAAGCCATCAGACCACCTAACTTGTACACACGAACAAGTATGTACAAATGTAACCACAACACCAAATGAACATTTGTTATTTTATATATATATATATATATATATATATATATATATATATATATATATATATATATATATATATATTGTTTATGTTAACAAATGTTTTATGTTACCATGTATAATGTATGTAAACCAAAAGCACTTTGCAATGTTGCATTTATTTTCTCTCTATAAACTACTGCCCTGCAATGAGCCTTGAGCTCATCGGGGTCTGTTCACCACCGAACCTGTCCCCCTCTAAAAGATATGTTTACAACCCTTCCTTTAGTTTGGAGCCGAACTGCCGTGACACCAGTGCTTCTCCATCGCACACGCTTTTATCAGCAAGTGCAGCCTTTTCCTTTTCCCACAAAAGCCTACACGGTTTTCCCAGTTCAGACCAGTCTGTCATGAAGCTGCCAAGAATGAACTGAGTTCTGCACTAAATTCTGCAGGGATCAAAACGAGTTTTGACTGTATGTTTGTTTGATTCCCTCTCAAAGCATATGATCCCTCATATTGCATGAGGTTTTGCTCGAGGGTTCTGACTTATTCAAAGTTTGTTTTTGCCCCCCCATACCAATGCTTACTTGATGGAAATAGTTCAGTCTTTCTTAACTAAACAGTCTGAATTAACGAACGTTCATTTTATCTCATTATTTTGGCTTCATACTTAATATTCGGTGAAAAACAACAGATTATACGAAGTCAATCTATGTGCTAGAAATTAAATCTATTACCAACACAGTCCTGTAAGTGGCGCTAATTCACCTAAAACCGGACTGCCAATCACTTCTACAATTGTTTTCAGTCCGCACCGTTACATATATTATATAGAAGTATAATGTTTATATAGAAGCTTTGTAAACATTAACCTATTTATTGATCGGCTGGTTTTAGAGTATGATAAAAATAAAAGCGTAATGAAGTGAGCGACGTGCACGAGTGAAAACGTGAGAACAATGTAACTTTACAGAGTGGTTGCAACATTAATGCAGTAGTTTTGTTTCATTTTATTCCCAGATTTTATATAGAATATTCACAAATGACGTAGCGATCTCGCTAGAGAGCCACGTCACGTGACCTCCTCCCGCCTGGTCACGTGACCGGCTTCCTTCTTTCCTTTTTTTTCTTTTCCTGCCCGGCTCCAAACAAACAAGGCAACATGGCGGAGGCCGGGGAGCGGAGCGGCCGGCCGGGGGACGAGGCCGACGTGTCGTACGCTGGAGCTCAGGCGGTCCGGGAGCCCGAGAAGCCGCTGGCGCCCATATGCGACCCCAACCACCTGCTCCACCGCGTGGTGGTCCTCGTGTTCATGTGCTTTCTGGGATTCGGTGAGCTCAAACTTCACTACACCCCCCCCCCACTAGTTACTGGAGGGCCGCTTCAGAACGTGACCACGGATCACAAAAACACTCTGTATTGTTGTTGTGAAAAAAAATGTCGTTTTGTTCCTTCCAGGAAGCTACTTCTGTTTTGACAACCCGGCTGCCCTCCAAACTCAAGTCATCAAGGTAGGCGAGTGGAGGTGATGGTGGAGGACTCAGTGACAGGGACAACTTAACACAGGCTGAGATGATGGGTCCTTTTAAGAGTTGTACACTTGACGGTTCTGAGGAAAGCCCGTGCCTCCCCTTGGTTCTGATGTGTTCCAGGATCTGGACCTGAACACCGCAGGGTTCATGCAGCTCTACGCCTGGTACTCCTGGCCCAACGTCGTTCTCTGCTTCTTTGGCGGATTCCTGCTCGACAGGGTTTTCGGAATCCGGTACGAGGGAGAATGCTGAATTCGGCATGTCTGCGACATCAAAAAGAAGTGGTTCTCTTTTTTGTGTGCTTGTGGTGACAGAAGGTGTCTTTTGTTCTTTCCCACTAGGCTGGGGACCGTCATCTTTTCCCTCTTCGTCTGTGTCGGACAGGTGGGTCCCCCTTCAAAAGCACTCTGGGAATCTCAATATTAAAACAAGTGAAAATAACACACACCCCCCCTTCCCCACACTCTATCAAGGTCATATTTGCAGCAGGAGCTTTGTTGAACCGTTTCTGGCTGTGTGAAGTTGGTCGTTTCGTATTTGGGTAAAACGTTATACAGTAATAGAATTTAGTCTGGGAGTATTTGACGTGGACCTGTGCAGCGCTCACCCACCTCTCGTGTGTCCCTGCTTGAACAGCATCGGGGGAGAGTCCTTGGCTGTTGCTCAGAACACATACGCAGTCAACTGGTTCAAAGGGAAGGAGCTGAACCTGGTGTTTGGCCTTCAGCTCAGCATGGCTCGGCTGGTAGGAATATTATCCGCCTTCCTCTGCACGTTAAACATATACGTTTCTGACTCCCCCGCGCGTGTTTCAAGGGCAGCACGGTGAACATGAACATCATGGGCTGGGTCTACAGCAAAGTGGCGCACCTCGTCGGCTCCCCTGGACACTCCGCGCTCGGCATCTCGCTCATGATCGGTAAGAGAACGCTGGTGCTTTCGCAAAGACGAGCCGTGACTTTTGCGAACGTTAGACATCGGGAGTCGGGTTACAGGCCGCGGCGGCAGCCTGATCACATGCAAAGAGTCTGCGGTTGTGTTTAACTTGCATGTGATTCCACTTTCGCTTCTGCATTCGCTGTGATGACAGGACTACGGAGGCGTCTTCTCATTTCCCTCTCTGCTTTTTTTTTTTTAATCTCAAGCTGGTCTGACCTGCCTCTTCTCCTTACTCTGCGCCCTGGTGTTGGCCTTTCTTGACAAAAGAGCAGAGAAGATCCTTCATAAGGAAGAAGGAAAAACAGGTATCAAGATAAATACTCTGTTGAACCGGTTGTAGCAGCTCAGCTGGTTTATCCGGGCATTTGAGGCAGTTTATTGTCCCAAAATCACTCTGATATGTGTTGGTTTTACTTATTTTAGGTGAAGTGATTAAGCTGACCGATGTGAAAGACTTCCCGTTCACCCTTTGGCTCATCTTCATTATTTGTGTGGGCTACTATGTGGCCATCTTCCCATTTATTGGACTTGGGCAGTAAGTACATACACCCAGGCACACACACACTCGCACTCGAGTCAATTTTGGATCATATTGACATTCTGCTCCTGGTTTATGTTGTACTGGGCCTTTGGATACAGTTTGTCATTTTATTTAAAGGACAATTTCCAAAATCAGTGTAGCCATATATCCTCATAGGACACTAATATTAATAAAGACCAGTAAGTTTTTATTACATTTGTTTTAATAGTGGTGTTTGAGCTGGAGGATCCAAATTATAAGGATTTTAGGATTTTCGGACGGCAAGATAATCACACACCAGCAACACTTTTGGACTTCAGACTTTTGTGTTAAACCTGCTGTAATCACAATTTCAAGTGCTTGTTTAGTGACGGGGTGGGACAGCAGCTTGAGTGGAGTGCTTGAGTTGATGTCGATGCCCATTTAAAACCGCGTCTCACTCCAAGCTGCCTTAATTGTGTCAGGCGACTGAAATGGAGCAGTGCCAGATGCGGCAGCTGCTCTGTCGTTGAATTTTGGAGAGAGAAACCAGAAGCAGTTCCACAACTGGCTCAGCACGCTGAAGGTCTTGTCCTTCACTGAGACCTCCTCTCAGGTCACTTAGCAACTGCAATGGCGTTTCTGCATAGCTCCAGGAATTGTTCTGCGTATCGAGAGATGAGTGCGTGCTCTCCCGAGCATGCTCGTGTCCTCTCAAGGTCGGGCGGGCGTGAAGACTGACGGCAGCTGTCCGCCTGTCCTCTCTGTTTCAGGGTGTTCTTCATTGAGAAATTCAACTTCTCCCCAGCCGAAGCCAGAGCTGTGAACAGGTACCTCAACCATCAGGCGCCATCATCGATTACACGGCTTTCTTGTGTTTCACTTCTTTTTTAAATAATGATTGAAAGCACTCAGCTGTTTTCTGTGTATTTTGCACAATAAAACATCTGGTGTAGTGCTGGGGGGAGTAGCTGGACATGTCTTAAGTGCCCCTTAGTTGCGCGTAACCAGCCTGTATCCCAGGGGCATTAGTTACCCTCTAAATGCAGAACGTGATGGGTGAGGTCACTGAGCTACGAAAACGTCACGTTGTGTTTCCAAGTTCATTGTTGTCCGTTCCCTTGCGTCTCTGCCAGCATCGTGTACATCATCTCGGCCCCGGCGTCTCCCGTTCTGGGATTCCTGGTTGATAAGACGGGGAAGAACGTGATCTGGGTGCTGATAGCCGTGGTCACCACACTGGCCGCTCACATGATGCTGGCCTTCACCTTCTGGAACCCGTGGATCGCCATGGTAATGGCCCTGGCCTTATTCACTGCCCGCCCTTTGTCTACGACCCGCCCTCACAAACCTAATCTATACCAGTCGTCAGCACGTCTGTAAACATAAATACTGCTTGTATTCCCAGTCTGTACTGGGCGCCTCCTACTCCTTACTGGCCTGTGCCCTCTGGCCAATGGTGGCCTTTGTGGTTCCCGAGCATCAGCTGGGAACGGCCTATGGCTTGTAAGTACCCGTCTCCTCTGACGTTCAGAGATCACACACGCACAGATTTGAGCCTTATCGGTGTTGTTTGTCCGTCAGCATGCAGTCCATCCAGAACCTGGGACTAGCCCTCATCGCCATGGTAGCGGGAACCATCTTGGACACCAGGGGCTACCTGATTTTGGAAGTGTTTTTCTGCACCTGCGTCTGCAGTGAGTGATTTTGGGCCTGTTCTTCTTCTTCTTTTGGGACTCTCAATCTCATCAGTGTTTCTCCTCTTCAGTTGCTTTGATGGCGGTGGTGGCGCTGTACTTTGTGGATTACCTCAGAGGTAAGGTGGGGTGGGGGGTGGTCTTCGTCACTCGCTCTCCTCACTCGCTTTTGTTTGTCTAAATGTCTCCTTGTCCCTCCCCATGGCGCAGGAGGAGACCTGAACCGGTCAGCCTCAGCCAGAGCTAGCCTCCTGAAGCAAGCAGAAGAGTAAGTAGCTTCCACCTTTTCTAGCCTCACACCTTCATAAAAACCACAATCTCAGATTTAGTTTGTACGGCCCCTTTCAGTTTGAGTTTCCATTGAGATTAAAAATAAGCAGTTCAAGCCTGATTTCAGACATTTCCCTCATCATGTGACTTTTCGATGCACGTGTTCTTTGGCCCTCTGACCACATGACTCGTATAAAGCCAGAATTATTACCCATCTTTTATGAGTGTTTTTTTTTTATTATTTTTAACAAGAGCCACGAGCTCAACGGATTGAAGATGCATCACATTATCATCGACATATTGGCTGATCTGTCTTTTTTTAATTCATCTTGAGTTGTTGCTGCTCTTGGCCCAAAATAACCAGTCACTCAAATCAGCTCCATTTACCTTTAATTGAGCAAGCTTTTAAAGTCATATCCGTACTTTAATATGAGTTGACTAACTCCGCACGGTTCGTTCTGTAACATATATTTTCCAGATGATGATGATGATGAGGAGGAGGGACACATGGTTCTGGGCAGGACTGCACCACTGACTCCGCCCAGTATCCTCACCTGTGGCTCTCCCCAGCAGAACTGACCGTCTGCTCCTCGCTTTTACCGCTTTATCCATAACAGCCGCGCGTCTGTAACGTGTTACCCCCGTACCGGGACACTGACAAGCGATCGAGCAACCTCTGACCTTTCACACTGACGCCATATCCTCCGCTGACCTTTGTACGTGTCAGACGCTGGAAGTGACAGATCAAACACGAAGATGCCTCCAAAGCTGGTTCTGAACCGGGAACGTTCAACGAGACTCTTAACCTGTGGGAAGTTTTGGAGTGATTTGATGACCTCAGTTTGGGACTCTTGCATTGTTTTATATGTATATACACAAAATATGGTTACTTTTTTAAATTTTATGCTTTAGAAATAGCGACAAATCAGCACTTTATCTGTGCCTTCACAGTTGGACTCTGCAGAGTCGGTTCAGGTCCATTTGGACGACCTTTGACCTTTTTATGCTCTTGAATCTCTTTAAAGAGTCACTAACCCCTCGGTGTTGGCTGATGTGTGCCTAGGCTGGAAATTATTTTTTTTAAGAAAGCCTTGATTATGGGCAGGGCTCCAAGAGCAGTTAAGACATGCCTAGCCGCTCCCCCCATCACCATAAAAGCAAAAAATAGACATGCATCGACACTGTATGCAGGCTAATGAGCTGACCACGAGGGACTCTGACCCCGATAATACACTGGTTACATTCACGTTGTGGAATAGCTGAGTTGCAAATAGCAAAATTCAAATGTGATAGTCAGGTTTCAGCCCATAGAGGGCAGTCACTTTTACGTTTTAAAACAAAAATACACCAAATAGAAATACTGAAGTGTCACGTTTCATATCCAAAAACATTTGTTTTCAGCAGGAAGAAGTGGTTTGGGGGTTTAGTTACTCTTTAAAAGCAATTATAGGTGTCACTTATTATTTTATAAAGAATTTTAAATGCATGGGGCACTTAAATCCCTTTTTAGCCATATAACAGTCACAGTCTTAGTGAATCATTTCTGTATTCTTGTCTGACCAATCAAAACCGTGTATGTCAAGCTCAGGTGATTAACTGTATTTGTTGTATCCTGCTGTCCAACAGTACCTCATAATTAATGTTATAATGAGAAGCAGACTGACGGTAATGAAGCTGTGTGAACCTTAAATATACACGTGACAATGTACAATCAAAGATGTGGAAAGAAATTCTGCTTTCAATTAAACAACCTGTGGAAACGCTTGAGGTTTCTTCTTAAGTGATCATTTATCCAATCCTGTCGCTGGATCTGAGTCCACCTCTGACCACTGTTGATATTCCCACAGGGCCAAAAGGCGCCAGAGCCAGAGCGTAGAGGCCGAGTCCCCCAAGTTGACGCCCATGTCAGCGTTCAGGTTACGCAACCGGTACCTGTCCAGATTGGGCGCTCAGGTAAGCACGTGCACACACAAACGCATTTCTATTCATGGCAGCGCGTCCACGTTGTTTCTCCTCCTCCGCTCAGCTTCCTCACCACTGCTCCACCCATCTGTCATCGCTGGCCCACAGGAGCGTCCTGAAGTGACGCCGCTTCGCCGACGCCTCCTGCGCTCTGACTCGGTCAAGTAGGCACTACAGTGGGGGCGCTAGCAGAAGCGCCCCCTTGTGGACACTTATATAAGTACATATGTGTATATATAGCACTTTATCTGTTTTAAATTCATCACTACAATAAGTTTAGGTCTTTCTGCCTTGATGTCCAGATTTTTATCGACACCAAATATGGAAGATGTTTATTTTTCCAGCTATTTTTGTAAGTTGAATTGCAACTCTGGTGCCTTCATGCTGATTTAGGCGTATCACAGTGTTACGGACTCAGTATTGGATATATATTCCATTTATTTCGACTTGTGCATTTCTATGACACAAGTTTGAGTCAAAAAGGAGTGAGCTATGTAAGAAAGGTGAAATAATTTTTGTATTTTTAAAATAATAAAGATTTGTCAATTAAAACCACTGGATGCTTGCATACTGTTACATAAAAGCGGAAATGTTGACATGTTGTTTGACCCTTTAGTGTAAAACAGAGCAAACTTATGTATTCTATTCTCGGACGACGGTGACGCCAAATCATACAGGGGATTTGGGTTTTGTCCTTTAACTTGATATTGGATCTTCAGTACTTCCAGTCTGTCCGACCACTCGTATGCAAACGCGTGACAAAGATTACAACTTGACTCTGCATCATTTCGCCGAATCCTCCCCAGCAGCACCTGACCGCCCAGACTGACAGCTGGCTGCAGGTAAGACAGACGGACACCTCCCGGAGCAGCCGCACGGGGCTGTGCATGCTGACAGGTTGGACGGCGCGGCCAGCGTGCGCGGCGGGGCGCGGTAAAAAAAAAAAAAAAAAAAAAAAAAAAGACGCGCCCTCGCTCGGCGTCCCATTGGCTGCGTGAATTCTGAGAAGTCGGGTCTCTCTCTGCCTGACCGCGGCTCCGAGTGTTCACTTCATCTCTTGTCTGGCGGCGCACGGACGGAGGGAGGGAGGGAGGGAGAAGAGCTCGTCGCGCTGAGGAACGTCGCGTACAGGTCAGTGTCACATCCATCGCCGCAGCCTGCCAAGCTGCGCATGCATGAGCGCGCATCATCGGCGGCACCCTGCTGCGACTGATTTTTACCCCCCACCCCCACCCCCCAAAAAGAAAAAAAATCCGCATGACTGCAGCCACCCCCTCCTGCAGCTGCACACAGATAGCACACGCTGCTCATATCTGCAAGTGCGTCTTAACTTGAGCGCTGTCTCCTTCCAGAAGCATGCACCGGGGAGAGGAGGCGAGGCTGCGCGGCGGGAGTCTGGCCCGGGAGAGGAGACACCTCGCTCTGTGCATTAACAACCAGGTGCGGTCGCGTTTCTGCTCCTTTGCCGTGGGAAAAGTTACCGGTGCAGGGCTTGGCGCTGCTGTGTGGGTGGGGTGGAGGTGATAATGATGTAATCCTCGTTGTGAATAAGTTAGTGCCGCTCAGAGAGGGATATCATGCAGAAATGGTAGAGTGAGCCCAGGAAACCCCCGTTCACCGGCGGCTTCAGGTCACTTAATGATCATTTTGATCATGGAACTATTTCCCTTCCTTTATTATCGTCAGAGGAACATGATGGCAGAGTGCAAATGTGGGCTTTTTAAAAGCTCTCAGCTGACTGTGTGTGTGTGTGCGCGTGTGTGTTCAGGTTCAGCAAGGGTGCACAATTTTACCTGGTTGTATTGCACCTCTGAATATTTAATGCCAGTGATGTAGTGTTCGCATTATCGGCACCTGGGGGCTTTGAGCTCTGAAAGAACACTTCAATCACTGCTTTTGACTCACTCTGCAGTATAGGGTGATGAAGCAGCCCACCAGCATCCCCCCTCCACACACACACACACACAGACACACACACTTCAGGATTGCAGCAACCAGTCCCACTGCACCGATAAAACATGTTATGACAGCCTAAATATGACATTCCCAGACTGATCCTTCCTAAGTCCAGAGGGAGGCTCTAACCCAGGGGTGGGCAAACTTTTTGACTGTTCTAGAATTTGACAAGGGAGCCGGTGAGGAGCTGATGGATGCGATGTTTGTGTAAAGGTTTGTGCCTTTAGTAGGCAAAAAAGCCTGAACGTGTGAGGCTGATTGTACACATCACTTTGCAAATGTGTTTATTATATAACAGCAGAGAAACAAACATTTTTATAGTTCTGACATCAAAGAAAAACACGAGCGCATTTTTACAGGAGTGCAAAATGTGCAATGTGAAGTGGAGTTGGCTGCATTCGCGTGCTTATGTAAACATTGGAGAAACAAGTTCCAAGTTGACTTGGGCTGGATCAAGATCAATATAATAATAATAATAATAATAATAATAATAATAATAATAATAATAGCCTTTTATACTACAGTTTGAACAAGTTGGTCGACCAGATGACAGAACCTAACGGGCCGTATCCGGCCCCCGAGCCGCGGTTTGCTCGTGCCTGGGCTAACAGTAATTGCTGTGTGAAATATGAGTAAGGATGGATATGCAGGTGATTGGATGTGGAGCCTGTGTCCGTGTGACTGATTCAGATTCATTGTCGAGGCGTGAACCCCGCCAAGAAACACATTAATCTATCCGGCTATTACTCCCTAATCAATGAGAGCTGGCTTTTATGGCCAAGGGCCCCGAGTTGTTAACCATTTTGCGCAGAGCTTATTTAAACACCACGCTAAAGGCGAGCGCGAAGGGGGGTTAATGGGGTTAAGCATGAAATACTCCAGCTTGAATCAGGGAAATGGTCACCGGTGTGGTGCGTGAAGCCCCGCGTCGCGATGCGTGGCACCTTTTTGGGAGCGAAGTGAGACCTCAGCGCATCCGCAGCATCAGCAGCGCGGGGAGCGTGGGAGTCAGACGGCGCCGTAATATAGAGACTCACGCAGACGGGAGCGCAGTGCCAGGGAAGGGTGTCATATTTCAGAAGTGCATTATCATCTCCCACTCCCACGGGGACGGAGCTGCGCGGAGAGCTTTTTGCGCCGGCGCGCTCGCAAACGCGGCACGATTGAGTCGCTATAACCCTGGAAAGAGAGAAAGGGGGGGGCGATGACGGATAGGTGTCTGTCATCTCTGCCATGGTCACGAGACGCAGAGGTCGTGCGTATGTGTGTGTGTGTGCGCACGCGCGCGTGTGTGTGTGTGGCACAGAAGAACAGCACTTAAAGAGACGATTTGTCCAAAATGAGGTGAACAGAAGAGAGAGAGGCCATTGCATCACTGCAGTGTGGAAATGATTCACATTTTGACTTAAATTCAGACTTAAATCTTGTCCTAAATGGCTACTCTCTCTCTCTCATACACACACACACACACACATACACACACACACACTTCTCATGGTAATTTATTGGTCCATTTCTAGACTAGATTTGGTCTAAGTGAGTCAAGTTAAGCTTTTGTGTGTGTTGCTGCATAACAATCCCAACGTATACATTTCACCTCCAAACTCTCTCTGGAAGTGATGATGTTTTGGCTGATCCTTGTGTCAGAGGGTATAAACGTAGTTTTAAGGTTGAGGTTAAAAGCATTGTAAGGTGACAGGGAGGGGTTACCTGATTGGTTATACCAGCAGAGCAGGTAGTTCCTGGTGCTCCACTTTCCATCCTCTTTTCTACCCCTCATACCTCTTGGTACATCTTCCTATTTCTCTCCTTCACTCCCAGTACAGAACAAAACCCACGTCCTCTCTCCCCCAGTGAGGTATCGATGGCCCTCTGCTCCTCTAAACACGTATCCCAGATAAGAAACATCTCAGCAGACTTCAGACGCCCAGTCGAACACCTCCCATTGTGTGCTCCGTGTGCGTTAGCGCTGATTTGATTTATCAGCGAGCTAAATCCAGCAGAACATTAATCTGCGGACGCTTCTGCCGTCGGATCGATTCTCATTCATCAAGCAGGGACTCCACGTGGTAGCGAGCTGCAGCTTCAGAAATCGTGGATTTGAGTAAAAGGCTCGTTTAAAAGTCGTCGCCTTCAAAGCAGTTAAGAAGGATGAATCCCCTGTGAACCGTTAATGTATTTAAATGTTTCCTCTGGAGTAAATGATTAATAACTCCCTTGTAAAACCCAAAGAAATGGGCGTGCCGGGTATTTGATGAGATATTAAATAAGCCTTACATATTTGTGTGCACATAATTCAGGCCTGTTTTCCTGCTGGCACGTTTACAGCTTCTGCTCCAGCCTGTGAGCCTGGACACACTCGCAGCAGCTGCTGGTGCATCTCTGGCAACCATCTCCTGCTCTGCACTCAATAAAAGTTTATCAGTCCTCTAATTTTTCGTTCGAATCTCCTCTCCTCTTCTAGTTATCTTGGTTCTCTGCTAAAGCCATCTCAAACCAGTGCTGCCCCCCCCCACACACACACACACAAACACACACAGACACACACCCTCTGATAGGCATCATGACACCAGAAACATCTCTCAGGGTTTTTCTTTCTTTTTGACACACTGAGATTAAACGCTCTCCTCCTGCGCACGCCGACCACGTGAATTGATTTCCAATCACAGATTAACGGGCATCTCCCTGAGTGCATCCTGTCACCTGATTGGACCCCCCCCCCCCACACACACACACACCGATAAAGCAGATGCAGATGTTTCTCCCTCAGTCGAATCGCGCTGATGCCGGCGTGTGAGTGCGAACGTGCTTGTGCACTCGGTTGTGTGTGTGTGTGTGTGTGTGTGTGTGTGTGTGTGTGTGTGTGTGTGTGTCTACCTGGGGGAGGGGGGGTCACCTTCATCTCCTGCCTCGTCCTCCTCCTGCATGCGTGAATGTGGCCGCTCGGCCACCATCGATCTGCTGGCGAGCTCTGCAACTCTGAGAAATGATCATTTTAATATCTCATAAATTAACGGCCTGCAGACTTGTTGCTAAGCCCCCTCCACCCCCCTCGCTCCCCCTCTTTTTTTTTCATCCAGGCAATCCTGCAGGAATTGATTTTTTTCTTTTTTTCTTTATCAAATATAATTTAGTGGAAAACAACAGTGTCTCTACATGAGCCATAACTCTGATCTGCATCATTTTACTGTGAAATCTATCGGAGAAGACATAAATAGGATCAAAGCATCTGTCACTCTTTCAGATGTTTAAGACTTTATTCATCCGCAAATAACTATCTGAAATCACTGGACTCCGTTTCTTCATCCCATAATTCTTTTGCATCGCAGAACAATTGAAAATGTCTCGTTTTCTTCTGCTGTGGATACAAATTTAGAGCTTGGCCTCAGAAGAAAAGTCTCGCTTTTCTGACCTGAGCTCATCCCCTCATCCATCCACCGGGGG
This sequence comes from Lagocephalus sceleratus, assembly GCA_911728415.1. Taxonomy (NCBI): domain Eukaryota; kingdom Metazoa; phylum Chordata; class Actinopteri; order Tetraodontiformes; family Tetraodontidae; genus Lagocephalus; species Lagocephalus sceleratus. Next base: position 8,224,345 of record CAJVRN010000194.1, read on the forward strand.
CAGCAGCCTGAGCAGGTCCAGTCTTCCCTCTCCCTGGCCGCTTTGTCCAGGCCAACGTGCTTAGGAAAACATCCGAGGAAGGAGAGCCACCATAGGGAGGAGATGTTCAGGAAAGGGAGTTTCATGACGCATGGAGACGGCCTCAGCCGACAGCTGTGCGAGCTGCGGGAGGCCCGAGCTCGGGAGCGTTCCCGGGCAGGTACGGGAGCCGGAGGAGGCGCTGGCGGGCTCGCGCAGGAAGACATCACAGCGTTGGGAATGTTCACGGGGCCTCTCGCGTGTGGAAGCGAAATCTGAAAGAGCTCGGCTTCTTTTTTCAGCAGCTCAGAGAGCGGAAGAGACGCAGAGGCAGATGGAAGAAGAATCTGGAGAATGTGGAAGGAGATTGGCCCAACTCTTCCTGCTTCCACTTCCATTTCCCCTCAAAGAACCGAATTCCCTGTGGTCCTCTACATTTTTAGATAGAACTTCCTCACATCAAGCTTCATACAAATACATTCACTTCATAAACCAGGTGGAATATTGAGGCTGGTGGTGACAAACGCTGAGAAATTCATCTCAGACCTCCGATTCTGATCATTTTACATAAAATCTATTTACTGTCCACACGAGATAAGTGTCCAATTAGGAGCCCGACTCCTCCCTTCCTTGAGGATTGCCGGGAGTGTTTCAGACTCGGAGCTCCTCTGAATTGATTACAAGTCTGGATTAGCTGGTCCTGCACCAGATGGTCCCAGAGTTGGGTCTGTTTTGCTCTCTAATGATGAGCAGGTAGTGTGGAGTGGGCTTAGCAGGACTTTTCCCAGGAAGCTGCAGCAGCCAAACGAAGCCCAGACATTAGAACTTCAGGGTTCAGAGACCAGTGACCTGATCATGTGACCCTGATCATGTGACCTAGGCGTTGATCGTTTTCTTTTTCCCGCCGCAGGATGAAGTGAAGCGCTACCACCGATGCTGCAGCCACAGCTCAGGGCCAGAGGCTCCCAGGGCGGAGAGGTGAGAGATGGCGCTGTTGTCTAGGAAACGCCGCCCTCATTCAGCACCAGCAGGAGCGCGGCCCTTTTCGGACGGCGCTTGAGATTCCAGCAGGCCACTCACCTTTTGGTTCTCCGGCAGGTGCCCCCCGTGGAGGAGCGAGGAGGGCGACGACAACAGCCACCTGCTTCTGGAGCAACGGCGACTCCTGGAGGTCAACGCCATCGTGTGAGTGTCGCCTCCCGTTTAACGGCTGATTGTGGCCTGAGCGCATTTCCGACCACCCCCCACCCCGTGGCCGTCAGTTTACGCGAAGACTCGTGCGCTTCCTCGCTCACATTTGCCGCTTAATGAGCGGGAAGGTCAGGCCTGGCCCCGGGCTTTCGCCCTGATGATGGAGAAGCTGGAGGCAGAAGTTCTCTGTGGACATGATTGGAGTGTGTAGAGGTGGGGGGGGCTGGAGAAATAAAAGGGTTTTAGAGAGAGGCGATGAAGAGTAAACATGGGGTAAATATGAATGGAGACAGGGGCGGTTGGTTTTTAGAGCTGCCAGTTCTGCCTTAATTCGGTTTTCCGCGCCTGGCAGCTGCCTCTCTGCTCCAGCGGAGGTGAATGTGTTTCTCTGTGGAGCGGTTGATCCTCCATCCCGGACCCTGGAGCCGAGGGGAGGGGGGGGCGCCATAGCCGGAACACGGTCTTATTCGTTTTATATGGGGTAAAATAAGAGGAAGGAGAAAGAAAACAAGGGAGGAAACGGTGTTTGCACGGAGCCAAATAGAAAGCGAGGCCGTCGAACCGCGGGTCACTGTTGGTTCCTCCTGTGGAAATCAAATAAAGTCAGAGCTAAATTAGATGTCCCTGTGAATGCGGTGCGCTCCATGTTCCCGTGGAGGAGCAGAATACTTCTGTTAAGTAGTCCCAAGGGCAGAGACGGACCACCTGATTGACACCATGGGGAAAGAGAAAGAAGCAGGCTGAAATGAGCTCCTCTTATCACCAGGACTTGATTTACCTGGGTAACCTGTGACTGTTGTTCCATGGCACCTCAGTTTTCTGGAAAATATATTTTCTGAAACATTTTTAAGAGGCTAATTTTGGTGGAGGTGTGCCTATCTCAGGTAAATGATGCGTGTTTGTATCGTAGAAAAGGTGCTTAAAAATTCTCAGCAGATAACGATAAAGAAGAGAATAATGAAAGGTTGTGTAAAGTTTAGTGTTTAAAGTAAATGTGTAGCTAACCTTTGCAGCCGTGGTTCCACATTAAACCTCCATTTGAGGACCTTTGGACGCTGCTCAAACCCAGTTTCGTGTACAGGCTCTCCTCTGAAGGAGCTTTCGTGTGTCCAGCCTGTGCTTTTATTTCCCCGAGTGTGTGAGATCAACGCCTTTCATTCATCCTCCTCAGGATCCAGAGGGCCTGGCGCGCCAGCACCTCCCGCCGAGCGAGCTGGCAGGGACAGGAGAAGAGCGCCGGCGACGGTCTGGATGAGGTGGCGCTCTGCGAGAGCCTGCGGGACCCCGCCAGGACCGCCGATATATCACCGGTAAGAGGCGGGCGCAGCCGCTCCGCCGTCTCCTGCGTGCGGTTATGAGCTGTGCGAGTACACTAATGGAGGAGACGGGCGTAGGAGGGCGTGAGTGTTTACCTCCAGTGTCATCAGTGGGACCACGGGGGTCCGTATTATTGTGGGTGGACGGGATGCCAGCTGGCACTGGGCCCAGGTCTGTAATTAGTCGTTAATTAGGTAGATTTTCAAAGCCGGTTGATTGATTAATGAAGTGCCTCTGCCCTTGTCCTCTCCCTCACCCTGCCCACACCTCAGTTTCCTTTGTTTCCCTCCGAGGGAGCACCGAGGGGAGCGTAAACAGAGCTCACAGGGGCGTGACATTTAAAGAAAAGTGGTTAAGAGAAATAGTCACCAAGGAGGAGGAGGAGGATGAGGAGGATGAGGAGGAAGAGGAGGAGGGGGAAGAGAGTGAGTGAGTAGAGGAGGAGGAAGAGGAGGAGGAGGAGGAGGAGGAGGAAGAGGCAGGCATCCATGGTGCAGGAGGCAGAGATAAGGAGACGAATGGGAAGATTTTAAAATGGTCTGCCCGAGTTCTAGGGAAGAGACCACACACACACACACACACACACACACACACACACACACACACACACACGCACACACACACACAGACACACACTTTGTATTAACACCAAAACGCACGAGCAACACCTGCCCACGCGATTTTCTTGCCGAGGCCCTGTACGAGCCCTGTGATGTCATGTCTGTGCCGCTCTGCATGTGCGTGGGTGTGTGTCTGCGCGTGTGTGTGTGTCTGCGTATGTGTGTGTGGCTGTGTGTGTGTCTGTGTGTGTCTGTGTGTGTGTGTTTGTGTGCTGCAGACGTGCTTGTGGAGAGCAAGAGTCCCTCAGTGAACAGATGGGCTGATGTCCTGGTGTGTATTCTTGGTTTCTTAGGTTGTTTGTTCTGCTTGAAAGAGTTTGTTGTTCATTAGCATCAGCAGCAAACGTCTTCCTAATTACACAAAACACTTTAATAACTTGATGAAAAAGTCCCCCCGCTATCCCCGTTATCTGTGTTTAACATTATTGGATGTATAAAATTATAATTGCCATCCTATTGTTGTCTAGAGCTGCACAGGTGTCACTATTGTGATATTGTGATATATACTGTACATATACTATATTCTATAAATATGCTGTTTCTGGTGTTAATATGTGGAATAACAATTTATTAGGTCTGTGTGTCTTTCCCCCAGTTACATCATGAATTTGATCAAAAACGCTACACCAAATATAATCCAAATGTAAATTCCCCAAATGAGTGTCCCCTAGTGGTTATAATGTAAGGTTCCATTAGCAGATAGACGTCATCACATGTCCACTCTTACCAACAATTTCTGGTTTATAGACAATAGTTTGGATTCTGTATGAGAGTCTAAATCTATATCAGGGTCTTTAGGAGCTTTTTTGACTGCTTTTGCCTCCTATCTATGACATTTGTTACCGTATACATCAGTGCTGCATCATGGAAAACATCCTGACAGCAGCCGAGAAGCTGCGGCTTCACATCACTCGCCTCAACCCCCCCCCCCTTCCCCCCCCATCTTCATCCACACCATATCCCTCTCCGTGGTTGCCGTGCCCTCCGAAGGACGTGCATACATCAGCGCTGAGGCCAGGGCGCCGCGTTAAATCCCATGGTTTTTCCGCGCTCATCCAAGTCCGTGCAGATTTGAAGAACCTTGCTGCTGGCCTGTAGGGAGCTGGAGCTGGTGTGAGGTTGGGGGGGGGGAGTTCAAACGCGCTCTCATGCATATTTCATGAAACTCTGATATTGAGCACGCACATGCACACCTACACACATGTAGGACATACAGATGCCCCAGTCCCCCCCCCCATCTCTTCTTGCACGGGAAGAATTCCGGATCCACATTCCCCCTCTGATATTCGCTCCTGAAATTCAGATTTTGTCTGTCAAATCCCTCCTCCCTTACCCCGGTGGCTGCTCAGAGCCTTCTGGACTTGGCCATGTGGGATCAGGCACTACATGTCCAACCTCGCCCCCCCCCCCGAGAGTAAATCAATCACCATTGACCTCCTCTGAAGGCACCGTTAATTTATGAGCTCACCTGTGCGTACATTTTTAGATGTAGCACGAGCAGTTAGTGAGCGTGCTACTCATAATGATGATCGATGACTCTGATGGATGTGGCAGCTTCCCCGTCTCTCCACTGTTTACCGCTGAGTTTGTTTTTTTGTTTTTTTTTTTGTTTTTTTTAGAGCGAGCGTGTGTCTAATGGTCTATTTGCATTCGAGCGTCCGCACTTTGCACGTATGAGCTCCGCTTCTGGATTCGCCTCCGACGGTGACCCTCCGGGACGGTTTGAGTCTTATTCAGAGGCGCAAAGCTGTGATCAAAGCTGAAGCGCTCCAGAGGAAAAACGAAAATGAAATGCTTGCGGCGCCGCACCTCTCATTACGGAGAACCCGATGCCGCGGTTGGGTCTCCCGGTGGCTAACGAGGTGATCTCAGCGATGGGTACATGAGGTAAAGGTCGCCAGTGAGGGGGAGGACAAAAACAGAGAGCGCTCTGAAAGAGATGTGGACAGAGAGGAGTCGCCCACGCCTGCGCCGCCATAACCGAGGGCTGTTTGTAGCCGCTCTGTTTGCCGACAGGGTTAGCCGACATTGATCCGTCGGCTATCTCTGCGACACGTTTGCGCCTTTTTTTTTCCTCTGTTTTCTCGCTCACGTGCGGAGGGAAAATTCTAATGCAAGCATTTTAGACTCCTCTCTCTTCTGCACACTCACACGCGCTGACACACACCAGCTCCCCTGTTGCTGCTTAGATGGTAACTGATGACTTGCTTTATTGGTGTTGGGCGTCATCTGTTTTGAAACACGTTTGTACAGTCGAGCTGTTGACGTCGCGTTGACATCGGACGAGCTTAACTGATCTCACAACAATGACGTCGGCTCATTTACTCTCAAAACGGGCTCTTAATGCTTCCTGAAAGTCAGCAACCCATTTATGGCCATGATCTTGCTAGAGGAAAATATAAACACAGGCAGGATTTATGGGATGAGATCAATTTTTAACAATTAATAAATTAAGATAATTTATTCCAAGAGAAAAAGTATACCTAAAACACCCTAAAATGAATTTTGTAATGCTGTTGAGGGGTTGTAATGAAGAACTTTATTCATGAACTGATTCTTATACCTGTTCTTCTCATTTTAATTAAAAATCCTGATATGCTGAACACAGTTTACACACTCCCGTACGCACGTCATCTTCATCTGAGGCAGAAATGCTGTGAAATCGCCACTGATTCATTTAAGGGGTAAAAAAAAGAAAGAAAGCAGCCAACTGGGACGATATCTTTGAGATTTATCATATCAGTGTAGAGAAATGAGAAAAGGAGCGAGCTGATTTCCCATGAGGGGGAGACGGTGCAGAACGGCTGCTCAGAGGGGGAGTTTGGAGAATGCTCGGTCATGAAAAGGTGGATTTTAAAGTGATGATGAGGTTGATAATAAGTCCAGATCTGAGTCAGGGATGCGGGGTTGAGGTGGGACAGTTGTCCTGTGTGGACGTATCAGGATCAAAGCTCTGACGGGCGAAACTGGCGAGGGTCGCACCTTATTAAGTTGTCACGCTCGCCTAAAAAAACAAAAAACAGTGGACGCGATGCTTCTGCTGAGGTGGTGATTTACAGCAGTATTTCAGTGGGAGCGATCACTTCCTGCTGGTCTATGGGGGTTTGATTAGACGCCGTAGCGCATAGCAAAGCTCCCCCGGGGGGGCTTCTGACTGGTTGATTCCCCACCCAATGTGGCATTTAGCTGACAAGACAAACGTGCACACGTCCACGTGCGCGCTACAAAGGTAGCTCAGTTTAGCTCAGTCCCCACCTTCTATAATGAGCCCGGTGGAGGAGGGAGGGGGTAGCTTAAAGGTCAGAAGTGGGTTCAGGTCCGATTGCCTTTCTGACCCGCTCGGACATGACACCTGTGGAGTGGTCCCTGCTGCCCCCCCACAACACCGTCCCCTCACTCCCCCTCTCTCTTGCCAGTGTTTACTGTCTGTTAGCCGGATCAGAGGATCATCATCCAGCCCCACGGTGTTCCTGCTGTGCGTGCTGGAGGGCTGGTGGAGAGCAGGCAGTCAGAGTATGAAGCTCCTGAGGGGGGGTTTACTGCAGTGTTGGGTGAACTCGGAAGCATTTGTTCCCCCTTATTACCTAAACTGCGATCACACTTTTACACTCTGGGGAACATGGCGTCCCTCACATGGACAGGCACACTTGATGGGGGAGTGGGGGGGGGGGGTGTCTGTGGTTACAACTACGATGGAGTGAAGAAGATCTGTCCTTCCTCTCTAACGAAGGACACCTTAGAAACGAAGCTGCAGCTTCCGTAGTTTCTTCAACTCGGTGCGTTTGAGAATATGCAAATAAAAACCCCCACCAACAACAGTTTCACACGGACCCGCTTGTTCTATCCTCCACTGTGCTTATATAAAAAGAGGAACAAAATCTACAGTTTCCTTTTTATGTAGCTGCTGTTGGGATCAGACGAGTCTGCCTTCCAAGGACTTCAAGGAAAGTGAAGTAGGGATGAGTCAGACAGCCGTCGCCGTGTCATCGCAGCTGATCAGTGGCTGTTTGCTGACTGCTGCGTCCTGTCTGCGATTGTCTAATTAGGCAGAAGAGGCTGGAAAAAATAGGGCTTTTCTTCGCATGTTCGCCGCTCATCGAGGGATCCGTCATCATTGCACCGGAATGTTTATCTTGCAGTGAAAATCAACGTCTTTCCCTGCTATTTTTAGACGTTTCATTCACTGTCAAATGGAGCAGCCATCAGAGGTGTTCCTGAGTGTGTGAGGCAGCAAAGGCCCGCCCGCTTTCACTCCTGGGGGCTCGTAATCGAGAGAGCCGAGCACAAATCACAGGAGGTGTTTGAGGCAGAATTTCCATCTCATTTACATCGCCGCCGCAGGTCTGCGGACCCGGGGCCTGTTTGATGTCCGATCGATGTTTCCGAGGCGAAGCGAGCTTTGGCCGCTTTCCGCAACGCTAACCTTCAACCACTCAGCTATGCTCAATTTGCGCGGCGTGCGCAAGCGCATCGTGGCGATACCAGATAAGTGCATTAAGTATGCCGGCGGAGGTCCGGAGGTGTCCTGTGGGTGGGTTTCTAGCAGGGATGTTTGATCTCCTCTGCCCTTCTTCGACTGTCTTTGATCCACGAGTCATGTCAGAGATGAAGGCGGGAGGGTTCTTTCCTCGAGGTTCATGCACCTGGTGTCAGATCAGTTCTTCATACACAAAAGAACGAAACACTCCAAAGCGTAGAATGATAGAGGTGTTGCTCCAAGGCTGGACTTCGCCCGCACTTTTCCAATGTTGAGGAATCCCCCCATTTAAGGGATTTTTTTGCATTGAAGTCCCCGCTTTTGTCTTTGATGAATACATCAAAGGGACCACACCGACTCGAGCGGTACGCTGCTCACGTGCATGGCCTCGTGCGCCCACACCACCTGCCTGGTTCCCCCCATAGCAGTTTAAATATTGGCCCCGATGTGCGTGTTCATTATCTTCTATCGTCGCCATGGTAACAGGATGTCTGTTTCGGTGGGAATGATTTCCTGCAGCTCTGCAGCACGTCAGTCACAAGCTTGGACGTGGAAAAGGGAGAGCTTTGAGTAGTATTTCTGTCGTATTTTTAAGATTTTTGCCTTGGTTGCATTGTTTCCACGGCTGATTCAAGGTCAAGGGTCACCCACCTTTATCATTGGATATCAGAAATGTTATGGTCTGCAGCCAGGATATGTTAATATTAGCCATAAAACCAGAAAGACCTGCACACACTGAGCCCCAGAACATTACCTGAGGGCAGAGTCCTGAAGTGCGAAAGTAGAAATCATGGAACTACTTCATACTAAACTTTAAGTCCGTTTAAAAGCAATAAAGCAGGCAGATGTGATAAAGTTGCACAACATTTTATTGGAGGTTCTGATCCAATATCAACTCAATTTCATGGTAGGACACTTTAACCTGAGGGGCTGGATCAGCTTTTCTGAGCATCAACTCTGAATTTTGTCACCTCCTAGAGACGTTTAACACGGCCACAAAGACTGGTTTTACTGGCCAGAGAAGTCGGCATGCAGACACGGAGACAGGATGACAAAAGAGTCCGTCTGACCCTAAAGACTTTGGAATCATCAATGGCCGAGATCTCTGAAGGTGATTTGGTTTATTTTGCAGAGGGAAGTTGACAAATCTGAGCAACACAACAATCTCTGCAGCCTGGAGCAATCTCAAGTTGCCCGATCACTCACAGGAAGTACAGCGTAGCAATTGTGTTGCGTTTAATGACCGCTCATGAGTTACTGTTATGGCTGTGTGAACGTAATGGCGTGCGTATGAGAGAGAGGTTTATGATTGTGTTTACAGTCCGACATTTATTCTGTAGCATGATGTCATATATCAGCTCCTGTTGGTGCTCCTCCCGCAGGCTCTCAGCAGACGTCATTTCCGTCCCCTGCAGCAGCGACGGCGATGAAGAACAGTACTAGCCAGCTGAAGGGTGACGGAACACCAACTTTCCCATTATGAAGCCAATAACTCTGTAGAAACTGCAGATATTGCTTTTAATAATGCTGATTTTTGTGCGTCCCTGCTGTTCAGCCTCATTAATGCAAACATATGTGCGACTACACTCCTGCATATTTGCATATTAATAGCTCAGAATTCAATATGTAGGCAAGGATGATTTTAATATCAGAGTTTTTTTGTTTGATATAGTCAAATTTAATAAAGGCAAAGGAGAAACGGTAACTTTTATAGATTCGGTTGCCCCTCAGCACATCTTTCTAAATCCCTTTCTTTGCTGGAGCGAGGCATAAAAATACCAACTTTGTTTTAGCCTCACTTCTTTCAGAGGTTCTTAATTTAGCTTTGTTAAAATTAGACAAACCTAAAAGGGGAACGGTTGACAAAGGTGACATCTGCGCTCACAAAATAACACCAAACAAGCTGTAATCTGGTCCAATCTCAGACCTGACAGAGTGATTCAGGGCTGCAAAGAGTGAATGGGGGGTGATATCCTCCGTGGATTGTGATTGATTATATCCAAAAATCTCTACCGCTGCTGCAGAGGCTGTCAAAAACTGTAAAGTGGAACTGTTTGACACCATTCCCATCTCCTCTCACCTTTTTCCCAACAGGACATTTTCATTTGTGCCGTTTCCTTCCGACCCCTGCGGGCTTTTAAAGCTTCATCACGCGCCGTTCCCGCGCCTCTTCCGAAGCTTCCTGTCACCCGTGTGTGAGGAAGTGGGGATATTGATTTTCCCAGGTCTTGTTTACATGTGTGAACTGTATTTACATGAGCTCCTTTACCTGCGTGCGCTCTGACGCTCATGCATAAATGTATTGGAACAGACTTCCAGATATGTGAGCTGATGATCCCAGAACATTCTGCTGCTTCTGCAGCTGAAATACTGCAGCTTCCACTTCTGCATTATAGATGAGGAGGCCGCGCACAGCGTGTTTGCTTTCTAAATTAAGATAATTTTTTTTCCCTCTCATTCCCCGTCTCTCTGAGCCCTTGCATGTGTGGACCCGACGCCCCTGCACGAGCCAAAGCTCGAGTGCGTCAGCGAGCGTTTGTGTTTCTAACCTCCCGGGTCCAGCGCCGGAGTGTGACCCTCATCTTTAATGCATGCAGCCCCATGCAAACAGAAGGAGCGCCACCTAAAGTGGTCCACACACATTGATGTTAATCTGTGATGCAAATATGACTAAATGATATCAAAACGTTTAAGTCAGGAGTGCTATGTAACCAAGGGTGCTACGGCTAACTGCTAAGTAGCTGTAGTTCAGCACTCTACGTCAGTTAATGGTGTTTTTTTTCATGCAAATATCATCCAAATGATAGTTTGTTGCCTTATGGACTGGGAAATTGTGCTAAATGGGTGGACTGGAGCCACAGATGCTGGTGTTTGAGATTAATGAGTGACCTTTGCTGGCGGCTGTAGGCAATCTCTGGAGGGGACATTTGTGGACGGGGGCCTGGAGGAGAGGCCAGCGGTCCTCTGGAAAAAAAGTGGGGAAATATAAAATCTAGAATTAGAAATCAGGCAAAGGGGTCTGCTTTTGGTTGTTGTTATTTTATTTTGACCATAACCAATCATATCTGCTGACTAGGAACATCTTATCTGACCTTCATGGGGGTCTGAGACATTGGCCTAACCTCTTAAATGAACCATAAGGTCGAAGGTTTGTAGAGTCTGTATCTCTCCCTGTCCTGGAAAACCTATTCACACACCCTCACTTCCCTGAATGTCACTGAGAATTGATTTATCAGTCTGTCAGCCCCCCCCACCCCCTTGCTCTTGTTCCCCTGGTTATGATGCTTCTCAGTGTGGCCTCCACAGGGACAGCCAGACACAGGTCAGACCCCCCCCCACACACACACACACACACACTTCTCCACTCCTCCACCAGCCCATCCAACGTTAGAAGGTCACTGACTGACATTTATCTCCACAGATACCTCCAGATCAGGGTGGTGTTATACGCCCTATGTGGGTGAGAAGGTGCATTTTTGGGCAGTGTTTGAACAGAAATAAACAATGTTGGTGTTTGAGATCTGACACTTTAATCATCAACAGGAGGGGCAAATCCAACTCCCCAAACCTGAATGACTGGAATAAAAATTTGCATCATTTTTTCCAGGTCAAGGATGGCAAAAAAAAAAAAAAAGAATTTCAAGTGTTGGATGCTGTAGAATTACAGTCATATATCAAAGTATGGCAAAGTGTTTATGCAAGTAGGAAATGTCAGATGGGTCAGAGAGAGACAGAGACTAAATTATTATCCAAGCTGACAACAAGGGGAACGGATGGACCTGTCAGAAACACCGAGGCCGTGGCCTTGCACCGATTTATATCCTCCCCAATTCAGGAATAAGAGTCAGCACCTCCGCATCTGAAGTCGTGCCTCTCTGTCAGGAGATGGTGAATGAGTTTATTTTGGGCGGAACTAGTTTTTTTTTTGGCGTGATTTTTTTTTTTTTTCCTTAAGTGACATTACAGAGGAGCAGGAGATGTGTGGACGGGTTTGTAAGGAGTCGACGGTTTGGCTTCACACGCTCTTGTGTCCCAAACAGCCTGAGGTCGGCCTTAGAGGCACCGATGGGTGATCCAAGCTTCAGACCCAAATCTGAAGAAGATGACATCATCTGCTTTAATGTCTAACATTCTTTACTAAATGACAATAGATGGAAGGATGAATGGATGGTTGACTAGCTGGATGAAGGGATGGATGCATGGATCGATGGATGGATGCATGGAGGGATGGATGATGGGTGGTTGAAAATGGATGGATGAGGGATGGATGGATTGATGGGGGATGGACAGATGATGACTGATGGATGGATGGATGGATGGATGGATGCTAAAGCCGCTCATCTACTAAATACACGAGAAACGACCACCGATTTCTTGTTCCGGTTGTGGATCCACTAGGATTCCGTGCCCCCCCCCCCCGGGCTGTTATCGTTTATCTGTGCCCTTGCCCTTCCTCGCCTCCTCCCTCCCTCCCACCTTCTCCCAGCAGTCCGATATCACAGCCTCTGTCCCTGAGCGCCCAGCCGATCACCCCTACCTCCTCCTCTCCTGCCAATCTCGGCGTGTTGAAGACCTTCCGTCAGGGCGCTGGTGTGTGTGAAGGCGGGCTGGCGAGGCGAGGCTGTCGGGGTTTTGTTTACATCAGAGTTGGGACGCGTTTATCAGCGCCCAGCTCTCCTGGCGCCTCGTGTCTCCGGGGTATTTAATTAGTTCTGGCCAATTTTCTCACTTGCCCTTTATCCCTCACTCCATTTTCTGTTCTTCACCATCTCTTGATTTGTTATCTGCCTTCGCACACACTCTTATACACCACACACACACACACACACACAAGTCTGCAGCGGTTGCCTGCAGGGACGACCCCTCGCTTGACAGACGTGCGTTCAAAGTGGACGTGTAAATATGGCTGCCGTGTACAGTAAAGGCGGCAATTTAAAGGGCGAAAAGATACGTATGTAAAGCAGGTCATGCTGACAAGGACCCGCGTGTGTGGTGTGCACACATGCGTGCTGCATGCAAATATGTGCTGACGTCGGCTTTATGACCGCCAGCATTCCTTCCTGCTTACCCGACTGTTATTAAAGCAGCTCAAAATGGCCCCAACATAAATCTAGTGTGTGTTTGTGTGTGTGTGTGTGGGGTGGCTGATCGTCACAACTTCAAAGTACTGTGTGAGGATGAAGATTGTTTTAAGGTTGAGGGTAGAATTGGGTTTAGGTTAGGGTTACGGTTTGGGGGTTAGTTGTGATGGTCAGGGTTTTGGTGAGGAGCTGGTTAATACATTATTAATATGAAAGTCCTCGCAAAGACAGAAGTACAAGGATGTCCATGCGCGTGCGTGTGTGTGTGTGTGTGTGTGTGTGTGTGTGTGTGTGTGTGTGTGTGTGTGTGTGTGCAGATGCTCATTAACGGCACATTAATTTTGCCTTCGAATTAGAAGAAGTCGAGGACCGCCGAAGGCCAAAAGTTTGATACATTCTCTTTCATGGAGCCCCTCACTCTTTCAACGCGCGCCCCCCTTTTCCTCCCCTCATCAATCCGGTTTAAAAATGCTGATTTACTGGGGGTGGGGGGTTATGAGTATGTAGAATTGCACTTTTATGTTTTGATTTTTTTTTTTTTGTTGTTAAAGATCTAAACAAGCTCCAGGTGCTCCTGCAGCCCCTACCACCTCCATCTTAACGGTGTTTTGGAATAGTTTGAGGCCACTCTGATTTGTTGCATGTGTCCCAAAGTATGAGACCATAATTTTTTTTTTAAAAAAAGCTGCCTAAATCCAGATGTGAGGATTATAAATCCTGTCCGTCATTTGAGTTTTATACAAACTCAGTTGAACACAAGACACGTCTTTAATTTACTCCAACAAGATTTATTTAAGTGAATAAAAGTGACATCACACCATCGATGTAGCGTTTATGACTCTGGAGGAAAGCTTCACGATGTTGTCGTTTAGTTTGTTTATGAATCAATAAAAAAAAAAGCTAACAGGACAAAATTAAAGTCAGCATCATGAAAAGACTTCTAAACTGTTAATTGCAATTTCAGCTATATTTTCCACTTAGAGTTGTTTAAACACAACTCTAAATTGGATTTTGCAATATCTTATGCATAATCATGCATTTTTTTCCCTTTACTATTTACGCTTATATTTAGTAATTCTATTTATGTTTGCTCATTTTCAAACACTTTATTGTCAATGCACTGCAAAATCTACGTAATTTAAGGAATAAATTACGTTCATTACGGCAGGCAAATGCAATACTAACAGCTCAACATCACTATCCCCTGCTCTAAATCTATGGTATATATATCTTCTATAACATATGTCTCTTTGGTCTAATCTATTTCCGCTTTAAACACCCCAACTGAAAGTAATTTTCTGTGCAGATCTGATCATCAAAGATCTTTGTAGCTGCTCACATCACACAGTTCCATTCACAACAGAACAACATAGCAGAACAATCTGTTAAAAGCTGGCCAGCCTTGAGCCAACACCTTTCTGTTCACATCACGATGGAAAAGTGGGTTTTTGGTAATGGAGAGCAAAATAAAAGATGCTCTAAACAGGAGGGACACTTTGAGGTAAAGATGAAGGTGGCAAAAAGATCTTTCACAAAAGAGAGAATGTAATGGCACAAAGGAAAATAGCACTTTACCATCACACACACACACACAAGCACACACACACATGCCCTTCTCTCAGAGTGTCACACAGAGCATCAGATAGTGTGAAAATGTTAGAGTTCAGACCAAGCCAGAGTTTTCATCACCCAGAGAATTAAAAGGACCTGATTTACTTTAGTGACCTGTTCTGTTAAATCTATAAATCTTCTACCTCCACAAAGTGAAGCTGACTTTCCCTTCAGTAGATTTAGACTAAAGCATGTCCAACATCTCCTCATGAGCAGCTCATTTTATCGCTCTCCATCCCCCCCCCCATGAATCTCACCTCCATCCTTGTCCCGTGGTTACCTGGGCAACAGTGGCTCTGGTTTTCCTCCAGCAGAGATGGACTGGTTTCACTTATCTTCCCGGGGAGTTGAAAACGAAGCCAAACGAACAGTGTCTTCCGTGATTTTTCCATCCAAAAACTTTTCATCTCTGGACTTTGTGATTATTTTTTACATCAATTTTAGATCAAAAAGTCAGACTGTATAATTCCAAACCATCGCAGTTATCATCAGAGGGATAAAAAGCTGAATCCCTTCAAATGAAGTTGGGTTTTCTTGGATCTGCATGTTGCTCCGATGTGACATCATCCTGGGAACTGCTCAGAAAATGGTGCCGGATATTTCGCTATATTTCCATATTGTGAGGACTGAGGGGGGGCTGCACCCCAGCGATTACCCTCTCGGTCCATGAGCAGACCTGGGAACTTCAAAGGCTTTGGCAGATGCGGGGTGGTCATACTTTCACGTTTCAGGGCAGTTTAACGACTGTTTTCCTGAGCGAGGAAGACGACAAGATGATGAAATCTTAAAAAAGAAGTAAACCCGTCTGTGGCGCCCGTGTTGAACTCGGATCGCTGGAAAACTTTTTCTTCAGTAGCTGTGCGGCTCTGCGGGCCCAGTTATTCCCTCCCACTCTTGCCTGCCACTCAGAAAGTGTGTATCCAGTACCTGCAGGCCTGACAGCCCCCCCACCCCGCTGTGTGCTACCTGAGCCCTGTCACTGCTCCCACAGAGAGGTGAAAATGCTTCTCAGCGCTCGCCGTCTTACTTCTCTGTGCTGCAATTAGAGACGGCAGCCCTGCAGAGTGACTGCGTGTGTGTATGAGGTGTGTGTGTGCACGCACTCTTGTATTTACTACATACCGAGTGAAATAAATTCACATACATTCTACTATCAAAGTGAGGACATTTTGGCTGGAATTGGTCAGGGTCTAGGTTAGGGGGTTAGTTGGGATGGTTGGGGAATAGATTATGTCTATGAAGGTCCTCACAACGATAGAAGTACAAGTGTTTGTGCATGTATGTGTGTGTGTGTTCAAAATCACATCACACCGGGTGCTGTTTCTCTATCTAGAACCCCCGTCAGGAGATGTTCTGCCTCCTGTTGCTAACGCAGGATTCGCAGCACAACCCTGAGCCGCTCACAGGGGCTGGGGGCTGGGAAGCGACTCCCGTTAGCGCGCATCATTTCTATGTTTCTACCTGATTTTAATAACGTCTTACCTCTTCACCAGTTTACCCACTGATGAGCTGTCAGCCAGTGGCTCATTAACTCCACCATCAGGCCCTGTGACTAATATACCAATATAACACCGATAACGATTTGTAATTGCATGAGGCAATTTCCATCCATATTAGCAGATCCAGTGTGTCTTGAACTGATAAGATGTGGGGAAGCCTCCAATAATGGTGTCTGGGGTTATTAGAATAACAGCTGCTACGGCTGTCACTTCAGGTGGACATCAGGTGTGATCTTCATCATTTATGTCCTCTATCGGCGCAAAATGGAGAATAAAACTTTGCAGGTTGAGCATTGTTGGCGCGCTTGCCTCCTAACTAGAGGGTTGTGGGTTTGATTCCAGCTCGGGGGGGTAGAGGCTGCGTCCTCCCCCCTCTTCTGACTCATTCCCGCAGTCCAAAAACAAGCACATGGTATTGATTGGAGGCTCTCTATCACCCTAGCTGTAAGGAAGGAAAAGTGTGGGTGTGCGTGTGTGTGTGTGTCTGTGATGGACAGGAACCTGTCCAGGGGTTGTTCTTGCCTCTGCTGCCCCCCCCCCCCCCAGCAGAAGGATCTATTTGTGAAGCACTGCGGGATATTTCATAGACCATTTAAAATGGGCTTTTATGAGATTGCTCTTTTTCTATCCAGAGTGAAATGCACGCGCACACACACATGCATGCACACACACACACACACACACACACACACACACACACACACCTGTCGCTCTCAGTCATTCACAGTCTGCTGATAAGCAGTGCAGCTTATCAGCGAGGAGCACGGGTGAGGACATGGCAGCCCCATACCCCCCCCCCCCACCTGCTCCCTGTAATGACATTCATGGAGGGCACGTGGACACACAGACGTGCCCCCCCACACACCCCCCTTCGCCGTCAACACAATGAAGCTGGTGCGGTTTAATCAAGCGTGCTACATTTAAATAATGAGCAGCTGAGTGACGCGGGCGGAGATACGTCTCCATCCCAGATCCGTCTCCCTGCTCGGCGTTTATCTAAATGACTTGGACAGATGTTCCAGAGGCTCTTTATTGGCTCCTGCGGCCTACGCGGAATTGATGCTCACCGCCGGGGAGATTAGGGACGTCCTCTGGTGGAACGCAACAGGGTTAACTGTTGCATGGGCCCTCTCCAGGTACTCTGAGAGAACGAGCCGTCTGGGGGTGGGTTGGTTTATTCTAGATTGACTTTTTTTTTTCTCCTTTTTTTCACACCCGCTGATGGGAGCGAACCAGCGCAGCTACGGCATCCATGCTGGCGTTGCTTCCTCTCCTGCCTGAAACGTTGTGCTCCTCCTCTTCAGTCCCCCCCCCTCCTCTTTGTTTACTCTCCATTGTCTCCTGGTTCCGCTTTAATCTCCTTCTGCCCTGAACATCAGTCAGTCAGCGGCCATCCAGCCCGCCACCTGTCTCCATTTCCCCTCGCTGCGCCGCCGCGCGCTCTCCTCTCAGCTGCTCCTTCATCCTCTTCACCCTCCTCTGTCTTTCTCCCCAGCCTTCGTTTCCGTCCCTCCTCTCGTTTTCTCGCGTCTTAAGTGGATTTTCTTCACATTTAGGCAGAAATGATGTAACGCGCATGTGTGTGTGTGCATGGCACATTACTTCTAATTAAGCATTTGAAAATAATCAGCTTCAGGGTCTAGTTCCTGTGAACTTCAGTGTGGAATAAGGCCAATGAGAGAGGAGCTATCCATCAGACAACAGAGACAAGATGAGCTGTTGGAGGTGCAAAGACGGATGGGTAAAGATGTCGGAAAAGAAAAACGAGGGAGGGACCTGCAGAGGGTTTGGAAGACGGAAAGGCCGCAAGGCAATCTGAGCGGAGATGGCGAAGACAAAGAAAAGGATGAGGAGGGTAAGAAAAGCTTTGCTAGGATTTCAGAGGGCGCGAATGAAGGCAGGAAGCTTTGGAGGGGGGATGATGGGAAATCCCAGCTGTACGGGTGGGAAAAGAGAAAACGTGTGAAGAGAGTTTGTTTTAGGAGTCTAAGCAATGCTATCAGATACTCCGCCTGCATGTGTGGAAGGTTAGATTCAGTAGTTCGGTGGAACTTGAGCTGTTTGTGAGGCGCCCGAAGAGAGAATTTACATTACGGGATTAATGAGGCGGAAAATTGGTTTGTTTCAGACGAGACGAGCGAGGAGGGAAACTGTAGAGAGAGAAGGTCGGAGCCTCAAAACGTTCCAACAACAGCAGTGCAGACAAATATGAGCTGGGGTCTTTGTTCCTTTGGCAGGAGGATCTATGTCACGACACCTCCCCCCCCCGAAGACGTTTTGGTCTTCCTGGACGGAGCGCTGCGGTCGTCGCCCATATCCCAGCCATGACCCACCAAAGGAACTCAGTCCTCCGCGCCGCTCGGTCGACACGGACGTCTGGCACACGCAAAGACGAACACAGAGCGTTTCATGTGCGTGAAGGTCCCGTATGGGCGCGTGTGTTTGGGGTGTAGAGAGAGCGCCGGAGCTTTGTTCCGCTGACGCTTCCTCTACAATTGAATTATTCATTCAGGCAGGAAAACACTTTCATCGCTCTCTGCCCACCCCCACCACCCCCGTCGCTCCTGCCCTTTCGGTTTGACTAAACTTAACACATCTTTTACCACCGACTTCCAGGAAAAAAAAAAAACTGCAGGTGCCCAAATGTGGCTGAAAATGGGTTTAAAATGGAGGTGTTTAGTCTTAATTGAAGGTATTTTTTTCACCTTTGAAGCTCCATTATTGCTCTTTTAGAATACCATCACTGGTTTGGTGATGGAAGAGCCTTGTATACTGGGAACACGGTGTTATATCTGGAATGATGGATGTTTTAGTGCACCGCTGATGGTTGCAGCCTGTTTGCTGGTCACATGGCTCTGGTCGGATGTCCTGGATCAAGACTCTGGATCCCAGAACTGTCCGTGTGTGAATATGATTGGTTATCTCCGGACGCTTCTCATTTGTCTCTCCTTTGCTCTGGCTGTGGTTCCACCGCTGATGCTCTCTCACATCTCTCGGTTTCATTTAGACCCCCCCCCCGTTTCATTGTGAACTCTCCCTTTTGTCTTCCTCTGTCTCCTTCTCCCGGCACCACTCTGACCTCTCTCGGCTTCTCTTTTATCTCTGGAGGTGCCATCTTTCTCTTGACCAGGTCTGAAAACCAAGCCCCCCTAAGGTCTCTCTTTCTCAGGCACGCGCGAGCCTACAATACCTGCATGGGGGAGAGGTTTGTCAGAGGGTGATATAGAGGGATCACAGTGTGTCATGTGATATAACTCAGGGCCATCAGAGCGAAGGGGGGGTATAAAGGAGGGATGAGAGCTGGCGGGAGATGAAGGCATGTGGGGGAAAAAAAGAGAGGACGTAAAAGTGGAGCATGACTGCCGAGGGCTACCATCACTCTGAGGCGTGCAACACACGTTCCACTATGCTCCCTAACTAAGAGATGAAGAAGAGCGTGCAAGTGATACACACACACACAGATGTACCAGTATGTCTGTCTTTGTAGATATAATACCTTACCAGCTCCCTAACTTAACCCCAACCATCCCAACTATCCCCCTAACCCTGACCTAAACCCAGCTCTAACCTCAACCCCAAAACACTCCTTTGGCCCTACTTTGCAAAAATGTCCTTACTTTGATAGTTGAACAAGTAATTAGGAACTCAATCTACAGCAAATACAAGGACACACACACACACACACACACACACAGACGTGTGCTCTGACCTTCAGTGGGTACCTTGGTAGACAGGTGGTGCTGCCATTGCCTGTTGCTAAGCAATTACCAAGTCCATTACCTCTGCAACCTATCTGTGTTGCGTGTTTGTTTCCCCCCCGTGTTTGAGAGAGTTTTCATTACAGCACCGATGGCAGAATGCAACACAAGCCTGCGGGCCTTTCCTGCTCGTCATGTCTGCATTCACCTTTGCTTCCCGTTTATTCCCGATCCAGGTTATAGGCGGTGTAAATGAGAATATATATGTATACAAGTCAGGTAACAGCAACTAATAAAAGCTGAATTTAGCCTCCCTAAAGAGAGGGTCGAGGGCAGTTCTGACCCCATTCGAGCCCCCCCCCCCACCCCTACTCCGTCTTCCCATGTTGGAAGAGAAGGGCGATGAAAGTCAATCTCGGTCTGAGCCAACTCGCACGTGACCGCGGCTAAAGAAGCGAGCACGTTGGCGGCAGCTCCCTCCAGGAAAACAAAACCTTAAAACCTTTTTTTTTTGTTGCCGTTATCTCAAACGTTACAAGCCGCTTATTCGTCCTTTTTGAGGAGGAAAAAAAAAGGGGGGGCGAAAACGGTCCTCCCGGCTGCCCGGTCGGTGGCGTCAACCAGTCAGAGGGAAGGAACGGTTCCAACGGTGCGGGGCGCAGCAATCAGAGGCCCTGAGACGGGCTGCTGGCTCAGAACTTTCTCTTTCAACCTGCTTTGTTACCATCTGTTTAACTCTCTTTTCCCGCACAACTCCAAGCCTCCTTTTCCCTCTGAGCGGCGCCCAGAAAGGCGATTCCTGCTACAGGAGGAGGGGGAGTCATGTGACACGAGGACGGACTGAAGGAGGTGGACAGAACGACGGCCCTGAATGATTTTAAATGCAGGGGAATAACTTCTGTGGTTCCTGGGGGAGTTAACAGTGTGTGCGTGTGTGTGTGTGTGTGTGAGTGTGTGTTTAGAGTCAAGGTCACCCCAGCGGGCTGCACGTTCTCCCATCTGTCAGCCGACGAGTGCAAGAAATTCTTCCATCCGACTGCGTCTCACTTTTCCTTTTTACTCCCAGTGTCCAAATCTGTCGGTTTGTGCAAGGAAAAATGAGAGTTTTCAGTGTGTGTGTGTGTGTGTGTGTGTGTGTGTGTGTGTCTTTGTCTTTGTGGGGGTGTATGCAGAACTCACGTTGCAGTGAAAAATACGCTGAGAAAAACAGTGTGAATATTCATCAGCCGTGTACTAGTGACAGTTACTCTTGTACCTGTCAGTCACAGTCTCAGGTGGATGCACCCCCCCATCACTCACATACGCACACACACACACACTTTATTTTCTGCCTCTGCATTGCAAGATTTATTGTTTTTTTTATTTGTTTTCATGTTAAAATTGCATTCACGAAGGGGCATTTTTTTTTTATTTTTATTAATGTAGTCCCGGGGCTGTTGATTTAAACCCAGGAAGGCACCAAGCAGAACCCCCCCCACGTGTGTGTTTATGACCTCCGGTTGATGCCTTCATGGCCGTGCTCCTGATCTCCCTGCTTTAATTCTCGCATAGGTCCTGCTGGAGGAGACACGTGCACTAAACATGACTTATCTCTCGCGCCTGGAAACTGATTGAACCCGCCTGCTGCCCGTGTGTGTGTGTTTGTGTTGGGAACCACACACACACACACACACACACACAGACACACACATGTCCATCCCTGAAACGAATTTCGACTTCATCGTGCCTCTGCCAGCCGGCCCAGCAAGACAATTCAGATAATAGCTGAGCGCGGAGCCGTAAACACGGCAGGTGAAATGGGGCCTGGAGAGCACACAACTGCCGCCCGGCTCCCCGGGAATATTCACACAGTTTTCATTTTATTTTCCACAAGATTGGCTGCGGCTGATGGCCCCTCCCTCCGACAAGAGACAGAATTTAAATCTGCCATGTTTAAAGAGGGCTGGGGGTCCGTATGACAGGAGATAGACCAGCTGTGTTAGCGGAATGTCAATTTGAAGTGAAATTCCTTTCACACGCTACGGATCATCAACGGGACGTAAATCAACCCTGTGGTGTTCTGGGAGATATTTCCATGTTCTCAAGTTGCTGTCGGTTGGTCGACAACTCAGCGGCAACATTTATGCTCCGCTTTCCTTGTTCTTCTAGCAGGACTTCACAGTTTAGAAGTAGAAGAAGACAGGAGGTGGGAGGGAGATAATGAGATGCTGGGACTCTCTTTGGGCTTTGACTAAACTCCAGATGTGACCTTCTGCAGAGGATATATTTTATTCCTCCAATTATTCTGTTTCTTTGCGTGGATTTGTCCTCTGTTTTCCCGCGTCCTTCAGTCCTTCGGCGTTCAGCCCGGGCCTCGCATCGGCGCTCGTTTTCCGCAAGGTTACAGCTTCTCCTGCAGAGGAAAATCCAGTTACGGTGTAGCCGCGGGGCCGGATCACGGAGAGACAATGGCTGCTATTAAATCTCTGCCTCCTATTTTTAGCTCGAGCAATCACAACTGTCTCGTTACTACTCAATAGCCGCCCGTGATCTCTCCGCCTCGGGCTTCAAAAAGGCACGCAAGGTTACACTTTTGATCGCCACGAACTGTCCCGGGTCACAGAAAAGTTAGTCGTCAGCACCGGAGACCAGAAATTCACATCAGATTATCTGCTGCATCGGGTTCAGCGTGAATGTAATCGTATTTTCCCATCATAAAGTAGGTCACATGGCACTGTTTACATGACCCCTTCATAATCTGAGCATTCCAAAAGTCCTCATTATAGATCAAAATCAGATCTTTACCTAATGTTTAGATAATTAACTAGATTTCCTATCGTTTCTGTTTATCTGTGTCACGTTTTGAAGTGTGCTCTCTAAGTTTTATTAACACTAAGAGGATTTTTTTTTTAATCCTTAATCCCATTATTACCAGAAAGCTCTCATTAGCGTTCCTGCACGCCGTGTAACAGCTGCTCTTAAATGGCAGCAACCAAAAAAAAAAAAAAAAAGGAGGCCCAACCCTGCACGATGACATCATTGACACTTGGGATAAACCTTTGTGATTCCTGATCTCCGAGCTTGATGCCGGCCTCCTTTCTTCTCTCCTTACGACCTTCCATTGAAGTCGTCTGTGTGGTTCAGCGCTGCAGGATTTCGATAGATTTTTCGTTTTTTGTTTTTTTTTTTTTTAGACGGGACCTTAAGATCTGTGGATTTATCTGAGCGCTTCAGAGGAGCAGAATCAGATAATGAGAAAGAGAGCTGGGAGGGATGGGAGCCCCCCCCCCACCCCGCCCCACCCCCGCTGTCGTGCCCGTGGGTGTGTGGATGGGCGGGGAGGCTTGTTTATGTGCAGATTAATTGCTTTTATGGCCCCTGTGAACGGTGCCCGCCACGCCACGCCTGCCGCTGCTGCTTTTCAGAGCGTGGCCGCTGCTCTCCGGGCCCCGGGCCTGGGGCGGTGGTGGTCGGGGGGAGGGGGGGGTGGGCCGGTGCTCTCTGCACGGCCCCGCGCAGGTGGCTGATTCCACCGTGGGCGGTTCCACTCGAGGCCTACCAGCGGCTAACCGGACCGTGACTTTAATCATTTCCCACCGAGATGAGGCGAGGCGAGGCGGAGTTAAGCCGCCGCCGGAGCCCAGAGGAGTCTTCAAAAAGGGGAGGAGGAGGAGGGGGGGGTGATGGAGCGATGGCCTGGGAGAGGAGGGAAGCTGGAGCGTTTAGTCGGGAGGTGGGAGGAGTTAATCCCGGGTTAATGCCCTCCATGCATCGGCTTTACCAGATCAATTCAAAATCAAGCCGGATCTGCCTCCTGACACTTCTCCGCCCTCGATCTGTGTCTTCACATTTCTCTCTCCTCGACTCTTCCCTTCTTTGTCTTCATGAATCACTTCTGGGGGCGTTCTTCCTTCCTCTCGCAGCTAATGGACAGTAGCAGCTCCAACTGTTGCGCAGGAAGGAAATGGAGCTTCATTTCAGCCTTTTTAGTCTCTTAAAGAGGAAAGCACTCAATCATCCTCCTTGTTTTCACTCCACTGCTGTTAAATCAAATTAAAATCTGCTCATCAAGCCCAGTTAAACAGCTACTCTGGAGTCTTCCCATTATCGTAAAATAAAGCCGAGCGATGCGTTGCCACTTCTTTCTGCCGCCCTACGCCAACGCGGCATCATTACAGCCGACGACTGATCGGTGTAGAAGACACAGACGTCACTGGAGCTTGTTCTCCTCCGGCCTGGCCGCGTCTTTACCGCCCCGCCACGCTCATCCGTCTGCCTCGCCTTAATGCCCAATAACTTCTGTTTACAGGCGCGCGGCTCCGCTCCGCTGCCACACAGGTGGAACCGGGCTGCGCTGCCACACAAGCCGCGACTTTACTAATGACCGACTTTACAGTGGCAGTTACGGCCCACGGGGGAGGGGGGGGGGGGGTGCTAACGACACTGCCAGGGAGCTGCAGGCTCAAAGGTCAGGTGTTAATCCATCTTACTGGGGGAGCCCACCGGTGCCGCGCTGCATCCCTCCCAGATGTTCGGCTGCCTTTAATTACATCATCATCCCAGCCGGTGGAAGGCTGACGTCAGAAATAACGAGCGCGTTCATCCCCGACCCGGCTGGCACGCGGAGCTGTCCCGCCACGTTGAGACTGGCGCAACGACGCAGCTGAGTTTCTGATGGCGAGCATCTGCTCATTCCTTAACTCGGCCCCTCCCCCACAGCTGCCACTTCCTGTGCCCTTACCGACGGACACACTTCCCGACCCGGGCGATGGCGTTAAGCACCCCCACCCCCCCGTTTCCTCTTCGACACGTTCAGTGATTAATCGCGCCCTTCCAGACGGAGGGCGAGGAAACAGTCTGGACCAGCAAAAAGGCGCCAGATGTCGCCGCGCTTTCCCGGCAACGGCCGCAGATAACGGCACCTGTCCTCGGCGCCGGCCGTCACTCCCACGCGCGCAGAAGGTACGGACGAGCCCCGGGGCCCCGTGGCTGCAGGGGGAGGAAGAGGAGGAGGAGGAAGAGGAGGAGGAGGAGGGCGTGAGAGTGATGGCAGCCATGGCACTTACTGGCAGGCCCAGAAGACTCCTGGGAAGCCTGACTGATACCAGCGGCCTACAAAACCTAGAAATCGTGTGTGTGTGTGTGTGTGTGTGTGTGTGTGTGTGTGTGTGTGTGTGTGTGTGTGTGTGTGTGTGTGTGTGTGTGTGTGTGTGTGTGTGTGTGTGTGTGTGTGTGTGTGTGCGTGTGTGTGTGTGCGTGCATGTGTGTGTACAATCACATGCATGGGGGGTGGAGAGCTTGTGCGGCGGGCCAGATGGTGTGATGTTTAAAACAGTCTCACCCAGGTTCGTTTTGTTTATTTATTTATTCTCAGCTGAAAGGTGACTCTGAAGGTCGCAGCGATGGCGGTCACGGTGGCGGCGGGCTACCTCGCCGACACGAAGCCGACAGACCCGCCTGCACTTTACAATCTGCTTCCAGAGCAGAGCAAAAGTGTTCTGTTATTTCTCTCTGCTTGATTCTAATTGTGTTTTGTTTTAATTTATTTATAATAAGGCTTTGTGTAATAAGGCGACGTGCCAGTGTTGCATTAATACATGAATCAATTAGACTTGTTTGACCAATTGATGATTAAATGTACACATTCTGTAGTGCGCTGATGCTACTCCACTTAATTGAGTTTGTGGGGTAAACTCACACAGCTCTTTGTGTGTGTGTGTGCAGGTGCACGTGTGTGTGTGTGTGTGTGTGTCAACCAAAGAGAGCCTTTAGAGGATTAAATCACGAGCATAAGTGTTATTTTGTGTGTCCAGATTAGCCAGGGGGGCCTGGGACAGATTTACACCTGGCCTACAGGAGAGATGGGCCCCCCCCCGATCGTCTGTGCCGGCAGGCTGGCGTGGGTCCAGTTTAATTTCCTTCAAGCCCACAGGCTTGATCTTTTTCTCTTGTCTACAGTGAGCCGGCGAGGAACCGTCTTTCAGACTTCCATCCTCTCCGAGTCCCTCGCCGACTTTCAAGCCAATCACTTCCCGCCTCTCTGAAAAGTCTTTGTCTTTCCTCCGTCCTCGCCGCCCTGCAGCTGAGAGATGGAACCTTCCGCCTCATCAATCACCCGACCTCCCCCCCACCACCACTCCTCTCACCTCTGTCTTTGCTTCTCCGTCACACAACTTTTTTTTTTTTTTCCATTTCGTCTCCTCCACGATCCCCAAGCCAATCGTACCGACAGACGATATTTTCTTCCCAAACGAGCCAGGCCAGGTTCTTCACGGTCCCATTATGGAAGAAATGTGATGTGCGTGAAGAATAACAGAATCAATAAAGGCAATAATATTGTACAAACAATATAAAAGCAATCAGTGGGAGAAAAACTCAGCTATCACGTGTTGATTGAATCAATAGCAATATTAGTACACAAGGGTTTTAGCGAGCATTGTGGGACATCATCAAGTTAAAGGCTGACACGGAAAGGGAAACAAAGAAAATGAAAAAAAAGAACGCTTCCACTTCAGTTAAACTCGTTGATCCTAGTTCGTTAATGGTTGTCTTTCCCCCTTGAGTGGGTCCCCATTCCGGGCTATGGATAGAGTTTCCCGCTGCCACGCGAAAGACCACGAGATCACACGAGTCAACTTTTTAATGTTGGTCATCTACAAAAGTGCTGCTTCATCCAGGGTTTTCCTTGAAGGGCCAGTGTGTGAGGTTTGGCGCCATCTAATGGTGAGAGTGCAGAGTTGTAGCAGTGGCCTGCCTGCGGTTATCCACCTCTCTTTTTGAAGTGATGGTGGTGGTGTTGGTAAGGGGGTGGGGGGAGAATTGGGATTCCGTGAGTGCGAAGCCCCAACGGGTCCATCCAGCTGGAGGTCTCTCGTGGGTTTGGAGGTGAAGCGGGAGAGAACAGAGATCTGCGCTGTGCGTGCAGCGAGAAAGACAAAAAAAGAAGAAGAAAAACTCCCATTGATCACCACTCAAACTGCTTGAGTCCTTCTAATTAGCTGCTTGTTCCTTCTGGGAGGAATGGGGGGGGGGTGAAACGCAAAAATCAGACGCGACTGAAACGGTGTGTTTTGACAGCGGCGTTGATCTAAGCTGGAGTTTAGGGGGACATTGCTTCAATTAGACACACGCTGTTATGCTCATTTCCACTTGAGGAGAATCTCATCTCGTCATTAAACGTCTAGATCACTGAGGAATGAGCACCTACGACCACGCCATCATAACGAGCTGGGGTGTCTAATAGATGTACGTCCTCATGTCTTTACGGGCCAGTCAGCCGTCTAATGGCTGAAGCAAAGTAAAAGTCAAATAAAAGGTTATTTATATTCTGGGAGCACTCGGCCAGGTGACTCTCCTGGCTCATCAGGCAGATCCGCTCCACTTAAACATTGTTGCTTTCTTGTAATTGAATTAGCCCACTCGATTACATGGAGGCACCCTTAACGCTCCGGTGAGAGGCCTGTTTGTGGGGGCGGAGCCTCCGACGTCATCACGGGGTCACAGTTCAGGACCGTCTTAGTGTGATCGCGCCATGCTCTCACTGTGAAAGGATCCTTCCTGTTGTCCAAAGTGAAGTTTCTTCTCGTCTCTCGTGCAGGAGCTGCTGAAGAACCTCCGGAGCGACTTTAAGTGCATCCATGATGGCGGCTTCCAGCTGCAGAGGTGAGTTCACTCCTCCACCGCTTCATCACTGCTGGTCCATGTGTGTGCATCTGTGGGCGTCCTTCATGCCTCTTTCAATCTCTCTGGCTCCAGCCGCCATCTGACCAAGGACCTGGACAACAACATCAACATCAGCGCCCCCGCCCATGAGACCAAGGTGTTGATGTGAGTATTGTGTAGCTGTTGCTCGCCAGAACCCGACCTGAGGGTCGCTAAAATTCCCGGCGGGTGTCCGCAGCATCCAACGGGCCTGGCGCGACTTCCTCCAGAGGCAGGAAGCGGAGAAGAGGAGCCCCTCCCCGCCCTCCCTCTCCTCCTCCGATGACAAGATGAGCACATCCATCAGCACGGCGACACTCTCGGACGGCAGCAGCCCAGTAAGTCAGCGTGAGAACGCGTCTTCCTGAGCGAGGACCTCGGGGAAACCCCCAGACTTCGTCCCGCGTGTCTGTCCCGGTCGTTATGATTCCACGCTGCCTCCCCACCTTGGGGCTGAATGGCGAGTGTGTGTGTGTGTGTGTGTACACACGTGTCTAATCCCTGGAAGTCAACGGGCCGGTTGAAGCTGAGAGATGGCTGCCAGAGTTACAGGCAAAAGCTTTGATATGCGCTTTGATCTGGATTCTTGTGGGGAGAGAGGAGTGGGAGAATTCAGAGCCTGTTCTCATCCACCTGCGGATACGTCCTGCATATCGGGAGAGTTGATTGAGTTTTTCCTGGAGGTCCTTTGGGACAACAGGAAATGCTTAGCTCTGCTAATCGGGCCTGGACAAAAGCACTGTGTGTGTGTGTGTGTGGGGGGGGGGGGGGGGGGTACGTGTGTGTGTGTTATCTTTGGTACATTATGAGTACCAAAATACTCATTCTAGCAAAGTGAGGACATTTTGGCTGGTCCCCAGGTTTAGGCTCTTTAGGTTAGCTGGAATCAAGGTCCCCACAAAGATAGAAGCACGTAAGTGTGTAAGTAAGTGTATGTGTGTGTCTTTGCTGAGGTCAAAAGAGCGGAGCGGGATGAAAGACAAACATTAGCTCCTCCCTTGAATGTGCTGATGCTGTAGATTTTCGCTCCCTCTAGAGAAGAGACACACGTTCCTCCTCCCAGGTGGGTTTTTTACCACGGTTTCTCCCACCGCGAGCAATCGCCGCCATCATCGGTGCTCCTGCTGCTTTAACTCTGCCCGCCTCTCTGCTGCCCCCCCGCCTCCTGCCGCCCTCTCCTCAGCGCCAGGCGCTTGGCGAGGGTGACAGCTCGCGCTCTAGTTGGATTTTCGTCCCATTGACCCGGCGGCGCCTCCTCCATCCACAGCGGGGTCCCTGACTTCATGGATGCTCACACATCTGCGCGCTGCGAGCCCGGCGGTGCTGCGGCGGCGTCTCCAAAGTGATTGAATCTGTAACCTTTGGGCCTGCAGCATCTGTCTCTGACAGATTTGCCGGCGCCGCACCGCGGCGCGCTTGCGACAGGCCGGGCCGGGCTATTTGTCTTCTCTGTTTGCTCTCGAGCCAAGGGTGACACTCACAGCGGCGTGCCACAGAAACACGTCACGTGACTCCGCCTAAATGGTCGCGCGCTGAGATCGCTGGCGTTTCCAGGATATCCATTTTTATGTTGCGCTCCATAACGACGACGCCGAGGGAGGCTGAAGTTATAGGTTTCATTAAATGGAAAACCTAACAAAACTCAGCTTTTATGCCCTGATATGAATCAACTGTCTTCGTTTTATTGCGTCATAATACTGCACCGTATCAACACATGCCCAGCCTTCACTCTGGCACCTTCAAACCGCTGTCATTTCAGCCCGTCTAGATGTCTTTTTTTTTTATAACCACATATCAGTCATCGCTGTTTAGATGTTTGGTGATATCTAGCTGTGTTAAAGGCGCAATAAACGCGGACGGAAGGCCCGTGTCCGATGGAGAGCTGGTCCGGTCCTGGGAGCTGTCCACGGTCCTGGGAGCTGTCCACCTCCCCGGTGCTGAAGCGAGCGCTGACGTGTGGTTACCAGCACTGACCGCTAGAGGGGGGTGTTGCTCCGCAGTGTTTCCCTCCCCTGAAGTTGGACGCCTCAGCCCCAGTTTAGAGGAGGTGTGAGAATAAAGCGTGAGGAAAGTAGAATGCAGTGCGAGGAGGGAATTGTTTTCATGCTTTTTTTTTTTTTAAAGTGTCACATTTTCATTTCAAAACTCTCGCTGTTAGGAGCAACGGAGAGTCGCTCCCCTTCTGCCCTCTCTCGGTCAGTGCCTGCCTCTTCCCTTCACTTCCTGCCATGTTTATTTTTGCCTTTTCTGTTGCATATTTAATGGCTCTTCTTTTTTCTTTTTTTTTTTTTGGTCTTTGTTCCCCCTCCCCTCCCCCCTACCCCTCACCCTATCTCGCCGTGCTCACCTGCTGTTCTCTTTGCTTTATCGGGTCAGGCGAGTGCAGCGGCGGAGTCCAGGCTGGAGAGCGATTAAAAAAAAAAAATAAGAAAAAATAAGAAAGTGAGAGAAAAAAAGAAAGGTCAGGGAAAAGTCTCAGGCAAAGTTCCTGTCCACCTTACGTGCAACACAATGAATATAGAACTTCACAGGAGACGCGAGGCATTCAACTGTACCAGGCTTCTGGCTCCGCCATATTTCATCCTGACATCACCCCCCTCCTCACTTTTGCCTCCGTGGCTGTCTCAAATCCATCATCAGACTGCCACTTTCAGAGCGTTTAACCCCTCACCGTCGCCTCCTGCCATCCACTCTAGTGTCTTTTGTACTCTCCTCCCGGTAAAAACGACCTTTGCTGGCTCTTATATGAGGGAGGCAGGAAAGGTCACCGTTAGTGTAACAGCAGCACGCGTTATTACGTTAAGGCCTCTGATCGACTCCCCCCAGGCGCCCTCCCGTATTTACTGTATATTAAAGGTGCGCCAGGTCCTGACAGACAGGCGCATGTGGGCCCAACAGTAATCTATGGGGTTTTTTTTGTTTCTCATCTTGTTTTAGTGAAAGCAGTGCGTCCACGCCTCACCCCCCCCCAGAGCTGTAGAGGACGGGGCCTCACCAGGCAGCTATTTCAGGAGCTCATGACTTATTAACACCTTCATTAACAGAGCGGTCCACTCCACGCTGCCACCGCTCCGAACAGTATTAAGTCCCCGCAGCCTCTTCCACTCCACCTCTACCCTGGACCAGAACATCCCTCTGATGATTTATGGTAATTATGCAAATGCAACATAAGGCTTTGGAAATGAATGCCACCACCCCCCCCCCCCACACCCCCACACCCCTTCCAGAGCCTCTGTCGCTGGAGGAGCCAGCGCTCTTACAATCCTGTTACCGTAATACCAGGGACAATGGAAAGAGCCTAGGTCAGGCGATTAAGGCTTCCCTTCAATGAGTTTGGGTCTATTGGAGCCTCATGGAGGCAATTCCCCGGTTTAATCACCGCGCTTCGCTTGCGAGGCAGAAACTGATTGAAGAGGCAGCCGACGTATCGATTCATAACCTCCCTTCAGGTGTCACGCCGCGTCTGAAGGCCTGCTGGGATAATTGACACCATCCTTCTCTTCCCATAATCTCTGGCCTAGATAAGACGTACTGTAGCGGCACAGGTGGGGGGGGCTGAGCAGGGGGGGCTGACGGGGTGCGAGGAGCCTGGCGGGACGCGGGGCGGGGTGCTGACTGACAGAATCGTTTAAGGCCTCCGACCGCTCCGTCGCCGCTGACAGGATCGTGTATCCGGGGGCTGGAGGCCCCGATCCCAGCCGGCTCCGCCTGCGCTCCGGATGGAGGTTTCCCCCCAACGTCCAGTCACGTGAAGGACGTTCACATGATCCAGCCGCGTGAAGGACGTTAAACAGGACTTTTATAATTAAGCTTTAGCAGGAAGGAGCCGTCTCTGTGATAATGACTCAGGGGGTCGGGGGGGGCAGGCTCTGCTAATCACCTGCCAGCGGCACGTCAAGTTGAACATGGGCCCTTTCACACCTGGGACATGTCCTGTCACATGTCACACACGCTCTGAAGTGCACACGTCACTTCCACATGACGTGCTGGACGTGATGTGTGCGTGCGAGATGCGGGGGGGGGGGCGGCAGTGGTGGAGCTGCACGCCACGTCTTAATTAGCCAAACCCAAAAGGCCAGGGCCTCCACGCACAACGGAGAGGAAAGTCGGAAGGAAGCGCCACTTTCTTCCCTTCCCGACTTCTGCACAGCTCGCTCCCTGCAGGCTGGGGGGGGGGGGTTGGTGTTTGCGGACAGGAGCAGCTTTTCCCTCTCCAGGCTGACGTCATTCTGCATGTGCAGTACCCGGTCTGGTCCACGGGGGGTCGCTGTTCTGCCGCCCGGGGATGGACCGGACCAACAGCAGGGAGGTGTCCTCGTCCGTCAGCAGCAGCAGCAGCAGCCAAAACTGGTCTCAGTCTGTTGAGAGTATTCCCCGCTGAAAGGGTCCCACCGTGCGCTGAAAAGCAGAATGACTCTGGCGATTAATTGTTGGAAAGGCAGAGCCTCTTGGTGCTGTGATGGAGAGGCAGTCAAGGGCCTCTTCTAACAGATCTAAAAGGCTATTATCAACATAACTGTAATCAAACCAAGAGGTGAATGGTTGGTTTTGGTCTTCCTCCCTCTGCATCTCATTTTCTCCCTCTCTGTCTCTCTCTCACACACACACACACACTCCCTCTCTCTTTCTCTCTTTTATCTCCTCCTCTTCTCCTGGAGCCCTTTAACACCCCAATTAAATATTAAAGTGTTTTAGGATGACATCAGACTTGTGAACAAGCTGTGAGGATTTCCACCTTCTATATATAAAACTCTTACTTTCCCAGCCTCCGCTCTGTCAGAAGACGCACAAATGGAGAATTAATTGCAATTGATCACGACCCGCCCCCCATCGCCCCCGTGATTGATTACTGATTTCTGATTTTGGGGCCGTGGTCGTTTAGAGGAGAGGAAAGGGTTAAAACCCCGCTTCTTTTGGGCTGCGGAATCTATGACTTCATCCTTGCAGATCCTTTTCTTTGTATTGGAGACAGAACCCGCATGATTGCATTATGCCCAGTTATTTGCTTTCTCAATATTTGCATCACACCAATTGTAAATATGACGGCACGCGAAAGCCATTTTAAAATTAGATTTCTGAGCCACGGCGACATGTGTTGTGTTGTGTTGTGTTGTTTCGTTTTTTTTTCCCACTGTGGCTGTTGTTTTTGCAGCTTTGTAATCTCCGGAGCCCACATTTCCGCTGTCGTCATTTGTGGTTTTGTATGCAAAAGCAGTTTCTTACATTTATCCGGCAGCAGTGGATATCTCCGTTTGGAACAAAACCAGCACTTTATCACTCAGAGCCTAAACGCTGTTTCTTTATTCTGGGAGACAGGCGGCGATGTCGCCAGCGGTGGTGACAACGGTTTTATTTCCAAGTAAATCACGGTGTTCACGGATAAACAGACAGAAGCCGCCGTATGACACACCGCTGTGGGTTCAGGAGTGTGTGTGTGTGTGTGTGTATACTTGCTATATACTGAGTACTAAACATGGTTTTAAGGTTAGGACTGGGTATAGTTTGGGGTCAGTCAAGGTCAGGGTTAGGGTGTGTGTGTTTGTGTGTGTGTGCGTGTTTGTGCTTGCTACATATTGAGTATCAAAATTCTCATTCTACTATCAAAGTGAGGACATTCTGGCTGGTCCTCATAATCTAAAAGGACTGTTTGAGGGTGAAGACCTGGTTTTGATGTTGAGGTTAGATCTGGGTTTAGGGTCATACTGGGTAATATATTATGAAAATCATCAATCAGAGAAGTAGAAGGGTCAGTGTGTGTGTGTGTGACTGGTGAGAGTGTGAGACAGAGCAGCCTGCAGGATTTTGCATATCCTCCTTCATTCGCCTGATACTTTTTTCGATAGGACACAGCAGATCCTTCCTCCTCCCCTCTTCACTTGTGGGGCCTCAATCTCACACACACACACACACCCCAAGAACACTCTTTTTTTTTTTCTTTTTCAAAACAAATATTCCTGATAGTTGTGTGTCAGCCCGTGTGAAGTGTGTATTCCTGTGGCGCTTCCAGGCCGTGACAAAATGAGGTTAGTGTGCTCGGGTCTGCATGCGCGCGTGCAGTATTTCAGCACCACGCCTTCGCCCCCCACTCCCACCCCCTCCTCCTCCTCCTCCTCCTCCTTCGCAGGAGTGTGTATCACACTCTGACACATGATAAAAAGGAGTTTGTGTTGCACTTCAAGGTCATGCGCGCCCACCATTGCGTGCTGTTGGTGTGTGTGTGAGGAGGCGCAGATAACAGGGAGCGGAGCGGTAGCCCCCAGAACAGAGGAGCCGTAGTGGCTCTCCTCCCGGTTGTGCTTCTCTCTTTGATTGCGGCCCTGCATCACTTCACTTCTCGTCAAATTGACAGTCGTTTCCCTCCCTCGGCCCGTCATCGGGTGTTTTTTTTCTTTTTTTCTCCTCCCCGCGTTGTTATTCAACTCGAACAATCCCACCGCTTATTCAGCCCTGGGAGATCCCTCTAATAGCCGCCGCGGCTGCCGGGGCACTGAGCGCTCGCTTACACAGAGCAGACGCTGCACATATGACACAGGGCTTGTGTGTGTGTGTGTGTGTGTGTGTGTGTGCCCCCTCGTTTGGAACCATCTGAATGTGATTTTTATTGCGGCGCTGAACACAGAGACTGTTTCGGGAGGGTGAAAGAGGGATTCTGTGTCGCGGTTTATTGGCTTGGCATTTAGGGATGGATGGAGGCCTGTGAAGGAGAAGAGGAGAGGAGGGGGTGCTCTCCTTCCCCGCTGAGAGGCCTGCTCTCCAGAGAGACATACGCTGATTTCTGATTAATGAAAAGATGGAGAAGTTCCCTCTTTGCCGCGCCTCCCCTTCAACATGCTCTCACACATTAAAAAAAAAATGCCTGTGAAGAAAAAAGAAGGGAGCGATATCACAGCGCAGCCACTCCACGGAAGACCGGAGATAACGCCCTATCAAGGAGTAAACACTCTCCTGGAACACGGGCGCGACGTTCCCCAGCTCCTGACGCTGGCGTTCATTTTCATTCTGGAGTGGTTCTGAAGCAGCAGACACGCGCAGACGAGAGGAAAATCCTCACCAGCGCCCAGCTCCTTCACGTCTCATTAGGCCCTTAATCTGATATCAGCTGCGCCGGCCCGGTTTCCTCCCGCTCCTGCTCCTCCACCAGCCCATCCAACAGCCGCTGGTGTCACCAGGCACCAGTGGGGTCCCAGGGTTTACCTGCTGGGCTGGAATGGGAAGAGGACCCAGGGCTGCCAAAGATGGGAAAAGGAGAGGGCTCACTCCTCTTAGTATGTCCTGCTCAGAAATCCAGACTGTCCTCATCTAGTCACAACACCAATGACCATGGAAAGCACCTTTTCTTGAAGTTTCGCCTGCCTCTGTTTATGGCAGCGTGATAAACAGCCGACTTCTCCCCTTCTCCTCAGCGCTGCCGCTAACTGGGTCTGCATATTCACCACGCTCGCCTCGCTAACAGCAGGGTTCCTGGAGCAAGCGGAGAAAGCCTGACAGCTTTGATAGGAACGTTTTTTTGTTTTTTTTCTCCCCCACTCACGTACGGCTGCGCAAGTTTCCTTCTTCCACCGAGTTCACGAACTCCGGAGAACAAAGCGGGCTGTAAGGGGAGGGGGGGCTGTAAGGTGCCAGCAAAGAGCATAAAAGATACAGCGGACAACAGGAAGTCGCTCCAAGAATCCTTTGAAGTTTCGCGCGGCGCCTCGCTGACTCTTCTTCCCTCCAAACGAACGTTTTGCTGAGAAGGGAAGCCGCCGCAGACGCTTTGTAGCCCTCGGGTAGAGGGTTCGAGGAGAAGCGGACCAGTCCGGTGACGGCGGAAGGTTGAAACCGCGGCTGTACGTCAACGCCGTTATTAATGCGCCGTCTCACCCAATGCGCGCGCCAGCTGTGTTGCTCCGCCACGTGGATGAATATTTCATCGGATGATTTCCATTCTCCGGGAGGCAGCTGTCATCGCGCCATAAAGGCTGGAATATGGAAATGTCCGGAGTCCCTGTGGCACGATCCCGTCCTGACATCAATTACAACCTGCGCGTACACCCTCGCACCTTATTTGCATGTGTTTCTATAATGTCCTTACAAGGGCCGATTTCAACACTCTCCCCATGCGTAATGCACCAAAAAAAAAAAAAAAAAGGAAGTCATTCCTCGACACGTCTTTGTTGAGGATGATTAATGACTGTGTGAAACATCATCTTCTCATCTTCAGCCGAAACCGTTTGAGGTGTCTCGCAGCGAGACGCCGGAGTGCCGTAATCAGTCCTTAACTTCTCCTTTTTGAGCGCCAGAGAAGAGTTCAGTTCCCGTCGGTATTTTTAGAAGTGACAACTCATTTCTGCTGCTTGTTTGGTTTCTACGCTGGAAACGCGAACCGGTCCCCCCGCGGTTTACGGGTCCACAGCTTAGACAAGTGCGCTCCACGTGCTCGCGTGGCTACTTGCTCCGCCCATTTTCAGGCCCGCATCAGACGTGACTTGAGCTGGACAGCTGGGAATCCCACGATGCATTTCGCCGTGGCGGCGGGGCGTCTGGACTTCCAAGTGCGTACTTTGTGTGTAGAGAGATCGTTTATGGCTGGAGTATTAATAAATGGCAAAGCCCCTATCCTGTTTGTCTCCTCCAGGCTTCTGTAGACAGGTGGCGTGTGGACGTACATGTATAATCCATTTTCTCAGCGCCGCGCGTCCGAGTGTGTGTGAGTGATGGTACAGCAGCACGTACATGTTTAATTTAGCAGAGCTTATCCACCGACAGGAGCCGCGAGGCACGTCACCGATGTCCTAAATTCAGGCTTTACGTCCGAGATCGCTCGTCTCTGAAGGCCAGCGCGCCGGTATCTCTGCGTAATCACGGACAACCAGCGTGTCTGGCCCGGACCGGAGGAATGAAGGGTGCACCCGAGGTTCGGAAGACCCTGGAGTGGTATTTAAAAGTAAAATGCGTATATTGCAGAGCAACGGCACAAAATGAAAGCAGGCGTCCGAACAGTTTGGCCCCGCCCCTTTGAGAGTTTGACCCCTTTGAGCAGGCGTTCACCTCCGCGGCCGCACGCCGTCGGTGGCGGTGAGGCGTTCAAATGTCCTGGCTGGGACCCGGAAACCACCATAAGCAGGGTAACGCACAAACAGTGCGCTCCTCTTCCAGGAAAAACCCTCCCGGTCTTCCGAACGCTTGTGTCTGTGATTCCCGGCCCTCCTCGTGAATCTCACGCATCCCTTTGATGATCCGGGATCTTTAATTACATCTGAATGAGACAGCCCAGCGTCCTCCATCTCCAAAACAAGACAGATGGCCGCACCGCGGGGAGGACGCAGACGGTCTGATCCCCGAAGATTCCCCGCCGTAGCTGTTGGCGCCCGCTCGCCGCCCGGCTGCCCTCGGCTTCTCCTCGCCGGACGTTTTTTTTTTTTTTAACGCAGATGTTCTGACCCGCGCGGCGGCTGGGCCGGACTCTGCCTATTAGCTCCAGTCGAGGGAAGGGAGGAGATGCGAGCGGATGGTCGCCGTGACAGCAGCAGCTGCCGGTTCACGAAGTTAAAGTGAGTCCATCACCGAATGAGGCTTTTTTAAAACCGCCGCCCGCAGCTGAAGAAAACGAAAAAGCGCCGGCGCTCGCTCCAGTTTGAAGCCCAGATATGACGGCGTATCTGTCCCCGCCTCCACGCGTCACCGACATTTAGTTCAAGAAGAGACAAAGCGGGGGTTAAGATCTCGGCCTGCCATCAGGACACGTTTGTCCCGTCGGGAGGTTCAAAAGCCGCTCGGGAGATACGACCCAGACGAACAGCTCTCCTTCTAACGCTGAAATAATTATGATTGGGAATGAGATTAAATAAATGATGTCGTAATTAAAGAATGAATAATTAACCAGAGCGTACCTGCACATGCACGGACACAATGGAGGAGGAGGAGGAGGAGGGGGAGGAGGATGAGGAGGAGGGGGTGGATGAGGAGGAGGAGGAGGAGGAGGAGGGGGAGGAGGATGAGGAGGAGGGGGTGGATGAGGAGGAGGAGGAGGAGGAGGAGGGGGAGGAGGATGAGGAGGAGGGGGTAGATGGGGAGGAGGATGAGGAGGGGGAGGATGAGGAGGAGGAGGAGGAGGGGGAGGAGGATGAGGAGGAGGATGAGGAGGAGGAGGAGGAGGAGGCGGCTCAGGCTCCTTCAGTGAGTCACATTGGAGACGCCGTAAAGAAATCCCTTTCCCATTACTCCCAGTTGAACAAGGTCACTTTTAATTGGTGAAATGGTTGGTATAAAACGACTTCTCTGATGTTGCGCTTTGATGAGCTGATGAGTTTCGGGCTCCGGCTGCACACGTCGCGCGCGGGCGATGGTTAATTCACAAGATCAAATGATCGCTCTCGCCGCATCTCGTGCTCCAGAACCCACCGCCGCCCCTGCGCCGGCGTGCCTTCAGCCAATCAGTGTCCCCCGGTCTTCTGGGGCCGATCCGCTGTGTCGGCCGTCTGCATCTCTGCGGGACACGCACAGACCTTTGCGTCTGCTCCGGCAGGGTCCGCCTGACCTCTGAGGACAGGCCCCGCCCACTCCTCCGGGACCAGAGACCCCTGGGTCTCCCGGCGAGCGTCGGCTTTCCCCCGCTCGGCTGACATCAACTGGGATAAGAGGATTACGGGACGGAGGGCGGCGTTGGGAAACGGTCCGATCAGTGGCTGCGGGCTGTTAGACATAAACGCGGCCTGAGTTGATCCATTACTGTCCTCACCCCCCCAAACCCCCCCGTATCGCTCCTTCTCATCCCTTGCTGGATGTTATTCCGGCTCCCGTTTAAGCGGCTCTCCTCCGGCTCCCGCAGGTTCAAACTGGTCGTAAACTCATCCAGACTGCGCGGATGAGCCCGTATGGCGAGGACTGTTGTGACTTCAATTTAAAATATGATTAGCCCTCCAGCTGAACGGCTCGCTTCATAAAAAAAAAAAAAAAAAAAAAAAAAAAGGACGGAGTTGCATCTGAGAGGAACAGGCAGTGTTACGATCCCTGGTGGACCCCCTCCTCCGGCACCAGATGAGATAATTACGGCCCGACGCCACCCTCGCTCTCCATATGGAGCCTCAATCATCTGGCCCGGGTGGGGAGGCTGTAAACCCACACCGCGAGCAAACACCAACAACGGTTGCGCTAGCCGTCACCGCGCCGCCCCCGCCGCTGGGAGACGTCGGCCCGCCTTCGTATCCGGGAGGATTCCGCTCGTCTTTTTCCCGTTCGTACCGCCCAGAAAAGTGTCAAGCTATGGATCTACGGAGACGACCTTGAGGATTAGCAGGTGCTGAGTCGGCAAACGCGCAGATCCCAAAGCCAGATATTGATCACTCACACCGGTGATTCACTGAAGTGTCCCTCTGTCCACGACCAGGCAGGGAATGGACGTTTGGACGGCCGCGTGCTTTAAATATGTCCCGCAGCTGAAGTGTCCGTTGACCTTTGACCCCTGGGCCCGACAGTTCACATGTCTAAACGGCATTTTAGGTGAATCTTGTCACCCCCCCCCACACACACACACACACACACACACACACACACTCCTGGAGTGAAATTCCGCTCCTCTCCGTGTCCCGGTGGAGGACGCTGGCGAGTCCCTCCGTCAGCGCCCGTCAGACCAGCTCAGACGCATTAACGGGAGACAGATGTTAAAGCCGCGCCGGGCGATCAATCAGGGAGCGGACGGGGCGGCGTTTGTTTATTCGTTAGGGAGAAAGGAGAGGAGGGGGGGTGATAAACAACAGCCAATTACAGCCGGGGAGAGACGGAGGGATGGAGTCGGCCTGATCGATAGGCGACCGAGCCTTTCATATTAAATGTTCACCATGGAGACAAATAATTACACTGATATATTATTTTTGATACACAGGGGGAAAATACCCTTCTCTTGGGGTGACTTGAGGTATTTCCTGCACCAGTTTCAACACACACACACACACACACACACACACACACACACTCTGTTCTTCTCTCTTTCTCTCTGTGCTCTTCTTTAATGAGTGATAGATGACCCGTGCCAGCGTCCACGTACACACCCGACACGTCTTCCAGCAGAGCTCTCACGCTCCGAACCGTGTGATGTCTCGGCTGTGATGTGCACACACACACCGACCAGGCACAACATAATCACCACCTGGAGCCCCTTTTGCTGCCAAAACAGCCGTGACCCAGCGGGACTCCAATGGACTCCTGAAGGCCTCTTCCCTGCTATCTGGCACCAGCATCAGTCAGCGGCGGGCCCTGCGAGCTGGAGGCGGAGCCTCCGGGGAACAGACTTGTTTGTCCGGCGCATCTCGCAGATGCTCCGCTGGATCGAAGTCTGGGAAATTTCCTTTTTGGGAAATTGGGAAGCCGACAGAACAGCCGAGCCTGTCGTTGCGCAACCCCTGCCCCCTTACCTCCTCCCCACGGCGCATCCTGGAACCACGCGCTCCTCAGGGAAGCTGCACACACTCCGCCAGCCATCTCTGATCCCGTTACCATCTCACCAATCAAATCTCTCTGCTTGCTCCCCTTTTTTCTGCTTGTAACACGTCAACTGCGAGGATAAAATGTTTATGTTTATTGCCTCAAATATCCCAAGGACCCACGTCCCCGATCCGTGTGTATAGAAAAGATTCCGACTCTGCCAGTCTGACCTCCATAAGCTGTTTACCATCTCCACGGGGGGGGCAGTCCTTTATTTCACTTGTGACTGCTTTGAATCCCATT
Source organism: Lagocephalus sceleratus (assembly GCA_911728415.1). NCBI lineage: Eukaryota > Metazoa > Chordata > Actinopteri > Tetraodontiformes > Tetraodontidae > Lagocephalus > Lagocephalus sceleratus. The sequence goes on from CAJVRN010000194.1 coordinate 8,264,242, forward strand.
TCAGACAGCACAGTTAGATGTTTTGAAGCTGTCTGACCTTTGACCCCCACCTCGGCGGCGTTCCCGCTGGTGTCCGACCTCCGAGGTGCCGCCTTCATCGTGGATCTACGTGCGGATGGCCACATCACAGCCCCGCGGACCAGGCTTTAATCTCCGCCTTCCAAAGCGATATTAACTGGAAATAAAGACTCCAAAAGCTTCTCTAAGCTGAAAAATGTCATCGAGGGGCGGAAAATTATTTTCACAACTTTTTTCTCTTCGACCGAACAAAACCAATTTCCTTTTTATTGTCATATTTCCAGCAAATGAATTAAGCCCCCCCCCTCCCCTCCCTCCCTACAGCCATGAAAAAAAAAAAAGTTCTAATCCTTCTGGCTGCAGGCGGAAAAATAATTGAGTTACGGAGAGGTCAGCGTTCAAGACGCAGCACGCGCCGGGTTTTTTGAAGCGTTTCCATCCGCGGGTGTGATAAACGTTCGTCTCTACGGACCGGCGTGCAAATACAATAACCGTCAGCGTTAATGAACACGCACTCACGTTAATATATGCCCCCAGAAAGCAGCAGGCAGGGGAGCAGTGAAGCCTATTTATTGTCTTTTGCTGAGCCGATCAAAAGCTCGGAGCGCGCCGGCGGAAACAAATGGCGTCGTCGTTTCCACGCCAGCAGCGGAGAGTGAAGCGCGCGGCGACAAATGACACGGGGGGGGTTCATTTTGTCCCTTATCTGTGAAGACAACAGCCCAGATGAACTTTTTCAGCTCATTAGCCCGTTGATGACTGACCTCCATCTCCATTGAATCAGATTCGGTAAAAATCACAAACGGGCACGTTTGTTTGTAGCCTGTATCCACGCGCACTTGCTCAGATCAGATCTATCTACAGACGTTCGCCCCCCCCCCCTCGAGCAGCGTTTGAACCCCGGAGGAGGAGAACTCCCTTGATGAGCGCCGCTCTATCTGACCTGACGTGGGTGAAAGCGACAGCTGCCGATAGTCGTGGGTTCTCCTCCCTTTGTGAGCGCACTCGGGCATGCGTTTGTGGTGGATGCGTGCGCGGGACGTGGTCGATCGGTGTGCATCAGTCTTGTTCCTGTCATTAGGATTATACCCACGGTGCACCAAGGTGAACCCCTCATCTCTAATTCAGCCTGATGGGCGCCCCCTAGGGGAGCGGCTGAGAAGAGACACGTCCTATATGTCCATTTGTCCTCTTGTCTGAGAAGAAAGAGCTAATATTTAATCACTTCCCTGTTCAAGCCAGCTGAGAGGTGTATTTATCCTTCTTTACCTTAAATTGGGTGATATCTGATTTATTCCAGAGCCGGTGTCAGCGAGGTCGGGGGCGTCCGGGCCGCTCTCTAACGCAGCCGTGTGGTATATTTAACAGGCCACAGGTGTAATTATGCAAAGATGATTCCAGTCGGGCTGTACCTCCTCCCGAATGGCGGTAATAAAACAGCTTTGGGACATAACAGTGGCGAGGACCGCTCCAATCGCGCCTCTCAATCACGGCTGTAACAGGATAATGGAGAGAAGGTCATTTTAATTTCCTGCCTGTGAAGTCAGTTCTCCAGATTGAGAAGTCTAAGTCTTCTTATTTATTTATTTATTTATTTTGTTGCTCCATTTCATCCCCAGAGTAAAGCCTCCTTGCAACAGGCTAAGTCAGCTGTAGAATTACAGGAAGCAGCTACAGCGGGGATCTTGGGGATCAAGCATTTTTCTTTCCCCTAATAAAACAGGGTTTTGTCTGTCATTTTGACAGGAATTACCCCCCCTCCTCCCATTCTGTCAGCCAGTAAGTGTATCATTTCTCCCATATCAGGAGGCAGAACAAAGGCTGCAAGCTGATCACTGTCAATAACGTGCACTTTAATTACCACTCACAGATAATCCAGAGGTAATTACTTCTTCTTTAATAATTTCCATTTTAAATGCCGCCCATATTTATTCATTTACTCCAGTCACCAAGCTGCTGAGGGGCCTTGGTAGACGGCGTTATTAGCTGGGGGAGGAATCATTTCAGTGCTTTCCCTTCATGAGGAGGAGCCATTAGGCTGGTGTGAATAATATGGTAATTTGGACAAACTTCAGGCGCAAATATAAGTATTCTGTATTCAAATACAATGTTGTTGGCTCAGCGCCTGAAGCAATTATGCATCAACTCTCAGCACGGAGGGGGGGAGGGGGCTGCTTGATGTGTTTTCTGGTGCCTCCGTTTTGTCGTTTACCTTGTCGCAGCCCAGTTGGTGATTTTTCAGGACCTTCGCTCTGCCGACGGGATTAATTGTTTCGTCCTTGGATGGAGAGTCCAAAACACAAAGTTTTAAGATGGCCAAGCTTGGAACAGAGACACGAGCGTATTTACAGTCAAAAAACATTTGTTTGATAGAAACTATAAAATGGAAAAGTGTCCAGAAATCAAACATTATAAATTGATCTTGTATTCTGAGATCCAATTTATAAGATCTCTAAATGCTTCTCCATTGTCCAAGGCCTGCCCCTGAGAGTCTGTATTTTTGTCTTAGTTTGTCACAGGTAGAATAACTGAGATAACTACATTCTGTACGGGAGATTGAGCTCAAGACTGAGCTTTGCCGATGTACTTGGAGATGAATCTGTGGCTAAAGTTGCCTCGACTGATGTCAGCAAATGACTTTATGTCGGTGTGTTGCCCTGTCTTGGGTTATTTTTACTTGTCTAGCGGACCAGTATGGTCCATCATGTAAGAAAATGGAAAAAGTTTCAAACGGATCCTGCATATTAATGATCTGGATTAATGTGTTATTATTGACAACTCAAAGTTTTCTTCTCTTTTGCTTCATATCAAGTTTGTGACGACTGTACAGGAAGTGATTAAACACACTTGACCATAAATGCAAATAAAGGATGCATAAAACATGTAGCAACTTCCCGCTGACATCATAAAAACCAGTGATGCCAGTCAGACACTCTATGACTTTAGACATCATCAACTGGAAAATCAAGTACATCCTGGTGTCATCTATATTTTAACAGTGTGGAACTGTAACCTGGGGGGGTTTAAAAAAAAAAAAAGCTGAAATGCAAGACAGCAAATACCTATAGAAACCGGGGAGTTTTACCTCGGGGCTCACAAAGGGCTTAATAAAGGCAGGAAAGACACTAAAGTACCAGAGAGAGTGGCTGGTGGAGAAGGGTGACAGAAAGGATCATTAAGTCTCGCCACAGTGTCCTTCCAGCACGCTCCAATTAAATCCCCCCAAACTCAGATCTATGTAGACGGGAGGAAGCAGACCCCCAATGTCTCCCCCTGGGCCAGTTTACCTGGATAAAGTAGCAGACTCGGACAGTCATTACCAGGTAATGGAAGCTTCTGCTTCTGTTCTTCACATGTAGAACAGAGGAGGGCTCTCTAAGCAGAAGTAAAGAGTTCACCTGCTGGGAACATCTGCGTCCCACCTCATAGAGCCCATGTCGTTTCCCTACTTTTGCTGGATATATACCAGCGAACTTGTGCATTCCAAATATAATGACACATGCACCCTAACGCGGTTCTGCATTCAGAGCAGCATTTCCCTGTCGCGCATAATGAATTCTCTCATGGTGGAAACTCATCAGTGACTTCGCTCTTTGTCGAGGACACACAATCATCCCCACGCCGCCACAGCCTTCTTCACTTTCATCTGCAGGCTGCGCCCGTGAATCGCCAACCTGAAAGGAGCGTCCTAATCACCAGCTCCCAGTGGGATATTTGAAACTTTCTTTCATTCTCTCTGGTAACTCCCAGATGAATTCTAATGCGGCTGAGCTTCATCTGTTGGAGCGCCCTCAGCGCACAGGGCGGGAGGTTCACTCAGGCCGGGGCCGACATTCCTAACGGGGAGGCCACCATATGATGCCCTGACCTGCACAGAATGTATAGAACCGATGATGAAGTCTGGATTTCATCACAGCAGGGGGCCACCCTATACTCAGTTACACACAGGGACAGTATCAATCCTATTGTTAAGGTTTCGTGGGTTCTATTTATACTTTACCTATGGTGCCTGTTTATGTGTGCACAAGTGAGGGAAAATATCAGGAGCACACACCCACACACTAACACAATTAGCACAGTTTGTGCAGTAAAGTTATTGAACCATAACAGAATGGATTTGAATGCCAGACAGCCCCCGGTGTCTCAAAAAAAAAAAAAGAAAAAAAATGGATTCCCAGCTTGTGAACTCATCTAAAACTGTAAATTCTCTCTACTGGTAGCGGGGTGATAACACTCCAGGGTTTGTTTGAATTTTCTTTTTAATAAATGCTAAAGTGGGTGAGATGGAACGCAGCAGATAGCCTGGTGTTATCATGGAACACCTCGCTTTGATAACTTTGGGTGATTTGTATCATCCAGGAAGCGACTCTTGGCGGCGTTTGTTGACAGGAGTTGGGCCCCGGTGATCCGGCACCTCGACCCGGGACGCTGAAAGAGACGGACGGCGCTGCGGGCGGTTGCTCTTCGTCACCTCTGGGGGTGGCTGTGCGAGCCCGAGACGCCTGGCCAAAGAGACGAGCCGCTGAATTTCATCAGAAAGCCACAATGAGTCCCGAGCGCGGTGCCTCCCGCCTCCGTCTGCGGAGAGGAGCAGGCGCTCGCCTCTTGTGTTTTTTGGGACGCCTCTCTCAAAGGAGCGTGCGTACGTTAGAGCGCTCAAGATAAACAGTGAATGCATTCAGTGCGTCATCTCCGGAGGACGCCTCTCTTTATATCAAAGGCCTTTTGATCTCACTGCCGACTTTTCACCCTCCGAAACAAATCGACACGGATCAAGGCTCCGTTTCGGTTTTTTTTTTTTCTGTTCCTGTATAGCTGCTTGTTGCGGTTTTGATGAGAAAATGTTGCAACCTGTTCAGCCGCCCCCCCGCCGTGCCCCCGATGGTTCACCCCACCTTTCACTTTTCCTTGCTCCCGCCGTTGGAAATCGAAACACGGAAGCCAACGGCGGAAGGCGAGCGAGCTGGAAACCGTCGCAAGCGGCGAAATGGAAAACAATATTCTGGCTTCGTTAGGGCCCGCGTATCGCCCCCCGCTCCCGCTGTTCCCGGGCTTTTAACTGGCCCCGAGTACCGTCAGCATGCCTGCGCTAATGCCCGCCAATTACGGCCTGGCTCATTTTGGACAGAGCGTGTCTGATTATTTGTCATATTTCCCATCAGAGCCGCGGTCCTGGACTCATAACGGCTACTTAATTGGGTGGGAGACAGAACACTGGGTCTGCGCGGCTGCTTAGGTCGGCTACTGACGGATGATGATGACCGGCGCGGGACCAGGAAAAGCCGATTTGCGGGTTAATGGAGACTGAACGGATGGCGCCCTGCAGATGTCTTATTTTTTTCTAATTTAGCCCACACGGACCCCCGCGTCCAGACCGGCGGTGTCCGTGCGTGGCGAGTAAAAGGTGGAGATTAAATGCAGAAGCAGGCCGTCGTAGTCTGCTGCGTGAGGTATAATTCTGAGCAGATAATTGGGCATGAGCTGGACGGAAGTATTAGAGTAGACATGCAGCAGTCTTTTGAATTCAGTGTGGGCTGAACACTTTTACACAAGTAACCTCAGTTAAATGAGACAAACACATCCCAAACGTCCACTTAGAACTATCTTTATATCATTTAAAAGCTCATGTTAACACAAGTATTACACATTGAAAGCCCTAAACTCAACCTTAATCTATGACCCTGTAGTGATCTGGTGAAGGTCACTTGACTGGACAGGACAGTGCTGCTCCAAAATGGTGGCGTCACTTGTACGCAAAAGTGAAGGAAGGAGCTTATGTCAAAATGACTTTTTGATACCAAAGTCAACTTGAAACACATTTAACAGCTCCAGCTTCAATGGTGTGTCCTGTATTACCACATTTAATGTGGTCTGACAATATTTCCCAAAGAAATGAATGTCAAACTAATACTTCTGTTCCACTTGGTCTGTGGCGTAAGACCCAGAATTTTCCTTTAAGGGAAAATAGGGATATGTATATTTATACATATACACGGGATATATTTATGACATAGGAAAGTGGTTAGCACTGTCGCCTCACAGCAAGAAGGCCCCGGGGTTTGAATCCCGGTTGGGATGGAGGCTGGGGACTTTCTGTGTGGAGTTTGCATGTTCTCCCTGTGCCTGCGTGGGTTCTCTCCAGGTACTCCGGCTTCCTCCCACAGTCCAAAGACATGCATGACTGGCGTTAGGCTAATTGGAAACTCTAAGTTGCCCATAGGTGTGAGTGTGAGAGTGAATGGTTGTTTGTTTCTGTGTTGACCCTGCGATCGGCTGACGACCAGTCCAGGGTGTACCCGGCCTCCGCCCATTGCTCTGGGATAGGCTCCAGTCCCCCCTCAGTGGAGGAACAAGCGGTAGAAGATGGATGGATGGATGGAAAGTGAAGTGTTTGCAGGTTTGCAGGTCTCTCTGGCTCCACAAGTGGTGGCAAATCAAACATTTTAACAGGAAATGCATCACAAGCGAGCAGAACAACAGGTAGGGCAGATGTCTGACCCGGAGGAACTTTAGTTTAAAGTCACCAAAAATATAATTAATGTTCTGAGTGGAGTAGAGGTCCCAACAAAAGATTAAAATTCAGGAAAGAGAAATCAATAGAGGATATCTGACAAGTAATGAATTATGCTCAGCTCTCCTCTCCGCGGCCGTCTAAATGCTCCAGCTGAAGAAATCAATACAGTATTTCTGATAAAGATGAAAATAAAAGCAACAGGCCCGATGCGGTCAGAGCCTTCTGACAATTGATCACCCGTGTGGTGGAAGTACTGCCGGGGGCTACAGGAACGTTAGATTTGGCTCTTTTACAGCCGTGTTTGTTTGGGATTCAGACAGCACAGCGGGCGAGAGTCAATAAAGATTTAATATTCAAATACTTTTCCAGCAAATAAACAAATGTTCCCGCCGATCTGCCGGACGGAGCTGAATTAGCAGCGATGAGCGGGGCGAGGAGCGAAGAGATGAAGGGCACGCTAAAGACACTGTGAGGACGGTGGCCACTGCTACGGCCCGTATGAATTTGTTAATTTCACACCTCGCTTCCGTGTCCAGTCTCTCCTCTCCCGCTCTTTCATTCCACAATTCCACTCCGTTACATATTTGCCGCTCCGTGCTCTCCCGTTCTGTGACCCCAAGTCCCATAGCTCATTCTATATTCTCACGTTTCAACAGAGCAAATGTGATTTTGCATGACTGGACACAGCAAATGTGACAATATTAGACTTTGGACTTTGTATTTTTATACATGAATTCATTCTTATTGCCATAAACCCGCACCAATAAGAAATAAGAAAAAAGTAACAGCTCTTGCTCATACTCCTGCCGCGGTGACTTTGAAATTCACGTTTTGCCGCATCGATGTCACGTTGAAGAACTCTTTCAGGGTTTTGTGGTGCATTGGACGAGACAAACCCATGAAATCTGGATGGGAGCGGTTTTGTTTCGGTGTCTACTAGCTGTTTGCTTAAACACCAGCGAACGTGAAAACTGGTGCCGACATCAGGCGGTCCACTGAGAGAGTAGCAAGCAAAGAAGAGCCAATCAGAGGAGTTTAAATAAGATTACTTCATTCTATGTTAATCCCAAACTTTTGCATTCTGAGACTCAAGACTGCTGCAATGCAGGTTTTACATGAGTTTCTCTCTCTCTCTCCATCTCTCTCTCTCTTTCAATTTCTCTTCCTCTCTCTGTCGCTTGCTCTCTCTAATAACGGAGGATAATAATTATTAGGAAGGAAAATAAACAAGACTTGGAAATAAGAGGCGACAGAAGAAAACACACAGCTAGACAAACATTGGCTCCGCTCACACATGCAGCCTGGTCTGGGCAAGGTTCCAGTTATTTCCCTGGAACTGTATTGGGGGGATAGAATTGATCTACCAGGAAATGTTCACAACCAGTTTCCCACTTTAGTATTCCCACCACCACCCAAATGGGCCTTCACCTGGAAACCTCGTGTCACCCTGTCTTCTTTTCTTGCGTTCAGCCCGTCCTCCACCTTCCCTGTTGTTCTTCCTAACTGTTGATCTCCCCCACCACAAACAAACAGCCCTGGACTTTACGATGAATTTGGCTCTTTAGAGGCGAGCGGGCCCATTAGGGCCCCCTCACAGGACGTCTTAGTCCCTCCTACAACATTACAGCCATCGACGGGTCGTGGTTGACCAAGCGTGAAATGGAAATGTGCTGGAGTGGATCTGCATGTGTGAATATTAATAATGACTACTTATACTACCACAGTCACTCCAAACAACTGAAAGGTCAAAGCCGCTGTATAAACAGAACAGCGTCCTTTTCTTATCGGTCTTAAACCCCGTAGCCCCACTGGGTGCTGCATCTTTTGCCGAATCTCCTCTCCTCCGTTTTTTTTTTTTTTTTTCTTTTCCCTCCCCGTTTGCCGGTGATGTCATTGATGCAGAGATAAATATGTTGCTTTAAAGACTGGCTCACTGCTGGGAGACAGTCCGCAGTGCAGAGGAGCGGAGGAGGGAGACAGAGCGGCGCTCGGCACAAACTTTCACCAAACTACGTGCTAGTGGCGCGCTGGCTCTGACAGGAGCGGGGAGGACCTCGGAGGATCCCGACACTCTTCCCAGTATTCCTCTCCGGCTCGGCCCGCACGTCAACAAGCGAGGCCTCAGTGGCACAGACAGACGGAGAATGATTTATTGTATTATTGTGCGTGCACACACACGCGCGCACGCACACGCACACTCGCGCATGCCTCCATGCACATTAAGGCTCTTCACACATTTTTTTTCCCAAACAGAAGAGCCGACTGTTTTAAGCAAATGCAGGGCTGCTGATTTATAGCTCAATCGGAGATGAACTCTCCCATGAATCATTGCACCTGCAGCGTTGAAGGCAGACAGGGCAGCAGCGCTTTTTTTTTTTTTTTTTTTTGGCCCAGTGTTGCAGTAGGATTTGTTCTTTTCCCAAACACGGTGAGTTTAAATCCCATCTGCGGCGACAAAGCTCGGTCAGGCCGCCTTCTCGTACTGTCACGCACGAATGCAAATGATCTATCTTCTTGTCTGTCTCCCAACGCTTTGCTCTAATTTTGCCCGCCCCCCCCATCATCTGCCGTGCGTGTCGTCCTCGTCCTGGGCGCCTGTAAGTGCTGAGCTGGGTTGGTTTAAGACCAGATAGACCACAAAGCCTGCACGCTTATTTATTTGGGAGAAAACGCAGACGCAGCTCAACAAGGACGCTCTGGTTGGGGACGCGGAGGCGTTAGCTGGAGGATTTTCTGCCTCTCTGTCTTTAATCACGATGCTAATTAAAGTTTACTGTCTAATTGTGGCTGAGCCCCTCTCTCTCCCTCTCTCTCTCCTCTCTCCCTCTCTCTCTCTCTCTCTCTCTCTTTTGACCCACTGTCTACCTCTCTGTGCTAGCGTCTGGCTAATTACGGAGCTAATGGTTTATCGGTCTCCTCCGCCACGGACGCACACCCTAATGCTCGAGCGGCGGCGTGATGGATTACGGTCCTCGTTCATCAGTCCCCTGTCCCGCAGGAGCTTCCCAGGAGGCTCTGGCTTTTGCTCCCGCACTGGTGATGAAACTGGAGCACGGAAAAATTCCTCCACCGTGGCGGTCAATAATCGTCATTTCGTGCCAGCTCACGAGAGCTAATCCACCGACGCACGTGCACGGCCCACGCGATAACGGGCTGCTCTCATTGGACGGGGATCGCCGTCTGGGTCCGTGTTTGACAGCCTGGATTGACAGGTTGGTATCCCGAGGCTGCCGTCGGGCGTGCGTAATTGTCTTTACCGGGGTTAATTGGGCACAGTGAGGCTCCGATTACAGCGGGATGACAGGGAGCTGCCGGAGAGCTGTCAGGCTATGCTGGAGCGTAGGCCCAGCTTCCATCCTTGGAGGTCTCAGCGGATCGAACTTTCAGGGTCCTGAGGTAGCTCCGGTCGGGTATCGGAGGACCAGGTTGCGCAACACCAAATTCCTCGGCTCCTCACGTGTGATGGAGACGACAGGGTTGTCGGGCAACGAGCTGGAAGCGGCGAAGGATGGGGCCTCGGTACGTGAAAGATCCTCCCCGTGACTGGGTTGTGAATTTCAAAAGTCTGGGGTGATTGGGTTAGTTCCACACAGGCACGCGGAGCCTATTATCAAGGCGCCTTTGTTGAGGGCCGCGCTCCGCGTCCGTTTCCACGCCACTCCTTCGCCTTTCTTCCCGCGCGCCTGTAATGTCTCGACTGTGTCAAAGGCAGCGGATGATAAACAGGGGGGGTAAAGAGAACGGAGGGAGATCTGAATTAGGGATTGGGGATTCTTCACAGCGTCGCTTTGAAGCTCGGGAGAAGACTGGTGATCGGATCAAGGCCGGTTTGAGGAACGGGATAAAGGCTGGGAGGAGATGGGAGGGGAGGGATTTCACTCTGGGAATTCAGGGATCTCGTGAGCTTCCTCCGAGGCGACGCTGAGCTTCTCGTCATGACGCTCCTGCGTGTGTACACGTATGTTCATCCTCGGATTTGGAGCTCCGCTGCTCTCTGGGAGCGGGCGCGCTCCTCGCGCTCCCGATATCAGATTACGTCTGAGTCCTCATCCCCCATATCAGATACTTCATACTTGATTTGATTTAATTAGATCGGCGTCTATTTGACCATAAGAGGATTTCGTCACATGCATTTTGTATGAGACCGTAATCGGCGGCGGCTGTAGGCTCAGCACGGGGGGGTTATTAGCGCAGATTACAGGCAAGACAGTCTGAAAGAATTTAAGAGAACATCACGCACCACCCACAGAGGGAACATGTAGTTCCTCGGGGGCAAAGGGACCCGCGGAGCCGAAGCAGAAGAGTTACCCCCCTTTACCCCCCCGACATTCAGTATCTGGGATTAAAGCCGTGAGACTTTTCCTGCTATCGGAGCAGTTTGCCTCTTCCCGCTGAACCTCTTCGTCCTCGCCACTCGCACCCATCCTCGCTGCGCCCTTGCTGCAGTGCCGCGCCTCGCCCCGCTGTCTGACATATTGATCAGGATCACCCCCCCCAGGCCCTGTAGCATGCAAACCCATGGCGCATCACCTGTGCAGCTATGCTCAAATCATCCCATTCTCTTTTTCTCCCGCTTCGACTTTCATCTTCCGAGACTGAAGCCAAGGTTGATTTTTGACGCCGCCTGATCCTCCGTCAACTCCACTCTGGACTAATTACTGGGTCAGGCAGCACCGACATGGGGGGGGGGGGGTAAACAAACAAATGGCCACAGTGGAGCGCCTACGCTCATCACCGCACAAGAAAAGGACGCGTGCATATAATTAGAGGCACACAGAAAAACAACAATAATGGGACGTGCAAACAGAAAAACGAGCTCCCGCAGGCGGGAGCAGAGTCACTCCTGAATACACGGCAAGGAAGCTCCGTGAAGGATTGGATCACGTCGGGCCTTAATTACACCAGCCTGGACCCTCACGTAATTGATCGTGTAATCAATTAATTGAAGTGGCCCCTCCCCCCTGCTGGTGGCTCATTTACCATCATAGGTCATTAGAATCATAAAGGACTGGAATCAAAGTTATATATGAATGCAGGAGGGAGGGGGGGGGGGTGTACAGTACAAGCGGATTTATAAATGCCTGCAGATATTTTTGTACTCTTACAGATTAGAAAGTGCACCCGAGCAGAAAACCAGAAGAAACACACAGGAGGACAGAGGCGGCTCCTCCAACTTTAAGGAGTAATTGTGTGGATCTACTCCATATGGCCTGTTTCTGCCTCCGCCCTACTTGCTCCTTTTTTTAATGTCTCGCCACCGATTCCACACACACGCACAGACACACACACACACACACATACGCGCGTGTGCACAGAGAGCCCAGTCAGACAGAGGCAGGTGCCTGAATAGTGTTGACAAAAGGAAATTAATGAGGAAGAAAGTTCTTATTCTGTTATTGGAAGAGGTAGGGGGGGAAAAGTGAGATTATTCAAATGAGCCGCGGCTTTGTAGCGGCAGAATGAGCTCGGCGATTATTCGTCAGGATAAAGCCGTGCGGAAAGAGAGACCGATGTTAAGAGACTTTCTCTTCGCAAGGATTTCTCCCAACTATCGGGGTGTCAGATTGTTTCCAGGAGGGTGGATGGAGGAGCGGAGAAGCAGCCTTTCAGGTGGAGAGGAGGAGGGAATTGTCTGCCCGCTCCTGTCCGTCTTGTTTTTCAGCTCATTCAGAGAAGACTGAAGCGGTGATTTAACACATGACTGCCGCCCCGCTCCGCCGGTATCATCTCCCATCACGTCTGCGTGCACGCGCACCTTCCCCCCTGTACTGCTTCATCATCCACCGCAGGAGGCTCAACAGTCTGGCCGAGCGTTTACGACCTGTTTAGACTTAAAAAAAAAAAATGTAAAAAGCATTCAATTCATTTAAGTTTATTAATTGAGAGTCTGTGTACAACTCTAGAGACCGAGACCCCCTACTAGCAACACTTCCAAGAAACCTTGAGCAGGACCCGGCTCATATAAGCCCGTATCCTGGTCATGGTCGGATGGATAATGGAGGAGGCGGAGGGATAGGGCAGGGTGAAGGATGGAGGGAGGCGAAGAAGAAGAGACACATAAAAAAAGCAAATACCCTGTCATGGTCTGTTATCCTGGAGATATAAATTAGAAGCGCGCAGGGCCGGTAGGGCTGGGGGTACCTCTGGAGTCAGCAGATTTTGAGCTTCAAGATGACTACGAGTTAACAGTAACTACAGTAGAAATGGTGTTAATCACGCCACAGCATGGTCAGCAAGAGTATACAAGTGCAGTTGGGCAGTATACTATAGTAAGGACAGATTTCTTCAGCAGCCCTGCTTAGATTTGAATAAACCTCTGGACTGGGAATACTTTTATTTTCTTCCCCCCACAGCCATCGTAGCTTTTCTGACACCCCTGATAAAAGGGAGGGGGCAGAGGATGGAAGTGGGCGTCAAGTCCCCTCGCCTGCGCGATTCGTTTAGTGAAACAATAACGCCATTATTGCAGTCTTCAGCTTTATCTTAATCTTGACAGCCTAATTAAAACCAGTTGTCACATTGCGGGCCTTGCTCACAGTAATCCGGGCTCTGTGGTGGGCAGTCAATTACTTCTTACGCTGTGGTTTGGGACCTTTTGGATTGTAAATTAATTAAATTCTGCTCATACAAGCATACAACAGAACCAAATATCCTCACCCCCATCATTTCAAAAGCAGGAGACTGTACTGTATGTGTCTCTAAAACAGAGAAAATCACCAATTTCCACTGTAGCTGGTGGATAAAATCATTCCAATTTAGATGTCAGAGCCCGTTTAGCCCAAACAACCGCCTGGAATTACATCTGCTAATTACCTTTAATTAAAACCACAGATATTATACTGACTTTAGGCTTTTCACTCTGCGATCTGATACGCAGTCCATTAGTACAACAGCGGTGCCATTCTTACCCAGTACGTCCGCAATCTTATAGATTTCACGGGCTTTGCTGCTGTGATGACCCACTTTCTCCCAGGAATCATTAAACTTTCATTTCGCCTTAACTTCTCTTGGAGTAAAAACCCTCACGGCTCCCCTGAGCTCGCTTCGCCGTGCCCAGCGGCGCCCCGCGGCCATGTTAGAGCCACTGAATATGAAGCGAAGCACGCCGCACGGTAACTCAGGAAACAGGCCGATCGCCAAACTGCGACAAAGTCAAGCGAGCTGGCGGTTGAGCGAAGGCTCATTTCCACATTAAAGTGCCTTTTTTTTCACAATTTTTTTTTTTACAGTCTTACACAGTCACTTTGTAGTAAGGTTACCTGCTATCACACAGATAATTGTGAAACTTTATCCACCGAGACGGTGCTAATTGTTGCTCTGAGACCTCGGGAGTAGGTTTAAATTCCATCTGTAAGAAACCGAAAACAGATGAGCGAGCAGGAAAGTTTGCCTCGGTTCAATGAGGCGGATCCTTGAAGTGTCGGGCCGCTCTAATACTGCATCAGTATTGCACTAATCAAAATAAACATGTCAAGGTCGGTGCAAAGTTTGAGGCAAGACGCGATGAAAACGTGTAGCTGTTTGTGGGGGTAGCTCGGGAGCTTCTGGGTTTGCTCACGGGAAACGTGCGCTCACATCTGCGGGGACGACAGAAAGCGAGAGTGTTATTGTGAAGGTGAATGCACAAAGATCCTTCAACACGCCCAACTTTAAACCTGACCCAGGTACAATATTCCCGTGAGAATAGTTTCGGCTCCCGGGAAAACGTGAGCCCCGTAAAACTTGAGGGATGCAAATAATATTGCACAAAGCAAACGTGGAGATTGAGATTGATGATGTCATTAAAGCTCCTGCAGATGCTCCTTGTTAAACTGGCCAGTGAGCCCTGTCACAGGCATTGACTTCCAATGTAGCTCCAATTTACCACGCTGGGCGCGGCGTAAAGCGTAAAAACGATGATGATGTTGTTCCATCATTTACACACGTCAGCCCGTACACAAGGGAGGAGAGGAGGAAGAGCGGCTTTTCCCTTTATGAGAGGAGACTGTAATCAGGACAGGACGTTCGTATCACTTCTCTGGTGCTAATGACGCCGCAGATCTAATCAAAGCTTGTTCTTGTAAATGAACCGATGCGTCCTCGTAGGGCGTGTTCATTTTGTCACACATTTGTTTCCTTTAAATTTCCATTATTTTAGCATCGGATCGTGATTCAATTTGTTACTCTTCCTGTTGGGCCTGTGGCGTTCAACATGGAGCTTTCAGAACCACCAGCCTTAAAGCCTTAAAGAATATTGAGATTGTAGTAAAAGTAAATTAGATGTCATGATGAAAAAAAAAAAAAAAGAGGACATGTTGTAGCTTAAGATCTAGCGAAATGCCACGTGACCTATAAATTATTATCATTTCATTTATTAATTTTATTTTGAAGGGACGATAGTCGCATTACTGGAGAAGCTTCATTATTTTTCATTTACGATCATGAATGAAATAAAAGCCACCGATCCACGTGAACTTGACTGAACTCAGCCGTAGTAAAGCCGATCAATCTTCTTTTGTTCCCTCCTGGACCCAGAGGCAGCGCGCTGCGCCCTCATGGACACCGTCGGAAAGTGGACACGCCTTTGCAGCACAGATCCTTTAAACAGAACCCGTCCTCCTCCCGCCTCCTCCCCTCGCCGCGCGCCGGCTGTGATCAACAAAGCACAGCGTTTAATGAGGGAGACGGCGGGAAAATAAATGTAGTGCCTCTGAAAATGATTTCATCTCATCCGATTATCGCTTCTCATTTCCATCAATTTGCTGTCTGGGAGAGAATCTGCTGGAGTGCCAGGGAGAGGAGGAAAACGTGAATTACGGCGCCACTGTGCCAACATTAGTTTGTCTTCCTATTTGCCTCTTTATTTATTCCCGCCGCCCCAGCTGCGTCCTGAATGTCGGGGGGAACGTTGCTGGTGGGAAACCAGTAAATTATAAAGCCCTCGCAAATGTTACTTCCTCCATTTGCACAACTCCCTCACCGCTTGTCACACCTTTAATTAGTTTGACATTTCCCACCCCCATCCTAAAGAGAGGCTGTCATTAGGGGAGCTGGCTAATAACCCCGCAGAAATATGGTGCTTTTGATTGCCTGTCTTGAGGGAAGGGCCACGTGCCAGCTTGCTCGGTGTTCGCTCGCTGTCCCCCCCCATTCCTCGAAGGCAGCGGCTCCGGTTGGCGGGGGGGGTCAAAGGGCGGCAGTTGAAGTGTGGGACCACGAGGGTCCATTGATTCACACAGAAAGCGGCCTGTAATTGCCTGCGCGCGCAGTGATCCAGCCTGGGAAGCTCAGGTTGGAGAAATCAAACAGTCCAAAGTGGTTTTACTTAGGGAACGTCGCAGTCCACTAAAGGCCTTTTAGCCCCGCCCCTATTTGAGCATTCATATTCACTGCACGCATCAACAACTGCTTCAATCCGCATAGGAAGGGAGTAGAGTTTAAGATTTAAAGAGTCTGTTGGGAGGCAAAAGTATCATCAGTGAATCTGACATAAACACCCCCCCCAACGTTCCCTATTCCACGCGCGTTCCATTCAGGATGTGTTAAAGATGGCCGATTCTTTTTCATTTGTAAAAGGTGAGTGGTGGGCTTCTGAAGTCTTAATTAAAGCTGTTCCATGTGTGAGGTCAGAGCCTACAACATTAGGGCCATTACCCCAAGGAGCTCAGAATCAATGCCAAGGGAGAGGAGCATCCTTCATTTTCCACGGCGCTATTGATTCTCATTTACCTCCATCCCTCTGCTGGTCCCTGGAAAGACGAGGAAAACCGCGCATGAGCCGGGAACGGGAATTCAGGTCTAATTATTTCCTTTTTTTTTTTTTTTTTTCCCTTGTTGTTTGACGGTTTGTCAGCTGCATCCGTTTCCCTCCATTTCACCCCTGACGCATCTGAAGCTCCACTTCAGGTGAACCCCCCTCCGCCGGGTTCTGCTCAGCGGGAGACCAGGAAACCGCGGAGGAAAGCGTGTACTCTGTTTCACCTGGAGCCCTCCTCTTCATCTTCGCCGCACGCCATCTTTCCTTCCTTTCAACTCCTCCGCCGAGCCTGCGTTTCCGCCCTTCCCGCATTAAATGGTGCGGGAATGAAAGGATGCTGTTCCGAAATCGCCTCGTTTGTAATTTATCAGGAGCGCGCCGCGGAAACCGCCGCCACTGCGTTGTAATTGGCGCCGTTACGAAGGAGGCCGGGCCTTTGACTCGCGCGCGATTAAACACGCGACATCGCCGCTGACGTCCTGCAGCGGCAAAACTGCGAAAGCAAAAAAAAAAGAAGAACTGCGGGATAGCAGATCGACTCGGGAGGCGTTCATAAATCACGAAATAAGTGTTGGAATCAGCGCTAATGAAATATAACAGCCGAGTATTCTGGTGGAGATGAGGGAGCGATGTCGATGACTCTCCCGGCGCATTTGTCTCACTCTATTTTTCCCTCCTGATGTGCTGATGTGACTGATGGCCACGCCACATCGGCGTTGTTATGAGGATCATCAGTCACGCAGCCGAACTGACAGGAAATGTCAGAATAATGCAGCGATATTAGCAATACCCCTCATGCGGACCGCCCGCACGTACAAGGTTACGCGCGGAGAGTCGTGCGCATACGTAAGCAGGCCTGAGATGTGAGGTATTCTCTAACATCCTTGTTTTTACAGCAGGTTTTTATGTACGGGGGGAAGTTTATTCAGGGCCTAGTTATCAAAACTGTCCACCAACAGCGAGTGCCCCCCTCCTTGTACCCCCATGCCCCCCTGAGTCTCCCCTTCCTGTTTTCATACTTTCTCCCAGGGTAGGACTCTTATGGAGGTTGCACAGCCGAGGGAAACACTGTGCTATTACCCCCCCCCCCCCGAATGAAGTCATCCATAATGTTGAAACCCTTTTATGACACACACAAATGCTCATATTTCTATCTTTGTGGGGACTTTCAGACAAAGACATGATACATCACCCAGCTCCCTAACTGTCCTAACTAACCCCCTGACCCACCTGACCTAAATTCCAACCATAACCTACAGCTCTCTGAAGTCATGGGCACCAACCAGATTGGCCCCACTCATCATTGGTGCTCCTGATTTTGTGAGCAGATTGGACATTTTGTTACTCAGTATGTAGCAAATACAAGATCACACACATACACATTTGCACCTGAACCCCTGAACCCCCCCCCCCCCACACACACACACACACACACACACACACACACACACACACACACATACACACACCATCGGGATGAAAAGGTAAACTTGAGTGGATAAAATGAAAAATGATTGAACAAGCGACCTTGAAGTGGCAGCAGATTCAAACAGACGGGTGGAGTTTAATTAATGTTTAGAGATGGGGGGGGTGGAAAACAAGCCTGGCCTCCTCTTGGGGGAGGGTGTCAGGGGACGGAGGGGAGTCAAGAGCAGGAAGAGATCTGGAGAGGTGGGAATCGAGGGCGAAATGTTGCGTCCCCGACGTTCATCAAGGAGTGACACAAAATTTGCATCACAGCTACATCAGAGGTGGATGTTTTTCAGAAGGAGGTTCTCAGGAAAGGCGGTGTTCCGCAGCTTCAAATGAATATCAAAGCGGACGGACGGGTGGCGTTCTATAGATGGAGCCGGGTCCCGGCGTTGCAGCCGCTTTACATCACTGCGAGGTCTCCTGGCCCCTTCCCTGAATATTTCACACCTCCATTCACTCCTGGCCTGGCTCTCAGAGAAAGGAGGCTCAGATGAACTGCTCTCTCCCACCTCACCTCCGCCCCCCCCCCCCATCCAGTCCGTCTCCATTCTCACCCACAGGGGTTTTTTTTTTCCCTTCCCTCTTTGTGTTACTTCTTTCGCTTTTCTATCTTTGCCTCCTCCTCCTCCACCCTGCTTCCCGGTCAGGCCGTTAATGGGTCTGAAAGATGTATGTGATGTAACTGGAATGGACGGCGAGCCGGTGTAAGGAACGCCGCTGCCTCCTTTAAAAGCAGCCTCTCCTGCACATGATTCCTCCGCCATGCCGCGCGTCTCTGACTGTAATGGAAGATTCCTGTTGGGCGTTGGGGCCAGGCCCCTGGAGGCCGCAACTTCCACTAAAGCCACCGTATGAGTGTGCAGCCTTTAATTACGTAAATCAAGTTATGTATGGCAGCAGTTGGCCCAGGGGGGGTGGTGGGGGTGGGGCATCCTGATGGTGGTTTCGCCGTTTTTCTACGCTTTATGAGCAGTTATGATGCTCGATGCATCTGCAATGTCGAGGGGTCGTGTTAAAAATAAACAGCAGCAGCTGACCATGAGGTAAAATATCCAGAGATGCCAAGACGCAAGGAGGGAACGTGCATTAGGAATGAGTGGCAGGTGGCTGCGCCGTCTAGTGGCTGTTACTGGTAATGCAGGGGCGAACCCTCACACACGCTGGGGTTTGTACCTCCAGACGGCAGCCTGCTGGTCTTTCGTTCACTCTCTCACGCCCTCACAATCCGTTCAAATAAAGGGTGTGTGTGTGTGTGTGTGTGTGTGTGTGTGTGTGTGCATGTGTGATAAGACTACAAAGCCAGGAGACATAAAAAAGAAGTGAAATATTTAATATTACTCCCCTCCGTCACTACAGGCGGATCTTTTTGGTCCAAATTTAACCCTAACCTGACTCTAGTTTTCATCTCTCTGCTCTGGTTTATGTTTCCTGATTATTTTTTTTTTCTCTTTCATGAAGTTTGTACCCAAGAGCGTGGTCATTTCCATATTCGCACATTTTTTTGAGCCGCTCATTTCATTGGCATACCTGGATTTCATCGTGGGCTTTGACCGCTGGGGTTGTCTGTTACTGCTCACATTGCTTCACTACAGCATGAACCACATCAAAAATGCTACTCTTCCACACTAATAAGCTTGCGCCATCGCGATCCTCAGGTTTCCTGCAACATACGCCGACATGAGACAGCGCTCAACTACATCAAAAATGCCCTTTTTAAAATACAAACACTCATATGAAAGCCTCAAACTTTCTTTTTCTCTTTTCATGTCAGCGCAGAATAAATATTTCAGGATTCCGCAGGCTGTTGGACAACTTTGACCACCGTTTAATTTAAGTCGTTTCCTCTGAAGACACATTCATCAGCACAACCTTTGAACTCTTTGGCTCCCTCGGTGCCAATCCATTAAAAATGTTCATTACCTGAATGACCATCACAAGTCTACACCCACCACCAGATCAGTAAAACACACCATCATCGGCATAGAAACACACACACACCTGTTTCACACGCTGTGCTTGGTCCTGTGTGCCGTGTGTGAGTGTGTGTGTGATAAGCACACACACTGTCTGTAAATCAATGTTGGCTTCTGCCAATCAGATCGCCGCCTCTGCCCAAACTGATACTGCGTTTGCCCATCTCCGCGGTAACGATCAGCAGCCTGACAGAATTTATACGTTGCTGTTAAAATGTTGACACCGGGTTTATTGATTCTGTTGGTGGGCCGCAGTGGGGGGGGGGTGCAGAGAGAATAGAGGAACGGCATTAATTCGCTGACTAATAGCATCAGCGGCTGCATTTCACCGCAAGGTTACTTTATGCAGATTGAATTCGGTATCTGATGCCGTCGCCACCTCTCCGGTAATGAGCCGCGCTCGCGCCAGAGTTCGGGCCGCAGTCAGGCGCTCGGTCAGGGGGGCAGCGGCGTTAAAAACAGAGCAAAGCGATTAAGATCTTCGATAGAACATAAGAGGATTGACTTTGACCGTAAGCATGGCGCGGGAGGATGCTTTTAAAATGAGAAACAAGCCTCCTACGCCCAGGCGAAGCTGTACATTCTGCTTAAGGACGGATCAGAGGAAAATGCTTAAAGAGGGAATCCTCAGTTAATGGGCCTGTGCATGTCTCTTAAATTATTCACATCATTAATAAGAAATAGCTGTCTGTTTTGGGAAATGGTAGCTTTGTTTTTAATGCGCGTGTGCAACTATTATGATATTCAGTCTGTACAAAATCATCTCAGATGTACTGAAGTTAAACATTTACGCCTTTCCTGCCTTCTCAGGGTTGAACGGCGTTTTATGAGCGGCAGCTGGCCTCACTGTGGAGTTCTGAGCCAGAACCCACATCTCTTGCCAAAACTAATCAGCGACAAGTGCACAAATGTACTCAGTAACCCGCTGCAATCTTCCACGACGACGACTGAGTGCCTGAGAGAAGGAAAAAGGAAAATACATTTTTATCTCACGGAGAGCGAACCATTTTTTTTCTGTTGTCTGCCTAATCAAAATGTGAATTCAGATGTAATTATAGTGTACATAAATGTAATTTCTTGGTCACTTCATCTCCTGAACGAAAGTTGACATTTAGCTGCCGTTACCAGCAGGCGCTCACTTTCCTCATCCCTCCTGGTGCTGCTTTTCAGCATCGAACCGCCAAGCTCTCAATATTCGCGCTCGCCCGGGGCCAGTCATATTTCTCCCCGGTTCCACCTGTAGTTTTTCACCCAGATGTGTTTCACATCACTGCAAACATGTCCTCCACCCGCCCTGATTGCAGAAGATGCTCGGGAAAGGTCATCGGTGCATCACAACACTCAGCCTCCGTTTGATTCGGGGCATCCTTTGAAGCCAGCGCTGGTAGACCCTCACCCTTAACTGCTCCGTGTATGGACATACATGATATGACCACCTGAGGGTACTGCATTTGAAAATGGAACTGACAGTTGGCTTGTTCACTCTTCATAAAATCAATAGGTTAACATGACACATAAAAAAGGTAATGAAAATGAATTGTTGTTGAAGTTGGACTGTAAACGCACATGTAAACCTCTTAGTTTGACTTAAAGTTTTAAAGGTCGCACCAACACAACAGATTTACCTTTAACAGAATACAAAACTTGGAAAAATAAAGGCGATGTTGTGAATTTGTTTATTGTTGTGCCAGTCTACCTCCTGGTCTCTGACCTACTGCTCACTATTGACTATTGCAAGGTCGTAGCTCAACCAGGAATGACCTTCAGCTAACAAGCTGAAATGAAAAGAGTACCAATCACCACCTTCCTTAGCCGGTTCCAGGTACCCTGGGACAAAGGCAGCGAGTTTTAAATGCCATAAAACTCTTTTTGTCAAAGGGCGTTATGCAAAGAGCAGTCATTGTTACATTTTTTAGAATGACATATCTTTCTGTGCGTGTCAGTGTCTCTGACGTTCTGGGAAGCTTTTACAGCATCTTCAATATGACACCACTGGGCCTCACAACCCAGACAGCTCCAACAATGAGAGGAGAGGGAGAGGGGGAGGAGAGGGAGGGAGAAAGAGAGAGGGGGAAAGAGAGAGAGTATATGAGGTGAGATGGCACTGAACTATCAGTTCTCCAAAGCCATTTGTCTTCTTCTTCCCATATTTGCAATACTCCCCAGAGCCCATAAAGCTCTACACACAAACACACCCACACACCCAAGAAATAATATATCTTTCACATTTCACATTATGCATCTCCCCGGAAGCTGAACCGCTCACATTTCGAGACGCCTAGACCGCCGCTTCAATTACAGAGCCAACACGGCAGCAAATTATAGGCAGATATGCAATATTTGGACCTCTGTGTGTCGACATAGACAACATAGTTGTGATATTTGATGGTGCATGACTCCCCCCCCTCCAACGGAGAGAGGCGTAAGTCGATAGTTTGACTTTAACCGGAATATTTTGGCCCAAATCAAATGTGGGCTCTCAGCCACAGATGGTGTTGCTGCTGCTGCTTCAGGACTCTTTCTCTTTCATTAGCCTCTCAAACAAGAACACGGCCGCAAAAAGAATAAATGGTATACGAATAAATATGCTTTGGTTTTAAACTTCCTGACTCTGGTCACCGCTTCCTGACCTTCCGGTATTACTATTATTAAAAGTGCACGACTATTATTATTATCATCATCATTAAAGTTTCTGACCAGTGACCCACGGCAACATCATTAACACTTGGAAAATGTTCCTTCAAATGTTCCTGCGTACTAATGAGGTCATTAAATTTAGCCCTTTTTTTTTTGCAGTTTGTATTTTGGGATACCTAGATGTCCCAAGTCCACACGAGTCATGGCTGGTGTTGGGTGGGTGGGTCTGTGTGGTATGAGGACTTTTAAACAGTGGGGAGACTGGTGTGTAGTGGGTCCTAATAACCACTCCCACCATATGGAGGTAAGTACTGAGCAGATGAAGTTCTTTCTCTATCCTCCTCTGTCTTCGACTCTACCTGCCAACCTTCCTTCTTCTCCCACCCACCTGTGCAGCAGGCGCTGAGGAGCGATTCTAGCCCCCCCCGTCAGTAGCGGCTTATCTCGTCTCGGCTGTTCGGTCGCCCACAGCCCAAACGCACAAGCGCAGCTCCCTTGTTCACGGGCGAGGGGTCGCCTCGCGGCTCTGATAACCCGCTGGCCTCCACCAGGGGGCCCACGATCTCTCTGCCAGTAGAACGACCTGGCGGGGGGGGGGTCACGGGGGAAGGGTAGGGGGGTCGCACCCTTTAGGGGAAAGCTTGTGAGCCCTCTTCTTGCTCATTCCCAGCCCATATTGTTCTCGCTAGCTTACTGATAGGAAGTTAATATTTTGTTTTGTCTATAATTGATTTTTTGTTTTGGTGACTTTGTCTCACTTCCTGTGGCGGCCTGCTGGCCCCCCCCTCCCACTACCACCACCACCACCACCATTGCACCCCCGCGCAGTCGCAAGACACGGATTAATAAACACAAACACCCTCGCAGAGCGGCTGTTATCTGCGACGTTCAATTAGGGGAATATTTACCGTTTGTCCGATAGCGGTAATGAGGCTGCAGACTGTCTCTGAAACACAACCTGGCTTTATTAAAGCAGAAGTATCCGTGTCTTCCTGCCACCGTGAACTTTTTTTATTTGTCTCCACATTTTCCCTAATATTGCTTTGCCCCTTTCAAAGCCGGTGCAACAGAAAAAAAAACACAAACAGCAACGTCCACTTCTCGGTATTGCCGAGAGCAAGAACGTGTTGTCTCCGACCTTTCTGTCTCTTTTATTTCACCCCCCCCTTCCCCGGTGCAATGACTCACCTAACGTGTCGAGACGCGAACAGAGGTGAAGACGGCGGTCGAAGAATGTAGATCTGGTATCAGCGCCAGCTTCAGGTCGTCCAGACGGTGTTTATTTATTCGTATTTGATTCCTGCCTCACTTAAACGTCACATTCAAATAAATTAAGACAAGCTGTGACCCCCCCCACACACACACACACACACACACACACGCCCCCATTTGAAGGACGTCACTGGAGTGCAGGGATGACTGTGAAGACTCACATTCGTCTCACATTGACACACAAATTTGCTTCCTTTCTCCCCCTTCAGTGAGTCATC
The DNA here is from genome assembly GCA_911728415.1 of Lagocephalus sceleratus. Classification (NCBI taxonomy): domain Eukaryota; kingdom Metazoa; phylum Chordata; class Actinopteri; order Tetraodontiformes; family Tetraodontidae; genus Lagocephalus; species Lagocephalus sceleratus. Next base: position 8,288,083 of record CAJVRN010000194.1, read on the forward strand.
GGGGATGTGTCAGGACCAGATCGATCCTGGGTGCCTCTCCCTCAGATAGAGCAGGAGCCCCCCAGCAGAGGCAGGAGAAAGCCGGGCTGTGGAAACACGTCCGTAGATGGCTTTTGAGCCTTTGATGAATTCAGGCTTATCTGTCTTCTGTTTTTACGGATGGATTTAACGTCACAGTCCATCCTGGTGAAGACAGATCCCTGATACAGCGCCGCCCTGCTGGTTGCAATAACACACTGTTACGCAATCTTCAAGGCCTTCCACAAGAAGGCAGAAAATTAAAGCCTCGTTTAGCATAAAACCCCCTCCCTCTCTACAGGAAGTACAGAAGAATGATCCAAACAAGTGCACTGAAGCTCTGCCCAAGCCTCTTTTTTGCTGGTTAAGCGAAACAAACCACAAAGGCGCCGGCTCCATAGGCGCGTCACAGCACATCTGTCTTCATTAAACCGCGCACGATCCGACGGCAAACTAGGGCAGAAGGTGTGAAGGAGCCTGTTTTAGACCGAGTGTCATACTTCCTCATCGGATAGATCCGATAAAGGCATTTCTTTTTAACTCAAATAAACTCAATTGGTGCCCCTAAAGATTCAGCCAGAAATCAAATAAAGGTATCGGATTGGAAGTGGAGCAGGGCTGCGGAGGGAGGCGGAGATTGACAGATGTGGCTTTCCTCACACACGCGGGAATTAAACAGCCGCCGCAGCCCCGGAGAGGCTTCATCTGATCCAGGTCATCCTTCCGCTCAGTGTTTCCTCTTATTCTCTTTCCATAAAACACACACACACACACGCCTACCTGCCGCACCTTTGATTTGCCGGCTGGCCCCTGCTATCGATCGGCTCCGGTGATTGATGATGGCTGCTGAAAGGTCTCAGTCACTCTTTTAACCTCCAAGTGACGGATCCTGTGCACATGCCTCCGCTTCTGTAGGAGGAACTTTGCACCGTCATGCAAGCGCTACCGTTAGTGCACCCTCGTCGGTTTTCAAACAGGCCCTTTATGACTCTTACCCAGCCTTTTATGTGACCTGACAGGAAGTAGCACTAGTGTTTTCAGCTATAACTACATTTTATACAGCAATTATAATATACTGAAGGTTTGAGAGTAAGCAATCGGTGATGCAAGTGGAAAGATCTCAGCTAGCTTGACGTCTTTGTCATTTTTAATGAGCGTTTTGGACCATTTTCTTACTCTGTTGACAACACCCGTTTGTTCTCTGCGGCCTCACCGATGAGAGGAGACACAAAACATTGGTGTTGTTTCACACGTTTACACAAACACGGGAAAAGTCTGTTTCTATCAAAGGATTAAGGATTGTTTTGGAGCCGGGCCTTCATTCATGCTTTGCATTAGCATCAGGTTTTGGGGCGCTCCGAGTTCAACAAAAACAAATCGATCCGAGGCTTTCTCTAAAGATTTTCAGACGGGCAGCGCGGCGTCGCGGGCATGCAGAACAGGGCCGCGCGTCCATAAATTCAAGGTGTCAATCAATATTGAGCTTTCAGCCTCCTGCACAACGCTTAATCTTTAAGTTGGGGGCCGCCCAGGACGTGACTCACGTGAACTCCTCAAACAACTCCCTGATGTTTCCTGCCTGTCTTTGTCTCTTCCGATGACTCCTCTCTCCTCTCGCCTCCGTGACTGATGTCGGACATAAACTCCCTCTCCCGGCCTCTCGCTGCTCTCTCTAACATCTCTTTTTCATCCTCCTTTTTTTTTTTTTTTTTTTTTTTTTCTTTTGACTCCAAACCCAGAGCCGGCCCAGTCATTTATTCCTCTTCGGTCTTCCCGTCCGACGCGAACGAGTTCTTGTTCATGTTCAGGTCCCCTCCCCTGCGTCCCCATCCACTTCTTGCCTTCAGTCGGGGTTAATAATAATGACATCCAATTAGCTCTTTGTAATTATCTCCTCACCCGGCAAGGCCTCCGCTGATTGGCTGTGTGTGCGTGTGCGCGTGTGTGTGTCTGATGGGAATGTGAAATGTCACACCGATGTAGCCCCTCTGCCCCCTCTTGAGTCAAACGTTTTGGGTGGATTGCGGCGATGCCCGGGGCGGCGGGGGGGGGTCGGTTGGCGATCTGCTGCCACGCTCGCTGCTGTTTGCTTACACTCGCTGGGACGTGTTTGCCGGTCGATTATCGCCAACTGTTCATCCCATCAGGCCCTGGCAGCGCGGCCGTGTTCGTCAGACGCGGCGAGGCAGGCGTCCGGCGCTCACCTCCCCCCCCCTCCCCCACACCCCGCATCAGTCACTGTCCACCCTCTAATGAGAAGCAAAGAACAGACTCGTTACCGCGCCTCATCCTCCCGCCACCGCCAAATGAAAAGAACGCTACCGCGACAGAGAGGGAGCGGTCGACGGCGCGATAGCGGTAATGAAATAGAGAGGGGGAGAGATGAACCCATGGGAAGTGTGGGGGGGGGGGGGGCGCCCGGGATACAGCTGAAGGTGGAGAGGATGGACTGACAGCAGGAGGGAGGGGGGGGTCTCTGGGAGCTGGTGGGGGGGTTGGGGGAATGAGGTGGGGGGGGCTCCGTGGAAAAGGGAGAAATTGTTCAGATTTCCTCTCATGTGCTGCGTTTCTGATGTGGAGCCAATCTGTCTGCCTGGCCAAAGACCCATATGTATATCATCCCCCCTCTCTCTCTCTCTCTCTCTCTCTCTCCCTCTTTTTGAGGGGGTGTCAAAGCTTTGTTGAAACCTGCTTTAAGGACTCCGTAGGCGCAAAGCCTCTTACCTTTACGCCCATTCCTCTTTCCTTATTTTCCTCGTCTATACCCCCTCTCCGCTCCCAAAGCCAGGAAGGCCGCCACGTTCCAGCCTCTAAACTGTCGTCACCTGAGCTGCTTCTGGTTCCATCACGCTGTCCTCTCATGACTCGTGACAGTCACACACCCGGAGTGAGGTTTCTGTGGTAGTGAGGGAGGGGTGGCGGTGGGTGGAAGCACACTGATCTGTATGATGGCACGCCGCCCGACGCCCTTTGGAAGACAGAGCTGTCGGATTAACTTCAGCCTAAAGCCCTAATGTCTGGGGCCCGTGCACGCTTTGTGTGCATGTTTACATGTGCGTCCGCGCAGACGCTCGCGCGCGTGTAAATACAGTACGGGAGCTCTGCGCGCGCCGCCATATCTGCACAGCGATGTCTGCCGGCGGCAGATTAGTGCCGAGAATGAAAACAATAGGCGAGCTTTGAGACGAGGGAGCCACGAGGGGCGAGAGATGTGGTAAAAATGGGCGTGCGGCGGAGGGAAGGAGGCGAGTGGCGCTTTGAAATGGACAGATGATCTGGAGAGGGAGGTGTTGCAGAGGACGATCAACACAAACGAGGTGAGGGAAAGTTTGAAGATGGAATTTAGGAGCACAAGACACTTACCAGGAATGCAGGCATAGATGGAGGGTGTGTGTGTGTGTGTGTGTGTGTGTGTGTGTGTGTGTGTGTGTGTGTGTGCACGCATGTGTGTGTGTGTTTTGTGTGAGAGAGAGAGAGAGATGGACAGATGAAACCATTAAAGGCTTCAGATTTAGGCTCACTTATCTGTGAGGCAGCAGTCAAAGTGCCTGGGGCTTCTCCCTCCTCCCATCTCTCTCTCTCCCTCCCTCCCTCCCTCTCTCTCTCTATTTTCCATGCCATACCAAGGGAGGGGGGGGGCTGGTTCATTCTTTGGGATCCAACATGCTCGTTGCCGTTAAACGGTTGCAGTCGTACACAGATGTCCGCTCAAAGACTCATAAATTCACAGTATGGAGCTGTACATGTGTGATAGATTTGTCCTCACATGAATGGCACCAGAAAACACACACACAAACACACGCACACACACGCGAGCGCATGCGGTCCCCAGCGCGTCGCGTTCTTGCTCGTGGCCAGCAGGTGTCACATAGACAGCGGACTCGGCTCGTGTTGAGCTGTTGGCAGCTGACCAGGCTGTCCACCCCCCCAAACACACACACACACACCGACGCTCCCCGCGCTTACACACAAACACCCCTCACGCAGCGCGCGCGCACACACACACGCGCAGGCACACGCACATCTGCTGGCACGTCTCAGTTTTGACAGGCTGACAGAGGGGCTGCTGGCTTTTTCCACCCACACGGCTGCACAGCCCAGCGGCCCTTCGGCTCCATCAATCTCAGCAACGCGGAACATAAGCATGCACATACTGTACCCCAAGCCCACTGGCATACAGTATGCGCGAGGAGAGCCGCAGTGGCAGTCGGGGTATGTTTATGCAATATACCTCAAGTTATTGATGCGTCTCCGGCTGCAGAGGCAAAAGCTGAGGGGTCGCGACCTTATCTGCAGGAACACGGTGGACGCGGAGGGAAGCTCAAGGTTTCCTGCGCTGCTGCTGCAGGAGAAGTAATTAGGGGGGACTACTTTCTGATGGGCAGTGCTCCGCCTACGATGTTCCGGGGCGTGGCGGGATCAGATTTGCTGTAGTTTATATTGAAAAACGTGTTGGGTGAAGGGTCGGGGGTGTGAGAGAGAGAAAACCAATCGGATTGCCGATCAGCACCATCCTGCGTCTTCAGATGAATCCAGATTCACAGGGGAAGTTTCTCAGGGGCTAAAGCCGACGGGCGCCTTGGAGCGCGGGGAGACGCAGGTGAATCACAGAGCGAAGGCTCACTGGGGGGGGGTAACTTTCTTCATTTCTTTCACCAATTTAAATCCCCAACCGCTTAAATTCAACGTTTAATGCATAGTAATGCGTTTGGTGTTCTCCCCGCCAGACTGCGGGAAAAGTTCAGCGGTCCTCACATCGATTCAGCGCACCGCTGAATTTCCCATGAGCACCTCGAAAAAGTCGACGGAATTTTCTTAAGGCAGGCCCACTTTCATATGCAGAAACGTATGTAGTAAATATTCAATCATTCACGAGAACGCTGGCAAAATATTGTAATTTACAGACGGGAGAGGAGATGGTGGCGTGATCCTCGCTTTGGGGGAGCGGAAACAAAGCGACGATTTGATCCGAGTAGCAGGCGCCCAGTGGGGAAGAAAGAAGGGCAATCGTTTATTTGAGTTGTTTGGACAGTTCATTAGCATCTAGCCTCAAGTGTTTACGGAGACTGCGAGCAGGAGCGGAATTTTATCAGGGAGTCAAGAGGTTGAGCTCGGCGCAGCATAAATCCACTCTGGGTAAACACCGTCGACGGGGACAGAACCTTTCCACTTCATTAAGTTCCCTCATAATGTTTTTGTTTCAAATCTCGTGCCGTCATATCGCCGTAGATGCCAGTCAAGACCCCGACCCCCGCCCCCACCCGTGGCTTACATGCTGCATGTGTAATTGAATGTCAAAAATAAACATGTTCATCTGAATCTTTTTATATACACCAGTTCAATTATGTTAATCTCACAGTGTAATTGGTTCTAGCTGCAATCTCCTTTATCCTCTCTGACTGATGTGCATGTGCGTGTGTGTGACTGTAACTAAGGAACAGAACAGGCTTACTGTATGCTCATTGTCACTAACCCACACACACACATCAACACGCATTCTTGTACTTGCTGCATACTGGGGACCAAAATGTGCCTTCTACTATCAAAGTGAGGACATTTTGGGGAAGATAGGACATTTTGGCTGGTCCGCACAACTTCAGAGGACTGTTTGAGGGCCACGGTTTTGAAGTTGAGATGAGAATTGGGTTTGGGTTCAGGGTCAGGGGGGACACAGAAGGGTTGGGAGGAAGTGTTTGGTACAATGATGCAGGCATGTCAAGATCAGACAGTCAACACCAAAGAAGATCTGCGCAAGATTAGACTGTTTGAGGTCAAAACAAGTTTTTAATCGGGCAGGACGGGGGTGGCCTGGTAGCACGGGCAGGAGGGTGACTCCAAGGCTGGACACCCAGCCTCGATGCGTCCGTCCATTGGAGCGCACACAGGCCTGGAGAACCTGCTAACTGCTGGGAGCGTGTTCCAACTTGGGAGTTCCTCATGTGCGGTGAGAACGAGGTCATCAAGCACTACGTACGCTGCCTCCAACCACGCCGAATCCAGGAAGTGACATCAGCCGTTACAAACAGCGCTGTTCTCAGGGGGGGCGGCGCTGCGGCCGTTCTTTTGACCGCGGTGGTCAGCGAGCTTTATTTATTCTGCTGCTTTGTTGTTAATGGTCTTTTCTGTCAAAGTCTTTGGCGGGCAAACAGAGAGCGAACCTCTTTACGCGTCGCATTTGATGGACCGCCCGCGAGCAGCTGGGCCAGGAGATAGAGCCAACAGAGAGGGACGCTGCCGATTGTTTCCTTGACACAAACCGCGGTCGGCCTCCCCGTCGATGCTCGTGAAACAGCGTGTCCCGTTTGCGTATCTGAAACGAGCGCACCTTTCTCGGCAGTCCGTGCCCGTCCCGGGTTTCACAGAACGCAGCGGGGCGCAAATTCGGCAGAAAGACGGCCTCGGCTAAGCGTTATTGTCTCCAGGAGAGCTGAAGGTGCGCCGAGGTGAGCGCGGATGAAAGCGTTTTGGCAAAAAGGGAAATGGGGGGGGATGAAAGTCAACTGTGGCGGAAACCATGACAACTTCAATTATTCCTGTAATTGCCGGTTCTGAACGTGCTCTATACAATATAATCCAGGGAGGGAGCGCCGCGGCGCAGAGGAGCAGATAGTGAAAAAGTAATCACACGTGTTACATTCAGCACACGGCAGCCGTGACAGAGAAACACGACGTTGGCGGGGGGGGAGCACCGCTTCCGGTGCGGCGGCGGTTTTATCAGCCGATCTTTACAGGAATGTGCCTCTGCATTTTCTGCGGGTGTCAGGACAGGCGTGCATCCAGCAGCGGAAGCGTCGCAGCAGAGATGAGGGAGGAAACGCTTGTTGGGGGTTGTGGACCCGTCACTACCGACTGTAATATAGAAGATAATAATCTGCCCGTCCCTCCCTCTTCTTCATTCCTTTGATCTCCCCTCCTTCCGTCCTTTGCTTCTCCGTCCGCCTTTCATTCCTGCGGTTCGCTGCTCCTTCCTTCCCTCCTGCCCCCCTCTTTTTCTGAGCCCGGGAATTCTCCCTGGTTTCTCCGCGGCCGGGAGGAGGGACGAGCCGTGCGCATCCATCCAGCCGTCCTCTTCCCCTCAGACGCACGTGAAGGGGCCGCGCACATTCGATTGCCCGGCAATCTCCAAATAGGCCATAAATCACCGCGGCTTGGCACGGCATGGAGAGATGGCCGGGCAGCGCTGAACTATTAACACCACACAACCACACTTATCACTGTCCTTTTCCCTCCGCTCCCCCTCCTCCCCCACCACCCCCACCCCCAATCATTGACTCCGCTCATTTGCCTTTCCACTGAGCTTAGAGCCGCAGCGATTTGTTTCGCAGCCCGCAGACGGGGGGGGGGGGGATTCCCGGAAGCAGCGTTATCCGTTATCCTCCAAACGACCGTCGGCCGAACGCGACGAGCTGCTGGGCCAATCTCCGCCCCCTTTCGTTAGACCTGAGACTCCGTCAGGTAGGCACGGCCCGCCAGCGGTCTACAGGTCTATTCAGGTGGAATAGACAGAAACACGCGATAACGTTTTCAGTTGGTTCCTGACGTCAGACTTCGTCAGCATCGTTGATGTAGTTGCAGAGGGCTCTCCCACTGAAGTTCCTTCACGTGCTTACGCTATCATCTACAAGTGCTACGGTAAAACAGAAACTCCTCCGTGCAGAGCCTGCAAACTCTTGAATGTTGTTTAATGTCGACAGCCCCACCGATAACCTTTATTGACAGGGGCATTGGGCGATCCCGACAGCGCACTTGAGCCAACAAGATAACGCAGCATCAATTAGCTGAAGCCATGTGAAGATTGCAAGGCCGCTTTCTCACCGGCCAAAAAACCCACAAGCACCCACTAACACATTCAGATTTTTTTTAGCTGATAGGAATGTGCAAAATCGGCATTCAATCCTGGGTCAAATGACCCGGCAATAAAACCAGATCTTTATCGGCTCCGGCTCCAATCGGCGGGGGTGGGAAGGCTGCATCCGGATTGGCTGGAGGATTTGCGACCGTCATCCACTGTCTCAGCTGAAAACTTCCCCCGAACATCGCTGAGTGTGTTTAGTTTGTATTCTGTGAAAGAGAAACGCAAAATCAAGCATGGAAAGGCAATGCTAGCTTCCAGCTTCCGGCTGCTTTCCAATGCATTTCACCTATTCTTAGCAGGATTATTCTTATAGGTGCTCAAGAGTGCAACTCTGTTCATGATCTCTTAAATAAACTCTAAAGTGGAGTTAACTGCACTACAACCTTAGTATTACGCCCATTTTCCCACCGCGAGCTCCGTAAATGTCGTCCATAAATGTTTCTACAGTCTCCGAAATAAAAAAGATCAATCCACCCTCCTTCCTTTTCTCCTTGGAACCAGAACCTGTCGGACTGAAAACAGTAAGACGTAAAACTCCAGCGGACGCTCTGTCACTATGATGCATCGCCCCCATTCGAGCGCGTTCTGCGGCCGCTCGTTGGTATTCATCGCCGCTAAATGCCTCCCCACGTGACGGCTACACCAGGAGCGCAGGCTTCCTTCCCCGCCGAACTGATCCGTGCGTGGGCAGATCCCGAGGAGCCGCGGTGTCGGCCCCTCAGCGAAACCAAATCCCCCTGGCGTCCCTCAGTTCGTCGCATCAAAAAAGGCGACTAAACCGACAAGGCCGCTCGCTTGTGTTGCGATCCCAACAAGTGTCTGTAAAACGCGACGGCCCGTCGCGTGGCGCCGTGTTTCCGTTTCATGGTAACGAAAGTCTCTCCGGGAATCTTCAAGTGAAAGAAATGGCGAGAGCTACTCAGCAGAGCTCTCTGAGATATCGTTGGTTTTTGTTGTATCTTCAAACAGATGCTCTGTTCGTCCGCCCGGGACGCGCTCATTAATATATTGGCCGTGGATTATGCAAATGTGTACCCCACACTCCCTCCAGCCCATCTGCTAATGGCATCCACGCTAGAATTTACTCAGAGAGTACACCTTCATCCATTTTTCCGTCTTTCTTCATTAGGCTACTCCTGTTTTTCAGCATCATAAATGCGCAGCCATATTAAAACTGCTATTACTGGAGGACAAATTACAGATAATTTCCTCCGGGTGCACTCTGCTCAAAGAAGCCAGGATCGTATAGCTTCTGTGTGTTCCGTATATGTTCCCAAAATGTCAATGAATCTGCTTCCTCGTCGCCTTTATGGGCTCTGATAAGCTCGCTTCCTGATCCCTAACTTATGGATAAGAATGTTTTGGCTCACGCAGTAGAGATCAAACTGGTTTTCCATAATCCATAATGGGAATCTGCCATCTTGCAGGTCCTCGGGTCTGATCCCCTCACCCCCCCCACCAACACCAACACCTCCACCCCTACCCCCCCGCGTCCACCTGAGTTGAGCGTTCAAATCTGGATGGAAAAGATAATGACAGAAAACAACGCTGATGCATTAATGCACAGTTACCGATGTCAGAGGTGGAAATGAGCTCCGGAGTAGAAAAGAGAGAAAGTGCCGCAGTTGGAGGGTGAGCGACATCATCATCATCATCTTGAGGATGGGAGTCACATGGGTTGGGCTCTGAAGAGGCTCTGCAGTAAGAACCAAGGTGGGATATCTGGAATATCTACACAACTATCTACACAATTAAAGCCAAGGGCTTTGAGCTCAGATCGACCTGCTCGCCACAGCATGCTGCGCCCTGGTGGCATCTGTTTAGGTTGTCACGCTTCATTTGGAAATCTACAACCAAATAACAGGAGAAGGCGTAGCAGAACCCTGACGCTCCCTGATCCCTTCAGGTCAGAGACCAGAACCGACTCCAGCCTCCGCACGCTGCCGTGAACCCCACCCTGTTAGCTTCACCCAGCACCTCCTCCCAGTGGGAGTGCAAAATGATGTCATGGACGCTGTGTGTTTCAATATCCTGTGTGCTGTTGTCAACAGGACACACACACACACCTACAGAAACACGCACACACACACACACATCCCACAGGGAAAACTAGATTAATACACAGAGATGAGAACTGCTCAATCACTATGGTTACACAGATGGGCCCCAGAGAGACCAGAAAAAGACACGCGCACACTGACACACACACACACACGCACATGTTTGTTGTCTCAGCTGCTTTTTCCCTCAGATTTTATGAATGGGATCCTTTGTCGGGGCTCCTGGGTGATGCTCCACAGATTTTATCATATTTTCTTTAAGGTTAAACTTAAGGGAGAACATCAGCGTTAAATGCGAGTCCTTGTGTCCGACCTTTGCACAAGTCTGGCGTGAAGGCGTTGTTTTAGCCTTTTAGCTTTGATCTCCTGTTTCACATCGTCAGTCTTTGGCCCTGGAGAACAACAGCCTGACAGCGGGACAGACAGACTGATTGTCCATTTTCCTTGGTTGGGGGGGGGGTAGCTCTATCTACAGAAATAGACTTGATGGAACTTTTTACTTTTCTGCCTATTCTTTCCCACTGAAGGGTTAAATCACATGAGCATAACTCCTCTCACTTCCCTCGTCTCTCCCTCCTCTTCTCTGTCCCTCCATTCTGCTCTCCTCCCCATCTTTCTGGCCCTAGATGGGCCCCCCGGGGGACACACTTTGTCACCCCTCCCGTCTGAGGGGGTACTACATTCTGTCAGCCCGGCAGCGCGTTGTCCCCTGGGGGGGGTGTTCAGGGTGCCACAGGAGGCTGGAAGAGGAGACACACACACACACACACATGCCGGGGGCCTCAGGAGGCAACGAGGCGTGTGTCCGTGCACGCGCACACAGCGCACGGACGTGAGCAGAAATGCTGTTCCCAGGTCTGTATAGCTGCGGATCTTACCAAGGGAGGTCGTCCAGAACTGTTTGTCTGAGCTGGACGTTGGATTTGACCGGCGTCTGACTCTTCCCAGCACGGAGACGTGACACTGAAGTAACCAGTGGCTCCGGTTACAGAGCTGCAGATACACCTGGCTGCACGGGGACAGACGGTGCATTCAGGCCACGTCTGTCACCCTCCTGACTTCATCCCAGTATTTATGATAACATCTCTGGACATTTCACTCCCACATTTCTGGTTTCGGCTAAATAAATCAGTATATCCGGGATGCAGCGGGGTGGGATTACATTTCATCAGGACACGTTTCAAGAGGCAGAAGCAAAATACATCTGCACATTAACGAAGCTGCGCAAAGCAACCTGGGGTCAAAACGTCCACACAGGCCGCCCGCTCCTCTTTCCTCTAATTACCCATCCTTTCATCCATCCCTACATCCTCCTTTTCATCCACCACTGCACCGTTACAAAACTCTTCTGTTCGCGTCGTCGTACCGCTGTTGGCGGTACTGCAGGGGGCGGACACTGGGGGGGAGCGACATGTGACGGGGCGGAGCTACGGGACAAAGTTATCAGAATCAACGCGCCTCTGAGTTCGCCTCGGAACAAGGGAGGTGGATGGAGGGGGTGTAAGTGAGCTCAGCGTTTTGAGCATCACCAGATTTTGCATCCGGTGCAGTCTAAACTGTTTTAGGTGTGTGTGTGTGTGTGTGTGTGTGTGTGTGTGTGTGTGTGTGTGTGTGTGTGTGTGTGTGTGTGAGTGAGTGTTCTCACTCACACTCAGTAACAAAATTCTCATTCTAGTGAGGACATTTTGTCTCGTCCTCACAATCTCAAATCACTGTTTGAGAGTCAAGACCCCGTCTTAAGGTTGAGGTTAGGGTTGGTTTTTATTTTAGTCTTAGGGTCAGGGTCAGGGGGTTAACACTGGTTAGGGTTAGGGTCATACGTTATCTCTATGAAAGTCCTCACGAAGATAGAAGTGCAAGGATGTGTGTGTGTGCATATTTGCACATTATTATTAATGTTTGCACTCCTCTGCAGATTCATCATTAATGCGAGTCTTTGTCAGCCGACTGGTGCAGAAGTAACAGATGAAACAGGAACAGAAGCTGCCCTGAATCAGATCACAGAAACAATAATCCGTCATTTGTATATTTAAAAACCTGTTTTCCTTCCACACGAACACAACAGTACACCCGCTGATCCCATCTACGTGAAACAATTGGGAAATCAAAATACTGCTGTTTGTAATCAAATTACTTTTGTAGCGATGTCAGACTCTGGTGGCTGTTCATATCTCTCTTTGACTAACTGGGAATGTCTTATCCACGCGTAAGAACAGAATTCCAAGTTACCTTATTGTCCTGAATTTCAGATCAGTGTTTTAAATTCTGCGGCCGTCAGTGATGAAGCGCTCTGCATTCGTGACAGCCCAGAGTTTGACCTTCTTCCTCCTCACGCCTGACAGTGGCCAAAAGCTTTCTTGATAGCCATCAAAGGTGGAGAATGTCTTTTGACGTTCAGTTAAGTTGGATCAGCAGTCGTTCCAGCGGTCCAGTCGGAAAGACCACGCTTTGTGATGGACTCCATCCAGATGTGCCTGAGAGCGCTGCACACAACCTCTGCTCAAGGTCCCCACTTTATGTGTTAATATTAGTCTTAGGGTTATTTCCCCTTCCCATCCCCTCTTTTCACCTGATCATCGCAATTAGAATTCAGCTCCAGTGTCCCCGGGTACGACTCGGAATGCCTCGGAGCCCGGCTGGAACGCTTTCCTGCAGCAACAGGCCACCGTTCCCTCATTCCGGGGATTTAGAGGGGACAGGAAGTCACTTGTCGGCTGGAGAGACGCCACCTGTCAGGAGCTGCGCCTGCTTATCGAAGAGGTTTTTTTTTTTCTTCTTCCAGAGAGGAGAGGAGAGATCACCCGTTACGGCCGACGTGTCGGGGGGGTGGTATCGTGGCGAGGAGCCGGGACAGCTGCTGAGCGGTCGGGGGGGCTTGGAGACGGAGCGGGAGAAGATTGGATGCGACGTAGGGATACTGCCCGCAGCCTCCCACCACTGCCGGCTTAGCGATAACATGCATGAATAGACCCAAGGTGGAGGGAGATGGCGAGTGGGGGGGGGGGGGGGGTGGAAGAGCAGGATTGACAGTTTGAAAGGAGCAAAGTGGTCTGAAAGCCCCCCCACACACACACACCCATCCTGCGCATCGCCTTCCTTCCTTGCGGGCTGAAGATGTTAGTGTCCATTAAACACGCTGCATGTTTACGTAAATGCGCCGCAGCCTCCTCGCCGCCCCCACCTCACCCCCCCCGAAACACGACCTCGGCGGCCATAATTCAGCTAATTTGCTTCTTCCGACCGGAGAAACGGCCGCCCGTTTTTGACGGATTTATCCTCCGTTCCACTTGCGCCGGACGGGGACGTGCTCCCTGATTTAGAGTCGTCTGGATCTGTTTGAGCTGCATACGGGGGAGAGCGTCTGCAGCCTACACAGCTGCTGAGTCCCACGTGCACTCTTGAACCCGCACGGGCACGAATTTCTGGGGCCGTTCACGTTCGGCCTTTGAATGATTCAGCAATATCGCAAGGCCCATTTGCTGCCTGATTCTTTCAGCCGGGTCAGCTCTCAATATTCTGCTAATGACCCCCCCCCCCCCACCCCCCCCCCCCCCGACCTCCGTCTTCTCCTGCGGGCACGGCTGCCGTCGCATACCTGATGCGGCGCAAAGCGTCAGAAATGCGCATAAATCCCGGAGGAGAGCGGGCCGCGGAATACTGAGGAGAAGAAAGAGGGAGCGGGGCCGGTGAAGATGTAGAGAGGGTCTCTTTGAGATGGAGGGGCGGATGAAAGCGCGCGGGTGGGGGGGCAGCCGCGGTGCGGAGGGCGTTAATGCCTCCTCCAGGTGTGCTCCGCACCCAGTGTGGCAGAGGTGACACTTTCCCTTTTAAGTTCTTTCGGGAGCGTGTGTCAGGCCGTTCTTTCCCAGGCCAGATGCTGGTTACTTTTATGGCCTCTTAATGGTCCAGCCCGGATCCCTCACGCGGAAGCGCTGAAAGCGTCGGAAAGTTCCCCGCACTGCATTCAGCGGCTTCATCTTATTTTTGAGACGGTGCTTTCCTCCTCCCAGGAGGCTCTTCCGGCCTTCCAGGTGGAAGGCCGTCTCCACGGAATGGATTCATTATCCGATGACAGATGTTAATTGAAGGAAATATCATTTCATACAAACTCGGGCAGGTTATTCCCTGTTTTTTTTTTCTATTATCCCGGCTCCGCGGTCATGGATTAGCTCTAATCGCCACCGCCGTCTTTTATAATCCGCATGAAAGAGAAGACTATTATCATTTTAAATGTTAGAATCTGATCTTATTTCCTCTGCTGCTTCATCGTTTTTGCTAATCTCTGTCTTTTATCGCTCCTGATAGGTGTGAATTTGCATTTTTAATATGTCTTAACTAAATTTTACCACCTTGGGGTTTGTTTTTTTTAATAATTCAGTGATGAAAGTAGCAGAAAATTTCTTCTTCCTTTATTCTGTTTTTAAAGGTAAATATGCTGGTTGTTGCTGGTATTTTCGGGCCACTTGCTGCTTCTACCAGCTTTTCCATTCGATTGCGTCTCTTCCTCACGCGTCCTCCTTCCCTCCCTCCCTTCATCCTGCGCTCTGCTTCCTTAATGAAGCCCCGCCTCCTACTCCAACTGCTCTTTCCGTTGGTTTCCTTTTAAAGAGCGGAGGTGAAAAATAGCAGGCCTGAATGAAACACTGGTCCCATTTAGAGCGGGCAGTAAATTGCGCGGGCACGCGTGCACGGCGAGGCTTGGGGTCGGGCAGAGAGCAGGACGGCGGCGGCGATGTGGCCATCTGTGGCGCCGTCGACCGGGGGCCAGGCAGACAGCAGTGAGACTCAGGACCGGGCCCAGATGAAAGGCTGCAGGTTCTTGACCAGGGTTTTGTGCTCCTTTCCCAAGGTCTTTGCATATTTGCGGATATTTTCCTGAGCACGCATGAGGCCTCGTGAATATAATCAGAAGCAAATTACACTTGAAATTCTGGTGCAATCTGTTATGATTTCACTTAAGTTATTAAGTTAAACAAAATGTTACCAGCAGTTCTTAACAACTATGCACAGAAATGTTTGTTTGTTGCTCAGTGTGGATTTAATTAATTAGTCTGATTAGGTTTCATCTCACCACTTTTCTATGTATAACTCCACATATTACGTGAAGCTAGAGCAGCGGGAATGATGGACTCGCCTATCGATCTGCCTGCAGGAGGATTCGACAGAATCCTCTCCAGTTTGGACCAATTCCAATTTCTTTCCTCTAATTGGCGATATGTAAAGTCCAAATGGGTCCAAATGGTTCTGACTGTCTCACCGTCCGTCGGCCCAGTCACGCCTCCCTGCCACTGAGTTAGCGTCAAAACCATGCAGCCTCGTGCCCATTCAGGATCCATCTGGACCAGATTTGTTCTAATTAATTTAGATTATTGCTATTAAATGCCGCCACGGGTGTCACGTTTAAATCATAACGTCTTAATACAGAAATTCGGTAAGTTTGGAGCACACGAGCTGTTGATTTGTGTCCTTCTTACATGACTTCCCTAGGACAGTATGGGGTGTATGTGAGCGCTGCATAAACACATGATAAAATACTCCCACAATTCATTTCACACTTCGTTAACAAGCGAAATTGTTGCCTCGTATGGATGATCGATATCATAAAACAACAAGATATTAGCACTTCGGTCCCAGGCAGGTGCTGCCGTTCGATTGGCCGCAATTTCAAAACCTCGATAGCCATCGCAGCACACGAACACGCACCCGGGCTGAGCCACGGAGCTCCGCGCACGTGCTCAAGCGCACGTGCCTGTTGTTGCCTTGGAAATCCCACCGTGGTGCTTTCACACACACACACACACACACACACACACACACACACCCTTGTATTGCTATCTTTGTGAGGACTTTCATAGACTTACTGCAACCTTAACCATCCTAACTAACCCCATAACCCTGACGTTGATCTAACCTAGACTCACCTCAACCGTGAAACCATGCCTTCACCCTCAAACAGTCCTTCGAGGGTGTGAGGACCAGCCAAAATGTCCCCATTTCCCAAAAATGACCTCATTTAATAGAATGGGGATTTTGGACCTCAGTGTGTATGTGCAAGAACACATACACACACACATACATACACACCTCTGCTGCACTTTGTTTCACTCCCTGATTTGAATGGAGTAAATAATCACCGATTCAGGGCCTGATTGATGGCAGCTCCCGGTGGCTCGGCCACCCTTTCTCTTGGCAACGACGGGTCAATCGGCACAGTTAAGCATCCGACCTCTATTGTGGCCGCCTGACGTCTCTATTCATCATCTAGAAGTCTGCGTCCTGCTGCTGCTGCTGCCTCAGTGCACGGGCTGCTTTGTGTGGCCCAGTCGGACGTTAACATCTATTTGTTAGCATATGCGAAGGGGCTTTTATCCTCTGATTGTCCTGATTGGCGATCGATCTGGTGCAACATCTCTGCTCTGGAAGTGTAAATTCACATATTTTTCCCCATCGGTTGTTGTTTTATTTTTCACCAATAATAGACACCACAGGCCATAAACATATCGAAAGCGTTCCCGCATTCTTATCAAAATTGTCTCCGTCTAAGCAATTATACTTATCCTGTGCAGCTTTTAATGAGTTCAGAAGAAAGTTTTGAAAAGTAGCGAAATTGTAATTGTGTGTCATTAGGAAATATAGCAGAATAAATTAACAACTGCAGCGACTTCCAGGCTCAGCATGTCGGTTAGTGGGCTCCAGAGCATCCTCTAGTGGCCCCCGTGGTTGGAAAAGAAGTGGAGGTTTTCAAAATGTGCCACAATATTGACGTGAATATTCAGCTGCACTAAGTAACCTCAGTGTGTGTTGTAAATGTTGGAGCCTGTCTGTCTGGTTCAGGCGTATATTTATGTCGTTTTTATCAGTTTTTATCACTGAAAGGTGTGAAGTTGTGAGTTCAGCTGTCCGTCCTGCTTTCTAACCTCCCGAGGCCCCGTTTCTCAGAACCAGAACACGACGCCTCGTGTTCTGCCGCCTGGTCAGTTAGGTCCTAACTGGACTCTTTGGCCCCCCCGAAAACAGAAGACGGGGGAGGATGGGAGAAGTGGGGAGTTAATCCTCCAAGGTCACTTTTAGTGTCTCTCCGTTAGAGTCGGGCGATTTCCTGACACGGCGGAGGCGGTTTCAATTTTTCACCAGCTGTCAGCGGCGGCCTGTTTTTAAATGCCTCGGAGACGGATGTGAGCAAGAGGAAGATGTTTTCTGGTTTTACGGCGTTATCTGAGGGCTGTTCTTTCCCGCTGTTATCTCCCCGTCAGAGATAGGGTTTAGTGATTCCTGCCAGATATACTGCAGCTGCCGCAGACGGACCCAAACAGGAAGACGGGGATGTAGATCTTGACCTGCTTCTGTCTGGTGGTGATCAGTAAAGCCCGCTCAACGGCCCTGTGATAGGTGCCTCTTCTTCTCTGGAGCGAGGCAGGGAAAAAAAACGCTTGGTCCTGACAAACCTTGGTGCACCTGCACCAAAATTGACTGAGGAAATATAAACATTCCCCCCAAAGTTAAGAATGCTGAGTGGTGGAACACACACATCCATAACAAGATTCCCTTTACCTGTATTTGGCAGTCCTGAAAAAATGAAATGAAAAAGAGATTTTGAGACTGAATGACAATAATATAAGGGAAAAGGTCAAAAAATTCGGAGAAAGAGGTTTAAAGAATGCAATAAGAGAAATCAGCGTTGTTTTCTCACATCAAAAATGTGGGAATTGGAACATATTGATATTTTGCCCATTTTTCTCATAATATTTCCACTTTATTATCAAACTCCCTGCTTCATTTTTCTAAATTTTTACTTTTTTAAATAAGGCCCTCGTACGCCATTGTAGGTTTGTGTTTTGATCGTTTGGGAAGAGAAGCTGTAATAAGAAGTGGACAGATGACAGGTTTGCTTTGGAGCGTATTTGCGGGGGAAGAGAAGGAGTTAGACTTCGAGTCTGCGACTCAGAATGACCGAGTGTCCAGCCAACACACCAGCGGAGCTCAATGCAGGACTAAAGCACATTCATGAGGAATCTTCAGAACGCTCAGAAGGAACCGAAGGGCCTCGACAGTTGTGATATCGCTCCCTCATATTCGACAGACTTTATTACGTTTTCTGGAGCTCTAAGGTGCAGTGGAAATGCAAACCAGTCAAATTACCAGGAATTTATTTTTGACACCCAGTGAGGTGTGCAGAATGACGGGGAGGTTCTCTGCCACATCCCTGTAATCAGGACACTTGTTATTCAAATGTCACTCCAGTTCAATCATTTTTAACACGATCTGCGTCTCAAAACGCGTAAACTGCCAGCTGTTGCGCCAGCGAAGCAATCTCACCACGTCGTTCCTGCCATCTGTTTTCACTGAACGACATTAGGCGTAATGGAGACGAAAATAAAGTGAAATCAAACGTCTGTTTACATGATGTTGACCGGATTTGTTGATGAGGGGTGTTGAGTGTTTGGAGGTTACTGGTTAGGTAACAATGGTGGGCAGATTGTGCGCTCTAATAATGGGCTACTGGGCAAGTGCCTGCCAGAGGTCAGTGGACACAGTTTGAGGTTGCTCACCCTTAAAATCTGATTGGCTGCCTATTGATGTGCCAGGTCAGGGGAAGGCGGGACCTTACGGCTTCCGTATTAATGGTATGCAACACAGGCTCCACAAGCCTCCGACTGCAGCCAGGGACTTTTTTCTATCAACAACAGGAATAAACTATTTTGTGAGTGGAGAAGAACTACCAAAACTACCAAAGAGATGGGTTTGAACCCCATCTCAGAGATTGTCATCTCATTTTTTGGATGCTTGGTTCTTGACCAGGGTTTTTCAACAAAGTTTTGGGGGTTTTTTTTGTTTGTTTGTTTATTTGCATTTCAGACCACAAGAAAACACCCTGACAGCCAAATTTCAGATCCGTGAACCCAACCAGTAGGAGGGTCTTGAAATGTTCTAATATCAAAACACCCAGATTATGTTTAATAATTCACCTAGCTCGCTCTCTCTCTCTCTCTCTCTCTCTCTCTCTCTCTCTCTCTCTCTCTCTCTCTCTCCCTCTCTCTCTGCATCCTCCCCTCTCTCCCTGACGCTTTGCAAGGTCAGTGGGTGCAGAAGGATGGGCTTTAGTTGTGAGTTCTGTCGTCGTCACTTTCCCCTTCAGAGCAGCGCGCTGCGCCAGAGGATGAGGCCGGCCGCCGTGTGCACCCCGAGCCGCCACACTCGCTGAATGTGCGCCAGGGAGCGCGCAGCGCGCCCGCCTCCGAACGCCGCTCCTCGGTAACACCAGAGCGATAGGACCCGGACGGCGGAAGCGTTCGGGCTCCGCACCGGCGCGTCAGTGGAAGAGGGCGCACTTTCCCTGAGTCGATTTATTTACCCTCTGACGGAGGAAAGCGAGAGACCGAACTGCTGGTTGGTCCATCTCCTGACACCGAGGCAGAGGAGCGGCGCGGATCTGACGGGGATTCTCAGACGTCTCCTCCTTTTTCTCCCCCCTCTCCGTTCCTCGCTGGACAGTCCACATCACGATGACTGGACTGAATTATCCACCGGCTCTCTGTCATTTCTCCTGCTTGGTCAACCCTTCCGTCACCGCCACCCACCCCTTCAAATAAAGCCGCCGGGGGAAACAGACCAGCACCCACCGGCGTCCTCCAGCTGGGATTTACACTTTACAATGTCTTGACTCTTCCTGACGCCACTTGGAAGCTACAACCATGATGACAGTGAGTACGGGGTTCGCGCAAACGGCACCGACCCATGCTTCATAAGGCTCCTCCAAAGCGCGCAAACACTTCGGGTTTTTTTTTTTTTTTGGTTAGTAATAACGAGTCTCTCGGGGTTTTGCCAGGTCATATCTTTATGTGCTCCCCTGACAGCGGGGTGCTGGGCGTTTCTGGTTGCCGGGGTTATCAGGTTCCTCCTGGGAGTTTTTGGGGAACATTACATCATATGACAGATTAAAGGAACACTCTCGTATTACCAACACGTTTTCCCCGAGCACCCAGTCTTTCCTCCTCATGCCACCCGCTGCTCAGACCTGGCTGCCAGATTGGATCACGCAACTGTCACGCGTCGCAGAAGTGGCGTGCGCTCGATGCGGGCTCAGACTGGGCGTATGCGACCGCGCACAGAACCATTATAGGCAGTTGTAGATGCGTGTAAGGTGGGCTGGGTGGGGTGTAGAGAGAGGGGGGTGGCTTTGACATAGATTTAAAAAAAAAAAAAAAAAAAAAGAAAAAAACACCCTCCCACCCCACTAACCCTAACACCCGGCCGGCTGAGGGGTGGGGATCGGCGCAGCTGTCAATTTGCATGTATTTTTGTGATCCAGTCCCGCCTGGTGTGCCTGCGCGTCGGTTAATCCCACAGCGGATCAGCTCTCCAGCTCCAGCCCCGCGTCGCCCCTCTCCCCCACCACTCTCTCCCTCCCTCCCCTCTCTCCGGTAGAGAAACACTTTAAATGATTGTATTTTTTTTCTAATGTGGTCACATTATTTCCTGGGAAAGCAGCGCGGAGGCTGACGAAGCGCCGGCCGGCCCGATTTTTTCTTCCTTTTTTTTTTTTGGAAACGCGATCGCGGCACTTGGTGATTTTTTTTTTTTTTTTTTTTTTACTACTTCACACTGGAAAATCCAACCGGTTCCACCGCGAATCCGCCTCGTTTCTACCAGTCAAGGGCGACGGCGGCGGGATGACAGGCTGGCTGCTCGCAGCTCCGCCACAGGGACGACGGGTCTTCGCGCAGTGATCGGGGGCGCGTTTGATGAGCACGTCGGTAAGAACGTCCACCCGCTTCCCCCCGGAACGTGTTGACGCGCGTTTTCCTGCAACCCGGGCGTTTGCGCCGCGCTTGATGTTTGCAAATTGCCGTAATCGTGGCCGGGGTCGTGCGCCGTGGAACGCCGGCGCTCTCAGCGATTTTCCAGCATTAGGCCATAAGTAGGCTGGTAATGCTGCGTGTGCGCCCTTAAGCTCTCACTCTTCGCGTGGAAGCCTCAAGGAACTCCCGGTGTTGAGCCAGGAGACCGGGATCGAGGGGAAACATACAAATAGCGAACTAATCCACAGTTTATTCTGGCTCTGATGTAATGGATCAAAGTAATGGTCTAAACAGCCAGAAGCGAATGGGATTTATGTCTTTAATTGTGAATCACGCCGGTGTGACCTGCTAACACCTCATGAAGTCCACATCCTCTTGTGTCTGCACAGTGCAACAGCAGTTATTTGGAACCAGTATCCAGGATGCTGAGTCATACTGGTCTGCAGGTGTGGTCCTGTTCCCTTACCTCATGCTTGTTATTGCAGGTTTATATCTCATTTCAAGCTTGTGTTTGCTGTCTGAGTGGCTCGCCTATACGTGTGTGTGTGTGTGTGTGTGTGTGTGTGTGTGTGTGTGTGTGTGTGTGTGTGTGGAACGCCACCGTGATCCACTTTAGCAGGGGAATAAAAGTAATGATTCCAGAGGAGAGGTGCTGGATTCGTAAACAATGCGGCTGTTTCCATTAGGCGTGAACTGATCCGTCAGGTATGATGGCGCCCCAGCGGCCCCGCCGCAGTCAAGTTCGGGCTCGTTCGGAGGGCGGAGTGTTGGGCATTCGGTTGGTTGCTCACCCTGGTTTCATCCTCATGGAGTGGCAGAAGCGCTGGGTAACCCTGGGTAACCCTAACCCTGTACTGTTTCAAGAGAACATGGACCTGAAGTCTTATAGTCTAAATCTGCAACTGGCATAATTCTGAGGCCAAAGGGAGTTCCTTTGGGACAGGAAGTGAACTGGCTTCACTAATCTAGGTCTACACGCTTCCTTAAATTGTCTTTCCTTTTCCTCCTCTGCGTCCTTCCTTGCTTCTCTTTTGCTGGTGTGTGTGTGTCTCCAGTTCACGCCTCTCCTCTGTCTTCTCTCCTTTGTCGTCCCAGGATTACCGGGAGGATGGCATGGACCTGGGGAGCGACGCATCCAGTCGCTCCAGCTCGGAGTCCAACTCCAACAAGGTCACCCCTTGTTCCCCATCCCTCGACCTGGCCGCGTTGGAAGATTACAAATCCTCCCCGTCCCTAGACCTGGTCACCTTGGAGGACTACGAGGAGGACGAGGACTACCAAGAGTACAAGAAGAAGGTGATCGAGGAGTGGGAGAGCGAGTATGGCGAGGACTACGCCTCCCCGCAGCCTCTCGGCGGCGAGGGGGTCGGCGGAGGCGTCGGGATCGACAGCCCCGACGAGGGCTACGGGAAGACGCTGAGCCGTCGCGGCCTCGCCGAAGAATTCCAGGAAGTGAAGACTGTCCCGCCCCTCCCAGCCCCTAGGGGACGCACGGCCACATCGCTGGAAGTTGCCCCGGAGGAACTGAAACAGAATGGCAATCTGATTTTGCCCGGGAGCAACCGGCTCCACTCGCCAGGTACGCCGCAGGAGGGCACGGGGACCCACAGGCCCAGCAACCGCAGCTACAGCCGGGGCCGGGGGGGCCGCAGCTGCGGCACCGGGGGAGGCGGGGGAGGAGGGAGCGCCGGAGGGACCGGGGCAAGGATTGGGGGACACAGGGAAGAGGAGGGCGTAGAGGAAGAGCCTCTCCCCACCATGGACTGGGCGGCCCTGGAGAGACACCTGGCCGGGCTGCAGTGCAGAGAGCGGGAGAACCAGAACCTCAACCAGAACCAGAACCACAACATGGGCAAGACCCACTATACCTCGGTGAGTGTCCCGCCCTCTTTGAGCGCTTTCGCCTGTTTCTTCTGCCTCCCTGAAAAGCTCTTTGGGCATTAGTGTCCCAGCTGTTATCTGTGTCAGATGGACCCTGGAAACACGAGGTTAGGTTAGCTGGAGTAAGAAAGAGGGATTAGTTGGCTAATGTGGCGCTAAGCTATGTGGCCATTACGGCCCAAGTCTGGGCCGCCAGAAGAGCACTTGCTTGAGAAAAAAAACCCATGTCCCGAGGTGAAAAACCAACGCGGGCGCTCTCAGAAAGCAGAACGTATTTATAGCATTCAGTGAAAACAGAGGAATTTCCTGGGTGTTTTTCAGCATCACTTGTTTTCACTGTCTGGATGCTGACTGTTGTTGCCGTGTGGTGGCTGAACCGGTAGAGGGCAGTGTTGCACTGGTGGAAATCTACGCACTGGCCTTTATTTTTCACCCCGTGTCAAAGTTGGGATTCACCCACTGTCTTATAACATCACCCGGGTTAAATCACAGGAATCGTCGTGTTTTAACTGCATGTGTGGGGGGGGGTGCGTCGCCGAGGGCAGGAGCGCGCAGACGCCACCGTCCTCCTTTGGAGCGCCAGCGCCAAGACCTTTTCCTCGGCGGGCACAGACAATGGCCGCAGCCGGGGCCATTGTGAGTTTGTTGTGCGCGTCGTGTGCTTTTGTTTGTGTGTCCCGGAGGCCCCCCCTCCGTCTCCCTGAGGCACGTCAGGAATGCGGCAGGAGAGGCGGAGGGGGGGGATGAGCGGGAAGGAAAGCGAGCGGAAAGGACGGGGGAGACGGTATCTTTCAGCTCAGGGGCCGCATGGCTCACGTGTGTCAGTGTTCATTACCTGCTGACTCCACGCCACACTTCATTTTATTCCCCCTTTTCCCACTCCCCCACCCATCCCCAGGCAGCGGGCTGTGTTATAATTGACCTGGGTGGAGGAAAATCTCTTGAAAGGGAGCCTCTGTCATCACACACACACACACGCACACACACACACACTGCACCATTATACACTCCTGCCTGGTCTCTGCTGGTGTCCTGAGAACATGTAGGTTCTCCTAAACGGAGCTTTGTGCCAAGCCTCCGATTTTGATGTTCACGTAAAGATAAGAAATTGGAATTAGCTGTGTAATCCCACTTTAGCTGCACGCAGAAGATAGCAGGAAAAAAAAAAAAACAGAAGCTCATATCCTTCGACAATCCTGCTCCTAAAGGCTTTAAAAACATAGCGCGGCCCCTTTCAGCATAAGTGAACCTTTATAGTTTCATTTAAGCTTTAATCTAGGAACTAGAGCAGCTCCGCTGTACATATTTGTAGTATTCCTCCATCAAAGGGCAACTCGGGACGTTAATCCCAAAATTCCAGAATTTGAAAGGACTGCTGCGGAGAAAAAAAGGGAGTCTGGGCCTTTCAAAATGTGAAATATTTAGTCATGCACTCAGGCAGGGCCCACCAGTGAGTGTGCTGGTGTGTGGAAGGGCCTGTCTGTCTGGGATGTTTGCGGCGTTCCGGAGGGACCGAGATATTCACGCTTCAGCGGAGCTTCAAAAGCATCTGTGCTTTCAGAAAGACGGAACACGCCGAAGCTCAGAGCGAATAATCTGCCGGCGGTCGCCGGGCGCCTGGGGATCGCTCGGGACGCCTGCGCGCACCGCCGGCGGGGCCGCACGTTGGTGATCTCATCCGCCCAGTCAACAGGTAATCCACCTTACTGGGACGTGATCGCGTAGATTAGGACTTTAGCCTGCTCCATGGAGCCCTATCAGGGCGTGGCTTCCAGCTGCTGTAATCTCAGCATCTGCCTGCCAGCTGTCGGGTCAACAGGTTTTCGGGAATGCGGCGCACGTTGACCTGTTCCTCATTTGCTCCTAATGAAGTCTGGAGCTGTGTGGCAGGAGGTGGGGAGGTGGGGGGGGGGCTGCGGGGGCCTGAAGACCACCGACCGCTGACCTTTAAATTACCGGCGCACCCCTGGAAAGTCAACAAAAACATTATTCTTCCGATCCGAAGGCAGAGCCGGGCGGGATGGATTACCTCACATGGTCCCAAAAAAAAATAAATACAAAGTGAATATCTATGTCATCCATATGGGGAACTGTATCTCTCCCTGCGGAGTGCACACGCCCAGAAAATTAGTCACGTCGTAGCCCGGGATTACAGCCGCCGTGCCGAGACCTGCAGCGGCGTGACGAGATCCATCGCGCCGACGCGGAACCACTAACCTACATATTCAGGTCTGGACAGCATGGAATCATGGGAGATCTTTATTTTAGGAGGCATCCAGGCCTCCCTTGAAGCCGCTTCTTCGCGAACAGGCGGATGGCCGTCACATGTGACATCTCCAGATTTAAACGCGGCGAGGTCCGGAGCGCGTCTCCTCTGAGGTGTAGCCACTTCCAGATGAACTTGTACTCGCGCAGCGCCACGATACGAGTGGAAAGGCCAAGAGCTGATCCAAATTATAGAAGTGCAGGAGCACTCTAGCCCAGAATAGCACTCAGGGGCTGTAATGGCAGGATAAGGGAAAAAAAAAGAGAGGTTAAGAGAGAGATTTCTCTCTGCACTCTGTGATTATGTTCAAGTTCAGCTCCGTGAACTGAGACGGCCCCTCCACACACAGCCTAACTACCACCTTCTTCTGGGGAGAGGAGGAGCAGAGGCACGCAGGAAATAGTTCTCGAGGGGGATCCAAGTGCCTTTGGAGGGGAAATAAGGGAAGTTACGGAGGGCAAACCCGCCAGGCGGACATCGATCGCGGGGCAGCGGAGGATCTGTGGGATGGATCGGGTGGGGGGGGTTGGGGGCTCCAACAAGTGGGCCGGTGGGAGGAGACGCCTGGGGAGGCGTTCCGCAGGTGTGGAGCAGTTCAGAGGCTGGGTCAGCCCCTCCGGCACAGCCACGCGGGGAGTGCGTGTGTGCAGCGGCACCGGCTGGAACACGCCCGGCACTCACACACACTCTCATATACACACACACACACGCCCCAGGCTGCCTCTGCTTCAGAGTCAAGTGGTACGCACCATCCCGTCTGTAAATCCCAGAGGATAGTCCTGTTTTTCTGTTCTCCGATGGTGTCCTGACAGTCGGCCCCTCTTTTTTTTTTTTTCTTTTTTTTTTTTTAATCACCCGCGGAGTGTTTTTTTTTTTTTTTTTTACCTTCTCAGCTTAACCTTGGAGTCCTCACAGCAAGCCGGGCACTTAACTCAGGTAAACCACGCTCAGACTCGCCTGCATGCCAAACAAAGCCTTTCCAAACGCCAAACTCCTCGTTGGCTCGGGTTTCTCCGGAGCGGATGAGCGCAGGTACGCCTGTCGGCCGCCTCGCGTCTGTTAAATCAAAGACAACACGAAATGTTCAGGCCCGAAACGAGAAAGTGCTGACAGACCTCAACCCCCCCTGGCAGAAATCCCCCTGGTATGATTTGAATGGGTGTTTTTCCTTTCAAATCTGCTCTCCTGCCGCTCGCCGCCGACTTTACATAGGTCCACACACGTGTTCCCGTGCCTGCGCCGGAGGCTGGCTACATCCAAACGCCCCCCCAACACCCCCTCCTCGCCTTGCCGTTGGGAGCTGAGAATAAAGGCGGGCGACGGCTGCTCGAGCTCCCAGCAACCTTGTCAGCGACGGTCTGTTGGCAGGGGGAGAAAAGAGCGAGGCGAGGAAAGAAGCACCGGCAGTACTGCCTTAAATGGGTAAAAAAGGCTTCTGCAGAGCCTCTGGGGGGGGGAGGGGCCCCATGGTGGCCTCCACCGCGGGTTGATCCGCACTCCTCTCTTGTGTCTGGAGGGAGAACACACCTGCGCGTGTGCACGTGCACCCGTGCACATGCACGGCTTATCTGGTGTCAAAGTACACTTGTCTGAAGGCACGGGAGGTTATAGGAGGAACCCCCCCCCCACCCCCCACATCGTACATGTTAATGATGATGTAGGGTTATGTTGGCCAGGCCTTGACCCGGGTCATACCAGACCATAATACGCACATCGCCAAACACACACACACACACACACACACACCCTCTGAAATCCACAGATGAGGGCAGTTCCCAGTCAAGGCCTCAACCTTCAAACCTTCAGGAAGTCTTCTGCTTTTCTTCCTTCTGTTTTCCAACAACCATCTTCACCCCCCCCCCCCCCCAAATTGGCGCCTTCCTCAAGCTGTCAGGGATCATTACAGCCTTGTGTTCACATGTAGCTCAAATCCAGCAGGAGACCCCCCCCACCCCCACCCTCCTTCACCTTATGAAAACCATCAGAGAGGAGCAGAGAGTGGCAGAGCGTGCTGGGGAGGAAATCAGGATTTACGTGGCAGCGGCGAGGAGGCTTCTAATGTTATAACTCGGTGTTAAACACACACACACACATACACACACACATGCTGGCTTCAGACAGAGCGGGGTAGACAGAGATAAAAATAAACACAGGGTTTATTGTGAGAATTAAACTAAAGCAGAGCTGGAAATACAGAGTGTGTTTATGTTGTCAGAGCAGTGAAGAATTTTAAAGTATCCATGAGCTCACGAACCACACACACTACACATACACACACTCTGTATGTCTGCATGAATGCGGTAAAGCTGAAATATGAAGCAGGCCATAATTACTGTGTGTGTGTGGTTGTTAAAGAAGTGGGTAGACATATAGAATCACTTTACATCTGGTTAAATGCTTAAAATACCACCTCAAATAAACACCAAGACATCTACACAACATCACGACATTAGCCTGGAAAACACACGGTTTAGGACGTGCGTGTGGCCCCAGTGAAAAGTGAGCAACCAAAAAAGGGGAAACAAGTGGAATTTGCAGCATTTTCCCCCAGGCCGACTGTGGACCACCTTCTGGAGGGGCTGCTGAGGTCCGGCAGAGCTGATCAGAGGGACAGGAGGCTGACAGCAGCTCATTGTTCACAGACAGGAAGCCAATGAAAGCTTGTTGTGGTTGCAGCGACACCTGTGTGACTGCAGAGCAGAGCAACACGCAGACACCGGTGCGGGGAGGAAGCACTCCAGACCTCTTTTACACAGACTTCATGCAGGTTTATTTGCTTTTATTAGATTATTCCAGTCCGTATTGCGCATCCCTGAGGCGGAATATTTTCCCAACGCTTGCTTTAAGCGCCCAGTTTGTCAGCCAATGAGACGCTCCTAAAACTCATCTTGAAATAATCCAGTTAGTGTTGGCGACATCTAGTGCTCATACATATTATTACATGAACATGCAAGAAACAAGCATGTCAGAGGTCCTCCATAAGCAGAGAACAGATCATCCAGAGGTTACACGTCTTGATGAGTTTGGAAATTAACATTAGAAACTTGAATGTTTGTTTTTTGTCCATCTAAACTGGTTGTAGTTTGTCCATTCTGGGCACCTGTAGAAACGTGACAGAGCAACATGCTTCATCTTCATCTAAGCCGAGCTTGTGATGCAACAGCCAATTATTGTATTCTTATTAGCTGCTGATCGCCCACCGTGACTGGCATCTGAAGCAGCTCCCGTCCCACATATAGCTTTTACAGACGTAAACAGTTGATGTGCAAATTTGTTGACACGCCTGAGAATGTGAAACAAATACTAACACAGCCTTGTGGTCGCAGCAGGCCTCGTTTGGAGCAACCTCCGGAGGCTGATCACAAGACCGAGCACAAGCACACACACGCGCGCGCGCGCGCACACACACACACACGCTTTCCCTCCGTTGCCTTCCACATCGCTTCTTCCCTGTCAGAGTCGGCTCATTACCGCCAGGATCTGGCCCTCACGCTGCGCCAACCTGCTTTGCTATGCGGCGCCGGCGAAGTCATCTGCGCCCCCTCGCCACCCCGCCGAGAACCAGCAGACGGGGGGGGGCAAGGGAGGGGTAACGTGGCCTCCGAACGCCATTTGTCAGGGAGACAGAGGAGCCTTGGCAGCGTGGTGTTTGCTCCGTGGCCGCGCGGGGCCGGGCCGGGTCATTAGTTACATCATTTCCATCTTCTCCTCTGCACGCCATGAGAGGAGCCGCGGCGTTGCTGGGGCAATTACACCGGGGGGTTCATTATTCCTGTTTACATCTATTAATACCCATGCTGCGGAGTTAAACACAGCGCCTGTCTCCCGTTAATAACCTCTACCGGGAGTCTTCTTAGCGCTGGTTCCTGCTCCTCGCCCGACATGGCTCGCCGTTGCGGGTTCACCTCGCCGTTGCCTCCGCCGCCGCCTGCGATCTGACTCAGACGCTAACCTTTGTAGCCGCGGGAAGGTCAGCAGGTGGGGGGCGATGGAAAATTGCTGCTGCGGCGGCGACAGAGGGGGGCTGCCGGGTCCGGTTATGTCACCGCGGCTTCACCGGTTGAATGTTTGCTGGCCGTTTAGGGGATTTGAGCGACCGGCAGGGAGGCTCGAGCGTGGTCGTCTGTCACCGGAGCCGCCGGGGGCCGGTCAGTGGTCGGCGGCTTGACTTGCCCGGCTCTGAAACCAGTTTCAAAGCGTGTTCACCTCTTTGCTGTTCACCTCCGCCGTTCCATTTCCTGCTTGTGATGTGGAGCAGAGCTCAACCACGTGCTACCGTGTCTGAATACGCACGAGAACGCCGACTCCAAACTGGATTATCTGGGTGCGTTAGCTGGACTCTTAAAACCATTTCAATCAGGTAAAGACCAGTTTTAGTCTGACTAATGCAATAATCCAGATTTTTAGGCTTCATGGGCCCACAGACTGGTTTGCTTGAGTCTATAGATCCTGTCTCATTACTCCTTACTGGATTCAACATTGTCAGTGACGTCTTCCCAAATCACCACAGCGGATGAAAGATAACTTAAAGGACGTGTAACGTCTCAACTATATATTAGACAATAATACCAGTTGCTGCTGTCCTACTGCACAGCTCAGAACCACATGATGTTATTACAAAGCCCACTCAAGGTTCACTGTAAGAAAAACAACCATATCTCTGGTGGGGCACGGATAATTAGTGTTCCGGGAAGACCGCTGTGTCCGTCTGCCTCAGCCGGGCAGCACACGGAAGGCCAGATCAGAGCCGGTATTGTCCGGGCTCGAGCAGAGGGATCGGAGCAGGGAGCTCATCGATCCACTTCCAGGTCATTACACCCCAGAGTGGTCTTATCGGAGGGAAAAACAGCATCACCCAACATAGATCAATAACTGGATTGAGAGATCTGGCCCGAGGAGGGAGCGAGATAACGGGAAATGTGTGTAGCTCTCCACCAAAAAAAAGAGAGGGATGATGTGAACCAGATGTGCTTTTCACTGTATCATTCCACACATTCTGGTGCAAAGCTGTTCCACGGCTTCAAATTATTGGTCTGATAATCTGGTAGTTTGCCGAGTTAAAAGCAAGCGGAGGGGATTGATGGCTGTTGGTGCTCTGGTCAGGGGAGAAGAAATCAAGGGCTGGATCTTTAATGTGGGTTAGCGTAGCAGCGCGGATAGAGGGATGGAGGAGGAAGAGATTATGCGAGAGGTCGGCCTCAGTGCGGATTATAGGATGGCCATCTGCCACTATCAGATTATAATCCCACCGGGAGACAAACAGAGAACGGAGGCTGCGTGTGCGTGGAGGTAAAGATGTCAGATCGGAGCACAGAGCTGGACGGTGGCGCCCGCCGGCGGGAATCCGCGGATTACCGAGACGGAGGAGGTAGAAAGTTCCCTCTGATGCTCTGTCTGGCGTGACTACACGAGCGCCATCCCCGGCCCTGACACCAGACGACCCCCCACACCCCCCCCTCCTTTTTTCCACCATCCCCTCACACGCTCGGCGAGCAGCAGCCCCTCCCTCTTTTCAGGCCATACCAGGCAGAGAAAGGAGAGTGGGAGTGTGTTCTCTGTTTTCCCCTCCCTCCCTCTCTCTCACTCTCTTGCTCTCTCTCCCTCTCTCTCTCTCTCTCTCTCCCTCCCTCCCTCTCTCTCTCTCTCCTCCCCTGTTTTGGGCTGTGGGGAGGCATGCTCAGACCCTGCCCTCCTCTCTCCGTGAGCAGACAGTTTACAGAAACAGAGGTGGAAGTGAACACCGAGCTGTCAGGCGCTTGTGTTTTCGTTGTTTTTTCTTTTCTTTTTTTTTTTTGCGATCTCCAGTTGACACCGAGATTCCCGGGGAGCGATCCCTCCCGCGCCTCTTCTGGAATACCGCCGTGGGTTGGGAATTTCGTCCCAATCCTACTCCTGTTACCCCCCACACACACACCCCCCCCCCTTTGCTGTAGGATGCTGTGAAGGATGGTCCACCAGGAAAACTGTTCCTACCAGGTACTTCTCAAAGTCTTTGCCTTATTTTCAGCCGTCTCACGCCCCCCCCCGCCCCCGCGATCCCGTCGGCGTTTTCAAACGAAGGCGAGTCGAATCGCCACGCACGCTTGACTCACCGCCCCAGACTTTTGCAAGAGTTGGTCGCCGCGGCCGGTTGCTAAGCGCACGCCTGACTCACGGGAACAATGTGCAGCCTCCTCCTCTCCTCTGCGAAGGAGGCGTGGGACATGCACCCTGAACCCCCCCCCGCATGTGTGCAATTACCTCGTCTGGGCATTAAATATGTGTGTTAACGTAAGTGCGTGTCGCCGGGTGAAGCGTTTTAAAGGCGAGCCACTGTCGCCCCCGTTGCATCCGGGCAGCCGGAGAGGAGGCGTTCGGGAACGGTCGGGAACGGAGGGGAACATCTGCTTTTCCGTGCGGGGAGCACGCAAAGTGAGAGGCGGATGAAAGGCAAAACAGATGAGCTGGATGTGCCGGTGGGGAGGCAACAGGGAGGGGGAGGGGGGGGGGTCTGCAGAGGAGGACGATGAAGAGGAGAGGGGTCTGACGGAGGAGTGGAGTGGCCTCGCGGGAGAACTTGCAGAGCACCAGGAAATCCAGAGTGTGATCTCTGCTGGGGGAGTTGAAGACAGATAATTGATCTCAAGAGCAGTTTTAGCTTCATTTTGGCTTCATTTTCTTTAAAAAAAAAAAAGAAAAAAAAGAGAGAAAACAAAAATATCAGCCTGCACGGTTCGGGCAGGAACGCTCGGATTTTGCCTGCCAGACGGTGGATTTGTGGTTCTGTGGGTGAGGGACCAGTTGTGTAATGGGATAAGGATTTCCTGCCATGCTCCATGCTTGATAAAAGCCAGATAGAGCGGGAATATCTGAGGGGGAAAAAAATAAAATAAAACAGCTGACAGGCTGAGAAAAAGTGAAGACGGGAGATGAAAAAGCAGCCAGGGAGACGCTGACAACACATGAAAGGGAGGGAAAGGAGAAGCAGGAAGGGAGACCACGTGAATCCGGAGTCAAAGAATGTTCGTTTGTGTTGGAAAAGAGAGATGGAGCGAAGAGGGGAGCAACTAGAGCGGAGGGTTCAGGATCCTGTGGCAGCGGCTCTCCGGAGACCTCTCAATTAGACCCGTATCCTAGCAACCGGCAAGCAGACAGCGCCCCTCACGCACACATCCAGGGATGAGAGGAGGACGAGGAGAAGGGGTTGATGCAGGCGGGGTGTCGTCCCCGCGCCTCCCTCATGTGTCCACAGATGTGAAACCTCTGTTGGACCACTGAAGCGTGATTCCGTAGGCCTGAAACAGAGACATTTAGATCCCCCCACCACCACCACCTCCTCCTGACATTTGAGGCGACCTTGTGCCATTAGCCAATCACAGCAGAGTTCAGCTTAATCACTGAAGCAACCATTCCTGACCTCAGTGAGGGATGGGTGTTGTGTGTGTGTGTGTGTGTGAGAGAGAGAGAGAGAGAGAGAGAGAGAGAGAGGGTCCTAGTGAGTCTGCCTTGTGCTGCTTTTGCAGCCCAATTTGTTTGGAGCACAGATCATCGCCATGGAGAAGTCCTCACCAAGTTGCTATGGTAGCAGGGGCCTGTTCTGTTTCGTTCTGCCTGATTCCAAAATAAGATCAGGCCAGATTTTGTGCTCTGAAAGCTCCACGAATAACGTACAGAGCACAAAAAGAGAGAGAGAGAGGCAGAACCCAAACATGCACACAAGACAGATGAATCAGAGCATAAATGGATGCTGGATAGTTTTGAAGATGAGGTGTTCTTTTATATGTTTCTGTTGTGATGAATTGCAAACAGTCTTAATCAAGAACAGATATGCAAAATGTGAGACACACACACACACACACACACATACACTTGCTATTGGCTTTGGATCTCAGGCTCACAGGAGGGAAGTGCCAGGAACCTTCTCTCCCACAGTCACCCTCTGTTCACTTGGCACAATAAGCCAGTCTTTCTCTCTGTCTTTCTGTGTGTGTGTGTGTGTGTGTGTGTGTGTGTGTGTTTGTGTTCTATTTGCCTTCTCTGTCAGCTGACCCCAGTTGAGAGTTATTAACCCGTGTGTAGGTATTAATATGGAAGTCTATACACCTTGTGCTTGAACTAAGGCTGGCTCCAGTTTCTGTGTGTTTGTGCACGTGTGTATGTGTGTGTGTGTGTGTGTGTGTTTGCCGACTCCTCCTGCATGTATCCCTCAGGTAGCCCCCTCCCTCTGAGTCTCTTCTCCTACTTAAATCCACTCTGACTTCACCTTCAGTATGAAGTCAGCCTCGGTAATGAAGCAGAAGAACCATCGGGGCCCCACCCTGTGTGTGTGTGTGTGTGTGTGTGTGTGTGTGTGTGTGTGTGTGTGTGTGTGTGTGTGTGTGTTTACCAGTGCAGTCCAGAGTGGGTGGATTAGGGAAGCAGCCAGATAATTCATTGTACTCTACCCATAATCCTTAGGGATTCACACCAACGCAGACCCACTTCCATTTTTTTTCCATTTAACTTTGTGTGTGTGTGCGTGTGTGCGCGCGTGTTCTTCTCTTCAAATGGCTCTTTGATGTTATCATGCAAATGCATTCTTTCCGTCCCGTCTTCATCTTTGATTTTCTTTCCTCGTGTTGTTCTCATGATCGCTCCCCCCCACCACACCCGACTCAGGTTCTTCAGTATCAGTCCCCCCCCTCCTCCTCTCCCCCTCTTTGTCCTTGGCTGACTGTTTATTTCTTATCTGATGGTCCCGACCTGGAGCGGACTGCTCATCTATTCATCCTGTGACTCCGTCTGCGGGTCTGCAGGTCAGGAAAGAGGACTGAAGGTTAAAAAGTTTACTCTGAGTTTCCTCCAGCTGTGTTTAGACGAGCACAGCTGGAGATCCAGGTTTCCAAATAGGACCTATACGCTCCTACTCTGCTCCAGAGCGAACCATCTTGGAAGAGTTTAGCAGAAGTATAGAAGGATTTGAGAGGCTCTGACGAGCAGTGAGCCCAAACATAATCCACTGCTTAATGAATCAAAAAATTGCTAATGTCTGTTCCGTGTAATTAGTGCGCGATCGTCTTCCGACGCAGTGAAGTTCCAAAGCGGCAGCTGATGGATTCTGCGGAGTCATGGCTCCCTGCGGTGCCGTTCCGCAGCTGCACGGGCGTCATTTTCCGTCTGGGCGGCTGTGACAGATATATGAGTCACGGATCGATGGCGTCCGGCTAAGATGAGATCATTACGCCGCGCGGAGCGCTCGGATTAAAGCGTAAGTCGCTGGCGGAGGCGCGGGGCGATCCGCGAGTGCCTCTGGCCTCGTGTGTGTGTGTGTGTGTGTTTGGGCACTAGGCTAATGGTCCATTGTGGTCTGTCGGGGTTTGTTTGGTTGGGCCGGGTGCTGCGGCGTCCAGACAGGGCACTATTTTTATCGCAGCAGGAAGGGGAGCGCCGTGCCTGCAGCGTTACATAAACACTGTCACAGATACTTCACCACGGGCATGGAGACTGGAGCCGTTTAAAGTTGACTCTCTAAATATACCTCAGATTGGAGGCCTAAAGTAAAGGGCGAATTTAGTGAAAGGATATATGAGTGAGAGGTGTGAGCACACACACACACACACACACTCTCCAAACTGGCAGCGAGCAGCTGCCGGCCTCACGTCAGGGCGTGAAAACGTAAAAAAAACTCCCTCTGTGCTGCTGCGTCTGGCTGGAAAGAGGCCGTCCTGGCCTGGGGGCGGAGGCGGGGAGGGTCCGAGGGGGCCTCACCTCCGACCACAGTGCATTCACGCTCCCGACCTGGAGGCAGGAAGGGGGTCCGGAGCAACATGAGTCTTCCCTTGCGACGGGAGGCAAGACTCAGACCTTAGGTTTGGCCGACCGGGGGGCGGGGGGGGGGGGCGCGAGCTGGAAGCGTGGCGCCCGCCGATGAACGTGGGGGATGCGAGGGAAGGATGAGGGAGGCCCTGGATAATACGGACGGGGCGGATGACGTCACCGAACGAGCTTCCAGCCTCTTCCTCGGCGACGACTACAAAGAGGTAACGCGGCGTCGGGGCTCATTACCCGCTCACATGCTGCTTCCACCTGCGAGCGCTCTCCCGGGTTGGGAGCGCTGTCGGCGTTCCTTTAAAGGAGTTGTGCGAGGCTGCTGTGTGGGTCCGAGCCGAGGAGCGCGGCTGACGTAATGCTCCGGGTATTAAGGCCCTCGGATATTTGGGGCAAGACTGTGACATCAGCGCGCGAGTAACTTTCAGCCATAAATCTGCTTCATTCTTTGGGGGAAGAAGACGGATTTTCCCATGATTCAGTCGTTCGGTCTTCCAGCAGGGTGAGAGCTCGGATGTCACCGGGAGGCCTATTGTCCCGTCGAAACCTGCTCCATGCTCCCACTTCTCCTCCTTTTGTCATTCCAAGGCCTTGTCCTTTCTTTCCCCTCATCCCAACAAAACCCTCCCCCCTTCTCCTTCCACCATCTCTCTCTCTCTCTCACACACACACACACACACACACACACGTGCAGAGCCCTCCACCAGTGACTTGTTTCTGAGTGACAGGAGCAGCCTTGCACTGGCCTGAGGCTGAACCGGCGAGGGGGGGGTCAAAGGTCAGGGTTCTTATCTGGGCCCGGAATGCTGCTCCGCACAGACAGACGGGTCTCAGATAGCAGACAAACAGCCGAGGAGGGGGGGGCGACACGCACGTTCACATTCAATCCAAGCCCAGGAAAAGCGCTTTTTGTTCTCCTTCTCGATAAGGGCCGAGGCGTCTGTTTGCCGTTTGCTCAAGGGGGGGGGGGGGTCGGTCTCACTCAGGTGCGTCGCTCTGCTGGCCGTTCCCCGGTCCGTGTAAACATCACGGCTGGGTGGGACAATCGTCTTGCCATCAGCGGGTCCGCTCGCAGGTTTAAGCCAGGTCACGTCGCTCCTCTACGCTCCGACAGAGCACCGGGGGTTTTTTTATAAGGGGTTTTACGGAGGTGCTTTTATTTCCACCCTCTTTTGTGCCGTGTCGGGGGGTGCGGCGGCGTGGTTTTGATCAAATCAAAGAGCGATTCATCGCCGTAGAGATGAAGGTGAAGAATCACAGTCAAAGCTCGCGCACGGGCGAGACGCGGCGGGCTTGGATCCGCGCTCAGCGGCAGATCAGCACAAACAGACCGAGGCCGTCACGCTCTCTTCTGAAGGCGGGCCGCGGCGGTGCGGGCGCCGCTCACTTTTCCCGTCCCCTGACGGAGGAGCGAGGCATCGGCCAATGGGAGGCCTCCGTCGTGGCACGAAAGCCGGAGTTCCGCTTAATGAGGAGCGGAGGGGAGTGGAAGGACGCGTGGAAAACTGTTACTGGGAGTGTTTTAATTGGCCCATTTATTCGGCTTTTTCTTGTGCCGAGACATTACGGGGGGGAAACGTTTAAGACCAGGGTAATCAGCAGCGAATCGGAGCCACACACGGGTCATCAGTGTGGGGGGGGGGCTCTTTTTGTTAGTGTAGATAATTAGATTCACCTCCTTCTTCCAGTATAGATTTTAAGGGACAATTGGAGGATTCAAAGCAGACACTCCTCTGCAGCCAAGGCCAAATCCCTCTTCAGCCGCAGGCCTGAATGGCTGCCGCAGAGAACCTGAGGGCTATTACGGGGGGGGCTTGGCGAATCTAAGGGAAAACACAAATTAGCCCAATTGAGTTCCTCCCAATCTAATTTGAGCAGCGGAGCCTTTGATGCGGACGGAGGGGAGGGTGGGTTTTGACTGGAAATTGCCGCCAGGCTCCCCGAGCGGTGAAAGCGGGAACGTTTTTCCTGGCCCGTTCCAGCGACAGGGGTGTGTTTTGAGGTGGGTGTTCGGGGGGGGGGTTGGAGGTCGTTGGAAGAGGCTGCGTCGTTCGCACCTCCATGCGGCACAGCGTCTGACAGCTTTTGAAAAATGGGTTACGGTGATGACAGCCCACCCAGACACATACAAACACACACGCACACACAAACACACCACACACACACACACATATGGTATTTAACAGGTGTTTATGCAAAGATCAAGTGCATTGTTAAATATGTGGAGCGTGCCTTGAGAGCTGAGGTGCTGACCAGCTGTAGTGCTAGTGTGTGCACCTACTCTGTGTAACACTTCAGGTTCTGGTTCTGTTGAAGTCCTCGCCTTGGTTTGAACCGGGGGGGGGCGGCGGCTGTTCTGATCCACGATTCTCTGAAGAGTTTTGTCTCAAAACTCAAGGATGACGACCTCAGAGGGCCGAGCACCCCCCCAACCCCCCATGCCAGGTTGTGTCTGGTGGGCTCTTGTGTGGAGTGGGATTATGTTGATTTGTCCTTGGTGGAGGTGCACTCGGCAACCCCTGCATGCAGTCGGAGGCGGAACAGAGAGGAAAAGGGATGGTGGAGTGGAAGAGCTTGGCAGCAGAAAAAGAGGCACGGGGGCTGACGGAGGGGTGGGGGGATGGAGATGAGTGGAAGAGGAGATAACGAGGAGCGGGACGAATGGCTGATGAGCTCAAGAGATGGTGGGAAAAGGTGGAAATTATGCACGTGTGTGTGTGTGTGTGTGGTACTGAAGCCTCTGAGTCCCTGTAATGTTGGAACATGACACGCGTAAACAGCTCTTCTCCTCCCGGAGATCACCGCACATGAACGCAACCCTGCGCGTCCTCAGTGCGCGGTGATCGCTGGGGTAACAGCACCCCCTGCTGGCGGACGCTGCTCACGACAATATCCGCTGAAACCAGACCTTTTCAGATCATGGGTTTCAGTTCTTGAGCTGACTCCACACTTTCAACCGAGCTTATTTGGATGAGAATAACCGTAAAGGGAGGCGAGAGGCCTCTGTGTGTGTCTTTTACTTGTGATCTGAAGCTTCTGGGATCAAATATATCGCTCTCCACAGCTAAAACTCTCAATAACTTCATCGAAAAAAAAAAAAGGCCATGAGATTGAAATGCTTCTTTTCTTTATCTGCTTCTGCAGGCCCAAAAGAATGAGAGGGAGTCCATCCGGCAGAAGCTGGCCCTGGGCAGCTTCTTTGATGACGGGCCGGGCATCTACACCAGCTGCAGCAAAAGCGGCAAACCCAGCCTGTCGTCACGGTAACACTTTCTCTAATAATGTAATGTCTCATTATTCTTCAGAAAGGGAATTCCACACTCACAGTACTGTTCAAAATCAACAGTTTAAAAAAAAAAAAAAATTCCAGAAGGACAATAAATCTGAAAGTGGAGCTGATTCTCTTGTCATGGACGGATTGGCAAAGAAAGAACAATGGTAGAGAGGCAGAATATAACAGGAAAGCGAGTAGGAATCAGCTGTGTGCAGTCGTTCTCACTTCCCGCACACGTCCACACACACACGCACGAGGCAAGGACTGCCACCTCCTACACTTAAACCTTACTGGAACTAAACGTTCTCTTAACACTCGCTCTTTGTATTCCAGCGAGTTCAGTTGTGTCGATTTCTCGGCACAGCGCGTGGATAACGGGCTCTGCTGTGTGACACCTCCTTGACACTTCCAGGGAAGTGACAGAAGAAGGACCGCGGCATTAGAAATAGATAAATAATCACATGCCAAACACCGCATTACCGTCACTGATGTGACAAGTGTCTGGAAAACAGCCACAAGATGGGGCAGTGGTGGGAGCCGCTGGTTCTGTATCCGTTCTGATGCACTTGTTTTGGGTTTTTTTTGGTTTAAAAAAGAAAAAAAGAAAGAAAAAACACCCCCGACTTTCCCAAATGAACCCAGATCTCCCACTTTCAGCTGCGTCCCTCTGGGGTCTCTCCCCGATCCGACTCTGATCTCGTCTCCTGCACGTTCCCCCCGCAGGCTGCAGAGCGGGATGAACCTCCAGATCTGCTTCGTGAACGACAGCGGCAGCGACAAGGACAGCGATGCCGACGACAGCAAGACGGAGACCAGCCTGGACACCCCCCTGTCCCCGATGGTACGGCCTCGGAGTCGCAGAAAGTCAGTCGCCATTCCGACTGAGTAAAACCGAAAGTGGAGAGAGTTGACTATCAATTTCTTTCTCACGTGTGAACAAATTCACACAGACAAGAAGCTCTGGAGCGGAAAGAGTCAGGAAGGCCGTGGTGGACAAATCATTATGGGGTCATGCAGATAAAATATGAGACACTTGATAGTGAATATATGTTACTTTCACTTTCCCTTACATCTGATTAGTAGATGAAAATGAGTTCAAAGCACAGGTTTCCGATCACTGACGTTATTTTACCCCTCCTTTTCCTCCTCCTCCCTGCAGTCGAAGCAGAGCTCCTCTTATTCGGACAGGGACACGACCGAGGACGACTCGGAGTCCCTGGAGGACATGGACTTCCTGAGTCGACAGAAGAAGCTGCAGGCGGAGGCCAAGCTGGCCCTGGCGATGGCTAAGCCCATGGCCAAGATGCAGGTGGAGGTGGAGAAGCAGAACCGCAAGAAGTCGCCCGTGGCCGACCTGGTGAGCAGCGCCGGTCACCTGACCCCGAGGGGGGGCGTGGCTTCATCCATTCCTGTTCGTCAACCCCACGCCGTTCTGCAGACAGCCCGGAGGAAGTGCGCTCCATCTTCTGTTGCCCCCATTTAGAGGGAGGGAGGTGGCGACGACCCTTCTCATCATTATTTCATGGGGGTTTTTTATCACTTCGCTGCACACACACACTCACACAGACACACACTCTCACACACTCTCACACACGCGCAGTCACGCTTTCCGCCCGGATCTGCAGGCAGAACCGCTTTACTTATTCAGAGTGGAGGGGCAGCGCTCCATCTATAATTCATGCGCCAGAAAGCCTCGGCTTCAGTGTTTGGGGACGCGGCGCTGCTCAGCAGTCAGAAGACATCACCGTCGCATCCGTGCCGAGGTGCGCGCTGAATGTTAAGCCGCCCCGTCCGCCGCGTCCCGGAACACCAAAATGTATGAAACCGCAGCAGCGCATGCGCGCGACGACCTGCGGCTCCGAGCGGCTGGACGCTGGGGCGAGACCCGCCGGACACCAGGACCTAAAAAAACGGGTTTAAGGTCCGCGAGGTCAAGATGTGAGGTCAGATCATCAGAGATGTGTGAAACCTCACTGGGCCACGGCGTCTGATCACCATCAGGTCAGATTAGTGAAATAAAGACACCAGATTAGTACGCCCAGACACCCCCCAAGGCGTTGGTCTGAATCTGCAGATTATCAGATTATTATCGGGGGGCGAGGAGCGGGCACACGTTTGTGCGACGCTGATGAAGGGACTGGAAGAACATGGACAGTGGACAGGCAAGAGCGAGCGCGGGTGGTCGGGAGCGGGAGATCCCGCTGAACAAGAATAAAAGTCGGGACATTCAAAAATTCCCTTTCTCAGCAGAGCATAACCTTGGACCGGTCCCCGTCCTCTCAAATCCAAGAAAAAAAGCTGCAGCATTTCTCACAGCCTTCACTTTAAAGCGCACACGGTTGATTGATGCAAAGTTTAATCCGACTTTCATGACAAAGTCGATTTTATTCTACTTTACTGGTTTGGACTGGTTGGGCTTCATTTCACCAAACCAATTTTTTTTTTTTTTTTTTTTTTTTTTTACTTCGTTTAGCTGCCGCACATGCCTCACATCAGCGAGTGTCTCATGAAGAGGAGCCTGAAGCCCACCGACCTGAGAGACATGACGCTGGGGCAACTTCAGGT
The DNA here is from genome assembly GCA_911728415.1 of Lagocephalus sceleratus. Classification (NCBI taxonomy): domain Eukaryota; kingdom Metazoa; phylum Chordata; class Actinopteri; order Tetraodontiformes; family Tetraodontidae; genus Lagocephalus; species Lagocephalus sceleratus. The sequence goes on from CAJVRN010000194.1 coordinate 8,328,587, forward strand.
TATCGTTAATGACCTGCACTCCCAGATTGAAAGTAAGTTCACACACACACACACAGACACACACACAATTCACTAACTTTTACCTCGAATAGCAGAAATGAGCAAGAGAGCAAATGGGGGAAAAACGCACAACCTCCTGGCCCCTAGACTTACAGTGGATGTGAAAGTACTTTTCTATATGTTAGTTCAAAGACCTTTACTGTCAGCAGCTTCCCCTGAGTGTTTACTGTTACCGTCCGGCACGCATCAGCCAGCTCAGTGCTCGGGGATGAATAATCTCTGGTCACTCATAAAGCGGCTCCAGAAATCCCCAAGAGTCCAAACATCACTCAGATTCCCCTCCGCCAGCGTCCGCCACAGTCAGACCTTTGTTGTGAGGAAAAGCTGAAGGAAGAATCCCTGAAACACACACACATGCGCGCACGCGCGCGCACACACGCACACACACGCGCGCGCTGGGCCTCACTCCAACGTCTGTCTGCTCCGTCCAGGTCTGAACGAGGAGCTGGTCCAGCTGCTGCTCATCCGAGACGAGCTCCACATGGAGCAAGACGCCATGTTGGTGGACATCGAGGACCTCACCAGGTGGCTGAGCGCTAAGCCGTCGATGCCTTTTTATTTTCTTTCACTGGAAAAAAAAAAAACACACACATACACACACACAAAGAAACGCTAAAGTCAGCAAACGCTTGAATACTTTATGGTTTCAGCCTTCCGACCTCCTGCCCATTTGTTCCCGCTGAATAAGTAAAAAGGCAGACTTCCGACTAAACCGTGTAATACGTTATGTTTTATTTATTTACACACATTCTATCAAAGAACATTTAAAGGAATAGAAATAATTCCATTTAATGAACGCGGGTATGAGGAGAATACCACCAGGGTGCTTTATCGCCTTTATTAATTTAACAAAAGTGCTTTTGGGAGTGAAAATAATATCAAACTTTTGAATATAAAGTAACAAAAAAGATAAATGTGATGAAAATATTCCTGAATGAATTATGCATAAATGCATAAATTGAGCTGTTTTTATTATCTGTTATCCTTCATCATAAACGCCTGACGTTTGAAGACTTTATTTTTGTTTCGTCTTGCCTGAAACGCCGTTAAAACTTCTGCTTGTGAGTCATAAATATTCGTCCGCTTTAATGAACCCACAGAGTCTTATCGATGAATTGCCGCGTCTTTCATTGAGGCGACACGATAAAGCGTTTTTCTCGTGAATGGTGAAGAGAGAAAGGAAGTAGGGAAAGAAAAAAAAAAGAATCATCTTTATATTCATCAGTGAAGCTGATTCTTTTTTTGGAAACCCTTTTGGGTATTTTACATCTCATCCGAAACCTGGCAGACTGACTAATGTGGCATGCTGACCACAGAGACACCACGAGGCCTGATCACGACTTCTCATGCTGGTCCCAGGTGCACCGCTTCGGAACCGTTTCCCCGGTAACGCAGAACTCTGCCATTGCTGCTACAAGTTCTCCTAAACGTCAGTGTTTCTGGAAACAAGCTGAACTTCCTGCAACCGTTGAGGAAGGTCGACCTTTATGAGCCATTATAGGTGCTTTGCTCCGCTCGCGATTCCCCGTTTTCCTTTTTTTGAGCTGGTTATTCCCACCAGCTCCTCCGTCTGTAGCCCTGTGGAATGAGCAGGAGATGACGATCAAGCGGGAAACTGTTGGATTGCGGCTTTGCGCAGGTGAACGCTTGTGGAAGGTGAAAATGACATGTGTTTGTCTGTTTCCCAGGCACGCTGAGAGCCAGCAGAAACACTTGGCTGAGAGGACCTTATCCAAATGAGACCCCCCCCACCCCGCCCTCCGCAGAGGAAGCCCTTCCCCTTTCATTCGCTTCTGTGGTTTTAATCTCCCGGTCCTGAGGACGAGGGAGCACTTCCTGCTTCCTGGTAGAAGAGGAAATGGATCGTGTGTCGTCATGGATTCTGTACCCCCCCCGCCGCCAGCCCCCCCAACCCCCCACCCCAGCTTCCTGTGCAGTGATCGGCCTCGCTTTGCAACTGTTTCTTTCTGACTTTCTACAGTACATTCGCCACTAAATTATAACTGTTGCAAAAAAAAAAAAAAAGAGTTGTGGGGGAAAAATATAAATAAAATAATAAAAAAAAATGCTAGTGAAAATTTAAGTAGAAAGTGAGAAAAGTGCGAAAAGTGAGGAGAAAAGAAACATTGTATTTAAAAAAAAAAAAAAAACAAACTGATGGAAACTAACTCCAAACCATTTTAAGTTGGTAATTTGGAAGTATTTCGATCCGTTTTTATTCTGCACAAAACGGTAGTTTTCAACTGAGAGATGTTGATTTGAAGGTGCTAAAAGAGTGTAAAGGAAACATGCCTGCCTTGTAGTGGAGTCGTAGCTTTTTTTTATTTTAAAATACGTTCACTCCTCAACATTTTGTGAATGTTGATCCTCCGACACGAGTCATTTCAAATGAATAAGTGTGTCCATATCGTTTTTTTTTGTTTGTTTGTTTTTGTTTTTTTCCATTGTTCTCAGAAGACTTTATTGGAGGGAAGAGATGTTTATGTACAGATATGTAAAATAAAGAATAAACTTTGTTTCATACAATTGTCGGGCTTGCCTCGCTGCTCTTTCGGCCGGGTTTCCTCTTTCAAGCTGTCATAGGAAGTGCAGTGAGAATGCATGACCACATCACACACACATCGTGACTCAATCGTACCTGTTTCTACCCTCCTATGAGCTCATCCCCCCCCCTATCCTCGGTAACTTTTTGGGAAGTCCACATTAAATCATGCCATTTAATTGGAGTTTGAGGTCAACCTGGACAGGAATGATGTCAGGTTCTCAATTAATAATGTGGTGTTTATCATCTGATTTGCTCAACAAGTGTGAGGAAGTCCCCCCCCCCAACTCAGCTGTGAGAGAGAATTTGGCCTCGAAGAGTGGAAACTCCTACGGTCCGTGAAGTGTCATCAGCCACAAGCGTTCCTGCACGGATCGAGCAGGGTGACGTCACAACAGTGCCCCTTCAAACGCCTCCAAAGCCGTTCTCGCTTTATAAGAATGAGACCTGCGTGACCGCAGCCTCGGCCCGCCTCAACCGATTCCATTATTATTCAGGAAACCGATGCGGTGATGAGTTAAGATCCAGAAACCTTTAACTGACCTTTGAGGTTAAGTGACCGGTTTGGGGACCCGTCATCCGCGATGCTTTCAAGGGTCACCGTGAATTTTCCCTTTCGTCCATAGTTGAAAACTCACCTGTATGCCAGTTGATGAAATCATTTTCATCTTATTATTCTCATCTTTACCCCCTCAATAATTAGTGACTTTATGTGCGGGGTTAGAAAATTACGCTTCAAAACAAATATGACGTAAAAATCAGTTTTAATTAAAATGATGAAGGCTAACCTGCGGGCCCCCCCTAAGCAGAGATGCTCTCCCCCAGACTCAAAAAATCCTAAATTTAGGCAACTTCACACTATTACTCGTCCTCGTCCCCGCTGCAGGCGCCGCCATACACTTCTCTTTTATTGTTTCAACCAACAAGGAAATTACACATGACGTTTTAGTTTTCTTTTTGCTGGCGCCCCTGCAGGCCTGCGGAGGGAATCCCCGGCGAAAGAAAAAAAAGAAAAAAAAACAAAAGGCCAACCGCGTATATAAGCCCGATGAACGATGCATCGGACTTCAGATTTCCAGGATCAGAGACCATGGCGACCGTCCCTTCCTGTGAGAACCATCCGGGCCCGACAGTTTGGAGCGGAGCCCGAGTTGTGTCTGACAGCCAGCCTTCTCCCTCCGTGCAGATGTGTCCTCCTGCCTGCTGATGCTGATGATGCTGATGCTGACCTGGCGCGCCGCCACGGGGGTCCCGGTGCGCACCCCGACGGTGGAGAGGTGCCAGCGGTGCTCCTCTCTCTTCAGGGACCTCCTGGGGAACGTCAAGGAGCTGCTCAAAAACGTGAGGAAGCCTTTTCTTCTTCACCATCTTTAACATCTGGTTTTGTTTTTTGGTTTTTGATTTTTTTTTTCCCGTCCCGGAGTTGCGTTTATGTTCGATTTAATTCGATTGTGTTTAATTTTATGGTCCCGATCCCCTCCTGACAGGAAGAGCTGTGTTTCGGCATCACGTCCAGCAGAGTGGTGGTGAGCAGCAAGAGTGACACGCTCCTGGCGTGCACGCCCGCCGTGACCCAGGTGACCTTTGGTGATGCATTTAGAATTGCTGTAGCCACAGTTGCAGCTGCAAAACGACTATTTCTTTCTCTAGTATAGACAACCCCCCACCCCACCCCACCCCACCCAGATAGTCACCCTGATGTCTCTAAATGTGTTTTTAAAAATGTGTTTTACCCAACAGAACACCAACTGCCTGGCGCAGGGAAACTCGTCCTTCAGTGAGGTTCGTTCATTTCCAAATATTCTAAAATCACACAAGCGAAATAAAACTGTTCAGAAAGTGTGGAAGGGGTGTTCTAAGTGTAAATTAATGGTGAGTATTAAGATCTGTGATGTGGGAGCATTTAATATATTTCTCCGTTTAATTGAAAGATTATGGTTTTGTGGAAAGCCCGTGTTTATTTCGGACACCATTTCAGCCTCTGTCTTCGGTGTTTTTCTTTTCGGTTAACCTCTATTTTGCTACCCCGCGCCCAGGTGACTTTAATGCGCCCAAACTGGGTTCAAACTTGTGTCTGTTTCTCTCCACTTGGGTCTGAGCAGACTGAGTGCATGAGGAACATCATGAAGGACCTGGACCACTACGCCGCCGCCTTCAAGTCCTACATGGCCGCTCCGCTCAGGGACCCCAAGCGGGAGGTGGCGATCCTGAGCCCGACCGTGGAGAGGATCGAGAGCCTGAGGAAGGTTTGTGTCTTGAAGGAGGAAGGGGGGGGGGTGATTCACCAGTGAAAGTGAGAAAACATCCTGGGAAATAACATTCTGTTGTGGGGCTGACCAAATCTTTCTCGGTTTGTACAGAGCTGCTCCCTGTCGGAGGAAGCGGATGACTCCTCAAAGGTACCGGTTCGCTTTTAGTCTCTCTCTTGCGTCCCCTCTCGGAGGGAGGCGCGCTCTGATCACGCTGCGGCTCCCTTCCAGGAGGACGTCGCCCAGATGTGGGGCGCCGACTCCTTCAGCAACAGGCGGGAGATGTGCAAGATGATGAGGGGCTTATACACCCGCGCCATCACCATCAACAGGGCCGTGGGCTACATCGCCTCCGGAGAGCACAGGAAGTGAGCGGCAGAGCCTCCCCCGACCATCCACTACCGTCGCTTAGCAACCAAGTTCAAGCCTCACACTGCAAAAGTGATCAGGCACGAGACACCGCTTGTGTCACCTCCGTGTGAACAAAGTGAGAAAAAAGCTGTACCCATTTATGTATGACGTATTTATTACTTCTATTTATTTATTTATGTATTTATTTAGTTAATGTATGACTCAATAAACATATTTTGGCAACAAGGACTGATTCGACAGTAAAAGTTTATTTCTTTGTTGAAACAAAAGGCCTCAGTCGGGCCTGAGCACAAGTGCAAAAAGAGACGGAACAGAAAAAGCTGCAAAACGACTAAAGAAAAAGGCAGAATTCACTTCTACGGGGAAAGGAGCGTCGGAGGCGCCGTCTCCCGTGGGCGGGAACCACGGAGCTTGAGCGCACTTGTCCCAAACACACACATCCACGCTTCAACACAGCCGACATTATTAAAAAATAAACCCAAAACATCTGGGTTGGGTTTTTTTTCGTTTTAGTCTTTTTTAAAAAAAAAAAAAGCAAACGTACAAAACAGCGCGCACATGTACAGACGAGTAAATCAGTTTCCCTTAGTTGGAATGTTGAGTTTAAAACTTTTGTGGCAGTTTCAGCACCTACAAACGGCTACATAATTAGCTACCGGACGTGTTCCTGACCTCCAGGAGTGGCTCTGCTGGTCTCTTTAGACCATGATGAGGCTGGAGGCCTTCAGTCTGTGTAACGCTTCAAGTCCTCAAAGGAATCAGGTCCACAGGATTAAAAAGAAAAGAAAAGGTGACCGGCTGAATGTTGCCGATTCCTGAGATTGACTCTTCTTCCCCCAAACGTTTCCCCTCCGTCGGCTTAAGTGGAATCACTTAAACGTCTGGTTTTTCAAGTCTGTGAAAAGAGAGCAGAAGAGATTAGCCAACAACGCGACACTGGGGTCACGTTCCCATTAGCCTCTGCTCCACGTTTGGACCTAAATATTTATGCTTAATCTTTAATTTTAATCTTTAAAGGCCAACTCGTTTATGCTGCAGATCTGAAAAAATCATGCAGCTTTATGCAACCTTCGCTGCCGAGACGTTTGTCCTCATTTTACTTCCTGCATCCTTAAATCTCAGGGGCTCAGAATAAATATGTATAAAGCCTACATGTAAAAATAAATAAATAAAAACAGTCACAGATGGCTTCGGGCCATTGCTCTTGTTCTTACCCAGTGTCCTTTGCTGTATTTGCATACGTTCGCACTGTTTAAAATTTCTAAAACACATCACGTGCACCACCTAATGGACAGGAAGCATATTTGGGACTTTGAAAGTGGACTTTGCTTCAGCCTGGAGCCTCCATCGCTCGTCCTTGTTGTGCAGGGCAACATCTGGCCTTTAGCACCGCCCAGTGGACAGCAGAGGAACCGCAGCCCGTCCTCAGAATAGGGCGTCACCTGAACGCCTCTGATCGGGTCTTTTTAAGCGCCATTACCTTCCAGGGTTTGACGGGCCTCGTTGGGAAGGTCGTCCAGGTCGCTGACGCTCCGCCACAGGTCAAGCGCCGTGGCCTTCCCGCGCGGCTGCCTTCCCTTCCACTTCACCAGCATCTGCAGCTTCTGCATGGTCACGTCCTTCTCCGCCGCCTGGATGGCGTCCAGGTCCTTGGAGTCCAGGTCCAGGTAGATGGCCACCTGCTTCCACTCCTTCCCGAGCTGCTTGGCCAGCCGCAGGAGCTGCTTGTCCGTCATGTCCTGGCTCTGACTCTCCGCTGACTTGGCCGAGTCTGCGAAACGATTGCGCGCGGGCTCGTCACTCCGGCCCACCTTCTGCGACCGACGCTGCGAAGGGAGGGGGGGCGGGGGGGGCGGTTACCTGGCTCATCGGGCCACCGAGGTCTTTTGCAAGCCAGTTCTCCCTCCGATTGACTGCTGCTTCTCCGGCGGCCTGCGGACAGAAGACCGTCAGCTCCAGGGGGGAGGAAACGGGGGGAAACTGAAGACGCTCACCGGCGGGCCTCTTCCTCTGCTCGGCGCAGTCCTCACAGTCCCCTGAAGACGGAGAGAACAACACAACAACCGTCAGAGGGGACCCACTGGGGGGGGCGGGGCTCCGTACCATCTCTGATGGTGGCCGACCAGACCGCCTCCTCGGTGCACGTGTCCACCAGGGACAGCTTGAACGGCGGCGGCTGCTCGAAGAAGGCCTCGAAGTAGCCCTTCATCTTGGTCACCGCCAGGGTGAACTTCAGCTCCTGCGGGCGGGAGCACGAACGTGGGCGCCCGGCGGTTGGGTGAAACTGGGCGTGGGAGGAGAGTGTGTGTGTGTGTGTGTGTGGAGGAAGGGGGGCCCACCTGAGGCCTGATCTCTCCCTCGGGCTCGCTGATGAGGCGGTACGCGCCCTCGTCCAGCTTACAGGTGGGCGGCTTCTCGATGCGGATGTAGCGGTTCTTGTAGCCTCGCACCTGCTTGCTGATGTCCTGGTGGAGGAGAGACGACTCAGCGACGCCGCCGTCGCGCCCACAGCGCCCCCCCCCCCCCTCCTCCACCCCGGCGTTTACCTTGATGTCGGACGAGCTGTTGGTCGCCAGGTAGACGTGGAAACTGTAGCTGCTGCCGCCGCCGCCGCGCTGCTTGTAGAGCAGCACCACGCCGTGGTGCTCCACGGAGCGGCTGGTCTGGATGATGGGGCCCACGGGCGACAGGGACGTCACGTTCCACTTGACGTGGCAGCGCGAGTGGTCCACGGCGGGCTCGATGATCGGGCGGCTGCTCTTCACGTGCAGGACGCTGAACTTCGTCTCGTTCCCGGGGTCTGGAGGGAGGAGGAGGAGGAGGAGGAGGAGGAGGAGGAGGAGAGGATCAGTGTTTCGAGCGGAGAACGCGGTGTGGGTGGGGGAGGAGGTGGGTGGTGGGTGGGGGGGGGGACTCACCGGCGAGGCAGACGGAGTGAGGGAACTGGATGGACTTCAGGACGGAGGCGTCCTTGTTCACCGTGTCCACGTTAAAGATGGGCCCGGCGAATTTCCAGGAGTCACGAAGAAAGGAGCTGAACCTGGACCAGGACAGCACTGAGTAGCGCACGACGACCGACTCGGAGGTTTCAAACACCAGACCAGTGACGGAACACTGGAACACACCTTCTCCTTCCAGCTGCAACCTGGAACACACACAACACCTAATAGTTCTATCTTTGTGAGGACTTTCATAATGCTTTACCCAGCACCTCTCTCTCTCCACACACACACACACACACACACACACACACACACACACACACACACACACACACTGCACGTGCATGTCCCACATGCACACTCACTGCAGCTGTCCTTTAGAGGTCCTCCTCGGCGTGACGAGCTCGCTGCCGTCACTCTGAAGTGCAAAAAAAAGAGCAAAAACAGCAGAAGATGAAGGTGAGGAGATCAAAAGATCAAGGTCAGGTGAAGGTTCTGAGCTCACCTGCTGGACAGCTTTGCATTTTTCACAGCAAAAACTGAAGTGCAGCTCATCTGCTGGAGTTTTAAACAATAGGACAGTCACTAAATCTAGTCTGAAGTCTGTTCTCACGAAGGTCATCTAAGGCCCTCTTACCTTTCCCTTTTGATCTCTGTGCCTCAGATCCACGAGGACACTCTGAGAGGTGAAGAACATCGGTGTTAGCATCGCATATTTCCACCCCGTGACCTCCATCAGCAGATCGATGGGGATCGATCAGGAAGTACGGCTGTCGTTAAAACGGTGCGGAGGCTGGAAACAGCAGAGCTGATGGGAGTCCTGAAACTCACCGCGAGGAGCCTCGTCTGCGCCGTCCTCTTCACTGCCTGCACGAGAAGAAAAACGTTTAAAAAAAAAAAAAAAAAAAAAATGCGAATCATGTGATTTAAGAACACACCTATCCACGTTCTTACCTTCATCTTCTCCTCCCTTCACAGAAGGATCTGAGAACGAGAAATATGAAGAGGTGAGAAGGTCTGAAACATTCTGCTACCAGAGCTCATTTTAGTAAATAAAAGCAGAAGGTTATGAGCTCAAATCTGGTAAGAACCTGCAGTAAATGAATCACAATTCAAGGAAACCCAAACTTTCAAGGCCACAGATGCTCCAGGTTAAGCTGCTTGAGCCATCTTGCACAGTTTAAGATGCTTTATTGAAGAAGCACACGCTCACACCAGCCAAAGAAAAACCACGCTGCCTCTCCCGTGTGCTACAAGAGCCCGCAGGTCCTTCCAGCACCGTAGCCGAGCCCTCCCAACCTTAAGGAGCCTGCGTGTTGAGATGCTCTCTCCTTTAACCGACAGTGGCGGAGCGCCTCTCACCGTATTCCTCCTCCTCTTCCTCCTCCGAGCTGTCCTCAGTGGACGTCCCTGCATTCTCTGTTCATCAAAAAAAAAAAAAAAAAAAAAGATGGATGAAGTAAATCGGACGTGGGTTTTTTTTTCCCCCCCAGCAGATTTATTTGAGGCTGAGCTCTTACCTGAGCCGCTGCTTTCGCTTTCAGTCGGATTATCTGAAACAAACAGGGAGGTCGTGGAGAGTTTAGCGCCGTCCTGTTCTCGCCTGGTCGCCTTCACGAAGCGGGCTGATCTGACGGCGTCTCTGAGCTCTTACTGCCTTACACGTCCTGAGCAGCTACACGCCTACACGGGCCTGAGGCTCTAGCTGGTTCACCCTGCGTGGCCCTTTTACTCACAACGATCTGACGATAGGCTCCAACGACACTTTTACCTCCGGGAAAATTTAGTAAAAAAAAAAAAACCTCAACTCAACCCTCGAGAACCCCCCCCCCCAGACCATCCTCTCTGGCCCAGCTTCAGCTTCATCCAGGGCTAACAAGCAGACATGCTGCCGTCCCTGCACCCTCATCGCCCCCCCACGTACTGGCCCTCCGTGGCGAATATCTCTGTCTGCCATCACCCCCACACACACACTTTCTGGCACGGCTGCCTCAACAGAGAGCGAGCGCACCAACACTTGTTTATGGATCCGGAGAATTCCGGAGTCTCGCGGACGTCGGCTGCCACCTGCCGGCGCCATAGCAACCGCTCCATCGTGTGTGTTCCAACGATGTCACCCGTGACCCCTGGGTGACCCTGAGACTATACCTCCCTGTGTCATTAATAGCTTGTGTCCGGGGGTCAGAACCGCGGTTACATTTGCAGCTTCTCATTTTCGAGGACTGTAGCGGATCTTCCCTTTTCTACCTCTGTGATCCTTCCAGGACCTGCAGAGGAGCACCCTGACCCACTCGGTGTGTTTGTGTCTGCCTGGAGCTCAAAACCCCCTAAGCTGTCCTTGGTCCAAGATTTCTGTCCCTCTGATAAAGACGATGCTGCTGATCTAACTGCAGAAAAACATTTAACGGTGCTGAGATTTACACGAGGAAAGGCCCCGAAAGCGTTAAGTAAAACCAGACGAGACTGTTTAAACAACAATTAGGAAGCCTCTCCTGTGATCAGATGTAAATGAGGTGTATTACGACTGTCTCTGAAATTAAAACAGCTTTTTATGTAGATTTCTTTTTTAAAGATAAATAAAAGAGCAGCTTGTTTGAGTGAGGAAGTAAGAAGAGAGTGTGAGGAGTGAGAGTGGGCCGGGGTTTACCTTTGTGTTCTGGAGCGGGGACGTCTCCGTCTCTGCAGAGGAGATAACAATACGCATTTACAGGCTCTGAGGCCATAAAAACACTGAGAACACGGAAGAGCATCAACCTCGCAGCCACTACCCAGACAAACTTTTGCTTTTCTAATCAGGGAGAAAAAAAAAAATCCCAAACAAAGCAGGAAACATGGAGGAGCTGCCTTCCTCCCACCTACGCTGTCGAGGGAGGGGGTGAATTTCCCTCTCTGAGTGAAGGGAAGCATGGGAAGACATATTTGCTTCTAAACAAAGCAGCTCAGACGCAGGCCCGATCCACATCGCTCTAACGCCAAAACACCCAAACGAGGATCTAAACGCGGTTTCCCCACACAACAAAGCCTGGGAGTCTGTAATGAACTGAAACCCGAGTCACCCAAACTGTCTGAATTCTGCAAATATTTACATGCAGACTCTCCAGGTGTGTGTGTGTGTGTGTGTGTGTATCCATCAGTGGCTCACGTCCAAGAATATCTTGTGTCAGACTGGAGCAACCTGTTGATGCGAGTCTGCGTCTGGACGTGAGGGAACACGCCTGAGGTCCATCAGCCTGCACAAGTAGGTCAGGGCCCGATCAGTGACCCTGCTCAACGACCGAGCCGCAACTTTCACTTCCTTCACCGGAGGCTTTCAAACTCGTTCAAAGGAACAGAAAGGACAATAAAAGACGTCCGAGTGTTCGCGGCTCCACGTTCGAATGTTTCCTCTTGAGAATGGAGGCGGAACATCTGGTGTTTACGGTGGCGTGGTGGTTGTTTGGAGTGTAAATAGATAACACTAATCGCCGAGAGCGTGTTTATCTACATCAGACGTCTCCGTCTTTAAGTGAGCGTCATGAAACTCCATAAACCGACGCAACTTAAAAAACATGTTCTTTTATGTTGGTCCGACACGGATGGTTGCGTTTAGCTTTGCGAGAAGCCTATTTTACACGGTCGTGTTTCCTGCTCCACGCGTGCGCGTGTGCGTGTGTGTGTGTGTGTGGGACGCGCGTCCATTGTCGAGGTGACTCATCGTTTGACTAAACAGTGCGCACATCTCCGTGCGTCTCTGCGCCGCGTTTTAGGGGGCATTTGTGCACAGCGGATGCATCCTAAATGTGCCTTTGAGAGGAATGGATGAGCCCGAAAACACTAACAAAGGGGGGGGGGGCTTCCTGTGAGGACGCGGAGTATCCGGTCAAAACCAAATACTACCCCCCCATAAAAGAGCCCAACACAACACAAGGCTCCTCTGTTGTCGATGTGAATCGGCCAGAATTCGTGTTGTTGAAGATATTACCAATGCATGCGGTTCTTACCCGTCCTCCAGGCAACAGGCTGCCCCGCAGATCGCCATCACCACCATCGCTCCAGGAAACGCGCTCCGTTACACTTTGTCTTTTTTTTTTGTGGCACCGGCGCAACGGAAGCACCTGAATACGACCAGACCGTGTGCTCTCATTCGCGTGACAGCAAGGGCTGTAATCGGATCCGTCGCGGCTGAACCACACGCCACTTCAGACCCTTCCAAAACATCTGGATTAGTCCAAATGGAAACGCGCGTTTGGCGTCCAGAGAGTCGCGCTGCAGCCGGGAGCGCGGCGGTGTCACTTCAGCGTTCAGTCGTTGTGCGTTGTGAGCACGCAAATAATGGATCTTCACGTGTTGTGACGAGGCTCTGTGTTGCTGATGGCACAAAGCGGAGCGTCCGTCGTGGATTGGGCGCAACGCGGGTAAAGGCTGTAGTGCGCAGCCGCATGTGTGGGTCGGGAGGAGCATCCCGCCTTTAATTGAAGATGGTGGGCGTGTGTTTTGTCATATTGTCTTTATGAATTGCACTTGGGTTCTTCCCTTCTTTTCTCATGCGTAATTTTGAATTTCGGTAAATTTGGGCAACAAAACAAGATGTGTTTGTTGCAACGCCGCAATAACAGGAACTCCTGGGAAGTGACTGACGTTTAATTTGTAAATTCGAATCATTTGAAAGTCTTATTCTTCAGTGAAAATAGGGTTTCGGGTGTGTGCGGAGCAGTAAGACGCGTTTGTGCGTTTTCCGCAACCAACTTTATTTAAAACGGCCTCAGCCAGCAAGGTGAGGCCGAGCAATACATCCGCGCACGAAGCAGGCGAGTTGAAACAGGGTTTAAAAAGGAACGATAAAATAACAATGACAGAATAAAGCAATGAAACCACGACAGAGTGAAAGTGGGTCAGGGCTGCAGTACCGCGGAATACCACCAGGTGTCAGAACAGACAACAGAACAGCGAGCGACAGAGGGAACAGGAAGATGCGTTCAAATGCTTCATATTTGTGCTGAGTCTGAGCGCGTCTATAAAAAGGCGATAAAGATCTTTTTACTGTTTTTTTAAACCATATAAAAGGTTTATTCCTGCTTTTGTTTTTTGAAAAGTTTAAGGCCTCGATTTTCACACACATCACAGCACACATGATGAAAAATACAATATAGCACATTTTATTTGGTTAATAAAAATGACACATAATAGGAAATCTTTTGAAGTACAGAGAGGGAGAGGGAGAGAGAGACTTCCTTAATGGCTGGTTTTTATTCGGGTTTGAGCTCCACCGTGAGACAGCACAACAGCAGCCTGAGCAGAGATGATCCAGCCCAACCTCAAGAAATTAGAGGAGACAAAAGTGAGAGAAGTGAAGGAGAGGGGAGGGGGCAGGGAAGGTCAAGAGGGAAGAGAGGGAGGTGGAGCAGTGTCAGAGAATAGAAGCTGGAGGCAGCAAAGCATGATGGAAATGAGACCTGAGACTGGAAACTGGGGCTCTGAGTGGACTGGAGAGAGAAACCAGAGGAGATCTGATCCCAGATCAATATAACCCAGGAATTAAACCCAAATTGGGGATCTGCCTCTTTGTGTTCTGCTCTGGCTCTGCAGGGGCGGTGAGTTGGACAGACAGACCATGCCAGGGATCGACAGGCGGTTTTGGAGGTTGAAGGGGATGGTGTGAAGAAGAGTTCGAGGTGAAAGAGGAAGAGGTGTTACACACAGAACCACAGATGTGAGCGGGACGAAGGAAAAGTGATCAGAGTCATCTCACTGTAACCTCTGGGAACCATCAGGGCCTCAGCAAGAGCTGAATCTTTGCAGGCGTACATAAAGTTAGGCTGTAAAGATTGTGTGTGTGTGTGTGTGTGTGTGTGTGTGTGTGTGTGTGTGTGTATGTGTGTGTGTGTGTGTGCGCGCGTGCGTGCGTGTGTGTGTGGGCACTTTTAACAGATCGACCAATCTGTTTGGAAACGATGATGTCACACCCCCTGGAGGGTTAACATGAGCTCTCTTTGTGCAGACTCATTATCCTGTACGCACACACACACACACACACACACACACACACTCAAAATAGCACAAAGGAAAACACAGTCACTCATATCTATGGCAGGAGGAGAGCTCATACAGTCCCTCTTAAAAACATTTTCTTTAGTCCATCCTGCGGATACCTGAGGATGAAGAGCTGTTTATTGATTATTTATTTGTTTTTCCGGAATTAGACGCATGCTATAAGCTCTGGCCACACTGCTGCATTAAAAAAGAGCAAGAAAAGTCTGGAAATTACTAATTAAACCAATAAAACATGTTTTAGTAATTCTGGATTGCGTTGCGGACAGACCCCCCTTCACCTTCATCTTCATCATCCCAGGGACATATTTGTGTTTTGGGATATTTTTCCTGTTTATTCAGCCCACTTTAACTGTTGCCAGTCTGTTTCCCTCCTCCGGGTTGAGATGTTTTACAGCCCTCGTGGGGGCTTTTCTTCCTACTCTGTTTACATTTTTTTTTTTTGTTCTTTACTTTCAGTAAGTTGAGACTCAAAAGAAACGTCTCAGATATCCGATTATTTCACCAATTAAAACCGGGAAATGGATTCTAATTTAAGAAATTCGATTAAGGACATGCCCTCTCACAAAACTTATGGTGGCCTGAGAGGAGACTTCTCACACGCTCTTCAAAAACTTTGAATTTGATCCTAAAGTTGGGCTCGCAGATCATCTGATGCAACAGTTTTTATATTATATTACACTCCATCCCTTCTCTGAATCCACTACTTTATTCCGAGTTCCACTTTAGTCCAAAGATGTTTTTCTGGTTGCGAAAAAAAACACCAATTTGCACCCATCTCACCCTGAATTTCTTCACGGGTAATTCGATCGTCCTGGCGTGTGGAACTGGAAATAAAGCTCGGTGATTTTGTGTAACTTCCTACACACTGCACAAGGCTGCGATCCCACAGCCTCCACGAGGAGCTGAACTGGTGAAGCCGTACAATGGCCCGGTGGTTAGACTGGTCGGGGCTGCTTGTTCCCAAAAATCCGGTTTGCAACTCTGCATTGTTTCGGGTTTCCTCGGGGGTTAGGCACATCTGTCCTCGGCGCGTTTTGACACCTACACACTTTGAATGCACGCTCTTGGGAATCTGCCCCCACCGCCCTCCCTCATAACCGGGGGGGGATTGGCCCCTGATTCCCAAGCATTTTCACATATTTACACTTCTAGTCTCTGCGCATCCGTGGGGCTGCATAGAGTGAAGAAAGAGAGGAAGGAAATCCATCATTTTCTGGCAACAGAGGGATCTGTGTGCGATGCCTCTGGTCTGAATATGCCGCTCTCTTCCCTCGTGTTAGCTCACACCCTCTCATCTCTGCACTAACCTTCCACTTACTGTCCAATTGTGTACGACTGTCAGCATTCATGTACATTACGTGTGACATTATGACCTCTTTCTTTTGTGCCCCCCCCCACCGCCACCACCCCCAGCCCCTCTGGGGGCCACAGACGGATGAATCTGTGGATGTGACGTGGGCGTCTGGTGAAGTGAAGGCCATCACCTCCTGTAACGCGCACCACTTCGCTGTTAAAGCGTGACTCAACACAGCCAGGCGGGGGCGAGGGGTCAAGACCCCCCCCGCCCTCCTCCCCCACTCAGAACATGAGAGAACGGGAAAGTTTGATCCTATATTTAACCCCCAGGTGTCTGCCTGGTTCCCGGGTTGAGTCACCAGCAGCTGCCCGGCTCATAGAGGCCGACTCGGTGGCTTTTGTTCTCGAGGGCCGGCCTCTTCTTCTTAGGAAAATTATGAGAAAAGAGACAGAAGAGTTTAAAATGTAATGTGAAAACTATTTTGTGGGAGAAGAAAGGGAGGAGCAGTAGCATAATGACTGTATGAATTAATCTTTGGTTTCCCCTTTTTTTCTGGAAAAGTCACTTGCCTGTTTTGGAGTCACGTCTGTGGCAGCGTTCAGGAGGCCCGTAATATCATTTGATACTTTTTATTATGATAATTCAACACGCTTTAAGGCAGACAAAGATCACACGTGAATAAACCACTGTCATCAGCATATTGACAGACTTTGGAATTTCACTTTTCCTGCATTTCCTCTCTTTATAGACAAGCTAAGAGGACACTTAAAGGGAGGGATTTCCAAAAGATTTTTAAAAAGCCGTTGATCTATACGAGTGTCCCTCTTTCCTGGCAAGAGCGCGTTCCCTTTTGAATTAAAAGCAGCCATGCTGAGTCAAATCACTTAGTGCTTTTACCCATCAAACCTGTCTAAACGATAGCGGGGTATTATGGTCTGTACGGCGACCGCTTGAGCTCCCTCGTAAGGTTATTCGCTGTAAAGTCAAAAAAACGCACGGCTCAGCAGAAATCTCCGGACGCATCGCATTTATTAGGAGCACTCTTAGCCTATTGCAGCCGTCAGTAGGCTCAGAGGAAGTCGGGATCGGGAGACTTCTCGGGGTCAAAAGCAGGCGGACACTACGTGAGGGCTGCAGCCTTCGAGAGAGAAACTGATGCGCGCTGACTTGTCTGGTAGTTTATACTGCAGTGATTTAGAGGAAACCTGTTCCCCGGGGACGTCACGCACGCACACAGGCCCGTAGTCTTAAAGACCTCTGGGCCAGCTGAGCGATAAGATTAGAGGAAGTACGTGGGTGTGAAATAGCTGCGGTGTGGGACTTTTCTGGATTCACACAATCTAAAGCGAGAGCAGAACCCCTGTTTTTTATTAGAGCTCAAGCTGGTGGGAATACGCAGGCGACACCCACGCGCGTAACCAACGACTGCACGGATACGGGGTCCACACAAACAAGTAAACACCCCTTGCGACGCGACCACGTCAGCGCATCCCATCATGCAAGGGGGCGCACTTCCTGAAATAGAATCCGCAGAGGCCGCGGCGCAGTAAAACTCGCCGTTTTCTGGCCCCGGCGCAGTCGGAGCGAACCCCAGGAGCATCACTGGGACCATTAACAAAGCCAGAGGGCCCGACAAGGCTCCCTTTGTCTCTTAATTAATGCAAACACAAAACCCATGATGACATTGACAGTTGGGCGGTCCATATATCAACGTCTGTGACACATGAACTTTTTACCATTCATCACCACAAAGGCCTAATGGTCCCCGTAAGACTGCATTTTCAAGCGCAGCACAAGAGACTTTTGTGGCAGATTAATGGAGGCACACAGCGCATTTACTCCACCGATACAGCCGGGCCAGTGTGTTAATTGATAGCCGTGCATGCGCCTGCAACTTCATTGCACTCCCCATGTAAGGGGTCGGTGGTGGTTGGTGGGGGGGGGGTTTGTCTGCTGGAGGCACCAGATGCTGACAATCTTTCGGGCCTCCGCCTGCACGGGGGAGGCTCAAGTGCCTCCTGAAATGTGTGAAAGCACACCGTCTTTCGATTTTCTGCAGATCAACCGAGCGAGGGAGGCTCGCCCTCTGCAGCTTCCTGCGGGACGGCCGCTCGGTTTGATGTTCGTCGAGAAACCGCTCTGAGACAGAGGCACAAATCACGTTTAATTAGTGTGACGCAAAAAAAAAAAAAAAAAAAAAGGGGCACTTTGTGTTGGATTAGTGTAAGTGTGTGCGTGTGTGTGTGTGTGTGGGGGGGGGGGGGGTGGAGAAAGCAACAGGATGCGGCTTAGGAGCAGGCGGCAGGATGGAGAGGAAGTGATTATGACACACTGCAATCAAACTTTGGTCTTCGGGAGAAAAGAAAAAGATCTTTTACCTTTTATCTCTTTTTTTTTTACCATCATATTTGCCCATGTCGGTTTTTGTGGCAGCTATTAAGGAGGCAATTGAGCTGCAAAGAGCATTTTCAACTTTCCACTCAGCCAGAGAGGGATCAGAAATAGCACCCCCCCCCCCCCAAGTACGTCAATAAGTCCAGAGAAGAGCAGAATTGCTGGGAAAGCCCTCGAAACAAAGGCAGCGGGGGCGGCTCGTCTCGGGGCCCCTGTCCACCGGCTATTGATTGTCTATTTGTTTATTTGGTTAGAAGCGAGCGCGGGGATCATGTTTCCAGATTATGGAGGAGAAACGGGAGGCCGCATGGATGAGGGTGTGTGATGTGACCCTCCTATACTGAAGATCATGTCAGTGATTAGACCTGCAGCAGCATCGGGCCTGGAAATAAGCAAATGCTGCTGGGGTATTTTTTTTTTTAAAAAAGTGTAACTTTTTTGCCATCAAACCAAATTTAATTACCAGGATTCCCTTTTATAAGACACACTTACAGGTTAGAGTCCTCTGTGGTCCGTTTCAAAGGCATAAAGGCATCCCTCGGAGTGGAGGAGCCGGTAATCCCTTTAAATCAAACGAGCGCATTAAGGTCTGCGAGTGACTTTAGCCAATGCGCACGACCGCAGCTCAGCTCCAGCCGCACGGTCACGGTTCTTTACTGCGCTGCAACGCGCAGACGGCTTTAATTCATGTAATTCGGTAATATTAAGCTCCCCGGAACATCTGTTATTCCTGGATGAGCTCCAGAAGCTGATCTTTGGTGTAAATTAACGCATCGGGGCAGGGGAGAGTGTTGTTTAAACTGGAGATCGAGTTTTATGGTTATGCCCTGAACGATGCAGACACATGGTCCTCTCGGGTAATGCTGGACTAATGTGAATCCAAACACTCCTCTAATGGGGCCCATTAAAGCCCACATTTGCAAGAACTATTCATTTTTTATGAGGAGGGGTAGATGCGGCGGCGCCTCGTTTCGGGGGCGTGCGCCCTCGCTGGTTGCGTCTGTCACTGTGTCCATGTTGGATTGAAACATCCAGGGGTGTCATTTCTGGGAAGATGAGCATGAAACCGGGGATGGGGGGTGTCCTTGAAGTGGTGTTGGAGTCATTACATTCTTTTTTAAACGGAGGATGTTTCATATCGTCATGTTTATTCAATCAAAAGGAAAAAACGAAGCAATAAAAAAGCTGTACATGCATGCAAAAACGAAATAAATTCACAAAAATAAAGGTGGGTGTGCTCTGTGTCTTATATGATAAAAGGAAAAAGAATGTGTTCTCTGGAATTGGCAGCTAATTTGGAAGTTTTTGAAAGTTTGAGAAAGTTTACTGTCAGAGGAACAAAGGAGATTACCGAGGAGCTCAGGAAGAGGCTTGTTGCTGCTCATCAGACTGGAAAATATTACAAAAGCATCTGTAAAGTGTTTGGACTCCAGCGATCCCCATTTGGACAGACTGTGTACAAATGGAGGAAATTCAAGATGATTGCTCCCCACTCAAGGGTGATGGAAGAACAAAGATCACAACGATCCACGACAAAGAGCCAGCGAGATCACAGGGATACTCCTGCCTCACTGGAAGCCTTGTTTTTACCAGCTAATAGTAAAGAAAATCCTGGAATTCCAGCACAACCTCCAGGGAAATGTGGTGGTGACCCTGTCAGAATTCAGACTTTTTTCTGCTTTTTTTTTTTTTGCTTTGCTTGGTGGAAAATTTCATTCTGAATTTCCAAGTGAATTTTCAAGGAAAATACCAGGACTCTGAGATGAGATCCCAGGACAACAATCCGGGATCCCGTAAAAAAAAAAAAAAAAAATCGCAGTTAAAGAGGAACACAGATCAGGTTTGAGGAGTCCAAATCCAAATGAAACCGTTTGAAATGGGACGAGGAAATGAGACATGAACGTGGAATCAACACAAACCGAATCCCAACAGTGTGTCTATTTTTTTTTATTATTTAGAAAAAAAAAACAAAAAAACCCTGAAATCTAAGGGGCTGTGTGGAAATCCACCGATGTTTTTGATTCATATTCACGCTGACGTTTAGAACCCCCTGACGCGCAGGTTCGCATCTGCTTTCTCAATAAGGCGTCAGATTCTGGTGCGTGAACGTGTGAGCAGGTAGGGGTGGGGTGGGGGGGTGGGGGGTTGGGGGGGGTTGTTATCTGAGATGCAGTCATGATGTAACTTCAGTGATGTTTCTCCTCCAGCAGGCTGATGTTGGGCCGCTCTCCCCGCTGACAGACAGGTCACCGTCTGCGGAGGCACCTGCTGCGCCGCTGCGCCTTGGAGAGAGAGAGAGAGAGAGAGGGAGAGAGAGAGAGAGAGGGGGGGGGGTGGTGGTGCACAGCTGGATTGAAATGCGGGCCCGTTAACACCTGAACGGACTCCGAGCGTCAGAGTACCACCCGCCAACATTGGACCTCCGCACATCCAGACATGGTGCCGCTTGTGCCGTGCGGCGGCGGCGGCGCTGGAGGAGGCGGCGGCGGCGGCGGCGGCGCGGGGAGGAGGACCGCCACCGGCACCCTCCTGTCGGCGTGTCTGCTGTCCGCGTGTCAGGCGCTCCGGAGCTGCGGGGAGGTCCAGTGCGGCGACGGTCAGCAGTGCTGCCCCCCCATCGTGGCCGGGAACGGCAGCGTGAGCTCGGCGGTGCGCTGCTGCAAGCTGCCCATCCACATCTTCTTCGACAACGTCGGCTGGTTCACGCGGAAGCTGTCGGGCATCCTGATCCTCCTGCTCCTCTTCGCCATGGGATACTTCATCCAGCGGATCATCTGCCCGCGGCCTCGGCGGCACCAGCAGCGCGACCGCGGCGAGGAGCCGTCCCTCTTCCACGGCCACGCGTCCGCGTCCCAGGACTCCCTCCTGGACCGGTACCCGGACTACAGCGTCGGGGGCTTCGCCTCTCCGAACCTGCCCGCCTACGACGAGGTGAAATATCTGCCCACGTACGAGGAGAGCATGCAGGAGATGCGCAGGGACCGCTCCGACGATAACCTGCTGCTGGAGGACGAGAGGGGCTGTCCGGGCAGGACAGGAGCCCGGGGAGCGGGGGAGCCGGGGCGGGATGTCCTGGAGGGGTCGGACCCGCAGCACAGCCCGAGGACAGCCCGGAACTCCGTCTGAGACAATGCAGCATAATCAGGGTCATTATCCTGTAGAGATGTAAACTCAAGTGCAATTAGAATCCTGGATGAGGCTGAGAGAACGCACCTGTTTGGTAAATCTGGGAGGGATTACGGGCTTTTGTATGCTAAGGAGATTATGAAGTAGGAGAAGGCGGCTGAGATTCACGCTTTTGCTGATACAAGGACAGCTCATTCGGCCCCGGAACAATCGCATTAAGCTTCACCCTAATTTTAAGTGGCAGCATGGAGAAAAAAAAAAGAGAGAAGCTTTTCTTGCCCCTTTATTTCATTTTAATGTTGAATATTCTGCTGGACTCGAATGACCTCCGTTCCTCTTATAGTCTTCAGAGAATTTACATACAAAGGAAGATTTCTTTCCCTCTCTCTCTCTCTTATTCACCTGAAATGTGGGCTGAGGTAGAGTGAGGGGTGGAATATCATTAAAGACTTCTTTAAATCAGCCAGAGCCTATCAGCAGTATTCTCAAACACACACGCACTCACACAGACAGATAAGTGTTTTATCAGTGATCTGAGCCACTTTAAAGACCCCTCCTGTCTTGAGGACACATGTATCAGCGTCTCCCAGATTTCAAACTCAAGGAGATTAATGCTGGCACACAGATGGAGCCGCGCTGCCAAAAACAAACTTGTTTGGATGAAAGCATGTTTAAAAAAGAGAAAGAGAGAGAGGGAGAGAGATCAGAAGTGCTCAGACAAAGCAAGAACCAAAAAAAAAAAAAAAAAGCAGATGGATGTCTCAACATTACAATAAGGGCGAGACAGACAGGATGACATCATGTCTTCGTTCAGACATGGATGCCTCTTTTTTTCTTATTCTTCTTCCTCTCTCTCTGACATTAAATTTGTAACTGTTCCTCTTTAATTTGCACGAAAAGTGTCTTTTTCCTGGATACGCGTCACGCCGGGCTTGGAGGCCCATTTATCTGGACTTAAACCGCAGGTATATCTGTCATTTACCCTCATTAAAACAAGCATTTGTCGCTGCTTCGGGGGTGGAGTCTGTTCCCTGCAGGCTGGACGGTGGAGGGGGGGGGGGGTCCTCGACTGGTGGACCGTCCAGAAGGGCCATCGTGTGATGGTTAAAAGTGTATCAAAGGATGCTGATGCTGTTTTTGCGAGGGCCGGGGCTTCAGGAGATCCGTGACAACCCGTCCGCGTTCGACAGTTTGGCCGCATGAACGTGGGAGGCGGTGCCATTAAAGCGTCTGCGAGGGCAATATCCAGGCCCGACAGTTGGAAGAGCTCCTCGGAAGCTCGTGACGCTGAAAGTCTGAGTGCGATTGTGGTTGGTTGTAATCCAATATGGAACGACCCTGATGGCCAAGTCCCCTCCGAAACGCTGATGGCTTTTCATCGCGGGGGCGGAGCCTGGACTTTAAAAGCATCGGGACTGCTCTGCGGGCCCAATGATGGGTTGCAGAGGTGGAATACGTGACCCCCGGGGGAAAGTGGTGCGCTCGCCGCAAGAGCTGTGACTTTGGTGCTTCGCTCCCGCTGTCACGGCCATGTGACTTGTCCGCAAATGAGATCCCATATTTGAAAAGAGGCTGTGTATCTGTGAACATAAAGGCACTCCAAATACAACCGGCAAAGCTATGGTGTTTTGTGTCCATCACACACACACACAGACACAGTTGTACTAGTGTATATGTGAGGGCTCTCATCAAACCCTAATCACTACAATTAAAGGCCTTAAACTAAACCCAAGCCCAAAACTCGGTTTAAATTGAAATAAACTCTCCGAAAGCCACTTGAACACGTGAGGACCAAACGAAATGTCCTCGTTTTGCAGGCGCAACGCACATTCTAGTCGTCACAATGTAGCATGTGCAACACACACACACACACACACACACACACAGGACACAAAATTGATTTAGTGAAATCAACATTGGAATCCGTGCCAGCAATCCTCTTTTGCTCAGTGGACCAAAGAACAGAAACTTTAAAGGTCAAATTGACAAACACTCCCCTCCTGAAAACGACTGCATTATTCGGGGGGGTACAATTTAGCAGAAGTATATTTCTTGTTGTTTCCCATCAAACGCCACGATAAAACTAAAGTGTAGCCACATGATTAACATCAGTGTTTTACGCGCTCCAAGTCGCTCAATAAGCACTTTAATCTATTTCAGTCCCGTTTGAGCGCGCGGGGGCCACTCTCTGTGTTTATGCACATGAAACCCGACTCCTCGCTGATAAGCCGCTGCACGGATTAATGGTGTCGGGCCCGTGTGACGACTGATGTCCACACGGCGCGGAAGCCCGGAGAGAAACCAGATGGAGGGAGGGAAAGAGAGAGAGGTAGAGAGAGAGAGAGAGAGAGAGAGAGAGAGAGAGAGAGAGAGAGAGAGACGGGAGGAGGACCACCGATCCGCTCCCTCTAAGGCTTCAGCAACCGGCCTCGTCCAGGACTGGATCGCCCTCCCCTCCGGGCTGGAGCGGCGCTACTTTTACACCTCAGCCGAGGAGGGGAAACACGAGAAGAACCCAAAAAGAGATTTTCTGTGAAGCGGCCTCTGTCTGGATGCGCCGAGCTGGAAAAAAGAATCCCAGCAACAACAGATAAAAATAAAATACAGTGTTTGTTTATTTACTCATGTTATGATGAATATACAGAGTCCAAAAATCTATTTATACAAAGTACACTGTTGAACCAGTCTGAGCCAGGGAAGTTGCAGCACACTTTCATGACCATGGAGCATCAGAGAAGCTGCAGAGTGTCAAAAACAAAACCTACGGGACTCAATTTCGACAGGATTGAAATTTCAAGGACCAAAATATCAAAAAAATAAAGTCCCCCGAGCTCTAACGCCGCAAGGCCGAGCTGCTCTTAGCGCTAGAGTCTCGCTCCCTCTCTTTGGACAATTCTGCTTCGATCTTCGCCTGGATTTTGTCCCAGTCCACCTCGACCTGGTGAGACAGAGGAAGCAGGAAACGGGACAGTCAGACGCCGTGTTGTTTCGACGCCGGCCTGAGAGGACATCAAGACCGTCTATCGGCTCGTACATCAACATCTCTCAACGGCGCAGTCTTGAAAAAGACGCCGTCCCAGCGGGATGCATCTATTAATGCAGCGCGGCAGACAGCGTCTATAACTCACCCCCTCGGCGTAGTGCATGAATCTCTTATTGTTCTCCTTCCTGCCAAATTTCTGCAGGAACTTCTCCCTGTAGGCCAGCACGGTGTCCACGTGAGTCTTGTGTTTGACTGCCAGCTCCAGCGCTCTGGAAAGAAAACCGCCAGTTCAAGATATACATCCATCCAGCACGGAAAAACTTCACCATAACTCACAACCAAACCCCTTTTTTAACGGCGCTTTAATGCAAACAAACTCAAGCCTGTTGTTTAAATATTCCAGCTCATCTGGGCTGGTGGAAAATCACAGCCTGGGGTCCCACGCTTGTGGAGTAATGAGTGAACGAATGAACCGGGGGATTTAGCGGGGTTTTTTTTTTTTCTTTCTTTCTTTGTGGTTGCAACACGTGTTCACGGCTCTATTGTATACCTGTCCCAGTTGAAGAGATCGATGTTGACCTGTACGGCCTGATAGATGAGTCCAGCCTGGAGGAGGACGGCCTCGGCCTCCTGGATCTGACCGCTGAACAGCAGCAGGCGGGCTAAATGCGACTCCCTGGACGGCTGCTCCTTTATGAATTTAATGTTTTGCACCTTTGGTAGCTGAAAGACAAAAAGGAGAGCCTATGAAAAAAAAAAACAGAAATGACCATCTTTCCTCTGTGTTTTTTGTTGTTTCTTCCTTTTTTACCTCCCCGATGGCGGCATAGGCGATCTCGGCCGTGTTCAGCTCCCTGTTCGCCATGGCCATGCCAGCAAGACACGCCCACAAGGACTGGCTCTGTGGACAGACGCGTGGAGAGGCTCTCAGTCACGTTTAGGATCGAAAATTCTTTCGCAGCTTCTAAGTGTTCTGGCTCTGAAGCAGCGGGTTTTGAGAGGGTAATGTCTGATGGGATGCGTGATGCGCGCTGGTCCCCAGAGATGTGGGGGGCCACGGCGTGGCTACATCCTGCTCAACGCTGGGCAGGAAGTGCGCTCATCGTCCTGCGACCCGTCGGGAGAAAACCGACGGAAGAACTGGCGTTTGCAGAGACGGCGTCGCTGGAAGTGAACAAATGAGTCACTGCTCTGTTTAGCGCGGCCTCACGCAGCTCCCTGTGATCAGCGCCCGTCACTAGCACAAACAACCCTAATAGGAAACACTCCTGAAAACACTCGATTACACCCTCGGCCTCGGACGCTCCACACTGAGACAGACCCCCCCCTCCACACACACACACACACACACCCACGTGTCTGCGCACAACCGGAACGACTGACGGTGCGACTGGCTCGGAGGAGTCAGTTGCCGAGGAGACGCTGGGTCGACACGTGCTCGGGTACAAATCCTGGAATGTGCATTTATGAGTGAGGTCTACGGGGGCTAAACCTGGTAAACGGTGTCACCGGGCCAACTGAGGGATAATTAATACCTGCTGCCGTGGGCTCGTAAACCCGTCTGCTCATTCATGTAACATACGCCTACCAGGTGATTGATGGGAAATGTGCTGGGAAAAGGAAATATTAAGGAAAAATCGAGGCAGAATGAGACACAGAGGTAGGGGGGGGGGGGTCTTACATTGGCGAAGCGGCAGAGCTGCACGGCATCCTCCCAGCGGGCGGACGCGCCGTATTCGTGCAGCATGGTCGGGTAATGGGGCACGCTGCTGGGAACCAGCGAACCGTCGCGCCGACGGAGCGTCACCGTGGTGCCCACGAAGCTCAGGACCTGGGGCGCGCGGCCGAACTCGCTGCGGGGGGACACGGGCCGGGTCAGGATGCGGAGGCGCCATCGAAGGTCGCCGCGGCTGCGGGCGCTCACCCGGCGTCCCTCAGGTGCAGCGTACGGGGGATCAGGTCCTTGTCGGTGAACACCGCGCTGGGGTAGTACCACACCGTCAGCTGGTTGTCCTGGATACCGCAGAGGATGTTGGCGGCGTCGTTCCAGGCTATGCTGTGAACCATGCTGCCTACGGGTCAGAAAAACGTGAAAGGATGTACACACGTGTGACCCCGCCCCCCACGCCCCGCCCCGCCCCCTTCCCCTCCCCCTCCCCCTCATACCAATTTTGCAAATTTTGGGCTCTTGACTGAGATGACGCACAGACGCCAAATAAAGGTCCCGGTTCTTGTCTACGAAGGCGATCTTTCTCTCTGTGGACGGGCCGCACTGATCCAGAGCGATCTCCAACACCTCCAGCTACATGCGAATAACGACACGCAGAAGAGCGGAGGAGTGAGCGATGGAGGGATGACCGAAAAAAAAAAAAAAAAACCCAACAAAAAAACCCGTGACCCAGTGGTCTCTCTGACAAGTGTATTCAGACAGTGTCCAGAGGAGAGAGATGTGTGTGAGCATATGTGTGTGTTTGGTGGGAGCCAGCTGGCTCCGCCGCCTGTGTCTGGGAGCTGTGGAGTGCTGGCAGAGAGCGCCACGCTGACAAACACTGAATACTGCTAAAACGCTACCTTCACGTATTTCCTTCCTCTCAACTTTTCTCTACCTCTCGGACTCTTTTGGGATGGCGCGTATGTGACACGACGAGTAATGAGATGGGGCCCGTACTCGCCCCAGTTCTTGCGCGAACGGAAGGCCGGTTCTCTTGACTGTGATTCGGTACGTTGTTATTACTCAACATGTTTTTTCCACCTGGTCCTGTGCGTGTGATGTGATGGGGGCTTGATGCCTCGGCTCGAGCTCAAGAGAATGTTCTATGAAGGATTACAGTGAGCCAACATGATGGAAGTCCAAGCTTTCAGGTCCCAAAAGGCAAAAAAGAAGAAGAAGAAAAGTGTGCTAAATGATAATAAAACATTTAGAGAATTGGATTTTATTACGTTCAACATTTCGCAGAAAGGAAATCTCAAAGAAAAAGAAGCTGAGTGAATAAGTTTTACACCGTGGTATACTGTGTGATACACTGTTTAGAATTGTATCTGTGTAACTTCACTGCTGCTCCTGTCAGGTTTTTTTATTGAGCAGTCTTGATGTTGATAAAACAAGTGAAAATAGATCCAGAGAAGAATGAACAACAAAGGTTTATACTATTAACAAAGCAGGCAAGTGGAGGTCCAGACCATTCCTGATAGACAGGTGGTGCACAGACCTCCCGTCCAGTTATTAGTAAATACAGAAATCAAGCCGGATGAAGCAAAAACAGTCCGTCTGAGGCGAAAAAAAACGCCAACAGGCATCTCTGAATCGACCTCTGCTGGTTTTTCTTTTGATTATGCAGAGGTAATTTACCCATTTGTTCCACACAGACTAGGAAGATTATTTGACTTCACGCAGCCAACAAACAGTTGTTGGAGTTTAGTTCAGGTCAATTCCAGGCGGATTTCTAAACTGCAGATGTAGCTCACACTGCTTCGGTACTAATACAATAATATAATGTGACAAATATCAAAGACTGTCATTAAACACACAATGGGTCTATAGGGATCACTATAAAGTGGCTAAACAGACAGGACACAAGTGGATTATAGCTCTTTAACTCAGTTTAAACTTAAAATTAGGTTTACCAGTGACCAACCATCACCCACCTTGTGTGTTAAAGACTTGCCATCACCAAGGGCTTTACCGCTGAGGGCATCAAAGAGAAGGATGACTGTGAGAAAAAGAAATCGACGTGATTAAAAACCCAGCTTCAGCAGTGGTGATAATCAATATTAGTCACCTTTTTCGTCACTTTTGTCCCGGATGGCGATGGTGTCGTTGCTGAGGGAGACGCCCTGTGCGTTTATGATGTCCACCCTCAGACCCAGGAACTTGGGGGCAGAGATCAACTGACCCTCGTAGGAGAACACGTACAGACCCGCGCCATCCACCAGCAGGAAATGTCTGTGGGAGGACAGGAGAAACATGAACAGGGCGGAGGAGGACGGGACGGAGACAGAGCGAGTGGAGTTCATTGACTGACTTCAGGCATGAGGTGGACATTATAAAGGCAACGACTTACTTAACAGCAGTCATCAAACTCAACTGTGATTTCAGAAGGGCCTGCAATTGATCCACTGCAGCTCTATACCGACTCTCAGGGTCACTGCACTGGAGCGTTGGACAAGAGCTACTCCATATTAATCTAATTTCTGCCAATGGTTTCACTCGACCTGACTCTGTGATGGAGCTGGATGGTGCCGACCGCAGCGGGGCCTGGGCAATAATGAAGCACTAAAACGCTGACAGACGAGCCAGACTCACTTCTGTGCCTGTAGGATGAGGCTCACTGTTCCCTCCTTCAGGTCAAAGATGAGAGGGGTGTTCCAGTTATTTGAACTGTGGAAAATAAAGTAAAAAGAGAGGGAAGTATATCAAAGAAAAGGGTGAAAATACATAAAATAAAAGCAGGGGAAAAAAAATTCCATTAGAAATATCAACTAAAGAAGCGAAAAACACGATTGATTGTGACAAAAAAAACAAAACAGTAGTGTGGTGGTAAATAAAAACTAAGAGGGAAAGGAAAAAAACAGGCTACTGACTTGAAAACGTAGCACTGAAGGGAAGTGGCAACAACCAGGTGACCATGTGCAAAAGAGGCTTTGATGACCCGGTCCCTAAACTCCAGCACGTCCACGGCATCATTCATCACGTTCTGCACCTGAGAAAATAGGGTCGAATATATTGCAGACATTAAACAATTTGGTCGCGGAGGCTAAGCAGCGTTAACAGTGGTGAACACTGTGGTGCAGACACTAACGTGTATTCATTCCCACCATGCAGAGGAAACAGTTCACAGCATGCTCATATATACTGTAGTCTGGTCTAAGAAAGCATCGCCCCCCCATCTTAAGTGTGTGCATGCACAGATAAATACTTCCCTCTAGCCCTCTGTGAATGAATGAAAAGGCCTTCTTTTCCCCAGCACCAGGTGAAAGGTGTGGGTATTTTTACAGCTTTACAAATCTTCCTCCCCGGCTCCCTCCGCAACACAACCGGGAATAAAAAACATTGGACCGCAAGGTGGTAAATTTAGACGGCTGATTCAGAAACCACAGGAAGATGTGTGCTTTTAAAAAGGACTGTGAGGAGGAGGGGGGGGGGGCAGAGGGAGGCTGCAACAGGGCTAAACAGAAGAGGCAGATGATCCCACTTTTGTCCGGTTTGTGTAAAATGCACTTGCTAAAGATGTCCGTGGGCGACGAAGGTGCGTCTTGGCACAAGAGCGTCTGTAACCCCGTGTGTGCGTGCGCATCACAAAACACACAAGCGCGCGCGCCTGAGTGAGTATATTTGGGCGTGTTAACCGCATGTAAATGCTACCTTGTGGTCAGAACGGGTTTAAACAGCAGAGAATGGTGGAGTGAGAGAGGCAGCAGGACAGACTGCTCATTGTCACAGTGGGGCTGCACGCTGGCGCTGGGAGGGAGGGTCGTGCTTTAATATACGGCCACAACCAGGCGAGGCCTTGGAAGCCTCGGCCTCTCTGCAGAGCATATTAACTCACCCGCCGCTGTATTTTTCAATTATCCTGTTGTGCTGACCCGACAGAGGTTGGCTGTGTTCATTTCGTTCGGTGAAATCGCTTTCCTCACGCAAAGCCAGCGATGCTTCCAATTTTAAAAGTTGATTCACTTTCCAGTTCAAGTGTGTGGACTTGAATATTTATGAGGCAAATACATACAATGGTAATCTCACAGGAGCCGAGAAGGGTGGGGCCAAAACATCTTTAAACCAATAATAGGTTTTATACATACAAATATGGAAAGCTATTATTATTTCAAATGCAGCTTTTTCCTTATAAATGAAGAATAAAAAACCAAGTGTGACATGAGTCGCCGAGTGGGATTTATCAGCTGCTCGGCCAGGGACAACTGGGACATGTAGTGTTTTGATTTCTCTCACACAGCTCTCAACGGAGCATTTTTTTTTTTTTTTAACTTCTGAGGTTTAATGTCAAAATAACAAAAGCCTGAGGCCACACGGGACTTGAAAAAATGCAGCGCTGAACAACTACTTAAGCTCAAATGGAACCCTGCAATTTTCCCACGTGATTTTGTTGTTATTTCTCTTTAGATCAAATGTTTCGTTCGTAAATTAAGCTGTTAAATCCACTGAAACACTAATCCCGCTAACTAAATCAAGCACCTAAAATCAAAAGCACCGATCGAATGAAAACTCGGAACCCCCCCCCCACCCCCCCACAAGCACCTGCATGGATCTTCTCTTGGTGAGGGTGATCTCGAAGTTCTTCCACTGCCAGTGCTGATCCACCACATGGGCAAAAATGACATGCCCGTTGCTGCAGGCGCCGGCCAGCTGCGTGCCATCTGCGGACCAGGCGAGGTGAAAGATGCTGAGCGTGTTGGTCTTTTCCACGGCGTAGGACCACTGGAAGACAGGAGGGAAAAGGAAGAACAGTTCACCGAGATGCAGAAAACGGAATGGGAACTTGAAAAAAAGGGAAGTTTGAATGCACACGCAAACAATGTGTTTGAACTATCCATACACCACACTTGTAACTAAAACACTCTGCTATCCCCATCTATTAAATATGGGGGGGTTGGGGTACGCGCTTATAATATACTCCGAACTGAGGCCAAAAGATGATGAATAAGCTGAACAGCTTCGGGGCAATAAAGTGAGCTTAATGATGGCCGGTGATGCTGAAAGACATAACAGAGATATGCAACCCTTTGTAGTATCTGGGGCAGCCAACGGTGTGTGTGTGTGTGCGTGCCCCCCCCCCCTCCGTTTTCCACTTCTACAACAAAAATAAAAATCCTGATTCAGCGCAAATCTGCAGAGACGGTTCAGGTCCAGCAGCAGTTCAAAGTTTTCCAGTTTGTCGTGTTTCCAGGACGTTCCCTCGTAAGTGACGGCCGCTGCAGCGAAAGCGCCTGTCGCTCCGGATTATCATTTGTCCTCGTCGGAGCTGCACACCTGGGATCCCTCGGCTGCCTTTTCCCCGTGAGACCGCCCGCCATCGTCACCTCCGCTGAACCCCCCCCCCCGACCTTGTCCTTGCCTCACCGGCACGCGGTGTGTTCCTGACTCACTCGCTCCTGTTGTTCTCATCTGTGTAATTGAATGATTGTAATTGAACAGCCCAGCGGTCGGAGCATAAAAGATCTCCTCCGTTTTTCAGCTTAGATCTATCGGCTCTCCGTTAAACTGGTGTGCGATGAATGACGAGGGGGGGGGTATGAAAGGGGGGGCTATGGATAGATAGAGGGTCGGCGATGCAGCTGAATGTATGCAGCAGACTGCGATGAAGCAAGACATTTGATATCATCCCGAAGAGCGCTGCTGGATCCGTGCGCACCTAATGCCTTTAACACACCGAGCCATTCGACTCTTCCTGGAGACCAGCGAGTGAGAATAAGTGTTTGGTGTGAGAGGCTGTCGTGTGTGTGTGTGTATGCGTGCGCGCGTGTGTGTGCCTTTGTGTGAGTGAGCTCCATAGTTCAGCTCCACGTACATATTTGCATGTAGTCCATGACAGTGAAACATGCGATGATTAGGATGCATGTGTAAATACTGCATGGGTGAGAGTGGAGGAAGCGTACGATAAGGCCACAACAGATGGATCAGAACTGTTAGTCAGCGCGTGACTAAGAAACAAGGGCGGTGGGGGATTTCCACTGTTTTTCCATTGAAACTTGAAAAAAAAAAAAAGGAGGCACTCTGAATAAAATGGCTGTAATTTCTAAACAATAAATGCAAAATTTTGGTGGCCAGTGGGTAAAAAGGCATGCATGGCTGGGACGCACGCAAGCAGAATGTTTGCTGTTCTTGTAATTTAAGGTCCTCTTAGATAAATGTTCGATAGGCTCCACTTTATACCAGCTGAAAGAGACTTTCATACTAGACTCCTTATTTTTGTATGTTTGGAACGAATCACAACCGCCATGTTTCAGAAGCTGTGCTGTTAAATTTTGTGGAGCAATTTGGGCACAAGAGAGAAAGATCACAGCTCTGACTGCATAGAAAAGTTTGCCCCCCCCTCCCACCAAGAGAACCCCCGGATTTTGGGTTGAGACAAAAACAGGTCGGTCAACAGCGCCGTCGCCTCTCCACGAGGCTTCTGTTTGCTGAACTGGCCTGCTGCAGCGTGGCCCAGATGAATAATAACAACCCAAATGAAGATTTTTTTTTTTTTTTTTTTGAAGGACAAATGAGCTACAGAAGATGGGCTGTCCCTCCAGTTCCTGCAGCGGGCATTCCCGTTACGGTCAGCGGACCGTGCCTGTCACAATGGGCAGCTTTGTGGCCAGGGACAAGGTGGCAGACATGACGTAAAGTTTACAGCTCGGCTCCCCTGGGGGGGGGGGGCAGCCTTATAAGGAGCTTATACAGTGCATGCAGCCATGTACACACAACAGCCAGGCATGTTGCCGTAGAGCGGTACATGTGCAGCAGATCTTCCCCACATATATCCTGTATATGTTGATGTCAACATATCAACATATTTTCTTCCTCTGGTTCAGGTTTACTGAATATTCTTAGACAAACGTGTGAAACAGCAGCGCCTTCCCGCGGGCACGTGCATGCACCTTGCGCGTAGGAATCAGGGTCGGCCCGCGGAGCCCAAACATCTTGAGAGCCTCTGCGAGCAGCGTGCCTGGGCGCCCCCCTCCTCCCGTCCCCGTGCGCGCTCCCTCTGCGTTTCTTCACATGTGTTTAACATTAAGACTGGCAGGTGTTGTGGGCCTGCCCCCTTCCCTTTATTGTTGCCCTGCAGCCGCGGCCAGCACGGGGAGGCCTGCGAGAAGGTTACGCTAGCTCCGAGTCAAAAGCACTCAGTGGCAACATTGCCTCCCAACCCGCGACTCTAAACCTGCTCGCAACAGCAGCGCTCCTTTTTTTGAATAGGAAATACGCTGAATAACAGGACAGGATTATTGTTTTAAAGTTTGGAGGGGTTCCCTTGATGGGATTTTCTCCTTGTTAAATGAAATTAAAGAAAAAGAAAAACTTCAACAAATATTAACAACGCTGGTTGGAACTTATATAATCCTAAAGACATAAGCCTAACAGACTGAAGTAAAGCTCAGAAGAAAAAAAGTTTTCGTAGATCAGATCAGCTCAATCTAAAATAAGCTACAGAGAGAAAACACCACACAAAAGAAAAAATGAAAAAAGAGAGACGCAAGAAGAAAACCAAAGAATGAATAGATGCGAGTGCTTCACCCATCCCCCTGCTTTCTATCTGCACCACCTGAAACAGTGATCCCGTCTCTGCAGCCCCGGCTAAAGAGGAGTGGGGGTGGGTGGGGTTCCAGCCCGGGCCAGGGAAAGGGTTAATGACACGTGTCTGGACTAATGGCTCCCAGTGGAGCTATCTGCTGATTCAGCCCCAATACTTCAGAAGCATTAAATATGTCTGCCTTGACCGCTCGCTGCCTCCCTCCTCCTCACCCACCCCCCCCCCCGACATGGAAACATGACGGGCTGCCAGTATTTACCTGTGACAAAGAAACCAACACGGGGAGCCGGCTAGAAATGATCCCCACGGACAAACGGAAAAGAAAGAGGAGATAAAGGACGAGTTATAAAAACTCATCCAAACTGGTTACCACAAGCAAAAAGCACCAGATCGGTTTGATTTCAACACTGAGGGATGCCTTATTACTTAATCACTGTGCTCGTGGTACTTATTGGAAGACAACCTAATTCAGAGTTAAAAGTCTTACATAAATCAGAGCAGACGGCCGAGCGCGCACAGCCAGCTGGCTTCAGTTAGCCCGTGTGCAGGACGGGACCTGGCAGCGCAGGTACTGAGCGTAACCCGCCGCACGTCGCACGCGCACGCGGGGTTCGCGCCGGCCGACCGCCGACACCTGATCCTCCCTCGAAGATGAAAGCCATCTCCGATAGTGCTGAGGGAAGAAGGAGAGCATCGGAGAAACTTGGACCAAACTTTAGTTCGGAGGGAGGCGTTGGTGGTGGTGGTGGTGGGGGGGCACTGAATGAGTATTCATCAGCTACTCAGCACATGTTGTAAATGTCAGTCTGCCCCCAGGGGGGATGGGGCTGACCATACGACTGAGGACGATCTGGACGTGCTCTCGTATTTTGATTCATCCACAAAAACCATCTGACTGTAATAGTTCTGATTGGTTACAACTATTGTATTACAGTCTGTTAGAGCCATTACTATTACTCTCTTATGGTAAAAACTACTGAAAACACAGATGCCAGTAGACACGGCAGCCTCTCATTGGTGGTCGGGTCCGTCCATCTATTTAAATAAACCTTTTTCACTCATCGGCCACAAAGCCAACCGCTGATGTAGAATGTGTTTATTAGCAGCAGTAAATACTTATTAATGGTTAAATTCACCATTAAAAGGACACCAGAGTGTCAATGGCAGCTTCTGTGATGCTCAGGACTGCAATAATAGTTGAAGAGCCACAGAAATGAGTTTCAAAATGAAAGACAAGAGTCCCTTTATTTACTTCTTTCACAAGTCTGGCTCAAACTAGATTCCCAACACTGTTTCAAGAAAAGTTTAGATGCTCCCATTTGTTTTTATGTTCGAAGTCCAGCTATATTGAATCGGTTTTATCCGACGCTTGTTCAACATGCGTGTGTGAAACGTGTTATTTTTTGATACGTGATGGCCCGCAACACATTGCCAGCATTTACAAGTCGTAAAGCACTCATTATACACCGAGTGAGCTTACGAGCACTTAAAATGTCTTCTTTGCCTGCTGCATAACACGACACTCGCATTCCCCGAGCCTGCAGTAACACACAATTGCTATAGATATAATATAAGCCAATTTCTAAACATAGGCCTGGAAGAGGAGCTCTGTAAATCACTGAACTGAAAAACCCACTTGGCTGAGCTAATAAGATGCAGAGCCCGTGCCTGAGTGATTGTAGAGTGGCACCAGTTGAGCTTTGGCAGCTTAAAGGGGAAACAGAGAGCGGGAGAAGGATGGATGAGGGGAGGGAGCGGGAGAGAGAGAAAGTAAGGATCTACACATGGTTTCACGCTGGAGCCTCAGCATGGTAACCATAGACATATGCCGGGCCCTCCTGGGACTCATCAGCAGGACACAGCTGTGAGCCGGGCAGCAGAATTCTATTAGCACCTTCTAAGCACACATGCCTTTGCAAACATACATCGCCACAAAGGTAATTTGGATATTTGACTGCTTTAGCCTGCTATAAACGGCATAAACGCGGGGCCCACCGATGACCTGCTGCACTGCCGATGGTTACTCATGACGCGCATGATCACACAGAGTCCGCCGTCCCGCGGCGCGCTCACAGGTTAAAGGGTTTGAGAAGGCAAACACTAATAAGATGGAACGAGTTTTTACGAGATGCCCTTTGGACAAGCGTGCCTGTGAAGTGTTATGTAATAGCTGGTGAAAGCAGCTACTTTAAAGAAGTGAATTAACCTCAAGTACAGCAGCGCTGATAGCATTTAAGAAGGGGAAGCAGTGGCTGCAGCTCAAGTGAAACCGTTTTAAATAATCTTTTTTTGTTGTTGGACCTTGGCCCTGTGACTCCAAAAGCGGCCCCAGTCTTCAATAACAGCCTTTAATGAAGTCTGGGCTGACAATACAGCCTGAAGTGATACCCCGGTTCAACATGTGCTCTCCTTTTTTTTTTTTTTTTTTTTGCCTGTTTGCGCGCGCCACCACAGCCTTTGTCTGGCTCCCCTTCGTCGCTCAGTGTAACTCTTTCTATCTGTTGGCTTTTTATTCCTCCTTCTCCCTTTGACGTGTTTGTCTAGCGAGTGGAGGTGCTGATTTAGTGCCACAGAGAATGATGACTCTGGCAGAGGAGCTGGCAGGGCACTGTCTCGCTGCCGTACACTCGCTCCAGCCATGGGGGGAGGGAAGGACGGAGAGACGGAGGGAAAAAAAGAGAGAGAGAGAGAGAGAGAGAGAGAGAGAGAAGGGGGGGGGGACTACGGGGAAGGAGAAACCGCCGTCTTTTATGGAGACCGGGCCTCGCTAGGCCAAGTTTACGGGATATATTGGACAGTTCCACATTACTCCTGCTGACTTTTCCAGCTCCACTTCATTCTGGTTTTGTAAAAGTCAACACGTGCCGTTTCTTCTTACTCAGTTCACACACCGGCACCGACTCAAACACACAAACTACAAACCCGGGATCAAGCTGTCCCCAAAAATCTTTTCCGTAGCGGTTTGGTGTTCGAAGGGAGCGAGCTTACGACGGAGAGAAGGGAGAGGAAGTGCAGGGAGCAAAAAATAGCATGCAATAGCCCAGATTTGTAAGGAGAAGGAGGGAGAGCACGCACATGTGTGTACTGAGGGGGGGGAGCATATGGGCGAGCAAGAGTGAGAAAGCCTGGGAGAAGGGAGAGAGCAGGAGAGAAGTGGCCCTGCCCAGTTGCCTGGGGAGAAAACTGCTCTGGTGCTGACTCAGGACTCTCTTTGTCTGACAGTGCTCCCCAGCTCTCTCTGTCTCTCCCTCCCTCTCTCTCTTTCTCTCTCTCTCTGACACAATCACAACTGAAGAAGTTTTCTTTTTTAAAAAAAACTTGCCATCTTTTCTCATATGCGCAAACTCCTCATTAAAAATCCTGATTTAACTCACAGCTCCCAAGGACGTCTGCTACCTTCTGCACTGATAAAGCAGATACAGTCCTTGCACTCTAATAAATCTACTCTGGCTTTTTTTTTTTTTTTTGGCCTTTTCATGCGAACGGTGGTTCCCGATCAGGACCAGAACTCTGGGTTGTTTTATTATCTTCTAGCTGCGGTAAGTTCCAGATGTTGGCTGACTAATAACTGGCAGCAAACTGCCAGCACTGACTCAGGTATATCAGCCTGAAACTGGTTGGAGCTGGAAATTCGGGAGAAGGGCACACCATATGGGACGGGAGGGTGGAAAACTATAACGTGTGCCTACAAGTGGAGTGGCAGAATAATTGACACTTAGTGGCTTTTCAAATGGACATGCGAAAGACAGCTGTGGCTCCACAGACGAGGAGCTGCTCTGGTCACAGCCTGCTCCGAGGACGCATTCCACTCGTGCTCAGACGCGAGGCTCTGCGGAGTGGTGGACCGAAGGTGCGCTGACCCCCTGCCCAGAGCCCAGGCAGAAGCCCTGGGATGAAATCTGCGTCACGCGGGCCCCATGTGCAAAAGAAAAGAAAAATAAAATGAATTTGAGTAAATTCAACCTGAGAGTGGAGGAAGGAAGGAAAGAAAGAAAACGCTATGGTGATTCCAGCTGGAAGCTGGCCCATTCCCAGAACACTGGTGCTGAGCACGGCTCATAAAGGCCCTGAGGGGATTCCAGGGCCTCACCCCAAAAAAAGAAAAAGAGGTAAAGGGAGCCTGGGGGTTATTGGCAAACCCAACACACCCTGACACAAAGAGGAGGGAGGCACGAACCAGTGAGGAGAGAGATTTATACTTATCTACTAAATGGAATTCTCCTGACTAAAGATGCTGAATGTGGATATTTCTTCACTTGATATGAGTTCCTGATAACTTCGCGATGTGAAAATAGAACATCAGTGTATTCTGCATATTTGCAGGTTAAGCACTTGTGTTAAGGCTCCTTAAATATCTACTTAAGCAGCATATTTTGCCTTCTAGGCCACAGTTTGGGGTTGGTGGTAACTCGGTCTGTAGGGGACTGGGCTGAGAATTTCCCCATTCAAGCCAAAAAGTTGGAAGGGGTGCAGGTCGCAGGATGCCTTCAGGGTGCTGTCGAGGTACCCTTGAGTAATGTACCAAACCCACAAATCCTCAGATGGGGCCCTGGCGACCCCTCCAGGGGTGTACTCTGCCTTGTGTATATAAAACAAACAACATATAATTATTGATTTTGACCCACACTAATCCTAAATTATAGTTGATATCCAACCATATAAATCAGCACCCACTGCTTTCTCTCTAAACATTTCAAGCAGTAGGAATGACCAAAAGAAAGTGGTTTTGGTAGATTGATTTCATGTGACACGACTTGTATAATTTATTAATGAGTATCGAAAGCTCACAGACACTCTATTGTATGAGGGCTAATAAGGGCAGTTAAAGTACAGGGAACAGTAAAGTGAAATGAGGCCTGTGCTGATATTCAGATCTTGGACGAGGCCAGAATGACACAGCCTGATCCAGATTTGCCACAATCTACTGTGATGTAATGTGCAACAGAGGCATGTAATATTTTACCACATGGCTCACAAGCCTTGTGAGACTTAAAGAAAAAGCTATAATTTATTAATAAGGAATTTTGAATTGAAAGCTGTAATGTCCCTACAAAAAAAAAAGGTCTCAGCTTTGGGGATTTGACTGCTTACCTTGTTGTACATTATATAAAAAAAAAAAACATGAATTCGATCTCAATAAATATATCAAAAGGGTAAAAAAAAAAATATTGCTGGAGAGCCAAGAATTAAAATCCCATCAGCTATTATATTTATATTAGGTTAACATGGGAATACAGAGGCAAGAGCAAAACCCAGCAGAAAAAAAACAAGGCCAGGGCGAGGGGGGGGGGGGGTGAAGTGAGAGGGTGCTGGCCGTGGCACAATAAGCACTACTTGTTAGCCACTGACAGTGTCAGGGATCGTGACAGGGTCCAGACGCTAGACACCAGCTGCAGTGCCTCGTAAAATAGACTGCTGTCTCGCAGGCACATTTACACAGCGATGGCCGCGCTCACACATGCGCACACGCAGGCATGTGGGCACATGCATGCAGCACGGCGGGCACGCAGACAGACACTGACTTATTGTCTCCACCAGATCTTGTAAAAAGGACAGTGGAACTCTTTGTGCATTCTATCCTGGTGAACATCCTGTAAAGAAGAAATGCACCCCGCGCGTGAGACGGTAGCGCGGGCTGGAGAGGCGAGGCCAAACAAGTCAGCGTCTTGCGATAATTCGATAATAAATCCACGTTAATGCCTGATGGAAAAACAAGTCTGACTTTGGGGGCATAGGCGGTCCGTTGGACGTGCGGGGCCGATCCTTCCCGGGACGTTTGGCCTGGATACCGTCCGTCTGTGTGCCTGGGTGTGAGTGTCCCCCCCCGTGGTGATAAGGCCAGGGAGGGGAGGTGGAGAGTTGAAGGAGTTAAACACGCAGGACCAGTCCTGCTGAGCCAGCAGCATGTTAAAGTGCAAGGTTTCCTTGCAGCAGATACAGACTGACCCCCCCCCCAACACCACCCCCTTCCCATTAATTACACCAGTAACTTAAAGACTGTTTGCACTTCTTAACCTTTATGTTGTATTCCACAAACCACATTAAGCATGCAGGTAAAGTTTCCAGGGCTTCTGTGTTTGCATGCAGCCCAACATCGACAATAACTTTACATTTTACTGCTAAGACCCAAAAATTCTGCTTGAAGAAAGTTAAATCCACTACCTCAATGCAGACAGACCCAGGGATTTTCTTTTTCTCAATTCTTTCTGAGCTTCCCTTCCCCCATCCTCTTCTTGAGAAAGCCTCCCACACTATACAGCACGCGCCATCTCTGAGGGGCTTAGGGAGATGAAGACAAGCATACCCTTTCTCCAGTTAGAGCACAGCAGAACCATAATTGTCATCATTATTATCGTGATTGCTCTGTGTCTGAGACGCTCACCACGGCACGATGGCAAAACAATGGAAGAGGCCATCCACATAAAAAAAAAAAAAAAAACAAGACATAATGGGCGAAATAAACTGCTGCTATTTAGCAAATATCATAAAGTTGGACTCCTACTGTGTCACATGAACAATTTCTGGTTTATGTTCTAATAATCTAATTGTGTTTTTGCAAGAAAAAAAAATGCATAAAAACTGACAAGAGTTCATCAGCTAACAGCTATAATCTGGAAATGTTTACGAAAACTCATAAAATTCCTGGCTTAGTCTCAGAAAACCAACTGAGCTGAAGAAGAACAGGACATTTACCAGTCTCCTTTTGGACTCTAACACTTACTAAGTTATATTAATGTAGTCTTTCAAAAAGACAAAACACCCACTCACACATGCACGTACACACACACACAGACTTTGGCTTTAACAGCAGTCATCTGGTTCGGAGAAATTGGATTAGGACACCTAGATATTATTAATATTGCAGTGTCTTTGTGCATGTATATACGCTCCTCTGGGTTTTTTCCCCGACTGCTTTTTTTTTTTTACATCTGTGCAAAAATAATTGTAAAAACTGGGAGCTATGTAGTCACTATGTGACCACAAGACAAAAGACAACAAACGTAGTGCGCAGCAGCAGAACGTCAATGGAGACTTAATTCTGGCTCTGGCTCTTCACCTCTAGAGTCTTATGTCACTACATACATATGTACTCTGAAAGAAAGCTGATTAATGGACTAAAACATATAAACTGGGGTTTTTTTATTATTATGGCATTTCTGGTTTGCATCTAACCACATCAGATCGGATTACTACAATAATCCGATTACTCTCAGTTATCAGATTTTTATGGTCATGTAAATGAGCTGAGTGCTTCAAGCCCCTGGTATTTTCAGTTTAACTGTTTTAAAAGTCGGAAGATTTAAGTTATTTAACCAGTTTATTGATGACTTATAATGTAGTGCAATGATTATATAGATATAAACTAATATTTGTGACTGTAGTTTCATTTCTAGCTGAATAATGGCACACATGCATATTTAATCCATGTAATGACACAATGTAACAAAAATCTGTTCTTAAATATACAAACAAGTGAGATCGTAATACTACACAATGTCCTTAATATCAGCTCATGGTTGCGCTGTTTAGTCAGCTGCATTAGAAAGTGTTGGATTCTTACTATTACAATGTGTTTTCCATCAAATGAAGGGATCCTGGGGGAAGCTCAGATAATCAGGTCCAATCAGAGATGGGGATGCTGATGGATTCAGCATCCATTACAAACTGTTCAGAGCAATCCCCCTTTTCATTAGAACTGTTTGGATTGCGTGTGAATAAAGGTAATGGGAAAGACAAATGTAAGCGCTGGCCTTTGTGCGCCACCAGGATGCTGGGGACCAGGAGGTCCTCCACATTCTCACGTCTCATGTGAAAGCATCCAGTTTATCAGAGCAAATGGACAACTGTGGGTAATGAGCGATGACCGAACACTGATTTTGTTCAATCTCTGATGAAAAGATTTGGGAAAATAGGCTCTG
This sequence comes from Lagocephalus sceleratus, assembly GCA_911728415.1. Lineage (NCBI taxonomy): Eukaryota > Metazoa > Chordata > Actinopteri > Tetraodontiformes > Tetraodontidae > Lagocephalus > Lagocephalus sceleratus. Next base: position 8,369,749 of record CAJVRN010000194.1, read on the forward strand.
AAGTGTTCCAGATGTAGGCGTGGCAGAGTGTAAACACTGAGGACTTTTCATTTATTTGCATGGATTACTGTTCAAATAAGACACCTATCGATACAGATGGATGGATCTTTACGCCTCTAAATGCAATTACAACCTGCAAAAGCCATTGTTATTGAAACTATTGTGTTTTGGCTTCTTCGATGTTTTGTTCCACTTCAAACAAATATGGCTGTGCTCCAGCCATCAGCTCACAAATCAGAAGCTTCTTGTCGGTATCATTATATATTGTGTAGAAACAGAAAAACACCCCAAACTACATTCTGTTAACTAAGTCCCTTAAGAATCTTTGATCATCTCCTTTTTCTAGCTTTCTCCTCTTTTAAACCATTTTCTACAGCTACAATTGCCCATATTCATTATAAAATAAAGTTCTGAAGAAGAAAAAAAAGTGTTTTCTTACTCCAGTCTTGTCACAGAGATGCAGTGTGTTGAAGGAACCCACAGAAAACACCTCACCATCTGGTGCCCAGGCCAAGGAGGTGATTGGGTAGTCGTGGGACGACGAGGAAAAGAGCAGCCGGCCAAAGCTGTCCCATACCTATTTTGGTAGGATGTGGTTTGTTTGGTGAGAAATAAAAAGATGCAACACACCCAGGGGACACGTACAACTCAAAAAAAAAAAAAAAATCTTCCCACCTTATATTTACAGTCTTCTCCACCTGAGAGAATGAGGTCATTTACTGAATTCCAGTCGATCTTCATGACAAATCCATCGTGGGCCTTCCACTGAAGCAGACGGAAAGACAAGAATGTCCATAAAAACTATCACGGAGTCCAAGTGAGACAGGAAATACATGCATGAGCAGGATGTTTAAGTGGCCACAAGAAGCTTTTGATTGGATTTTGACTTTATTTGTGTTTCACTGTCTTCTCACTTCTGTTTGATTTGCACATCTGCAGCAAGGTTCTGAGAGAAAGAAGAACTTTAAATGATCCAGTGAACAGGGACGCGGTTCCTTGGCTCTGGGAGATGTAGGCAACGCACCAAATCATTTAGGAGCAGGGCAGATACGTTTTAAACACGACAATTAGTTCTAGCTTTTGTTGTTATTGGAGGCTGAGTTTGTATGAGGGGGAAGTACAAATTACCTCTTGGCGAGGAAACGCCGTTTAATTCATCTCGCTGACTGGTGAACTGCAAATAGCCACGGCGAAGTAAGTAAAAGCCGGTTTCAGTAAAAATATTTGCAAACATAAAGCTGCTGGGGCGTGCGCGTTTGCTACACCTGATAACAAATTCAATGTTTGTAGAACTTCCTTCTTGGGAATTACAGACGTGGGTGGGTGGGAGCGAGCAGAAGAGGGGTGAGCTGAGCAGCTCACCTTCACTGCAGCGCCAATAGGGCATGAATCACATGATGGAGCGGAATCTGGCTACAGAGCCCGCAAATGGAGAAATGAGATTTAAACTGACCAAAGCACTGCTTTGTATTTATTGCATTATTGTAACATTTGTATTAACAACTAGATTATTATGGTTATTACAATGATTATGGCTTCATATTGAATAAAACACTTGTACACTTTTGTTGTTGACTTTATCAAGGATTAATTTCCTAAAAGACGATGGGAGTCGGAGTGACCTACGCCCCGATCTTTACCATGGGTAAAGTGATTAATGTTTATGGAATCTCTGCCAGAAGAGGGAGACAGAAGATATGGGCTCACCTTCAGGTTCCAGTTTTTAGCTTCAAAAGAAGAACACACGTGAACACACCTGGGTGACTTTTGCACTGGGCTGCAAGGGCTTGATGACGAGCTGGCGTCCTGATGTGTAAATGATTCTGTCGGAGTTTGGACCCCAGGCCACAGAAAACACGGGAGACCCTGGAAGAGGCGCAGAAACACAGCTGATGAGTCAACACCAACAGGCCTATTCACAGGAGCACAGGGGTGTATTTGATTTATGAGTCGATATCGCAAAACAAATGCTCATGATAACAATTCTATCTACTTCAATTGATTCCTTTTTTTTCCTGTATATTTAGCTGTGAAAACTGGCTCTGGGACACAGCCGGGCTAATGCCTCCTCTCTGAGGGTGTCAGATTTCCCCTAACCTAATTCAGCCTATGGAGCAGTGCTTAAATTTGGAGGCAGCTGGGAAAGCTTTCAAGGAAAATATGTATGTATGTGTGTATGTGTTTGTGTGTGTGTGTGTGTAGGATTGGCAGGTACGCGCGTGTGGAGGGCAAAGGGCTTGACGTTTAACCCCTCTCCAGGTGCATGTGGTTTCTCACAAATGCCAAATGGTCACATGATCTAAATCTGACAAAGGCGATGAGGTTGAAAGGTTGAAGCAAGTTCATCCTTCCCTCCCTCCCTCCGATCTTCCCCTCCCTCCGATCCCTCCCTCTACCTACAGCCCGCTCGCTCTTGTGGGTCATATTATGCGAGGAAAATACCGCCGCGCTGCGTGTGCCAGTCTGTTGTGGGACTAATCCAGCCTGCAGTGGTGCGGGTGTTATTAGGCGTATATATCGCATATTTGATACATGCACATGCAGGTGCTCTCCAAATCACTGGAGCCAAATGCCACCCAACAGATCATTCTCCAAACCGCCAGCTTAAAAAAAATGTTTTTACTAACTGGATCTGAATTTCTCCGTGCCAGAATAAGTAACGCACAAGTGATGTCCGCCCTGGATAGAGATAAATCATTAGGGTCATTTTTAACTTGGCAGGTTCTCTGAAAGGCTTTCCTGGCCTTTACAACACAATTTGTAAGGAAAGTGTAGTCCCAGAACTGTTAAATTAATAGATACACACATGGAAGACGAACAAACAGAGACAAATCACATAGTTGCAGTCACACAACCACCGTAAGAAAAAACAAAAACACATTTTTACATTGACCGACTAAATTATCCAAGAAAAAAAAAAGAGGCCAGTTTCAACACAAGAGGAATATTTCAGTTCTGAATAAAAAGTAACTCGCAACCCAGGAATAGACCGCATTCATGTTACGCAATCAGTGTCAGGAAAGTACACAAACAAAAAAGTACTTTTCCTTAGGAGGACCGACAATCCGTATAAGATCACATTTATGAACGAGTTCTTCCATCATCTCATGGAAGATTCTTTTTTTTAAAGTCTGGTGGGCATGGCCGATTAATCAACATCTGGCAACACCATAAAGAAGTGAACCAATCAGGCCAGTTGTCAGAAAGGGCCCAGATGTGATGATGACAGGTTGTTAATAAAGATGGATGACGTGAAAACTCTGCAAAATGAGGCTGAAGCACAAGTGATCGTCATCTGGTAGGCTGCAGTGCAAGAATAAGTCTAAAACAAAATGTCCAAAGGAGAATTTCTGTCATCCTGTGTAATTTTAATGACATCAACATCGATTCGGGTTGAATTAGATTTGCTATCTTATGCTCTGAATGTCAGGTGATGTGTCAAATGTCACAGAAAAAGCATTTGCTGAGTCACATTTTTAATAGTTGTTCAAGTTTTGTACCCAAACCCCTCTGCACATTATTAATACAACTTCTATTGTCTTGCCTCATTCTTGATTCTGAGAACATATAATAATGACATTTTCTTCCACAGTTCACCAGGTATGAATACAAATGACCCTCCAGTCTCACCTTGGCTTGCCAACGTTGAGCGCAACATCCCACTTTTTGACCAGATCTTGATTTGGCCGTCTTCTCCAGCTAATAGTGATCACAGAAGGAGAGAGTGAGGTGAATTAAGATAGGGCTTATTAGCGACCCTGGATGCATAAGTGATGGCTAATAACCCTGAAAATTATTCTGAATTCAGTTTGAGTGAGAGACGAAAGCAGTGGGTAAGGTTAAAGCAGACTGGATAACCCTGGAAACATGATCAACACATGTACAGAACATATTGTTAAGGGTGAAAATGGAGATGGTCTAAGGCAGAAATGAGGCATTCTCTTATGTCTGCAGTGATCTCTTACACCTGCTGTACAGTAATTGACAAATATCAGATCAGCCAGCAGCATTGCCATCTAACAATTTGGCTAAACTTCACTGCAGATGCTTTTTACATAGTAATAGTGGCATGTTGCTGTAAAATGGAGTTGGTAATAAAGAAAGTCTGACCCCTTCATCTTTACCTGTTACAAGCGCAGTCCCATCGAAGTTCCACCGTCCAGCCAAGACCGCTCCTTTATGAGCTTCTACGCTCTTTTCAATGCGCCCTGCCTTGGAAGCCAGGTGAAACTTCCCTGTTAAAATACAAAAAAAAACAGGTTTACCCTATATGTGCCACTAGTTGAAGCCCAGAGACGTATGCTCAGGACAGGTTAAATAAATGCATAGTTAGCTTATTGCTAGTGATCATGCCGTTTTCTCCTCCCACATAAGGAGCTGAGCTAAAATCAATTTTGCATTTACGATAAATTAAGGGTGATCAGGCATGGAGGTAGTTCAAGAAGACTGCAGCCTAACATATACTTTGCGGTGGCCTGTATCAAAAAATCTGAGCGTACTATGTAATTTCTGGTGGTCTACAACAGCAAGCCAGCATGATGCTGCATTCTGAACACACTATATTTAAGCATGCTGAGGAGACAGGGTTATATCGATGCAGCAGGTAAAGAGCATAATAGAAAAGGAAAATCGGCTTATTTTGTGTTACTTGTTTGGGTGTGTCTTAATTTTTCTTTGACTTTCATGTAAAGCTTTACCCTGATTATATTAATATTAGATTACTGGAGTTGCACAAGTTAAAAGGCAACATCTGTGCCAATGTTACATGATGAAAAAGGTAATTATACCAAACAAGGGGTTTATACATATGCATACACAAAAGTCCACATTTAATAAAGAATTGAGTTGATGGACACATAAACAGTAGAAAAATACACAAATACTTTAAACACTGTGAAGACTGTAGTCAAACAACATTACAAAAAATTTGATTTGTAATTCTATATTCTTAAAGTATGAAAGGCCGCACAATTAAATGTCAGGCCTTATAAAATCTGGACTGTTTCACTGCTCCTTTTTTTTGAACTAACAGTCTTTGAATGAATCCAAATTTTAAAATGTGTGACAAGACCATCAAGTGCAAATCAATGTGGTAAAGAAAAAAAAATGCCACAGTCAGTTTTTTGCTCAGCTATATTTAACTCTAACAAGGCAAGAAATGGAGGGTAAAAGTAGGCAATGTCGTGACAGAGATTTCACTACTCTCAGGTCCAGACAAAATTGCTGCTGCAGTTTGTGGGTGTGTTTCTGCAACCCTACACTGCCATTAGTTTGTGACCACACATCGCCTGCCATAACACTGCGTCTATATTCGGTATACATATCTGATATACCCTGAAAACAGACATTAGGAGAGCAGATTCACATCAGGCAGAATGTTAGAGAGTTAAGTATTATAGATAGGCACCATAGGTTTAGAAGATCTGATTTTAAAGGCCCTGGTAAAAACCACAAGAAGGGCGGACAAACATACACATACACACAAACACACGCACACACCATTCTTGTGCAATAGTGTAAATAAGCATACACACCATGACTGATGTGATGTCTTAACACCTTCACATAATGGACAGGTTCACTTTCTCTATTAAACTGTATTTGGAGTTATAGCTGGAACACAAAACCACGCAAGAACTACTACTACAACTCCCATGAGACCATGCCATCCAAACACAGTAGAAAGTACCTGAAATGAGAATTAACTTGACCTTAACATTCGCGCCAAAAACTGCACCACATCTTCTTTCGGTTTCTATCCTTGCAGAAATAATGTGTGGTGTCATATGAAATATTTCCACTTTAATTATTAGTTTCTCCTCATCCATCTCTCATAGGAACCTCACTTTTACAACTTATGGTACACAATGTAATGCAATTTAAACTAAAATAATCATTTATAGTCCGTAGTCCATATCTTAGATGGTGTCAAATTTTAAAATGCACAGGATGTTTGTTGCAAGCTGAGCAAGGGGACGTGTAAATTATTAGAAGGAATGTAAAACCCACTTCCACCCACCCAATGGAACCCAGTATGATCCAGACCATGAGTATCTGACAGTGTTTTGTGTATATTAAGCAAGATGCAGAATTCTCAGGCATATTTTATAGAGTAGATTTACATTTGCGTCTAAATGAACATAACACCACGTATCCATGGTCTTAGAGATAACAACCCTGTTATCAGTGAGAGCATCAAATGAATGCTAAACCTCTGCAACTTTCTTCATGTCATAAAACAAATGAGAAAAAGTTTGACTGTTGGCAAAATAGTTACAAAAGTCATTAACAGATACAGTATTACTGAAATTTTCAGTAAATGTTGATCATGGGCCAAAGAACAGATGATTAAATTTTAGTGATGTTCCGGATTACTATCTGGATCCAGGAATGTTTTGAAAGGTTCTTTATCATTGCAAGACATGGCCATTTTGAGCCTAGGGATATATAATTCTGCAAGAAATGGCCAGATTGCATGGCAAAAAATTCAGAATACGCTGACAATAGTTTCAAGAACATATCCCAGTTTTATCCCGATCTTGGCAAAATTCTGGAGACTGCAAACCAGAATTTTGTCTTATGATCAACAAATCTAATAAAGTAGATAACACGAATGTTGGAGTATTAGTTTGGGTGTAAGTCACGATTTGTGGGAAAATTATGTTTGGACTCTCCGAGTGATTTTCTAGTCAGAGAGAGCTTCATAAAGACAAACATGTTGACCTTGTAGGCTGCCATGATCACATTCTGCATAATAGAAAAACTTACCATCACTGCTGGTCAGGACAAATATCTCAGCCTGATTCTGTTTCTTGCCACTGACTGTTTTGGGGAACCAGTGGAGGTCAAGGGGGTACATGTCTTCTGGTAGCTTGACCACAAGTGTGGTCTCGTTGGTCAGAAGGTTCCACCTGAGGATCTGATGATCCTCACTGCACGAGTACACTTCATCGGCTGTGGTCCAGCCAACACAACTCACTAGATCCTGATGTGATCGGCAGTTAAGGACAGGGATTCATTCACCTCACTTAGTTTACACAAAGGGTGTCATCTGTAGACACGACACAATAAAAAATAAAGGTTTATAACATGTGTACACACATATTCTAGGTCAGGTCAAGCTGCCATGGCTATAAGAGAAATGGTAATGAAAATAGCATTCGGCAATACCAGAAAGTTGTGTCATTTAACATTAACTGGAGCACTGATGTGTTTATGAGTTTAAGAGGCAAAATGGTGAAAAGGATATGTTTGGGTTCCTGCAGCAGCGACGTTTTCAGTCTCATGGTTTCGTGCGCTGCAGGTTCCTAAAAAAAGAAAAGAAAGAGACGAGGAATGAAAGATGATGACGACTCTCCCGCTACGATCGGCATTGATCAGCCCCGCATTATGAAATCAAAACAACCGCGATGTCTAACTTCACAAACTGGGAGCTAGTAGCGGAGGCTCTGCTAGCCATAAACAGTGACGTCAGCGAGCGTCCGCTGTTGCTACGCTACCTCGGCCGGTTGCTATGCCCTCGGCCCTGGACTGGGTCACGGCTGCCCGGCTTTAGCTCGGCTGTCGTGTCAAAGCAAACATTATTGACCCCAGTGGAAGAAGAAACACAAAATAAAACGCCCTCGGCACTGCAGACATCCCGGTTCAAACGCCGCCGTTCACGACTGTCGGCGATTTGAAAATGGACTGTGCCGACCTCGGACGTTATCGCGAGAGTTTGAGGTCTCGCCGCCTTTATATAAAAAAAACAAACTTTTATTTTTCCGAACGCCGCGTTAGTTTAACGCCAATTTTCAGACATTTATTCAAAACGAACCCGTCCAACGGAGCCTCGACTCAACCGGACGACCACCGCCTCCTCCGCTCCGAACTATAACCGACCGTCCGGGCGGCTCTGGTGCGGGCGGCCGGCCGGTCAAAGCCCGTTAACCGGTGCTGCGCGGCCGTTAAACGGCCGTTACCGGCGGCCCGTCTGACGGCGCTCGCCGCCTCCGCCGTCTGCCTCGTCCCGTCGCCATTGGGGCTGGTTTTGGACAGAGGCGGAGTTGGCTCGCTCCCCTCTTTTTTGAATCTGGCGTTTTTTCGCCCGGCCCGGGGATGTTCCGTGGTGCCTTGCGTCAGTTGTAACGACTTTGGTTCGACGGCTCACTTTAGGCGCCATTTACAAGTTCAACTTGTGGACTCCGACAGCTCCTCGGGATGACAAGGGACTAAACACCCCCCTCTCTCCGCCTGGATTGTGTTTTGGATTAACGGACACTTCGCCGAATCGTGATTTTTTTTACTTATTATTTTGGACAGAAAGCGGGATTCTTGAGAGGTCGCGTCCACGTCGAAGGTACATAATAGACGCTTTTGGCCGGGACCCGACTATTTGCTGAAACCCACCGCGTTTGTTCTAAACGGGGGGGCGGGTGGGCGCTTATCACAGCGGGTTTGCCTTCCCTCGACCCCCCCGAGAAGACACCAGTTTAGAGCCAAAGCCCGGTTGGCCCAGCCTGCGCGCTTTGTCGCGTTTAAATTCGAAGATCTTGCGCGCACACGCGCCCGAAACCGACGCGTAACTGGACCGGGAGCCAGTGCGGTTCAGCCCCCACCTGGTCCAGGTCAGAGACCCAGTTTACTGGTTACTCTACTGGTTCTGACCCCCCCTCTCCTGCGTTGTGCTCCAGCCGCTGGTTAGCCTCGCTGGCTAACCCCGCAGGAGCCGCGCAAACGATCTTAAAGTGCGCCGATCGCTCCAGCCAGGGATCAGACTAATCCAAGGGGACGGTGGCCGACTGGAACCGGGCTGACCCACCCCCCCCCCATCGGTCGTGATCACAACACGGTTAGTTTCAGCTCGGGTTACGGCTCAGATGGACGCAGGAGGACAGGAGGCGAGCTGGGCTGCTCCTGTCCACCCCCCCGGACATCCAAGAAGGGAACAAAGTTCACTTTGGCCAACAGTGTCACTGGGAGACCATGTTCTCTTTGGTGCGGGGGGGTCCATCTCTCCGGCTCTGGTGTTTCTCCATCCTGATCTGAGCAGAGTTCAGCTGCGCACCAGTGCGCGTAAAGTCAACTTTACTTTCCGCCGATGGCTGCGGGGGGGGGGGTTAGTTTTCGTTTCTTTCCTCCAAACATGGCAAAGGGTCACCGGCGGTGTAGTTTGCGACTGCCCCCCCCAAAAAAAAAAATCAAAGAATCAAAGGCGAAAGTGTGCGGATGTAGATCGGTGGCTGGAGCCTTCTGTCATAGGAACTTATGTAGGATTGATGAGGGGAGCGCACAAGACCCCCCCCCCTCGACACACACACCGATCAGCTCCTGATGAGCTTTACAGAAAGAGAATATTCTTTTGTGATTGAGGTCGCTTTGCTCCATCTGATCGCCGCCGTGCGTAAATCTACCAGATGGGCGGCGATCGTAGCCTGACAACACTCAGCTGTGAGCCCCCCCCCTCCCCAATAGATTAACCACTTTTTTTTTCCTTTTTTGGTGGTGATGGGGGGGGGGTTGCAACTTCAGATTTTCGAAACCATGCCATCGAAGACGACCAAAGCCTCGACCGCCTCCGCCAAGCCGAGGGGGAAAGGGTCGCAGCCCCGGGATGACTCCGAGGACGAGCTGGATGTACCCCCCCTCAAGGAACCGACTCCGACGGCCCGGGAGGAGGCACCACCGACCACTGGCGAGTAACAAAGGCTTGTTTTGGTGTCTGTGAATCTAAATAAGTTGTGCGCTCCTTTTAATGGAGGCGGCCGGTGGAGCCAGCGGAGGATCTGGGTTTCTGACCCGAACCCTCGACGCTTTTGTGTTTTTACGCGCCGGTCACGAATAAAACGTCTTTTTGTAAGAATAAAAAGACGTTTTTGACACCGTCGAGCGCACTTCTCCGGAGCTTCTCGGCAAACGAGGTAATTTTCTCGAACCACCGACGCGATTTGTGGAGTATATCCCCACCACACATACCCCCCACTCCAAAAAAAATATTTCTTCGCTTTATTCTTTATTTATCCGCGTGTTGGTTTCAAGCCCGGAGCTTGTGGACGCGCACGGAGGAGCGCAGAGTGACGCTGGCCCGGAGGAGACGGCGGGGTTCTTCCTGGAGAACCTTGCTGCAGAAATAATCCCAATCATGTCCAAAAAATCGAGCTTTTACTTTGTTGTGAGCACAATAGATTTTTTTTTCCTTGTTGGAGGAGGGGGGGGGGCACTGCTGATGCTTCGTGCGGCAACACTCGCTGCGTCTCCACCGCTGGTGCCGCCGTCAAAACGCTCTTTTCTTTGTGTTTTGGGGGGTTTTCGGGTGAAGTTTGCGGTGGAAATGTCCGCCCGGGTGATCTCTCCTCGACGTCGTGGATGTGGCGCATCTCTCCACTAATGTGGCGCGTTCAGAAGCGGCCATACACCCCCCCCCAAACACCCCCACCTCCCCGCTTTTCAATTGACTCCCCATGTCAGAACAAAGAAAAAGAACGCCTGTCAACTTTGGCGTTTTGACTCTCTGTCCGGGTTTTTGTTTGTTTGTTTGTTTTGGGGAGAGAGGGGGGGCGGTTGTTTTGTTTGTTTTCCTCCTCTCCAGCTCCTCCACCCCTCCCCCAACGCACCACCGATAGCCCCCCCCCCTCTTTAACCTGAAGCGACTCGCACGGGAGGAATATTAAAAAAAAGAAAAGCAGAAAGAGAGAAAGAAAGTTGTGCGTCTTTCTGTGCCGCAGATCTGTCTCAGGGGGGGGCCGCCGAGGTCGATGGTCGAAGTTTGGAGGAGATTCTGGGCAGCATCCCTGCACCCCCGCCCCCAGCGATGACCAACGAGCCAGGCGCTCCCCGCTTGATGATCACACATTTAGTCAATCGCAACTTTAAGTCTTATGCGGGAGAGCAGATTCTGGGGCCTTTTCACAAGGTAGGACCAAACATGGTTACACAGCCGGGCTGGCACACACGTCAGGTTGTTGTGTTCTGCTCACACTGCCTGCCTTTTGTTTTTATTCCTGCTTTTGGAACGTTTCTGTGTGAATATGCTGCCCGGTGCTGTGGTGGTGCAAAGTATTAAAACAAAAAAAAAAGTTAATTAAGTGGGGGGGTTCCTCATCAGGCTTTTAATTTTTTTTTAATTTTTTTTTTGTGCCACTGATCTAGTGGTGTGTTTTAACCTTATCTGGATCCACAAGCACCTTTTTAATAAATACACTTTGTGTCTATGTGGAATACAGTTGCTTTCATGTTGTGTATATTTTTTGTAATTTATATTTCTATTTTTTTCCTCTTTCCCAGCGCTTTTCTTGCATCATTGGTCCGAATGGAAGCGGAAAGTCCAATGTCATAGATTCAATGCTCTTTGTGTTTGGATACAGAGCTCAAAAGATAAGATCGAAAAAGCTCTCGGTTCTGATTCACAGCTCCGATAAGCACAAAGATGTAGAAAGCTGTACTGTGGAGGTGCATTTTCAAAAGATTATCGATAAGGTATATATATATATCTTTATTTTGTCACTCACACCAGTTCACTCCACACACACCACATCTGTACCAAAGTGATCGATGGGAAGAGAGGGATTTTTAAGAAGAAATTCCACTTTAAAAAAATTACAGATATTTCTGCCTGGTAGTTTTTGTGCTGATATTGGTGTTATCTGATGGATGAGATGGCTGAATATCGCAGTCACAGAATTCAAGGGAAAATTAGTCAGAAAGATTAACAACACCCACTTACATTTGTTGCTGCTGACTCGTGTGCTCAAATTTGAATCCTCAATTTAAAAGCATTTTTGAAATGAGGCATTTAGTGACTGACTTATGACTATTATTTGATCCTGGCATAATCAGTAAGAGGAAGAATAAGTCTGAGACAGCCTTTACACACAGAACACATATAGCTATTTATTTTTAGAATTATTTTTTTGTTATTTCCTCCCTTAAAGGAGATACTAGTTTCCACATTGTACATGCAGGCCTTTTTTTTTTTTTTTTTTTTTTTTTTTATATAAATAACAATTAAAATCAAGGTAGTAAAAGTTTGGCAGAAGGCTTTTAAATATACCAGATTTTTGTTTAGCAATTTTTAAAATTTAGAAAAATAATTTCAGGGGGGTGGTGTACTCAGCATGGAATTAAACAGGAATTATTTTCCTAACTAGATAATTTCTGTGTTAACCTCGCCGCATCATTTTTCTAACCTCATTTTATCTAGCATGTTTTCATTAGTATACATCACTTTAAAAAATAAGTGTAAATATTGAGACTGTTTATTCAGTGTGGGTAAAGGCTTGTGCAGTGTGCTTTAGAGCAACAGGTCTGTCCTTTTAAACAACAGAGGAGACTTTTCTTTCTCAAATTTAGCGTGTGCTCTGCTTATCTGGTTTTATCCAAATGATAATCTGAACATGTGAAATATTTTGGGTTTCTCCTGAACTGTTCTGCTCTAAGCTCCTGTGTGTTTTCTGCCCCTCCCCCCTCTGAGCCAGGAAGGAGATGACTACGAAGTCATCCCCAACAGCAAATTCTGTGTTTCCAGGACTGCCAACAAAGACAATTCCTCGGCCTACTATATCAATGGCAAGAAAGCCACATTCAAAGAGGTCGGGGCCGTGCTCCGAAGCCACGGCATCGATCTGGACCACAACAGATTTCTGATCTTGCAGGTAATGGTGAATTCTCCCTCTCTTCTTCCTACTCAGCTGCAGTTTGTGTGGGTGTGTGTTTGTGTTCCACAAAGTACAATAGAGTCTGATGTCTAACTTGGGCTGAGTGCAGTCTGTCTGCGAGGTTAACCTGTTTCACTGGCAGTGTTAAGTGGAGGATGTCCCTTAGACTGCTATAGCAGCGCATCATGGTTTGTAACACTGTAGGAAAAGGTGCAAACCATCGTGTGCTGCTTTAGAATTTTAAGGAAAAAATGCGACCCCCCGTGTGAGGTCCAGGCCGCAGCTGCCGTGTTAGATTCTGTAGCGGGGAAACTGTTTGATAGGGTTTGACCTGGTGATGGTGAGTGTTTGGACCTCCCTCCCTCTCCGCCTCTCATGTACCCGCCACGCTTTAGCAGCACGTAAATATTGGTGTGTAATGTCAGACCTCAACCCCAATATTAGCAGTGCTGCTTCACTGTGGCTGGAACCAACACCTTCATTGTCATGGCTTCTGTTTTCCCTTTTTCTTCTGGGTTCCTGAGCATTTATTTATTTATTTATCTATTTTTAAAATCTTCATTTTAATTTAGCTTGTGTTATTTATATATTTGTTCAGACTCGTGTCCTATTTGAGTTGACTGTTTTTTGGAGTTACACCCCTCCCTCATCCGAGTGTATGACATGTGTGTCTTGTACATTATTAATGATCCAGGCTTTGCAATGATAACTCATCTAAGGGCAGCTGCACAAAATGGCTGATGTGTTTCATAATTTTTTTACAGTATCTGCTAGCTTCAAGTGAAAACTGGTTTCCACCTCACACTGTGGTTTGTGGTTAGATGGTTGATTACATGGGTCCTGCTGCACTTTTGTATGTGTGCATGCCCTTTCTCACTCTGGCTGGAGACCTGCATTTCAGCTATCTGCTCAGGACATGGCTGCATGACTCAGGAAGAGACTGTTCTAGACCTACGAGAGGGCTTATGGGTCCGAATAAAACAGCCTGTTTAGTGCATTATTCAACACAGTAGAGAATTACATGGCTCCGCTCCCACCCAGGAACTCATGTCTGATATCCAGCAGCTTTTTTTTTTTTTTTTTTTTTTTTTTTTCTCTGAATAAGAATTAAATCATTATGCAACAATAGTTTCTTTTCTAACATGAATGAAAGTAGATACATGTGAGGACAAATTTAGTAACAGTGAATCTGTTTTTATTTTATTTTTCCAAGTTTTTGTAATGTTAGATATTTTGTTGGCCCAAAAAAAAAGTGCACCACACCTGAGGACATTATCTAGAGGCCTTAGTCAGATTGAAATCTAGTTGTGACTCGAAGAATGCGCAGTTATGCTTCCATAATGTTTTCTCATACATATCAGTGCATCAGCCTCCATCAATAATATTTGTAGAGATTATCAGCCACATACCTCACACTAATGTGATCGTGCATTATGATGGGCTGTTGTGTTTTTGACTGATTCCATGTCTGTTTGTGTTATTGTGGACTATATTTAGGGCGAGGTGGAGCAGATTGCTATGATGAAACCTAAAGGTCAGACAGAACACGATGAGGGTATGCTGGAGTACCTTGAGGACATTATAGGCTCTTGTCGCCTTAAGGAGCCCATCCAGACTCTGTCCCGCCGCATCGAGCTGCTGAATGAACAGAGAGGAGAGAAGGTGATATCTTTTTATACACAATCTTTAACACGTGTCCGCATTTTTAAATGTTATTTTTAAACCGGATTTCTTATCTATGCGCGCCACATTGTAGCCTCTTGTTGCACGTGTTTACCATGAAAGCGCTCAATTTAGGTTTCACTCATTTATGAAAGTCAAAAGCTTTTACTGAAGACGTGTCATCTGATATTAAGTTTTGCAATTTTTCTGGTTTCCAGCTAAACCGAGTGAAGCTGGTGGAAAAGGAGAAGAATGCTTTAGAGGGAGAAAAGAACAAAGCGGTGGATTTCCTCACTCTGGAGAACGACATCTTCAGACACAAGAGTCGGCTGTGCCAGTATCACGTGTGAGTGCACCAGCACCTCTTTAGGACGTGAAGCGGCCCTATTCCTTTACGTTTGTGTCCACTCAACAGAGGAGGCTCGGCGCCTCTCATGTGCTGTTCACGCCGGTTCGTGACAGAATGATGAGGTTTTCTCAATCTTTTCCCTCAGTCACGATCTGCAGAAACGCGTGGTGGACAAAGAGGAAGAGAAGGAGAAGATCGTGGAGGATACTAAGGAACTGACGGAGAAGAATGCAAAGATCTCACAGGAAATGGAGAAAATGAACCAGGAGCTGAAAAACGTTGAGAAGTAAGGCGTTTTGTCTCTTCCCTTCTATTGATCAGTTTAATGTGCTTTGGAAGTCAAACTTGTATTTGAATGCAGTAATTTTGTGGTTGCCTGAAGAGTCAAAATAGTAGCTTAATTGTAGTTTAGGTTTGGAAAAGTGCTCTATAAAAGCAGCTGTGTTAATGTGTTTAAAAATTAAAAAAAGTTACAAAATGGACAGAAAATTACAGAATGACAAAACCGCATTAAGTATTTTTGTCATATTTTTTTTTTACATTTGTTTTAGGTTTAAGAATATGCAAATGTTTCACATGTAAGTGTGGAACTGTGCTTTTGCTCTCATAATTCAGGAGCCGTGAAAAGGCCAAACACAAGATGTCTTTATGAGGTCCATGGAGGATGCAGGGGCTTTATTAGAATTATTTTTCAGGACTTAATACAGGAACAAATTTGGGCTTGTTTTGATTTTGCCACGGTGTTGCAGAATGCCCTCTTTGTGCCCTCACAACTGCATCATCTCAGGCTAATTTAGGCAACACAGAAAGACAAATAAAAAATTATATTTTAAGCTTTGGCATGCTCTCCTCAGCATATGGCCATTTTTAAAAACATCCTAATGTTGACGATGTGTCAAAGCCACACAAATGTACTTCACTTTTTCTTTTCTTTTTTTTTTTTTTTTTTTTAAATTTAATCTCATCTTGTTTAAAAGCCGTTTTTTTTCTGCACATTTCAAGCACCAGGTTAAAATTACACCCATCACAATTAATCAGTTTTGCTGGAGGATTGCTTTAAAACCATTTTGCAAGGTGATGGTACTTTGCACACAATGCATCTTGTGTTACTTGTGCTTGACATATTGAGGGTTTTCTTTTTTTTTTTTTTTTTTTTAGTTAACTGCATTTAGCTTAATGAAATTGAACACGGTCATTTATCACAGTTGAGGTTTTTGGCAACTATCTACCTGTCTGTTGTTATACATTCTTCAAGGATCTTTGATGTCACAAAAATGATAAAGTGAAATCTTTTTTTTTAAATACAAACCCTTCTTTTTTTACATATATATATTGGTCAGTGTACTTTGCTCCCTCTGCTTTTTGTCATACTGTTGAATTAGAAGGCAGTTGTCTGTGTGATATATGGTCACCCAGCACAGCCTGGTCCTAACGTGACCTGACAGTCGGTCTCCTCAGCGGTGTGATGTGCAGAAGTGATTAGTCAAACGTTTGTCTTCCACTACAGCTATTTTACTTTGGCATTCTATATTCTATGATGTCACCATGAAGCTTAGTCAGCGTTCCCAGTCATTTGTTCTGCAAGACAAGAAATACTTTCCCGTAGACTTGATTGAGTCAGCGTTCCACATGTTCTACATCAGACTGTTTCAAAATTTCAGGTGCATTGAGATCTACACATTTATTTCTGTTTCTGTTGAGGCGGGATACACTGGTGTCCACAAGACCTTTCTGGAGTCCCACAGTTTCCTTCTGTTTCTAGTTTTTATTGTTTATTTCTTAATTTGAATAGATTTTATTTATATAAATTTGATTTAAAAATGTCTTTTATCCAGAAAACAAAACAAGCTGAACAAGTACATCGAGACCCAGAAGGAGAAGTTCACCCAGCTGGATCTGCAGGATGTTGAAGTGCGGGAAAAGATTAAACACTGCAAGAGCAAGAACAAAAAAGTGCAGAAGCAGCTGGAAAAGGACAAAGAAAAGGTGTGCAGGCCTTTCAGCCGTCACTCACACTCGCATGATTGAGTTGCACAGATGTTGATCATGATTTCACAGCAATTCCTTTATGAGCTGTCATTGAATTGCAGAATCACACATTGTACATTATTAGTACAGTTACAGTGGATGAAAACCGAGGTTCATGTTTAGTGAAGGTTTCAGTATAACTAATGATAACTTTCCTTTATTTCACCATGAGCGGAATTCCACGGTGTCATTCGTTGTCTTACATACTAGAACATGGTCTCTAATGCTAATGTTAAGACTTGTCAGTGTGGGTATTTTCCATCGTTCCCTTCTTAAAACCATGTCAGCTCTGCCTTTAGTGGGGTCTGGAAAGGGGCAGGCCTCTGGGGACCAGTTCTGTTCTGTGGCTGTCAAGACCCATCAGCCACTTTCAGATTCCTCAGTTAGGCCAACAGACTTGATCGTAAACAACTGACCCTTTCCAGCCTTCATAAAAGCTAATTATCTTACTTATTATTTATTAATGATTCATTCACTAATGCCTGTTGAGGTCTCCTACATGTTGCTCCTCACAAATTGTTGGTAGAGGTTTCGGTGCTCACTTCTGGATGTTTTTCTGTCAGCTGGAGGAGGTGCGAGGTGTTCCAGCCAGCAGCGAGAAGGCCATCGCCGAGGCGACGGCTCGCAAGGAGGAGATGGAGAAGCAGAAGGTCAAAGAAGAGGAAAAGCTGAAGGAGGTGATGGAGAGCCTCAAAGAAGAGACCAGCGGATTACAGCAGGACAAAGAGGTGTGTCATCCTACAGACTCTCCTGTCTGTGTCAGCCACACACACACACACAACCCACACCTCGGATCTCCTCTTCCCTTTTCTCCAGACCCAAGAGAAAGAGTTGATGGAGCTGAGCAAGGCCGTCAACGAGACGCGGTCTCGTATGGACCTGGCTCAGTCAGAGCTGGACATCTACCTCAGCCGCCACAACACGGCCCTGACGCAGCTCAACTCCGCCAAGCAGACGCTCGACACCACGTCCAAAACGCTGCACGAACGCCGCGCTGCCATCAAGGACCTGGAAGTCAAAATCCCCCAGAAAGAGGAGGAGCTCAAGAAGGTTAAAAAAAAAAAAAAAAGAACAGCGATGGGCCGGCAGGCTGGAAGGAATCGCTTCTGCGCTGTCGTGTCATGTTGAAACGTTTCTCTGACAGGACGAGGATCAGCTCGGACAACTGACGAAGTTGGATAACGAGACTCA
The DNA here is from genome assembly GCA_911728415.1 of Lagocephalus sceleratus. Taxonomy (NCBI): domain Eukaryota; kingdom Metazoa; phylum Chordata; class Actinopteri; order Tetraodontiformes; family Tetraodontidae; genus Lagocephalus; species Lagocephalus sceleratus. The sequence goes on from CAJVRN010000194.1 coordinate 8,387,611, forward strand.
GGAAGTTGTGAGGGAAATGAGGCAAAAAGTGGACGAAGCCAAGAGCTCTCTGTCTTCCAACCGCAGTCGAGGGAAGGTCCTGGATGCCCTGATGCAACAGAAGAAGACGGGAAGGATCCCTGGCATCCTGGGAAGATTGGTAAAGAACGGTTTTATGAACAGAGAAACACAGCCCTGTTTTTAGTGGTTGCTAGGTTTTTAGTCCATTAAGGGTAGCAGTCCGTATTAAAGGTGGGGAACTAATTGTATTTGTAGGGAGACCTCGGAGCCATAGATGAGAAGTACGACGTAGCCATTTCGTCGAGTTGTGGCGCTCTGGACAACATCGTGGTGGACACCATCGACACGGCTCAGAAATGCGTCACCTTCCTCAAAGAACAGAACATCGGAGTGGCCACCTTCATTGGACTGGACAAGGTAAACGTGCTCTTTCACTGGTATTTCTGTGCAAACAACACCTCTCTCGAGACACAGTACGAAGTGTGCCTTAGTCTTTTTTTCCCTGTTATTCTCCTGAGCGTGTTTGCACACTGAGTTAACCGAGGGTGAAGAGGCTCTGGTTATCAGGCTAACCTCACACACAGGCCAGGCATATTTCCACACTGATTTACTGTCTGAGTCTGGACTGGAGACGGTCACAGTGGACCTCAGCTCTCAGTGGGTCGGGATGAAATCATTAGTTGTCATTTGTTGAAGGAAATCTGCACCACAGCCTAATTAAAGCTATCAAAATAATCCTTCTGCTCGGCTCGTTTCAAGCCTTAAGGCTGCTGTGCTATCACAATGTCTGTAGGTGGCACTGTTCCTGTTGAGGGTAAAAATATAAGACTCACGAAGATCACGAAGCTTCGTTTACCATTACTGCTGCTTCACCTGAGAAGTCGAGCTGGTTGTTGGACATATGCTTTTCTTTTCCACCTGCGATCCGTCTCCAGCTTCTGTATGTGGGTTAGAGATGCAGGTTCTTCATCGTGCTGCTCTAACTTCTCACAGCATCTAAAGAGCTCCATAATTGTCTATTCAATCTTATTGTTTACCAAGAGAAAAATGTAAAATACAAGATTTAAAAAAAAAAAAGCAGCTAAATATATTGGTGTTTCCTTCCTCGTGCGCTCAGATGAAGGTGTGGGAGAAGAACATGGCCCCCATCCGCACCCCAGAGGACAGCCCTCGCCTCTTTGACATGGTGCGCTTCAAAGATGAGAGCGTGCGGCCAGCGTTCTACTTTGCTCTGAGGGACACGCTGGTGGCCCAGGACATGGAGCAGGCTACGAGGATAGCCTTCCAGAGGGACAGGCGCTGGAGAGTGGTCACGCTCAAGGGGCAGATCATTGAGATGGCTGGTAAGCTGAATTTGACTTATCTTTACCTAACTGGAACCCCCCCCCCCAATTAGTTACTCTTCTAAACTATGTTCATCCTCCTGAAACACAGGAACCATGACAGGAGGTGGAAGAGTGTTGAAGGGCAGGATGGGCTCCTCCATTACTCCTGAGATCTCCCAGGCGGAGGTGAGAGCAGAGCGCCGTTTCCTCAGACTAAAATGGACCATCAATCGTTTCATAGCTCCCCATTTTAACAAATGCAGTTTTACTATAAGACTCTGAGTAACAAAAGCCTTACTGTTTCCTCCAGCTTGACGGCATGGAGAAAAAGCTGAATGAGAAAGTGTCAAAGCTGCAGGGCTGCCAGGAGAAGAGGCTGCAGCTGGAGGAGAGCGTCCAGCGTCTGCAGCCGCACATCCGCGACATGAGGAACACCCTGGAAAAATACACCAAGAGCATGACCGTACGGCGAGCGCCTCCTTTCATCTCGACCGGTTTTGTGATGTAAAGAACATAGCGTCTGTTATTCGGCGCCAGCGACAAAAACACGAGCCTTTTCTTCCAGAGTCTCGCTGACCAGGAGACTCGCTTGAAACTTCAAATCAAAGAGCTCGAGGCCAACGTGTTGGCCACAGCCCCAGACAAGAGCAAACAGAAACAGATGGAAAAAGGCCTGGAGGCTTTTAAAAAAGGTAGGGTCCTCCGATCAGCGAGGAGAGCGGCTGTCAGAGAGAAAACATAGTTGTGCATCTGTTCCTGACAGACGAGGGCAGCCCCTAACGACTTCTGACCTGGACGTGGTCATAATCAAACTTTAGAGACCTGTAAAGAAAAGAAAATGTCGTACAAGCAGGAAATGGGACGTGTTGCCGTGTGTCTCGATGATATTCCTCGTCATAAAAGGACGGTCGGCTTTTCTTCCAGACTACGAGGCTGCGTCCAGCAAAGCGGGGAAGGTGGAAAACGAGGTGAAAAGGCTCCACAACCTGATTGTGGACATCAACAGTCACAAGCTGAAGGCTCAGCAGGACAAGCTGGACAAAGTCAACAAGGCCCTGGACGAATGCTCCTCCATCATAACCAAGGCCCAGGTGGCCATAAAGACGGCTGACCGGTGAGGACCCGACTCACTCCCCACCCGCGACGTAGGCGTCTCAGACAAAGTGCGACTTGAAATGTCACGTGTGTCTTCAGCAACCTGAAGAAGTGTGAGGAGAGCGTGAGCCGCGGTCAGGCCGAGCTGGAGGAGAACCAGAAGTCCATGGCGGAGCTCACAGAACAGCTGAAGAAGCTGGAAGATGAAGCAGGAGAGGTCATGCGGGCCTGCCAAGAGTCTGAGGTTGCCCCCCCCCGTTCCTGCACTTCTCCTCCTTTTGATTCGTTTTACAGTTTTCCTCTAATGCGTGTTTGCGCAGGCCTCCCTTCCTGAGGTGCAGCAGCAGTACCAAGGGGTGCTGAAGGAGATAAAGGCTCTGCAGCAGCAGGAGCACGCGCTGCAGGAGGAGTCCCTCAGCGTCCGCCTGCGCGTCGAGCAGATCGAGGCCACCATCGCCGAACACAGAAACAAGATCAAGCACTGGCAGAAGGAGGTGTGGCCAAACGAACACCCCGCCGCCGATCTAGTTCTGACCTTCCGCCTGGTTTGAAACGTGCGCCACACAGACGTTTGTTCTTGTTTCTGCTCTAAAGGCCAGTAAGCTCTCCCTCCACGCCATCGAGGACAAGCCGGCGGAGGAACTCCCCGTCCTGACTCCCGCGGAGCTGGAGGACATCAGAGACGCCAACGTCATCATCAACAAGATGATCACGTTAGAGACCCAGAGTTCTCAGATGAAGCCCAACCTGGGCGCCATCGCCGAGTACAGGAAGAAGGTGGGTGAATTCAAAGGAGGCCCGGGCCTCCAAAGGGCTTGAGGGCTGAACCTGCGGCGTGACGCGCGTGTCCAGGAGGAGCTGTACCTGCAGAGGGTGGCCCAGCTGGACGAGATCACCACGGAGAGGGACAAGTTTAAACGCGCCTACGAGGACCTGCGCAAGCAGCGCCTCAACGAGTTCATGACCGGGTTCAACATGATCACCAACAAGCTGAAGGAGAACTACCAGATGCTCACCCTGGGGGGCGACGCGGAGCTGGAGCTCGTGGACAGCCTGGACCCCTTCTCTGAGGGCATCATGTTCAGGTTGGTGACCGCCCAGTTCAGACTCGTTCGCTCAGTCTCTCGTTCGTCTAAGCTCAGAACCTCCGTTCTTTCTTAGTGTCCGTCCTCCGAAGAAGAGCTGGAAAAAGATCTTCAACCTGTCAGGAGGAGAGAAGACCCTCAGCTCCTTGGCTTTGGTGTTTGCTCTGCACCACTACAAGCCCACGCCGCTCTACTTCATGGACGAGATCGACGCTGCTCTGGACTTCAAGAACGTCTCCATCGTGGCCTGTTACATCTACGTGAGTACGACGAGGCTTAAGTAGAGGGTGAGGGAACCCCAAGACCGAGCCTTAAAGCCTGTGGGTGGGTTTCTCCCTCTGCAGGAGCAAACCAAGAACGCCCAGTTCATCATCATCTCGCTGAGGAACAACATGTTTGAGATCGCTGATCGGCTCATCGGCATCTACAAGACTCACAACACCACCAAGAGTGTCGGAATCAACCCCAAGACCATCGTGTTCAAGGAGCACGACGCCATCACTGCCTGAGACGAGAGCATCAGCGCTCAACCTTTCCTGTCCTTCACTGTTGACACGTCTTTTCTCAGTGTAAATATTTGATGTCATTCTTAAAACGCTGCTACCGATCTTATTTTTTTTTTAATTTTCAAATCAATAAATATTTTTGGTAAAGCTCATCTTTGTCTCATCTTTTTAGTGTTTTAGCAGCAAAAAGCAAAACAGAAGTGTTCCGGTAAATTATATTTATACCGAGTTTGTCAAACTCTCAGATGGCCTTAAGAAAGTTTGGAATAAAGTGACATCACTGCTCTTTAGTGATCATTTCATAATTTGACCCAACTATTTAGTACATTAAAAAGGGAAGTATCATTTGTTGCCCTTTGTGCCCTCCTGGTGGCCACAGGGCCAAGTTAGGCTTTTATTTTGAAACTAGTGTGGGCGGAGACTGGTCAGGCACGCCCACATCTCAAACAACTGGTAGTTGACGTTGAGAGGATCATAATTGTGATTGTCCTCTTGTTCTCCGTTTTCTTCTCCCCCTGGACCAATTACTGAGGCATTAAAGAAATTAGTCCTCACACACGAACGTCATTAAAAGATTACAAATACTCACTCAAGAAAAGATTGTTTCTGAAATGAAACAATTTGTGTTCCTAGTTTGTTCTTGGGACCAGTTAGTTAACGCAGGAGTTGCACCCAATATTTTATATTCACAATTTTTTATGTCATTATGGTCTAATTTTATCTGCTTTTATATCTGCTAAATCACTCCTTACATATCATTAAATGCAGTTCAGGTTAATTAAGAGTACACAACTAACTAAACTGGAGTGACGGCTGTAGTGCTGCCTTATGGAAAACAAAGTTTGATTTGAAGATGTTTAAAGAATTCTGATTCACGTTATTCACATTCAAACAAGCTCCAACAGGAAAGATCAATCCTACAAAAAAAAATCTAAGCATAAGGAGAAATGTATTTATTTAAAAAACACAATGACTTTTGAAAATTGCAACCATTCGTTAAAAGTGCTCTACTGTTTACAGACATGTACCAAAACAACACATTTTCTCGCTTTAGCTCTAAAGTGAAATTAGATACCAGTTTTCTCCGCAGTGATATAGGAACACTGCAGTCGTGCTCCTGGAGGGGTGAATGTTCAACATAAAACACTGTCAGACCGCTTGACCAGGGTGGAGCTAATATTTGGTGTGCTGGTTAGAGGAGCAGCCAGAGAGAAACGTGACCTGTGGAGTCAGAGCAACGTGAGCAGACCTCCGTAAGGAGATCCACCCGAAATCTGACCACACACCGGAGCTCCCACTGCAGGTTCAGACTTGAATATTTCTACTCCCCGCCTCCTCACCACATGATTGAGGGCCAGTAATGTAGACAGTGACGTAAGGCAATAATGGTTGGGGGTTTACACCTTTGGGGTCTGTGATTTTATTTTAGAAGTCGGCCTTTCACCTGCAAATCCTTCAACTGAGGTCGCCTGCGTCAACTGTCCTGAACCAAGTCCAACAAATACCATAAGGAGTTCAACTAATTAACAAAAGTGCTACTAATTCATTGTACTTGTAGTGCAGTAAAATACGGGTCATCGTGTCAGGAAATCAAAGAAAGTGTTGGATGCTTTTCAGGCTCACGGCGGACAGATAAGAGCTCCACGTTTCTACCGCTGCCGCCATCGCTGCGTATGTGGCCTGAGCCCCGTCACAGAAACATGTGCTCGCCTCGCTGCTCAGGCTGCTCACGAACTGACCCAACGGAGAGAACAGAGAGAAATCGAGTGGAAACCTCTCGCCCGCGTTGGCCCAGAGCAGCCCCAGCAGCCCCAGCAGCAGCAGCAGCCCCCCCACTACACCCACTAAAGGGACAGTCCCCAGCTTCCTTTGCTGGTCCTGGTTAGCGGTCTCGTCCCCACCTGTTTCGGTTACCGCGGCGGCGGGGGCGCCGCATCTGGTGCAGCAGCAGATGTTCGGGACCGGAGCTTCCTCCAGAGCGGCGACGCTGACCGAGGCCCAGTGCTGCTGCAGGAAGTCGGCCGCTCGCGGCGTCAGGGTCAGGTTCACCACCGAGGGCAGGGGGGAGGCGGTGAACTCCTCCACCCTCTGTCTGAACAGGTGCACCTGCTCCAGGAACACCAGCGCGGACTCCTCCTCCTCCACCGACGCCCCGATAGACACCAGGTCCAGCTGTTCTTCCTGCGCATCGAGATTCATATCACCAAACAATAAAACAAACACACACCTGGAGCCTAACCATGACTTCACACACACACACACACACACACAGACCAACCACGAGTCAACACAAACACACACAAACATATACAGACAGACACACAGACAGACACACAGACAGACACACAGACAGACACAGACACACACACAGACACACACACAGACACACAGACAGACACACACACACAGACACACACACAGACACAGACACACACACAGACAGACACACAGACAGACACACAGACACAGACACAGACACAGACAGACACAGACACAGACACAGACACAGACACAGACACAGACAGACACATACACAGACACAGACACAGACACAGACACACCTGTAGCTCCTTCACTCGGTGGATGAGGGGATCGTAGGCCCGGCACACGTCCACGCCCGCGTTATCAAGCGCATCCAGGCAGGCGCGTCTCTTCCTCGCCAGCACGGCCTCCAGCGTCTGAAAGTACTGATCGACGCCGCTGCGGTCCTGCCTCAGGAGACCCTCGCAGCGGGCCTTCTCCTGCTCCAGCTGCTCCCCGAGCTCGCACACCTGAGCACAGCACGGGGGAGGGAGAGAGGGAGAGAGGGAGAGGGAGAGAGACAGAGACAGAGACAGAGAAAGAGAAAGAGAGAGAGAGAGAGAGAGAGAGACAGAGAGAGAGAGAGAGAGAGAGAGAGAGAGAGAGAGGAAGAGAGAGAGGGGTGGGTTTTTATCTCCAGGAGCGCCGACCCGCCGAATGCTTCCGCGGTCGACCCCGCTCCTCCACCTGCGCCCATCTGCTCTCGGAGAGCTTGGCCAGCAGCCGCGACGGCGTCTGTCTCTCCCTGGCGTACGCCGCCTGCAGGTCATCTATGGGGTGCCCCTGGTGGCCCCCGACGGTCAGACACAGGCCACAGATGAGCTGTCGGTCCTGGATGCAGTACATGTTGAGGGGCTGCCTCTGGTGCTCCTGACAGGAGGGGGGGCGCGGCTCGTTGTCGCTCTGGTACTGAGACAAAAGACGGACCAACGCGTGAGCCAGAAAAGCGCCGACGGGGGACGGAGACGAGCGGAATGCCCTCATCCGCCCCTACTTTCTCAATGATGGCCCGCAGCGACACGTTGCAGGGCAGAGCCTCCACGCCCGCCGGGGGCAGCTCCACCACGCTGCGACAGTTGGGGCACTTGAGCGGCAGGCGGAGGGGACGCCAGATGGTGTAGCCGTTGGACACTTGGAGCAGGTTGTCCAGGCAGGCCTTGCAGAAGGTGTGCGAGCAGGGCAGGACCCGCGGGTCGGAGAACAGGGAGTAGCACACGGAGCAGGTCAGGTCTTCCTCCAGGGTCTCCATGACGGAGACGAGAGTCACGGATCAGGACCGGGGGCGTCTGAGCAGATGGTCTGAGACGAGAGGAGAAGAAAGGCCATCCTTAGGACCACATATTCTATGTTCACCTTGTGATTTTCATACACAATCTGAGTCCTTATTTCAAGCACTTTCTTCACCGATTGTGGTCTTAAATGTTGGATTCTTCCTCAGATCGTTGGGGGATAAATAAGTTTAAATTAAACCCAACCCTGGGTGTGAGGATGTTCCTTTTTACCCACAGCATGAGGAAGTTTCATTTTGGATTTCCTTCACAAGACAAGAAATCTGGAGAAACCCAAAGTGGAGCCGGGTTGAGCTCCTGGTGAGTGTTTGGACCCAGATCTCCTCTCCCCCAGGGACAATAGGAGGCTTTCAGCCAGAAAACCAACAAACACATTCGCTCTTTCTCCCAAACAGCCTGTTCCACAAGAGCCGTCTCTGATCCCAGATCAGCGGGGCCGTGACCCCAATTCAGACAATAACAGCAGCAACTAAACTCCACTTCTTCAACTTCATACGAACAAGTGACTGGGTAAAGGGCTGCACATTTCATCTTTGACGGGGGTTATCAAAGTTAATTTACCATAATCTTCTGGCGTGCAAGAAAGAAAACATGTTTACGCTTTTACCCACCTTTTCCTCGAATTAACGCTTCGAGGCAGCGGTCCCAAAGCGACGTGTCCGCTACGCCTTTAGCCGTGTCTTCTTTTACCGTCTGGGTTCCCAAACCGACTTTTTTCCGCTCTAGAAGCCCCACATGTCAAACTTTGTGATGGACTCACCGTCTGCTCGCTGCCTCTCTCCATTTCCTGATACCCTCCGTGCTGCGTTCACGGTCTTCCGTCAATTCCCGCCGCGTTTCGTAGGGAAGCAAACGCACGGGGTGTACGACGTGCACTAAGGAGTAAACACCATTTAGATCACATTCAAACGCTCGCTATAGTCACCGTTTGCGACACCCTGCATTTACGTTCTTTAGAAAATTATTTTAATATTAATAGTTATAACCTATTAAAAGGTGGATTTTCTGATTCCAGTGAATTCGTCGCTTATGTCCCCAATGCGCATGCGCACAAACGATCTCGCGCGCCTCCTCCGATTTGAATTCAGGTTAGAAAAACATCAACAAAGACTCAAACCTGCCTTAAAGAAACGCCAAATAAAGGCTTTTTCTTCGATAACATTTATTTTATTTAGTCACTATGTGAAATTATTCACTTGAGCTGTTCCCTATAAATTCCCAGTCTAATCACCATTTAGTGGCTCCAGCTGATCAATTTGGGGAAATATGCTCAGATTATAAAAATATTCTCACATTGTAGCTTTTGGAATTCTCGGTCAAACATCTGGATTAAGTCAAGATAAGATTTAGATCTGAAATAAGACGTGAGCGACAGACGTGCAGGCCTCCCGTCTCTTACTACCGTCGTGTTGAGGCGGTGCCCTTCAGGACTCATTTTGACTTCCTGGCTGGTGTTTGGGGCCACACGGTTCTGAGACCAGGACCAGGGCCAGGGCCAGGGCCAGGGCCAGGGCCAGGGCCAGGCCTCGGCTGCCCCCTCTTCATTCTTGGCTCTAGTGGGCCTGAGGAGACCAGCAGGGGCGGCGCACTGTGGCCTACAGGACCGTGAACAGGCCTCCAGCCTGAGCCAAGAGCTGATCACAAGCATAAGCCCGTTCAGGTGACTGTCCCTGGAAGGCCTCAGAGCCGTGACCCCTCAGGGCTGTGATGGTCAGTGTGTTACAGGAGCCACACCAGGACCTGGAAACCCTGCTGGACAGCTGCTGCTGTCAGCCTGGAGGCTCCAAATGTTTAGCCAACATGAAATGTCACAACAGAAAGTTTAGTCCAACTTTAACCATAATTTTACCTTCTTGAAGTCTGAGCAAGAAAATGAGTTTTCACTCACTGTACACACACACTTTCTCTCTCTCACACACACTTTCTCTCACACACACACACATTCTCTCTCTCACACACACTTTCTCTCACACACACACACATTCTCTCTCTCACACACACTTTCTCTCACACACACATTCTCTCTCACACACACTTTCTCTCACACACACATTCTCTCTCTCACACACACTTTCTCTCACACACACACACATTCTCTCTCACACATTCTCTCTCACACGTACACATTCTCTCTTTCTCTCTCACACACACACATTCTCTCTTTCTCTCACACCCTCTCTCTCACACACCCTCTCTCACACACCCTCTCTCCCCTCTCTCTCACTCACTCACACACACACACACACACACACACACACACACACACACACACACACACACACACACACACACACACACACACACACACACACACACACACACACACACACACACACACACACACACACACACACAAATTCGGGTTTCACTATTTATTTTTCTCAAAGACAACCTGTCATGTAGCCCATCTCCCAAAAAACGTTTTGGGTAATCCAACTTTTTTTTTTTTGTCCTTCCATGTCAAAATTTTTAGATTTGAAACCACGTTTGCTAACAAGGAATGCTGCAAAAAAAAAAAAAAAAAAAAAAAAACAGAGGAAAAAATAAACAACCTATGTCCAACAGAAGGTGTGTAAGCACAAATTGTTATCACTTTTTACAGTGTTTGAAGTTAACACAAAAATGGCAATGGGTCAGCAAGATTACTTGTACACCTAAGGAGGAGGGGGATGAGGAGGATTCTGCAAAGTACTGAAGGTACAGCAAACTTGTTCATGGGGTTATTTAATATTCAGGAGAACTCACTTAGGGTTTAATCCAGCCTGACACGTGGGACTCCCTTTGACCTTGAGAAAAGGGAGATTTAATCTCCTCTGACGTCTGAGATTCATTAAATTTCTTACGGCTGTTCCTGAAACAAAGTCAGTCTTTTCTCAAATATCACTAAAAAAAAAAAAAAAAAAGTCTCTACAAAGACGTCCAAGACTGTAGTTGATCTAGTGATGCATAATGGAGAGGCCGCCGGGGGGTCGAAACCTATGAAACCCACCAACGCGCCTTCAGAGAGACGTCAGGCCTCACTTTGCAATATATGTGCAAAACCATAGATCATTAAGCAAAACTGACACCGGTGGGGGGCCAGGGGAGAGGGACACATGTAACATTTAAGCACAGTTTTACTTAAAATAAAAATTACACTGTATCCACAGTCTAAGGAACTAATATACCCTAAAAAATAACTGTGCTATTGCTTAGTTCATGCAAAGGTTATGCTTCACAATCCTACGTGAAATAGCCATTGTTCTCTTCTCCTTTGATAATTGAAGCTATGGCAACAATACTGCAGAGCAGTTTGCTGAAATTCGAAGACAAAATAAAATATCACAAGGGCCACAGTTCAATCTTTTGATTATAGTGATGGTATTGGAATTCTTCCAGCCCGTGTCCGGTGCGTAGGTTAGAGTGGAAAATGATAGTCGTCGTTCACCTTTACAGAAGCAATGAAACTAAAAGCTGAAAATTAAAAAAAAAAAAAAAAAAAAATCATAAAAAGTAACACACTGGAGCAAATAAGCCTGAAATGCCATCAAATGCATCTTATTACAATGCACCACTTCTTCACACCTGCCCATAGCATCGTCCAGTGTTGATTAATACTAACTTAACAATAATTCAAAACAAAACATTTTCCCCGCGTTCATCTTCTTTTTCAGGGAGGATCAGCCTCTTTCAAAGGCAAAACTTCGTCCCAGAAGCCTTTGCTAACATCAATTTTGCTTCTCTTCAGGTGTTGCACTTGTGTTTCGTTTTCCCGCCGTCTCTGCATGCGTTCTGACTCGGACTCCCACACACCCAGTCACGCGCACACCCAAGCACACACAACTCATCCACCCACTCTCTCGCACATGTGATACGCCAGCTGGACTCCAGGCCCCGCCCACCGGGGGGAGAGGGTGGCGCCCCGGTTGGGGGCGGTTTTTCTTGTTGGAGGAGATGAACCTGGCTCCTCAGCAGAGTCCAGCCATTCATATACAATGGGTCCATTCACACACATGTCTGATAGCGTGGCCGATTCAGGGAGGGGCACGGCGAGGGTGGCGCCCTCTAGAGTCGGAGGACCGGAGAATTGCGGTCGTTTCTGATTCACCTCAGTTCATAATTACGTTTGAGTTCTGCGTTTTGTCGTTGCGTTTCAAGATCTCTTGATTAGTTAATTTTGGATGTCCTCGGTGCTCCCCAGGCAGACATCTTTGTTTTCCTTTGTAATTTTAAGTTGTTTTCTGAAGGCGACAGCTCCGATAACAGAAGTTACGTCGGCGTGTCTCTCAACTGTTCGATGTAGATGTTTGCTTTTTTGCAACATGTAGCCATTCATTCTCACTCGCACCCACTCGCCATCTCAAACCTCATTTGGGCTCGTTCCCCTGGAATGCCAAATGAAATCCACACATTTTTCTCTCAGATAAGATGCAGCCATGGATCCCAAGAGCCAAGCACAATGTATATCGAATTTCTCACACTCTCGCTCTCTCTCGTTCTTTCGCTCCTAATTTTTTTATGTTGAACAGAGTGCTGCATCGTGAACAAAACTCCAGAATACCCAGATGTCGTCTAGAACTGGAATCCCTTGGCTGGCACGTTGGCTGAGTTAAAGCCGTAAGTTCCGCCCTGGAAGGCCTCTGGGACCAGGCTGGCATCTTCATCGATCTGGATGAAAAACAAAATCAACAGGATTAAAAAAAATATATGTATATTAAAAACACACAACCCAGAAGTGGTGCATCTTAGCAGCTTACATCATCTGATGAGAAGTACTGATCAATAATTTCATAGGCCAATTTGTAGATGTCTTCGTTCTCGTGGTTCTGCAGGAGCTCCACCTTCTCCAACCCTGAGGAACGAATGTGACATTTTCAGACCCACACATCGGGACACAACCCCGACTGTCATGTTGCTGGCAGAACTTGCCTCCACAATCCTCAATGAGGTTCGCGATCATTTCTGCCTCATCGTCCGCCATCTTTAGAATATTGCTGAGGCCATCAAGGACGACCTGGACAACCTGGGCATCCTTCACCATCAGCAGGTTGCAAAACGGTGGAATCACCTCCTTCTCAATCAGGTAGGCCACCTGATCTTTTCTACCACTTATTGTCAGGTTGCTGATGGCCCAGGCTGCTTCCTTCTGAGTTCCAAAGTCACCCTAGAGAGAGACGTGCATTCAAGGTATTAAAGATTTTATCGACATTCCTCCCAAAAACTTTTGAAATTGCTTCACAAAAGGTTGTATAAGCACCTTGTCAAGCAGGTGAATGATCATGGGGACTAGTTTGGCATCAATGACGGCCTGCACCTGCTGTTGGTTGCCTGCTGTGATGTTGGACAGGAACCACACTGCCTCCTACAGGCGAAAAGGCACAACTACAAGTCAAAATTGCAGCAAACGCAACAATTAAATGTTTCACTCTGGGGAAATCAGGTTATTTCACTGTTAAAGTTAGAAGATCAGGTCATTGTTGAAGACCTGAAATACCTTTAACAGGTTAAATACCACTGAAAAAAGTGGTAACAGGACAGAGAAAAAGTGGATCAGAAGACAGAGGTCGACTCAGAGGACGACCTCTGGCAGAGACGGCGCGCTTTGGGTCGGAGTCAGGGTGGTACTGTGGCTTTAATCATCGCCCAGGACACCAAAGAGGGGCCTCGTTTGTGAAGCGCCTGGGCTCAGATGCACTGCTTTGTCAGCAAAGACGCAAGGTCATCAGCACCCTTTGGCCTCCACCCCACATTCAGACACACACGCATGCACACACAGTTTAACACCCCCGCCCCCCTTTAGCTAGATCTAACTTTTGCAAACCATCCTCTTCATCTTCTTCCTCCTTTTGATTCTTGATGTTGTGGCGCTAACTACCTAACCCATATTAACCTTTTACATGACAGTCACACAAGCACAAAGTCTCTGATTTCATCATTTCCAGGCAAAACTCTCAGGCTATATGTAAACTCCATGGCTGTATATCTAAGCAAATAAAGCCCCATTACTGTACCTTGTTGATTTTCTCCTTTGTGTGTGTGAGGAGTGCTGTGAAGTGGCTGAGAGCATCACAGTTGAGCACCACCTGGGTCTGTTCGTCTGTGCCGGTCACTATGTTCCCAACGGCCCTGAGGGCAGCGGTCTGGATGGAGAGACGGAACATTACAATACGTTTTTGATAAACAAATATGTGCCTTGCCGTTCATTCATTCAACAGCATAAAGCATGTACAGGTGGAGCCTCATGATACCTGAACTTTGACCTCCTGGTGACTGAGCAGAGGAACCAGATGAGGGACGATGCCAGAGTCGATGACCATTTGTATTTGCTCGTTGCCAGCATCGGTCAGATAAGACAGAGCCCACACTGTGTCGACCAGGATCTACAGTAAACGAAGAATAGCCTGTTATTCTATCAGACCTGTACAAACCAAGACATTCACACCAGCACATTCCACACAGGTACTCGTCAAACTTTCTTTGGAAACCTCGATCACATGATTTACTCACGCTGACATCGTTGTGGTTTATCAGCACGCAGAGAGCAGGCAGGATCTGAGAAGAGAGAACACAAATGGGTGATTCTACCAAACCATGTCCCGTTAAAGCAAAACTAATGGTCTTTCACTGGTCAGAAAGGATCCAATAGGTACCCTGCTTTTATTGCTTTTTCAATCTTTGACTAATCTATTGCTCCATCAAAAGATGCATTAAAGAGTGAGTTTTAGACAAGGATTAAAAGTTTCTGGTTGTCACGTACCTCCTGGATTGTTTCCATGGGTGGTGGGGGGTCCTTGTGGCGGCACAGGTTGACCATGACCCAGGTGACATTGCGCAGGAAGGTGATGGGAATGGTGGGACTGATGAAAGACAGCAAGGGCTTGACCACGCCCAAACTGATCACGTAGTCTCTGCACTGAGGGCCATCACCTGGAGAGAATGGGCGCGTGAGCTCATCGTCCTGTTCTGTTTGTGAAGGCATTTACATTTGCGATGCCTCACCTATGATGTTGCCGAGTGCCCACACTGCCTGTTCGCACACATTCTGGTGAGGAGACTGAAGTAGTCGCAGGAAGAGTGGCACAGCATCTACACAAATCAGAAAGAACCATGTCTTGAGTGCATATAACATTTATGCAGTTTCAAGACCAACATAAATACCCGGAGAAGAACATTAAAAATAAAAAAAAGGCAATATATCCAACTCGAAGAGCTTGACTCATTTAGCTTACACGTGACCATAGAAGTATAATAACATTAGAATATCTGAAATAGTTTGCTTAAACAGGTGAATCACAAGCGGAGGCAGGAGCGCTGCTGACATAATCAGATTGCATGTTGAATATTCGTTATAACAGCTCATAATGTTTGGGGCGAATGTAACAACCCCAACAAGCTGCCACTCAACACTCTGTGTCACAGCTCTGAGGGTGACTCACAGCAGCGGGAAAGGCCACACTTCAGCAGCAAACACAAAAACAGGAAAATCGAAAGAATCCAGAGGAAAAGTGTGGGAGAATAACACATACTGGACTGGACCACTGCTTGGGTTTGCTCTGAGGTGCCAGACGCAATGTTGGTCAGAGCCCAGGCTGCCTCGAACTGGAGAGAAGGACTGCAGGAGAGAGACACAGATGAAGCGGTCAAAAGTTCTCTGATGACTCAATTATACTGCCGTGTTTACCTGTCATCTCTGTCCAGGCAGTTCACCAGTTTAGGAAGAATGCCAGATTTGATGAGATCATCAATGGGGGGGTTACGGTCGCTTGACAGCAGCTTCCTAGGAAAGATATCACAATCAAAAGTATTTTAGTTGTTTTCCAGTAGAAAGTAAATACAACTATTATTATATAACAGTATATTAGCTACTCACACTACCACCATTTTAATAAAACTGGACTCAAAGCGCCATTTTAAAAAATATATACAAATGCTCCGTGAGCAGCTATGCCAAAAGCTAATAAAAAGGCCAAACCTATACAAACCATCAACCTTACAAGTTATAAAATAAAAAAGCAGTGACAGTAAGAGCTCCTTTGCAATATTTACACTGGCCTTTCTACATGAGTAAAAGGGTTCAATCTGAGTAGTTCCTAACCCTCAGCTCGAGGTGAGGTACCTCCCAAAGCCTCAGGAACATTGAGATGGGGGCTGCCGTGCTCAAGGGTTCTTATTAAGTGAATAAATGCAGACTAGCCATAGAGATGTCACAGCCCTTTTAAAAAGGACACGTCCAGCAGAGCAGAAAGTTGTTACCAGGATATAAACGTAGCAGGTCCACAAATTCAAGAAACACTGGTATAAAAATGGTTAAAAACACGAACACTGCAGCAACTTTGACTCGAGGGTTTAACAAATGGTTATCTTTAGCTAGATCGACATAATCCTCCCAGGACTTCAAGCTCCGAAGGAAATTCAGACAACAATGGGAACAATTCCGGGTAGAGAATGTCCAGGCAAGCTTTTGGCCAAGAACTACTTGTTAAAGTGATTTAAGTGTTCTCAAGAGTCCCAGAATCAACACGTGATACTGAAGTGACATCTAGTATTTGGCTCTTTGACTTAAGCAAATACTAAATGCTACAGGAGAGATCCGACAGGACAGCATCAATTGAGCACATGGAGACAGATTTCAGTGAAATGAAAAGATGACTGCAATCTTTAGTCAAAACAAAGCATGCAAGAAGTTCATACCTGGCGGACTGGACAGCACTCAGCTGGATGCCCTGATTATCGCTTGTAGCGTTCTGAAAAACAAAATAGCTTCATTAACTTAATAACCCATATGTAGCTGGAACGGGTTCCAGCACCCTCCCCGTGACCCCGCAAACGAAAGAACAGACAAAAACAAAAAAACATAATAACCGGCAATTAGCTTTCCTATGCCAAGACTAGAAAATACACATCAAATGTTTGCTGTTGCACAGAGGGAGTTGCTTATTCAATATAACACACAGGGCAAATAATGACGACTTTAAATGACAATGATTCCTTTCTTTTAATAGCCCGCAGGCCTGGTAGACAATAAAAAATAGGTATCAACATTCTACTTACTTGGACTATGTCTTCAAGGGATGCGTTTTGCTGAAAAAGAGTTATGAGACCATTACTCAATTGTACCACATCCAGGAGTAAATGTCACATAGACGTGCACACTATTGATACAGCAGTTAAATATTTTGATGACTCACTATAATTAAACAAATGCTGCTGTCATAAAGTCATTCAAATGGTGCTAAAGATCAACTCATCATCAAAATATTTTGCATGAATGGCACCACAAATGCATGTGTGAAAGCTTTATCTATTTAGACCTTATTTAGAATCAGCAGTCAAAGGTCTACTGAATGATTAAAGTAGATTACTGGAACACTCTTCCTCAGATGTCCAGAAGAGTCGTATATCTTTGGTGATGTACAGCTACAGGAGCAGACTTCAAGTCTGTTATCCATAAGTACTGCCGCGCCGTTACTCTGATTAAATGTATGAATTGCTGACTGGCCGTTTTAAAACAGCTATGCCACCGCACAGCAGACGCCCTGGTGACGGAGCGATTCTCAAACCAAACTTCCTCAATAGAGAGGCAGAAATGAGTGTAATCATCAACTGTGGCCAGATAAGACAATAGGTTGTGATGTCACCAGACCCACTATCGAATCCTCTCTAAGTGACCTTACAGAGGAGAGCAGGAGGGCAAAGACACAATCGTACCGATCTAAAGTCTCCATCACCATCGTAGTCCTCACAGATGTACTCGTAAGGCACATTTCTCCTCTTCAGAAGGTGCTCGTCTCTTTTGTTCTGTGGCAAGGGGGCAGGAAACAAAATGGTTATAGGTGAAAATGCTCATGCATCATTTTTTTTTGAATGTTTCAAAGATAGACCAGAGCTATTTACCTTTCTGAGTTCCACCACTACTTCGGTCCTCTGTCTTCTCATAGTCTGTGGGCAAGATAATGTTTTAACATCACACAGCATGAAACTTTAATCCCAACATTCCTTTCACCCCCTCAGGAGCTCTGAGATCAGAATCCAGTTTTTGCAACTCATCTGACCAAGACATCTTAGTATGACGTAGCAGATGCCAGCACTTCTCATCCCACCTACAGTTTATATTAAGGCTCTAAGAGAGCAAGAAGGTCTCACCTGCCCAAATGTGAACACATTAAACAAACACACTCACAAATGACCCAACGTTAACAAATATTTGATTTGAAGACAAAAAAAATACTTTATGCTTCAGCTTCGAGGGGGCTCAATAAAATACTGAATGTAGCTAATGGTGATGATGAAATAAATAGTAAATAGTCCCAGAGTCCAAAATGATAATAAAAGCCGTTCAACTGGCTGTTTTCAGAGCTTCAAAGATCATCTACCATTATGTAACACGTAAAAGAACCGTTTTTAATACAGCTGTTTTGGTCCCGGCCTCGCCAGCTCTACCAGCCCGACGAAGGCAGAAGGGCTGGTTTTGTGACCTGAAGACTGCGGGTTTTTAATCACCGACTGATCCCCTCTGTGACGATGATGAGGCACTTTATTGACAGGTTGCACGCCGGACGTGCAGGGCCTGCGTCGCAACAGGACCGATCCGCGACGTGCAGCCCGGTTTAAGTAAAAAAAAAAAAAGATCAACAACAGAAAAACACGCCACCACCCCCCCCCCGGCCATCGACACCGAGAACACCGAGCTGCCCGTGGCCGCGTAGCGGTGTGGATCCGGGGGGGGGTCACCAGGTCCTCCATCGGTCACGTGACCGCGTTAACTCGCCACCTTCGCAACCTTAGCAATTACACGTGATGGCGCCTCGATGCTGGTGCCCCCCCCCACCCCGGCACACACACACACACACGCTCACAAGGCGACCGCTCGGTCAGCCGGTCTGCGCCATTGTCTGGCCGCGGGAGACGGGGGATGGGTGGGACTGCCGCCGCGAGCCGCCGCGAGCCCCGCGGCTCCGCGGCGGCTAACGCGTTAGCATCCGGACCAGCCCGATCAGCCCGGTCCCCCGGCGGGACGAACCCCCCCCCCGCCGCCCCCCGCCGCCGAGCCGGGTGTCCGTGCTGAAGGGCGGTGTTCCAGGCGCACTCGAGTGTCTCGGGGCCGCCGGCGGATCGAGCCAGAGCGGGTCCCCTCGGGTCGGGCTAGCGCCCCGCGGGCCCGAGCGCGTCCGGCGGGCTCCGCTAACCCGCTCCGCCGCCCCCCCCCCGCGCTCCGCGGCCCCGCGGCCCAACCGAGGACGAGGACGGGGGGGGGGCCTGGCGTCCCCCCCGCGGGCCTCGGCGGGGGGCCCCGGCGGGGCGCGGAGGCCCCGGCGGGGCCCCGGGAGCGAAGTTCCCCTGGAAATTAGAAACGACGTCACAAGGAAGCTAGCGGCGCGCGCGACCGTTACCTCCAAATCACGGCCCTTGTTCTTGAAGTTCTTGAGCCGCTGGTTGTCCAGTTTCTCGCTGTCAGCCATGGTGGCGCGCTTGGTGGTGCGGTGGGGGGTCTGTCGGGGCGGGGGGGCCGCTCAGGCTGCTCTCTGGTCCCGGATCACAGCTCGACGTCCGCCGACTGCCTTCTGCTGCCGAGGCCGCGGTGCATCCTGGGAATGCCGGTGGCGGAGGGCAGCCTCTCCGCGTAGAGCAGGGGTGGGGAAACCCCCTACAATCCTATTGGCTGGGCCAGGGACACGTCCGACACACACACACTTATATCTGAAAATACATGTACACACATATACACATATAGATATATATGCACCTATATATACACCTATATCCACACATAAAGATATATACAGATCTGTATATACACCTATATATACGCATACGGATATATACATTTATATATATACACCTATATAGACACATATAGATACATACACTTGTATATACACCTATATATAGATATATATGAGCGTGTGTGTGTGTATTATTTGTCTCCAAATAAAATATTTGTTGGGTCATTAGTGAGTGTGTTTGTTTAATTTGCTCACATTTGGGCAGATCTTCTTCCTCTCTTAGAGCCTTAATAAGCCTTATAAACTGCAGGTAGTTTATATGCTTTAAAAATCTCTATATATAAAGTGGGATGAGAAGTGCTGGCATCTGCTACGTCATACTAAGATGTCTTGGTCAGATGAGTTGCAGAAACTGGATTCTGATCTCAGAGCGCCTGAGGGGGGAAAGTAATGTTGGGGTTAAAGTTTCATGCTGTGTGATGTTAAAACATTATCTTGCCCACAGACTATGAGAAGACAGAGGACCGAAGTAGTGGTGGAACTAGAAAGGTAAATAGCTCTGGTTTATCTTTCATTTCAGTCATAAAATGATGCATGAGTATTTTGTTTCCTGCTATATCCTGTAGTGTGGATGAATTGATTGAAGCGATGTTTTGTGCACTAAAACCCGGCTTACGCTACATGTACCTTGCTGTTGTGTTATTTGTGTGATTTGACATAATTGGAGTGTTTCCCCAATGTTCTAATTCACTCATTAGAAAGTGGTAAACTTATGAACAACCAGAAGCCGCAGTGCATGGGAATGCCAGCATCCTGGGAAGGCCTTCCCAGGATGCTGGCATTCCCAGAATGTGCCTTGTGCGTGTTCATGCAGGGGGGTGCACATGTTCCAGTGCCTTCTCTTCCTGTGATGGAGGTTGTTGAATTTAGAAATAATTCAAGTTATTTCATGTTAACAGACAAATGAGCAAACAGCTATCACATATCTCCATAGTGGAGGTAATAAAAAGAATAGCTCCACTTAGTTTGGGTTACCAGCCAATAAATACTGAATATTGTGTTCACGAGTGGAACAGAATGTGAAAACCCCTTCACTTCCTCAAAGAGATCAATGTGGAATTTAAATGTACAAACTGTCAACAAGATGAAATTTATTTAAATTATTTTACAAAAGAACAATATAGAGTGATCACAAAAAGCTGGAGTAATACAGGAGCCTTTGTCATACACAGTTAAAATACAATAAATAAACATTTTTTTTTCTTCCTGCATTGCTGCCTTTGTTTAATTGATCCCTTTCAACTGTTAATCTGTTGGGAAATAAAAATAGAAAATAACTAAACCGCACTATTTTACTTGAATGCTTCTGACCTGTCAGACTGAATAATAACTTGATTTAATTCCAAAGTAATGCTATATTTAAACAAGGGCATACTTGGTTTGATCATTTTTCTCTGTATAAAGTACAGGAAATGCTGATTTTATGTTTGACCTTACACATGTTCATAACCATTTGCTGGTTTTGTCTGCACACTTTCTTTCGTTTTTATCTGCACACTTTCGATACAGAGCAGGTCCCTGTATCGCTGTGATTAAAGGCCTGAGCTCGCCATCCTTTTTTGTTTCGTCCTCCTCTCATCGGGGCCGGCTCGTTAGATAAGGAACCCGCTGCCCACAACCATCCATCACCTGCTGCAGACCAAGGCCCGTTTCACGGCGGTGAGGCTCAGCCCCTTGGACCTCATCTTCAGCCTGATATCCTCCTGAGTCTGTTTGAGCGGAGTCTTCATCAGATAGATCATTCTCCTGAAACCCTCCTCCAGTCCCAAGCCTGTCGTGGCCGAGCAAGGCTGGATGAACCAGGCCCTGCCCTCGCATATTATCCTCAAGTCCAGCTTCAGGCACAGGTCTTCTGGATTAAGAGCGCCCCGAAGGTCCTGCTTGTTGGCGAGGACCACCAGAGGAACTCCTCTGAGACTCTCGTGCCTCAGGATCTATATTAAACAGAGACATCAGAGTCAATAACAGGAAATACCAGAGGCCCTTGACATCACTCTCAATGAGAAAATATTTGTGTTCATCATCTGATTTGGTGACATTGTTATCCTTCAGGAATGCTATTAAAGACTTGTTTCCAGATTATATTTAACATCCATTATATGATTTTTTTTAGAGACAACTCTAGGATCAACTTCTTCAGTATTCAGGGATCTATATTTTAGGTCACAGTCCTTAAACTTTATGCTCGTAATAATCACATTAATTACATGAAATCATGAAACCATTGCTTGGTTGCTGTCCCCATCGGCGTCCCCATGTGCTGGGGGAGACATTTTCCCCTGCCCGCTGTCCAAACTAACATGAAGGTGCTGAATTTGGACGCGTTTACCCGGTGCAGTTCCTTGCAGGCCTCGTTCAGCCTCCTCTCGTCGCAGCTGTCCACCACAAAGAGAAGCCCGGCCGTGTCCGCGTAATAGTGCCTCCAGTGGGGCCTCATCTTCTTCTGGCCCCCCACGTCCCATACCGTCAGGCCCAGGCTGCTCCTGTCCGTGTCCAGGGTCTCCACGTTGAACCCCACCGTCGGCACGGTCGTCACGCTCTCATTGTACTTCAGCTTGTAGAGCAGGGTGGTCTTCCCTGACCCGTCCAGGCCCAGCAGTAAGACCTGGGCTTGTTTCTGAGGTCTAGATCCAGCCACACCCATGTCCCAACACGTCAGGATTACTCCTGTGAAGTTTTCTAAGCCCTCTTCGGCGTGTGCACCTCCTTATCTGGCCTCCTTTATGTACACACAGGCCGGCTGAAGCCAGCCCCCCTCTGTTGTGAGATTCCTCCTGTGTGTGTTGCAGCAAAGCTATTTATATCCAAGGCAACAGAGCAGCTAACTTCTCTGGTTACCATCGGTGGAGTCACACCTGCCCAGAATCATCTCTCTCACACACACACACACGCACACAAACAAACACAAACACAACAGAGGGGCCTGGAAGTTTTACTCTACGCGATCGTGTTTCTTCCTGGCTACGTGTGACGTCACGGGAGCAGTTTGGTGCAGCTCGTGTCCACATTGACGGCCTGATATGGGACGCCCCGACAGCAGAGTCCTCACAGCAGTGAGGATGTCAAAATAAAGTGCACATAGACGCATGGACTTAAAGTGTAGGTCTGGATAAATCTGAAGTCAGTGGCAAAACCAGTTGGTCAGGTCTGAACAGTGCGGTGTGTTACACTGTTGTGGTGCTGTTTTAACTGCTGCTACACATATTATTTCTTAATTTTACATTGTCTACATTCTGATATTGTATTCTCGTGTTATTAAATGATTTAATTTATTTTAATTAATGTGAACCAATTAGACTATATTTGGAATGACAATAAAGTGTCTTTTCTATACTGAACATCTACTGTTCAGCCAGTAGATGGCAGATATAGACTAAAGTCAGAATTAATTCCTCTCCCTCTCTCTCTCTCTCTCTCTCTCACACACACACACACACACACACACACACACACACACACACTAAGTCTTTGTGAAGACTTTCAGTGACTGTATTCCCCAGCCACACACCCTAACACCAACCCTTACTTTAAACACCAAGTCTTTGCTGTGGGCACCCGCAAAAAGGCCTTCACTTTACATATAAAACATTTAAACATTAAACCAATCTCTGCATTTTATATGCAGAGATTGGTTTGTTTAAACATGGTTACATAACATCTATTAAGTAATTGTGCCTTAGTAACTGGGTCATTATATCACGCTTTATCACTAGACAGGAGTTAAATAGCCACATCAACAACACATGAAGCTTACAATAAAGTGAAGTAGATGGACAATGTGGTAAATATCCTGCTCTCCACTGTCAGATATGTCAGTTTTTTGTTTTGGTTTTTTACTACCCTGTTGGTTGTAATACTGTCACCATAAAACAGACTGAAGAGTATTTACATGATTAAAGTGATAAATTCTGAAGAATTGCCTACCCTACACTCCACTAAAAATAAACAGCAGTAAACAGATGATTATTTGTCAATACACAGCAATAAATCCCTGTAAGGGTCCATTCCTTATGGGTCTTGTCTTTAAAATGTAAAAAAAAAACAAAGAAATGATGACATTTCTCCTTTTAATGTTCATTTTTCAGATTTACATTTTAAAATTGTATTGTCTTTACAGTATAATAAAGTCAACAAAAAACAAATACAAATGCTTAATAAGCATTTTCTGACATCCATCACAAGGACAAATGGGAACTGAAAAATAGACACTGTGGAGGGTGGGGGGGTCTTACCAAAAGGACAGTTCTGTACATTCATGTTACTCTTAAATGTCTCTCAGAGACTCTTCAAATGATCTCAAATTAAAATGTCAGCTGATTTCCTGAAAATAAAAAGGCAGCATTTCAATCAGAGGTCTGTTCTGAGAAATGTGAGGTCCTGGATCAGGACGAGGGAATTTCTTCAGGCTGCAAACTAAAATGGACCCACAGGAGGTCAGCGTGTAATAACTGCTGATGAAGCGGAGCCGCTTCCACATCATGAAACTCCACGCTGCGTCCTCTGAGAGGACTTTGCTGTAAGAACACGTCAGGCAGCGTACATTTACCCAGAGAATGACTCCGTTTGGGTCTGGACGCATTTTGAAAACATATGGAAAAAAAAAAAAGAAAAAAAGCAGCAAATACTGAACATTTAGAGAAATCGAGCAGGAAACTGCCTCACGCATCTTTTATAGTTTGATCCAACTCTGTACATTGTGTTATATTTGATCAAGCACATGTTAATGGCAGGAAATGCTTTCAAACCCATCATGATTCAGGATTAAAAAAGAATCTAAAATTAGTGGTTACACACGTTTGGAGATGAAGCCCATGCTTGTAAAAATATGGTAATTCTGCACCAGATTGAGAAGAGTTAATGTGGCAGACGGCTAATACTCCAGGATTTACTGTACATAATTCTTTATTGGTGTTGAGGACTAACTCTGTTTATTTGCATAACAACCAAGCTTGCATTACAGTGTCTGAGCGACACGACTGATGTGTGGATGGTGTTACAGTCAGTGTACAGCGCGCCGCGACCTCAGGGGCACCGGACGCTTAGCGCTCGCCGGCCTTGCCTTTGAATTTGACCACCATGACGGTGATGTTGTCGGGGCAACCGCGGTAGAAGGACTGGAGGACGATGCTCTTGGCGCCGAAGTGCGGCTCGTCCAGGCGCTCCCTGATGAAGCGGACGGCCTCCTCGTTGCTGAAGGTGTCCCACAGCCCGTCCGAGGCCAGGATCATGAACTGAGGCTGCAGCTTGTCCAGGTCAAAGGACATGATGTCGGGGTCGGGGACGACCACGTTCAGGTTCTTCAGCGGGTAGTCGCCGAGAGAGCGCGACATGGCCAGGATGCCCTGGACTCGCCAGGAACCGTTGAAGCTGATGAAGCCTCCTGAGAAGCCAGGCGGAATGGGAAATGAACACATTCAATACAAACGAGAGCTGAAATGTTCTGCTGCTCGAGCGTTTCACATTTCCTGCTACCTTCCATAAAATTGCAAGAAAATCATCAGATTCACATCATATCCTGCCACTGCAGCTGCGATTCCTCTTGTGGCTCCAGCAGGGAATTGTGCCGGAGAAGAGGAAGGCTTCTATACTAGGTCAGGCTGCATTTATAGCTCTGAGTGAGCGAGGCCATAGCCACTTTAAAAAGATTCAGAGGTTAAGAGTTCATCCCTCCAAAATCCCATTATGCACAACTCTTTATTATAAACTGAGTTATTTGAGGGATTTGTTTTCTTTTCCTTATTTAATGCAACTGTCCCCCCTCTTTAATATGATAATGCATGCCTTAGGGTAGTGAAAATCAGATAATCTAATCAGATAATCAGCTCTCCGTGAGTTTCTATCATTTTGTACCGCTAGTGTCAGGATTTGTAACGCAGACTTCATTATCAGGATAATGAACCTCTGTGCGAAAGAGACAGACAGAGAGAGAGGGAAGAGTATTTTATAAGAAATTTATGCCTAGTCTGTAGATTTGAGTCAAACACGCGGTGGTCCTCTCTAATGAAGGTCAAATCAAACAGTCGTGGATTTCAGAATCATCGTTTTAGCTGTCAGTACTCAGGCGGACCATTAGATGGCGCCGATGGGTTGACTGTGACCACCGCAGACTGACTCATCCATCGACCTGCAGCAGTGTGTGTGTGTGTGAGAGTGTGTGTGTGCATTACGACTTATTATCAAACACGACTCATCTTAAATACTGAATATTCTCTGCTGCTTTGGAGTCAGACTGTTTTATCAACTGTCGGGGAATTCAGCGCCACGAAACTGAGAGCGGAGCTCCGGGCAGCGTTCATTCGTTCTCTCACCGGCCTTCTTGATCCTCTTGCGTTCTTTCAGCTGGTAAGGCTTGTGGTCGTGTGATAAAGGAACGGCGTTGCCGTTTTTATCGCAGAGGACGCCCCTGGAGTCTCCCACGTTGGCCACAGTCAGCTCCTTATCAGACAGGAGGGCAACTAGACAGGTAGTGCCTGGAAAAGACGGAGGAGCCAGCGAGTGAGGTGTGAGGCAGCGGACAAAGGGCAGAAAAGTTGTACTATTTTGAATGCTTTGGTAAAAATACGATGCAAAATAACTAGTTTCTCCTCCTGTGCTCTCTGTCATGAAGCCAATCAGAAACACCGAGCAAACTTCTTCCTCGTCACCCCCTCTCAGAATCGTTTTCATTTTGCCTTCCTCCTTTCTCCCTTTGTTTTACTCCCCAGCGAGGGAGAGCGGCGTCTGCGCTCCAAGTCTGAGACCTACTGTGTGCGATCCAAAGTCCTGTGGAGAAAGAACAGATCTGCTTCTTTTGCCATCTGCTTACAGAGAGAGGAAAAACTAAACCGAGGAGGGAGGGGGGGGGGCAGGGGAAGGAGACCACCGGGATACTGACACATGTGAAACGACAACGACACAGAGGGGGAAAACTGTGGAGATTCGTGTGCAATCTGACTTAAATTAAAGTGAGTTTACCTGAAAGGATCAAACTTGTATGATAGCTTTAGATGGGGAAACAGGGGGACTGGACCAAAAACAAGAAGAGAATGACAGATGAGGT
Source organism: Lagocephalus sceleratus (assembly GCA_911728415.1). Classification (NCBI taxonomy): domain Eukaryota; kingdom Metazoa; phylum Chordata; class Actinopteri; order Tetraodontiformes; family Tetraodontidae; genus Lagocephalus; species Lagocephalus sceleratus. Next base: position 8,414,013 of record CAJVRN010000194.1, read on the forward strand.
CATAACTGACACTATTTAACTGTAAATGACTTCCTAGATCCAAAGTAGCCCCTCAGAAGAACCACATCAGAGGTGAAGCATTGTGTTCTATCCAATATTCCTGCCGTTATTTGTCTCCGTGCTGTCCGGCTAATTAGTCTTATCTCGTTCCCATGGCAATAGAGATAAGAACCCGAGGTGCATTGCTGGCCCACCCTTCCCCAATTAGCCCAGCCACGGCGAGCGCGTGCTCACTGTCCCCCGTTAAAGCTGCTACTGCGCTTTGCCAGCCGCTTACCACCTGACATCAGCCAGGCGTGTGCAGCCCGACGTCTTCCTTTTTTAAAAAAAATCACTGAACTGAACGTTCGCCAACTCAGGAGAGACTTTGTGCTGTGACTACATTTTGGCAAAGTAAACCATTAATTTCAGCTCGGTTCGAGCAGCTTCGCATTCAGGTGGAAAACAAAGACTTTTTTTTTTTGGCCGCCGTCTGACTCATTGCGTCCTTCAGAGCCATTCAAATAACACCACCCGTCAACCATGAGATCTTTGGAACAAAAAACAGAGGGGGGCATTATTTTGATGAAGTAGTTGGTGTCAATTTAAAATTGAAAATTAAAAATGAAGCCAACCACTGTGGCATGGAAAGCATCTCTTGTTCCATACACTTAAGATGAGCTTTAAAATCTTTTCTATTGAAAAGAAAATGCGTTCGACTATAAAAGCGGCTATTACCCGATGTTCCTCAATCAATACAGCAAAGAGTACAAGCGTTTATTGCTAATAACAAAAGTAGAGAGCACAAGCATGGTGTCGATCCAACATGGAGCCTCCATAAACCATCATTCAATCTAACTTTATTTCTAAGGCACTTAGAAACAGCCTTAGTCGACAAAGTGCTGCCCGGTTACATCTCCGCTTAGAACCACTGAAACAACAGAACCGACAAATTTCAAATTCCCTCCTCCGTGAACCTGATAGGGCCCTAAGGACCCACGAAGCTACTTTGTCAGAGCCAATTTGTCCCTGGTAAGTTCCCCTGTGACAAATTAGTTCGTGGTGAAGGGCAAGAAAATGTACAGTTACCCGTGGCGCTCGTTCGGGTTCAGCATAAATGCGACCTCATCGTTAGAGAAGTGTCTGGAATTTTCATAAATTTCTGTCTAAATGTGGTTAAGGGCACAAAAATGTTCAACACCAGTTTGTGCGCATAACAGGGACTCCAGGGTTTGTGCGGCTGAACAATGTGGAGTCCAAAGGTGGAAAAACACCGGAAGGTTGGAGCACGCCCACGAACAAATGTGTGGTGTGGAGAAACATCAGTTAAAAGGGAGTGGAGCGTTAACCAGAGTCACACACGGGGAGGAAAACCCGGAACATTTCAAGCACGGATTGAGGCTGAGTCAAAAATGGAAAAAAGGAGTCATAAAAACAAACATCTAAGCAAATATAATCATTTCTAATTTAGGAACAAGTACTGAAAATGATCTTAGTACACACTTTGCCTTCATTTTAGGCAGTTTGTTAGTTAAAAAGTGCTGAGATACTCTCGAGAAGACGCACAAAGCGCTGCCCACAAATGTTTTCCTCCCCATATTTGTGCCCATATGTTCCTCGATTCATCTAAACAAAGACGATTGATGCCTGGAGGCGTGTTTGATTTCCTGCAAATAACATGTGAAAACAGCATCACAGCACATTAGGGAACCTGTTACTATAACAGACTCGAACCTTACTGCAATCTCATGATAGTTTCATCTCAACTTATCTTCCTTTCAAGGACTTTTGTCCACTGATAAAGAGCAGAGGGATAGACAGGGTATTGAATCTGATAGCGTTGTCATGGGGATCGCCATTATGCTGTGTTTTCCACCGTTTCCCTTAATTCAGAGTCCATGTGATAGAATCGCCGGGATCAGGAAGGGAGGTTTGTCCTTGTCGTTTAGAGAGCAACGGCACACCAGTAAGCTGGCATTTCATCCGCAGTTATGAAAACAATGGCGGAGGAGAAGATGGCGATAACAGAGGCTGCGGGGTCGAGAGGAGGCGGGGAGAACTAAACACAGCTGCGGGGGAGCCACCTTTTCGGTAATAAGCAGTCCTCAAAGAGGATCGGAAGCTCCGAAGCCCTGAAGATCCCGATTCTTCTCTCCAGTAATCAAAGTATCATATGACCCAGAAGAGGAAGTGAGGCCCTCTCAAAGGCTCCTTCATCCCTGTAAGCTCCTCACCAACATGTACGCAGATCACATGTGTGGGTTTGACCGTCTGGCTGCAGGACGTTCATTTACAATCCGATCACGAACGGCCGGATTGCCCCTCCCACAGTCACGTGCGCTTCAAGTTTTCGACATTTTTCACAAAGTGAGGTCATATTCACATGACATGCACGCGGTGTCTGTGTGCTAACGGCGAGATCGACCTCTCTTTTCTCCCTTCAGGTATCCCGCCTTCTCTCCCTCCTCCCTCCCCCCTCCTGTTTCCCCGCCCGTCGTCCTTCTCTACTGTACGGCCTTCCCCGGCTCGCTGTCCTCCTTCCCTGTACACATCCTCCCCTCTGACCCCTCTCCTGCATCTCCTCATCCATCACATTCTCTCTGGCGTCAGCCCCTCCCCTCCCCACCTCCCTCCAGAGATAATTACAAGTCCTGTGAAGATGGGCTTGTATTCAAACAGCTGAATAAGCACGGCCCCGGGGCTGCTGACGGCCCCTGTTCGACAACACTCCGGCGGAAAAAAAACGGGGAGAGGGAAACAAATGGGTGTGACAATACAGAGGAGGTATATAAAGCGGGTTGCTGCTGACCTGATGTGTACCTAACCCACGAGGAACACTAATGGCTGTAACCTGATTATGCATTATATCTGACAGTTGTGTATCTGGAGGACTTGCCACCTTGTGCCTGCTTTTAAGCCTCCACCTAATACGCCTGGTGAGACTGCCACGGCCCCTCCCCACAGTAACCTGGCTCTGAGGGTCACCAGGGCATCCACACCCCTCCTCGGGACCCTCGCAGAGGACTGGAAACTGGATCGTGCGACTATTGTTGGAGGTTTTTCTATTAAATACACACACGTACCTGCTTCGTTGTACGAGGCGGAGAGCTTGTCCAGCATTTGCCTATCCACATTCAGGATCTGCTGCTCCAAGATGGAGGGATAAGAGAGGCCGCCCCGCTCCTTTCTGTCGGCTTTCTCCCTGTCTTTCTCTCGATCTCGCTCCCTCTCCCGTTCGTAGATCAGCAGCTGCTGGCGGAGGGCCTCGGGCAGGTGAGTCTTGGCAAAGTCAGCGGCAGCCTGGAGAAGCAGAGGCAGGAGGGCAGAGTTAGATGGACGCAGTTAAAAAATATATAGCGGGGGGGTGGAGCCATAAAACGACCAAATTGAGGATGGCAATTCTGGCAGGAAGCGAATCTAACACGAGTTCTACGCTCAAGACGAGAGCAATGAGCAAACGAACGGCCTCCCAAAGGCTCAACTTGGCTCAACTTCCTCCCGGTCCTCTGCGAAGAATCTGGCAGCTTTTACACCCAAAGCGCGAGCACACCTTCGTTAAGGTCACATAATTGAAACCCTCGTGTCAACCCTATATCTCAATGCGGATCATCTAAAAATAGCTCTCTCTCTCAGAACCATGGTGACCTATTTTCTCCTGCTCCTGCAAATAAACACAGAAACATCTCTCACCCCCCATCTCGTCAGTGTAACTCAGGCTTTCCTCCGGATCCATAGAGGAAACTTTTATCTGGCTTACACAAGACCACAACATCCTTTAGTTCAGCTTCCATCCCTATATGTCCTCTCCCATATTTTTAAATGATGTGAAAGAGCGCGAGTCTCCGGGTGAGGAAGACAATCCCATAACAATCCTACTTCTGGCAAACCTGAGCGCCACAAAAGCGGCTTCCTGAGCAGCTTTGAAGCGGAGGATGAGAGGATGAAGGTGGGATAGCAGGGATGGAGGGGGATGGAGAGAGCAGGGAGAGGATTGAGGATCAAGAAGGAACGCAGGAGGAGCTCAAGAATGAACTGCAGTTAGAGTAAGAGGGATCTGAAAGAAGGTGGAGAGCTACAGATTCTGTTTATTTCAAGAAAATTGTACTCGCTTGTGTTTACAACCTTACCTACAGTCTTTACGGTTATTATTCAGCTACCTCACAACCAGAGAAACGCTAAAATTAACACACAGATGCTGAAAACAACTCAGACAGGAGACATCAGCAATAACTGCAGGTAGAAAAGCAAAGAATTGGCTGGAAACTGCTAAATTGAAAGATAATTACCAGTTCAATTACTGTTATCCAAGCATTACATTTAATCTTTTCTCACAATGAAAGCATTCGCTTATTTATATACTGTTCTGTATAGGTCTCCTTCATACCTGAGTTCACCCCCACACACACATCATTGACTAAAAGTCTCCCTCGGGACTCTGTTAACAACCAACAGTCCAGCAGAAAAGAGTCAGGCTTTGTTGCCCCATCATAATTCAAGGTGGGCAAAAATCAGTAAAGTCATCGAAACCTTCATTCGGAATAACCTGAAGAGGAACCAAAGGAGGAAAAAATCCCTCTGACAGTTCTTCTGACAGATTGGGAAGAGCGAAAAGAGAGGAGGGCATTCAAATTATTAATGGGCATCACTCCAGTACTTTATAAATGAAGAAGAGGAGAGAAAAAGAGACTCCTAAGTATAAAACAGAGTTTGAAGAAATGACAGAAAAAGCGGTGAAACGCAGCGAGGAGAGAATGTTATCTAACCACAAGCCTTTACATGCAACATAAATGAAACCCTGCTTACATAAATGCATCTGTCTTTGCTGGTGCAAGAGCACAAGCAGATCCGACTTTTTATGCTTCATTCATGGTGCAATCAGGCAACACAGTTGATACTAAAACCTCCATCCCCACTTTAGCTCAGGTTAGTTTAATGCTTCATTTAGCATCTTTAGCTCTGTGTATCTGCTTCTGTGTGTTTGTGCTACATGTGACGCATTTGACTGAAAAGGTTTATCGATGTGTGTCATCCGTACTTAAAATATATATCAGAAGTAAACCCAAGAGAGGATCCCAGAGGGAGCAATGTGGAACTTTTAGAGCAGTATTAAATACCAGAGGGGGGGGTCAATGCTCTTTGGAAACAAATTCACCGCTGTGTCTCCAAACACTGCAGCTATTTGTTAGTGAATATATAAGCAGAGAAAACAGGTTAAACGGTAATGTTCTGGATTAACGGTTCAAAAGAATAAACAGTACCAAGCAAGAGCAGGTGAGCTGCCGTCACGCCAAAGACACAGAGACGAAGTATGTATCGAACGCCGATTTCCAGAACATTCATGCACTGAAAGATTACTCATAGATCAGTTAAAATTCTGTTTGTGTCTCGGAATATTTGCCATGCAGTGAGCCTTCGGGCACATTGGAAGTGTTTGAGTAGCCTTGGCAAACACTCTCTCACGCCCAAAACTGAGTTTTTACCCAACCGTGCAAAAATAACTCTCATTCCTACCCTTTAAAACTAAACCCCGAACCACAACAAACACTCTGAGACCAGATGGGCTCTGAATGGCAGGCCGGAAAGCCAAAGCGCGCGCGCACACGCACGCCATCAGATTGGCACGCAAGCCGCTCCTGACCTTATTCAAGTTTTTAAAAAAAGGTGTGCAGAGGCCAACATCGTGCTGTGTGGGCGTCAGAGTGAATTTTGCAGAGACTGAATTTTGTGTGGCGAGTAAGAAGCAAAAAGGAGCTCTAAATACGATAAATGCGAAGCGCAAAGTTGAATAGAAGTCCGTTTGAATGACAGGAAAGGCCTCAGTGCCCTCAGCCTTCGTGGAATCTGAGATACGCTCCTTTCTGCTGCACACGCCAGCTTCTTTTTGCTCCGACTGTGAAGAAATTAAGGTCTTATCCAGGTATGATAAGAACATCTGGTAACCATAGTTACAGCTGCCAAAGATCCCGATTATCTGAACATCTGTTCCGCCTCAGCTGACCTCTCCTGCATCTCATCGGCTCGCTGCGGAGAGCTTCCCTCGAGGAAGCGGCCACGAGTCGTTGGCTAGGCTCGCCGGGTAATACGGCGAAGGTGACCGTCTCCGAACCTCAGATCCAGACAGACGGATCTCGCTGTTCGCAGCGAAAAAGAGCGATTGCAGATGTGATTCATATTCCAGCAGAGCGCAGACGGGAGTCATCAGTCTGCTCCTTCGCTTTCCAATACACACAACTCCGGCCGTGTCCTTCCCGTGACAGCCAGCTCCATTAGAGGAGGTGAAAACTCATATTAACCCTAAACGGCCACGAGCCCATCTGCTTGATCCACGGCTTAACCCTCGACAGTGTCGGTGTCTGTGGCCTGACCTAGACACCAGCTCGGTCTAATAGACAGATGTGGAGCTCATAGAAAACACACTTTGCATTTCCTTGGTTGTGTAAAGCCAGAACGGATTGAGCATTCTCCCAAAACATTAGAATAAATAAAAAATGAACTTACTGAATTTTACTCATTTGTGAATTTGTGTCTGAAAAGGTGAAGGAACCAAATGTTTCATACATTAACGCTTGGTAGTGGTACACACATACACACACACACACGCACACTGTTGTGATGCTTTTTGGACAACACACACAGACACAGGCCAGTGTGTCAGCTTTAAGTGGGAGATCAACTAAAAATGTATTCTTGAAAGTTTTTTCTACATCTCGTGTGTCTGACGACAAATTCTATTTCTATATGGATTCTGGGAATCCATATAAAGAGGACTGATTACTGCCCACGAGTCCCTAAGATAACAGGAAATAACGTACAGGCTTCCATCTTAGGCACACACACACACACACACACACACACACACTCCACACACACACACACACACACACACACACACACACACACACAGAGTGTAAATGGGGCTCTCATGGGATGTAATCCCGGTCATTAAGCGCTGCAGCTCTGTAATTTCCTGTGAAATAATCTACACTGGGCTAAAGCGGCAGTATTATTAAACGCGTGTGCATGTGGATGTCATTATCACGCGTGCCCATGAAGCAGCGAGTCACGTTCCTGTCAGGGGGCAAAGAGGGGGGTGGGCGGCAATTAGGGTTCACCCACAGTAAAAAATCAGCAGCGGCCATGGATGAAAGAGAAAAACGATATCAAGAGGAAAGCAGCGAATATTAATGGATAAAAATGAATGTTTGAGGACCACCCACGACATCCTCATCTTGTAGGTGAAACACACATTTTGGTCGCCATGTAGCACGCATAAGAACACTCACATACTCCCAAACACACACACACACACACACTCACATACACACACAGTAGGATTGCCAAGATGCCCAGTACAAAATCATTTTGCCAAGACAACTGGTTGATTGTTACTTCCAACCCTGAGAGAAGTACGCACCAACAGTTCTGCCAGAAACACAGCCACGGTCGGCGCATCGAAACCATCCTTCATTCAACTCAGCAGCCTCTTCCTCGACTCAGTATCAAACAGTGTGTGACAGGTTTTCTCCAGAGCAGCATTTGGGCTGTGATGAGGGCGCGACGTGCCGGAACATGATGTTCCTGTGAAGGTGGTGTTTGCGTGTTGCGAATGTCAGAGCAGCCGTTGCTTTGACTGATTCCTCATCATCCACCTCTTGCGAGTCTATTATTATCAACAGCTACCAGCATCAGCCCACGATCCCACACCTTCTGCTGCTGCAGGGAAACAAAGATAAGACTGGATAAACATTACACATTCCGCACTACTTCGGCATTAAAGAGGGAGGCGAGTTCTCACACATCTCTCCTTCCGAACAGGAAAACGGGCCGATCGTTCAAGCTGAAGGAGAAGATAAGTGAAGGTGAAGGAAAAAGACATCATGCGGGCCTGGGCAATAACAAGAACCCGGCAATATACGAACACGTTAATGCTGTTTAAAAAGCTCAAAGAGGCCATCAAATATAGACCCTCCCCGTCTCCGTGGGCTTGTCCTCTACCATCCATTAGAATTCCACTTGTCCTTCAGACCTCAACACCTGACTCTGGTCTATTTATACGCGCTCCGAGCGCCGTTCCTGTGTGTGGAGGGCACCGCTGGCATGCATCTGATCTCAATCTGACTTTACAGGAAAATAAACCCCCCCCGAGAAGTTTATTTATATGACAGTAATAAGCTGATAGAGTGTTTAGTCACACTTTGCACCAACAACTACCTGAGGCTCAGTATCCCTGCAGAACCAACCAGCTTGCTGTACGAGTGGTGATATTCAAATGTATCCACTTCCATCCCTTCTACCTCCAAAGAGACTATCGGGAATACAAAAATACATCCAAACCTTTAGCGTGCAGTGAGTTTAGAGGACAGATGTAGTGGTGTTGACATTACTTGGTATTTTTAGCATCTCCCCAGTGTTTCTATCTGATTTTCTGTAACAAATGATTACAGCGGATATGCTGATGGTTGTTGTTGTTTTAACACTGACCTTAAAAAATAAAACCGCGAATCCATCTTTTAAAAGAAACACGTCTATTGATGATACATTCTCCATCACTGCAGAGTTTAGTCATCCAAGAGAACACTGGCTGACATTTAACACCTACTCTATATTGCTTTTTTTCCGTTCCCGACTGTCAGCCTCTCCCCTCTTATTTTATTGCGCTGTCCTGCGTTGCACTCACTGCGATGCGGTGATGAAGAGTTGCGGAGACAAAACTTCCAGGAAACAAGCGCGAGGGTTGCCCTCGATCTTTCGGATGTGGCACACAAAGAGTTTGTAAATGTCAGTCGCACGAAGACACACACACACACACACACACACACACACACACACACACACACACACACACACACACACACACACACACAACACACCTATGGCTGTTACAGCCTGGGGCCCGGAGGCTCCCATGGCACTCACACACACACACACACACACAAAAGAAGTGCTGTAGAAGTGTGAAGTGTTTAAAGGTGATTCTTTTGTGAGTAAAAGTCAGTGAAGATAAAGATCCAGGTGAGATCACACGAGTAGATGTTCCTCCCTCTGAAGCACGGGGTCAGAGGTCATCACATCACATGTGTGTAGCAGCCCTTGAAGCAGTGGAAAGGTTGCTGGTACGAGTCTGTGCGTGCGTTCGGCGCCATCGCTGTTCCTGACGGGATTAACCCATTAAAACTCATTCGTTGCGCAGAATCATCATATTGACGAGTTTTATTTTCGTCCAATGAGTTCGATTCCTTCTAAAGGAGCGTGCTCCCGGACGGACCTGGAGGAGCTGGTCATCAATCATCCCCCGCTTGATGAATTGCTCCTGATGAATTAATCAAACCTTATTTCATATGCAGGTTCGCCGACAGAGAGCGAACGTGCGTCGGCGCCATCCAGGCTGATACGGAAGGTTCCATACTTTTACAAGTAACTCATCAAGACACCAGTTCAGCACGGGGAGACCTCACTTCCTCCAGCTCTTCCTGAACCCCCCCCCACTCACCCGCTGGTCTGAACGCTGGCTGGTTCCAGCGACAGTTTCATTATTACGTGGGAAGGTGAATCTCGCATTTGTGGGTCGGAGCTATTAAAGTGTCAGCGGCGGAGAGACAAATCACGTGCATTTGTCATCTCCACCGACCAAATTTCTTCCCTATAGCTTTATGGCTCATTGCTCCTGCGCTTTGTCTCCGTCACTCCCCCCACCCCACCCACACGCGTGGGCTGGAGCCGTGCATCCACACAGCTACTCTGATCTCAACTATCAAGTTTCTTTCCTCTCCACTTGGCTGCAGGCACGTCAGTGCAAGCGATCGTATTGATCGTTCTCAAAACTTCCGTCCTTCCGTAACGCTTCTGCTCCGGTCCCGGTTCTCCTCTCGGGTGGATGAAGCGTCTCCTGTCGACGGCGGGGGGTCGAGGGAGCAGAGCAAGGGGAAATAAATATCGAAGGCGATCTTGAGGATCGAGGAGATTAAGACATTATCAATATTTATTCCCAGAGAACATTACAATGGGTGTTTACTTAAAGACAAAAGGACAACTTCAATGATGGACACGGAGGAAAAGGAAAGACAGGAAGGATCAGAACCAGCAAAGGATGAAAGAGTGTAAAGCAAACACGCAAAGATAAACAGTTTATACAGCTGCTCCAATCTGCAATAAAAGGATGTTGTCTCTCACTGGTGCACTAAAACTTGCAATTTCATGTGTCAACAGCCTTGGCTTTGCTCAGCCTGATGTGCATCACCCCTTTTGGCATAAATTAAACACGGCTGAAGCGTCTATACGTCCTTCCAGAGCTGAAGGATGAAGCCATGACGTCACCGCCCAGTAACTTTCGGAACTTTCCCTTTCTTTCCGAGTACGAGGCTGGTGTTAAAAGCACCGACACCTGGCCATTATTAAAATGCAGACTGAGTTGTCAGCCACTGACTTTTGAAAAAGGACCCTCCCTACACACACACTCACACCCTCCGCCATATTGCAGCGGGCCCTGCCAAGTGCCACCATCCGGAGTGAAAAGCTTCCCAGTCTCCATTCATTCCTTCCTGTGTCCGTCCATTCACCGCCGCTCTTGGCTCCATACAGCTGGCCTATCCGGCGTGAAGCGACTGTAAACAGCACGCCGCGTGTGAAAAAGCAGGCCGACCCCACGGTTCGGATGCATATGCAGCGCTCGTTTCCTGACAGCGGCGGCGGGTGTAATTAGGCCGTCCATAAATACAGAGCTGTGACGTCTGATTCGTGCCGATGTGGTTTGGATGAGATGTGTGCATAAATTGATGGATTATCATTTCATTAACGCCACACTCTGCTCCGGTCCTTTTGATTACACTTGTTTCTCTCCTCCTTGCCTGCTTTTTCCTCGCCCGTCGCCGTGGAGACAGATTTATGCGTATGAATTAAAACCCTGGCGGACCCCTCTCTGGCTCTGACTTTACCAAAAAAAAAAAAACTAATGCAAGTAAGGTTGTGTCAATACGTCAGTCTGGTAATTTATGCTCATTATATCTCCATTTTTTAAAGGTGAAAACCCACCCAGATCGATGCCACGCCTGTCTGTATTGTGATGTAAAGCGAATTAAGCGGATAAGCAAATAGACATTGATAAAAATATCAATAGCAGCCACTGAATCTGCTGCTGCAGCTTTCATTAACCCTAATGTAAGGCAAGGACCTGCGTGTGTGGATGAGGAGTGAACTCCCATCGATCCACGCTGGAGTTCCTTGAGGATTTAAGGTGCACTGATATCATTAAAGGGGTCGATGATGCAGCAATGATGTGGTGGAAATGAGATCAGTTCGAATATTAACTCCCCAGTTTCCATTAAAACACATATTATGGATGTGCGCAGAGGCAAAACAGCCCAACCTAGTGCCCATGCGAGACAACAAACCTGGTAATACTGGTGGGGCTGGTAGGTGCGCCCAGTCGTTTGGCACATCTGGCAGATTAAATGAGACAATGACGGGCCTGCCCACAGCGTGGGAATACATGAGCATTTAATCCACCCGCGATCCTGACTTCCTTGACTTTCGCTGTCATTCCCGTCTGATGGAGTGAGGCAGCGGGTCCAAGCGTCCGCCAGCAGGCGTCCGCCCAGTTTCCACAGCGGGTGCAGCGCTGCCGTCGAGGCACGGCCGCTATTTCAGGTTTGAATCTCCGCAAGGTGCTACTCAACACCAAGGAGGGATATCTAATGGTCTACGTTTTTGCATGTACGTCTCCTTCCACCAGTTCTCTTTAGCTCCATGGTTGTTCAGAAGAAAAGAATTAGAATGACTAACCCAATACTTTAGAGGCTCGGCTCATCCCACAAGTCACCTCTGACCTGTCAGGACTTGAGGAGGTTTGTTAGCAGAGGCTGGTAACTATCACAGCTCATTACATGAAGAATTCCTATAAAAATAAGGGTTACAACAATAAACCTAACAGTAGAATGAATGCAGAAGAGGAAAACTAAAACATTTTCTAAAGAGCAGACATTTGTGTGAATAGAAAGTTCAAATATTATAGTAAAGTGCAAACACTAATAGTCCTGTTCATTAAATATACACACTTGTAATAACTGCAGGAAAAGTTAGTGTGTACAGCTTTGTCATCTCCAAAACACCTTTATTAATTATTATTAACAATTTAGTTTGTGTGCGACATGTGAATGTGTATGTGTGTGCGCGTGCGTGTGTGCATGTGTGTGTGCGTGTGCACGCTGTAACTAAAGTCGTGGACTCCCCTCAGGACTGGAGCCAGCAGACTGTTTAATATTTCAGCGCGGTGATAAATAAGTCAGACAGACTGCGGAGAGATAAGGTGAGCGACTGAGCATGAGGGTGAGGGAGCAGGAGACAGACAGGAGGGGGGGGGGGACTGGGTAAAGTGAGGTGAAGAGAGAGACGGAAGGTACTGGAGCAAAAGGTCAAAGAAGACAGGTCGAAGGGGACTCAAGAGATAGAGAAATGGGGCGCGGGAACCCCACACCACTGTCAGACTGAAGTATCAACAGGTCTGTGGAGCCGTCAGGGTACAGCCTCAATTACTGTTTTAGCCAAGAACACTTTTGGGTTTCAAAGGCTCAATGCTCAAATGTCCAGTCCAACGATGCAGGGGGGGGCAGACAGATAGAGAGAGAGAGACAGAGAGAAAGACAGACAGTTGGAGACACAGACAGACAGATAGAGACACAGACAGATAGATAGAGAGAGAGAGACAGACAGACATAGTCAGAGTGTGAGACAGACAGAGAGAGACAGACAGACAGAGACACAGACAGACAGAGAGACAGACATAGACAGTCAGAGACAGACAGAGAGAGAGACAGACCGGCAGACATAGACAGAGTGAGAGACAGAGAGATAGAGAGACAGACAGAGGCAGACAGACAGGGGGAGAGAGAGAAACAAAGACAGAGACAAGGGAGAGACAGACAGACAGAGGGAGAGAGAGACAGATAGATAGATAGAGGGAGAGAGAAAGAGACAGACAGTTAAAGACAAATAGAGACAAAGCGAGAGACAGAGACAGACAGACAGACAGACAGACAGAGGGGGAAAAAGAGAAACAAAGACAGAGACAGCGACAAGAAAGAGACAGACAGACAGAGAGAGGGAGGCACAGAGAGAGGGAAAGAGAGACAGACAGACAGAGAGGGGGAGGCACAGAGAGAGGGAAAGAGAGACAGACAGACAGAGAGGGGGAGGCACAGAGAGAGGGAAAGAGAGACAGACAGAGAGAGGGAGGGAGGAGGCCGGAGGCAGAGCGGAGGAGAGGGACGGCCGAAGATGAGGGAGGAGAACCGGGGGAGAGAAAACAGACGGCCACTGTAGTGGAAAGGTCAGGGAGCGTGAGCGAGGGAGAAGATTAGAAACAGAGGGGAAGGGGCGGAAAGTTATGCTCTTTCATGAGGGCCCCGTGGAGCCGGCGCTTTCAGTTTGACACAGATGATCAAACGATGGAAATCTCCGCTGGCGCCTCACGCCCGATCCATTTATCGCCGAGATCTCGCGCGGCTACGCTACATTTATTGGTCGGCCCCGCTTTCCGCGACCCGTGGGCCCCACCTGTCGACGCCACATCTTCATCTTCATCCCTCAAACAAAGTCATCTGCCTAGGAACAGCGCACAGCGAGCACACCAGGTTAGTTCAGGAACAGGATATCTTATTAGAAGTTTTTTTAAAAAAAAAAAAGAATCAAGCAGGTATTACAAGCGCAACAGTCACGGTGGAAATTAAGGAGATGAATGGGGGTATGGTCATAATCACCCTGATGGGATTAGTGTAAAACTAATCTTCCCTGCTGTCTCCTCAACCCGTTTTAGCCTCGACTTGGAGACATTTTCAGAAAGAGGGCCTCCTGAGATCTGTTAGCAGGAGCTCAGATCGCCGTAAGCTTCTCCCGCGCCGCCGCTCTAATCAATTACTGACCTCACGTGCCGGGAAGCCCCGCCGGAGTCACCGCCACTTTTAGGAAACCCGCGCGGGGCGCGAGCGGGGCGCTGGAAGCCTTCGCCGCTGACACGGCGTCATTGCGTCACCCTTGAAAGTAATTAACAAAAGGCGGAGAGAAAAACACACACACACACACACAAGGTGGAGGGGGAAAAAATAGGCAACGGAATTTAATCCTCCAGGGACCATAATCAGCAGAATATGGCAGAGATCCAGGGAGGCCCCTGGTATACAAACAACTACACATACCCATATTCTGCCTAAGAATGCATGCAGGAAACACACACACCCTTTTAAAGAGGAACAAAGAGGTGGTCTCCATGAATTAATAATCCAGAGTTAGATCCTCTGCATTCCTTGAGGTAACAGAGCTCAGGGTTTTTTTCCACTCAAGTCTGGATCTGAAACTTGGTCAATCGAAACAATGTGCAAATACTTCAGCTGCCGTCCTCCCGGTCGGGTGGATCGCAGGGAAATCAGGACGGCGGCACGTAGGCAGCGCGACACAGACACGGGGAGTTGGGGGGCGGGGGGGGGGCGCTAGGGAGCATCTGGAGGAGACAAGCGTCGATTTCTGCTTTGTCGTCTCGACGCGCGCGGCCAGCCCCCCCCCCGTGTCCGCTGCCCAGGATGCACCTGCCCCCCGTCTAAGAAAGCCGCGAGTGTGAGGGCCGACCGGGAGGACAGCGCCCGGTCTATCTGCGCACAATCGCGCCAATGTCAGCGGATCCCAGCAGCTGCGGGTCGAGGCCCGAGGCCCGGGCCAACGCTCCCGTCTGCCGCGGCGTCGGCTTTTTTTTTTTTTTTTTTTTCTCTTTCAGCCACTCGCCAACGGAAAAATACAGAAGATCAGACGTGCTTACGGGACCGCGCGAGCGACCTCCTTCGAGAAGCTGCGCTCGGGCCATGTGACGAGATTTAGAGGCCGCTGACCAGCAAAACACGCGGTCTCGCGCCGCCGCAGCAGATCCGGGGCGACGACCGCGACGCGGCGGGAGGGGGAACGAACGGTTATCGACTAAAGGCCGGCTGAGGAGCCCCGAGCGGTGAACAACACAAATGACTCTCACGACTCGTTTGTGCCGGCGGTGATGACAAATATTTGCTGGCTGGTGGGGCCTCACGCTCAAAAGCCTCATTCATGCGCCGGGCGCCCGTGTTTTCCTCCGCTCCTGAATCGCTGGCCCACAGTCCCGACCCTGCGAGGAAGGGAAAAACCTCAGGCAGGAATTACCAAAAAGGTCAGGAGGCTCTTTTCGGCGAGGGGGGGGTGGGGGGTGGGTGAGAGGAAAAGGAAAAGAGGTCAGATCATCGCAGACGTGCGTGGGGGGGGGGGGGGCGGTCGGCGGTCGGCCGGTGATCGGTCGGATTTATTATCGCCCGCGACCTGCGGAGTGGAAATCAAAGCGTGCGTAAATTCAGCCCCGCCCTCCGGGATGTCAACAGCAGCGGCGGCGGCGGTAAACCACAATAAACCTCCGGCCGTAAAAGCGTCACGCGCCGTCTTGATGGCGAGTTATCGGCTGGTCGGGAGCAGCAGGACGGCGCTTTTGACTGAGTTAGGATTCGTTTGGAGTTTAGAGGAAATCAAACCAGTGTGATCTCCCCTCTGTGACCTTTGCCCCCCCCATTCTCCCCCTGCAGCCTACAGTGGATATTTTAGAGCCGTTTCACTGAAAACAGCTGCTCGCCTTGAGCAAGGCCTGAGAAGCGCATTTGGATGTGATGAACCTGGTGTGTGTGCGTAGGTTTTGTGTGTGTGTGTGTGTGTGTGTGTGGTGAGGGGGCGTCTCAGAAAAGGCCTCCTCAGAAGCAGGATCTTAATTTAGTTCCTGACCTTTGTGGATTCCTGTTACATAAAGTCGCCGGACACATGGCGAGGAGCAGGTGTCCTTCAGGTCGTTCAGCACAAATTCACCTCTGGCTCGTTCGCACGCAACCCTCCCGGACCTCCACGCCGCCCTCCCCGGCCCCCACACGCCCCCCCCCCCACCCCGGGCCCCCATGTCCCCCTCCCTGTCCCCCCACGCATCCTCCCGGGCCCCCACGCCCTCTTTCTTCCTCCGCTCTCTGATCCTTCGATGGCTTTGAAAATTAGTCACATGCCTTTCTTTGGTGGGACGGGAGCTGAGCCGGCAGATCCGAACCCCTCAGATCTAAACGACGTGATCCGCCACGTGCCGAGCGGCAGCCCCGCAGACGTGCACCCGAAGGCGTCACAATGAACGCAAGTGAAGAAGCGCTTCCACTCCCACCATGCGCGTCCATTTTAGGACTGAATTCATTAAGGGATGGTTCAGCCCAAAAATGTAAATGCGCTCATTAGTTATTCAGCGCTGGAGAGCAGTTGAAGCTGCATGCGGAAACATCTGAAGTTAAATAAAAGTGCAGCTAATTTCTATATAGCGCATGCGGTGAACGGGTGGGCACAGGTGCAAGGTCAAAGGTCACCGCCGACCACCCGATGGCTCGCCCTTCTGTGAGCGCAGGGGCGCTCCCAATGAGCGGATTTACAGTTTTTTTTGGGGGGGGGGGTTTAAGGAATCAAAGCAGAGCTGAACCGAGAGGCTCTCCTCATCTCGATGGGCTTCCCGTTTTCCTTCCGCTCCGTTCCTGCGCGCTTAAAGGGAGCCGTAGCGCTCCGCTCCCAGCCCACTCACAAACAAAACGCACGACGGAGAAATCAACAGAAGCGCTCGGAGGATGTCAACACCGAGAAAAGCAGCCCCCGCGCTCACGTTTGGCGGCACTGGGCTGACTGCTTCTCCCTCTGTAGTCACATATTTACAATAATTCTGCAGAGCCCGAAGGAAGGAGGAGCAGAACAGGCCCGGCTCTCTGAACACGGCAGAGAGGAACAAATGGCTAATGTTACTGATATAAGGAGAGCCCAGGGTTATCGCTTTCATGATGTTTATTCCTATAAGTCAGGAGGGGGTGGGGGGAATCAATCTCCTAACAGCTACATCTCTGAGCCAACGTCTGTTCTGACTCAGACCTCTTCATTTTCATCCAAAATAATGACTTTTCCCAGACTGAAGCCTGAAGTGCTGCTGGTGAGCTGAAGGTGAAAGGCGAATATTTTCGGATGTTTTTCAGCATTCTCTCAGTTTTTTGAACAAGTAAAGTACAAAAAGGCCCGCCTATGACGCGGGAGCGCTGGGCTGGTGAGGGGCAAGGGTAATAAAGTACGCCTCCGTGAAGCAGATCACGTTTTGTTTTCGGGTGTTAGTCAGGATCACACAAAGCTGTTGCACGGATCTCAGACTTGTAAAAACAAGACAAAATGTTGGATTGTAAGAATGAGCCGCACAGTTAAAGACCTCAAAATCAATATTTCCATTGATTTTTTTTTTTTTTTTAACAAAAATGCAAATAAACGTTAACATCCAGGTCTAAACATTCTCCAACTGGCCCATAGCTACGGTCTCATTATTAGTGTGTTTATTATGTAAATACAGCATATGTAAGCGTAGAGGAGCTGGATCAGCTGCTGGACGTTCTGTTGCGCAGCTCTAATTGGCTGTATGTTTTATTCTCGTCCATTACCGACTGTAAACAGCGTGGAGGACCTGCTGATGTAACAGTCTGGATGCTAAACAGATCTTGACACTTGTCCAATGACGCTTTAATAATGGGGAATGAGCCGAGCGCGTGCGTGTAAAGAAAGCTAAGAAGGGCCGACACTTCCCTAACTACCCAGCTGAGCGTCGGCGACGATGCCACCCGCCGTCCATACGCTTATTTTTAATGTCCCGTGGCTCTGAGGGAATCTGGCTTCCTGGGAGAGGAAGTGGATTCTGCTGCCTGGCACGCATCTCAAACACTTGGGACTGAACCTTCTGGCTCCCACTCTTCTTTAAAAACAGATCCACCTCCTGTTCGCTCGTTATTTCCCCAAGTCTCTTAAACAAACGGGCGGGAGCTGCAGCGGGAGCCGCGGGTTTGCCCGCCGGGCTCCACGGGAGGGAGAAGAAAACAATCCAATGACCACTTTTGGTCAAAGTGAGCAGCAGCCAGCGCAACCGTTGCGGAATTTAATTTCCCCCACCCCTAAAAGTACGCCTTCAGCAGCCTATTTCTGGATCGTCAACCTTGATCAGACCAGAACAGACGGGCGTGGAAACGGGAGGAAGCCGGCCTCCCGCAGCACGGGCAGGATTTGATCCGAGCTCCCACGCAAAGCAATCGATCTCCCGCTGAACCCAGTTTGCTGTGGTAAATGTTTCAGAGCGTCGGTGAATATCCAAACAGGCCAAAGCCCCTCTAGGTGATCCCGGGCGTCCCCACCTTTGGGAGTTGCTCCCCCCTCTAAGAAGCGCGTTAGGGGTCTGGCCTACGCCGCCTGCATCCCACAACAACGCGGGGATGTTTTATCCCGATTTCAACCAGAGATGATGAAACTCGCATCATTTCTTTCTCAGGGCCACATCCGTGAATAATCCATTTCTTCTCGGGGGGGGGCCGCAGAGGGTTTTTTTTTTCCTCACATTCTAAAAAATGTGTTTGGGAACACCCGCCGTCGACACACAACAACCGCTTTCCATCACTGGCGTCCATCCTTGAGGATGTTTTTTTTTATTTTTTTTTATTACAGTGTGAACCAAGGCCATCGGCAGTTTGGCTTTGGACTCGCGCTGCCTTTTTGGGAATTGGGTTAATTTGCGCTTAATCAAATTAAAGTGTGAGCTCAGCTTTTGTGTATTGCAAAGAGGTACAGAAGATCATAAATTACTGCCGTGCTCTGGCTGGTTTCAGTCTTATCCCTGTAATACTGGGATACATTCATTTAAGGAAAAGTCCACATGATATATGACACTGAGACTCAAAAAAGTCCATTATTTGCTCATTTACATATGTACATTATATGTCAATTTCTTGTTTTACTTGGATTTTACAATACGTTTTACTAGTAAAGAATCAACTCCAGACAAACTGGATATAGAACAAACATTAAAGACGTCTGAGCATTTTTATATGCAGGACACTCCCAAAATCTCCCAACCTGTGCCCCAGCAGCACAATTGGAGTCCCAGACAGTCGTTTACTGTTGGGAAAAGTAGGCCAGTAAACATCCGAGTGCTGGCTGATCCATCTTTACGCATGCACTTACCTCTCCTCCGTGGCCATCGAAGACCCCAAATATGGACGGGTGAGTCTTGTTGACGGTGTCGGTGAGCACCTCGAACCTGTCCTCCATGTGGTCTCGCCGGCCCTGGATCGAGTACACGGCCACGTTGTGGCTCTTGAACTCCCAAGTCTTGGAGAACTCCGCGTCCAGGACATCCAGCCCTCCGAAGCGCTCGTTCTGCATCATCTCCGCCACTTTCCCCTTGACCATTTTGACCGCGTCTCGGCTGGACTTGACGATGGTCTTGACTTCGTCCGTGTGGAAGAAGTAACTCCAGAGAGCCAGGCTGATGCATAGCAGGAACAGGGTCTCCGGTCTGAGCAGAAAGTAACGCATGATCCGACCTAACAGAGATAGCAGGGTCATTGTATCCTCTATCATTTACTTAATTACGCGCACGAGATCGCGGCAGGTTGGGGGGTCGCTCGCACCCGCTGCACGCTTCAAACCATCGTCTGGTCGTGGGAAGAGGCGCATCTAACCGCGTTGCACACCGGAGCGCAAAAAAAAGGGGGCTCAGAATGAAGAATCGGGCGACACCTCACTGCGCTGACGAGGGGAGGGGGGCTTGGACAAGGTGCTGGCGCACGTACGCGGTCTAAAACTCGGCTGCTCCGTCGGCTCTCCTCCCGCCTGCAGCCCCGCAGTGATCACCGGCGGCGGCAGGTCCAGTGGCCACCCGATGCGGTACGCGCAGACGCCGGCAGCCGCGGGCAGGAACCGGCGGTGCGGCCGGCGGTGCTGTCGATGGCCCCGAGCCCTGGAAGCCTCGCCGCTTCTTCTCTGGCCAGCCTCGCCGCCGCTCTTCCAGGAGGGGGTCTGAAAATAGCGGAGCGCGTCGGGAGGCTCACATTCCCAGCTGCCACCAGCACCACACTGGCTGCGGCTCCACTGGTGCCCCAGCGAACACTGGTGCTGCCTTCACGGACCGCTCGGAACATCCCGCTACACGGGGGCGCGCAGGCGTGCGAATGGTTAATGGCACAAGATTAAAGTTGGATTAGAACACCACTGGTAGGATGAAGAAAAGTGTTCTGGGTCGTTTTAATCATTTTTGTGGGCCCATTTAATTGGTCAAAAAGTCGACAGTGAAGACGGTAAAATGTAAAAACTATCAATAAACCTCTTCAGGCAGGAAGCTTCGTTCTCAGTTTATAGATGAAAAATATCAGCCTAATTTTATATTTGGTTAAATCTTAATAACATCAAGTTTGAAAAATAAAATAAATTCAAACATGGCATGAGAGAAAAGACCATGATGAAATATTAATAAATGATCAATACGGATTTAAAAAAACTAAACTAGGAAGTAAACCTGGTCAAACTATGTTGAATTAAAGACGAAAACGTTTGGCTCTTAATGCAGTTTATTTCATACAGCTCGGCTTCTGTGCAGATGCCACACGTGCTCAGATACATGAATCGGTTAATAATGTTGGTTGTTAATCTTAATGCATATCTCGGCCTGACAGATGTTATCGATTGCACTGCCGGTGCTGATGAAACCATTTGTCCAGGTTGTCAGGGTCCCTGTCCTGTAAAGTCATTCTCAAAACACTTCAGTGAACACCATTAAAAACAAAAGTTTGCTGGGCTCTCTTCGTAGTTGTGGTTCTGAATCCTGACCATAAAACCCAATGATGATAAATGTCCCCTCGCACCAAGAGGCCTCAAAGCTCATATATCATGGATGTACACTGTACATACAGTTTATATAGACTTGGGCTAATAATCCTTTTTTGAAAAAAGTTTGTGTTTCAGGCTTTCTGTATAGAATATAATGGAATCTAAACAATAATGTAGGGTGAGGCCACTTTATATTTATATTTGAACATTCAGTAACTCCATAAAAGAAATTCTAAACATTTCCTTGGTGTGTGAATGAAAAATCTTAAATATTATTATTTGGTATAGATTGTTAAAATTTTCAAATAGTTTCTCTCCTCCACTTTAATCTAGACTGGATTTGGAATATATATACTTTTAGATAGCTTTTTCCCCATTATTCTATGTATTATATAAATCCTAGCAGATTAGATTTTTATTTGTTTCGTTCCCTTTAAGCTACAGTTTCTTTTAGGAAAAAACAAATGGTAATAAAACTTTAATTAACGCCGTTTCAACTATTTTGTTCGATTATAATTCAGGCGCTCTTGAGACAGCCTCGGGTCCTCTCAGCCTCGCTGACGTCACCCAGCCCAGCTCGGAGGTGAAAACGTGGGAGAAAATCTAGACGGTAGCATACTTTAAACATGCTTAAAAGAGCTGCATAGAGCCTGTCAACGGGCTTTTTAACGTTTATATTTGTCGAATCATCTCCGTCGGGATTTTAAGTCTCTTTCGATTTAAATATCCCTTAGAATTAATGAAGAAAACTAGTAAATTAGCCTCCATGCTAACTGTCAGTGTTCGTAGAGTTAGCCACATTTTCAACATTAGCTGCATGTGTTCCACTCATCTTGTTTCATTTAATGTGTTTACTGCTGCGAGTTTGTCCCAGGCACGGTTTCTAGTGTTAATACTGTTTTTACGACGTTATAAAGTAAGATTTGTCACCCTCCGTCCACAGATCTTGCTCTCAAGAGGCTCCAGGGACTCACATTTCCAGGGATGGAGTACATTCAAGCTCCTGCCACCAGCAGCCAGGGCAACATGTACGTGTGCTCACCAGTTCATCCAGCTCAGCTAACATGTGTACATCGCAGTTAAACATTAGATCGTCATCCCTCTTGTTGCATGTGTAACTCCTCATCCAGCATTTTTGGTCTTCGTAAGGATCCACTTGAAGTTTAAACTTATCTAAAATGTCATTGTGAACAGATGGAACTGCATGATTACTCTGATTGTTTGTGTGATGATCAGGATGCATTGGAAACATGATTTAGCTTAACACTATATTGATTTATGGTCAGCTTGAATGCCTCCTCTCTATGTGCTCATAAAAATAAAGCTATCTGAGGATATTCTATTCTTGCCAATACCTCTCTTGATGACATTTTTATGGTTGTTGCCTCTCTTTTCTTCAGCCTGTGCTGTACATGTGGGGTACCTATTCCTCCCAACCCGGCCAACATGTGTGTCGCCTGCTTGCGTACTCAGGTGGACATCTCTGAGGGGATCCCCAAGCAGGTGACGGTGCACTTCTGCAAGCAGTGCGAAAGGTTTGTTACCACCCAAGATCTAGAACATTATTTTGCTCCATGGCACGCAAGTGAAAACCATTGGACTCTTGTCAAAAATGTTGATATTCACAGGTTTTCTTATGTGTCATCACCGTCTGTTGCCTGTGTACAGATATTTGCAGCCTCCAGCCACCTGGGTGCAGTGTGCTCTGGAGTCCAGGGAACTGATGTCTCTTTGCCTGAAGAAGATCAAGAGCTCTATGACCAAAGTAAATGGAATTCTTACTGAATATGACAGAAGGCAAAGTAATATTTGATCTTGGATGCATGAGCATCTTAAAGACTAAATCGAGCAAAAGCCCTTTTCTTTTAGGGTTTTTGATGACAAGATTTGCTTTCTTTTGTGTCCCAGCTTTGTAATGGATCAAAGAACCTCACCTCTTTATCCTCCTTGAGTTCTGTTCTTCAGTTAACTCTTTCTCAGACACTGTAGGAAAAAAAGGCTTTTTTATATGTGTAATGCTGCAATCTGGTACACCCAAATGCAACGATTGAATTGTAGTTGAGCTGACATCCAGATTATCGGCATCATTCCGTTTGTCCGCTGTCCGCGCACGGAACGACCAACCTCACCACGGCCCCCCTGAACCTCTTCACAGGTCCGCCTCATTGACGCGGGCTTCTTGTGGACAGAACCGCACTCTAAACGGATTAAGATGAAAGTGACCATCCAGAAAGAGGTAAGAAAGCAATGACGCGTGAGAAAGTGGCGTTTGAACAAACTGTGAGAAACGAACGTGTGTTGAGACACCGTTACCTCGTCCGTCCGACCTTTAGTGAGAACTTGATCTAATTCATTTTCAGGAGTCCCCGTGTTAATTATACTGATGCTTTCTCTCCCGTTTGCTGTTTGTGACGGATTCCTGCCGACGGCGTCTGCGCAGGTGTTGAACGGCGCCATCTTACAGCAGGTGTTTGTGGTGGAGTTCGTGGTCCAGTACCAGATGTGCGACGACTGTCACCGCGTGGAAGCCAAGGACTTCTGGAAAGCCGTGGTTCAAGTCAGACAGAAGGTGGGAATTCTGGCTTCAAACCATTTTCTCTCTTGATCTTAGTTTTGAACTGTACTCACAAGATTAAACCATTAAATATGTTTGCCTGCATTTAATTATGCATGTGCTTTACTTTAAGTAGTTTATTACTCTCAAATTTCATAATTCCATAAAATTATGTAGGTTGTAAATGTCTGCAAGAAGCTGTAAACTCAATTTGTATGCTCCAGATTTTTGTGTTTACATAACTCTATTACTGTGTATGCACACATCCAGGCTGAAGCAGCTTCTGTTACTGGAAGATCGAAACTTTTGTTTAAAGTTAAAAACAAATGACGTTGAGTTCTTGCAGAAGAAAGTCAGCCTGACTCCAGCTCACTGATTAGCAGACCTAAGACAACATTTCATTTCCCAGTAATCCATCTTTTGTCACACATTTGCTAAGAAGGTTGGTGGTGGGTTTGGCATTGCAGCATTTTGAGTTTTTATTTGGTGTTCTGACACAATGTTCCAGGCTGAGCATTAACCCATTTCTCAGTCTGTAGCAGATGTTTTTGTCACAGAAGGTGACACAATGTCACATCTGCACCCACACATCAACAAACACGAGGACTTTTAGTCTTTGAGTCATCATAATCTGAGCGAAGAGACGAAACACTTACATCTTTAGATTGAAAATCCATAAAGAAACATCCCATAACTGACACATCCAATTATCCTGGTTGAATGTCTCTGCTTATGATGATACTGAAAGCTTTTCTTTTTGCAGACTGTTCATAAAAAAACATTCTACTACCTGGAACAGCTTATCCTCAAGCATAAACTTCACTCGAACGCCCTCAACATCAAAGAAATCCATGGTATGTCATCGACACGGCAGCGTTCACCCTGTCCTTATATAATGGCGTAGACGCCTTTACCAGAGCTGCTCTCCTTCTCAGGGCTTCTAATAAAAGGGAGGTTAAAGTCAGCGGTGTGGCTAATGAGGATTAGAGTGAAGCAGAATATGACGTGTTGCCTTAATTACCTTCTCCCGTCCCAGGCAGCGAGCCAGGCGGCGTGTGTCGGGGCCACCAATCTGGCTGCACGGCCATCCTGGCGGGGGCCTCAGAGGCACATGTGTTTGGCATGTAATCAGAGCTGCTTTTCCAGACAAGCCTCCTTTTTAGCCGATCTTACAGTCACCGGTTGATACTCGCAGAGCCTCGCCGCGGCCACCCCAGCGGCTCTCGTGGAGTAAAACGACGGCCTGATGGCGTGAACGTAAACAGTGTCAGCTCTACACGTGTGTTTGGAGGCTGCAGCTTGCGTTCGTTTCTATTTCCGAGACTACTATAGATTCTTGTTTATTTGAATTGAGCTGTCTGCAAAAAAAAAAACATGAGTGAAGCAACTGTCCGGCTAAGCGCATCAGGAGTATCCGCTAGAACTTATGTTGCATTTATATACGTTATGAAATAGTAAAGGCGTGAAGTCCTCCTTTGATGAATCCGTGGATGAAGGCTATTTCTCTTCTCTCTCAGAGGGGATTGATTTCTATTATGGCTCAAAGCAGCACGCTCAGAAGATGGTGGATTTCCTCCAGTGCACCGTGCCCTGCAGGTGAGCGCCGCCTCAGCCTGCGCTCATAAATACAAATCATCCTCAGGAAGCGGCGCGGTGGAACAACACCGCATTTTGAATTTTAAACGCGCCATCCCTTCAAATGGTTATGATGGGCTC
The DNA here is from genome assembly GCA_911728415.1 of Lagocephalus sceleratus. Lineage (NCBI taxonomy): Eukaryota > Metazoa > Chordata > Actinopteri > Tetraodontiformes > Tetraodontidae > Lagocephalus > Lagocephalus sceleratus. The sequence goes on from CAJVRN010000194.1 coordinate 8,438,956, forward strand.
GTATGTTGTGGTTATTTTACACGTGCTCGACTGAGCAGACTCAACGTGCGGCTTGTGATCAATAATTAAGGGGAATCAGATGCTGCTGCAGTTTGGGTGGGATTGTGCAGCACAGTGGGAGTTTGACCTGATTCGGGCATTTATAAATTGCTTGAACTACAGATTAGTTGATTAGACTTGGCTTTTTTTTTTTTCACACAGCTGCTACGCCTGACTGCTCAGGTTTCCTCCTCACTTTTAATCATTCTCCCTCCTCCCTGCCTGATAAATGATATCATTTTTTTCCCTCATCTTTCAAGGTCAAAGACCTCCCAGCGCCTCATCTCTCACGACATCCATTCAAACACGTACAACTACAAGAGCACCTTTTCCGTGGAAATTGTACCCATCTGCAAGGTACACAGCTCATGTGTAATCATTTCTTTTGGACTCGAAGTCCATACCGCATTTCACTTTGACCCCCATCGTCCGGGTTCTTCTGGTTACCAGGACAACGTGGTGTGCCTTTCACCTCGGCTGGCGCAGAGCCTGGGGAACATGGGTCAGGTGTGCGTGTGTGTCCGTGTGACGAGCACCATCCACCTCATTGACCCCAACACCCTGCAGAGTGAGTAGGAGTTCCATAACAGACTGGTGGGGGTGGGGGGGTTCCTCTGTTTTTAATGAAAGCTGAATCCATCTTGCAGCTTAAAAAGATTTTTTGATCGTTTAAAAGTTAATTGTTGCACGTCAGCAAAGCGACGCTGAGGGGTTTCCATGTTTAAGCTCTTAAGATCTAAAAACAAAGATCAAAAGCAGCACCCCCCCCCCCATTTCCACCGAAACATTTCTGAAATCCTTCGTCTGATCTTCGTCTGCTCGACACATGTTCAGCCATCCCATCGCAGGTTCGCTCTGCTCCCGCTCGCTGGCCCAGCACGAAGCCGGCTCGTAAAAAGGACACGGAAAACTGCCGGCGTCTTCAGTTTGCATTACGCGGGATGTTAAAACAGCCACACTGAGCGGAGGGATTTTCAAAAACACGCCATGACAATAACTGCAAAGTGTTTCCTCTCTGTGTCTGGAGCAATAACTCAAAATGTCACGGAACTCTGAAATTTGGAGGCTGCATGTGTTTTTAATTTTGCTCAAAGAGCACTCCGCTGCAGAGTTTTCCAGCTGAGTGAACAGCAGAAAACACCATGAATGTGCTGCAGGAGGCAACAAAGTCCAGGATTAATTGTGTATTTCTGCTTTTTCAGTGTAGCCTAAATAGACAAAGAAAACTCTTTTGTTCGTGAGCAGATAAAAACTGCTTAACGAGGTGTATGGACTGTTTAATTTTCAGATATTTATCTATAGAAGGTTTAGTGGTGTCGAAAATAAGCTGAATTATTAAATTTCATCTCTCACCAGTTGCTGAGGTGGACGGAAACACCTACTGGCGTAACCCGTTCAACAGTCTGTGTAACCCACGACAACTGGAGGAGTTTATAGTTATGGACATCGACATCATCAGGGACCAGAAGCTGGGTGCTGGCGCAGGCATGCGGTCCAGTAGGGTGCGTATTTCAGAGTCTTAGGTTATCATCTGGCGCGTGAAACTCACTAGTCTGCCGTTTTGCGCGTTCCAGCACACCCTGGCCGAGGTGTGGGTCCAGAAGGCGTCCGAGATGGACACCAGTCAACAGTATCACTGCCGTACGTTCCTGGGCCACCTGCTCAACATCGGAGACCTGGTGCTGGGGTGAGTTACCACGTTGCTCAAATTCTTGTTCTTGTACCGATGCACTTAACACCACATTTAATCTCTGTTCGACAGGTTCGACTTTGCCAATTCTAACATCAATGATGAGTATCTGAATAAGATGAACCCTCACCACATTCCTGATGTGGTAAGAACCAGCTCACAGCCCCCAACATTTGTACTGACCTCTAGCGGCAGAAAACAGTGACCGCAGCCCCGGTCTCATTAAAAAATAATCTGGATTTATCCCACACTACGCGTTTGTCAGCTGAAGTGTTTGGGTTTATAAACCACTGTGAATGGACTCCCAAAGGTGCTGATCAAGAAGGGATACGATCGCGTCAGGAGGGTGAAGCGCAGGAACTGGAAACTGCAGGAAATGGCGAGAGACCGTGAGGGCATGGACACAGATGATGAGAGGTAGGACAGTGATGCCCAGTGAAGGATATTTTTTTTTCTCTAGGCTTGTTTGTCTCTCCTAATCAGGTCACGATGGTGATATTCTGTCATTCTTGCCAGGATAAACTATCTTCTCCATCCTCTGTCTATGCAGGAAGCTATGAAACACTTGACCATATCTCATTATTCTTCTTTAAATTGTTTTTGTCTTCAGACAATACCAGGACTTCCTGGAAGACCTGGAGGAGGATGAGGCTCTGAGGAAGAATATTAATATCTTCAGAGGTGAGCAGGAGGATATTTACACTGCATTGATTTCCTCAGAGTAGAAATGTGTTCCTATTTATGTAAAGCTCAGCTCTCTATTCATATACGTGCGCAGTTTTCTGGACTTTTTGACCCCAAGTGTTTCAGAACAATGCTGGTTATGCATGGATTTACTGACAGACCAGTCACAGGCAGCGCTGGACGTGATGATAAAATGTCAGGATGCTTCTAAGAATGCAGATGCCCAGTTTGGAATCATGTGCCTTCAGATAGCCACAGTCCCTCCAAAACTTTGAAGGGTCTCCACTTTCAACAACGCTCAACCACGTTTGATGAGATGATGCCGATTTATTTATTTATTTATTTTAAATTTCAGATGCTTCAAAGATCCCGGTGGAGAGCGACACGGATGACGAAGGCGCGCCTCAGATCTCTCTGGCCGAGATGTTGGAAGAGCTCAGCCTGACAGACGCCACAGGGGGAGAGGGTGCCGACATGATGACGGACTAACGCGGCACCCCTGGACAGGTTTGCTCCGCCGGCTGATCGCGAGGCTCAGCCGACGTTGCTGTGGTGCCCACAGACCCGGGCCAGGCAGCAAAGGACCGGAACCAAACAACCACCAACAAAAACAGTATATAGCACCGTTACGGCACGCTGTGGTTTTAACAGCTGTGATGTAACTGAGCTTTTAGTGGAATTCTTTGTCCACATTGGGCTTGAAAATATGAACTATTGCCATTTCTACATTTTGACATGGTGAATGTGAATTGCCTTCAAAATAAATATTTGGACTTCAACACACATGCCTTTATTTCTTTCTGCTTGGGGATGTAACAATTCAGCAGGACCAGTCTTAGATGGGGGGTGGGGGGGGGTGGGGGGCGACTGCTGATGGCAGGCTGGGTAAAGGAGGAGGAGAAGGGGAAAATAGACACAAAGGAGGAGACATTACTATAATTCACATTAAAATGTATCCCAGTTATTTATTATGATTATGAAAATTAAAGAGTATACTACATTACAATCTTAGAAATTCTATTCTGTTCATCAAAATACCTACTGATTGATCTCAATGCAGTAATACGTCAGGTTTCCAGCAGGTGGCGTGTCTCGTCTTTTATTAAAGTGAAGGAAATTAAATGGTAATAAAACTGAGCCAACTGCTATGTGGAAGCATTGATATGCTCACTGCCACTGTTTCTTTATTCAGAACGATGTGTGTACTATCTTGGTTGAAGCTGCAGATACAAATTCTGATTACTGCTCACAGGACAGTCTAAGTGAACTAACGGCGAGTGAAACGGAGGTGCCGTTTCTTTTACGCACCCCAGATAGCAGAGGTGGGATCTTCAGCTGTTGTAGGCATTTTTGAAATGAAAAGTGGCGCTGGTCAATGTGGCAACACGTAATCCAAATGATTAAAGTAAAATTGCGCTTATGCTTATTGTAACTTGGGCCAGCTTAACAGCATGGTCTTGGGGTTTAATAGTCTTATTTCAGGTCAGGTTCGTTAGAGTAAAGATGAGTGTCCTGTATATTTGGTCAAATCGACAGTGCAGTTTAGGGGGTTACTTCTACTCCAGCTCTACTAGTAGTTGTCCTCCTCCTCCTCCTCCTACAACTGTGCGCCATTATGTTTTTACTTTGCTCAAACACCAAACAGACCTTGTCACCATCTACGCTTGTCATCAAGATGCTTTAGGGCTCTACCCAGCATTTATTTATGTTTAAAACCATCCAGAACATCACAAGCAGCGCGCGTCCTTGAAGTTGCATCCATGCGTAAACTGCGCGCAATTGGCGCTGCCCATGTTTACACGTCAACAACAAGCTGCTGGTCTGTGACCAGCAGCGGGTCAGCCGCGCCTGTGTGGTCAGAATATCAGATTGTCGGTGTCTCGTGTGAGAAGAGGTTCGTCGTTTCCATATATTCTCCTTTTCGCATTTCTTCACATTCCGGAACCCATCGCTTTTCTGCGAGGAAGAATGCGACGTAGATGCTTTAAGCAACCTCAGTGCTTCCAGGATAGGCCAAACCACAATGTGGCCACTTTGGTTATCAAACATTCAAAATGTGGGCACTTGTTTTTGTGGGTTTTTTTAAATATAGCCTACATAAATATTAATGACTATCACTCAACGCTAAAACGCAAAGTAGCGAAAAAACGAGGACAAACAACAGGGTTGTAATGAAATCCCGCATGTTTGCTGTGAGAATATTCACCTTTGGTGCAAAAACAGTCACGTTACCAGACCTTTTCTGCGCATTATTGTGGAAACGTGTTTTCGTTTGCAAGAGAGGGGGGGTTAACTTGAGGCTTGCCGTCTTAAAACCACGTGGCCTCTTTAAAGTGCATTTTCGCGTGAGTTGTTGGGCACCTTTAACCAGGCTGCTGCAGGTGGAAACATGTGGCACGAAGCCGCTGCAGCTGCAGCTGCTGCTGCTGCAGCTGTCTACGTCAGAGGTTGCACTGCGGCGCAGCGCCGGGCTGCAGCGTGGCGGGACGGATGCGCAAAAGGATGCGACACGGAGCGGACAAAGTTTAAAGATGGAGGAATTTACAGAAGGAAACAGAGCGGCAATCAGCCCGAAGGCTCCTTTCTCGCCTTTTACGCGCCTCTTCTTTCGCCTGCAGCGGCACCGGAACTCCCCGCCTGTGCGCCAAAGCCGCTGACCTCCCCGCCTGCGCCATCCCTGCGCCAGGTGAGTTGCGAGTGTAAGCACCAGCGGTGGGTGTGGTGGTTTCCTCGCAGGCTGTATCACCTACAACCACTAACAAACGAGTGAGGCAGCTTTTCGCCTGCGCAGAGCAGCGGAGCGGCAGCGGGGCGCAGGCTGTTGTCTGGAGCTCGTCCTGTGTCAAAGGTGAGTCCAGAAATTGATTTAGCTGAGACTGGCGGCAGAGAACTGCTGGGTCTTTTAATATTTAATGTTTATTGGGAGACGTTTCGTCATGCTTCTTGTGCTTTACCTGCCCACCTGTGTACGGTGAATAACTTTCCACTTAAGGATTTAGTTTTAGTGCTCTAAACTTGATGAGTGACAGCTGTTAAGACATTTTTTTTGTTTTAATTATCAATTTAAAATGGAATACATTCACGATTCCATAAATCTAACTATATTTAAACCTAAGCTGTATTAAAAGTAGATTCCTGTTTCACCATTTCTTATTAAAAAAGATAAAAAAAAGAAGCTTTTTGGTCATTTGTCACTGAAGTACATTCTAGAAACTCAGGTGAGTACACCTGTTGGCTCCGCCCCCTGCTCTGTTGAAGCCTGCAGCTATGTAAAGAAACACATCATGGTGTTGGAAAAAAAAAACAAAAAACTAATCTGTCTGCAAACTGGAGACAACAGTGAGCTCCGTGCGCCTGCGAGGGCTGCAAACACACGCTTGTTATGGCCGTTAGTGGTAAGAGTCTCAGGTACGAAGCCTGGGGGGGTGTTAAACCAACCCGGAGCTCTTCCTCTGCTGTATATCCACGTGGGAGTGGCGGGTGACACACATTGGCCTATCTCTACGCACATGAGTGCACACTCAACTCTCACTGGGCCCGTTCGAGCGCTCACACTTGGCTTCGGGCCTCATTAAGACACACACGCTCCTTTTTTCAGTTTTAATTTAGGTTTTCCACGGTGGGTACACTGTTGTCTCCGGGGTCATTGTTAACACCGGGGAGAGTTACACAGAGACAGGATCACTATTAATTTATTATTGACTATATAGTTCAGCTTTTGGCACAAGTATTGTGTATTGCTTAATAAGTGGGAATTGTTGCGTAATTATTTAACAACCTAATGAATTGATTGTGATAAGCCCTCTCCGTCTTCACTTTCTCTTTCTTTTGTCCTCTCCAGGCACCCGTGCTTTCCTCACACCCCCAGTTTCATCTGCAGGATGAGCTTCAAAAGCTTCAGGGACTACCTGGCCTGGCTTTACTACCAGTACCTGCTCATCACCGGCATCTACGTGCTGGAGCCCTGGGAGAAGTCCATATTCAATTCCGTCCTCTTCTCCGCCATCGCCATGGTGATCTACACCTCCTACGTCTTCGTGCCCATCCACATGCGCCTGGCGCTGGAGTTTTTCTCGGGGATCTTTGGAGACCAGCCGAAGAGCACCATGACGCTCATGAACTAAAGGAAACAGACGATGGGGACGGGACACAGATGATTCCAAAAGATCCCTTCCTGCCAAAAAAGTTATTTTGTTTTGAAATAATCAACTTGCTCCTGAGCTGCTGAAGCTGTGCCTCTATGCCATGATCATCCCTGCCCACCGCCATCCATCGCTCCCTCTAATCAAGATTGTGAAGGAATTCCCGGGAAACAGAGCCTTACATTTACATCCCAATCCCGTGGTGCTGAGAGCGCAGCGCCGTCTGGATTCCGTACCTTACTGTGAAGCGCCGTTGGGCCTCTCCAGCTGTGTTTTTTCCGACCACGTGGCCTGTGTGAGTGCAAAGACCTCTGGGATTTGCATGATGGGGTCATGAACAGGTGACGTATTTGCATGCTCGTCTCTCTACCAAACACTTTTTACCCACCGGTATTCCCAATTAACGCGGGCCGCGCAGGTTCCGGAAGCCGAGATTGGGTTTTGGTGAATGAACCGGGGGCGATTCGGGCATGCCCCTGTGATCTGATTGGCTTTTAACAGACCATAGTGAATAATTGACAGGAGAGACTTTGCCTCACAATTCTGATTCATCTTCTGGAGAACACACCCTGAGCTTTTCCTCACTCATCCCAGCTGGGCTCCGATTCCCCAGAGCCTGACGTTGATTCAGACGTCATAAAAGCACGGGGCCTCTCTTTATCTCCTGATTCCTGAGCTCCAGGTATGCCAGCGAGGTGAGCTGGGCGCTCAGTATGAACAAATATTGATGTAACACACCTTCAGGTTTCAGGTTCGGTGTGCTGAACTTAATCGGCGTGTTTAAATTAAAAGTGTCGACCTGACACCATGCAAATGGACACGAATGAGCCCAGAGGTGGTAGCTGAGACGAGCATCGCAGACGGCGTCCCTAATCCCCTTAAATGTTTTCTCTGAATTACCTTTATTTATATGGAGTTTTATATTTATACACAGGTAAATGCTTGGCTGGTTACAATGTCAATTACCAAACTCCTTTGAGTATTTATATGCATTTTTTTCCAGATGAACGTGCTTTTATATTGTTTCCAGTTCATGACAGGTTTGTCTCAAATGTTTCCTGCAACAGTGCTTGATTTTTCTTCCCACCGGTCACATGATTAAACTTATATTTATACACAATGGCGTCACTGAATTAATGCAAAAATAAAGATCTTTGGGCAGATTTATCATCTAATCTGATTTATTTTAATCTACTGTATATCCGCACCAGCGCACACAGGACAAGCCTCGCCTTTGCAAATAGCTTATTATAATGAAATAGGAGACCGTTGGAAGACAAACGGTCCCGGAGAGTCGCGCATTCTCCACACAAAGCGACTGTAAAGTGAAAATTAAAAAAAAAGACGAAGAGGCAGAGCCACCAAACCGGTTCTGCTGCAGCAGTGCAGGAATGAGTGTCCTGCAGCTCTGCCTCCTGCAGACGTGGGCGACCAGCCGCCAACCAAAGTGTGAAATCCACATTGCACCGTGCACGAACTTCTCCTGAGACACAGTCCGAGGAGCGCTCAGACACGACTTTAGCTGCAGTGGAAAGAACAGGGGGGGGGTCATTTATGTTTATGTTGGTAACTGGACACCCCCATCTTTCTTTTCTCCTCCTGTGGGAATAGAATATCTGCAACGCCTCCTGCACCTGCACATTTAGGCTTTTTACAAGACCCCCCCGCCGCCCCCACCCTCTTGTGTTTACACTGAACATGCTGAATGTAAACACACCTAAGGGGGGGGGCTTATCTCCAGAACAACACGGCACCAACAAAGCTATCTGCTGACGGGGCTTTGGTTGTGTTGCGTTTACATGCACCTAAAGACAGGGTGGGGTGGGGAGAAGGTGTGTGTGTGTGTGTGTGTATGTGTGTGTGTGTGTGTGTGTATGTGTGTGTGTGTGTGGTGTGTGTGTTTAGGGGGGCTCCTAGCAACTGACAGCCTCAGACGCAGACACGGTAGCACGGTGAAAACAGACATGAACATGGCATTGGGTTTCATTTCACAAGGAAACCCCAGAAAGTATTTAAATATTGATATGATTGCCAACATTTGATATGTTTGGTTCTACAACTCTGGTTGACACCTTTGGGCCCTCCAGGCATGAGCACCAGTCCAGCCATCCATGCCGTAGTAACACGCTACTGATATAAGTGAGGCGTGTATCATCGGACATGAGCACACATTTGACCTTGGTCTGGCCTCTTCGAGCCCATTGATCCTGATCGGATTCTTTGGATTCTCTGGAATGAGGCACGGTCCCCCTATCTGGAGTTTTATTGTTGCGGCACATCAGAGTACAGTATGAAAACGCTCATAAATAATTCACATGTTACAGGTTTGTGGTGATCAGCAGGTTAACAATTGTTCACTTTTACGTTCTCGTAGGAATATTTCACATAACTGGTCAATCTGGAATGACAGAGTTGTACATTTACAATCAGCTTTTAAGCCCCCCCCCCCCCCATTATATGCTGCTATTATAATGTATTATTGTGTCGTATAACTGGCTTGTTTTGAGGGATCGGTGTTTGCACTCTTGGGTGTGTTTGTGTGTGAGTGTGTCTGTGTTTGCATGGCTGTTGAACAGTGTTTTGGGTGGGGGCCTGTTCAAATATGCCCCATTATAATCCCCCCCCCAAAAAAAAAAGTCTCTTGATCTAATTTTTGGTGAGTTTAAACCTAAAGAGTGTGGACTCTTGGTTTGATTTCTCAAAGCGTTTCACATAGACATTCCATCTTTCAAGGTTGATGATCGTTTGGAAGCATGAAGGAACATCCCTGTGCACACTGAGATAAGGAAGGATCATTATCAAAGTCCACAATCGAGAGATGCCTTCATGAATGTAAATACAGTTGGTTCACAGCAGGATAGAAACGACAGTCACGAGCAGATCAGGTGGGAGGTGGGCTGAAAATAATTAAAAGAGGGAGGGGAAAGCCAAATGTGCTAAACTTAATAAATGTGCAAAATAAAAATAATAACTTCATCAAAAGGCTTCAGAACTTCAGGATGGCACTTTGATAACCCTTATGACAAAAGGTGGCCATCTGAGGTTCAGAACAAACACGTTTGTTCTTCTGGATGAGGAGTTACTTTCCTAATAATGCATAGTGATGTGATATTTGTGTCAGACACCAGGGTTGCTCTGTGCAGAGGTTTGATGATAGAGCTGTGTAACTTATGCAGCATATCTCATTTATGACCTGGATGTTCCTCCAGGAGGCCTTGAAACTGTAATGAAACACTCAATCTGTTAATGGAGCTTTACGAAAAAACAAAAATGCCTTTTGATTTTCTATTAATAAAAAACGTTGTAATTTTATATTCCGACGTGCACCTGATTGTTAAGGTGTAAACTTCAATTAAAGCTGCAAGCAGCATTGAACGGGCCCTCGCACCCCCGTCGCCCGTCGGGGAGGGCGCGACGCCGGGGGGCCGCCGCCGAGCCCAAAGGAGCGACGCACGGTCAGAGCAGGAGCCCAAAAAGGCCGCCCAGCCCCCCGCAAAAGAGGCCTGAAAGCGGCTCGCTTCAGCTCGACGCGCCGCGCGAAAAAGCTCGCGGAAAAGCTTCTCGATTTAACACAAACGCGTCGTCGTCGGGGGCGGGGAGACAGACTCCTGAAGAGACTGCTGAGCAAACCTGAACGACGCCTCTCAGACCCTGAGCCTAACAGGCACACTGAACCCTGCAGAAGAGGACTGAAAACACCTCATTCAGCTCCCCGCCACGGCCGCGCCGTTTAACGTATCACAAAAAGCTTGGCAATTTAACATCGCACACGTGTCTAGATGACACCGGTCGAAAAAAATCCAAAATCGGACCATAGCTGTAGGAGCAGTACGTCACATTCCATTGTACGCGCGTCTCAAAAGTCACCCCGCCAGAATCGGACGCTGGAGTTTGCCACGCCCCCACGGGTGAACCGTTTGACACAAACTAAATATTTTTTGATATTCATGTGCGTGAAGGTCTCGAGAATCTTCAGGTCAAATTTGAAGTGGATCTGATCTAAACTGGAGGAACACCGAGGCAAAACAGCGGGCCTGGATATGGATTGTTAATGTGAACACGGAAATTGATATAGCTCGCTTCCTGTGGGGTTTAGCACATGGGTCGCGCTGACTTTTTTGTAGAGTCTGGTGTCCTGCACACGTGTACCGAATTTCATATTTCTGGGTCGAACCTGCTTTTCGTGGCGCGTCAGAGCAGGAGCCCAAAAGGCCGCACAAAAACCCTGAAAAAGAGACCTAAAAGCAGCTCGCTTCAGCTCGACGCGCCGGGAGAACCGTGCGAGCGAACGGAACAAGCTTCGCAATTTAGCATCGCGCACGCGTCCAGACGACAAACGCGTCGTCGTCGGGGGGGCGGGGAGACAGATTCTTGACGAGACTGCTGAACAAACGTGAATGACGCCTGTCAGACCCTGAGCCTCACAGGCACACTAAACCCTGCAGAAGAGCCCTAAAAACAGCTAAATTCAGCTCCCCGCCACGGCCGCACCGTACAAAATATCACAACAAGCTTCGGAAAGTAACATCACCCATGCTTCGAGATGACATGGGTCAAAAAAAATCAAAAATCGGACCAGAATTGTAGGAGCAGGACACCACATTCCATTGTACGCGCGTCTCCAAAGTCACCCCGCCAGAATTGGACACTGGAGTTTGCCACGCTCTCACGGGTGAACCGTTTGACCGAAATTAAATATTTTTTGATATTCATGTGCGGGAACGTCTCGGGAATGTTCAAGTCAAATTTGAAGTGGATGTGATGTAAACTGGAGGAACACCGAGGCAAAACAGCGGGCCTGGACATGGATCGAAATGAGGAAAATCTGAACATTAAAATTAATATAGCTCGCTTCCTGTGGGGTTTAGCATATGGCTCGTGCTGACTTTTTTGTAGAGTTTGGCGTCCTGCACAAGCGTGCCGAATTTCATATTTCTGGGTCGAACCTGGTTTTCGTGGCGCTTCTTTGAAATTTTCTAGGTGGCGCTACAGAGCCATTTTACGCCGCACCCGCTAGCTCCAAGAGGACTTTTTGTAGCCCTTGTGATTCTACACGTGCGTGCCGATTTTCGTAAACGTAGGTCGCACGCAGTCCCGGGGCTGCCTCATTGTTTGTATCTAGGTGGCGCTATAACATACAGCCAATATTGAAACGTCGATCTGTTCGGGACGGAATTCTAGGACGACCCATGGAAGCAGACGCGGATCGGACCACGTATGTCCGAGTTATGGCAATTATAAAAACCTTGATGTTTGGCGCGCCGCCAAGGCACCGCCCACTCGTTTAATTGTGATGGTTTTTCTCACCTTCCTTCACCAAGGCCTTGTTGACTTCCTCACCCGTTTTGGGCAGAATCTGCTGAACGCAGTCCGATCAGGACGTCCCAGAGTAAAACATGACATTTCCTGTGCCCAGCAGGTGGCGCTATATTAATAACTGAATATTAATACATATTTTGGTTCAGGACGCGACCCCGATCACACCCGTGACCTTTGACCCCGATCGGACCTTGTATGTCCGAGCTGGGGCAGAATATTTTTTTTGCCGACGGGCCGAAATCGGGCCGAAACTTTGCAGGGCCGCCACGCCCAAACCGGAGCGAAATAAGAAAATCCCTTCGCAATTTTGCGTCGGGCATCAGTTTCCATGGGATGCGTCAAATATGAACAAAATCGGGTGAAAGCCCTAGGACTAGTTCGTCAAATTCCTTTGTTCGCGCGTGTGCAGAAAAGTGCAAAAATCGCAACTTTGGACGAATATTGCGGACTCCCTGTTCGAGTTAGGCCGTCGCTCCAAGAGAGTTTTTCGTCCGGCCCCGTACCATAAATATTGCCACCAAATTTCATGAGCGTAGGACGAACTCAGTCCCGGGGCACCAAAAAAAGGTGGCGCTAGAGAGCACCTTTCGAGATAGCCTCTCGGGGACCCCGCAGAATGACAATTTTCGGACCTATCTGGGGGGGTAGGTCAAATAAAATCAACTTTTCGTGCATGTTCAGGGGGTGAAAAATGGCTTCGAGTTGCCGGAAGAAAACGAAAAATAAGATTAAAGCTGCAAGCAGCGTTGAACGGGCCCTCGCACCCCCGTCGCCCGTCGGGGAGGGCGCGACGCCGGGGGGCCGCCGCCGAGCCCAAAGGAGCGACCACGGTCAGAGCGGGAGCCCAAAAAGGCCGCCCAGACCCCCGCAAAAGAGGCCTGAAAGCGGCTCGCTTCAGCCGGACGCGCCGCGCGAAAAAGCTCACGGAAAAAGCTTCGCGATTTAAGACAAACGCGTTGTCGTCGGGGGCGGGGAGACAGACTCCTGAAGAGACTGCTGAGCAAACGTGAACGACGCCTCTCAGACCCTGAGCCTCACAGGCACACTGAACCCTGCAGAAGAGGCCTGAAAACAGCGAAATTCAGCTCCCCGCCACGGCCGCGCCGTTTAACGTATCACAAAAAAGCTTCGCAATTTAACATCGCACACGTGTGTAGATGACACGGGTCGAAAAAAATCCAAAATCGGACCATAGCTGTAGGAGCAGTACGTCACATTCCATTGTACGCGCGTCTCAAAAGTCACCCCGCCAGAATAGGACGCTGGAGTTTGCCACGCCCCCACGGGTGAACCGTTTGACACAAACTAAAGATTTTTTGATATTCACGTGCGTGAAGGTCTCGAGAATCTTCACGTCAAATTTGAAGTGGATCTGATCTAAACTGGAGGAACACCGAGGAAAAAAACAGCGGGCCTGGAAATGGATCGAAATGAGGAAAATTTGAACATAAAAATTAATATAGCTCGCTTCCTGTGGGGTTTAGCATATGGGTCGCGCTGACTTTTTTGTAGGGATTTGTGTCCTGCACAAGCGTGCCGAATTTCATATTTCTGGGTCGAACCTGCTTTTCGTGGCGCTTCTTTGAAATTTTCTAGGTGGCGCTACAGAGCCATTTTACGCCGCACCCACTAGCTCCAAGAGAATTTTTTGTAGCCCTTGTGATTCTCCACGTGCGTGCCGATTTTCATAAACGTAAGTCGCACGCAGTCCCGGGGCTGCCTCATTGTTTGTATCTAGGTGGCGCTATAACATACAGCCAATATTGAAACGTCGATCTGTTCGGGACGGAATTCTAGGAAGACCCATGGAAGCAGACGCGGATCGGACTACGTATGTCCGAGTTATGGCAATTATAAAAACCTTGATGCTCTGCGCGCCACCAAGGCACCGCCCTTTTATTTAAAGCTGATGTTTTTACTCAGCTGGCGTCACCCAGGCCTTGTTGACGTCCCCACCCGGTTTGGGCTGAATCTGCTGAACGCAGTCAGATCAGGACGTCCCAGAGTAAAGCATGACATTTCCTGTGCCCAGCAGGTGGCGCTATGTTAATAACTGAATATTGATACATATTTCGGTTCAGGACGCGACCCCGATCACACCCGTGACCTTTGACCCTGAAGCGGCCTTGCATGTCCGAGATAAAGCCACTTCCTGTGCGGCGACGAAACATCAACTTTTTGTTTGGCCGCCACGCCCGCACCGTTTGACGGATCCTAAAAAGCCTCGCAATTTAACATCAGCCACGTCTCTAGATGATATTCTTCGAAAATGACAACAATCTGATGAAAGCTCTAGGAGGAGTTCGTTAAAGTACGAGGCGCGAAATCGTGACTTCCGATGAAAATGGCGGACTTCCTGTTTGAGTTACGCCGCCGCTCCAAGAGAGTTTTTGGTGCGCCTCGGTACGATACACAACTCCACCAAATTTCATGAGCGTAGGACAAACCCAGTCCCGGGGCACCAAAAATAGGTGGCGCTAGAGAGCACCTTTGGAGATAGCCTCTCGGGACCCAGAAATTCTAAAATTTTTCGCATTCCTTTGGGGGGGTAGGTCAAATAAAATCAACTTTTCGTGCATGTTCAGGGGGTCAAAATGGCGACTCTTTTGTCGGAAGAATAACGAGAAAAATAATAATAATAATAATAATAATAATAATAATAATAATAATAAGAATAATAAACATTAGAAATACAATAGGTCCTCGCACCACTTTGGTGCTCGGGCCCTAATTAAAGCTGCAAGCAGCGTTGAACGGGCCCTCGCACCCCCGTCGCCCGTCGGGGAGGGCGCGACGCCGGGGGGCCGCCGCCGAGCCCAAAGGAGCGACGCACGGTCAGAGCAGGAGCCCAAAAAGGCCGCCCAGACCCCCGCAAAAGAGGCCTGAAAGCGGCTCGCTTCAGCCGGATGCGCCGCGCGAAAAAGCTCACGGAAAAAGCTTCGCGATTTAACACAAACGCGTTGTCGTCGGGGGCCGGGAGACAGACTCCTGAAGAGACTGCTGAGCAAACGTGAACGACGCCTCTCAGACCCTGAGTCTAACAGGCACACTGAACCCTGCAGAAGAGGCCTGAAAACACCTCATTCAGCTCCCTGCCACGACCGCGCCGTTTAACGTATCACAAAAAGCTTGGCAATTTAACATCGCACACGTGTGTAGATGACACGGGTCGAAAAAATCCAAAATCGGACCATAGCTGTAGGAGCAGTACGTCACATTCCATTGTACCGCGTCTCAAAAGTCACCCCGCCAGAATAGGACGCTGGAGTTTGCCACGCCCCCACGGGTGAACCGTTTGACACAAACTAAAGATTTTTTGATATTCATGTGCGTGAAGGTCTCGAGAATCTTCACGTCAAATTTGAAGTGGATCTGATCTAAACTGGAGGAACACCGAGGAAAAACAGCGGGCCTGGAAATGGATCGAAATGAGGAAAATTTGAACATAAAAATTAATATAGCTCGCTTCCTGTGGGGTTTAGCATATGGGTCGCGCTGACTTTTTTGTAGGGATTTGTGTCCTGCACAAGCGTGCCGAATTTCATATTTCTGGGTCGAACCTGCTTTTCGTGGCGCTTCTTTGAAATTTTCTAGGTGGCGCTACAGAGCCATTTTACGCCGCACCCACTAGCTCCAAGAGGATTTTTTGTAGCCCTTGTGATTCTCCACGTGCGTGCCGATTTTCATAAACGTAAGTCGCACGCAGTCCCGGGGCTGCCTCATTGTTTGTATCTAGGTGGCGCTATAACATACAGCCAATATTGAAACGTCGATCTGTTCGGGACGGAATTCTAGGAAGACCCATGGAAGCAGACGCGGATCGGACTACGTATGTCCGAGTTATGGCAATTATAAAAACCTTGATGCTCTGCGCCACCAAGGCACCCCCTTTTATTTAAAGCTGATGTTTTACTCAGCTGGCGTCACCCAGGCCTTGTTGACGTCCCCACCCGGTTTGGGCTGAATCTGCTGAACGCAGTCAGATCAGGACGTCCCAGAGTAAAGCATGACATTTCCTGTGCCCAGCAGGTGGCGCTATGTTAATAACTGAATATTGATACATATTCCGGTTCAGGACGCGACCCCGATCACACCCGTGACCTTTGACCCTGAAGCGGCCTTGCATGTCCGAGATAAAGCCACTTCCTGTGCGGCGACGAAACATCAACTTTTTGTTTGGCCGCCACGCCCGCACCGTTTGACGGATCCTAAAAAGCCTCGCAATTTAACATCAGCCACGTCTCTAGATGATATTCTTCGAAAATGACAAGAATCTGATGAAAGCTCTAGGAGGAGTTCGTTAAAGTACGAGGCGCGAAATCGTGACTTCCGATGAAAATGGCGGACTTCCTGTTTGAGTTACGCCGCCGCTCCAAGAGACTTTTTGGTGCGCCTCGGTACGATACACAACTCCACCAAATTTCATGAGCGTAGGACAAACCCAGTCCCGGGGCACCAAAAATAGGTGGCGCTAGAGAGCACCTTTGGAGATAGCCTCTCGGGACCCAGAAATTCTAAAATTTTTCGCATTCCTTTGGGGGGTAGGTCAAATAAAATCAACTTTTGTGCATGTTCAGGGGTCAAAATGGCGACTCTTTTGTCGGAAGAATAACGAGAAAAATAATAATAATAATAATAATAATAATAATAATAATAATAATAAGAATAATAAACATTAGAAATACAATAGGTCCTCGCACCACTTTGGTGCTCGGGCCCTAAAAAAGGAAAAAAAGAAACATTCGAAAAACCATAGGGCTTCGCACCGAAGGTGCTCGGGCCCTAATTACAGTGATCGCATATTCCTTAAAAACGTTTACAACAGCACCGTCGTGTGGCCAGACGGATAAATACTACTACTACTACTACTACTACTACTACTACTACTACTACTACTACTACTACTACTACTACTAATAATAATAATAATAATAATAATTTAGTGTAAAAAAACACTTCTAAACAGTTTAAACTCACCTATGACTTCCTGAACCAAAATGTGACTGACATGATGAAAGCAGTTGGAATTTAATATGGAGCCCACATGTACACTAGTACAGGTGGGTGAATTATCCATTCACTGATATCCCATATTTGTCTTAATTTTCATATACTGTATATCCTGTTTCCAGGAAACTTTAACAATCCTGTTTTCTCCTCAGTTTTTCCATTCAGTGTGCAAACTGGACCAACAGCCTATCGCCAGTTTGCACCGTAAACATGCCAACAGTGTCCCTTCTGTCTTTCCAGTGCAGACAGAGGACAGCCAGATGGTGGGGACAATAATTCCAAGAAATATAGCTAATAGATGAAATACAAAATTGATCCATCTTTAGGGACCTTTTGTAATCACATTTAATCTATGAATGAATGAATTAATCTACGATAGGTAAGTTTGATACAGTTGGTACAGGCGATAAGCAAGTCGAAACAGGAATATTATTAACTTAAGGATTAATGTGAAGGCATAGGCGGGCCATACAAACTCCACATGGAGCATCCTGATCCAAAGCCCAGCCCAAACCTTTGTTATGAGGAGAACGTGTGAACCACGACACTGCTGTTCTCCCGTCTCCCCCACACAGGAGGCAAAGTAGATCGCATCTCCTTCCAGACAGCAGATTACAACCTGGAGCTGACATGAGAGTGGACATCTGACACTGAGGGGACGAGGCGGCGGGGGGGGGCTACCTGAAATATGACTAGATTAACTAATCCCCACACCCACACATAATCCAATAGTGGTGGGTTTTACCACTTTAACAACGTGAGAGGGGTTCGTGTAAAGCAATGCTCTCCATCTGAGCTCCTCTCTCTGCTCGGCTGCACTGCTGAGTAAATGAACTCTTCCTTTTCCGGCCCTCTGCGGGCCGTGAGTTGGGTGGGGCCGGGGTTCAACACCGGTGCCAAATAAATGGACAGCTGAGGGGGCGCCGTGGTCCTCGGTGACCAGCTGGGGGCTGTAAGTTGACCGTAGCGTTGCGTGTGTGGTCTGAATAGAGGAAGACGACGGTGCTAGAAATGGAGGACCCCCACTGAACCTGGGGGGGGGGGGGTACATTTAAATGACACTTTGCCTGATCAAAGAAGTTCATTTCAAAGGGGATGAGAAGAAAAACCTTACCAAACAATATTTGACACAGTCCTCTCTCCCATCCCCCCCCCCCTTTCATTTGGCTTCCTGCTCACTCGTAGCTGGCCATAGATCCCTCTGAGGGCACCAAGTCTCTGACAACTGAGGCATGACCGCTGCTCAAGCATTCTTTGTCACGGGCAAGTTGAGAGGATCGACTAGACGGCCACCAGAAAATCACTTTTCCACAAAAAAATCCGACGTTATCCTGTTACAGCGCAAGAAAGAATCATTGTGGAGCTGCGCACCGCGGGCCACAGGGGGGCCCGATCTCGGGGGCGCCCGTGCTCAGGGAGCCGCTCCCGCGCGCCGACATGCAAACATGGCGGTCGCCGGCGGGGCAGATCGCATCCTCAGACAAAGAGCTCAGGTTTAGTGACTGCTGAGCGAGGAGATTAGCAGCTAAACCTGGGCTCTGGACGCTGACCAAGTGCGACGCTTCGGTGCGCACCGATCTCCCCGCTCGCTCGCAGTTCACGGGGTCGTGTCGGTTTTTGTAGATCTGCTGGTTTGTGTGTTTTCTGAAACTAAAACGCGTATCCAGGCTGTTGTCGTGCCGTGGCTTCCATCACAGAACTCTCTTTGCTTGGCTTTGTCCAAAGTAAGAGCTGAGGTAGCACGCTAGACGTCGGAGGAGTGCCCCCCCCCAAGTATCGGGTGACCCAATGCCCCGCGGCCTTTGCTCCTCGCCTACCTCGCAGCGAGGGAGTGCTCCTGGCGGATGCTGTATCCCGTGTCACAAAAGCACCTTTCTACACAACGGAGGTACAGAAAAATGGTCCGTGCGCAGCGGTTCCTGTTGGGTTGGCCGCGGCTCCCATCACAGATCAGACCTCCCCCCAGTGCTTCCAGCGGACACTCTTATTGGTGGAGATGCTGTTTCCCCGAGGCTGCCCGTGATATCAGAGAGAACCCGTAGCTCCTGGCGTTGCCTCCAAGAGAGCGCTGGAGTGGGTAAATCACCACACCACCTATGCATACCTGGGTAAGTCCAAAGGTCTGTGTTTATTCGTCCTAAACTGGATATTTGATCCATATGTTGTTATTGAAACATTTAAATGAGCTGAGCAGCATTCAGGAGAGTCCTCATTAGTCAGGAAGTTGCAGACTTTTATTGCATGTTGCAGCTGAATCTAACTTTTAAGGGTCAAATGATTGAAGTGTTGTGCTGGACATATGAGCAAGGAGGATGTTGGTAGTGTAACGTGTGAAATTTGTCCCCAGATCCCACTGAACCATGAGGACTACCCGTCAGCTGATACTAGTGGTCGCCGCGGTTGCGCTCAACGCAGTGCGCTACGCGGAAGCCAGGACCACGCCGAAGCCCAAGTACCAGTACACCAAGAAGCCCGTCCCACAGGTCACAGCGCAGAGCCCCCTGACCAAGACTCACAAGATTGTACCGACCCCCAAACCGGCGGAGCCTCACCCCCCTCCTCCCCCGGCCACGGAGGGCCCCGCGTACGCAAATCACGCCTTTCAGAATTACTACCCGCAGAGCACCGAGGCCCCTGGCGTTGGCCCCGAGAACTACACACTGGATTATAACGAGTGTTACTTTAACTTCTGTGAGTGCTGTCCGCCCGACAGGGGCCCCAGGGGGCCAAAAGGAGACAGGGGCTTGGAAGGTAGGCGGCAGCCGAATCACCCCTGCTTATATAAATACGATTGATTTGGTAAATGAGCAAGATCACTTATGCTATTTTGTGTCCAGGGCCCCCAGGGGACAGAGGGCCTACTGGGGCTGCTGGTTTACCAGGACCAGCTGGAATGAGTGGCCCCATTGGGTCCAAAGGAGACAAAGGTAAATGTGTAAATGTGTGAATGTGCAAACAAACAGATAATTAGAGCACATTTTTAAGGACATCTAAATGAGAAGGTGTGCCTGTAAATGAACTACATTTCTGCCTAATTCAGACTACAGGAACGTTTTCATGCTCCCCAGACAGACAGCCTAGAGAACAGAAATACAACCACTCAAAAACAGCAGCATCATATGTCAGAGTTAAATACACCTAATTTAAACAAGAAAGAAAGATGAACATTTGTTGTTATGATAAACTCAGCTTCAAGAGTGGAAGGAATCTGGATTTGATAATCTGGATTTATTCCTTAAGTCACATAAAATTGATCTTAAAATAACAAAGATCATATTTCTGTTATAGTGGCTGCCCAGAATTCAGGATAGGCTTTAAAATATCATTATTATTGTTAAAGTAACTGTTCCTCTCACCTTATTGGTTAACGGCTGCATGGTTAACCCGTCAGCAGGGTCCTCCTGTATGAGCTTGGTCCTCCTCAAGGTTTCTTCCCATTAAAAGCTTTTTTCCTTGCCACTGTTGCATGCTCAGGATCTGGGTGTAAATCCCTAGAGGAAACAAAGTTGAATCAAATTGCATTGAAGTAAGTTTGTAAAATAAGATGCAAAAATATTCCAACTCGTGTTCAACTTTATGTTTAATTGTATGATTGTTTGTAAAGTTTTAGAAGAATATTATGCTATGTCTTTAGGGGAAAGAGGTGAGAGAGGGGCCAGCGGCTCTCCTGGACAACCGGGATTGCCTGGAAAACCTGGACAAAAAGGTACCAGGGAATTGGAACATGCTTTAACTTCAACATGTCTGATGCGCCTTTGTTGGTTTTGCAGGCGACATTGGTCCAAAAGGTGAGAAAGGTGCACTGGGGTTGCAGGGTCTTCAAGGGGATAACGGGGAAAAGGGCGAGCCCGGCCAAAATGGAACTACCGGCGAGAAAGGTGAACCAGGAAAAGACGGCACGGTCGCCCCTCCTGTGTTGGGCCCTAAGGGTGAAAAGGGGGATAAAGGGGAGTGTGGGACGTTTGGAGAAAGAGGGCAGAAAGGTGAGCGAGGAGATCCTGGGCCTCCTGGTATCCCTGGAGTGATGGGGATTCCAGGCATCAATGGAAAACATGGCTCACCAGGTCCAGGAGGCGTCCGCGGGGACCCGGGCCCGGCTGGGCAAAGAGGGGAGCCAGGGGTTAGAGGGGCCGAAGGACTTCAGGGGGTAAGAGGGTTCCTTGGGCCCAAAGGGGATAGAGGTTACCCTGGGAAGAAAGGGGAGCGTGGATTCCGTGGACTGAAAGGAGCCAGAGGCTCGCAATTCACCCAAAAACGTTCCGCTTTTAGTGTAGGTATTTCTCCGAGAAAGTCCTTCCCGCCCTCGGGCTTCCCGATCCGATTCGACAAGATCTTCTACAATGAGGAAAATCACTTCAACTTCACCTCCAGCAGCTTCGTGTGCGTCCACGCTGGGGTTTACGTCTTCTCATTCCACATCACCGTCCGCAATCAGCCTCTCCGCGCCACGCTGGTGGTGAACGGGTCCCGGAAGGTGAGGACGCGGGACTCGCTGTACGGCCAGGACATCGACCAGGCGTCGGCGCTGGTGGTGCTGCGGCTGGCCTCAGGGGACCAGGTGTGGATGGAGACCTTCAGAGACTGGAATGGCGTGTACGCCAGCAGCGAGGATGACAGCATCTTCTCTGGATTCCTCCTGTACTCAGATGAAGCCTGATGGGCTGCCGATGACTCCTTGGTCTCCTGAACTGTTCCAAAGTCCGTCTGTCCCCCTCTCCTCCCTCATCCCCCGGGTAGGAGCCTGGTCCTAATGGGGGAATATTAAAAGGGAGTTTCTTCCTGCCACTGACTCTGGGTTTCGATCTTTACTGTTAAAGACACTATAAAATAAAAATAATTAAAGTCAAAGTGAACTGCTCCTAAGATACAGTTTATGAATTATGAATGTATATTTGTATATATCTGAAAACGTAGAAATGAACAGATAAATAAGTTGTAACTGTGCAACAAATTGGCCTATTATGCATTTTATCCCTCTTTGTCCTTGTACACCATAAATCTTATTATATTTGCCTTTCTCTTCAAGTTTGTATGGACGCTTTTTCCCATTCTGTCCCTATTTAAACACTAATCAGGTCATTGTCTACTTGATTTCTACCTTAAATATAAGGTATATCTTTGACTTTTTTATTTTTTACTGTCAACCTGCTGTTCGTTTCGTTGTCGCGAGAATAAACTCCAGTACTGCTGATTTATGGAATGCTTTATTTGCCGTAAAGCTGGCACCAATGCCTGCACTCCTATTGGACATCAGAGACAATTGGTCTGGACTCTGGACTCAGAAATACTGGTAGATGGTATGTTTTATGTCCTGTCACAGATTAACTATTAGAGTCAGCAACTATTTCTCTCTAACTTGACATAAAATAAGTCCCCCAGGTTTTTTTCTTTTGCTCCCTGCATCCATTGTCTAACTTTACAATCCTTCCAGGTCCAGGATGGCGCCACCACTGTTCAGTGTCTGATGGTCAAAAAGATCGCTGCACAATTTGATCGAAGTGGGCCAGACTACTGAAATATATCCTTTAAATTGAGAAATGTAAATTGAGAAATGTTCCATATTTCATAATCGTTCCGATCGGACCTTCAGGCGGGTTCTGGCTCCCGCGGGACGCATGTTCGACACCCCAGCCAGAGGAGGAGGGCGCTCCTACTTCACTAGGAAGCTGGGACCATCTGCTCAACACCTGGACTCGTTTAGGAATTTTTCGATCGCACTAAACGTCCTTAAGATCACTGATCTCTGAAAGAATCCATTACCTGAGGAATGGCAGGTAAAGCGCCGCCCAGTCGCGATACAATCTTATTCTAAATGAGCCAGTTTGTACCCTTTATAACTCTCTTAAAGGTCACTGTAAATGATCAGTTGTATTAATGTACCGAAGAGGGCGAGGCGCTCATTTTGGTCAAAAGTTTTTCTCTCTACTTTTTGAGTGTGTGAATAAAATTGGCGCGTTTTCGAGTCAAGGCGGTTAGTTCCACTTTCGTTTTATGGACCACTCTAAGCGCTCAGGGGCTTCTGGAACGATTCAAAGTTCAAGTATAGTGGTCCCTCGTTTATAACGGAGGATACGTTCCGGAAATAACCCGCAATAGACGAAATCCGCGAAGTAAACAGCTTTATCTTTTTTCAATTATTAGTACATGTTTTAAGGCCGTAAAACCCCGAACGACACACTTTTGTACACTTTTCTCACAGGCATTAACATTTTCTCACTGTTCTCCTTATTTAAACACTCTCAAAGTTCAAACTTCTTCCTCCGCCTTTTTGGGTGTGACCACAGGTGCCTTTTGCCCTACAGTTAGTTGTTTTTTTTTATATAGTGCCAGGAACACAGTAAAATGACTTCCTCCTTTGAACTGAAGCCACTGAAGTCGTCTTCTTCATTGTCGGAGTTGAACAGAAAAACATCACACATCTTTTCAAACTCTCTTTCTTTGTCGCTCTCACCGTCACTTTCATCTCAAGGTACCCCTGAAATTGTGCTGTTCTCATCACGCAGCAGTCCAGTTGGTGATCGTGGATTCTTTTACACTGCTCCCCGCTGTTATGACCCACTGGTAGACTTCAGAAAAGGATGCGCTTCGAATGTGGCCAGTTTTGGTGGATGATTGCTGCTGGTCATCCAAGCCTCCCACTCACCTCGGAGTGCCGCCTTAAATGCACGATTCACACCGATGTCGAGTGGCTGCAAATACTTCGTTGTGCCTCCAGGAATCCCAGCTGGTTTGTCTTCTAGATGGCTGCTTTTACAGAATCTGTTATATGGGCCCTCATACTGTCCAAAACAAGCAGTCCTTTTCTTCGGGAGAAAAAAAATCCTCCTGGGCGCTTACATTAGCGCTCCATTAACCATTCTTTCCATCATCCACCCTTTCTGGTTAATTTTCAGGACTACCGATATGTCTTTTGGGAATTTTTCTTTCAGCATAGTCATCCGCTTAAAAGTCACCATTGGTGGAAGCTTTTGTCCGGATGCGATGCAGCCCAGAACACATGTGAAATGCCTTCTCTTGTGGCCAGTTGTTTTCACTGTTATGGATGATGCCCCTTTCTTGTCAACAGTCCTAGTTAGTGGCAGCTCACTCCATCCATGTTTATGCTGTCATCTGCTCTGAAGGAATTCTTGGCTGTCTTTGTTTCCATTAATTTGTGGACGTTTTTCCTCGTAGTCGGGAGGGAGTTGCTGACAGAGTTGTGCGTGCCCTGATGGACAGATCTTTTCATCTCATGAGACACCCTGACGGTCCACCTTCAGTATCTTCAATATTTATTACCTTGGCCATTGTTCTGGCTTTCATTCGCATCTTCACGGTGGATAAACCTCGGCTGTCTGTTCTCTGTGTGTTCACCCAGTCTTCAAGAGTTTTCAACTTCAGGCCATCTGCGTTTGTTACCTGAAAGCTTTTGATGTCTCTTTGCATTCAGTCAGTTCTTCATGCTGCCATCTCCAACACCTCAACGTTGATTCATTCACGCCATATTTACATGCAGCAGTTCTATTTCTATCCTAAATAGCCAGATTATTTGTTTTCAATTTAAAAGCTACATCATATGCATTTCTTCTTCTGGAGTTTTCAGTATGACACACTATGCAAAATGATTATTAAATGTTAAAACTAGCGTATTTCGCACTTCTGGCAAGAGAGCCCCATTTAGCCCAGAAAAATCCATAGATTTGTGTCAGTGTATAAGCCACAGGGTGCAAAGCGTGGGAAAAAAGTAGTGCTTACAGTCTGGAAAATATGGTACATGATAGTGACGGTGATAAAATAAATAATACATTTAAAATTTGGTTTAAATCCTGCCAAAGGAGGCAACAGCTGTGGTGGTTGTTGCCATCACTGTCATGATATGAAACCTGATGTTGATAGCATGTATGTGAGTTTCTTTGCGGTGTGAGCCTACGAAGCCGTGGAGTCATCTGAATCCACTCCTCCTCCAGAGAAGCTGTTCAATGTGCGGCGCATGTTTGTGGAGAAGGTCTCCATGCAGACGCTCTGCCTGCTCCTGGACGACGTCTTCAACGATCGCATCGTCAACGATATGGAGAGGGAGTACGTAACTGAGGAGAATAAAATCAGAGCCGACACGGCACGACGCCTCATCGACTTGGTGAGGAAAAAGGGGGACAAAGCCAGCAACAAAATGATCGCTCACATTCAGAGAAGAGACCCTGAGCTTGCTTCAGTGTTGGGTCTGTCCTGTGACCAGCGTGCTCTGCCAGGTGAGTTCAGAGGTCACCTGGAGAGCCCTGCACGACACCTTAATTCTGAAGGCTGACGACAGA
Organism: Lagocephalus sceleratus; assembly: GCA_911728415.1. Taxonomy (NCBI): domain Eukaryota; kingdom Metazoa; phylum Chordata; class Actinopteri; order Tetraodontiformes; family Tetraodontidae; genus Lagocephalus; species Lagocephalus sceleratus. The sequence goes on from CAJVRN010000194.1 coordinate 8,464,131, forward strand.
ATCGTTTGTCCTGTTTTCAGCCCCAATTCCTAAGATGGACATTAGATCTGCACCTCCCACCGTGTTCTACGAGTCCGCGAAAAAAAGATGACCTTGAAGAGCCTTTCAGACAAGTATGTTTCACAGGTTCAAAGTGAATTTGAGTCTCTGTTGTGGAACGGCGCTGATGATTCTCCTTTGTGGACTGTCTGACCCAGGTCATGCGTCGCTTCAAAGACCTTCACATCAACCATAACAGGCAGATGCCCAACAACGACAGTTGCTCCCTCATCAAGCCCTTACATACTAAGGAGACGACAGTGGAAGCAGAGGGCAAGAAAAACACTATAGCAGTAGAAAAAAAAAAAAGATGAGGAAAAAATCCTCCAGAAGTGTCCATGTGGATGGGAAAGGTTTACAACAACCCATGGGTTGCGAATCCACCAGGGGAAGGGAAAATGTGTTCAGAAGGACCAACAGCAACCGTGCGCTGCTTCACCAGGTGAGACGAGAGTGACCAAAAGCCACAGAGCCGATGGACCCAACGTTGAGAAAGACGGAGATGGCACCGAGGCAAAGGGCAATGAGACAGAGTAATGGTGAACACTGGACATGGACCTGGTCAAGGCTTTTTTCATTCTTCCATTTTCTATCATAAGGAACAGGTTTGCTGTTTTGAATCCTAGAGAGCAGAAAGTACAACCAGTCACGACATCATCTGGGATTTAAATTTATTTATTTTGTTTATTCATTTATTTTGATGCAGAGGGAGGCAGTTAGGCTTTTTCCCTGTAGCCTGTTACTTGATGCTTCTACACTACTTTGCTATGATCGCCTACCTCTGCTAAACATCCACGATCTTTATCAAAGAGCAAAACTCTTGACGACTGACCTGAACAACCAGTACTGTCAGACATCCCTGACAATGTTCCATTTGTCAGCTGGCACTTCAGCCACTCCTCAACTGATAAGCTGACATCAGGGAGTGGATTACATCAGGGACATTTTGCTCACTTTTTGACAATCCCCAATTTCATCAAAATCCTCAGAATCATGATCAGGATGAGATTCAAATCAAGGCAGTGCAAAATACAGCACAAAGTCTAATGTGTCATCTAATACATCTGCATGTCTCAGAGCCAAGGCTGAAATGGCTGCCTTACAGGCTCAGCAAAGGTTACTAAAGGAAAAACGTAGCTCTCGAAGAGCAAATTAGGAAACAAAGGAAAAGCTCCAACTTGAAGCGCAGATAGCTGCTTCAGTGGCGAAAAGAAATGTGTTGAGAACCTGTGCATCAAGTGTAAGGAGTGCCTCTTCTAAAATGTATGTATGGAGTGTTTGATTTTTAATTACCTGGTTATGGGATGGCAACTATGCTGCTTTTGTAAATAGAAGGGAGGGCAGGGCTCAGTGGAGTCTGAATTTCCTGAGGACACTGAAAAAGAAATACCTGTGTGCAAAGCTGCTGGAGTCTTGCCGCTGCTGTTCAATCTAAAGCATCCTGCTGTAATGTAAAACGGTGCGATACTAAAAATGGTCTGCAGCTGACAAAGCAGCACTCTACAGGATTATAAACACAGCAAAATATCTGATCTTAAAATTGCCCACTCTAAAACACTGACCCCGTTACAGTATCAGGACTCAGAGCATTGTGTTGGACAACACCCACTCTCCTTACCTTTTCACTACTCCTGTGGTCTGAGAGACAATAGAAAGTTTTAAAAACACACTTCTAGATCATTAGGCACTTTTGAAATTTAAAATGCCTCTGCAGGGGGCACCACCTATGTGACCCTGTTAAGGGATAAAGCAGTAGACAATTTATGTACGCTTGTGCAACTGTTGTTTTCTTTTTTATAAAATGTTCACCGAGGGTTATATGTTGTGTAAAAGATTATCATCTGAATATTGGACTGTATGATTCCATCTCAACAGTCTGTTCAGTCCGAATTTCTCATGTTTCCCTCTGTAGGTCTGTTCTGTCTTGTTCTTTCATCACTTGTCTCTTATCAGCTCCATGATCCCTTGTTTTCCTTCTTTCAGTAACACATTGTTTTTATGAAATTTTTATGTTGTTGTTTTGGCTGTCAGTGGCAGTGACTGTACTATCGACACTACTTTTCATCACTGGTATCTTTTTAGCTTCTGTGGTGCTTTGAACAATTGTACAATCCACATTCTTCATGAAGTAGAAAATAACCTGATCCCAACAAACCTTGACCTACTTTAGAGTAAACCAGCTGATCAATGGAAAAATGTGCATTGAGGGCATTAATACGCATATCAGGAGGTTCCAGGCGGCTGCATGGGAAGTTTTATAGGCTCAGGGGATCCACCTACTGTGACTACTCTTAAAAGAATTGGGCTTGAGCTGAGCACCGCCAGGCCAAGGAGAAGGTGGATATCAACATGGCATAGCCAACATGGGGAACAGGGAGCACTCAAAGTCACTGGGATACTGGAAGCCTTAGGCCAGTTTCAGCATGGACACAGAAGCTCCAACAAGCAGAGCCATGTTCCTTTCGCCACCCATGTTAACAGATTGTGTCAATCACATTAGACACACCACGGTACAGAACATTCATTTATGGCTTGTGTCTTGAAATGATCCTTTCAGTGTCTGGTCTAATTTGTGCATGAGCAACAAGCAATCATCATTTGTGCCAGAGCAAGAGCACTAGTGGTCACAGGAGAGCTTGAAATCATTGGGTTTTGGGTAATTGATGATTAGAAGTCACAGGATAACCAGTTTTAAGGATCCCCAATGGTTCCAAACAATACTGTGAGAGGTCAAAGTATAGACCTGTCTTTCACCATCTGAGACAAACGTTGACTAAAAATTTTGTGACGTAATGACTCTGAAGCAAAAGGCCAAAGGTTGCTAAGTAGACTACAGCAGAGGTCTCCAACCTCTTCCACAAAGGGCCGTGTGGCTGCAGGTTTTTGTTCCAACCAGTCAAGCACACACACTTCAACCAATTATCTGTCTGAAGACTCAGATGAGTTGATTAAATGAGTCAAGTCTGGTGTGCTCCTGCTGGCTTGGAACAAAAACCTGCAGCCACACGGCCCTTTGTGGAAGAGGTTGGAGACCCCTGGACTAAAGCAATGTGCTTACGAATGTCAAAAGCAGGAGCAGAAACAGCTGTGGCCAACAGGAGACACCAGGTTGGAGGCTATAGGGCCTTCTTTTTCCAGCTCCAGAACCCTGATGTGCAGGCGCTTACAGGGCCTCTAGCTGTTTGCCTCTGCCTCCTTAATTTGGACAAATTAAGGATCGTGGATGCCTTCCCACCGAGGACTGCACCAACAGGGAGTGTGCCAGCAGCCCCCGCTGCTTACACCTCAGCCCTTGGTGCATCAATAACCCGCATCAACAGTTGGTGTGGGTAGGACACCCTGCTCCACCAAAATGATCCTATCAGGAAGTAAGTATCTAATCTAACCAAATGAAAGTAATAAATGACAAGACGGCCTCCCACCCTTCCTACTCAAATCTACACAACACACGATTTGAAACAAAGCAGAATTGTAGCAGTTGGGACAGGAGGAAGAGTGAGGTATGTGCCCCCAGGCGGGCCCCATCTTGGCTCCTTATATCCCAGGTGGTTGCCGGTTGCAACCAGTCAGAGTCCAGGGCGTAGAGCCTTCCCACCAATGGTCGCATGGCTGTGGCACACACCTATTTGCATATAAAAGTAACAGGAAAAAAGGCCGGGTGCATACACACATCAGATTGACTAAATGAAATATGACCACAGTCATCACATTCTACATGACATTCTATTGTCTTTTAGTTTTTTTATCTCTTTATTCTATTGTCTTATTATTGTCTTGGATTTAGGTGCTTTAATTCTATTGTCATTTAGGTTTTTACCTCCAGCACTTCTGCACTGGGGGGCCTCCATGTTGGGAGGTGTGTCTGGTCTTCATGTCCAGCCTCGTCCTAGGGACCCCCCAGGCTGGGCCGGTCTGTCCTGTGTGTGAATTCCGCTCCGCTCTACCCAGGTCGGGGAATGGGGGAATATGTGCTGTGCACGAGGGTGTTTTTATTTCATGTTGCATTTCTGTTTTTATTTTTCCTGCGAAGCACTTTGAATTGTTTTTTCCTTGTACACCAGGTGCACCATTGTCTACTTGAATTCTACCTTTAATATAAGATATGTCTTTGACTTTTTTATCAACCCAATGTTCATTTTGTCGTGAGAATAAACTCCAGTACTGCTGATTTATGGAATGCTTTATTTGCTGTAACCGTGTCGTTTATTCATTGCAGTTTAAAATAAATGAGCAGCCCAGTTCGTACTGGGTGATGGTGGTAAGAAAGGGATTCTGCTGGTTCGGCGGTCTGGACTGGTACGCTATCTTCTTACAGGGGGGAGTTGTCGTCGTCCATAGCGTCGCCGGATTCTCCGGATTCTCCAGACATGTCGCCGGACATTTCAGAGCTGTCGTCGGTTCCCGGGGCGACGGTTTGACTGAGGGACTGGGTGGTGGAGGGGGAGAGTGCTGGCCTCCACTGCCTCTACAGACCCCTGGGTGGGAGCGTTACGGGGGTGAACTAAAACGGGGCTCATGGGAGATTGCCGAGGAGGCTGGACTGGCGAGGGGGGGTTGTAAAGCTGTGGGATCTGAAGTCCACACTCTGGGGGGGGCGACTGAAGGCACTCCTATTGGACATCAAAGACAATTGGGCCTTAAAGGGGAACATTTCACGTGATTTAAGTTGAAACCAGGGCGGGTCTGGAAATACCTGCCACTTGTCCAAAGCCTTTGAACTCGCTCCACCTGACCAGGTTCAAGGCGGGAACCCTGATCCTACAGCGGTACAGGCCCGGAGTCCGTCTGACCCACAGTTGGTTGTTAGATGTTGCTGTTCCCAGTCGGTTGCTGTTCTTGTAGAAATAAAGGTGGGCCTCAGGGGCAGGAGCAGGAAGGTTGTACTGGTGGTGGCAAATGAGCCTCATCTTGTTGGACATGTGGTTAGCGTTGAGGTCGATGTCCAGAACGGGCTTTGTCAGAACCTCTGAAAGAAAAAATATAATTTACAGATCGGAGTGGTTGGATGTCTGCACCGTGGGGGGGTGTCTCACCTAAGACCCTCCCCAGAGTCTCGACTGATATTACAGAGTGTGTTTGTCTTTGAACTTCCCAGGACGCCCTGCAGGAGTACATCCCGCGGTCCTCAATGGTCAAGTTGGACAGGAGAAAGTGCGAGTTGTCGCCTCGATTTCTCATGACCTCCACTCCATCTCTGTACAAGATCACCTCGGAAAGCGGCGGCTTTCCTCGGACAAGACACGTGGCCTCCAGGGAGTGTCCCACAAGGGCAGGCTGAGGTTTCAAATGGAGGAGAGCCCAACCTCCTGGTGGAGAAGAAGAGAGTTACTGCGCTTTAGCTTTAGTGGCCAACATTTTCAAATCATGTTTCAATGAGACTGCAGGTCCTCTCACAATAGCCTAAGTCCATTACTCTGGACTCAGAAATACCGGTAGATGGTATGTTTTATGTCCAGTCACAAATTAACTATTAGATTCTGTTTATTTCTCTCTCTCTAACTTGACAGAAAATAAGTCACAGTTCTCTGACTAAATCACAGCGTCTTCCGGGTTTTTCTTTCGCTCCCTGTATCCATTTTCTTATAACTTTACAATCCTTCCAGGACCAGGATGGGGCCTCCACTGTTCAGTGACTGATGGTCAAAAACCTCTGATTCAGGTGACCCCCAGGTGTCCCTCTTCTACCTCAGCCTTCATCTTCACAGTGGTCAAAGGTGCCGTGGTGACATCCTTTAATGGTTAATAAAATGTTTAGCACATAAAGTAGGGCCTTCACTAATACTGCTTGAGCACTTTAGTAGTTCATACACTTCATCATGGAAGCTGGAGGACAATGGAGCTAAAGCATACTAATAATATTGATCCTACCGTCCACAGTGATCTCCACAGGCAGACTTTGGAGGGTGTGTATCTCTCCCACCACCGTTTTCCTCACCCCCAGGCAGTAATATTTCCCACTGTCGTGAATCCGCGTTCTCCACAGAGTTAAGGTTTGTCCGCGCTGCTGTTGCTCAGCGGATCCCTTAAACCACAGGTAGTACCAGTTAGAATTTAAGGCGTCGGGTATGCTGCATCTGAGCCGAACTTCTTCCCCCGAGAAGATCCTGGAACCCCCCGAGATCATCTCCGCCACAGCTCTGTACGGCGCCACCGAGGTGACTTTGGGACAAACACAGAACTCGATCAGGTCAAAGGCAGATTTTAAAACATCAAGTACTCAAGTATGTACACATTTCGAGTACATACCCTGAGGTTCTACTAGCTGTGGAAGTGTTGACAGAACTGAAAATATGAAGACAAAAACATGAGAAAAGCAAAAAAGTGTCAACAGAGGTTTTGTAAAAGCACCAGAGAAAAACACTCACCCAAGAAGAAAATTAGCATCTCCATGTCCTTTGCTCTCTTCATGACAAACTGAGACTGAAGGAGTTTTTACTTCTGATAAAGGAAGTGAAAATGCCCCCCCCCCAACTTGAGCAGATCGGAAAGGATATCCTTTTTCTTTTCAATTGTCAGCTGTAGACACGAAACGATGAAACCGCAACCTAATGATCTAAAGTAGGAACATTACCAACTTTATGAGGACAGCAACATAGTTTCAGTTTAATTTGATGAAATCAACTTTATTTCATTTTCAAATCATGATAAAATACTTTTCAATACAAGGTTAAATGAGGATTTTATACTTTTGGGGTTCTGTTATAATTCAATCATTATGATTGAAGGGTGAGAATTCATGATTTCTACTTCACACAGCAGTGATTTTAATCAAGAGGTGTAAAAATAATAGTGTAATTTGAATTTTTCTTAAAATTCATGTTTGAGGCGTCGTACCACGTCCTACCAGCTCGTTTGCAGTGGCTGTTACTTGTATTGTTCCATTTCATCAAGTTCTGGATTGGCAACACTGCGATTAGGCTCATGTTCATGAGCTGGAGTCAAAGGTCAATGAATTTTTCTGTGTGCTCGAGGCCTGTTTCTCTCAAACGTTGTTCCCAAATCTGTCGGAAAACCAGTGGGTGCCTGGTGTCACGGTTGCCTTTACATTTTTATTCAATACGTAGATATAATTTGAATGTGCTGTGTTTTTTCTCTTCCTGGGGAGGGGCTGTTAAATATAACGAAGGGTATATAACTCATAGAAAAATCTATTAAAACTATCACGATATGGCTTTATTTACATCCCGTTCATACTCACACCACAGCTTCACTTTTCATTGTGCCAAAGTGTGTCAGTAAGACCGATTTACCCAGATTGTGAAACAATTAAAAATGCAAAAGCAGACATTATCAAATGAATCACAGATATGTTCCTGTTCCACAAACATTATTGCAGAATTGCAATAAAACATTGCGTTCATGTTTTTTCAAAAACCCAGCTTGCAAAACTGTGAGTCACATGAAATATGAACAGAAACTGAACGTGATTGCGCAAGTGCTTCCAATCGCTTTTATTCATCATCGTCATTATCTTCATCACCATCACAACGGCAGATAAACAAATCCTGCCTCAATAAGTTAGTTTTAAATAAAACACAGCACTGACTGACTGTCTCTCCAGAGTTACAATAACAAACCTATAAGGTTACAGAGACGGTGTTTTAAAACGCATTAAAATACCTGATGAATGGTATCTGCCGACGGTGCACCACCTCACGACTGATGCGTCTGTCTGCCCGAACACCCCCTCAGATGAAATTCCACAGCAGCTAAACAACAACCACGCTACAGCGGAACCATTCAAGCTTAGCGGAGGGAAAAATATCCGCCCGAAGGCAAAAGAAAACGCCTCCGCAGCTAAAACCAAGAGAGACCGCAGTGGCTTATTCATTTTTCCTTTGAGCTGAAGCTTTGCAGTCCCCAAACTGAACGAGCAAAAAAGCTTTTAAGTCAAACCAAAAAGTGCTTCAACATAAATACAATCGGTCCGCTGCGCTTCAGCGCAACACCCCAGCAGCCTCGAGTCGCTGTATTTGCCTTCAGGTGAGTTTGAAGATGCCGATCCTCCCGAGGACGTTAAATACTGATGCCTGGGGAGCGTCGCCATTATCTGACCATGCGGGAATGACACTCTACCAACAACTACGTTACGTGTGATAAATTCAAACTTACAGTCCTGAAAATAAAGTATATAACATGCTCAGCCCAGAAGCAATAATTGTTAGAATTCATGTAACTCAATAAATGTTATTTTTTTACTGTAAATATTACAGGAATAATCCGTCCAACTGCATCCAAAGGACCCTATACCTGCTGCTGTATAGAAAAATAAAAGTACTTCTGTACATCCAGCTTGTGGATGGAGCGAGACGTCGGGTATGGAGAGATTAAAATACCCAGACACAACTGGATGACGGGGATTGTTCTACGTCAATGGAGTAACAAGTTCCCATTCAGACACGTCTGGCTGCATGCAAAAAAACAAACACACACGGCTTTCTCTCTGGAAATTAAAAAAAAAAAAAAGTAAAATACAATTACTGCAGATCTGGAGTGTTGGAGGGTTTTTACTCAAAGCCTCATAGCTGCTTCTGTCAGAATCATCTCATTTAAAAATTCAACGGCTGGATTTCATTGCTATTGAGACGGAGAGACGAGTGCGTCCATGGTGCTTTACGCCATGTCAAAGTCCAAAAGGAGCTGTAAAGGTGGGAAGATCACACCGACCGCTTTATTGCTTTTGCATAAATCTAATGATGAGGTAATGATGATGTTGTTATTGACCAACACCAGGTTTGTTTCTCAAGTACAGAGTTGGGTCTACATGAGGGTGACATTGCCCCCCCCCACATCTCAGCGATTAATTATGATTACGCGGAGTCCAGCCTCGATGCCACAAACTTGGACTGGCAGTAAAGTTTTGATGGACGTGTTGGTCGGCGTAGTTTGAAGGAAACGGGTGGACGAGGTTCGTGTTTCAGACCATGAAATGTATCTGCATGGACATGGAAGAGAGTGGGACAAAGTCTCTAGGAGACTGTTTTGTTAAGATCTGTCTAGATCAGCCAGCGAACACTTGCGGTTGCAGCGGCGGGGGCAGAAGCTCGCTCTCGACGTTGTCGGCGTCGATGGCCGACGCGGCCGCGGACGAGGCCGCCGTCCCGCTGGCGGCAGGGGGTTGGGTCTCTGTGGGAAAACTGTCAAGGATGCTCTGCACCTTGTGCTCCACTTCGTCCGTCCAGTCGATGAGGTCGCTCTCCAGCTGACGCGCCTTCTCTATGACCCGCTCCTGCCTTTCCCCGAGCCCGGTTAGCACCTCCAGGCGTTTGTGGACCTGAGTGAGAGCAGCGTTGCCTGAAGAGGACGACGGCCCAGAAGCCTGCGGCCAGTGTGGGGATGCTTGGCCTGACATGTAGAGCTCAAACTCCTCTGAGCTGAGGTTCAAGGACTGGCCGTCCAGCTTCTCGATGAAGGCCACTGCACAGCACTGGAGAGAGGGACACACCTCAACAGGTTATGACATCACACACACAAAGGTTTTCCTTCACATTCTGTCATTTCCATATGTTAAGCTTTTCTTCAGCTTTTCAAACCCTCCGCAAAAATGTGGTGACATTGAATGCATCACAGCCCCTTTTGTGGCTCGGACACATACGACAGTAACCTTTGCAGATGTTGGAGGGCGGGGTCATTTTCTCACCAGATTAGTGAAATAATAGCCGTCCTCGCCGGTCATGAGTCTGCTCGGGTTGCAGAAGCGAGTAATGTACTGAATGTTGGACTGCAGCCTGGGAGGGTTTGCTTTCAGCACAATGTAGATGAGGGTGGGGAGGAAGTCATCAGCAGATGCAGCCTCTTTCTTGCTGACTTTGATGGCGTTGAAGATGTGCTTGCTGCAGCGAGTGATGCACGCTAGCTTTTCCTTGGGCACACGCTTGGAATCCATTTCAATCACATCTGATAAGACACAGTCAGTTAAGCAGACATGTTGTTTACTGAAAACCTTATTGACTGTCTAATAACAGATTAAAGTGGTACTTTCAGCTATACTTATAGATGTAAACATCAAGGTGTTTACCTGTGATGGCTTTGACGACACTGTCAGACACTTCAGGGATCTCCTCATCTACAGGAACACACAGCATCTCAATGGTGACCCAGTGCAGTTCTCTGGAACCGAAGCAAAACAGCAACCTTCAGATGGACTTGTTTAAGGAGTCACAGGCTTATTCTTTCCTTCTTTGTGTGCTGACCTGATTCTCTTTTGAATAGCCAGATCTTTCTTCTCATCATCTGTGGTCTCAGGACAGAACACTTCCTTGTGAAGCCGGCTCATCATGTACTTTTCTACTTCATCCATTATTTCCTCCACTTGTTCTAATGAGCCTAAAAGAAGTAGAGCGACACATACCACATGTAATAAATGTCTGTGGTATTCAGTGCCTGCGCCTGAGGATTCTGGAGTTCTGCAGTACCTTTGAACTGGGCCTGTAGGCGTTCTGAGAGGTTGTGGTAAAAGTCCTGCACACACTCTGACAGTTCATCAGCAGCCATGTCCTGAGAAAGACAACTGGATCAGCTTTATGCGTTTTAAAAGTGCATCAAGAAGTATTTAAATAGGAATGACAGTGTGAAATACTGTAATTCACCCAGAGTCTAATAATACCTGTTACAATTAATTAAAGTAAGATGCAACATGAACATTTAGAACTATTTTTTCAAATATGTAAATTGAATATTTCAGTAAAAGATCAATAGGAGTAATAATTTCCATTTGAAGCCCATAAAATCTGTCAAATTAATACTTAAAAACATGTTTGAACAATACAAAGATCTTCTAAATTAGCCTTCAATTTTTAAGCTCATTTTACCCACAATCATATATTTAAAAAAGAGATAATTGCCTTTTTTACTCACCCGCTTATAGACCATGCTCTCTGTAAAGGCCCGGCACTGTTTAAAGATCTCTCTACCGGACTTCAGAGGTTTCAGAAAATCAATGAACTCTCGTGTTGCATGGTCACCATCCACAAAATGGCGACTTGCAGAGGAGCTTGGACTTGGGCTGGCCTGAACATCAGGTGCAACATCTAGGATACAACATCAAATGTGTGTTGATGAGGAAGCTATTTCTTTAGAAAACTGGTGAAGTGGTGGAATAATATGACCTGTCAGTCAATTTAGTAAGATCAATCAAATTTTAAAACAAATGCTAAACATGACAGACTCATTGAAGTAAATGTTATAAAGAATTGGACTTTTTTTTTTCAGTTTTTCACCTCCTATTCAAAAGGCTTCTTCAGTTCAGTGCATTGTGCTGGTTTACCGAAAGTTGCCATTAGTGGTCATTAGTGGTAATTTTGACTTATTAAAGGGGTGTGGAGTCTCCCAGTCATCATGTGATGTTGGGTGCGAGCCATTGTGAAACTTTCTGTGAGCGGAGGCAGCTTACGACACCAGTTTCCAGGGACTGCTGTCCTGGAATCCCTCAACAGAAAGTTTCACAATGGTTCACACGCAACATCACATGAGGGCCACACCATTTAACAATCCAAATGACCACCAATGACCTCTAACAAGCACAGCACACATAACTCTGGGATTTCCACCAGTTACTTTAGAACTAAAAAAGCCTCTTGGATAAGAGGTGAAACATCTACCATAAACTAAAGAAACTCTAGGTAATTTTCATAAACCAAGAGTTCTCTTCAACTTGAATGACTGAAAACATTCATTGACATACATGTTATAAGCAATAATGTGGTCAGGGCTGAAGATATACCTTTTTTTGGTGGAGTTTTTGACGAGGGAGTGAAAAATTTAGTCACCGTGTGGACTTTACTGGATTTTTCTTTACTTTTTCTTTCCTCAAACTTGCTGAAGCGTGTTATACTTGGTTGTGGTTGGGCCTTTTGCTGTCTGCTGGCATATGCTTCCTCTTCCTCTCTCTGCAGTCTGGAAGAGTGAACAGTGACATCTGTAACATTTGGCAGATTGACAGAAGGTCGTCAACAGTGCAAAAAAAAACAAAACAACGACATACTTCTCAGCAAGTGCCCAGTCTTCTTGGATTTGCTTTTGCTTTTCTCTTTGATTTTCCTCCCTCCAGCACTTTGAGCAGAGGCCTCGCCAAGCCTGGTTGCCATAAAACCCACATCCTTTCTTGCAGAGCAGCTCTGACTGGTCCACATGGATCGCACGCCTCTGATTTATCATCTTACTCGGCTTAAAGACACTGGAGCCGAACAGAGACAGTTCATAACTTAGTCGGTGCACTGTATTGTCGTGTGGATGATTAAACCGTGTTAATTATTGCATTGACATATCGGCAATTTAAAGTGTATCACAGACAGACGGATTGTTGTTGTTGATATATTACAAGCTAAACTATTATTTAGCAGTAGATAATTGCCGAGCGGCTTTCGTCAATGACCTGTCAGGGCCGCAATTCGGAATATAAATATCTCCACACGCCTTTCCCTTCGCCCACTTGAAAAAGCTCGAACCAAAAAGGAAGTTTTGCAGAGCAAACATCCCGGGATCGTGCAGTTGTAGCGGTTCATGTTTACCCGAGCTAGCCTCACGGCTAACCCCGGCTAGGCAATGTCACGATCTAAACTGTCGCCACGGTGGTGAACACGGCCGTGGCAGACCACCGCCGCCTGGTGTGAACATACACTTTTGTCGCCACACTCGTCAACCCCACCGTTGCTCCAGCTCCGGTCGATTTGTGACGAATTTAATTCTTCAGCCGGGCAGCTAGCTTCGTCCCTTCGCCATTTTGTTTGTTGCTTCTTTTTCTCTGTTTTCTTTTTTTTTTTGGCCTCCGCGTGGCTGTTTGGCGCCGACTAGCGGCTCCCTGTTGCAACAACACCCAGTCCTCATATATCCGATACATCGAAGTTCATGAAATAACAAAAATATTGGGTAACTTAACATTACAGAATAATATATTAAGATATATACTTATATATACAGTTTTTTTTTTTGTTTTTTTTACTAATAGTGTAAAGGTCGCTGAAGTGGAAGAGGGCACCTACCAGGAAGCTCCGACATCTGGAAAACAGATGTTCTGCAGTCGGTCGCACTAAACGCCATTAAAGAGTTAAGATTTTCTTTTTTCTTTCTAGAACATTCTTCAACTCAAATATTTACTGATCCAGGACCTGAGGAATGGCAGGTAAGGCGTCGTCGAGTCGCGATATAATCTTATTCTAAATGAGCCAGTTTGTACCCTTTATAACTCTCTTAAAGGTCACTGTAAATGATCAGTTTTATTAATGTACCGAAGAGGGCGAGGCGCTCATTTTGGTCAAAAGTTTTCAAAAAGTTAAAAGTTTTTCTCTCTTTAAGTATGAAAGAATTGTCGCGTTTTCTAATCAACTTTCACTTTCTTTTTAGGAAGGAGTTTATTTTGACTAAAAAACTTTGACCAAAGGTGTCGATTTAAGTTGATATTTCATCTCTTGCGAGGACGTTGAAATAATGGACAAATCTAAGCGCTCAGGGGGTTCTGGAACGATCCAAAGTTACAATACCACAATTAAGTCACGCAGTACCAACTGTTTCAAATAAATTAGGGGACATAAATAACGTATTTTCCGGACTATTGTGGCGCCTGAATATAAGCCCTCCCTCTACATTTTGAATGATTTTTTTTCACATATTCAAACCACACCAGACTATAAGCCGCTAATGTCCACGTTGTGACATGAGATATTTACACAGATAGGTTTGGTTTAAATCCAGCCAAAGGAGCTGTGGTGGTTGTTGCCATCACTGTCATGATATGAAACCTGATGTTGATAGCATGTATGTGAGTTTCTTTGCGGTGTGAGCCTACGAAGCCGTGGAGTCATCTGAATCCGCTCCTCCTCCAGAGAAGCTGTTCAATGTGCGGCCCATGTTTGTGGAGAAGGTCTCCATGCAGACGCTCTGCCTGCTCCTGGACGACGTCTTCAACGATCGCATCGTCAACGATATGGAGAGGGAGCACGTAACTGAGGAGAATAAAATCAGAGCCGACACGGCACGACGCCTCATCGACTTGGTGAGGAAAAAGGGGGACAAAGCCAGCAACAAAATGATCGCTCACATTCAGAGAAGAGACCCTGAGCTTGCTTCAGTGTTGGGTCTGTCCTGTGACCAGCGTGCTCTGCCAGGTGAGTTCAGAGGTCACCTGGAGAGCCCTGCATGACACCTTAATTCTGAAGGCTGACGACAGAATCGTTTGTCCCGTTTTCAGCTGCAGAGCTGAAGATGGACATTAAAGAGTCACCTTTACCTCCCGTATCCATGGATGCGTTCTGGAGGCAGAAACAAAACGAAAAAAATGTTAGTGAGCTCTAAAAATGGTTAAAAATAACAATCAAACTTGAACATGAAATTAGCACAATCAAATATCCGTTTCCAATCATTTCAGGTGTATTCTGGGACCAAAAAAGCCATCAAGAATCGTGTGGCTCTGATAATTACTAATATCACCTTCACCAATAAGGATTTCAACAGAAATGGTGCCATGGAAGACGAGAGGAAAATGGAGATGCAGCTCAAAGGTTTCGGGTACGAGGTGGTGAAATACAGAGACCTCACAGCGGAGGTATGTCGTGAAACAAAGGAAATAAAAGACCTCAAGGTCTGTGTCCTGATCGGGCTTGTGCCATCACAGGCAATTGAAGACGCCATCACTGATTTCTCCAAACACCCCAAACTCAAAGACACGGACAGCGTGGTGGTGGTGCTGATGTCTCATGGGAAGCTGGGGGTCATTGACGGGGTCAACAACCAGAGCGAGGCGGCCGAGCATGACGAGTTCCGTCTGGACCAAATTTACACTATTTTGGGCTCAGAGAGATGTCCAGCGCTACTTAACAAACCCAAGATCATCATCATCCAGGCCTGCAGAGGAGGTGACGCACGCCCGTCTCAGCCGACGTCGGCCCGACGCTGCTGCGTTCAATGTTAAAAAAACGCTTGTGTTTCAGGGCAAAGCGGAGGAGTCTTTTTGTCTGATGGCCTGTCTGATCTCAAGAGTGATGATGCAAACATACAGGAAGACACCGTACGCATCGTACACAAGGAAAAAGACTTTATTTGTCTTTCCTGCTGCTCTCCAGGTGAGTAAAGGACATCGGTACAAGTAAATATAAACAACTTCTTTTAGAATAGAGTAGATGCTTGATTAGTTTAGTCTGCCTGTTATCATGCAGCTCAAGTATCAGTTGATTATTTTTGGATTCCCTCCAGACTGTCATGGCTATCGACACACGGTCAAGGGGTCATTCCTGATCCAGATCCTCGCGGAGGTGTTCGACGAGTCCGCGAAAAAAGACGACCTTGAAGAGCTTTTCAGACAAGTATGTTTCACGGGTGCAAAGTGAATTTGAGTCTCTGTCGTGGAACGGCGCCGATGATTCTCCTTTGTGGACTGTCTGACCCAGGTCATGCATCGCTTTGAAGACCTTCGCATCAGCCATAACAGGCAGATGCCCAACAAGGACAGGTGCTCCCTCATCAAGCTCTTCTACTTCTACCCAGGCCTCGCCCTCGACTGACGTCCGCATCAACTCGAATCACTTTGATGACCAAAATAAAGAAACTGACAGAAACTGGTGTTTAAAGTCGGTCTGTTGTTGTTGTTGTTGGTTGCAGCTCAGCACCATAAATGAGGCTTCTTAATCAGCTTAAACAACAACAGAACTTGGTAGTCAGTGTGTCAGAAGACGGTGAATTGCGCAGAAGCCGATAAAAAAAAGGCAGTGTAGTTTAAAATAAGGAGTTAAGTGTGTTTTAAAGGGATAGTAAAAATGTAATATCATGTATTAATCAATTTAAACCAGAGTTAGGTGCCACAATCACATTTTCCCGATTGATATAATCAATATTTGAATTATTCAGAGAGAGAAAGGAGCAGAACCAAAACATGAAATAAGCAGGACAGATTCCAGATTTTACCAGACCGTCTGTGCTGGGGAGGATGGCGCAGAAGCGAGTCAGGTCCTGATGGCCAATGAACTAATTATTATTTGCTCATCACACAACTTTAGGAATATCTGCTTTTGGAGTTTGGGTGGATCAGACCTTTAAGAAGAACACGATGTGTCCCTGGAGCAGCAACCTGGGGAAAAGTCCAAAGAAGATGAATGAAAGTGGGAGGTCTCATCATTTAATTCACTTGCAGAAACGACCACTTGACCAGACAGTTATTCAATTAGGGGCCTGACCATAGGGGCGTAATGGAGATACACGTCCTCAGAGTCTGGGTCCTGTTGGCTCTGAACCTGCTACACTGCAGCCAGGACCCACCAGAGCATTGATCGCCGCCCCCTACACTGAGGGGGGGTCAAATTTGCTTTTAGTCAATTTCTAAACTTTAATCTGATTGAATTAGATGGAGATGTCCTGATAAGTTTGTCAGAACGGGTCAGAAATCAGCCACAAGACCATAGGAGGAGGAAGAGTCTTGAGGAAAAGGGGAAATTAAAATATCAACAAGGACAATAACGTTCTTAAACACAGGTTTCTGCAAAGTTAGACAACCAGAATTGAGTCTTTGTGAGTTGCAGGGTAATTACAGCAGAGCTGCTTAACAAAGAAACAGACGTGCACAGTTTTCTTCCTGTTAGACAAACTTTACTTAAAAACCAAACCAAAAAAATCTCTTCCAATTACACAAAGCAAAAAAAAAAAAAAAACCCATAAAACTACAGTACAACACAAAGACAACAAGTTGAGGAGGCAACACTGTGACATGGTCGCAGTCTGTGCAACGTCTTGTCTCCCGGGCGTCCATGCTGATACTGTAACGCGCTCGTCTCCACCCGAGAAAATCAAGAAGAAGTTAACAGAAGGAAAATGCTCCGTCTTAAAGCTCAAGGGTTTATTTAAAAAAAGAAAGAAAAAAAAAAAGACATAAACCGACAATGACGTGTTGCTTACAGAGCAGAATCACCAACCCAACCAGACTGGACTCCAGGTTAACAGCTTATTTGAACATACTGGCAGTGTTAGAGAGCTTTATATCAGTTTACACTTTATACAAAACACAGACACGGACGAGCACTCGCGTTCTCTCCTGCTGACTGGCGCTCGACACATTCAGTCGTGTACAGTAGCTATAAACACGTACGTAGGCATGCGCGCGCTCGGCCCAGCGCGGTCAGAAATGTTTCTCACGGTAAGGCCAGGTGAGGCCACGTCAGGCCTCCTTCAGACTTCCCAAAAGGAAACAAACACTTCTTTACAGTCAATAAGTCATGCAGGGGCTTTGGGAGGGAGGCTGGGGGAACGACACAGAGGATTTCTTTATTTAATTTATTTTTTTCCAGAGAAAAGTGAAATGAAAGAGCTTAAAAACACTAGAGTTCGGTGGCCTGTCGCTTCGCCTGTACAGCACAAAATGGACATTACGGCTGGATAACGTTCTAACTGGAAGCTGGGATGCAGCAGGACGGCTTTTACATGTCATGTGGGAACGTCTTCGTCTGGAGAATTCACTTTTGGAAACATCATATCATCGACAACACTCAGTTTTGCAGCACCACACATTTACAGAAGAGCAACTCATGCTAAAACACCCCCCTCCCCCTCCCCCTCCCCCAGTGCCCCCCCCCCACACACGCACAGAATGTCCCGTACAGAACGTAACGCAGCTCGGCGCTAAACATGGAATCAGTTGCATCCAAGAAAACAGTTAAGTGATATTACGACTCTGTGGTGTTTTTTTTTTCTTCTCTTTTTTTCTCTCTATACATATATATTTTTTTGCCCTGTTCCCGTGTGGCCGTGGTGGAGGTTCAGGACAGAGTCCCCCCAACGATGGAAGCGATTACGACACCCAGAATCACGCAGCATATTATGATCATTATCTTCTTCTGTGGAGGGGTTTATCACGTGTGTGTGTGTGGGGGGGTGTTGTTGTCCGACGCAGCAGAGGGGCAGAGGAGAACACGTTAGAAAGATGATCCCGCCTCGGTTCGTGCACTCGGAGCGATTGGCACCAAAGGCAGCTGGGGGAGGCCGAAGCGGTTGTGCCGCGACTCTCCCGCTGCTGCGTTTTGTTGCTCACAGTTGCAAAAAAACACACAAATCATTTCAAGCTTAAAGCCAGTGTGGGTGTGGAATGTAAAAAGGAATTGTCTGAACCCATTTGCAGAGCCAAAGAGGGCACAGCGGGAGAATTCCGACATGATTAGTTAGAATTCGGAATCCTTGGAACAAAATAATGCCTCTGTTTTATTTTTAGGACATAAGAGTCGACTATATTTGGGTGAGAAAATGGAGGTGTGGAAGACACACCCAGGCCTTTATCACCTGTTTTCCCACAAATAGCTACCGCATTGATAAAGTCAATCATTCTGAGCATTTGGGCGGCGTCTGGTCTGAAGAGTGTTTCATTTTATTTTGAAAACCAACACAGTGACTTTAAAGCAAAGAGATTTGTCCAAACAACAGAGAATATCCATCATCGAAAACCTTTTAAATATTTAAGGAATAGCCAGACTAGACCCCCCTTTGGAATAAAATTACCCATAATCCCCGAGGATTGTGGCGACACGGCAGTGAGACCAGTGATGTTTGATGGTTTAGAGACGGTGGCGCCGAGGGAAAGACAGGAAGGAGCAGGGAAAAGAGGACAGACGGGTTAGGATTGAGAAGATCAGGGGGACCACGCTGATGGAGGTCGAGGTGCTGAGGATGGGACTGGGCCAGGAGGGAGGCCGAGAGGAAGATATTTAGACGTTAGGGGAACGTAGTTAGGAAGGAAGGAAGGAAGGAAGGAAGGAAGGAAGGAAGGAAGGAAGGAACAAGAGCAGAACAGCCGAGAGTAGAAGAAGAATTCCATCATTTAGTGAACATGGCCTCAACAAAAACACAAACATTTCCATTTTTTTAATCAAATGATCAGGGTTTTCAATGATCGATACCTCTGTTATGTGTGTGAGGAGCTGCACAAACACAACGCTAAATACAGGCCGACATGCACATGACAAGAACATGCGACACAGCACAGAAACCGCGTCTTCTGCTGCTGCTGACGTGTTCAAGTCCGTCTGTCCTCTAACGATTTCTCAGCTAAGTCCAACCGCAAGGACAACAACCAGGACGAGCAGAGACACGGCGACACACGCTCCGATTAGGATCCCCTTCTGGATGGGGGGGAGGAAGGAGGGACGCATGTTAGGTAATATGCAACTGATGTGGAAACAAGAGTGAGGCGCAAAGGAAAGCCAGAATCAAGGGAAGGGAAAGAATTATGCGCTCATGCGAAATTCCTGGGTGTTGTTGTTGATGCCCAACAAGAGGTGGCGCAGTTGCTCTAGGAGAACGGGCTTTTTTTTTTTTTTATCTCCGCTGGTCATCTGTAGCTCAAAAAAGTGGTAATTAAAAGTTTTTCTAGGACTTCTAAAGTGTAGTGGCAGTAGATAATGCTGATTAAAAACACAAAAATGTAATTTTCTCAATGACTTGATTGTTCTATTAGAACTCTGTGATCAAATGAGTAATAAAATCTCACATTTTGTGAGATAGTTTAGCTTTTCTTTAGATTCCACAAACTCTCCCTCAGCAGCAGCGACTGTCCTGTGAAACATATCTACACACACACGCACGCACACTCACATTACTGCACTGTAACGTGTGTCTCATGCTTGACACACACACACACAACACCGTACAGCGAGCATGCACACGCACATGCGTCGTTTCTCCACGCATGGGACTCACCCTTCTGGCTTTACTCTGGTATTTAACAGCCTTCTTAGTGTCTGACACTGCCCTCTCCACATAGTCTACCGAGTGCTCCACGTTGTACTCTATACGGTCTATCATCTCCCCCTAGGACAGGTTGGTTATGGGGGAGGTGGGGGAGCCGGGCGTGGGGGGGGCAGAGAGGGAAGAGAGTGGGGGGGAAGAGAGGAAACGGGTCAGTTTGAGGAAGCTGCGCATCCCGTCTCTCACCCGCTTGCTGGTCTTTTTGAACTTTTTGCATTGGGGGACGCTCTCCTTCGCCTGCTCCACGTAGTCCTGGGCCTCCTGCACCCGCCGCTCTACGTTGTTCACCAGCCCGCCCTGCGAGCACCAGAAAAGTCAGGAGTCATTCCGCTGTGATGGTTTTAAAAAAAGAAGAAAAAAAAAAAAGAAAGAGAAGAAAGCAACAAAGAAAACAAAAGACTTTCGTGCTTTGACTGCGATGGCATTCGGATCCACACAAAAGGCGAAGTGAATGTGAATCACGGGTAAATTACCTTGTTGCGGCGCTGCTCTCTGCTCTCTAGAGCTTAGCGTCATTGCGGTGGTGACAGCATTGTGTTGCGGGAACGAAAGGAGAGCGAGAGGAGAGCAACGCTGAGAAAAGCAAAATTAAAAGACTGCAGCGCAGCGGCAGTAATTTCATAAAGCCAGGGTTAGTCGATTAAATAAGTTCACTTTGAGAGCAATTCAGAGAATCATACATTAGGAGGGACACGCTAACCAGTACAACCGAATTATGTGACATTCTAACACCACCTGGGGGGGGCCGCCTGCTGCTGCTCCGTGCTGTTTTTAGTGATTCCGGTCACTCATGTGTTCACTTTTCTACCCATGCGTTAGAATCTGCTTTGTTAGAGAGTCAGATATTCTGGCTCAGCCCACATATGTACTTCTGAGTCAGGCAGAGAAAGGCTGCGGGATCGATCTGGACGTTTGGCCGCATTGCTTCAGCGCGCGCGCGTTTCTGTGTTTTCACCTGGCTCTCCACCAGCATGGCCATGTCCATGAACATGTCGTGAAGCTCTCTGATGCTGTTTTCCAGCTTGATGATCTCGTTGTGCCGCGTCTCGATCTCGTTCATGGCCTGCTCGGTGATGTTGTCCATGATGATCTGGCGGTACGCGGCAAAAAAGGGGGAGTCGTTACGTGCTGACCCCCTGGGCGCTGACCCGCGCTGAGCCACTTACCCCCGAGGTGAAGATGGCTGGGTTGTCGCTCTCCAGCATGCTCTCCAGCTCCTCGTTCGTCGTGTTTCTCCCAGCTGCAAGTCAAAAATAGATTTGACTCGCATTTGCCCTGTGAATGAATATTTGAAGTACTGATTTCATTCTGAACAGGATTTGCTCAGTCTCTTCTAACGTTTGAATCTCAAACTCAATAAAGCTGACCACATGTCCTGCTGCCTGCTCGTGCTTATGGCGCAACTGTCTTTATGTTCCCCAGCAGAATTGACCTATTTCAAACTCGTTCCCAACTTTATTAATATCATGATAGTGTGCGCCATCCGAGTGCTGACTGGGCCTGAGGAGCTGCTCCTCCCGGGCTCCGTTTCTCCTCCTCCAGCACTTTAAGTCACATTCAGCAACATCAGGTGCTCCCTCTGCAGACTGAAATCTACCACCACAGTGGGCAAGTCGCACCTAAAGCAATATCAACACGGCTTAACCCTGCCGTTCAAAACAAACCCTCAGGAACGTTTTATTGCATCAAACTGTGACATAACCCTAACCCTTACTGCTCGTGTCTCAATGCTCATTTTTTTTCCAGCTGCTGTGGTCACCGACCCTGCTGAAATGCATTGTGGGACAACCAGCTGTCCCAAGTCCACACAAGGCACAGCTGATGCATGTTTGTTGAAGTGGGCGGAGCCAGTGCCCTTTCCTGCAAATTTGGAGTGCACTTGACGGGTCGCGAGCTTGAAATCGGAATAGTTCTTGGGTGGCAGTTGGCGACGGCTCACAGGTGTGATGCACGTTGAGAAACAGCATCAAGGTCTTTCAGCATTCCTGATTAGTGTGCAAAATGACAAGGGTCCATGACAAAAATAACAGGCCTAGTTTGAACAAAGCTGGGACTCTAATGTTGGTATTTAACGCAGATGTGGTTTTGGAGAGCTCACTTCAGTGAAGCTCACAATGGGCTGTTAGCGCTCTGCTGTGCCCATACTAAATGTGAAGATAACCTCATTATTTTGCTTTTATGACTTGGCTCGTCCCGTAATGTGTCCTAGTCCAGAAACACTTTAAGATATCATTAATTGATAAGATTTTATACACAAATGATTCACACCAATGCTCTCCGAAGGCAAAGAACATCTCTATGAATCAACATGGAGTTCAGGGCCTTTCGATGCAGAATTTGCATGATTACACTGGATACGTCTCCCACAGTCATAGGACGTGCGTGTGCACGGGCACGTGTGTGTGTATGTGTGTGTCTGTGTGAGCAGGAAAGGAGTGTTTAGAATGGTGCTTTTCAGCCTCAGGTCTGGTGGCAGCTGGGTTTTGCTGGAAAACTCAGGCCTTGAATCACACACACACACACACGCACAAATGCACACAACCATGGCACAAATGGGCAATTCAAAACAGCCAGTCAGCTCAAACTCATATGGCTTCAGGCTTCAAGAACAGGCTGGAGAACCTGTAGGGACCCTACAAAAGGAGTCCATCCTTAGACTTAGGAAGCAAGAATTCCTCCTCCAGAAATATCAAAGGCTCGTTGCATGCATTTTCAGAACAGAGCCACCCCCATTGAGCCACCCCCGACTTTGACTTTCAGCACTGGTGACGGTCCTGGGAGATTTAAGCCTTTATCCGTGACCTAATCATCGCGTGAGTATTGTGTGAGTGTTGTGTTTGTATGTGTGATGGAGACTGATGGTCGGTGTGCGGGCATCAAAGGCAGCGCAGGCAGGTTGATGGTGAGTAATGATGGTCGAGAGTCAGAGCCAATGATTGCCTTCATGGGCTGAATACTGATTAGGCTGCCGGGACAACGGTGCGTTTTAAACATTTTTTTTTCATCTTATTTCAAAGTAAATATCACATAAGTCATCGTCACATCGAAGCAGTGACGCAATCCGGATTTCATTTACTTTTTGCCGAGCTTTGCTATTTCCCTGTGAATCCAGCCGTGTTGACGAAGAGGAGAGTCCATAGGATCACGGTAAGCATTTCCTGGCATGTTACAGGCTTCTCTTTTCTATAGTTTAAAGTTGAGGAACAGAACAGAGCAACAATGAGTCATGGATAATTGTGAAGAAAAAAAAAAGTGAAGGCACGCTGTTCTCCCTTACCCTGTTTTTCTCACTTCCTACACACACACACACACACACGCACACACACACACACACACACACACACACAGACTCACTCCTCAGCCCTGACAGGCTCCTAGGGAGGCTCTTATTTGTTGCCATGGAGACCCAAACCCTGAGAAGCCTAATATGAATCCAAGAAGTCTCACTTTGCCTCTAGCATTTATGGACTATTAAATCATTCATACTACGTTGCTACCGCTACCGCTAACAGTGTTATTTCATCTCTGCTGTTATGCAACACAAAGGAAGCGAGACCTCCAAGGGAAGGAGTCAAAAGGTACGCCACATGTGTGCAGATTGAGTGATTTTTAAGCGATTCGCTTCTATTTTAATGCAGGAAAAGTAAAAAAAATAAAAGGAACACACAAAATACCTTATCTGCACAGTCTGTATGCCAATGTGTGTGTGTGTGTGTGTGTGTGTGTGTGTTTAAATATTAGAAGAATGCATAGGTGTAGATTGACTTTTTTTCTTTGACGTTGTGTGAAACAGAAATAACAATCAAAGAGGCCCTGCAACAACAATGACCAACCCACCCTCTATCCTGGATTTCCTGTCTACTTATAGAAAAAAAAACATGCCTTATGTTCTGCAACCTCAATCTACGACAGGCATGAAGCGCTACACAAACTACCTTCGCTTTCCCTGATGGGAAGTGACTGCAGGTAGCTGCAATTAGCAGAACATCTTTCAAACAGATGTTTTACTGTCATAAGCTGTCGTTTCCATTCTCAGATGCACTAATGTTGCATAAAGTAGACAAAATGACGGTTTACAGCAGATTTACTGGCAGGATGATTGAGCATGGACGGATAGGTGGATGGATGGTAGGATGGATGGATGGATGGATTGGGTGTTTTTATATGATCAAACTTGCCTACTCTGACTATGTTCTCCAAGCGTCGTTTGCAACCCACCTCCAGCCAGGCTCCTGAGTTTTATGCTGTGTCAATATTATCTCTGTTGCGCTGGTGCCCACTCTGTTCTGCACCCCAGGGGGTCTCTCTGTGGCTGCTCTCCCTCTTCCAGCATGTAGGCTTAGAGAAGAGCCATTCAGCCAAATATAACCTACTGCAAATGAGAACGTAATTTCTTTATTAAAGTAAAACGATCTTAAACCACAAAGCCCCTTAAACTGAAATTACCCAGTAAACGGTTCAGCCCACGGTTGCTCATTATAAAAACATCAATTGACCATTTTTCTGGTGAACACATAGAGATGCCACCTTTCTGTAAGGTTCTATCTGACTGCTTACTGTGATGACTCCGTTCTGAGAACTGAAACTCTTTTGAGGCTCAGAGCAGCTTTTATTTAAAGAAGATTGTCGTTTTCCCTCCGTCCTCTTCCTCCTTTCTCCTTCCTGCTCGGTCTGCTTGTCTAATCCCTTCCTTGACAACAGGTTATATCAGCGACGGCCTCCCATGACTTCACCAGCTGACAACTTCAAACCCAAGTGGGTCTGGACCTCATGGAAAAAATGACTCATGTGTGACGTGTGCAGGAGCGTCTCTGTGTGTTTTCGTACTTGGATTAGCCGGGCGGTGTGCGCTTCAGTGTGCGTCGAGTGCTCCTTTGACAGGACCGCGTTCTGGGTGACGTTCGGGCGCGCAACTCTGCAGCAGGTGTAGCAGATGGCCCAGAGGAAGAACACCCACACTCCTGCTAATACACCCATTTTGTGTGCATGCATATCGCGTACGGCATGCGTGAATAAGGGGAGGTGCACCGTGGCGACTCTCACAGGGACACCGCTGCGGAGGGCACGTTGGTGCCCCGCGGCTAATACCTGACACGTCCCGTCAGCCGGCTCAGACACGAGCAGCGCCGCTCATCAAGGTGCGCGTAGCTGTCGTGTGTGTGAGTGATGCGTGTGTTTCTGAGCGCGTGGAGGTGGTTGTTTGGGTGCAATATGCCAGCGGGAGTCAACGCAAAAGCGTAGATGGGGTAAAAAGAAGGCGAGCGGAAGTAGTGATCATCACATCACAGCTGATGGCCCAGATTTCAATCCAAAAACAACAAAAGAAACATGTTCGTTTGAACAGTAAATATAAATATATGCCCACACCAATGACGTTACGTCTACAAGATTGCTTGTTCTTTGTGAGTCATTGTTATTCCGCCCCATACAATATATTATGATGGCTTAGCTGTGTTTTGCTTTGACATGGAAGTGAAAGAGGAAGTAGAAATCACAGCTCCGTTCTTCTGCTGCAGCTTCTGGTCCCGGCGTCCAACCACACGCTGCGAGGGCCGGCGGGATGCGTTCCGGTTAACCGCGCAGGCGTTAACGAGCGGGAGTTTTGGGCGTCACTCACTGATTTCCAGCTGCCTCTGGATGCGGCCCTTGCAGCGCTCCCTGTAGTCCGACTGGGTAGTGTTGTACTCCGACATCACCTCCACGAACTTGCGCGACAGCGTGGAGTGCTGGGGGGGACAGGCGACATGCACAGAGGTCACGACTCGCTGCAGACAACCACCCAATGACAGTCGGCCGTTTGAAACGCTGAGCTGTACCTGTGTCTTGCGTATTCTCAGGTCAGCTGACGAGCGGTTCTGTCCCTCCTCTTGCTCGATGGTTTGCTGGATACCTGCCGGCATTTTTAGAAAGAGGCTGAGATTCATCAGTTACGTTTTCTTCTCCATAAGCAGAAATTAAATTCTTAAATGAACAAAGAAAAGAAACTCTGTTCATCAGGGCATCTTCGGGACCCATCCTGCGCGGGGGACAGACTGGACACACGGTCGCAACCCCCACAAATAATCACTCGGCGGCCATGAATATTCTGACTAAAATCAAGGACATCTGTGGCAACTGTCAAAAATAATTCGCTTCCAACCGGCACAGACGCAGAGAGAAAAATAATCACTCTGAAGAGGACTCAGTGAGCATGTATAGTTCTTCTACAAGGACATGGATAAATTACTTTGTGATTAAATTAATTACAGTCTTCATTAGATAGAAAATGAAGAGAAAACACCTCAGACTGCAGGAGTTCTGGCATAAATCTGATTTCAATTAGTTGGTAAATGTGTGATGGCATAAGGTACTTCAGGAACAACCTAAAAGCACATACATTTATGAAATATACATCGGTAGCTGCTTCCATTTCCAGAAAACAGCATTGTCAGCAATAATAAAAGCAGTCAATAATAGACCTTTTTATAAACCTGTAATGGCAAGGACACAAGTACGCATTCGTGTGCTTCTCGAGGACCTTCACTGATGTGACACTTTCTCAATCATCTCACTTTTCTAGTAAAATGCAGATTTTGGTACTTGCTTTGTAGTAAGACCCAAGAACAAGAACACACACACACATTCACATACACACACACACAAACACAAACCCACACAGTATCCTATGGGAACAACTGATGTGAACCAGTGTGACATGGTAAGATTCCTGTGATGCAGAGCCTGTTCAGCCTGATAGCATTTGTGTCGAGCGTGTGTAGCAGCGCGCACGTATGTGCTCGCAACGCGGTGCGTGCACGAGGCCCATGCAGCCTGGAGGATGAGGGATGGGGCTATTATCTCGGAGCTCTCTGCACCGAAGCTGTGCTCCACTTTAGAGCGAGATACTGTAAACAGATATTTTATCCCCAATCCTCGTCACCTGAGTCCTGCCGAGCAGAGAAGGGTTCGCAGGCATGAGGATGATGATTATATGAAAGATTACGGTTTGAAATATACACACACACACACACGCGCGCGCGCGTACTGCTGTACTGATGGAACATTTCAGTCAGGTTGGTGTTTGAAATTGCCTGTGGGACAACTGGACTGACGCTCCACAGTGCAAGTGTCCGTTAGCTGCCAGAAGTTATAAAGTTCACTGTCTGTTTCCTCACTTGAGGAAAGCAGCAGTCACATCTTATAAAAGATAAACAGCTCTGCACACTACGCTCGCAATGCCAAAGCATTCCAGCTGCGGACGGAAATGTCACGTACGTTCGTGTTTTAATTGTCAGTTGTCAGGTCTTAATTCATCTTTGGTTGTTTCTCTTGCTTCAGTGCAAAATTATTGATTAAGTTATGATCTTAAGTTATGATCTAAGATGATGAAAAAGCCGCTTCAAAAGTCAACATCTTTCAGGTATTGCGCCTTAATAACCGCAAACAAGACGATCCACATCCGTTTTTTGCAGAGTTCAGAGGTGCATCGTGGAGCGATTGATTTTGTGCTCGACGTGAGCTGAAAGCGGCAGAGGACTCGTACTCACTCTTTAACTTGGAGCGTATTTTGTTGGCCAGCTTCTTGATGTCTGCCATCAAATCCTCAAGCTCAGCCTTCGTTTCTGGCGGGAGAGGAGAGAGGAGATTAGA
The DNA here is from genome assembly GCA_911728415.1 of Lagocephalus sceleratus. Classification (NCBI taxonomy): domain Eukaryota; kingdom Metazoa; phylum Chordata; class Actinopteri; order Tetraodontiformes; family Tetraodontidae; genus Lagocephalus; species Lagocephalus sceleratus. Next base: position 8,491,512 of record CAJVRN010000194.1, read on the forward strand.
GGGTCCGTGCGTGTGCGCCGCAGTTAATCTCCCGCTTCCACAAACCTGGCCGGAGTCAGAGACGGAATCAATAGAGACGCACTTCAAACGACTCCAGGTGTCATTAACAACAGCAGCATTTTATCAGCTTCAGTACAAACACGCACAGCTGGCCTTTCTCCTTCTTTATGAGATGTTTTAACAGCCTTATTTAGTTCTTTAACTTTCCCCATCCACTCCCAACACCTACAGACATACAGATGTTCCTGTGCGGTACAAAGGCATTATAACGTTATTGTAGTGGTTTACGGTCTCAACGAGGCACCGCATTGAGTTTTTGCCATAAAGAGAAGCGAGAAAGAGCGTGTCGCGTTCATATGCTTTACCCTGGAGTGTTAATTACCATTTTTTGCAGACTGCAATAAACACAGGAAACCCTTCATCATCGAAATGCCACAACAAATGTGTATAAGTTACCAAGGGAGGGTCGGAGAGCATCGGGTTCAAGTCCGTCTCGATCTGAGCCATCTGCGGCGCTTTTACACGTTATCTCACATTGCCGAAGCAAAAACCGACGACGGTTGTTTCCAGATTGTGTGAAGCGGATTGGAAAATATTGGCCCAGATTAGGCCAACATTAGGTAATCACGCTAACACACCTGCTGGGTTAAGTCCTTTGAACACCTCCTGTGATTCAGTGATGTCTAACAGCTCCCAGCGAAGTATTACAGGTTTAATCTGCCGACGAGACAAATCAGTGAAATTCAGCCTGCAAGGGAAGCAGATGAGCCGGACCGGGCTGAACAAGCAGATAACAAACAGGAGGTTTATATCGCGGAGATCACGTCGATTTGAATGGTTTCGCCTCGAGAAAGTTCACTGATGAACCAACCAATGCATCATTATTTTCGTGGAACAGCTCCTTTACACGAGCCATCCCTGGTGGACTTAATTGGCCATTAGAAGCAGCGACGAGCCAAATGTTACAGCAATCAGTGTCGAATCATCATATCAGTGCAAAATAGGCCGACAACAACAACCGTGCCTGATGCTGAAAATAAACAATCAATTATGTTAATTAACAGAAGCTGTCTATTAAATATAAACACTCGGGGGAATTGCATTGTTTCCATCAAATGCTAAACATATTAGTGAATATAACTGAAATATATCTGGAATCTAATGATAATCTATTAATTTGGCTGTTCTGGGTGACCTTTGGAGTTTGAAATACCATATGTGTGAGCAAATATCACGGGCTTTGACTTTTGGAAGATCAGCAGTGTGAATACAACCAGTGAAGCAGCTCCAGCACTTATGTACTGGGACAAGGCCAGTATGATCCAATATAATCACCTTCACCGAATATAATAACGGGGCTTAGATGTCACTGTAAGACTTATATTAAGTCTGTGTGGAGGTTTGCTCAGAGGACCATGAGAACAGCAGCTCTGCATCAGCGCACCGAAAAAACCACTTCATGTTCAGGTGAATCAGATAATTTAAAGAAAGGGATGCTCTACATATGCAGAGTTTATGCAAATAAAAGTAACTGAAATAAAAGAGCAACCTGGGACAAGGTGTGTGTGTGATTGTGTGTGTGTGTGTGTGAGAGAGAGAGAGAGAGACTCTCACACACACAGGTGTGTTAGGTGTTGGTCTTTGCATCCACCTGATGTTTACATGTTTTAACACATTCACGAGGTGTAAGGTTGTTTAAAAAAAAGGACAACAAGTGTCTGATGTGTGAGGTTGACTGAACCATCAACACATAGACAATGACATAAAAAGCACCTTCACTTTTAGAGCGAGAGAGAGAGAGAGAGAGACAGAGAGAGTTGTTTGTTTGTGTGTGTGTGTGTCCGTGTGTGTGTGTGTTCGTGTCACAGACTCAGTATTCCCCCTTGTGGTTACCAAACAGTGGGGGCCACCTGGCTTGATCAAGTGTCTACTCAGCCTCATTATTGGCTGCCTGAGAAGAGGAAGAGTGCAGACACTGATGAATCAGTCGAGGGAGAACTGAGAGGGAAGCAAATTAGAGGGCAAAACTGAGGAGTCAATTGAGCTGTGGCTTCACACCCCATCCCTCTCCCAGACACTCTCCAATCGAATCTCCAGGTCACGCTTGTTGCCATCATTAAGACTGTGTTGCTATGGCAATGTGTGCAGTTGGTCCTCTCACCAGCTTCAAATAGTTTAAAAGTGACGGAGAGAAATGAAATGGGAAGAAGACAGTGAGATGATGGGCGGAAGGAGGAATTACGCGATCCAATTTTACGAAAGTGGGCTAAATGATGCATCTGCGGGCTTCTCCTTCTTATTAAGGCCCGTTCGAAACATCTTTATTCACATAATGGGGGAATAAATTCAATTTTGTAAGGAACAAACTGAAACAAACAGATCAGACGTGCTCAGCGGGGGGACAAAAGTGCCAGCGGAAGTATTGATGAAGTAAAATCGACAGGACCCTGGTGGGTTACTGCCAGCCTTTAATTACCGGCTCAACTCCCATAACAACATAATGGCACAATAATCATCAGCTGGCTGCCAAAAGCAGCGGATAAGTGGGTCAAAGACTGTTACCAGCGCTCCCCATACATTTGTGTGTTTGTGGCGGCCCGCCACAAATAGATTCTTCTGCCCTTGGCGGTACCGCTCCATCCTTGCCCTTAAACACAAAATGTGTAAATGCAGCCTGTCGTTACAACGGCGGTACGTCAGGTGGCGACGCGGATCACGGCCAGCGGGGACTGGTCTGAAAAAAAAAACAAACTGAAATGCCGGTGTTGGAACGCTTTAACGGAGAACCGCTGAAGGATGATGGAACCGAAGGAGCTGGGAGAAGAAGAGGAAGCGGGAGGTGATCAGACAAACCTGAAGGTGACCACGACAGAGCTCCAGCAGCTGGAGCAGAGGAATCGTCATCTGGCTGTCTGTGATCGGTCACGAGACGGGACGATCGCGAGCAGCACGTGAAGGAAAAGTAGAAATCTGGCGTGGTCAGTGTCTTTAAAAAAAAAAAAAAAAATCTAAGAAAGAGTGTATCGAAGGGAAAGGAAGGAAAGGAAACTGAGGCTGAGGAGGAGACGCAGATGTCCAGATGGAGTCCATGCCTCCACCCTCTGCTACTGTGTTCGTTGACTGCTCCTGATCGATAACTTAATAAACTTTTACAGGAAAAGAACATCTTTATGTCTCTGTTATCATTTTAATGACACATTTCCTTGATAAAAAGTCCCGCTGACACAGACACGTTTGGCCTCTCAGTGGCCACATTTTCTCCCCCCCCAGCACTAACCCACCGCCACAAATTGATTCTCGTCCTGTGGGAAACACCGGTTACACATTAATGACACCACATAAGGAAACCGAGTAATCCACATGCCTTCATCCACACACGGGAATGCCGTCCAGGTTCTTCCTCTGCAGGCGCAGATAACGCCGCGTATCGACGGGCTGTCCGACGCGCAGATATCGGCCCCCTGCGACACCGACGAGGCCTCAGGCCCAATCAGCTTCCTCTGCTTTAGCCAGGGCTAAACTGCTGCCATTCCCTAAACTGACTCGCAGCCTTTTATCTTCATTTTTTTTCCCTCCCCTGCATCTACACAGAAGCGCCGTGTTTGGCTCAGCTCGCTCTGTAAATGTATTACCAGTCCTTTGTGTGTTCACGCGCTCCATCGATCGTCGAGAGTCCGGAGTTGTCTGATGTTTCGCGCAACAAAGTCTGGCTTCATTCCTCAAATATCCGTAATATTTGCAGGAGCACGGCGGGGGCTCGGGAAATTAAAAATTTAAGAAGAGTTTGGAGACCACGCTTCTCATTTATGCGGCAATATCCTCTTTTAACAAGTTGAAACGCCTCTTCTCAGTGATATAAAGAAACCAAATAAACATGAATAAATAAAGAGTCACTGAGCAGTAAAGAGCAAACACAACTTATTTAACATCACAGATTAAAACTTCACATGCAGATCTAAAGCAACATCCCGAGGGTTGTCGCGACCAGGCGACTGCTGTTGCTGCGACTTTGAAGCCACCTCCTGTGTTTTGGTGTTTCGGTCTCAGCTCCACCGTGCACGCCTCTGGGTGACCGCCGGTTCAGCGGGGAAGGGGAGAGACAGCGGTTACACCGATTTATGGACGCGCTAACAGTTATCTCGGCGGCTCTGACCTCCATTACGCGCGTCCTCAGCCTTGACATTGCTCGCGCGGACCACGATAACCTCACCCCGCCACTTTAAAAGGGATGTTATCATTACACTGGATGAAGACCTCGATGTCTTCCATTACTGTCGCGCTAAATTAGCCTGGATGTCACGGTGTGAATTTGGAAGAAAATGACAGAAGAAGGGGAAAAAAAAAAGGGCCGAGCAAGAAGACAAGAGGATACAGGGAGGCCCTTATATAAGACTTTTAAAATTTGTCTGAGGGTGGACGAGCTCTGGAGAAGAGCACAATGAGGGACGGAGCACACTCAGCCAAAACCTGACACCAAAATAGCACCGCTAACAGGCTGTAATTAAAACAAGCATCTCAAGAGCTGCAAAGTGAGGACTTTCAGGAGTCAGCAGGACGACGCAGGGTGAAAAGAACCGGAGGCTGGGATGTTCGCAGGGGGAAAAGAGCGTGCTGTAAATGTGGAGTTAGGGTACGTCTAGTACGGACAGCGAAGCTTTATTAACATCTGCAGAAATAGTTGCGCTACTTTGATCCAACACAAATTTGGAGAGTGGGAGAGGCAAATGGAATCAACATTTGATTTGCTATCATCTCCCAGCTCCAGCAGAACCCGCTAAAAACGAGCGGGTTTTTTTCCACACCAATTTGTGGACTTTATTGTCTGGCAGCAGTTGGACTTCGACGTTACAATTGATCCAAATCTGAGAGAAAACACAAATCTAAACCCCCACAGGATCCAGGGATCTGGTTTTATGTTGGTTTACACACCCTCTCCTCCACTAATCATAGATTTCATCGGCTTTGACTATTTCCTGGTTTAACAGCGTGTGTGTTCACAAAGGTGGAAAGATGCAGAGCAAAAACCTGTTTCAGGACGCCTTAGCTGGGTTCAACACACTTTCTTTGACAGCACAGTTCACACCAGGCTGATTTACAGTAATCGTGCTATAGTATAATTGTAACTACATGTGGCCGTGGTCAAATTGTACAAATTAAACATTCCACACTCTAACACGAGTTTCCCAAGGACAGGAGGCTTGTTATGATGACGATGAATCTAAAGGCATAAAATGAAATCTTATTTTCCCCCGATCATAGTTATGGAATCACAGGATGCAGAAACCCCCTGCTATCCAGGTCATTAAGAGGATAACGCATAATAAATCAGATTACATAAGCCCGAAAACAGACAGCTTAGCTATCAGGCAAGCAGCCTCGCCGTGTGCAGCGCTCCAAGATTTCCGAAGTTGTTCCGAGACGTTTCACCTCTCGAAGGCGATGCGACTTCTGACCTCGTGTTGCGAAGGTCCGGCTTCATCCCTCTGTGTGAAACAGAGCTGCAGGACTAACACACCACCCCGACCAACAGAACAAATAACGCAATCATTTAAGGGACGGCGGAGATTCGATTATGCTTCTAAATATAAAATGCATCTGGGTCATTCCTTCTAGCGTTAGAGGATGGTGCTCGGGAGGAAACGCAGGTTCGATGTCTATTAGGACCTGATGTCTTAATCCATCAGTGTTATTGAACGTATGAGCGTAAAGCCCATGCAAAAACACAAGTCGTGAACACCACCCAGGCAAAAACAGGCTCACATGTCTGCACACGGCATAATGCATGTCCCTGGTGTACATCTGCTGAGAGGAGGGCAAACTGGGATAATGTGTAATGCAGAGCTAAAGGTAACATTACAGAGGCTGTGTATGTGTATGTGTGTGTGCCTGTGTGTGTGCGTGTGTGTGTGTGGTACAACAGGCTCCAGAAGCATAGCAGTCATCGAACATTAGCACTCCCCCAACACACGGGAGGAAGGAGAGGAGCAGGGAGGGCGAAGGGGTCGCGGTGGTGGGCGTTGGCTGGGGAGTTTCGATGCGATGCGATTACAAAACCGATCGACCGCGACGGAAGAGGAGGATTTAACATCTCAGAAGAGGAGAGAAATTAATTTGCGAAGTGAGATTCGCGGCCATTCGCCCTGCAGGTGTTGCTGGGAAGATCATTCCCACTCATGAGGAATGACCCTGACCTTTACATCAGCACGTGACTGATGAGCAGCTATCAAGGACAAGCACATCAGCGCATATTTCATATTGAAAAGGGGGCTGATCGGACCTGACGGTGAAGCCAGAGCGGCTGAGGAGGGGCCCAGGACTTGAGGGCAGGGGTCCGGAGCAATGCCGCGGCGCACGTGAGAGAGGAGGAGGAGGAAGGCGTTAGAGACGTGGGAGTGGGAATCTCAGTAGCTTCCTGCGCCGGCTCAACCGGAATACAGAGAAAAGTGGCTGGAACGGGCAGAAGAAATGCAGCAGGTGGTTTAAAAGCAGGCCAAGACGTGGGGAGCGAAGGAGAAAGACCAGGAAAGTGGAGAAAAATCGCCGCAAATTAAAGTGTGTGAGAGCCGAAGCACTCCGGCGGTACAGTGAGGAGTGACCGGCGGAAGAGCTCGCAATATTCCGCACATCCATCAGCAGAGCGGCGTTTTGCTGTTTAATAAATGGCCCTTTACAGGCCATACGCGATTACTTTCAGGAAATTGAGCCTGTTTAATTCTCCCGTTTTTTGTTTTTTTTTCCCTTTCTTGCTCCCGTCGTACAAGAGCCCACATAAAAATTGCGGCCCCGCTCCGGTCTTTTTTTTTTTTTTTTTCCCTGCCCAAGTCGATTTTGCCTGTCACTATTACAGATGATTATATATTAATGCAGTCATTAAAGTGCGCACGTGAGAGAGTAACTGCTGGCTTGGGCAAATTCAATAAACAAAACCATGATAAATTGTATCATTCAGAGGCAAAAAGCTCGAGATTTTAGCTGGTTAGGGGGTACATGTGGCAACAGAAATACAAAAAAAAAGATCTATGTTTTCATGTTTTCATTACTAGCAGCAAAAGCATGCTTTTAGCCACTATTTCATGCAAATTGCAGTCTTTTCCTGGCATAAATTATGCAACCTGTTGGCAATATAACAGGCTCCAAAGAAATAGATCATTTCAAGTGGAATTCAGAAGGGCATTGGGTTTTTTTTAACGTCTCATTCTGTTGTTTTTGAAGACTTTCTCTCACAAAGAAGTGTCAGAAAACGCAGCGGTGCTGAAATCCTTGATTGCTTTTGGGAGCACTGAGAGGTGTGACGACCCCGAGACAAGAAAATAAGAGACAGCCTTACTCTCATCAGGATTAGGCGAGGCGAGGATGGCGCTGTGCTTCCTCTTCACTTCCTCCACTTTTTCTGCCAGCGACTCGATAAACCCCCGAATCTCCTCCACCTTTGTGAGACGGAGAGAGAGAGAGATGGAGGGAGCGAGAGGCAAAAGTGTGATCACTTTCACAAAAATAGAACTTTGTGTCATTATCACATTAGAAGCAGAAGAAAAACACCTGCATGAAGACAACTGTGGAACAAATTGAGATTTTATTGACCAAGAAGAAACCATCCAGCAAATAATAAATAATATACCATAAATTAACAAAGCCGTTTTAACTGGATTCCAACTTAATTTTTAAGGGTCTCAGTCTCGACAGGCAGCAGCAGCCTCACTTGACTCTCCACTGCCTGTTATGCAACCGAGGTGTGAATTTGTAAATTAGCACTTAAATAGGACCGCAAGGTGCAAAGCTTAACCCTGCACATATGATATAAGTGGTTTGAACATGATATCGGCATTCAGAGGTGGATGATCTGATTACAAAAGCATCCAGGCATTAAGCCGCTGTTTTAGTGGCCTGCGCGCTTCCTGGAAACTTGTCCATTAGTACTTCAAACCTGGCTGAAGGGATTCAGCAGCAGTAATGAAGTCAAGCACGATGACTCGTCTGTAGTCCGCTTCGTATTAGCGCCGTTACGAGATGTGGTCAGGGCGCGTCTGTAAGCTTCTGCGACCGCCCAAAACGTACCAAATCGAATTCTCCACCCAGATAAAGTGGTTAGGAGGCGAGTTACTCCTGCTTGAATACACCACAGTTGGACCCCAAATGACTGAGGAGCCCTGCCGCCCCCCCGAGTCTCACCTTCAGCTTTGACCTGGGAGTCAAACAGCGTAAATGTTTGTTTTTAGTCCCGAGAGCGAAGAAATTCAGTTAGTTCGCACAATGTGACAAAAGAGCGAAGCCCTTTCTGTGTGCAGCTCTACAATTTGCAAAGAACCGTCATCGAGCCCCGACCGAACCAGAAACCCTCTGCCGAGCCCCCTCCAGGCTTAGCTGGATGCTCCAAACGTTACAGGCGTCGAACCTAGAACCATCAGGATGGTTGTGGAATAACGAATCACAGGGAGGTGACCCTGGATGTGTGGCCCCGCAGCTTCGCCTGGCAGCTACTTTAGCTCTGACATTCTGACCGATGTCCCTCCTCTTCCTCCTCCTCTGCCTTTGATTCAGCCGGCAGCTGGATGAACAGCAGGTCGCATCTGTCATCGACTTCACCAAACTGTCATCCTCTCCCGATCCCTCGCCCCTCCTCCCCGCCTGCGGTGCCACGCGCCCGTTGGTCCGTCCACCTTCCCGCACGTGCGCTTCCTCTCTGCTCATTACTCTATCGTTATCTCTTTAATTAGCCGCTGATTGCATCTGTTTTAGGGGAAAGAAAAAATAAGAAGCCAAAATAATAAGCTCTGACAATCCACCGGGGAGAGATCCGGGAACGCTGAAACCCCCCCCCTCCCGCTCAGGTTGAAAAAGTTATTAACCAGGACTGAGGCGGGACAAGAAGTGAGGACAGCGAGTGAGCAAGAGATGAAATCACTTAGAAACCATGTTAGTGAGTCACAGCGCGTCTCTCAGGGCACATTTTTATTGCTGTGGGAGATAAACCAATTCCAGCAAACATGCAGAAACAGACGCGCTGACACTCCTCAGCACGTCGCTTTATGAACCTGACATTTGCATACACACACACACACACACCAACAGGCACAGACACACTCACGCACGCACACTCACACGAACGCTGGGTTGTCTGCGCGCGCCTGCCGAGTATTTCTGGCCAGGATTATCTGGGGAGCGATAAAAAGGCTGGAGGCAGCGGTGAGCGTGTCTTGCCTTTGCTCATTTCGTTCTTGCGTCATGTGGTGAAGGATCTGGGGCTGCGTCGTGGACCCCGCCACAAAAAGAGAGCGGGAGAAGCCTGGCGAACGACTGACTGCAAATCAGGTCAGAAACCCTCCAACCTGTACAAGCTTTTTACATCACGCTCCTTTGACGAGGACCTGGAGAAATACCTGGAACTTTGTCGGATTTCAACAATAAACTGCATCCATATGAGATCTTTCCCTTCATACAAACATAAATAAAGTAGAACATGGCACTGCCCCGCCCACAAATAGGCCATAAATTCAGAATGCCCAGAGACTGGTGCTGCTGGCGTGAGCGTCCGTCTGTCTGCACCACCTGCTATCTGTCCAGCTCACCGCTGAAAGCTTAATTAACGCGCCCAGTCGGGGCCAGAGTCCGATTACCTTCCCCGCGCCCCTCTGTCACGTGGCGCCCGCGTTGAGCGTTCACACTTTCCTCGCTTTCTCATTTCAGGCAACGCGTGACGCTCTGGACCAAAGGGACATAGAGTCTGACGGCTGGGGTCGGGCCTGAGGAGGGGGGGGACCAGAGAAGGTCTCCTCCCGACGCTGGAACACAACAGTTGTGTTTAAGGTGTCGTTTATATTCATCTATATGTTCATGTTAATGAAGGATTCGAATGAAGAACACAGGAAGCTGATTATATCTATGTCGTTAGCGGCACAGTGAGCGAACTGGCTGCCTGGGTCTGTCCATCTACGGGGGGGTTTCCGGAGGCGTTTTCTGGTTTCCGTCTCAAATCGGAGCGAGCGCTGCTGAAAACCTGCTGGGAGCTGTGGCCCGGCTCCACAGTTGGGGTCACCTGGTCTGGCGGACACGGGCTTTAAGGCTGCGGGAGGAGCGGGGAGCTTCTCCAGAGGGTTCTGGCAGAGCTCTCAGCTACTCCGGGAGCTCTCCAAGAGCCGTGTGAGGAGCAGGAGGAGACAGAATAAACGAGCCCCTCGTCCGTTCATAGGGCTGCTGGTGTGCTGGAGGCGACGGCTACGGCTGCACGTGCCCTCAGACGTACACGCCTGTAGGTGGATTTAAAGGAAAAAAACAACAAAAAAAAAACACCCTGGCAAGCCCGTGGAGTCATTGAGCAGCGGCTGCTTTACGACGACTCCCTCTGTTGCTTAGTTACTATGTGAAAGTTGCGGTTCGTCACAGGCGTTTGTCCTTTTTTATTGTGACTTCTTATTATCGAATGATGCATCGACGGCTCGGTCACGGACGATTTAAGCTGTTGTCTCAGGTCGCTTTGAAAACGCACACCGAAGCGTCGACGGTCGGAGGTCTTTCACAGCTCCAATGCTGTTGAGGGGCATTCAGGCCCACCCGATCGGTCTGCAGCACCATCACGGAGGGGCTTCAAAACTAATTCCCCCACAAAAAAAAAAAAAAAAAAAAGACGCTCGCATTTAAAAAAAAAACAAACCAACGGCTTCATATGGACGCCACCTCCCGCAGCCCTCATCTGAATTATTCAGCATTTTAAAAACTAACTGGAAAACGCAGTCGGAACCCCGCTGACAGCTCTCAACTCGCTCCGGTTCCCCGGCGTATGAGCGCAGCGGGAACAGGGAAACACACTCAAATATTCACGCACGAGTGCACTTTGGCCCGATAAGTACGTCACCCGTCAGGGATACGGGAAGGCCGTGACGGCAGCCCGGTGACATCACCGGCGTCAGCGTTTCATTCCATCGATGAAGGTGTTTGGAAATGAAATAAAAGAGGATCCCGCCGCGCGGACAGAGTCATCAATAAACCATATCAGCGCTCTGCAGAGGGGACGAGATTGATTACGCCGCTGAAAGGAGAAAAACAAACCCAGTAATATTAAATATAGAGAGAAATTCTGCCCAGGCAGATGAATATGTCGGGTGGTTTCGTTTCAATTTGAGATGAGTGAATTCCATTAGCCTGTTGAAGGTGAACGGGAATGTCACAGACGGTCAGACGGACGTGGGGAGGGGTTGGGAGCGCTGAAGGAACCGACCTGTTCAAAGAATTCGTCCATGAAGCCTTTCTCCATCCCCACGGCAACTTCATCCTCCTCCTCTGTCATCTCCTTCCCCTGGACAAAAACACACACACACACATAAAGGAATAAAGACATGAGCGAGACCCAGAGCACACACACGCACACACACGCGCGTGCGATCCACATTTCGGACAAATTCCATGCAGATTTTGTAGAATCCCACTGACACTCAAAACCGTTGACAGAAACTGAAGCTGCTTGTTCCATCCAACAAGGATCACTTGACAACGGTGATTACAGCTGCACTGTTATCGGATTCAGGGGGAAAAAAAGCATCATTTTTACATGATCCAGCTCGAGGAGCCGACGAATATACTGGATGTCCTCTACATTTTGGAAAACAGTGATATTTTACTTTTAGTAACATAACAAAAATTTCCTTTGTACAGTGAAGGTCTCGTACCTTAAAGTCCACCAGTCTATTCCCAACACAATGTATTTACTGTTATCCACAGCTACCATCTGGAAGGACCTGAATATTCAAAACATGACAAATGTGAGCGGTCCAGTGTCATATCTGGAATGTGGTGAATGAAAAATGTATCAATATATCTCATCTGCTTACAGATGATGTAAATTTACTGAACTGTATTCCAAAATCCACAGAATACTCTGAGGTACGGAGAAAATACAAATCCAGGCATGTAATTTGTGATTCATACAGAGGAAGAAAAGATGGCCTTTGTTCCATCCAAACACACGGAAGCCATCTGATGAAGTAAAATCTAATCCAGCGCACACCACGATAGTGAGAGTGTCCTGACAGCCCTCCACGAGGACTTTGTTTGGAGAACAAGTGTTCACATCATGGCTTTTACAAATACTGTTTGATAATGAGGCGGTTTTGGCAAAACTATAAAGACTAAGAAGCTGAGAGAGAAGAAGTGGTGGCAGCAGGAGGCAGTGGAGGAGGAAGAGGAGGAGGGTGAGGAGGAGGGGGGGGGGAGTCAGAATTATCTCTGAAAGCACCGCTGCTGTCTTCAGCCTCCACAGAGGGAAGCTGCGCCTCCAGCAGAGAGAAGAGGGATTGCTTCCAGCGGTCAGTAGGGGAGAAGGCCGAGCCTCCACCTCCCACCCACCCCCCCACATCTGAAGCCCCCGCTGGCATCAGAGAGGCGACGGGCCCCCGTCCGGACTTCCCTTGAGCCAGGAACGCAAAAGTGCCAACGAGAGACGGAAGTTTAGCAACCAGGAGGAAGGGGATCCGGAAAAGCCCGGCTCAACCTCCGAACACCCCCCCCCCCGCTAGGGCGAGGTGCCCCCACTGGAGCGCCGGCCTCATTATGTTGCTTATTAGATTTGAGAGTTGTTGGCACCAAAGACTCGCTCCGTTAAGACAAAAGGTGGTTCCTGCACATCCGGGAGGAGGAGGAGGAAGAGGAAGAGGAGGAGGCAGACAGGAGCGCCGGATAAAACAGACATCTAGAGCACGTCGAAATGGGAGGGGCAGAGCGACAGCTACTGGAAGCTGTGAAAGTCAAACTGTTCTCGCAATAAATCTATGACTCATCGGTTTTTTTTTTGTCCCCTTGATTGAGCGCTTGGAAGAAATAATCGGTCCAGATCACAGCTGAGGTGTTCGCTGCCGATTCTGGACTCTGCCGATGACAGAACGCGCCCGTAAACACAGATTTGAAGGGTTCAACAAAGTGCAGTCCGACCTTTAATCACCGTTTTCATTTTCTTCCCCACATCTCCATCAGCTTGTCCGCCGCAGCTCCGCTCATAATTTCTTTCATCTGCTGCACTCTCTCTCCCTCCACGTTGCTGTTGTTCAACCTTTTCACCCAGTTTCCTCTTTTTTTTTTTTTTTTGCCTGATTATGCAGAACATCATAAAAATGACGCCGACAGTGGGTTCAAGCAGAGCCGGAGACGGTGGGCAGCGCTTTATTGAGCTTTTGTGATTTTAATATTAAAGCAGACGAGTTTCCTGCGTCTTGCCGCGGTCCCATCAGAGTTGACTCATAAACTCTGTGTCAACTGCGCAGAGCAATACCGGACATATAAGCAGATTTATTATCATAACAGGCCGCAGTCAAGGCCTTGTGGAGCGGACAAAGGCGATATTTAAATGATCGTCAGTGAACCATTAACTTTTCTAATGGATCCGTGTCTGACGTGGAGCACTTTAGCTGACGACAGAGCGTCTCTCCTCCTCTCCAGCATCGCAGCTGGGATATCTGCTAATTTGTGCATCGCTTTAAGTCAAGACATCATTTAAACTGTGATTTCTACGGTGGGCAGAGCCATCAACGATGACCTCCGTCTCCGTGCCTCCTTTGACTTAGCGTCCGCGCGATAAGGCGAGGCGAACGCGCCGTCTGAGGAGGGAAGGAATTAGTTTAGCAGCCAAGGCTCTACCCAAGAGCCCTCGCAAGGTCAAGGCTTTCAGGCGGGGGCACGGCCCAGGCGTCTCCAGACGGCGCTATTGGGAGTCTCGCCGCCATTGTCTGTAGGCCCTCATTGTCAGAGGCTGTGATGGACCCACCCGCACTTATCTAAGAGAGAGCTTCACTCAAACTGCACTTGAAATTGAAATCAAGGACCAGGCTCAGATCAATCCATCGGATCCTTTGATCTCGTTTAAAACAGGGATTTCTCAGGAGGGACGCGACAATTCCTCCTGCTGTTCCAATATTATTCAGAAAAGAACACCCTCCTGGAGTGTTCATAGGCAGAGAATGCAGTTTTAGGAACATTTTGGGGGATAATTAAGCTGCTACCTGGAAATTGACAGGAATTACCCATGAAGAATGATGAAGCGTTACAGGAAAAGCACCTGGCAGCATTAAAAAGGTCAAATTCCCACTGTTTTAATTACACCTCCTCATCCAAATTCCATCACAGCGTCAGTCCCCTTTATATTTAAACGACGGAACAGACCTGAAGTCATCGCCTGCATTTTGTTTGCAACACGTATATTTTCAAAACGCGTCGTCAACACGCTTTTAAAAACCAGATCCAGGTTAACACAAGCGGAATAAGCATATGCGCGCGGAAGAGGGAGAAGAAGAATGTGGGTGGGAGACGAGCTGAAGCGCCGCGGCGGCGGCGGCACCACACAGTCCAACAATTTCCGAACAATCCTCCTCAATGTCCTCCCCCTTTTCGACGTCTTCCTTTCTCTCGCTCCCTCCGTGCCCGCCATCTATCACCTCCTTCTCTCACGCTCTCCTTCCTCCAGACTTTCAGCAGCAGCTGGCCCACACATCATGGCTACCTTCATCTCCGGCTCCCTCCCTCACGCCTTCATCTTTTCTTTTATATCTTTTTTTATTCTCACTCAGAGGCGTGCGAACATTCACTTAGCCGATAAGCGATTCACTTCCTATCTCTACCAGTTAAGGCTCCATTTTCTGTCGTCCTCGTAACTTCTTAACCTTAAAATCCCATTAAAACGCATCTAAAGGCATTTAGAAATATGCCGCTACATAATAACCTCTAAACGGGATTTGGAAAAATCGATTCTCACAGAGGCAACTTATTTCTGCCACGGAGACGCAGACGAGATGAGTGACCTTTCACGCTCGACAGTGGATGCTTACTTCCATCCCCGCTGCGGCCTCCGCCGATGGCCGCGCGCGTATGGAAGCGTGGGCGGTCGACGAGCCTTTTGGCGTTACAGAAGTGGGCAGAGAATGCCATAGAGCCCGGACTGGGAAAACAGATGTAGTAGGTTAGTACCATTGATAGCGCCGCGCGTCTCAACTTCCTGACAGTGACAGTGTGGGGGGGGGGGGGGCAGGAAAAGAAGGACGCGATATCTGATATCTGGAGATGCTTCGAGATAGACGCTCATTCCTCGGCAAGGTCAGGCGCCACCGAGCATTTGAGGGCTGGAGGAGTCGGCATACCTGGTGGACCCAAACAAAACTGGACTGGAATGAGGGAGGAAAAAAATGGAAGAAGAACCCTTAGTACTGGGGGGGGGGGGCTGCACCTGCTGTCAAATTCCTCTGTGCCAAAGCAGTCCGTATCTTTAATCTCCTCTTTGATTTTTCCGAATCCACATCTAAAAGATGTTTGCATAATCACCAGACACATATCAAACAGCTCCAAACATCAGAGCTGTTTTAAAGAACTCTTTAATTTGGGTGTTTTCTAACAGCACTCGCTAATAATCACGCTGTTTATGCCGAAGCTACCTGCAGCATTAGCAGCGGGCAGATATCGGATCGCTGCGACCGTGATCTCATTTGCAAAGACGGATATGTTCCTGGTGAAATGCCAGATCAGTCATACTCATTTGGTGGCTCATTAATGCGATTATTCAGCCTCTCTGTGCTGACGAATAATGTGTTTTTGAGGGTGTCGAGTACGCCTCATGCTTCACAGCGACAACATTGAAAAGAAGGAGGCTGCCGCAGGTTTACAGGCTCTTCACTGACACAGTATTACCCGCAAGAAGACCTGCTCCTGCCCCCCCATCCAATTACAGTCACATGTCAAACCTAAAAATGCAAATATTCCTGCATGTCTGGAACACAAAAGCGATCAATGTTAGAATGCGTTTCTGGTTGACGGGCCTCCTCCGTCTCCAGATGAAGTCAGTTACGTCGCTAAAGGCACGACCAGACCTGAGTGCAGTTACCTCCAACGTCTTAATCTTGTGCTTTTATCTAACTGAATCAGCACAAGCACACAATACAGGACCTCAGCATCAGTCAAAGAATTTTTGAGAGAGCTGGACTCCACTCACTAAAACAATGCTGGGGGAAGGTCTCGTTGTTTTACTGCATTCGGCCACCAGAGGGCAGCTGAGACTTCAAAGCACATCATAGTAATGTTCTGGTGCATTTGTTAATTGAGTTATAATACGTTTTAGAGTAAAACCACATACATAATTCAAACACTTTAGCATATCTTACTGCCTGTGGTTGTTTTCACTAATCAAGATGCATTTTGCCCATTGATAAGCCACTATTTATCTTACTCTATTTAACACTTATCAATCCACAGTCCTGAACGTGTAAGAAACTAGATATAAGAATTCCTGGTACGACAATGTCTGTGTGTGTTTTAATGTAAAATGTTAATGCTCCATCAGACTTGGAAGTCACACTGTGTCACTTATCTGAAGATTAGAGCTGTACTGAATAGACATCAGCGGAGGGGAGCTTCAGCGCGCAGACCTACCTCATTTATCTCACGTGCCAGCACCGGCTGTCGAGGACGGGGGCTCGATTGTGGCCGTGAACACCGCCGCCAGTTTCAAAGATCTGAGGCAGAGCAAATAAAACCTCTGACCGGCAAGCAGAAAGCCAAATGACCTCCACTCTCGCTCAATGGGCGAGGATCGAGACGGGAGACAGGAGGAAGAAGATCAGAGAACGTGTGAAATGGAGAGGTTAGACGTTGGGTGTGTGTGGGGGGGTGGAAAGAAACAAAAGAGCCAAAGGCACATGGCCTGTGTCAGACCTCCATATCCATGCCATTAGTTAATGTGTCACTCTAATGTCTCTCTCACACACACACACACACACGCACATGCAGCCGTCTGAACATGGCTGCACGGAGGAGACGGGAGGAGGAAAAAGAAGATAAAAGTAGAGGACAGGAAGTCATCTGATATATCGCCGATCAGGAATGAGAGAAGCCCAACGATGGCAGGAACTTATCGTTACTGGGGGGGGTGGGGGGGGGGGTTCCACTGTGGCGTAAAGAAAAAATCTGTAATAACTTCATCAGCATATTTTCTCCCTGTAGGTTTGAGAACGCGAGGAGGGCCGATAAACAAATCTTATCTGCACCATCTGTCACTAAAACACTTTGCCAACTGGGAGCGATGGGACCAGGTGAGCAGGACAGGCTGAGACCGCCTTGGTTGCTGAAGCGTCTTTTTTTTTTTTTTTTTTTTTAGGGAGAACGGCTAATGAGCTAATGGAGCAGCGGGTGCTCGGGCAGGTGTTGAGCTCATAAAGCACCTTTATGTGTGTAAAGGAGACATCGGAGCAGGAGCTGCGGCCCCTCACACACATATGAGCGAAACGCAATTTCCTGCCAAAATGACAAACAAGCACATGGAAGAGCAAACTAACAGTGTGACTCAACAAAAACACACACACAGGAGCTACAGAAGCCACACAACTCCACCCATTTGCCTGAGTTATATTCACAGATTAACATTCATATGAGTGTTTTCAATACTGTCGGATTTATGAGCACCGATGCAACTGCAATATTACACAAGAGTTTACCCTATAAATCCAGATTTTTGTTAAAATGATGATTAAATCCAATAAGCAGCAAAGCAGAATTAAGTTAGAGTCCATTATTTACATTACAAAGTTGAGCCAAAATCTGAAAAAAGAAAACGATGGATTTTACATTGCTGGATCTTGTAGTCCATTCAGTGTTTGGTATCATTCGACTAGGTTGCGTCTCCCCTTTCACAGGACTACAAACATGGCTGCAGTCACGACATGGTCATTCATTTCTTCTTTCTCCTTCAAGCAACTTTTGAAAATTAACACCACTATCGTGTTCTTTCCTTAGTGGAAGATTCTACATTTATTTTGTTTTCGGGCCCCTGGAGTGCCAAGAGAGCTTAAAGGGTGGAAAATTATCTGAATAATTGAACACAATTTTTGAGACAGTTTGGAGCAGAGTTCAGTGTGGTGGTTCGTGAGCTTGGCAGAGCTGACTGAACCGCCCTCATCTGAAGGAGGGCTCCGGACTCGGAGGGCATCGCCCCCAGAAAAAAAACATCATTACCCACAGAGACACACACAGCCAGACTTCCAAAGGCAGGAGTGGGATTTGGAAGTTTGTTCTCTGGTCCGAGGGGATTTAAGTGGAGCTCTTTGGGATCAAGATCCCACAGCGGTGGATCACGATGCTGTTCTGCAGCCTCAGGCTCCCAGTAATGTTATACAGCTGCTCTTGGCCATTTATTCATTTATTTTATTCTGATTTTAGCTTTGCCGCTGAGCCTCCGAACACAACAACAGCCACAGTTCGCCTTAAAATACGCTCGGAAGGACACAGCGATCGATCCTGGAGTGACCTTAAAAGCCTCCTACTGAGATTGCCAAGCTGAAAATAAAGAACCAATCTGATCCCTGCTTTTAATCTATGCTAACTAACAGCACTGAGAGTAATCAAGGATCAGAACTTTAAGTATTTTTGTAGGAATAACAGTTTCCTCCTTCTGTAGTCCAGGCAACGATCCAATAAGCCAATCAATACTCATGAAATAGTCATAAATAACTCATCACTATTAGCCATCATTAATTCGGAGCTTTCCAGCTGTCATTTGCTGCATCCTTTACACTTGTCTGTTGTTGGAAAGGGGAAGGCCGTCCATTTTCTTTACAGGTGCCCCGGGTGGCTGATGGGCTGGTTTGAGGGGACGTGGCCCAGCAGCGCTCACAGAGACGAGCCCCAATGAAACAAGGCGATAAAGGTGTCAGCCAGGACCATCCTGACGACCCACCGGCAGGCTCAGCAAGCAGCCTTTTTGTCCTGACAAACGCAGCTCTCCACCCTCTCCCTGTCTTTGTCACTTGTGCACACACACATACAACCAGACACACAACCACACGCACACAATGGGTTGTTTCCCTTGAGGCCAATTGATAGCAAGATCTTTACTGACATCTGAGGAGCTGTAAATTGTTTGCCTATCTTTTCAGCCTAGCTACCCACTACAGCGATCTGACAATGGACACTTAACCACACACACACACACACACACACACACACACACACACACACACACACACAAAAGCAGCAGCATCCAGGGTGATTTTCATGTATAGGGATCGTTCTGACCCATCAGCTGCTCAAACTTGCAGATTTTCCTGCAGGATTTCTTTCTTTTTTTATCTCCTAAACGTGGATAAAAGCGTGCGCCCGCACACCTCGGGGTTTTTAGGATACACCTGTTCTTGTTGGCGAGCGTTCAACGACCGGAATTGGCTCACTGGGACCAATTTAGTATTGGAGCCACACGCCCATAGATGGCCTAATCGATCAAACCAATCACACGTATATTTCAACATCTGTCGCCCGATCCCCGATCAATATCAGTTTAGATTGCTGAAGTCCAGAAAAGAAATCTGACAGCGGCTTTAAACTGATCGAAGCAAGTGCAAAAAAAAAAAAAAAAAAAAAAAAAAACTCCATGTCAAACGAGAGGTGGGAATAGTGTGAAAAACCGCTGAAGGGACCCAAAAGACGAGGATTAAAGTGATTTCTTCTGCGGTCACTGGGAGAATAAAGGGTTTTCGCCGGGGTTACAGATGTGCGGTCATTAATCAGTGGCAGGTTTTGGCGCTGCTTTACGCACACGCCGAGCGGAGCGCCGCCGCCGATAAGGCAGAAGACGTGAATCCCAACTGTTGCTCTGCTCCGTTCCGGGGTCACGGGGAGCGCAAATCCCCGCCGACGGCACAGGCGGTCAGCGACGACGCACCAACTTACATGTCGAAGTTCTTGCATGCGGTCCTTCATGGCTGCGGAGGCGCCTCCTGTTCCCTGCCGTCCTCCTCGTCTCCTGGATGGGGGAGCTGCTGATGGAGCGGGGCGGAGACCGACGCGGATGGAGCCGGACCGAGCGCGGAGAGGATGAGCGATTATCGGCGGCGGGGTTTGTTTTGGTTTTTTTTCCCCTTTTCTCCCCTCCTCTTCTCTTCTCTCCGCTCTTCAGACGCTCGGATGGTGGGACCACTTTTGACGGAGTGACGCGCACCAAAGGTGAGGCGAGGCCTTCCGCCGTTAACCCATTACGCACCGACAACTTCCTCCTCACCCAACTGTTCTT
This sequence comes from Lagocephalus sceleratus, assembly GCA_911728415.1. Classification (NCBI taxonomy): domain Eukaryota; kingdom Metazoa; phylum Chordata; class Actinopteri; order Tetraodontiformes; family Tetraodontidae; genus Lagocephalus; species Lagocephalus sceleratus. Next base: position 8,511,535 of record CAJVRN010000194.1, read on the forward strand.
TATCCTTGTTTGTTTTGCTCGTTTTTTTTTTTTTAACCGCTCGTCTCTAAGTCCGTTTCTGCTTCGGTGAAGTCGCTCCGACGGGTTGACGGCTTGTTTCGTCGCGACAAAAGCACTTTAGGATTTGAGGGTCGATGGAGCAGGTTCGCGGATAACGCCCAGGTGGCGCGTACGGCGCCGGGCAGCGGCCCCTGGCGGCCAAACCAGGTACGGCACCAATTTAACAGCAAATGAACTCGGATTAAGAAGCAATTATCTTAAAATTGCTTTAATTAAGTGCATTTGGATATTGGTGTACTGACGTACAAGACCACCTGCAGTTTAAGCATATGGACCTTCTTCTTTGTCCTATTAAATGTGGCCGATAACTTCGCATTTGGAATGACAAAACATTGAAGAACTAAACCTTTTAAGATGTTAAAGTGCGATCTCCAATCAATCAGTTCAATTTTTCCTTCGAAGGAACGGGTGTGTGTGTAATGATTTCTTCTTGTTGTAGATTGCAGCTACAGTGTATTTAAGGTCATCAAACAAATGGAACATGTAGTCATTTTTAAAATCTCATGTTTTTAACAAGAGGGGACCACAACAGTACGAATTAAATTCTTTTTGTATTGTTCATAAACGAAGCCCTAATTTATCTCTACCTTTGTGCATTTGGCTTTCATACTTGTGAAAATTCTGCAGATTACATTATTAAACGGCTTACCTCGTTCTGAACAGCATTGTTTTATTTTTCTGACAATGCCGGTGCTTTAAATTCCATCTTCCTTGCACACTGTCTGTCGACCCGCCAAATGCATAAACATGAAGACCGCGACCTTCACTTTAGAAACAAATTGCCGGCCCCAAATAGAAATGCGATTGTCTTTTTATGATGTTTTAATCTCATCTCATCTTTGGGCAGTAAAGAGATGCAAATTAAACTCGGTCCTGAGCCTGAAGTTTCAGGGGTGACCCTGTGCATGCTAATGTGGCCACAGCTGCATGAGTCACAGCTAAAAATGAGGTCTCCTCTGACGTCCGGTGTATTTCGTGTCGGGTCGAACGTCCCTGCAGGCCAACAGACAGAGAGCAGGTGTCAGTGCATTACTCCACAGAGCTAATATTCTAAGTTCAATCCAAATATTTCTGCACAAACATATGCATACCGTCCTTGTCGTCTCCTCCTCTCCTTCTTCTCAAAGATCCAATCTTTTCCCTTCTTCGCCGATTTCCCCTTCATGTTTCTGAACCTGGATCTGCAGAAGTAAAACCGCGCTTTCACAACAGTCCAGCCTCATTCAGGATCAGCATGAACGTGTCAAAGGCAGGAAAAGCTGTCTGACACATTCTTCAAGTCAGACAACACGACAACCTCCAGCTTTCTGTTGGTCGTTGGGTCCGTTAATACAGGTACGGTTAAACCTGCATTTATCGCAGCCGGGACCAAATTAACAGCAAGAGAAGCATCAAACTTGTAAAACAACGTTGTTTCACTCGGACTTTTCCAACATGTAGAAAAAATATAGAAATTATGTCCTTTGTTGTCCACTAAAGTGAAAAATAATCAAAAATTAAATGTAATGATCTCAAAGGCCCAAAAGGTCTGCTGTGAATATTTTTACCTTTGTCCTGAAAACTGGACTTGGTTCTGAACAGTTCTGTCTGAGGTTTCGGATCCTAATCCCTGAAATTTGAGGGAAGAAAACACGATTTATCAAATGGAAAACCCGGGCTCCGGCAAACTCCAATGGTTTTTGTTTATTACACTGGGTAGGACTCCTGATACTCCAGCAAACAGACACAAGAAGAACCTAAAAGAAGAAGCAAACAGGGTGGGTGAACGTCCACTGAAGGGCGCGATGATTCATCACAGGGTGACTGCGACACTTGGGTCAATATGAATGTCATCTTGTTCTAATTAGGCTGCTTTCAGCAACGCTGCTGCTGATTTCACAGTCAATTAGGATGCAATCAATTGCACTCGCGTGTGTCTAAAGGCGGGGCGGTGCGGTACTGACTTCTTAGCCTTGCTGCTGTTGGGGTAATCCACCACCATGCCTCCGCTGAAGCCCGCCTTCATGGCCTGTGTTGTGATCAGCTCCAACTTGAGAGGGGAGGAAAAGTGACTGTAAGTAAAGGAATATGCATCAAAATGTGTTTGTATTAACACAGGTCTGTCACCTGTTCTGAGTTCTCTGGGTAAAGCTGAAAAACTGCACGCGACCCTCTTGACTGAAAGAAAAATAAGAAGCTGATATATTATTCAATAACACACATGGAGGCTTAGTGGTTTAGCAGAGCAAAATATAATCACCAGAGATGAGTAGAGAGTACTGAAGAATCTGTAGAGCCTCTTTGGAGGACTGTGAGTCCTCTTGTCAGCGTTGCAGAGCCACTGCAGGGCAGAAATACTGTAGGGGAAATAAAAGATCAATCAATAAACGCCGTTTGCTTCATCACAGAAAGCTTTGCTCTTCACCTGACGCAGCCATCAAACGTGCCAGGGCGAAACGGCACCCCTTGGCCCATGTCCCCCAATAACAGGTCCCCCTCTACCTCTCTGTCCAGTGCAACATCTGGCACAGAACGGGTAAACAAAGAGAAGATATTTCACAATAATTGCAATTTTACAAAAACACTTACACTGCTCACTTCAGCATTGCAACATTTAATTGTAGTTGATATGAAACACAACTGTGATAGCATCGTGTTACAGCGTCACACTAACCCAGCATCGCGGTGCTGATGTCCATCCCGACCCAGTAGTGTCCCTCCTCTGACAGGTAGTCTCCACTCAGACCAGAACCACACCTGAAGAAGCACACAAACACACTTTGAAGAATCCTGTTTAGACTACTCAAAGTCAAACCTTCCTATTTAATTCAAGAACTACAAGTGTCGGTGTGAGGAAGTTCAGAAAGTGCTGATTCAGGCCCACGCTCACCCAACATCTAGCAGGAAGCACGGCTGCCCCTCTGGCAGGTTTAAGAGCTCCACAGCTCTCTCTGACATCTGGGTCTGGATCTCAATCATCCGAGAGCTGAGACATCACACAGATTTGATTCAATGCAAAGACACACAGGACACGCCAGCTCAGATTAAACTGAACATTAAATCAAAAGCAAATTAAAGCCACGTTACAACGAATAACTAAAGAGATAAACACGAAGAGCTTCTGCTGGTTACAAGCACAAAATCACTGTTGGGAGAAAAATCAATACTGTCTTTGTTTAGAAAAAGAGAATACATAGATGACAACAGGCTGAAAACTGGATTGATAATGAATAAAGAATGAAGAAGTGACTTATTTAACAAGTTTACAGCTATTCAGATGACAAAACGCTTTAACAATCTTTGATAGGACATTTTACTGTGCAAATATTCAAATAACTATGCAGAAAAAACTTCAATGAAACAACACCAAACAATAGAACTGAGAGTTCAAATAAAATAACTCACTTCTGAGAATATTTCTTCGCCTCCTCTTCATTGTAGAACTGTGAAGATGAGGGCGAGAAAAGACACAGTAACACGAATCTGAGATAATATTTCCATTTGAGAGGAACACGTTGATTAAACTGTGTGTAGAAACAGCGGCGACATTTATCGACAAATATCTTTAAATACCTTTTCACCCACCAAAACACACAACACTAGCGTTAGCATCGGTAGCGTCAGAGTCAAACAAACAAAGTTACTGACCACTTCTGGGGGAGCCGAGTGCTCAGGACGCCGACAGCTAGAGGCCATTCTCAGCAGCTGTTTGTTTTAAGCCCGTGTGAATCTGGAGTTCAGCAATAAATGTGAGATTTATCCATAAAAGACGCTAAAAACAAGGCTCCCACATGTGTGCTGGAGACGTCACTATCCAGCGACGCGGAGCGACTTCTTCTCTTGATTTAATAACGGTAGTTTAGTTTAGCTGAGCCTCGACACCGCCACCTGGCGTCAGCCTCGATAATCACCAGAAGGGGTGCAGGCAGCATTTTAGTGTCATTAACAAACTTAAACATAAATAAACACACTTATTTGAAAAACATACAATTATTTAACTAATAATGGAAACAGTTGTAGTGTCATTTGTGAATTGCAATGCCATTCGCATTTTTTTTTCCAGTTTTGAAAACAAGAGGATGATAAAATAACCAATAATAAGTGTTAAATCTGTGAGGAAGTCGTGTTTAAACGGGTCGTTTTGCTCTCAACAGCAGAAAGAAGCTGTGCGCTACTTCCGTAAACACGGACGCTGATTGGCTCCTCCGCGTGTGACGTCAGCGGAAGCGTCACCGCCCCCCTGTCGTGGTTCGGTGAAGATGGCGGAGGTCGGACCTCGGCTCCGGGCCGCCGCCTCCCGCCTCCCCGGGCCCAGGACCGGCCCAGGCCCCGGGACCGGCCCCGGCCCCGGCCCCCCGAGGGCCAGCGGTGCCGCCGGCCGGGAGACGACCGCGGGGGGAGGAGGAGGACCTCCGGGGGGGGAGGAGAGGGGACGGACGGGGGACGGAGGGGAAGGTCGGGGGGGACGTGAGGGCGAGCGCCGGGTGGTGCTGCGGCCCGGGGGACAGCAGCTGCTCCTCCTCCACCTGCGGGTGCTGGCCGGTAGGGGGGCGCGCAGTGATGCCTTCACGGACCTCCACCCGCGCTGGCTCAGCCGTGGTGCCTTCACGGACCCTCCCCAGCGCAGGCCCTTCAGCACCGTCGCCCTCCTGGCCGGCCCGGGGTCAGAGAGGTCACGCGTGCCGGGGAGGCGCCCCGCGGCGTCGTGCAGAGGCTACGGCGGGCGGTCCGAGGACGCCGGCCCGCCGCCCAGGAGCAGGACGTCCTACTACGAGGTCCTGAGGGTGTCCCCCGGGGCCACGCAGGCCCAGATCAAGACCGCCTACTACAAGCAGTCCTTCATCTGGCACCCCGACAAGAACCACGGCGACGAGGGAGGCCGTGCGGCGCTCGCCGAGATCAGCGAGGCCTACGAGGTGCTGGGCGACGTCGGCCTGAGGAGGAAGTACGACCGAGGGGTCCTGGGCCCCGCGGACCTCCAGGGCCCCCGGAGGCCGTCCTCCTCCAGGTCGGCGGGCGGCTCCAAGCAGCAGCAGCAGCAGCAGCAGCGGGCGAGGCCGTCCTCCCAGAGCGGGGGGAAGGTCCGGTTCGACTTCGACGCCTTCTACCAGGCTCACTACGGAGAGCAGCTGCAGAGGGAGAAGGTCCTGAGGGCCCGGAGGCAGCAGGCGCAGGAGCGGCAGAAGGACGCCCTGAAGAGCTGGAGGAAGGAGAGGATGGTGGAGATGGCCGTGGTGGCCTTGTTAACCACGGCCGGCCTCCTCTTCATCAGCATGGGCGCGCCCTGACCGAGAACCAGCCAGCAGACGGATCCCAGAGGGAAGAACCAGAGCTGCTGCCCCGAAGTGTCGCACTTTATTATTATTATTGTTATTATTGTTATTATTATTACTGTTGTTGTTGTTGTTGTTGTTATTATTATCATTATTATTATTATTATTATTATTATTATCATTATTATTATTATCATTATTATTATTATTATTATCTTATTATTATTATTATTATTATCATTATTATCATTATTATTATCATTACTATTATTATTAGCATTATTATCATTATCATTATTATTATTATCATTATCATTATTATTATTATCATTATTATTATCATTATCATTATTATTATCATCATTATTATTATCATTATCATCATTATTATTATCATTACTATTATTATTAGCATTATTATCATTATCATTATTATTATTATCATTATCATTATTATCATTATCATTATTATTATTATCATTATTATTATCATTATCATTATTATTATTATCATTATTATTATCATTATCATTGTTATTATCATCATACATTTAGCACTTTCTAGAAATTGCAATTAGGAGGAGCATTTCCTCAAGCTGAACTGGATTCCAGCTGATGTGCGGAGCGGCTCGTTGCTGGTTTAAGTGGACGGTCACACAGGGATTAAACGGGATTAAAGCTGCTCCTCGGAGGTGTGAAGCCGGCAGCGACGCTGGGCTCCTCCTCTCTCCTCCCGGACACGGTGTGTCGCTCCGACGCGTGTTTGGACATGTTTTAAATGTCGGTATGTTCGTATCTGCTGTACGAACGGGACAGCCGACCTTTGGAACGATTGCGGAAGCGCGTCCGAAAACGGAGACGGTGTGCGTCCGCGGTGCGCTCACCTCTGGCCCTGAAGGTGCCACGCGGGTGGAGGATAAAAATAAAGGCCTGCGCGTCGACGCCAACCTGCTCTTCGTCTCCCTCTCGGTCATCGGCGTCGTCGCACGAAGCCCAAACACACAAACGCCCCCTTTCCCCCCATTCTCTCCTCCGCGGGAGGCGACATTGACGACAGACGGCGCGGCGGCTTGTTCACGTTTTATTCACAGAAATATAAAGTAGTATGTCGAGAACATCACTTGGTACAAAACTGCACAGACTCCTCCAAACTCAGTCAGGCGACGGAACGATCGAGCTGTAGGAAGTGATACGAAAATAAAGGGGAGGCGTGGGCGCTCTGTGATATGTGAGGCGGGGCTCATGAAGCCGAGGATCGGCCGCGCGTCCATCAGACGCGAGAGGAGAAATGCATTTGACAGTGACGAGGATTACGTCAGAAATAGGGCTCAAATTGGCACATGAACAGCAGCATCCGCTCTCGCTTTGATCTTTTTTTCAAACCGTCCTTTGATCAAAAGTGTCCAGCTGGACTGAATTGTGGCTGATGTTTAAAAAAGTGTCCCTTTAATCGTTCGGGAGGTTCTAACCTTGTTGGAATACCGGGATACGAGTCCGGGCGGGGAACGGCTCCATCCCGGAGGACTGGAATCGGAGGCAGAGTGAGCAGATGTTTAAGTGGGCGGGGCTTGGTTTCCCAGGTGGTCAGGTGCTTCCTGTAGACTTGTACAGGTGTGGATGAGCAACACGCTGCTGCTTCCCTGAGCTTTTTTTTTTTTTCTTTTAGGGGGCGAATGTGGTTTTTCCTGCCTCGCTGACCCGTCCTCTGGCAGTTTTGCAGGTGTGGCAGGAAAAGGATACCTCACACGACGACGAACGTTTCAGAATAACGCAAACTGTGTCCGTAGCAAATATTTTACAAAATTTAGCGTTCTATCGGATTCACCGACCGAAAAGAATAAAAAATAAAGAGAAAAGCACGAGATCGATACCCTGCATGACGTAAAGCAGCAATACTTTGTCCCTTTATTCAAGCGTGTGTTGCCATAGCAACACCGGACCCCCCCGGGTGCAGCATCGTTGTTTAAACCTGTAATCCTACATCAACAGCGTATCTAATCTACAGGCTATGACACACCCACCAGAAAACGTTGCTCTTAGAGGAACTAGCTCTCGAACCCGGCGGAGTAATCTCATCTGGAGAGACGCGGTCGTGGTCTTTACTTTTAACTGCTGCGTTTCTAGAATGCGACTCATGACCTCGTGACCCTGTGACAACCGCCCCCCCCCCACACACACACACACACACACACACACACACACAGCACATCCCAGGAGCGCTTCAGGCACTGGGGACCTCCGGGCTGCGTATGTTTAAAGATGAAAGGAAAAAAGAAAACATCTGGAAACCTCGCGCCAACGGCGCTGTGATCGCTGTGCAGATGTTGGGGCTGGGAGGGGGGGGGGCCTGCGGGGGACAGCGAGGGAGTCCCGGGCAAACTGGGAGCGGGGACTCTTGGGGTCGTCCCCAGGCTCTGTTCACAGGGGATTCTGGGATCAAAGGATCAAAGCAGGAAGAGGCCAGAGCACAGGGATCAAAGTGGGACGACCCAAACGGATTCTTGAATTTCCTGTTGGACTTGATCTGATCTTTAAAAAACCCAAATCATGTGATCAAGGCGCCCCCCCCCCTCATAAAAACACGCGTCTGGACCCGGGTCTTCTAGTAGAAGGAGTACTGGTTCTCCACGGCCCGGGCCCTCCGGGTCCCGTCGGCATCGTGATAGTCCTCCGACGTTCCGCTGGTGGCCTCCAGCAGGCGCTCCGAGCTGTTGCTCCGGCTCTGTAGCCCCCCTCCCCCCGCTCCCGTACCCGGGTCACTGCGGGACAGCGAGGGAAGGGCGGTGGGCGAGGACGACGTGCTGGAGGCGTGCTGCGTGTCGGGGGAGGGCGCCGCCACTGCTGCTGCTGCCGCCGCCGCCGCCGCCGTCCCCTGAGGGTGGAGGGTGGGCGGGGCCGCGTCGGTCCGGCAGCCCGCCTCCCTGGATTGGTTGAGGGCCGGAGACACGGCCGCATCTGCGGGGGGGGTGGATTATGAAACGAAAATTAATAATCCGAACACAGGATTAGAACGTCGAGGATTCAGCGGAGGCGGGGGGTCGCATCGGGCTCGTTCACGCGAGGGCGAGCGAGCGAGCGAGCGCTGTGAGGCTCCTTTATCGCCCGTTCTTCTGGTCTGCTCTCGCACCAGAACACTGGAGCCTCAGACGCAGCGGCGCTCGCATCAGTGAGGCCTTTTACACTCCCGATCAAGCCCCGTCTCTATGCAAGAGTGTGTGTGTGTGTGTGTGTGTGTGTGTGGGTCCTGACTTTAAAGGAAACACAGGGCCTCTTTGTGGACCAACAGGGCGGTTTGGGGCCCAGAGTCTCGGCCTGCATGCAAAACCGCTGCGGTATAATCGCCCCCTCACTCTGCCGTACAGGAGGGCATTCATCCCTGGGGGGGGGTGGGGGTGTGTGTGTGGGGGGGGGTGTCGCTGGTGTGAGCGACGATGAGGAGGAAGGTGGACGGTGGCTCAACCCCGCCCACTCCAGCAGCGTTCAATGGTCAGTGTGAGTCAGCCGCTGTCAGCCTCAGTTAATATGGGGGGGCTGAACTACACAAAAACTAATCAATATCGTTATATATTAAAAATACGGATTCTTTGATCCACTTTAGGGGAAAACAGGTTTAAATTTGGATCCAGGTCCTTTTTTTTAAGGTTTAAGTCTTTTTTTTCCAGGTTTAATGTTTCAGGTCACTAAACACCAACATGACCAGTTCTAAATCGTGCACACCACGGGGAGATGCCGAGTATTCCCGGAGGACTCAAACACAACACGTGAGCGGCGTGCCTTTCGTACCTGCGACGGAGCTGCGCTGCACCTGCACGTAGGAGCGCAGCGTGATGTCGGCGGAGCCCCCGGACTCCAGGGGGATGGGGTGGGCGTGGAAGTGCCTCAACATGTCCGACACGGTGTGAAACCACAGGTGGTGGACGTGGCACTGGCCGTTCTCGTTCACGGACAGTCGCAGATGCTGTGGCGGGGGGGGGAGCAGAGGGCAAAGGTCAGCAGGGATGAGAACAACAACCACACCAGAGGAAGGGGCGGAGCTTTCCTCAACATTCACAGGATACATGTTGCGGAATAATTTCCAGGACATGAAAAACCTTTCATTCTCTGTGTGTGTGTGTGTGTGTGTGTGTGTGTGTGTGTGTGTGTGTGTGTGTGTGTGTCTCACCTTGGCTTTGCCTTGAAAGTTGAAGGTCAGCACATATTCTCCAGGTCTGGTCTCGCTCTGGCGGATCACAAAGAGCCCGTGGCTCCTGGCCCCGCCTGCGAGCACCAGCTGAGCCGCGCGTACGCGGGACAGCGTGCCGTGGAACCACGGGTATCCCGCCAGGCTGGCGTCGCCCTCGGACTCCTTCAGCCCCTCACTGCCGCCTGAGTCAAAACAGAAGCGCGTCTGCTCCCTGTGCGAGTGCGTGTGTGTGTGTGCGTGTGCGTGTGTGTGCGGGCGCGCATTCTGGGGGTCTTGGCTGTCTGCGGAGGAAATGAAACCTCTGCGTTACCTGCTGAGGAGCCGGAGCTCTGGGCCTCCGGGGACTGGAGGAAGCGCTCCAAGGGTACGTGGGAGGGGTGCTGGGTGAACGGGGGCTCCCTGCAGCGGACCGAGGGGGTGCTGTAATGCTCCGCAGCGGTCGGACACGGCCTCTCCGGGGCGCGGTACGCACCTAAACACACGGGTTGCAGTTGTTGTTGTTGTTTTCTCTTTTGATGTTTTTCATTTCTCGCCAAAGATGTGAGCGGATGCGCGCCGGAGCGCAGCTGCGCGTCTCCCCTCACCCTCGGACAGCAGCTCGCAGCTGCACGGGGCCACCATGGAGCAGTCTTTGGAGGCCTGGCCGTGAGGACACGACGCCAGCTCGATGTCATCACCGCTGTCGCTGTACACAAGACGGCAGGTCAGGAAAGCCGCAAGAACACACACACACACAGACACACACACACGCAGTCCTTAACATACCGCCGCTCGACGCGCACGTCCAACAAACACAGACACAAATAATCTCTCTGTTTACGCGCACAGACGTCCGCTAACACGAGGCCGAGCAGGAATGTCGGCGGTGCGAGCTCACCTATGTTTATGCAAAAGCAACCTGTCAGAAAGAATCCACTAATTCCATGATTAATGACCGTGTGTGTCACCCCCCTCCCCCCCCCGTCTTCAGGCAGCGGCAAATATTTATCTGGCAGCTTACCCCGGGTCTATGCAGTCCTGGATGTCGGCGACCCACGAGTTCTTCTGCAGCGAGTCGATGGTTTCCAGGATGTACTCGCCCCCGTTTTCCACCTGCGGGGAGCAGCCAAGCGCTGAGATCACACACACACACACACACACACACCGAGCTCCGCACAAAGGACCGTGTGAGGGCGCGGAGGCGGCCCCGACCCTCCCGACAGGGCCGCCTGTGTGCGGAGCGCCGCGCCGCGGAGCGAGTCAGGTGCGCTCATGCGCGCGTAAAAGCGGCTGCGGTGTGGTACCTTGAGCACAAACGTGTTGTCCTTGTCGGGCATCTCCAGCGGCATGGTGGTCCTCACCTCCACGATGGCTGACAGCGGGATGCTCACTTTGGGCTTTGAAGACTGAGGCACAAAAACAAACGGCCCCGATTCATTTAAGCACGCAGGGACGAACGCGTTCACATACATTTGGGACATCCTATGGGTGTTATTTTAAGACAAAAACAGTTTTTATTTAAAAGATTGGACGCATTCAACGCCCGTGTTGGATTAAGACGTCAAAAAAAAAACGCAATTTCCTTTCATTTGTGCCGGCTGGGCAGCTCTCACCAGCGTCGCCCTAACAGACGAGCTTGAACGTGCAATTAAGTCTAAAAGCGGCAACTCTGACACGTAAACTCCATTTAGCTTTAAATTAGGGGCACATGTTGACGGTAAACAGGGCCGCTCCCAGCCGCCTGATCAGGTTATTCAACAGTTCCTGGATGCAGGAACGTCTCGAACCACCGGGGGGGTGAAGACAGAAGAGACTCTTCCTTTAGTCGTCCCTCTTATTCCCGCTGCATCCATAAAACAGGAAGAGCTGGAGCGCAGGAACGTCCTTCCCTCCCTAGAACAGCAGCTCGTCGCGGACGCGCGGACGTGCGCGCGTAGGTGTGCGTCCTGGAGACCGAGCGGTGGTCTGGCGGAGGCTTATCAAGCTGATCTGTCTGGAGCAACACTCCTCTCATCTTTATCTGCCTGCGCAGCTGGCAGCCGTCCACACCCACGGGTCCTTTCCCCCTGGATCAGATGTCAAGCACCAGCTTCCTGTAGCGACTGTTCCACCGCTTCCTGTGTTCGGACGCTTCCTGCGGCGGCGCTGGCAGCGTCGGCCGTCTGCTGCTGGGATCAGTTTTGGTTGGGGGGGGGGGGATTTTTATTTTTTTTTGGTTTGTTTTTTTTCTCCAGCACCGCCACTTCAATTCGCTGTGAAGACACGGGCTGCAAATCACGTTAAGATCAAAGGCGCAGGCGCCCACATCCGGTGGGGGGGCTTCGCTGCATCCATCTTTGTCTGTGTGGAGACGCCAGATCAAAAAGCTGGTGCCGCGTCTTCCCTCTGCGTCCCCACCAGCTCAGCAGCCAACAGAAAGCGCGCGCGCGCACGCACGCTGTCGCTCTGATCGGCGTTCATTTGCTCCACATCTGGACCTTGGAGGCCTTTACCCAGCCTGCTGCTGCGGGGGCCTCCTCCGCCCCCCCAGGCAGCAGATCGATGGCCCAGACTCGGTCCGGAACCGTTTCAGGGCTGCGCTCGTCGTCGGCGTGGCGATAATTCTCTTCAAAAATAGAGACGTGTGTGTTTGATTAAGACGGAACCTGCAGCTGACGGCCATCTGTGTGGCTGTTAATCAGGAGCTGCTGCGGCGCTACTGTCAGGATCCACGCGATTTATTGTCCATGTGGCGTTTGGGACGGCTCCGGTTCCTATTTGGACTTTTTATCCATTTGTCAAAGAAGAAGAGGCCGTCCATATTTGTTCCTCCCGCACATGAAAGGGAATCGTTGCGATCTGCTGCAGCTTAGAGGAATCAATGTAACGGCTTCCTCTTTGGCTCCGGTCGCCTCACCCAGCGCTTCCGCTGCTTCCGTGCCTGCCTCCCACCTGTCCTCCCCCCCCCCCCCCCATTCCCATCCTCACCCCCGCGTTCCCACCGGCCGAGATGAAAGGGCGGTGGCAGATTTACGCACGCTCAGCTGCAGAGCCTCGCGGCCCTCTTAAGGTCAGAGGCAGCGACCCGCGCGCACGCGCGTGAATGTGCGCGTGGGACGCGCACAGGAGCCGAAGGTTCTTAACTGGGTCACCACAGGGCCCCCGTGGAAGATTAAAACCATGAACTATTAAAGTCAAATGATCTTCAAATCTGCTTTGAAAAACCCGAAGAGGCGTTCAAACAGCTGCAGAAATGACACGTGTGTGTGTGTGTGTGTGTGTGGGTTCTTGGACTATCTATGAGTACCAAAATCCTCATTTTACTATCAAAGTGAGGACATTCTGGCTGGTCCTCACAGCTTCAAAGCACCGTTGGAGGGTGAAGACCTAGTTTTAAGGTTGAGGTTAGATCTGGGTGTAGGAGAGGTCCGGGGCTGGGGAAGACATGTCTATGAAGGTCCTCACAAAGATAGAAGTACAAGGGTGTGTGAGTGTGTGAGTGTGTGTGTGTGTGTACCTTGGGCGGCACGAAGAACTCCAGCAGGAACCTCTCCCCTCCTTCGTCCTTCTTGGTCTTCCTCAGCAGCAGCCGACACTTCTGCCACTGCGCCCCCCCCATGCAGTTGGTGTCGTCGGCCACCATGTACCTCAGCGCCCCCTCCCTCTGGATCTCCAGCATCTCCGCCTTGTGGCTCTGCGAGCTCCTCGGGAGGCGCAGCTTTTGCGACCACTTCTCCCCCCCCGCCGCGGGCGCGGCCTCGCCCGCCGCCGCCCCCCCCCCCGCCCCGCCGCCGTTGCTCCTCCTGGCGGCGGACGGGCCGTCGGGCTCCGGCGAGGCCCGGCGGTGCCACATCTCCTTCACGCCGTCCACCACGCACAGGCTCATGTTGCGCAGGGAGAAGCCCTTCTTGAAGCGGGCCTTCGGGTGGCTGACGGACACGTCCTCCGAGCTGCGCGACTGCCCCAGGGCCGACACCTTGTGCGCCGCCTGGAGCCCCCTGGAGGGGCCGCCGCCGCCGTCGGCCCCTCCCCCTCCGCTGTCCATGCTGTCCAGGGATTCGCTGGAAGCCCCGGCGTCCTTGCGCCTCTGGTAGAGGTCGTGGCTGTAGGAGAGCGGGCAGCCCTGGATGCCCAGGAAAGGAACGATGCTGTACTTGGGCGCGGCGCCGAGTCCGTCCTCCCCCGGCGAAGACGCCCGGTTCTCCCTGGCCTGGGTCAGAGCGGAGGCGAAGCACTCCAGGAAGTGATGGGCGAAGTGCTGCGAGAAGCTCGCATCGGCGCCGGGGGAGTCGTAGCACGGGTTCTCCGACAGGAAGCGCTGGAACTTGTCGGCGAAGTCGGCGGCGGAGGCTCGGGCGTGGAGCTCGCAGAACTCTCGCCAGTCGGGCAGCGGGCACGAGGAGGAGAGCTCCGGGCTACCGGGCGCCGCGGCTCCGTTCATCACTGGGCCATGCCAACCCGCCACGGAGAGGCTGGGGGAGAGGAGCGCAGCGTAAGCATGGGCGGAGAGAGTGTGTGTGTGTGTGTGTGTGTGTGTGTGTGTGTGTGTGTGTGTGTGTGAGAGAGTGTGTGTGTGTGTTTGAGTGTGTGTGTGTGAGAGAGTGTGTGTGTGTGTTTGTGTGTGTGAGAGAGTGTGTGTGTGAGTGACTCAGTCTGCGGCGGTGCCAAACCACATCACATCACTTCTGAGGATCTAACACAAAGTCAAAGCATCGACTCGCCGTCAGGACCAACATCCGAGGCCTGTTTTTCACGCCCCCCCCATGAATGACTAAAGGCAGCATCGCGGCGTCGCAGTCACGTGTCACTTTAATGGCTCTTAATCATCGTTGTGCTCAAACCCGCACTCAGAACCGGCGGCAGAACCCCCCCTTACGCTCCACGTATCCACGCTCTGGACCCTGGAAGCAACCAGGAGAGGAGAGTCCTCGGTGGGCGGGGCCACCGGAGGGCACCTCTGAGGGGCCCGGGTAAGAGAGGAGCAGCCGTCCCACCCGGACCAGCAAGGTCGACCCCGGGGGGGTCTAAATGGACTGCTGAGTCACAAGGCAGACAGAGGGAGGTCACATGACCTGGCCATCCCACATCAACAGGGTGGGATTCACCATCCAGAGGAGAACCCCCCCAGACCAGGAGAGTATGTTTTCTCCTCAGCTCCAGACTTCAAAGATCCTCTCCTGCCCTCATTTACTACGAACCCCACCAAGAGTTTGTTCCAAAAAAGTTCTGAGTAATGAATTATTAAAACACTTTAGTCCTTTAACAGCACGATTAAAACATCTCCACAACCGCAGTTAACACTTTTACTGGAGCACAACTGATGCACCTAATCTGATAAAAGAATGGAAGTAAATAAATAAGTGTGTGTGTGTGTGTGTGTGTGTGTGTGTGTGTGTGTGTGTGTGTGTGTGTGTGTGTGTGTGAGAGAGAGAGAGAGGGTCAATGTCCCTTCAGCTATTTAAAACCTGCACTTTCCACCAATTCAGCAGAAAATAACAAAATGCAGTGGGATGCATTTTTTTAAAGAAAAAACTTCTCCTTTACTGCAAAGATAAGGATGTAAACATGAAACACACACACACACACACACACACACACACACACACACAGAGTCAGTGTGAAACTAAAGCCACACCAGAGGAAGTGGACAGAACGTCTGGGGATCAGCAGGCTGGTGAAGATGACGCAGCAGCACAACGGCGATGAAAGAGCTTCATCTACCGTTGACAGTCGGGATTCCTCGTGGTCGTCTGACCCTGTCTTGGGTTCTGCTGCTCCCCGGACGCGCTAAACCCTACACCCCCCCCCCCCCACCCCGCGTTCAAACATTAACTTGTAATAAAATATACATCCACCGTGCACTCAGAGAAAAACGGGACCGGAGTACTTCCTCACCCACTGGTGGGGGGGGGGTCGCGTTTGACTCCACCGGCCAGCTGCTAAAACAATCGGGGCTAGTGTGGAGGTGGAGGTGACAAGGGGAGCATAAAGTACAGGAGACAGTGTGTGTGTGTGTGTGTGGGGGGGGGGGGGCAGAGGAGCCTTCACACCCCCATAGCTCCCCTCCCCTTGGAGGACACAGGAACACACTCCTGAAGGGAGTGGAGAGGAATCCGAAAAGATCTGCTTCCATCCTCCAGACCCTCACAGCCCCCACCCCCAAGCCCCTCCATCAGGATCTCCCACCACCATGCCCCCCCCCCATGCCCCCCCCGTCCTCTTCCTCTTGCTGCTTGTTTGCCCGGGGGAGCGGCGCTGATATCTCTGTCAGATGGTCGGGAGTCCGGCCCATAACTGTAAACTGGCCAGCGGAGTGTGTGTGTGTGTGTGTGTGTGTGTGTGTGTGTGTGGGGGGGGGTGGTCATCG
The DNA here is from genome assembly GCA_911728415.1 of Lagocephalus sceleratus. NCBI lineage: Eukaryota > Metazoa > Chordata > Actinopteri > Tetraodontiformes > Tetraodontidae > Lagocephalus > Lagocephalus sceleratus. Next base: position 8,527,355 of record CAJVRN010000194.1, read on the forward strand.
GCTGCAGGACACGCTCCTGAACCCTCGCTCAGGACGACGCCGCATGCGTCGCCGTCGCGCATGCGGCCGTGCAGCGGAAATAACGGCGCAGCCAAGCACAGCGGATGTACGCGGATGTGTGTTTTCAGAGCTGTGTACACATGCCTGTGTGTATTTACATGGATAAACACTATATACACAGCACGCACATTAACAACCGCGTGTGTGTGTGTGTGTGTGCAGCTCCGCGCCGGCAGCGCCACACACTCAGTGATTGGCTGACGAAGATGATTGTTGATGTTGTGCTTCCACCCCGGGGAGCGAGGGCCGTGTTTTCTAAGATTAGACCGCTCCACAGCACAGCCAGTCCGGCCAGTACGCGCCGTCTTCAACACGCGGGTTCATTAATTACGCCGCCCTTATATAAGATGTAAATCTTGGAGGTGGGGGGGCGGCCTTTTAGGATGTGGAAGCACGTGAATAACCCGTTGGGATGATCGATCTGCTCTCCCTTCCTGAATAAACACAGAGGCTCAGCCGAGTGTAAATAAAGTCAAAATCAACGCAGAACTCTGAGTATTTGCTCATTTTAGGCGATTACAAATAATTAATTATACCGACTGGTTGCCTTGGCAACGTGCGATCAAAGTTCACCCCCCCCCCCCCAGGAGCTCTACAACTGGGGTGAGGCCCAGTTTGCTCCTGGACGATCAGCCAGGGGAGGAACAACACATGGAATATACTTAACCTTAAACCGGGGTGGAGGTAATTCTACACCTCTGCTTCATCTAGTATGTGGTGGTCTATTTTAGTCCCCCCCCTCCAACCCCCCCCCCAGCCCCCCTCCAGCCCCCCTCCCCTCCCAGCATATGACTTTAATTGTACAATAACAACAACGCTCAACGTTCTGGAGGAATTCGAGGCGGTTTTTCTTCGTTGCTCCTCAGAGCAGCGACTCTCGAGGATCCAGAGTCGGACAGGCCGACCGGAGCCCTTGGCCCCGACGGGGGCCACGAGAAGGGGTGGGGGGGGTCTGTGGCGGAGGGAGAGACGCGGACGATGGCGTCACAAGGACGGTATGACGACATGACGCGACCTGGAGGCGGGGCGGCGAGCAGGGGTCACTGGGGCCTGACCCCCGGCGTGAGGTGGGGGGGGCCCGGTGAACACGCCCAGGACGTGCGGTTCCCACGTGCGACCGCCACATCTGCCTGCGACGGCGGGGATGTAAATAGTGGGGGGGGGGGGGGGGGCGCAGGCATCCGAGCGGCGATAAAGGACGCAGCGCGTGGGAGACGCGCATTCTGCCGCTGACTTCCATTTCCTGTTTCTCAAGCCGCCCTAACTCACTTGACAGATGAGCGGGGGCCCCTCGCTGCTGCGCCATGTGTGAGCGTCACGTGGGTCGGCCCCTGGACCGGCCCAGGAACACTCAGCATTGGGGGGGGGGGCGTCTTTGAGGCTGCTGATCAAAAGATTTTCAGGGTTGTTTTTACATCACGTGTGTGAACTGATTTCCCTGCTGGTGTGACCCCCCCATCCCCACCACCACCACCACCCCCATCACCACCACCACCACCACCCCCATCCCCACCACCCCCACCACCACCACCACCACCACCCCCAGCACCACCACCACCCCCATCACCACCACCACCACCATCACCACACCACCACCACCACCATCACCACCATCACCACACCATCATCATCACCACCACCACCACCCCCATCACCACCACCACCACCATCACCACCATCACCACACCACCATCATCACCACCACCACCACCACCCCCACCACCACCACCCCCATCACCACCACCCCCAGCACCACCACCACCACCACCCCCAGCACCACCACCACCCCCATCACCACCACCACCACCATCACCACACCACCACCACCACCATCACCACCATCACCACACCACCATCATCACCACCACCCCCATCACCACCACCACCACCACCACCATCACCACACCACCATCACCACCACCACCACCACCACCACCATCATCACCACCTTCACCACCATCACCACCACCACCACCACCACCATCACCCCCCCCATCACCACCATCACACCCCCATCATCACCACCATCACCCCCATCACCACCCCCATCACACCCCCGTCCTTCTCTGTTAATGACTGTAGTCACGACTTTTAAACCTCCTAAACGTTATTTAATGATAATAAACTAATTAAATTGAACACGTGAGTTCTGGCCTCATTACCTGAGCTGTGTTTTTTCGTTTTTTTGAAGAAAAAGCAACAAAAGCAGAACTACTATTGTACCAACGACACATACTGGTGAAACTCATCACACAGAAGCGAAATTTAAGCCTTTTTTTCGTGCACACACTCCGGGGTGCACCCCCAAGTGCGCTCTCGACGTCCACCGGGCTCCGGCGGCTGAACGCAGGTTGCGGGTCCCTCCGGTATCGTGATGCACAGAGGAAGCGGGGGTGCGCCGCAGAGGAGGCCCGCAGCGGCCGCCGCTCATGAATGGACCGGCCGGCTGAATGGCTGACAGCTCCAGGAGGTGGGGGGGGGGGCATGAATGGGCTGCTGGGTCCGGACCTGCTCCACCGGGCCTCTGCATGCGACCCGGACCCCCCCGCACACACACCTCAGGCCTTTACGATGGTCATTAGAGCCAATTTAACACCGCGACACCTCCTCTCGTCCACCCACGGGGGGTGGAGGAGGGGGGGGGGGGCATCAAAACCAGCGAATATCATCAGCTGATCACCCCTCCTCCATTCTGTACGGAGGATGAATCACGCCCCCCCCCGGACCCTCCTTTCTCCTCCGTCTGCCCGGGCGCGTCGGGCTGCTCCAGGCGCGCGGAGGAGCGTGACATTGAACGCATCACCGTCGCTCTCACCTCAATGCAGCACCGGGGGTGTCATGACGCGGGCCGCCGCCCGCCGCTCCAGCATGCTCGTCCTCCCCCCCCCCAGGTCGGGGCTTCCTCGGGCCGCCCTATGCGCGCTCGCCGCCGGCCTCTCCGTCCATCTCTCCGCTCGACGCACTGAGCTGCCGAACCTTTGACTCCGACCCTCCGAACGGCGCAAAGTCAGCGTCAACCAGGAGGCGCCGCCGCGTCCGGAAGGTACTTTCACAATAAAGCGCACGAAACGGGGAGGGTGGGGGGGCGGGCTATTAAATCGAGAAAAGAGTTTGTGTCGGATTTATAGAAATTATTAGAGAAAACAGAGACCATAGGGTGATTTAGAAAACATTAAAAATGAGGAGCAACACAACAGAAGGCAGGAGGGTACGCCGGAGGGAGAAACTTACTGTGCACTGCGCCTGTCCGCTGTTGGGGAGTAGACGTCTTTATTTTGCTGGACAGTTTTCAGCCGGCGTCACAGCGCGCTTTCATTAGAATGCTTGACGCTCTTATTTTGAAAGCACCCGCAAACAAGGCGATGTCCGGTGTCTCTCTGAATGAACTGACTGCAGTTTCCTTCGATGGGGGGCGTGCGTGCGTGCGTGTGTGCACGTGTGTGTGCGCGTGTGTTTTATTCAACGACCATTGATGCCCTTAAAGGAGACACGCCCTTTTGTTGTTGCATGACTCGCACCGACAGTGTGTGGGTGTGTGTGTGTGTGTGTGTGTGTGTGTGTGTGTGTGTGTGTGTGTGTGTGTGTGTGTGTGTGTGTGTGTGTGTGTGTGTGTGTGTGTGTGTGTGTCGCAAATTGTGCTTCTCTTCAAGTTTGGTTTCAGATTCCTCTTTTTTTCCTCCCCACATCACTTTTTTTTAACAGTATTTTCCTGCAACATTAAACGCTTCTAAATTTTGTGTCTCCATTAATCTTTTGTATTTTGTCTTTCAATGGGACAGAGAATTCCAGTTTATAACATTAAATAATCTTGTAATCTGATAATCTGTCAAAAATTAACTATCCACTATTATAGTGACAGAAGTTAAAAAGTAAGAATAAAAAAGATACATATTTTTTACATTTTGTTAATTTCACAGCTGAAATTTGAAATGTTCCATTTCTGTACTCTACTGGTGTTTAAAAGTTCGGAAATCAGACAGAACGAAACTTGATTCCCCTCGTTGTTGTCCAGAGTTTCACACAAGTTTCAGTCAAACTGGTTGTTTTAAACCTCACAAATGTCTGTTCCTCTTCAGTGCAAAATCCAAAGTCTAAAACAAAAGCTGAAGAACGAAGATGGTGATTAGGAGGCGTAACGACGCTTGAGGAGAGGACTGTTATTAACTGGAGCTGCATCATCAGAGAACCGGATCAAGTGGAGTGAGCCCCCCCCGCCCACCCCCCCGGAGACCTGAGCTCCGTATTGATCGTCGCACACTTCCTGCCGGAAGGATGAATTGACTCCGATCCTCTGGGGAGCAGCGTCAACCTCCTCACAGACCTGTCGCCGTCGGTCCCGCAGCAGTTTTCCCCACCGGGGGGGGGGTCACGGCTCTGCCCTCTTTCTTCTGCCCCCCCAGACACAAAGGTCACGGGTTCGCTCCTCCAGGAGGACCTCTCGTCTGAGCCCGCCGAGGACGGCCGCAACAAACAGCACATGCCCCCCCCGGGGAACCATCGATCCAAAGTTAAAATATACACCTCCTTCAGGCTTCCGGGAGGGAGGGTGTGTGTGTGTGTGTGCGTGTGTGTGTGCATGTGTGTGTGTTGTGGGGGCTTTTGAGCTGATTTCCTGTGAAAGCATCTGAAGTGGCTCAGATGAAGATGGGCCTCCTGAGGCCGTTTGAGGATCAATGTGTCAGCGAGCTTTAATGAGAAAGCGCCCCTCGCTGCCCCCCCCCACCAGGAAAACACACCGGTGACGCACAAAACTTTACTCGCTGCCCTCCGCCGGGCCCTCAGAGCCAGCCGGGGGCCCTCAGGAGCCCCCGCTGTGGGTTAATAGAGACCAAAGTGATGCTAATATTTAGAATATGCGCTCCAAATGGGAGCCGCCTGCAGCCCATTATGACACATTGAGCTGTAAAATATGAGCTGAATAATGAGGCTTTGCAGTGGTTATTCACCCCCCCCCCAGTGCCCAGTAACATATACAGGGGACAAACTGGTTTTGATTGACCTCATCACTCGACCTTCCTGCTGAAAACCACGGTGACGAATAATCAGCAGCTCCGCTCCTCAGACGACCAGCTGCTGAAAGGTGTGTGTGAGACGGCGATGGTGATGTCATCAGAGCCCCCCCCCCCAGGAGCATCGCCGCACGAGTTCATCGGCCTGCCGTCACGCTGTCGTTTGCTGTTTTGTGGGGGGGGGGGGGCGCGGCGGGCGAGGGGGGCCGCGTCTGCCTCCAGCACCCAGACGAGCTGATCCAGGGTCACGTAGACGGGCGAATCAGCCAGATGATGTCAGAGTAAATCAGGGGGGGCCTGGGGAGCCACCTGACAGAGGCCTGTTTCCATAGCAACAGCAGAGGGTGATGGGGGTGGGAAGAGGGGGGTAAACTGACTACGCTCACGCAGGAAAGGGATAGAGAGGAGGAATGGGAGAGATTTCCAAAAGGGTATTAAGAGAACAAAATGTGTCACTGAATGATTTAGACATAATAAAAATTAATGACACCCAGAGAGAACCCTCCTCTGAGACACACACACACACACACACACACACACACACACACACACACACACACACACACACACACACACACACACACACACACAGTATCCATGCAACTGTCCTCTGCACTTTATGGTCTGAATAAAAAAAGACAACCTGTGTCGGTTCAGTGAATGATTCAGAAATGAATGAAGGAGAATCTGACTGGTCTGACTGGTGGAGGACTGACTGGTGGAGGACTGACTGGTGGAGGTCTGACTGGTGGAGGACTGACTGGTGGAGGTCTGACTGGTGGAGGACTGACTGGTGGAGGACTGACTGGTGGAGGTCTGACTGGTGGAGGACTGACTGGGCTGACTGGAGATCTTGGACGTTCAAACTTCTGGAGGCTCATCCCAAAAAGCAGACATGCTTTGATATCAACCATCTAAATAAAACAATCCCAATTGAACCCGTGTGTGTGGACGCTGCTGTCGCAGAAACGTGACTATGTCAACACAGAATCCCACTATAGCTGTGGGAGGGTTTATTCCCAGTGGATCAACCCTGCTGCACGAGCAGAGGCCGACAGGGGGCGCTCTCCCACAAACACCGAGAACGTTGACCGGCTCGGGAGGGAGTCCGTCGGGGCTTTGGCGCCCCCTGCCGGCGGCTCGGGGGAGCGGCCGCCTCCTGACAACAGTTCAGCGTCTGCGCCTGAACCCCCCCCCCGCGGAGCAGCTCGCTGCAGGGGGGCGTTAGCTCCCTGGAACAGCCCTCATATAAACACGCCGGAGGCTGCTGACCCACCACCGCCACCACAGTAAAGCCCGTGTGAAACGGCCCGTCCACCCCCGTGGAAGATAAAAAATAATAAAGCCCGCACGGCCATCAAGGCCAATTCGAGTTTTGTTGTCCTGCAGATGGAGGTTGTAAATATTAATGGGCCGTCTGAGCAGCAGCAGCAGAGCTGAGACGCGTGTGTGAGGGGTTAAAGGTTAACCGAGGTCAGCCTGCCACGGCTGATAAGAGGGGGGTTGGGCGAGAGGGGGGGGGGATGAGAAAGAGGACGTCTGACTGCTCCTGCCAGTCTCGTTAGTCTTTAATGGCTGCTGGCTGGGCGCTCTTTAGGAGCGCTTTCATGAATAATGCAGCGCGGCTGCGTCAGGCTCTGGAGCAGGCGGCCATCAGCGAGACGGTCCAGGGCTAATCACTGATCAGCCCAATTATTCCTCCCTCGCCCCAGACATTAGACACCCCCCCCTTCCTGTTGGTTCAGCTGGTTAACAGGGCCTTCCTCAGAAAGCGCTCGCCGTCGGCCCACGGGCTTAACCCGCTGACATCTCGCGTCTAAAGAAGAGCAGAGAAACGCTCCAGAGGCTGATCCGCCCCGCCGACGAGCGATTTCAGAACGCACGTCTTTTTTGAGAATGATGCAAGAAAAGAAAAAAAAAATTGAATGCATAGACTTTATTTGGAACAAAGCAGGAAAGGAAAAGAGGAAAATCTGGAGGTGGTAATCCACCTTAACTATCAATTTGCTGCTGTCATGAGGAACACGTGACTAATCAAACATCCAGGAATTCAACAATGAACCATTAAATCATCCCACTGGAGCCACTTCAACCACAGGCTCTGGTCGCCCTATTACCTGATTAAATACAGTAATCCTACCAATCAGTCACAAATGATCACACTAACTACTATTTTGTTACCTTTAACTTCATTTTTCTTAAATCAATTCCAGCATAAAACCCCCAAACATAACCTCAACTATTATGGTCCCTTTGTTGTGCACACAGAATCTTAAAATCTCTATTACCTTATCAGATAGAGGAGTGTAACGTAAGAGTATATTATGTGTTCTTTAGTTCTGATTGGAATCTAAATTAGCACTAAACCCAGTTCAACTCAACCTAGCAGTGATTTCTCGGGATAAACTGCCACCTAGCGGGGATAACTGTTACTGCAAGCGTTTGCACTAGTGGGAACTGTTCTAAATCTCTTCTGCGGGACATGCACGCAGCCGGACCAGCCCCCTCTCACCGGGCGGGGCCAACGGCTCAGAGGTTCGGGTCATTCTCGTGGAACTGGTGGAGATGGTCGGCGTACCTGGCGGGAACACAGAAACAGCGGGGAATGGGAAACTCGCCCAAAAGAGCGGAGCAGAGTCCGAGGGAGGGGCAATCTCACTTTTTAGCGCAGAAGGCGGTGCAGTCTCGGCCGATGCTCTCGCTCCACGCGGTCTTGTACAACACCTGAAACGAGATCACGGTGGGAAGGTGAGACTATTAAGACGGCCCGGAGCCAGGCGCTCCTCCGGAGGCCGACGTACCAGGAACACCAGACAGTGGAGGAACAGGGTGTAGAAGAAAGCGATGGTCCTCGCCATCTTGTTGGAGAGAATCACACGGCCCTGAGAGACACAAACAGGAAGATGAGACGCGAAGGTTTAAGTAAGCCGGGATGAGCGTTTGAGACGTACGAGGCTGAGAGTGGCTTTATCCCAGGGGCTGAGGCTCAGGTAACGGCGCTGGCGCTCCTGCAAAGACACATCAGCCGTCAGCAACAGAAATACCGCACTCTTGTATTTAGGTTATTTTGAGTAATGACATGCAGCAGTTTAAGGCTGCCAACTCTAATTAGAGTCAACCTTTCCCAGAATGACTTCAGCCTGAGACCCCAAAATGAGTCATGGCAGCGTGACATCAATAGAAATAGCAACTTTTTGAGTCACCCTGAAATCAAAATATACATCCTTGAGAGTTAAAGCCTATTTGACTCTCAACTAGTATTTTTGGTGATATTGCTCTTAGTTAGAGGAAAATGGATTAGGTTGCTTTTTTGAGATTAACACACAATTGCAGCACTTTGCATTTATGAGACAAAGATCAGCAGCTGGAATTTTCAGGAAATCCGAATTTTGCGACCCTTAAAATCCAAAACGTGCATTATTAGAGTGTGTAAGAAAATGGTCATCAACCCAGGTCCGTAATCCAGCCAGGTTTTCTGTCCTGCCAGGTAGACTGCTTTCACCTGGGATCCCAGTTTCCTGTTTCAAAGTGGCTGGAAGGAAAACCCGGCTGGATTCCGGTCTCAGTAGGACTAGGTTGCCGTGTTTTTTTACCTTCCTGCTGAAGGAGGCAAATGGGTCCAGTCTCTCCTCATACTGGGACGAGTAACGCATCACTGTGTCATCACTACCTCCAGCCTACAGCACACAAAAATCCCACATTTAAATTTCTCTCTCAGACAAACGAGCGAGAATCACGTCACGGGCGCTGGCACGACCGCGCCGACGTACTCGGCCGGGGTAGCTCTGCAGGAACTTGATCTTCTCGTACAGTTTGATGTTGTCTGCCCTCAGGCTGTCCAGCTCATTCTGCAGGGCCTGCATCGTCTGCTGCATGGAGCGGTTCTCCTGCGGGCGGAGACGGAAGAAGCAAACAAGCGAGGACTCGCATCGGCGGAACAGAGACGCACGGGCACAGAATGAGAGGACGCGCTGGTGACTCACCACTTCCAGCTCCTGATTGCGGGAGCGGAACCTCTCCCGTTGGCTGGAGATGATGGAGAGCAGAGAGTCCATCTGACCCTGCGGAAGCTCAGCGTGACCGCCGGAACCTGCGGAGAATACAAACACGCCGTCAGGAGTAAAGAAACGACGCAAACGCGACACAAAATCCCGTTGTTATGACGTTCCTGGGCTCAGTTAACGCCACACACCTCCTTTTGTTGTCATCCAAGGTTGGACTTATATTTTCTCTTTATTTCACTATTTGAGCAGGAACATAAACACTACTGTTTTTAATAGATCCCTGATGATGAAGCTTCACTTACGCAATAACTCAGTCAACACATTATTAATATGGTAAAACTGTCATTTTCCATAAAAAAAGGCCTTTAACTCTTTCACATCTGAAGCAACATTTGGGGTGACTAGTCAGATCTCTGGCTCTTTCACACTTCCTGCACACCTGCAAACATGGCCGTGGCCTCCTTGATGGGCTCCGGGATGTTTTCCATGGTGCTGACCTCCGACCCCTCAGCGTCGGGGCGCGGCAGGGAGGACATGGCCTGGACGGTGCTCAGGTCATGCTCCAGCTTCAGGATGAGTGCCTTCTGCTCCACGCTGGTCTGGACGGCGGAGGCGAACTCTGACTGCAGCTCGCCGTAACGACCTGAGGGGAAGGGGGGGGAAGGGAGGGGGAAAAAAAAAAAGGTGGTGTGGGTCGATTTATTCACATCAGATCACATTTCAGCAGAAAATGAACTCACCTGTGGAAGCTGTGACATCATGAAACCGCAGTGACCCTTCACATTGCCTCATATTTCCCTGCTTTCTGAGCCTTTTTCTCTGAGAATACTTAGTACACGCTTTCCATACAGAAAAAACTACAACAGCACACTTTTAGTATTTGTATAAAAGAGATTTACTTCAATTATCACACCTAGGGTGCATGTGAATAATAATGATGATGAATCAAATGTCAATCATAACAAATACATTGTGAACGTTTCATACAGTGATATTGCTTTTCAATGTTGTAGAAGGGACTGTTTTACAGTGCTGAGAACAAACAACATGATACGTTTAGTTAATAGATAAAGAAACGATGATACATAAGGAAAAACAAAGGGATTGGGGGGTGGGAGACCCCTTAAGGAGAAAAGAAAGCATCTCAGGAGTGACAGAAGTGCTAGGAAACATCTTTCAGAAAACATCTTAACCATCCCTTTACAGTCATGCAGCCGTTTGTACTACAACACACACGTACACGCACGCAGACTCTCAGAAACCCTAAATAAAATTCAAACGTAACAACAGCAGTGGGATAAGTTAGGAGAAGTATCACTTCCACATTGTTGGCGACAGGTGGGACAGATCATCTTTGAAAACACTCTTTAACTCCCTAAAGCCTCAACAAGCATCTTAAAGCTTTCCATAGATAAGGGGAGGGGGGGTTTGGGTGGGGGGGGGTTGTTGAAGTTCTCCCCGGGTCATTTGGTTGTCAGACTACACTGTGATTTAAACTACGGATGAACTCGAGCGACGACGAACGATGGCGACATTTCGAGGAACAAAAATCTGTCAGTAACCTTTTAACGGAGGTGAAGAATGGCCCGAGCGCTCGGCTCTTGGCTCCAGTCCCGCCAGCGTCTGCTGAAATGTTTTGTGTCCGAGTGCTAAAAGCCGCGCGTGGACGCGGCTGAGAGGAAATGTGGTGAGGCTCGAGACGGGCCGGAGACGAGGCCAAGGAAATGAAGACGGGAAAAATAAAATAATAATAATAATAAACAACACACGCACAGATAAGCACACGAGTGGAGGGAGGAGCTTAGAGAATGAGTGTATTGTGCTGCATTACGTGTGTCTGTATTACTGAGTGTGCTCTTTACGCAGCACCGCTGATTCAGAAAGTGTTTCCTTACAAAAACCCACTTCATACGATATATTCTAAAATATTACAAAAAACATCTGAGGTTTTTTTTCTTTCTTTCATGTTTTTTTTTTTTTTCCTGAATATGGTGACCAGTGCTGCTGTTCAGGCTTCCATTACAACTAACATGTCAATGAATAACCACTACTTCAACAGATCATACAGTAAAGCTTTACAACTTCAGAAAACATGATAGGATATACAGCATCTGTTACACCTTTACAATGTTATTCAACAGTGTATAGAATCATCTGATTAAAATTTGTAGAAAAATATCTGTGGATCATGGAAAAGTCCTGAATCGTCCCTTCTCTCCTTCTGCCTTCGAACAAAAGCATACTGTGACAATAGTGAACCAACAGCTACTTGATCGACTGTATTTACACGTCTCTTCCAAATAACCATTAGGATTGGCACACGTCGTTAGGAATACCTGTAGTGCCATTATTAAGGTCACAGCAAACCTGACACAAACAGAAAAATACAAAATGCCCTATGAAGAAATTCAGTGTTATTACAGTGTACGCTGTTTCTGCATGCTTCCTCCTTCATTCAATCCTCTGGCCTTTAACTACTTAGATTATGTACAACGTAAGAAAAGGATTGTGGGAGAACAACTGTCAGAAATGAGAGACCTGGACTGAAAGGAGGGGGGGGGGGGTCAGTCAGGAGAAGTCTTCTCTGTTTATTCTCTCAACGCTCTCATACACGACCCTCCCCTGAGGGCTGGGATCAGCCGACTTTAGAGTACCGACGGGAAGCCGGTGGGAAATCAAGACGCAGAACAGATCATGAGATGAGGTCGTCTGATGACATCACAAGTTTGGTGCCCTGCTTGGCAGTTAAAGGCACGAATCTGATGATCTCACGTGGGGGTTGAATTTGGACAGGCGGAGCTGGGAAAATGGCGAATGGGTTAAGTGCTTATTCTTTTACAGTAGCTATTCATCAGCGTGAATCATACCGCGGTTGCTCGGACCGGGCTGGTCCAGCGGAAGGCAACGAGCCCCGACAGATGTCTCACATCGGTCGTCTGCAGGAAGAGCCAATGGTTGGACACGTTTACATTTATCAGACACTTCACAAAATCCAATTTGAGCCATCGCATCTTGATGCAGTGCAACGAGGTTATTTGTCTTTTAGCAGACTGAGAATGTATGAGGACATACATTCGGGGGGGTAGACAGACCCAAAGACAAACTGAGGAGGATCCGGATAGAAACCAACTTGATATCTACAACTGTACAGGACGACGACCCTACTGTCGAAAACGCACCGCTACTTTGAACTCGGGGGTGGGCGGGGGAGGGGGAGGGGGGCTACTGTGTGTCTCTGGTGTGGGAAACACGGCTGCAGTCATGTCTCATTTTCCTTTTAGTGTTGGGAGATGGAGTCTGTGCTTGGTTCGCAACCACTTTGTTTACACACACGAAAAAAAAAAAAAAAAAGGCATACATGTCCCAGGATCCTGGGAGCATACTCTGATGTAGTGTTGACAGACCCTGTCCAAGGTAAGATTCCAATAAGTGCTTTGTTTCAGACTGCAATAGAAATTCTGCATAATCACAAGCTGGCTACCTGTTCAATCTGGCCTAGCACAACTACGAGCTGGTAGAATTCTCTAATCTCAATTTGGCAGATATGACCTCCTTCAAGTTACCGCATGTTCTCAAGTTTTCTGGGGGAGCTTTTTTTTTTTTCCCCCACCTATTTGACAAGGCGTCAACATGTGGACCTGTATTTTAACGGTATCAATGATTGGGTGATGTCCATCTAAAGAGAGGCTGGATGCACCGCTGAGCATTAGTGTTGGGCTTGCAGGAGATGAGAAAATTAAAAAAAAAGAAATCAGAGAATAGAAAACTGGTAACGGGATATGCCGTCATAATCTTTTTCCCCATTGATCTTGATATGTTTTTTTTTTTTGATACTCTAGCTAGCAATTTAAGAGCGTAACTGTGGTAAAAGCTTTATGCTTATGGGAGCATGAACTGTAGAAAAGACATTTTTTCAAAGCTATTAAAATGACACTAAACTTTAGGATTCATGAATATACAAACAAATGAGAACTAGTACATCTTTGTAAATATTAACCAATACTGCCGGCAGTCTATACGTCTAATAAAAATGTTATTTGCCCTCAGGAACAGTATAATCCCTTAAAAAATAAACAACTCAAATGATAAGACATTAAATGAAAAATACAGCACCTATAAATAAGCAGAATAAAAACCAAACTATAAATGCAAAAATAGCAATAAAACCAAGCTACAGTAAATCATAGTATTACACTACTTTGTGAGAAGATTAATGTAATGGTAATGCATCAAACAGCTTAAAGAAGGGTGTCAGTTGTGCACTAGTAGTGTGTGCAAGTAAATACGAAATATGACCCAACTCATTGGAAACAATGTACACTCCTCAGTCATGCACACACAAGTGCACACGCTAGGCGTGTGTGTTCATGCACCCCACGCACGCACACACACACACACACACACACACACACAAGGGGAGGCAGTAGGCTGACAGGCACTGAGGGCTTGTGTGGGACAGGGAAGAGGTGATATGCCTTATAATTTATAGTGTTTACAGTAGAATTCAATGCAAAAGACTTACATCCCTGGATACAGGATAGACTGGAGGAGAGTGTAACTACTCACACCAGGGTTGGGGTTAATTCACTAAAAGGCCAACCTGCAAAAAATACAGATTGATCCCAACTGTACATTGAAATTTATTCACTTAAATCCTTTTTTTTCAGTCATACTTCGATATTGATAACGTACTTCTCAAGTTTAGGCTGAAGTGAATTGACCTCGACCCTGACTTACATCATGCAGGCAAATACAAATGCACACAGGGCTCACACGCACAACCGCACGCATACACTCTTCCTGATTTGGCCTATAAAAAGGTGTGTGTTTGTGAAAAGAGAATTTTTTTTTGTACATGGTGCAGACACAGACACACAAATACCCAACAGGTCCAGTGCTGGGCAAAGCTGTGACGTGCAAAACCTAAAACAACGAGACACGTAAAGTATCACCATGTCAGACAGCTACAGTACTACTTAAATTCATTGTATCGTATATCAACAACGCAACATTATTCCATTCTAATTGTTTTTTCTTCTTTTTGTTAAAAAACGGTAGCTTGTTACTTTATTTTGTTTGTTTTTTTTTGTACTAATTAAAAAAATGTCTCCTAAAATTCCCTATTTTGTACTCTTTAGAGTCAATAGACTGTGCAATCTCTTATTGGCAACCAAATTGCAATATCAAAAAAAGAGATCATCCCTCATCATTAGGAGAAAGGTTTAAGGAGGCAAAAAGAGAGTTCCTTCCTTTCTTCCTCTTCCGATGAGTGCGTGAGTTTGTGAGGAATTAAGAAATCCTTCTGGCCATCACATGGCTGTCAGTAGGATTGGATATGGGACACAACAGTTCAAAGTTCATCTTTCTTACATCAGTAACCATGGCAGCTCAGCCGGCAGGCCTTCCACTACCCTCTTAAGAGTGTAGGAGTGAGATAAAAAAGAAAACATGCTGCCATTGAGAGAAAACACACACGCAAACACGCATGCACACCATTTTTTTTTTTTTTGGTGTGTATAAACATAAACGGACGCATACACCGACACAATCCCTACATACAACGTACAAACACGCACACACACGCAGTGAGTGAAAAAGGCAAAGGGTTTGTAACAGTCACTCTACAGTGTGAAAAATGAGGCGTCTCACTGAGTGAGGGGAGGTTTGTGGACACTTGGGAGGTGAGAAGAAGAGAGGAAAAAAATCTCCTTTAAGAAAGTGAGAGTTCTTGTAAGAGAGTTCCTGTCTCTATCTATCAACTATCAGTGTCTATCACTGTGACAGCTGCTGTGTCAGGCCTTGCCTGTTTTACTTAGTCCAGGTTTGGACCACAGCTGTGGGTCAGACCCCAGCTCAGGACTAACCAGTCTGGTGCACCACTGGCTGGTGATAGGGGGAGGTACAGCAGGGCCAGAGGCCAGCAGGACGGCTAAGTGCTTTTGTCAGTACAAAAACAAAACTCAGTTTTTTTTTTTAAAAAAAAAAAAAAAAAAAAAAAAGGAGAGACACACGTTCTCTTATTTTTGTTCTTCTAGGTGTTCATTAAATCTTATTTTTTATGGGTTTTGCCAACCACTCTTTGTTTCTTTCCTCTTTTGGGAAAGCTTTTGTGTGATAAAATGGCTGCTGAGCTTGACTTTGGCTGTGTCCACTCTCCGACTGGAACAGAGCAGGAGGGGTCCAAGGTTAGAGGTCGTGAGGTTATAAGACAAGAGGGGTGAAAGATGGTCAGGGGGAGCTAGAACTCCCACTCCGAGGGATCCTCTTTGCTGGCAGCCTTCTCTAGCCTGTGGATGATGTTATTGAGATTGGCTGCTTTCTTCTTGCGCAGATTGTTGTCCCTGGGGTTTCTGGCTGGGATATTAGTACTAGAGGCTGAACTACAGGAGGATGCTTCTGTGAGACTGAACAGCCCCAGACCACAGCTGGATCCCGGCCCGACAAAGTCTAACTCAGCAGGAGAGTTATTAGAGCCCCCTGCTTCAGATTCGGCCTCCATGTCTTGGTCTTTGCATGCTCCTCTGTGATCCTCCAGGCCCATTCCAAGCCCCTGGCGTGTCTCCACTGTGCCCTCAGATTCTGTCCCATCACAGCTGTCCCCTTCTCCTGATTTGGACCCATGGAGGGAAGGGGAGCCCCCCTCGTTTCCAGGCCCTACTCCTCCAGCTGCTTGAATCTCCTCGATGAAGAGCTCTCGTCTGATGCGTGACCTAGTAAAGAGACATGAAAGGCTTACAAATCAAGTTTGTTGCAAAAAACAGCTAAAGGCAGCTGTAATGGAGGGTTTGAGAGAGCAGACAGAATATTTTGAGTCTTTTCTGAGCCTGACCTGTAATTATGGAACCAGTTGATGACAGTACTGGTCTTGAGGTTGAGCTGGGTGGCCAGCTCTTCAATAGTTTTAGGGGAAGGGTAGGGCTTCTGCTGGTAGGCCTTTTTCAGAGCTTCCTTCTCCTCTGGCCCCAGCACCACCCTGGGCTTCTTCAGTTGCTGTTGTCCTGGGCTCTGCGAACCCTGAATGTAATCTGGCCCCACAAGTCCCCCGTCCACAGAATGCCCGTCACTCAAGGAGCTCAGTCGCCTCTTCATGTAAGCTAAAAGACAGCACAAAAAAACAGAAGAAAGACTCACCGTTAGTCACTGGAAAATATGATTACAACAATTACAGCTACTAAAACAAATTTCATATAATGATCTGGCTTTGCATCAGAATTTAGGCATCTATATTTTATGTGTCATAAATTAGAGATCTTGTGGGACTGCAGAAGAAACTATGTAAAAAAGGAAAATCTGATTCACCAGATGCGAGTTTCTTTTTACCAACTTACTTGCAGTTTTAATTGTGTCATGGATGCAATTTAAGATCCCATCAGACTACAAGCAGGAAATCTTACAAGACTGCATTAAATAATGAGGAAAATGTTCAACGCTGTCTATTAGAATAATTTGACATCGTCTTCATAATCCACAAGGTGGAGCTGTTTTCACAGGAATGCTAAAAATGAAAGCGTTGCATCCATTTTATAGCAGAGACGCAGCATCAAGTACTTCAGGCACCAGCAGGTGAAAATGAACAGTTCATGGCAGCGTTGCGTGACGTTCAGTTTCTTTCAGAGCTCACAGATTTGCAGTGGCGACATGACATATTTACGCTTGCGGCTTTCCTTTTACTGCAACATTTTGGTAGATATAAACTGGCTCATAAAAGTCTCAATTAAATTAATTAAAACAGACAATATAATGTAAAACAAGTGATAAAGAACACTTCTACACTGGCAATCAAACAAGGCCACGTGGGAGACTCCAAGCTTAACCTGAAGAGGCTGTTTCATCTAATACTAAGACCAAACTACAGCTTTTTGGCTACAGGACTAGATGCTATATTTCGTGGGCACCAAGCTCTCCATGTTACAAACACAAACACATCATGTTGATTGTGACCCATGCTGGTGCTGGCAACATCATGCTGTGTAGATGCTTCTCTGCAGGTGGGTAAAAATGAATGCAACATTGATTCAGTCTAGGTAAGCTGTGACTTTAGAGATCGACGTCCCAAACAGAATGATCGGAAGCATACGTGGAAAGCAAGGCATACGTGGTTTACAGACAAACCGATGAAATGAGCTGTAGATAATTTGTGGGTGGCCTCAAAAAGGTTAACGGAGCCTGAGCGGGTTTGCAAGGCATGTAGCAAAATTGCAGAAATAAATCTGACATACCAGAGTAAATTCCTCAAAAAAATTAATGACTGGATTTAAGGACTATCAAAAATTAATAGCTATAGAAACTTGAGTGCTTTTTATAGTCACTGTGCATTATTATAGCACTGCAATAGAAAAACCCTCAAAGCAAGGTTAGACCACTCAGAAAGTTTGGTGCTGCCTTACAGGCTTGTATCAAAAGGGTGAGAGGTCAAATGCAGTTACATTAGGGTCGGTCCATGTCTTTTCCCCAGGCTGTGCTGATGGGCAGGACGTTCCCCCAATGCTATCTGGATGCTCTTTTATTTTGGGGTCAATAATCTCAAACAAAATGGAATTCATGATAACCTTACGCAGTGGAGCTTTTAACAGACTGGTATAGAGCCATTTTTGCGATGTTAAAATGATAAATTGATATTTGTGCCAATTGGTAGCCTATGGAGAGTCAGAGGTTGGGGTAGTTAGAAAGATGAAGCCTCTTGGCCGTGAATGCTTCTGAATGCATTCTTAACACAAGGGAATAAAAAAAAAAACAATAAACTGACAGAGCAGGCTATGAACTATTGAATGATAAAAATATAAGCGTATGGACACTGATGATTTTTATAATGATGACAATGATGAAGAGGAGTGCCGATGACTGTGGGTAAGCAGGCCCCTGGCAGTCCCTTAGCTGTCATATCTAATACAGTATGTGATGTCTGCAGTGCTGATTGGTACTGACATCACACCAAGATGACTATGATCTGCACAACATGCTCTGCTGTCCTGCACAAAAGATATTGTGCAGATGTGCACAAATAATTTAAAGGCTATTACATTTTTTGCCAAAGTTTTTTTTTCTCTTTAAAAAGGTGCGTGTTTAAAGTAAAGGATAGAACAAAAAAAGCCAGTCATGATGCCGTGAAAAACAGTTTTTTTTTGTTTGTTTGTTTTGGGGGGGGGGTTTTTTTTTTTTTTTATTAATACAGACCTTTCTTTTCCAATCGTTTCATGTCCATCAGTTTCTCCACACTGTGTGGATCCTGGAGCCAGAGCTGCATGCGGACAAAGGGCTCCCTGCCTTTCAGACTGAGCTTGTGCCACGGTTTGGGCCTGGCTAGCAGGTCTGAGACAGAACCCTGAGTCAGACCTAGGATAGTCTCACCAAACAGACGCTGACCTGGTTGGGCACCGGAGAAAGGAGATGACATTTCAATGAACCAATCCAAAAGCACAATGATTCATCAATGTAGGGAAGGAAAAGTGAGCAAACTGCAATGCATTTCTCTTACCAAGGTTATTGTCAGTGAGCACCTCCTTAACCTTCTTGGTGATGGCGTATGTATCAAGCTCCGGGGACATTGCAACCATTTCCTGGATGCTGAGGCCTGAATGGCCAGGTACTGGCAGCGAAGTGCTTAGTTGAGATTCAGCACCTGAGGGATCCTCGGACAAAGGTTTCATACTGGACAACTGTGAAGCCATTGGATCCCCTGCCAGACCGTTAACAGACTCCTCAGCAGAACTGAGGGGTGACTCTGGAGCGGGGCTGCAGCTGGCTGATGTTTTGGGAGTACCCTCTATTTAAACAGACCAGACAGGGGAAAAGAGATCACTCAGGTTAGAAGACATGTAACAACATGAGAACAAGAGATTCATCACCTCCCCCAGCTCGGTCTGGGAGAAACTTCAGTCACACAGATCAATTAATTTAATTCCTGTTAAACAAACAGCAAAAGGTGCTTAAGTTTTCAGTTTGAAGCTTTTTGGCTTCCTCATCCTATTCCTTCATCTCCCCGTCTCTGTCTCTGTAGTACTGCTGTGCAGCTCAGCAGGCTGGAAGAGAGCAGTCATGAGGAGCTGTCAGTGTACATTAGCTGCTGTTTACACCCCCAGAGAGAAAGAGACACACACACACACATACAGAGCTGCCATCTGGCGCTGCAACACTAACTTGTCTATGACATGACAAACCAGCAGCTTGCTGGCTGACACTGCCACAGCACTGAGGATGGGGGGATGGTGGGAGGAGGAGGGAGGATGGGAAGGAGGGGGGGGGGGGTGAGTGACAGACTGACAGTAACAACTAGCCACTAGGTCTAATCAGGCTTTATGAGTAATGCACAAGCACCAAGGAGTTTGGCTATGTGAATCGATAGACTATGTACTGGTATGCACATGTGAGGTATTTACCTTGGTTTTGAGCTTGCTGGATGTGTGCGTTTTGTCCCTGGTCTCCATTGAGCCACGACTGCATGCGGAGGTATGGATCTCTGCTCTTCTGGTTCAACTTGTTCCATGGTTTGTGCCTAGACTGGCTGTCACTCAGTATTCCCTAAAAAAACAGACCAGAGAATGGATTAGACCTGCATCCAACACAGACAGACAGACAGCCACAATCACTAAAAGCTTCTGTTTTTGCCTGCCTTTACCTCTTTAGAGTCCTCTTGGTTGTGATTATCCTCTCCGGTCTGTGTGGACAGTACCCTGCGGTGGTCTGTAGGCATGTTGCTCCACCACTGCTCTCTCCAATAGCCTAATCCTCCAGAACTTCCAGAGCGGGCCGAAGCGTCTGAGCCCCGACCCAACCTGAGAGCTCCATCGAGTGACATGTCGATCCCTGTGGAACCCCTGCCCTCCCTCTTCACACTAGAGCTGAAGTCCAGGATAGTTGAGGGTGACGATGGGGATGATAGGAGGGAGATGGGGGTCTTCTTGAGCGACAGTGCCAAAGGGTTATAAGGAGGTAGGGGGGCAGTAAGCGGGGAGCTCATGAGGTCCCTCTGAGATAGTGAGGCTGTAGAGGAGGAAGAGGAAGATGAGGCTTTGAGGATGGGCTCCAGTGCTGCCTGTTGGGCCTCCATCTCTCTGCGAGCCTGCTCTAAGATGGAGCGAATTGCCTCATCTGATCCGCTCCCCCCTCCTCCTCCTGTACCACCTCCACCTCCTCCTTTCAGTCCTGCATAGGATGGCTGAGCATGGGACAAGTCTGTTGAGAGGAGAAAAAGGGCTTTTACAATTGACACCAACATTCAAAGTCATAATGTATTATTTTAATGTTCGTATCCTTTGGAGATTTAAGGGAAAAAACGATTCTCACCAGCTTTCTGCACCTGCAGCTCTCTTTTGGCCTGCTCCAGTATCGACTTGATAGCCTCATCTGAACCTGCTTCTGGGGTGCGAACACGGGCAGTTATATTACCTAGACGAAAAAAAGAAGAAATGCGAAAAGATTAGAAAAAATATTCACACTAAAAACAGAGAAAACCAACAACAATAGAATATAAGGACATCACATTTTGCCATGGCACAGGAAGAAGGGCAACATTCCCACCACTGAGCTACAAAGCAACTACACTGGAGGGATTGTCAGAGTTCCTTTAGTCCCTCTGGAGCATACACATGCACGCGTGCCACTGGGTTCATATAATAAATGCTCCCCTCAGAATAACAACAACCAATAAAATCCCTAAATTCACATGCTGGCTTTTCCTTTGACGCAAGAACTTCAACTGTGTGGTTACCTTCAAGGCACATTATATCAGTGCGCCTGCCCATAAATTAATGAACAAAATCTCTCACAGGCACGCCATAGAAAACGTTCACGCCAACACAAACATGCCACACAGACAGAAACGTGCTTCAATCTCTGTGTGTGAAGGGGACAGACCTGTGTGTGAAGCTGTATTGGAGATGGTTCTCCGCTTCGGAACTTCCTGAAACACTCGGCTAAGCTGGGGCTGGCCAGAGCCCTCTGTTAAAAACAATATACCACACACTATGTTACAAAATGTTTGTGTGTTTTCCTTCTTTTACTACAAGACTGTATGTGCTCCATGAGCTGTGACACCAATCTAGTGAACATTATCTTAAATTTCCCTATCTGTGGCCATGATACATATCAAAGCTTTGTCTATGTCAGAACTACAAAGCTAGCTCAAACACCCAGTCAGGATGGATTAGACATTTAATGGTATGAAACACTGCGTCAAAAGAAGCCTTTTTTTTTTTTTCAAAAATATACAATGTCTAGAACTAGGAGGCAAGACTTCCCTCTGTTTTTTTGTACCACTATGACCGCCTTCAATCAGAGATTTCCTGATGCATTAACAAAAGCCAGTCCAAACCAATCGAAACTAGCCGTAGATAACAGTACCTCTGCCTTCCTCCTAGTTCCTACCGTTCTATATTATTGATGTGTGAAAGGTTTCTGTATTGACTGCAATAGCAGGAAGAGGCTCTTGGGATCAGTGCGTGACTGGGAACTCATTCAAAACACACAGGTGTGACACATGACAGGAGTTCGAAAAGAGAGAGGAAAAAAAGTCTATATTGACAACCTAATCAATACCAGTGTGCAGGGCTACACAATTATACAAACACACATACACACAAGACACCTAAACACAGACAAACACACAAGTGCTGAAATATTAAAGACACAACATCTCACCCCGCTGTCGTCCCTGGATGCTGCGCAGTGCAAGGATGTTTTGCTCATCAGCGAGGAACTGCCTCATCTTGTGGAAGGGTTCCTTCCCCCGAATGGTGAGCTTGTTCCACGGCTTTGGTCTGGCCAGGATCTCGCTGACTGAACCTTGGGACAGTCCCAGCACATAGTGGCCAAACACACGCTGACCGATATTGTGTTTGATCAGCTGCTCTTTAACCTGACGAGCAATCTCGGCTGTGTCCATGTCCTCTCCATCCAAAATACTTCCCGTGGTGGCGTCGGAGTGGCTGGGTGATGGGGATGGGGCGCTGCCAGCTGTGCTGCTCCCATTAACAGGAGCCATGTCTGGGCTGGCTGGAGGTGGCTGTGGGCTGCTGGCAGCTAATGGGACTGCAGCAGACCCAGAACCAGGGTTGGAGGTAGGAATGGAGCTGAGGGTCGGGGTGAAGGGGGTGAACAGTAGAGCCCCACTGGGGATTCCAGATGATTCATGCAAAGCTTTGGAGTAGAAGGTCTGGAGCAGCTGTCGTTGAATCAGAGGATTCAAAGCCAGTTTACTGCCCACCAGAGGGAACACAGGGGAGTAGAAGTCCTGTCCGATGCCCGTAGGAGCGAAAGGGTGTGTTTCACTGCTGCTGCTGCTGCTGGTGGCAGAGTTGAGGGTTTCCGTGTGAGTGCGAGAGAGGGGAAGTTGTGAGGACGAAGGAAGAGAAGGTGGGGAAGGAGGGGAAGAAGTAGAGGGATCGCTGGGCATGGCCTCCTCCTTCGGTGTGGACTCTTCTGTCCCTTTTCGTCCGGCTGACCCTACAAGAAAGGTCAAACACACCATGCATTATGGGGGAGTCAACAAAAAAGGGGGTCCAAAAAGAGAGAGAGAATTATTAACAAAAGTGGCGTTATTTCAAGTTTGTTTTTTGTTTTTTTGTTCAAATTAGTGAACTTTGTTTTCCTTTTTTGCAAGGCCCCCAGACAAAGTGCCCATGCATTTGTGATTTCAACCTTTCTTGTAAGCCACAGCCTGGAAGAAAAAAGGACAAACAAAACAATTGACACTGTGCCACTTAGGCAGATTAGCTTGGCCCGGGGCTCGGTTGTGTGCTCCCTCTATCTCTCGCAGGCAAAGTGGAAATAACAGGACAGGGTAAAATGATGTCCTTAGATAGCCAATACACCATGCAAGTCCTTTTCCAGGCTACTGCAGTGCAATTTTAAACACTGGTAAATTCCATTCTTTGCAGAGGTAGCGTCATAGTCTTTAAAAGTACATCCATAAAAATAATGGAACAAATGCGAACATTTTTTATGATTGAACAGAAAAGAGATGCGTGAACAACAAAATCAAGACTGTACAGCTCGACCGACATGTTTACTTTTTTTTGCCTTTATAGGTAAGATCGTACTATTTCACAACCTAAACACAGAGTGAAATAAGCAACATTTTCAGTCATGTAGCTACAAATCATTCTTGATTATGAATGCTGGAAGTCATATTATTCTAATGCACAACCACTGAAACTTAACGTGATTGAGTAAGACAGTAAGCTCCCCTTACTGCGAATGTTAATCAATTCAAAGCTATTCAACTATTCAAGCCTAAAGCCATGACATTTCAAAACCACAAACACTTTTGTAGAGGGCAAGTCCTGATGTAGGGGAGATAGCACGGTGTCCTCATTTGTGTGGTGCAACTTTATTACTGTTAAGGCTGACCTCTTGCCACAATATTTAAAGACACTAGATACAGACTTTCTTGATAAGAAGTGCAGAACTAATATTTCTGCACCCAATGCAGAAAAACAGAAACCATTAACTACTAATAATTAAGTATTCTCAGAGAAAAAGTTTATATACCTTGAACCTTGTGCTTCTATCTGGTATAATTTAATTTGCTTTTTGTTTGTGAAAGGGTTTGCGAAAAACACTGTAATTGGATTTCATTTAAATCTAGAAAAAAAACTTACCACTGAGCTCATTGTTAGCGATGCGCAGAGCAGCGCTCTCAGACTGTAGACTACGATTTCTCTCCAGCAGTAGCACCTCCAAAGGTTTGGTGGAGTCCTGACCAAGAGAATCAGAATAAAATGAAACATTTTCAAATGCCCCTGGTATTAGCTGCAATTGCACATTTAAAACCATCTTCTTTATTATGTGCATGATTTTACTTGGTTACAATGTTTAATTTATAAATGTGAATACTGTTTCACCTGCACAGAATCAGACGCTCCAAACTCCATAGATTTGAGTATACTAGAGTGAACAAACAAGATGCACAAGAGTAAGAAAACCATAGAAAAAAATATTCCAGTAAACATTTCCTGTCACTAGGACTCACTTCTCATTATTAAAAAATGTACATAAGCAACTTTGGTAAAAATGCAGCTTGTGTATGCTGATTAGACAAACATGCTGAATTAAGCATCAAGACACCACAAAAACAGTTTATGAGAGCATTATCCCAACACCAAATAAAAATCAACCCCAATCAAGGCATCCTCCATTTTCCACTTGCTGATGTTGCTGAATGTCACGTTTAAACAATGTCACTGTCAGCAAGCTTAACGGGAAGCAACTACAAGCATAAACAGGGGAGGAAAGGGGAGGGGGGCTCCCTTGGTAGATCATTTATACATCTACTTGTGCAAAGGCACATTAAGACATAGGTGAACACACACAGTAAATGGGCACTGGACTGAGATAGTCCTCACGTCTTAAAATGAGGACACGGACATTGAAGACAAATGCAGGGATCAACAGACGCATCTGAGATCAGCCTTACCTCAATTCCTTCTTCACCTCCTCATAGTCAGCCTGCTTCTGCAGTTTCTCCTCCAGTTCCTGGATAGTTGGAATAGATAATATAGGCATCTCAAGATGAACCACAAATCTTTGGATATTCAGATATTTTTACTGTTGTGGATAACAGACCAGTATGTGTATATATTTATATACTCATACTACAACAAAACTGTAGCTCAGAATTTCAGTACCTTGAGAGTGGCTGTTTTGGTGCTGAGCTGCTCCTCCAGCTGTGTGATCTGGGAGCTGGTAGTCTCACGGAGTTTGGACAGGCTGGCCTGCAGTCTCTGGACATCCTCCACCAGCTGGGCAGTCTCTCTTTCTTTGGCCCTGAGCTCCGCCTCTAAATTTGACGGAGATGCCTCCCCGACCAGTTGTTCCTAGAAGCCAAAATGAAATGTCAGATTAATCAAAATATCAACAAAAATGTATACAAAAAATGCAGCCCCGTCCTGCAGGGCATGTGCTGCAAATACTGTGAATCAATAAAGACTGCAAATCATTGCAAATGTCAGATTTTGAAAATATAAAACTAAGACAAGTCATCTCAGAACCCTAAGGACAAAGAGAAGGTGAGGTGGTGAGAAAAAGAATGTAGAACATATATACCATCTTTAGGAAAAATATATTGAATTATTAATTGTATTATTGTTTCAAACACATAATCTTGAACAAGTGGGGAAAAAGGCAACGCTCAGAACCAACCAACCACCAAGTCCAGAAGTATTACATACTACTTTGATATGATAACAAAGAAAAAGATCAACTCCAAATTAGGTATAGTTGTTCATAGGGTTTTTTTTAGGGTTTCATCTTGACATTATTCAACTTGAAAAGCAAATGGTTGACCTCAGTGTTGATCATCATCAATCTGCAAAAGGTTACAAGTAGATTATAAGGCAGCACCGGGAACACAGAATAGGCAATGTGAAACAAAGAGAAAATGCTGTGGCTAACTGCTGATTGAGAGACGACCAGGATTAAACTGGCTCAAGATGAAGTGAAGAGGTTTGAAAAAAATGGGAAAAGTAATTGCTGCAAAAAGAACTGCATCTGACAAAAATAACATGTAACGACGGCTTTCAGTCAAAAGTGCAGTTAGCACTGTGGGTGGGGCATCTTTCAAGTTTTCAATACAACTGAACAGGAAAATAATCTTTCTTTGAACAAAGTTTCTGTCTGTTGAAAATACTGAATGCATATTAACTGCATTGGGTAAAAAGGGCTTAAAATATTACATTCCATTTATTTTATTGATTTAATTTTGAAATGGTCTGAAGTAACCAAAGTTCAAAAAAGTTACTTCAACAGTCTGCTTAGCAGTCCCTGGTTAATCAATAGAACTGCTGCATATTAATCCATTTAAGCCAGTGTCTCACCTTCATAAACAAACTCGAATCACCTGACTGCCTCCAGAACAAAAAGTCAAGCAACTATTTAGTCTATCAATACCTCTTTGTCAGTCATCCAGTGAATCAGTAAGAAATTTGATACCGTGTCAGGGTCAGCCTTGGTGGGGCTGCCGAGTGGTTGGGATTGGTTACTCAAGGACAGCCGCTCTCTCAGTGACTCCGCCTCTCTCTGCGCTGATTCCGCTCGCTGAAGAGACAAAATGTTCAAGGTTGTATGGGGTGAGATTACAAAATTCATGTATTGGTCACAGTTACTAAAGAAAGACAACAGGTTATTTATATTAACTTGTTAAGAGCGCCAGCCCCTCCAAAATATAGAAAGTCTAGTTTACCATCTTCTTTCACAAGCTAACTGCATGTCTGGCAAGAGAGGAGGTCCACTCCCTTCCTGCAGAATGTATATCTAATATCAAATGTATTAGGGTGGATGTTAAGAGGGAGGTACTAAATGATAGCACGAATCAGATTTCCCTTAAATGAAAATCTTAAACGATTCCAGAGAACCAAGATTATCGCGAGTAGAAGATTTATAGACAAACTGCCTCGCTCTGGTTGGGCGCCATGTATACCTCTGTCCAAACTTCATCATTAGTAGTAACAGAGAGCTTGTTCAACACCATCCCTAATTGCAAACATATTGAAAGCTGTTATTGACTGGGTGGGAGTTGAACTGTTAGCTGCAAAAGTAAAATTCTGTTTTCCATTTTCTCCTTATAAATGCGTATTAAAAGTCTGTGACTGAGCTGGGAGCCATGCTGTCATCATCTATAAAACTCAAATCAGAAGTGTGAATAGAGTGCATGCACATGTGTGTTTATTTGTGGCATTATAGTCGAAGTGCTAAGCTTCAGGGTAATATTAACATTACATGCTTATGCTTCCCCTTTAGCCACAGATCATACTCTTGGGCTAGTAATGAAAGTTAACAACAATGACATTAACAGATAGCACAGGAATATTTGTAACACAAGGGCAGAGGGGAGGCTAAAGGGCTTATTTCAGTTGGATTTGTAGGTGTATAATTAACATGTAAAACAAACAGCAGCCTTTGCACTGGGAAGTCAAGGTTTGTTACTGCAACTTTTCATAGATTGAACAGATTTCAGGGGTGAATCTGGAGATGATTTATGATTGGTGTTTTTCAATTTTCTACATCATGAGCACCTGTAACATTTTGTTCATTCTGGCTATCACAGTAAAATGTCACTCACTTCATCTGCTCATTTATTAATACATTAAATAAAGTATATTATTAGATATATATCTAGATATACTGGAATAACAGTGCCACGTTCTTGATGCATCAACAGCTATTATTGACCGCTGTCTGTCTTATTTTCTCAACCTGGTTGCTAGGGACTGCAACCGATGACAATAAATGGAGCCAGCAGTTACACAACTACTCTTACTTAGTAATCATCTTTGACATTCAGCTTACGTCATTAATGCAAAGCTCATTTCAGTGAAAAATATGCATTTTATCAAATCTCCCACTCACAAGACTACTACAGACAGACAAAAGGTGTTGCATCATCCACCCACTTTAGAGCTACTTCCAGCATCACCTCTAATGAAAAGATGGTTGACTCAGCTCTATTGAACGAAACATGTGTTAGCATTACAAATAAGACAATAATTCCATTTACTGTTTTTCCTATAAAAGAAAAATACCCCCCCACACCCTCTGTTGCTGTGACAGCCAATTCAGATAACTTTGAGTAACAACGTGCCACTGCAGTAAGCACCTTACCTGATTGGCTCTCTCCAGGTCCGTCATCACCATCTCAATCTCATCAGCCCTGAGAAAGACATTTATCATTAAATCAGTGGCAGAAGATAAGTGAATAACAGAAGTAAAATAGATGACAAAACAAAATGCTTTATAGGCATGTGTGATGTACATGTGTTTGCTCATACACAGCAATTATTCTGATTCAAGGGACGCTGATACTGTGACTATTAAGCTACTGTCTAAATTTCACCTTAATCCATTGATTGTGAACTCCATAACCCAAACAGCTTGTATGTGTGCGTGCATACATGTATTAAGTGCATGTGTTTGTGTGTGGGCGTGCACATGTAAGCCCCTAAACCCAGGCACACTAAAACAGAGGGATTACATTAATAGAGTTCTAAGTCTTAATACAGCAGACTAATCTGCTATGAAGCTGTGTGATTGTGTCTGACTAATGGTCTGGATAGGACCCATGGTTCACCTCACTCATGCTAGAGGTCAAAAAGCAGGAATACATTCCCATAATACCGCATATTACGGAATTGGGAGAAATATTTTAGCAGCTACTTGTTAAACTACCAATACAGCTGTAGAGAGAATATTAAAGCAATGATGCTCAATGTTTAATTTCTTCAACAGATGCTTTGAAACCATCAAACCATCAATCCTCAAACATAAAAAGAGAAGATTTTACCTCTTCTGATCTCAAATTTGTGCCGATTTTCTTTTTTGTGTGTGTGTGTGTGAGATTTCTGTTGGGAGGAAAAAAGGGCCCGGTGCAAGAACGGTCACTGATAAGAATGCTTCTTTCTCCGAGGTTCAATCACCTCCATTAAAATGGTATCTGAATTTCAAAAATCCTTCTCTCTCATGGCTACAAGGGTCTCCAAATGTTCTCTATTTTGACAGATGGAGGCTAGTAGGTGCTTATGTAAAAAGCTAGTCTTGTCTTCCTCTCAAACATTAAGAACCATCATCATTTGGTGACTAAGCTGACTTTCACTGAACACAAGAAATGGAAAAGCTGCCTGATGAACTTTGCTCAACAAAATAAATGAATATGCCCTGCCCTGATGCATCTCCCTACATTACAAAGCCATTCAAAGGGTGTCACAACTTATTGCAATCAGCCATTAATTGTTATACATGAGTCAAGATTTCACAAAAACATGAAATCTGAAAAAATAAAGGGAGTCAATAAAATCTCAAGTATGTTCAATGCAGAGAAATAATACAAAATTTATGCCTGGGTGTTTCCAGACATGACTTGCTGATATATTACATGGACCATATTCAATGCAATGTTGTTCGAGTGAATGTGCATTGCTGCGTGCGTTATGACCTTGTGATTTCAAAGCAATCTTTTGATAGTGAACCTAATAACCCATGGAGCTTTTGTATTTGTGTGTCACAGTATGAGAAACAGCATTATGTCCCATAGGCTTGAGTACTACTGATTTGAATGCGTTTAACAAAACAGACACAGTTGATATTAGGTCAACATTGTGCCACAGGCAATGCAGCAAAAAGAATCAGATGTGGGTGGGAGAGCTTTTCACTCTCAGCTTTTATTATTTTCCTAACAGTTAAAAGGATCTAGTATGCATTTAAGCAACATAATAGTACACTACCTCACCAGCTTTTATCCAGTCTTAAGCTATAGTGACCAGGACCCGTGTGCACGCTCAATCGCACTGCCACACACACAAATGTCAGGTCAGGGAGCCAACAAGCCAGAAAAGCTTGTAATGGAGAGCGTTTATGGGTAGTAATGCAACCCAAATACAGCACCATTCCTGCTCCAAATGTGATCATTTAATCAAAGTACAGATGCACAAAGTCTTCTTAAATAACCTTTGGATTTGGCTGTATTTGGGAATTATAAAGGCAAAGCTAGAGGCTGAGAGCCAAAGCAGATCACAGGGAAGGGATTTTCTGCATATCCTGATACAGTCAGTTGCTGGGTTGGGCAGGGAACTGTCCATGACCAGTCAATGCACCCAGTGGAATTAATTCATCTAACAGTGAAGGGAAAAACTTATCTAAAAGCTCTATGTAGCAGCCACAGGGGGGAGCTGTAGAGTGGCTGAGTGGCTGCACTCTAAAAGACGTACACAACACGCACATTCACACACTCTTTTGTAGCATGAAAGCCAATGGGTGCACCCAGTGACATCAGTGAGTACTGCAGGACTTCTGAGACAGGCCTTGAGCCTCTAAGCCTCTACTGTACTTCCTCCATCCCAGACAGGCCTTTTCATCTCTTATCTTTCCTCTCTTGCTCCTCACTAAACAAGCCCCTTTTCTGCCTCCATCCTTCCCCCTCAACCTTCTTCTCTTCCCATTGCCCTCCATTCTTTCTCCTTTCATCTTTCACTCCCCTTCCACCTCCTCTCTCATCTTTTGCCCTCTCTTTCGAGGCCTCTGTCCTCTGTGCCAGCAGGATATTCCCCTGATTTAGATTTTCATTTCCCCCCCTCTATCTTGGTCTTATCCACTCTTCCTCAGTATAGCCTGCAGCCCATTTTACTTTTTGCCCTCTAGCTTTCATCGCTCCATCACATTTCTCTCCGTCTTTACCCACATTGGATTTTTACAGTGTGTTACCTTGGGGATTTCAAGGAGGCTTAAACTGACGCTAGCTGTGTAAAATTGTGTGCATCAATGAGGGCTTCAGATGGACACAGTGAAAGCCATTAAATTACTATTGAATTATCAAAAATTAAATTAAATGTTTCCTCAAATCCACTACCTAATATGTATACAAAGAGAGAGATACACACAGAGGACACCAACATTCATACACACCATCCTGTGAGGCTTGGAATCAATATATCATTAATCTTTAACAGGGACTAAACGGGAAAAACGGGGCTAGTTAGACCCTCACAGTGCTAACAGAGAGAGCAGGTTACACTACATTTGCAGGCCCACCTCCTGCTGACGCCCTCATACTCTGGGCACTGCAACATCAACCGCATTTGAAGGGTGAGCGTACATCTGTGTGAGTTGGTGTGTTTAAAGGGAAGATTACCCAAATGCAGCAAGAGGATGGGGGATTTGTCACGCAATGCCCTCCTTAGTGGAAAGTTGAGTGTGTGAATGTGCCATTTCTGTGTGTGTGGAAAGATATGTATGATATGTATACCATTTGTGTTATACATTGCCTAAAATATGCAGTCAAAGGGTTAAAAGTTGTGTTCAGCCAAACACTGGTGATTTGCTCAGCCAAGCAGTAAACGGGGGAAGGACTCCAAGGACTGGGAGGGTGCAGGGTTAGAGAGGGTTTGTGTGTGCTTTAAAGCGTTGCATTAAAATTTCAGATCACAGCACGCCACATAGTCAAGGACCCGGACTGCCTCAGGCTCACGAATGAGTGTGCACGACTTGGTGTGTCTGAGTTTGTGCGCGGATGTGGTCCGGCATGTGTTTATTAGCTTTCATAAGTAAATGTGGACAAACATATGGCATGTCTTAGCACAGCACAGATAAAATAAGATGCACATTGAAAGCACTGATTGACAATGAACTCTATTGATTAGTGAATTTGGACTGCATGTAATATGTTCCTGCAGGACTTCATCTCACACCAAATACAGACAGAGTAGAAGAGATACACGGAAATGCCTTGGAGTAAGGGAGGTAGAGACAGAGAAAAACAGTTGTGAGGGAGAGAGAGGAGAGATCGATCTGTTTTTAACAGCCAATCAATTTAACAACTCTGTTAATGGAGAGACACGGAGAGTTTGGGACAGAATAAATGGCATACCGGGGAAGCCTCAAAAGTGGCTTCTTTTTGGTGACACTGACGGTTTTCAAATAAACACTGGATGCATTTCATCCTTCTTAGATCTGTATGTTACAAAGACTCGTTTTTCTGGACACCTCTACCAATCCTGAATCTGGTGCATGTGGCGTACTAACACACTTTGAACCTCAACCATCACTTTACAGTCAGAATTGATAAATGCCAACAGCAATAGCCAGCGATGTTGAAGTATGTTAGAGGTACTGCTAGTAACCTGAAGCACCTCTAAGTCTAAAATGGACTGTTTGTGCTTCTCTTTCATGCCACCGACACAAAAATAATTTTGGAGTCCTTCGTGTTGTGACATCGGATTGCACACAGCCAGTAATTAGAACGAGGGTAATGCTCAGATTTGGAGACTACGGAGCTTTCTGACACAATCCAGCAGTTGGGAAAGATAGAAAGGGAGATTCCAGGCAAAGGGATGCAGTAAACAGAATGACTATGTCAGACAAGAGAATACAGAACAGCCAGAAGGAAGAAGACTCCCAGAAATAGACACATACTTTGCTGTGGATTCCTCGTCATACTTGGTCTTCAAATCAAAGAGCTCAGCCTGAGTTTTTTCAAGTGCTGTAAAGACAGAGTCAATTCTCAGTCTATTTATTAAAACAGAAGAGACAAAGTATTTAGGAAAGCATTTCCTTTTAGAGCCACAAGTACTGTTTCAACAAAAGTTAATCCTCATTCTAACAATTTCTGAGTGCTTATTTGCTTATTCTTTGCTTTCTTGTCTGAGGTCAACTATTAATCATTTTAGCAATCTTAGCTATTTCATAGCTAAGTATGCTGCAGAATAATTACCATATGATGGCAAATAGTTAAAAAAATCAACATGTTTTCCATTTGTATACAAGCATCACCATTTTTCAATTGCCATTCAATTCAAAATAATATAGGCTGAATAGGCTGGTACCTGTCTGTAGGGACTTGGCCTTGTGTTCAGCCTCCTCCAACCTTGAGGTCATAGATTCCTGGCTTTCCTGGAGTTTTCTACAGAGGCAACAAAACAAAGAGCAGAAAGTCAGAGACAGAGATACTCAGAGTCAGTAAATTGGTTCACACATTGTGGTAAACTTTTCTCTATTTTCCCACCATATCTGAAGTGTTTTCACCACTAAAATCCTCCAAATATAACCCACTCCTCATTAAGCAGACCTATTAGGCAGGAATGTCTGGCCACTGGGGCAACAGGGGTGGGGGGGTTGAGTTGGGAGGGGGAGGGTGCAACATAAACCACAAGGATAAAATAGATTCATTCTTTACATATACTGTAAGAAGCTGGCCTCTGCTGAAAACTGTAACCGAGTGTGAAAACATTAATGATCGAACACAAAGACGGCCTTAATGGCACCCCGCCGATGACCCTCATTCTCGACCAATCTGTCTCTCCTGTCATTCCTATTTTCCTTCCTTCAACTTCATTCTTTCATCTGTTTCTTTCCTTCCATCCCTTGCAGCATAAAGTGCATCAGAGGTGTCATCCATTTACTGCCCCTCTCAGACACAGGAAGTCAGCTCTCTGCAGACAGGAAGAGGCCTATAAAACACTGACGTAAAGGAAATACAGTTGGACAATTGATCTTATACTGGTACATTAGAAAGAAGCCGTAACCTTTGCACAGCTTCATAGCAAACATGACTGACATGAAAGGATGGTATCTGGTCAGAATCTAGCCAGCTAATATTATGATTGGTCCTCACTTTCCCATGTTTCTGTATTTAATCATTAAAATTAAGATAAATATTTCTTCAAGAAAATCACATTGAGATTAGTATTGTAAAAAAAAAAAAAAATAGGCAGTGGATTCAGATGATCAAATTAACTAGCTACGGTCTGTGTTCGGTGAATCAAATTCATTACTACCTGCATCATAATTAAATAACTGTCCTCTGAAAGGACGTCTTTATTGAAAAAAATAAGAGCGATTAATTCAAGCTTTTTGAGGCAGAGTACAAATTTAAAGGTTTCCTAGGTACCTGACCATTAAAAACTTTAACAGCAGGAAACAATTACATGAACTATTAAATTAAAATTTAAAAAAAAAACAAAACACAACTTCATGTCATTTTGGAACAATAAAATATCCCAATGCTCCAAATTTCCCAATACAATCATCTTCTGACTTTCTATTCTTTCTATTCAGGTGTACTCTAAGGCACACTAGAAAGCAGTAACCTTTCTTGATAAAATAACAAGCGTTTTGTAATTAACGGAAAATGAATTTGTGATTTTGAACACAAGAATGCAAGCACCATATGGGAAATGGTGGCATTGTTACAGAGGCTATTTCTTTTTCAGCATTTAACTGCAAAAGGAAGGTAATGTCAGGAAGCAATAAGCGATAAATTGTCGATTAAACTGGCAATTTAAAAGTCCCAAGCCTAAAGAAATTCTGTCCAAAATAGATTGGAAAAACAAGGTCAGATATCTTTAACTATCACACAAATATCTGAATCACAGCAGCTCTGTCTAAGGGCACAATGACCTGAAGGTTTTTAATGGCAAAATAGAGCAGAGGCTTCTACTTTAAGCACAGCTAATGTAACACAGGCATGCAAGCATGCTCAAACACACACACACACACACACACACACGCACACACACACTTATACCTCTCTTTCTCTGCATAGTCGTTGTGTAGCTGGAGTTGCTTTTCTTGGGCCAGGTTTTCAGCCTGATTCTTCAGAGACTGCTCGTACTCGCGGATCTTTTCTTTCAAGGCCTTAATTGTCACCTCTGGATTAGGAGATAAAGCAGGAAATTGTGAGAAATTTAATGGCTTAATTTTGTTTTGGCCTTCACATGATTTCAGTACTGACAACAACACATTTTGCAAAAATCTCACAAGTAAAGCAAGAAAAAATGTTCAGGGGCTACCTAAGGCCCTCTCTTGGTGTAAATATTTTTAGAGTAAATAACAATGGTGTAGTAATTGTGA
Organism: Lagocephalus sceleratus; assembly: GCA_911728415.1. Taxonomy (NCBI): domain Eukaryota; kingdom Metazoa; phylum Chordata; class Actinopteri; order Tetraodontiformes; family Tetraodontidae; genus Lagocephalus; species Lagocephalus sceleratus. Next base: position 8,561,757 of record CAJVRN010000194.1, read on the forward strand.
CAAATGACAGTGATGACAACACAGCTTTTGAATTGGGGATTGGGGGATGGGTGTCTGTACTTAAAGACAGGGTTTCCTGTCCTGCATTTTTCCTGTGTCAGTGCAGACATCTGTGGCCCCTTCGGCTCCGGACTAATCTTTACATCCATGGACGGTATAATATATTCAACACTCACTAACAGTAGATATGTTGTATTCATTAGGACTGCATTAGCGCTGAAACCCCATAACCTGCTGACGGCTAAGTTTTGTATGGACCAGCCTGAAATAAATCTAGTACATAACTGGGGTAATAAATAGGGGTGTGTGTGTGTGTGCGTGTGTCTATATGTGTGTGTTTATAAGAGAAAGATATAAGTGAGTGAGACAATGATAAAGAGCATTGCTGATGCTGCCTTTGACTGAGGGCTCTTAGCACTCTGTGTGCATGTGTACGTGTGTGTGATTTAAACTCCAGTCTCACCACTCTGACACATAATCAATAGAGGAGAGTCCCCTCAGAGCCCTCTTACCCCTTAACTGCTTAACTGAACTTTAAACATTTAGGTTGCAGGGATCAATGGCCCCAGCACTCCTAGTACCCGTGTGTGTGTGTACATGCATGTAAAAGTGTGCGGGCAGGTCCATGTGTGTGTCTAACAGGGGTGGGAGTTCCACAGTGTGTTTTGGGGTTTAAATATCCCCCATCTATTGAGGCGGGAAGGAGGGATAAAGGATGAGGGAACAGAAAAATCAATGGCAGAATGGAACCCTGCCGTTATCGAGCTGTTCCAATTAACTCTCACTGAGGAAAGGGGGATTCCAAAACATTCCCTGCCTGCTCACTCACTCCCCCTTTTCGACTGAAATTACACGGCTTTTATTACTGCTCCTCACTCATCTCTCTTCTTTTGTCAGTTTGTCCATCTTTCTTTACCCCGAGGTAGCCTGTCCCTTTTTTATTCATGAAACAGTGCCTTGTGTTTTTCTCCCTGAAAACCTATTTGAAAATGTAAAATCTTGTACATTTTTTTATGCATACTGAAAATTTTATGAGGCATTAAAATATGTTGAAATATGGCTTCTTGCTTTAGAAATGACTTCTTTGACCTTACATTTGTGTCATTTACATCTACTTGTTAGTTTAGCATCATATACTGGGGAAAGTCTGGGAAACTCTTTTCTGAAACAAACAAAACTTTAGTTCCACAATTTTGCCCTTTTTGACTCTTGACTTTATGAAATATTTAATCAGCAGAAAATCAATATCAATAACCTTAGCACATTTGTAATTGAACTAAACAGAAAATGTGGAACTCATTGGTAAGCTTAAAGCTTGTTTAGGACTACAGTTTAAATTACGTTTCTATGTATGCTTTTAAATAAATATTAATTCTTAGTCACAGTTGACAATGGTCATTGATGAATGTCATTTTTGCTGTTATACAGGTTCTTTCATTCATTAATAGGGCTGGATAATTGAGCAGCCTCCATCTGTACCCCATCTGAAAGTTAGAATATTGCCTCTGCATGCATCCTGTGACCAACCTTGATTTTTGACCTCTGCAAACTCTTTGTTGTAGTCCTCCAGTGTCTCTCGAAGTTTGGCGTTCTCTGTCTCAATGTCATGCATCCTCTGGAGCTTCAGCTGTAGCTGCTGAGCCAGCTCCAACACAGGTACAGGATCTGGCAGAGACAACAATTTCCAAGTTAACACACTGCAAAGTACATTACACAAACAAGGGCAGTGAGATGGCATCAGGAACCACGAATAACTACAATCAAGGCCCCATGAGAGGAAAGAGTTTGCCCTGCTGGAGTGTCCTTCAGCAAGGCAATGAATCTTTAACAGCTCCAGGAGAACTGTCCTGGAGCTGACCCTGACCTCTGTAATCCCTTTAGAGAATTATTAGTGCATGCAAGGACAAAAAAATAAAACAAATTAATTGAAAAGGATATTATAGGTTATGCAGTATGATCTGTACAGGTGTTCACAGTGTCATCAGAGCTTGACTATATTTGCAGAAACTGAACAAAGATACAGAGCTAATAAATTACAAACATGTTATTAATAAATGGTTGAACAAAGTCTGTAAAAACAAACCCGAGCCTACTCAACCAGGTGAATTTGTGATAAAAGACCTAACTACCATTCATATTGCAATGGGAGGTTAGTGCTAAGTTTAATCATAAAGATTACTTTATGACACATTATGAGTCATGGTATCAGCCAAGACCGAGGTTTGAGATAGCTGGAAAGACTGTGAGGAAACGTATCAAAATGTACTGCTGACAAAGAACTAAGATACAGAAAATAATTCTGACACAGACAGTACAAGAGATGAGACAAATTAACATCAGAATTTAGTGGGTTATGATTAGTTTTCTCTATGATGCAGCTTGAAAACCACGAAAAAGACAAAATGGGAGCAGACAGATGGACAAAGTGGAATTGCTAAACAGACAATGCAAAAGGTAAATAAAAGATTAAAGGATCATAGAAAAGGGGAAAGACAACTTTCTGGAGGCATTTTTCCAACATCTTTGTCAACGCACAGCAGGGTTAACTGTCAGTATGATGAAGAGAGCCCTGTCAGTCAAGGCAATCACATCTGATTGGTGCTCATGGGTGGCAGACTGGTGACAGGCAGCCAAGAGACGCAGGCGACGCTCATCAGCATGCCAGCTAAAAGAGCAGCTCGTGTGTATGCGTGTTTGTGTGTGCTGTACAGATAAGAGGAACTGACAGCTTACAGCTGGGGGTAGGGGGTGAGGGCTATGTGTGTGCGTGTGTTTGTGTGTCACTCCTGACGTATTTAGATATCTTAACAATGCTAATGAGAGATCAGCAGAGAACAATTGTGGAATTTCATGCTGATTCTTGACTGCCAAGGTGACACAGTGTTCAGCGTTCAAGTCTGACGTACATGCATGCAGCTCTTGACCACCCACACAAAAATACACACAAGTAAAAACAAACAGGACCCGACATTAGTTTTTGGCTCTTATGTGCCATCCCAACCTTGAAAGATCAGCTTTCCCCTCACTCTTATCATACATGGTCCTTCAAATCGCCTGCCTCTTCCGACTTAAAATATAGTACACAGACTGTTAATAGCCGTTTGGCTTGTGGGACACTGGTGCCGAGTGTTCCTGCCAGACACTTTTAATCTAAAGCAGAACACACTGGACTGAGTAGCCAGGCCTTCAGCTGATAGAAGACAGAACAAAACACACTGCTTCCTCTTTCAAGTCTGCAGCATTAGTCAGGCTGGTCTATGTCTATGTGCATGTGTGCATCAGGCATTACATCATTGTCTCGCAGCAAGTTAAGAATAGCCCCGTCAGAGCTGGCGCTGACTTATTGGGAACAGTACAATCCAAAGATATTACTGTAGGTCTATCCATGTGGGAATACGATGACCTCCTTACGCTATAGATGAACTCAACTCCTCTTATTTCTACATGCACAGCCCCTGCAGGGTTCCCATACAGCTGAAAATATCCAATCAGTAGCTCTCAGACTTGGTCTTTGTTGTCTAATACTCTGGGCTGTGTGCGTCGTTCATTGGCCCGAGTGCGCTAAACGTGGCTGCTCATGTGTGTGTGTTTTTTGATGCAGACAGTTGTGAGCACACTTGTCATCCATATCAGGACGTGTCTGCTGTTAAAACCCTCTGAAGGTTTCACCAATGGGATGTAATCTTGTGGGGACATATTAAGGCATTGCACATGCCTGGATGCACAGTAAAACAGCAACAGAGACATGGTGTTATGCTCTTTCAACCTCCTCTGGGGGTACTGTTTCCATGATTAAATGAGTCTCAACTGGTTGTGGCTACAGGAACCAGAAAAGGTAAAATAAAATACATTTAAGCAGTACCATAAATAAATGCACGGACCACAGACTTACCTGGTACATCGATTATTTTCTTGTACACATTCAAAAACGCATTCTCTGCTTCTTTACTTCTCTTACTCAATGCATCAATCTGGAAGAAAAGATGGAAAATAATGATTACACAACAAAATACAGGACGAGACTATACAGTAACAGTCTATCCTCACTACAGATCAGAATGTTGCATGCAATCACATTTGTTTTGACAGTGGCATGTTGGTGTTTCCTGTGGAGTCACTTCAGCTGTTCGACTGATGACGGACGCGTTTCGTTTGTCGCGTGCCCGTGCATGTCCTCGTCAGTCTGTCCTCAAGAGAGAGCGTCTAAGTCTGTCAATCGTGTGTGTGTGTGAATCTGTGTGTTCCTCTCCCCTCTAGCATGCTGACATCATTAAACAGCTGGCTCAGTCTTTCCAGCCGCAGCGGGGGAAGATTATTCAGTCAGCTCTTAGCGGCAATACAGTGTGGATCCATTACCGACGCAGCCATTAACGCAAGAGGGCACGGCGTGCATTCCATCACTGATATTATTGAAATGGACAGCATTAAAACAGATCCATAAGAGATTAATACCAAAATCATTCCAGAGGATGACTTTTGCACTGCTGTCAATGCTGAAACGGAGGCAACAAGCTTTAGTATATCACAGGGCAATATGAGGAGCAGACAGAGTGGGTGAAACCCATCTGAATTCAAGTCTAAATCAAGGGAAACACAGGCTAAATAAAGACATTCTGAGGGTGCTACTGTACTGGGCAGAGCTACAGCTGACTACTCTGGATCACACACTCAGACTAAACAGCCTTGTGTTTCCCTTCCAGCTCCTCCACCACACTCAGAGAAAAAGGAATAAAGACAAAGGCCTATATAAGTCCAAATATAAAGTCTTCACATTCCCAGCCAAGCCAGTAGTGTAGTTGATGGGTGGTTTAAGGGTTCTTGCCACTGTAAACAGAGCAGGCTACATGTAATACTGCCTGGGCTCCTATGGGAACCTAATAAATCTCCTCACATGGCTTTGATTCATCTCTAGTTTTTTAGCCGCAAAACATCTGGCCCTGTGTAGGCTGGTGCCAGCACCCCTCCCTCTTTACCCCCTTTATTTCTCCCTCTCTCTCCATCTCTCTCTCTCTCTCTTATGAAGTTCCACTTTGAGTTTCTCTAAATGTTCGGTGAGTCATTTTTTTTCCCCTTACCCTCAATGTTTTCCAGTGTCAGTCTTTCTCACATGTTTTGTCTGTCATCCAGTTGTATGTAACTACCATGGATGTGGCTCCCCGCTCTCTCTCTCTCTCCGACACGCACACCACAGATAATCTCATTCTCACATCATTCACCATCATCCAATACCTGTTTCATGCGTTGTGTCTATATGACATTGAGTTATCAGGATCATCAAATGTAAGACCACTAATGGGAGATTACAGATGCTGCCCACTAATGCCTCTCACGCACTTTAGTCAAACCTGTTCAGTGTTGAAATGTAGCAAGTATGAATTTATTTAATGTGACCAGAGCCTCAATAGACCCAACATGACTTCATAAAAAGAACTGTTCAGAAACTAACATATAGAAATCATCTGTTGATGCTGTAGGAGGACGCGAGGACTGTATGACGACTAGGCCAAGGTCAGTGGTACAGCAGCTTTATATAGCTCAACATGGGAGGCAGGAAATAGACATTTAATGTAGGACACACCCTACAGTTAGAGGCAGGTTAACTGCAGGACCAGAGCCATTAGAAGACCACCCAGGATTTGCAAATACTGTACAACCCTGCTGTTTCCAAACTGCAGCTCTCTCAACCAATCCCATTGACATCTGCTATTACATGCTCCCCTCCCCCCAATCCCACACACACACACACACACACACTATACACACAAACGGCAAGCAAAACAAATGAAGTGACACAAATGATACCTCACCGCTATCAGTGGGTTACTGATGAAAAGTGCTTGCAATCGCAAAAGGTATCCTGGACACATCCATACAGACAAACACTTATGTACGTACGTCAGCAACTTGTGCCACCATCACTCAGCACTGCCTCAATCCCCTATCTAACCCACGGTGTGTGAAGGGCATCAAGTTGACCTGTGAATATGTGTGCACGTGTGTGCGTGCATGTATGGCCCCAGTGGAGGCTGATAAGGGCAGGCTATGGGAAGCGGAGACTGAAGCCTTGGATAATGGAAAAGCTTATCTGATCGATGGACCAACAAGAAACAGTGAGTATGCAGCACGCACACACGCACACACACACACACACACACACACACACACACACACACACACACACACACACACACACACACACCAGTACACACAAACCCTGTTTACCAAATGAAGGCCTTGTAGAAATAGTACTGTTATTGGTAATAATTATGACCCATAGGCAGCCACCTTTCAATGACAAAGATTAAGCAGGGTATCGGGACCTTGAAGTTCCTGGGCTAAAAGTTTATATTGTCCTGAGATCAACATTCACTTAGTAAAGATTTGGGCTCCTAGGTGAAAGACTTGAGCATACATAACTGGGATACTTCCAACAAGAAAACCCACTGGTTTCTGGTGGTGTCTTGGCCTTGATCAAAGAACTCAGGGGGTAAGCAAACAAAGCCAGGCTAAAATTACACATTCTCAGATCTACTCATGTCGTGGCATGCACAAGAGTAGAATAGTCAACTGATTGATGGCCTGCTGTAAGGCTGGCGTGGTTGTATAGTATTATCTCAATAATCATAAGATAATGCCTTTCTCAGTTCTACGACCACCCACTAAGCCTTAGTGCATTCTGATGTGCACGCCACTGAGGTGTGTCAACACTAAGATGGTGGAAAACAGCTGACAAAGCCCCAATTATATTGCTTCTCTTTTTTATTCTCTAAAATAGACTGCAGCTCATCAGCAAAACATGGAGAAACCACTTTAAATTACAGCATTTTTACATAACCACTGGCTGTGGTCACTGCCCTAACACAAGAATATGGAAAGTTACCCAGTGTTAAACTGTAATGTTTTATGGCCAGTAGCATAGCAGCACTGTCACTATCCATTCAGATGATTTTGTTTGTGTTTGTGTGCAATTTATGTGTATGTGTGTGTTAGAGAAAAGATACTGTCGGACTGAATGTCCACCCACTGCAACCCCAAATAATGCTCCAGTCAAAACCAGCCGCCTACACTCCTCCCCTCTGACTTTCACATATGGGAGTGAACTGGAAATGCTTGGCTGCCAGAAAGGAGGAGTCATGATGGAAATAGGCCAAAATGATGGAGGAGGAGATAACAGAGAACGGTGGGAGTATGATATAGTGCAAACGCAAAATTTACCTCATATAGGTTAGATTACATGAAACTCTGGGGTGCAACATTACACTGGAGATAAATATGCCATACTGAACAAAAATGGCTTCTTTTGTAGATAAGGGGAAAAACCCAATAAATAACAGTAAAAAATCATGCAAATAAAAGTCTGAAGAAATGGCATTTGCTGAGTTGTGACTGGCTGGAGCAGAGGTTGTGTGGTGCCTTTTTTTTTTGCAGGATGCAATTTAAACACACCCTTAGGCTACAGGACTTCATGAGTAGGACAGAAAATCAAGAGCAGAGCTGAGCGGAGAAAAGAGGGAGAGGGGAACGAGGGGAAATGAGATAGTGGCAAGAGAAAGAAAAGGAGATGGGGGAAGTGAGAAAAGATGATTTAAGGAGAAAATGGAAAAGGAAAACAACAGGGGGAGCAAGAATGTGAACTAATGTCAGACTGGCTTCAGAACATACATTGTGAAAATACTATCCTTTAGAGAATGAGATTGATTATACCATATTAGATTGTTAATATAGTAAAATATATGCATAGTGTTATGTATAATATGCATTTGTTTTATTGGTGCTGTATCTATATTGTTACTCACCTCTCCTTGGAAGCTCTTGAGCAAAGGGGCAACCTGTTTCCGTAATTCCTGCAAAAAAAGAAATACATTGAAAAATGAATCACAAATTTAACAGCAACGCACTGTTGTGCCTTCCTGTCGAAGTGAAAACCCACATTAGTTAAATCCAGACAGATAATACTGCGACTTAATAGGTCATTATTTGGAATCAACTTGAAACGGCTCCTGCTTCAGTCAATAAATCATGATTCATTTGTCAGTGAATGATGAGCATGACGCATGCACACTGAAGTGCTCTAGTGGACTGCATGTCTCATCAGAACAGGTGCAGCACCACCTGGGCCAGCCAGAGGCACTAGTGCATGCACAACAGAGAGCACACGAGCCACAGAGAAAGCCTACAGTTAATGCAAATGGTCTCGGCACACAAAATTTTTACTATAAAGCAAATACGTTTCCTCCCACAAGTCCCATTGCATGACTTTCCAGTACGAGTCAGCGGTTTCAGATTAGATAGCCAGTCGAGTATGTATCTGGGGAACATGCAAATCACCATGCTGTTAGCTGAGCCTACATCCTGACAAACTGAACTGGAGCGTACAGTAAAAAGCACAGCAGAATAGGACATTCTGTACAGGAACATTTGATTGCACAGTTTGCAGACACATACTGGCAAAACTGCCTAATGAAGATGTGAAGTAGGGCAACAACAGATGTATGCTCAGGAGGCTCGTCCATTTACGAACCTCTGCGTAAAAGCCTTAACCCATGCTGGCAGGCTTGGGAGACTGTATCCCAAATTGACCCGGGACCAGTGTCTGGGGCTGGTCTAATCCCAAGTGGAGTGAGACAGCCTGCTTGACTGAGGTTGAGGACAAGTCACGACCTTGGTGACCCTTCCCCATTGTTACTTCATCAAGGGTCATTGTTGCCGTTTGTCTGGGCTGATTCAATATTCTCCTGGTGGGGATAATGACCTCTGCCCCAGTCATGCCCCCCTGCGCCGACCCCTCCCCATTCTCTCTCCAAGTGTCTCAAACACACACGCCGAGTTCAGAGTTTCCTGCAAGCCGCAATGATCAATTCAAAATGACAGAGTATGCAGTTATTAGCATTTCCATTGTCAAATGTGACACACATTTGTGCCATTCCAATTTTTGGCAACCCAGTAACGAGGTAGCACGGGTGCGTGAAACAAAAGTACAAGCCAAATCAGAGTTTACCATTCTGAAATGAAATATTCTACTTTTTGTAAATGTGTGTGCTTGTGTCTGTATATGTATATATTTTTTAAATATGCTATTCCATAATCAATGTTCATTATGTTGGACAGACAACCTGCATTCGTGCTCCTTTGAAACAGAGGATCTTTATTCTTTATCTTAAAGGTTGGGGTTTCCATTCTCCTCATTGTGTTGAAACATCTGCAAGTAGCAGTGCTGAAAGTGCATGTAAACATTTATATATACACAGTGGGCCAGGAAATATAACATACTCCAGTTTAGTCAAACAGGGCTCCGGTCACTACCTTTAAATCACAGTGTTTAGCAATTGTCTAAAACGCATGCGCAAGAAGCCCCCCCACCCATACACACATACACACACCCACTCACACCCAGCCATCATTTTCTATGAAAAAATGAAGTTGGTATCGAGTTCAAGCACTCTGCTGTTGAGGTTTCAAGTTGTAACTTTTGTGAGTGTAACTTGATGAGCATGGACGTGTTTGAGTGCATGCTGCAACAACAAACGCAACCAAAAAGTCACTACTTTTTACTGAAGACCTGAGCATTTACCCCCACTGGCCAACTCTCTGATGACCCCACTCCCCCGCCCCTTCAACTTCCAAAGATTTATGACCATATAACATAACAATGCACACAGACACCATGGTCAATTTGTGTGTGTGCGCGCGCGTGTATGTGTGTGTACGTACGTGCCTATGTGTGTAGTGAGAGGAGCGGAGGGGGCCAGGCAGCGGGAGATGGATGACTGGTGTGTGAGCTGCCGGCAGACAGCAGACAGACCAGCCAGAGGAATCCTCCAGGGAGTATGGAACTCCCATTCGCTGTCTGTCTGCCCTGCAGCCAAAATCGTGTATATATGTGCGCGCATACCCCCCAATTGCATACACGCACGCACACACACACACACAAAAAAAGTTGTTTTACTACCACAGCCTCTGGCTAGCAATCTTTGGGGCATTTTACAACCATTCCCACCCTCATCTTTATAACAGCATGGTAGAAAAGACTTGACTGACTAAAAAGAAATTAAGAAGTGGATGAATAATTCACACAACTTTAGGAAGAACGGCAAAATGTAGTCTCAAAAGGAACTCAGTGTGTCAGTCCTGATGAATTATGAAAACTTTGTTTTCACGCTGCATTTCTTTGCACTATTTTCAAAAAAGCTACAAAAGCCTGTGTGTGTGTGCACGCACGCACGTGCATGTGTGTATGATTATGCAGACCATGAGTGCAGTTCATGCCGAGTACAGCGCAGCAGACTAGACACAGTCAACGTGGGCCAGTCTCCTGGTTGCTGAATAATGGATCAGAGAAGGACTCCCGCTCAGCCTAATGCAGCCTGATCTGATGTGACTGTGATCTCCGCTGACTGGTGCAGACCACGGAGACCTGACAGCCCTGCCTTTACACACTGATGCCACATGCATGTTCACCCTCACACACCAACACACACAAGACAGGGGGGAGAAAAAACAAAAGCTCTGCAAAGGCACACAAGATGATCATATGCTTGTTGGTTACGCAGCCTTGATGCATAGAAAAGTGTAAATGTTCAAGAGCCAATTCCTATTCGGTGCGTTATAACCTTGTAATGAATCCTGTCGCTCACTTGGCCTGGCTCAGATTCCTCCTCCACATACCAGGGAGATGCCAGGGGCCACACAGACGCCAGAGGAGCCTTCCTAAATCACAGCCTTGTTACACTGATGAATGTGTGTCCTGCTCTGTGATCTAGCCTCTATCTTCCTCTGCTGGGTGTGCACTTCTACATGCTTTATTTGTGAGAACGTCTTTGAATCAGTATGCGGTCTGCCGGCTTTGTAATTCTACTTGAAAATTAAATGAAAGATCAACGTGAAATCAGTGCCTTTTGTATGCCAGTTGTTCCCTCCGTTATGTATTCCCCTTCACGTGCATGCTTAAGTCAACAGTCACAGTTCTCATCCTGTGGAAACTATAACAGACCCCACCGTCGACTCCACCGAGAGTTGACAATTTTCTATCCACTGTCTACACCGTTCATAAATAATTCATTCCCCATCAATAATTCACCATGGTGACATTACCAATAATAACAACAATACTTTGTTTTCACTGTGTGGTTTAAGAAGTGTTGCCTTGGTAACAGAGATGAAACAAACATTCCCAAGAGAAGTGATGGGAACACAGGAACAGGACAGAATTCCCTCCTGATCCCACTTAGTAGTGTTATCACACTCTTTTTTGTCCCTCCTGTTCGCTCTCCCTCTTTCTTTCTCTCTCACACACACACTCGCAGGCCACACTTTTTTGCACGCATAAAAAAACTAGGTCAGATAATACAAACTCCTGAGGGGGTTTCTGTTTTGTCTCTTTAGGATTTCAGGGAAACTAATGGAGGGACTATTTTGGGAGCCAAGCTTGCATCTGTGCGTTGTCTACTCCCCTGCTTTCTCAGTAAATAATCACTGCTTCATTTACGAAGAGACGCAGGGAGAAGGCACAGGCACAGCAAGGCTGTCAGAAGAATTACAATATGTGCGTGGCTGTATGCTATTATGTGTCCACAAAAATCTTATTTTCTCACCTCTGGTGTGTTTTTCTTGAATTCGCGGCTCAGGTCGATTAGCTTCTTCCTGGTCTGTTCGCTCTCGTCCTGTCTGTTGGCAAGCTGTGTGGCGGTGGCATCGAGTTCTTTCTGCAACACAAACAGCAGACATTTGTAACGTGTTCAGAGAAAATCATCACGTTTTGTCATTAGATCCCAGTTTATTCAAGATGCTTTTTCCAGTTCAGCGAAAAAAATTTGAAGAAAATTCTAATATGCTTACAGTTATGCACAAGAAATTTAACAATGTTGCAGCTAAATCTCAGAATTTTATTTAGAGACTGTCCAACAGAAATAAGGGAACAACTGAATCTAAGAAAGGAAAAAGCTTAATGAATAAGTTACAATAAATTAACAGATCAAAATCAGATGGGCTCATCCGTTATTAAGTGGAGTATTCTAACATAAATAGACAGGTATTTGGTCTGGATTCGAGCAGAGAGAGATAACGTTTTGGATATCAGGTGGCAATGAGTTCCAAAGCTGGGGACCAGAGCACTCAGCCGCTCTGTTCTATTGCACACAAGTAAATGAAGGCCAACCATTTGAATGTTTAGAAATCCATACCGCGTCTGTGGTGCCCTTGAGCCTGATATTCGAGTTTGTTTTTAAAAGGGATTCATGATATTCATCAGCTTGGTTTTTATTTACGAGTTAACAATAGCTTACATTTATTTAGCAAGCCCACACATTGCAATGCCCTATATGGTGCAATAACGTCCAGCACTGAGTAAAGAAGACACATTCATTGCAAACTGTGAAGAATCAACATGGCGTCACTGATGCAGCTTTTTTTTACCCCCATGTCTCTGGGTCAAAAATATTCAGACACGCGCAAATTTTTAGTACAATTGCTCTCGCACGCCCTCCAAAATGTTTTATTATGACAAAAATGAAGCAGTAGCAGCTTCAACAGGCATTTGCCGGTTTGTCAAGCTCTGATTTTGTTTCCTGATCCAAAAGCACAACTAATCTTGTCGGAATCAACCGCCTGGAGCAGGTAATTAACAGTTATTTAGCAGCGACTGAAGAGGGCTCTTTATTGTGCGTGTTTTTTATGTGGAGTTTTTGTCAAAATGTTGACTGTTCTAACAAAGTGCAGGGTTTGCATTTGTACAAGATCAAGAACTTGCAATATCAGCGCGCAGATGTGTGCGGTCATCAAAAGGTTTCAAGTATAGAAAAGTGTTTCTGGGCTAGGTGTGCACTGCTCAAACATTCCAGGCAACCGTACAGTGGCAGAGCGATGAGGAGATAATTACTAAATTTTTACTGAGAGTTAAACCTGAACGTTGCCAGTGTGCTGCAGCAGCAGCACAAGGAGACAGGAGAACCACAACTACAATGCTCTGTGCCCAGGAAACCTGATTACGCCAGTAGTTTCAGCCGCTACCAGCGCAGGAGACATCTGAGCAGTGTGTCAGTTAGCGCTGCGTCAGGAGTGACAGCAGAAGACCACTGCTGCTATTAAAAAAAAGAGGAAAAAAAAGTTCATAATAACTGGTTACCCAAGACAGCCCCACCTCTCTCCAAGTAACAGCACAATTATCAACAACAGTGGTGTTGTCAAGGCTCAGGCTGGGCCTACTTTAATTTGCATTGTTATTAATAGCTAATGTATTTATGGTGATGGGGCCAAATGCTGACTTTAACAAGTTGTTCAGACCTTGTGAAGATTGTATCTCTCATTGCTGAGCTTGTAAGTGTTGCTGAATTATGTTTCTGTTGGAGACTTGCCTTCTGTCACCCCCCCCATACTAGCACAGATCATCTACGGACACATCCATCCAGCACGGCTTCTCCGCCATTTAAATCTCTTTTCCCTTTACTCCACCACCACCACCCCCCTCCCTCCCCGCCACCCGCCCCATCCACCTCCTGTGAGGCCGCCCACCCCTGAGAGTGATTAAACGCTGCTGAAGGGCCGTTATGCTAACTAACACACTAATCATTTAATACACACATTACCACAGGGGCCCTTGTGGCTCAGTTTGCTGACAAGGTCCCAAAACACACTCACGCACACATCAGCCCACCAACCCAAATCGCTCTTACCCCAACATGCAGAACACAACCCTCTAAAGACACAATGTGATCAAGCACTAATTAGGAAGCACCCCAAACACTGCTAAGTTTAATTCCCTGACCAGCCGAGATCTTGTTTTAAACATAAACCATTAAAGACAAATGCTGGCTAACTGTTATGGATTTTCTGTTGCAGCTCAGGATGCTAAAATGCAAAACTAAATAAGTAAATGCTCATTTGCTCACTCTGTCTGCCCATGGAGCAGTTGATGTGGCAGCCGGGTCTGCCTGTGGCCATGGAGCAGCTGCACTATCTGTTAGTCAATTCGAGCGTGTGCAGAAGCTTGTGCACCGCTTGATGAAAGAACCAACCTAATACATTTTAATCAGGTTAAATTAATTGTCGAGATGAATGCTCTAGATCATGAACAGAGGTGTAATTATTATATTGGTAGAGATTAGATACAGGAACAAGAATTGAAGGCCGAGCTGTTTAATGATATTAACAGATATTAGTCAGTGGCAGATTTTAATCTAAATGCAGTCTGCCTTAAGGCTTACTTTGCACAATCTTTTAAATATAAAAAAAATCTGGGGATTTTTAAGCTTCTCATCACCAAAGTAAAGGACATATGGCTCTCTTTACAGATGAAGAGCATACAACAACGGTTCCTTAGTGGACATAATAGGCGTGCATATTACATGTGGATCTCGAAGCACACCCAATGTTTCCCTGGCAACTTGTTTATGTCCAGTCTAAAATCCAACGTTCCCCAAGACCAGCTCCAAAAAACCTACTTCCGAAGCTAAATTAAAACCCCACAACGGGAGATGACTGATTGGATGCCAAATGAGCAATTAATTATGGGCAGCGTCCCCAAAGTGACGCAGTCAGTTTTGGACAATGGAACATACTCTTTGCCCCCGTCAGCAGACGCTGGGGTTGGCCTCTGTGCCCATCTTGCTGATAGAGCGTATCATCCGCAAATCCACAATCCCTGCCGGCAACCGTTTGTTCACACGCATCAAACCTTACAGGCCGCCAAGGGACCACTTCTACTCCTAATCTAAGCAACCACGCCGTTATCATACTTAAATGGCATACGTGACAGACCATTTTAAAACTGGAATGACCTGGGCACGCTGGGTAGCTTTTGGATGCCTTTTGTGACAAAGACATTATCACAATGTTAAATGTTTGGGAAAATGTACATCTGCACACCATTTGATTTAGAAGCCTCTAATTATCAAAACAAATGCAGCCCTGTTAGCAGCTTCATTTAGTTAAAAGATGGAGATGAATTCTCGAAACATTAAATTAAGAAAGACTAATCTGGAGGGAAATCAACCATCTGGCCTGTATAACATCAGTGGCTGTCATCATAAACCAATCAGGTTAAAATGTCTGTGAAAGAGTTAAAAGCAAACTAATGTGGCTTTACATTTTACCAATACATGACTCATTAAATATAATGGCAGAAATGTGATGGATGGTACAGGAGAAAAAGCCTCAATGTTTGCGTGCAGAAGACGAAACCGCATGTTTAAATTAACGTCTTTGGGAGTTCGGGCCTCCATTTTCGGGTTCTGACGTAAACAACCTATGGCACCACCTGACCCGACTTTGGAATGATGAGCTTTTGGGAACGTGGGATCTACTGGTACGTTAATTTATTTAACAGTTTACATTAACTTCAGCGGTGCTCTTACGCTCAGCTATGGCTGGTTAGCTCTGTACTGTTAGCGGCCGACAAAATATGGTGTGTGCATGGGAGCATTAAGTGAGCTGTAATGTCTGTGTGATTGCTCTAACAGCCTTGCTTGGCTTGGCTGGATGGGCCCACAGCAGCGGACCCTGTCCTGGTTCATTCGGTCGTCTGGTCAGCTGTAAAGACGATTGGAACAGATTGCCAACACTCCCTAGAGAGACTTCAACACCGACTTGGCCAAGAAGCCTCCCGCACACGGCTCCGCATGCATGCACTCTCACATGAATGCACGTGGGGACCGCTGAAGTATCTCGGGGAGCCGGAGCTTTCCACAAGATTTTCCTTTTTTTTTTTTTTTTTTTTTTTTTTGGAGCTGGCTTTCAAAAGGGGAAGTCGGCTAACGAGTTTGCCCAGCGAATTTTGGCAGGGTGAGCTATGTTCGCGGCTAGCAGCTAAGAATCGCTCCCTCCGACTACTGTGGAAATAACACTAATCACAGATAACAGTCACGGGTAAACAAATCCTATTACCACTGGTCATCTGACCCAAGGTGTGTGTGCGTGTTTATCTCTCTTAATGAAATTCCTTCCATCCATTTGCAGGCAGAGAGAGCCTTCTATCTGGCTAATTCACACTAATTACTCTAATGAGCCACAGGTGATGATACAGTCAGACTGATTAATTAAATGGGAGGCTCCAATCAGGCATGTCTGATTATGCCAATCATATCGACTACCAGCTAAATGAGATAACAGGAGACAGACGCACTTTAATTGAGGTATCAAAACTTCATGGAATTCCTAATGCCCTCACGCTCCGACGATGCCGAGACAGATAGTCTGCTGGAATGACAACAAAGTTATTGTTGTGTACACAGTATGAAGTCAATCCGGCTGCAGCTGCCGCCGCCACAGTGACCAGGAGACGGGGAGCGAGCGCCGTGCAGGGTTTGCTTCAAACGCCACACTTGGCGGGTTGATTGTGAGGGAAGCTCTTTATCAGGGCTACTAACTGCATATTAATCTAATGAGGCCGTAGGAAAGCACAAGACTGTCTACTTAGTCATGCAGACACAGTATTGATTATCTATGAAAATGGGGTAATTTTAGCGTGTATTCCTTTATATTGACAAAGACGGTATCTTCCCTTCCATCTCGCTGACGTGCCTGAAGCTGTTATATGGTTATAATGGTAAACAGCGAAGGCGTCGGTGAAGATGTCTTATCTGAAATCAGCAAACTCCGCCCTCACATCCCTGTGCCGGTTTTGACATTCTCTACACCCGAGTGCTCGGCGTGCCAAAGCTACCGTGTGGGGTCGGCGCGGTGGGGTGGCTGCTCGGTCGGGAGCGACAGCCACGGTTTAAAAACTCCACCCTCACATCCCTTTGCAGTCTCTAGCGTTCTGTGCGCCCGAGTGTTCGGCGTGCCAGACCTACCGTGTGGGGTTGGCAGCTCAGTCGGGAGCGACAGCCGCGCTTGCTCCAACAACAGAGTACACGATCGCAGATCACAGGCACGCCCCCTCAAAACACAACAGCAGCACAGATAAGAGACAACGCTGGCTGCCTGTCTACCTTCCTACGCTGACATAGCAGGGCGCACGACTTTCAACGTACCAGCGCGAAAGCTCTCTAAAACCACATACGGTTTGAACACACAAGTTACTTCCTCCTGAATCTCTGTTTTTGCTTTTTGTCAAAATTCTCTCCACCGCAACCTAGCGCGATGGTTTAACTGACAACCAAAGCGAGTGTGTGTGCCTGTCTTTTGTGGGGTATGGGCGGTGGGGGGGGGGGTTATGCAACCGTGTACATCTGTGTTTGTGTGCACAACAGTTGGGGGCAGGGGGTAAGCCTACTACTCTCCAAAGTCTAACAAGACGATTGTGGTCCCTGAGCATTTTGCTCCTTTTTTTAAACACAGATCCATATCTACCAACAGCACAGGAGCTGTCAAGACTCACCTCGGTAAGGCTGACGCAATCCTGGATCAAAAACAGCCTTTTTACACCACAGCCTCGTTTGTATTGATCCTCGTTTCTCTACTGAGAGACCGGTTGTTGTTTTATCTCTCCAACATCCGCGCCTGGACTCTCTTGAAGCTTACTGAAGAGCTAGTCATTATTTTATTTTTTTCCTTCAACCCAACTTCAGGTTGGACAAGGGGCCAGATAGGCCAGGGTTGAGCCTAAATACAAATATAATGAGGCTAAGATGGTTTGGGGCATAAAAGAGGTGACACTCGCTTGGAATTGCTTGGCAAGGTTAGAATTTAGCTGCAGGCCCGTGTCACATGGTGAGTGGTGTGGAGGCTGCAATAGGAGGAAGCAGCGGGGCGATATGCTAGGGTGCAACGCATTGGTGAAAGGGCAAGATTTTTCATCCCTGCATTTACAGGGTGGAACGGCTAGGATATTGAGATCCGAGATAGGATCAGAGGGTAGTGAGCTGTTTCAGCTACGATAAAGGCCATGCATTACAAACAGAGCACAGATAGAGAAAGAATGAGAGAGAGAATATCACACCTCTCATCCCTGAATTAATGCCTCCATTCTGAAAGGAAGCCGTTCTGTGCCAGCAAGAGGAGATTGGGATGGGACGAGGGCACAGATATGGACTAAAAAATGGAAACTTTGATCATGGAGAGGGGTGATAGGGATTAATCATGTCTAAGAGGAGGGCTCTCTGGGCCCTAAAGCACACATACATTATGAGTCTGGACCCCAAAGACATCACTATAGTGATGGCTACACTTAGAGCTAGTTGACGCGACAGAACATACAGGTCACCATCGTTACTAGTGACAGGACACATGACGATGCAATGGATGTACTGACAGGTGTTCTCGAAGCATTAAGTCCCTTTAATATATGATGCTTTATTTTCCCACTTTCTCAACATGTCATATCTGGTAATTTCCTGGATATGTCATCAAAAACACATCCTGAAGAGTAAAGTAACATGTTAGTTTTGACCTACGAATCAAAGCCATGCATCCAAGTCCCCAGTTACGTCAGCATAATCTGAGGGAAAATTAAAATTTCCATCCTATATTGTCATCATCTTCTCGTGTGGACTAGCTTTCTGTCTGATTCCGACTCTCCTGGTTGTCAACACACCGCGTCCTGGGGTCGAGCCTTACTCAGCCTTTATGGACATGTTCTGCTCCCCTTACACCACTGTAAAAGAGGGAAAGACAAACAGCAGGGGAGAGAGAGAATGGGCATAGCTAATCCTTACAGTAATGACTGAATAATTAGCCTGCAGTAGGCTACGTAATGGGTTGTAATTATACCGTTTATTCTGCACTGGGACAATATTATATAAAGGCAACACGATGAAGGAAGAGGCGAGTTTAGTGAGAAGTAGGATGGGGCATGTGTAAAAGCTTGAGCTCCGTCTATTGATTCATACAAACATCAAACGAACCACTTGAGTAATGGAGGGGAGTGAAGGACAGCTAAAAGCTATTTGGAGCCTTCGCTGCATAAAAGACTTGACCTGTTCCACACAGCCTACATATCAAAACCATCAAACAGCAATCAATAGACCAAAGCGGTCAACTCAACAAACCGTCACCCTACTAAAACATCAAAACCCCCCAGCCCAAGCGTCAGATGATAGGCTACACTCAGCTTATCCATTACCATCAGATAAAGAGGAGATAAAACACAGAGCCTAATCCTTTCATGTGTCGTGACAGCCACAGCAGCCTCCGAGGCATTCCTTCAGTCTGGCTCTCAAATAGTTTAATGGCGGAAGGCAGTCATTCAGTCAGCCAGCCAGCCAGTCAGGGTTGTTCTGCTCTGTTTGTCTTATTTCACAGTTTACACGCTGTTTTATAGGTAGTTATTATGGTCGCCATGGTAATGCCATACGTTTTAATGGTATTTTGTTCTTAGGGCAGAGAGTGTAATAAAAGGGGGAAAAAAAACAGACAAGAGGACAAAAGCTCACAAAACACGCTCCTGCTGAGGAAAAGTCTCCCATCCCTCTTCAAACCCTCCTCCACTCTTTATCGGTCGCAACAAACCCAATCGCCCCACCTTCCCCATCCTGTGAAACATGGACCGTCTAACTTTGAATTGTCCTCTCTCATTCCACACATCTGGATCTGATCAGAGGGCCTCCTACGAGTGGAGGCCTCTGGGCCTATTAATAACCGTGCTGCTGAACTCAGGGTCAGACAGCAGTCAGCGGATGAGCTTGTGTCTACTAAACACCAGGCCCCTTCCCCCTTTCTCAGGAGAACAACTCTCACTTTTAAAGATGAGATGGCGGTGCTACAGAGTGGTGTGAAGTACGCTGAACTGCTAAGCTGCACGCTGAATTTTTGCTGCTGTACGTGGGCCGAGCAGAATAACTTTAATATTGGGATTAATCAAATTTCCACATAACAAGTTCAAGTTCAAGGAGTTTGGCGCCAGTAAAGGCAGGACAGATGGTAAAGTCATCATCTGTTTGGCCATTCAGAAAGGACAGGTCGTAGTGTCAACTCAAGGGTCAGACCACCTCTGAACTCTGGCTCCAGTCTGACAGCTGCTCAGGTCAAAATACCACTGAGGGGGTCAGAATTCCATTTGAGGATGGCCAAGGATGTTAAATTTCCAGAGTCCTTTTTATGATTTCCAGAGAAATCCTAAAAAAACAGACCCGTCTGACATTCATAAAACAAACAATGGGTAAAATCTGTGCAGTGATACAAGCCGAGCAACAGCTTCTGGGAAGAAAAGAGTGTAAAAAAATTAGCGACACCACCTTCTCATAGCAATTTATCAAGAAAAAAAAAAACTGTCTAACCAATCTATCCAACACACACGCACCTGCAAATACAGGGTAGTTGAATCATCATAATCGGTGGTAGTTTTCTGCTGAGCCCAGCCGGCAGTCTGTGTTATTTTTAGAGGGCTGACACAGAAGCAGGTCGTCCATTTACTCTGCGAGTTGGCAGAGGGACCATCGCAGCTCTGGTTGCTTTAAATTACCAAAATGGGAATGAGCTAAGTTGACATAAACACAGAAAAGGTGTGGACCCTGACAGGAATGGAGTTAGCTCAGATTGAAAGCAAATTCAATTCCATTACTTAACCGTTACATCTTTGTAAACACGTCAATTCTGAACCCACATCATCATCTTACACATGTGAGCTTTGATCCACCCTTTTTCATAAAGAGCAACATGGGGAATGCTTGCCGAGTGATGCAACACAACGTTAGCAGAAATTCACATTAGTTCAGTTCTCTTCAGCGTAGGGTTAAATTCATGACACAGATGAGAGAGGCTAGATTTTGAAGGCTGCTCTCATCTGATGTGACTGATCGGGTGAGTCTGAAGGCCAGCTATGGATCTCACGACTGATGCCGTGATTGACAGCGAAATTACACAGAGCGAGCTATTAGCAGATAGCAAGCCATATCATAATTCAATCCCCGTGCCATCAAAGTGCACCAATATCATAATTCAATACTCAGAACCATTAGCCCGCAGTGCACCAATATCATAATTCCATCCTGAGGCCACCAGCCCATGCCAATATCATAACTCAATACCTGAAGCATTAGCACACACCAACAGACATCAGAATTCAATACTGAATGATCAATGATCTAAAAAAGACACTGATACTGGAGTCATGGGTTGACATGAGATCGGGTACATAAAGAGCCTCCTGCCTTATTTAGAGCGGTCTTTAATAACTGAGATAAACAACACTAAAATTAGGTAGGGTAAGGTGTTCGCCGAGTACCTTGGTTATATAAATCATTGACAGCAACAGTTTATTTGATGTAAAAAAATAAAAAACAGATTACGCAATTTTATGGAGAAGAATACATTGATGAATAGCCATAGTGCTCCCCTTAGCCACCCTTGCCAGAAACGCTGGCTCCAAATCTGCAACCGTATGCAACTGGTCTAAATTATGACCTTGTGGTACCTTGTGTAAATGAGAGCACATATTTTTTGGTCGGGTGCCTCTGTTTATATTTCCACACTAACATCTTCTTAAAACCTAAAGTCAAACTGCTGCGACTCTTATCCCTGCTCGCCTTGCTGGTTCATCAGAAAATCTGTGCAACAACAAATGAAATGGGTTGAGAAACCGGATTCCCTCAGCTGCTTTATATTAAGTCGAGGGTATTTATAAAAGTGTTATTAGTTACATGAGCTACTTCATTTCACCACGCAGAACAATTAACTATAAGAAAGACGACAGGTTGATTTGTGCAATACACCAATTAGATCACTTCCATGGTGAGCTGAAAAACATTTGGTGGACATATAAATCAGGTGAAGCCATAAAAACGTTGCAGGCAACTTTTTTAGCTGGTCCTACTCGGCAAGAAAAAACACACGCATTTTTCTTTTGGAAGGTGGTTTTCTCAGTTGAATTTCTTTTTAATAAACGCTTTAATTAAGCTAATGATTAGCAAATAAAAATTCCAAAGTGAGCTTCAGGAGACTGAACACTGAACACCGAGCTCCTGTTACTGGAATACAGAAGAGCGGAATAATGGACCCTTCTGTCATGAGATATGGTGGAACTGCATGGTGCTGTAGGTGAGAGACTCCGAGTGGGTCTGTAAATAATGCCTCCCACTTGAAAGCAGGTCTCAGTGAAGTGTTCGCTCTGCTCCGTGGTTGTTGGGTGGAAACTTTGGTCTGGTTAGCAACAAAATGTTTTGACAGAGATGTTTTTTTTCCACATATAAAATTTGGTTCAAAGTCAGGCTGATAGATGTGATGCAGACATTTACCTTCACTTTAAAAGCACATGGGATTTGCGAGTATTTATTTTATCAGCTAGGAGTTCCTCCATTTGGACAAAGAAAAATATTAATTAAAAGGAAGTTTTATTAGTTAGGATAAAAGCTATTTTAAATTCATGACCATGGTCTAGAGCCCCTAAATATCCTGAGACTTTTCTCCAGTGACTGAAAAGCTGCATCTCCAGGTCTCCAGGATCAGGTGACTGGTGCAACCTTTAAAAATATTCCACCTCTTTGCCTTTAGAAACTCTGAGGTTACTTTTCCAATATGTTTTAGTTCGTTATTCTATCCTCAATGCGTAACTTAGCAGCTTTGTAGCTTTTGGCTGAATGTCTTCAAATCTCCTCAGTTTAGAATTTTCCTGAAAGCTTCCCTTGCCTTAAAGTAAGATAAATTACCAGACCAAACATTTGGAAAACCCTTTAAATTATTAAATTAAATGTTATTTTGGTTACACTCACTTTTATTTCATAATGTAAACTGGCAAAAAAAAAGATGTATAAATCTGTGTGTGAATATTCAGCACTGGAGAAACAAACCGACAAGGATGTGAGTTTCTCCTTATTGCAGATTACTGTTTTTGAAAGCTGAGTCTGATTGAGCCACTTTTGAAGTTGAATTTTGCAAATGCCAACTTAAAACACCCCAACCATGCCAATTAATTAACCAACCTTATTATAAGGGCTCCCTTTAGTTCCAGGCCTTTAATGCAACTTAAATCCTTTATATAATCAGCTGTGATTCAATTCTAAGTGTAAGAATGCATAAAGGTTAGTGCAACAAAAGGCAAGACTTGTGTGAACAGACTTGACCCATTTTCTTCTTTACTCATCTCAATAATTTGGGTGTATTATAATATATGCATGCTCAATGTATAATTAAACTTAACCGAATAAACAGGTATTTCTTGTGGTTAAGCATTTTTAAATGTGGAATTATTATCAAGAACATATATTCTATAAAACATAATTTTATGCTTCCATTTTACAACATTAGGATTAAACTGAAGATTCCATTTAACTCATCAGACTCAGTCTGTTTAAAAGAAATGAAGTGGAAGCGTGAACCTTCTCTAAGTTAACACATCTGTGACATTTTTGCATAAAGCTCACATTAAAAAAAACTGCTGACTCCATTTTACTTGCTACCTCAGGTATTATCTCTTTTATATATCTTGTTATATTTTTTTCCATTCAGACAACACACTAAATTCTGGTCTAAATGCTCAATTATTGACAAGTAAAAGCGGAGAATTACAAAAAAAAAAAAAAAAGAGACCTTGAGTGAGACGTACACTAAATAACTTTAGGGAGTACGGGCCTCTACTGAGAATGAGCTACTGATAAGAACGACCTGATTTTTTTTTCCCCAATTTTCCAAGAACTGCACATTCTTCTCAGTCCTCAGTTGTGGTGTCATGTTCCTAAGGATGTGCTATAAGCTCTTAGAAGACACGATGACACAGTCCGGACAAAGTAACGGAGGGCAGACCAAAGTCCTGACATGCACTCGTCCCTCGCTGTGACTCACGCCGAGCTGCTCGCCACCCACCAACACACAGTGAAACCTCAGTCCCAACGCCAGGTTTTGTCACTGGGCAGAGAAGCGGTTGGCTAGAGTAAAAGCATGACGTGATGCCCCTTCCTCTATGCTCCCCCAGCCTGTGCAGCAACAGAGGGGTAAAAATATCCCACCAGTGAGTTTAGACAAGCCGCTCATAAATTAACACTAAAACTCCTACAGACAACAGCAGGCCAGTTGCTGAGAGATTTAAACCACTCAGGTTGCTGGTGACCATAGCTGTAGGATCAACTTACCAAACTCTTTCCCTAAATTCACCCATTAGGCGGCGATGAACAGGAACAAGCTATAGATCAATTTCCCTAAGCAGTAGACGAACATTCTGAACTATTTTTCAAAATGGCTCTGGGGCACTGAGTTTCAGAGAGTGTTATGAGGTGAGAAGCAGGCTATTATGCCCAAACTGAGAGTAGTGTACAATAAAGAAGGTCTGTTTTTAATCGCCACAGCTTACACAGCAAATGTAAACTATAGGTTTGGTGGGAGGGATTTTTTTTTTGGGGGTTTTTTTTTTAGCTTTTTAAGGTTTCATAATGAATTGCCATCATGCACCACTCTCAAGTAGAAACACAATGTTCCAGCAAACTGCTTGACTGGGTCTAAAAAAAAGGGGGAAAGAAAAAAAACAACAACAGGAGAGAAGAGTGATGATCCCCTCTAAAGAAACTCAACTCTGTAATGGATGGACGGGGATTACAGACGTTAAAACCCTCCTCCATCTGTAATTCACTGTCACCCAGCCATCATCTCTGAATCACTGATCCATTTTGCAAGTGTGCGAGGCCTTGCTAAAAGCATCACTGTTGCACCCATTTGTGTTCTTATTGGCGGTGGCGGTGGCGAGGGCCATGCAGAGAAGACAAGTTAACAGCTCACCGTGCTGTTTCAAAGCACTCTCTGTCCTGTAACAACCACCTAGCTCGCTGGTTTCCCCACACAGGAAAGGGACACGCTGATCAAACAGGATTTTAATGAACATCAGCAGCTAGAGCCTGAGGAATAGATGCTATGATGGCTTAAAGCTACTGACATCTTGGTTTGGTTGGATTTTCATCAAAAGAACATCAATAAAACACACATTTCCTTACAGATGTCTCTCAAAAAACACTACAAAACTAAGGGCCCACTGTCCAATCAACTATAAGAATGAAGCAAAGGAGAACCAAATTGGTTGACAAGGCCGCGTGTGGACTGTAATATCAAACAAACCCCACATGATTATCAAAATGTGTGCAGGACAAAAAAAAATGTTCTTCTCTGAAGGCTCTCCTCTAGGAGCCTCTCAGTGGGAGGCAGAGTAAATAAGATGTCATCAATAATAGACAGTGAATGTTCTGAGCAGTCCTGCGTGCACACACACACGCGCGCACACATACACACACACACAAGCTTCCTATCCTGCAGACAGGCCTGCCAACCGCCAGGCTTTTTGCACACGCTCAGATTCACTGTCCTGACTAATCGCTTGTGATAGGGGCCTTTGCCATAATTACCCAGGGCCTTATCACAAACTTATGCGATGCATTTTTCATGTCCTGGCTGCTGGCAGTGCCTTCACTGTCCATGCTGGCAGTCAATCCATGAAAAAGACGGAACTCAGACAAATTCTCTCCTTCTCGCTCTCCCAAATACACACATGCACACACAGGCACGCGCACACACACGCTTTAACAGGGTGAAATGGGTAAAAGCAGGGTGAAGGGCCAGGGAAGAGAAAGGGGGAGAGAAAAAAATTAAAAGCAAGTTGGGGGGGGGGGGGATGAGGGGAAGTAGGAAGGAGGGAGTGATAGATAGTGGTGGTGGTGGTGGTGGGGGGGGGAGGGGAAGGGGGGTAGAAGCAGTTTCAAATTTTTTACATAATGCATGAACAAGGGGGCACGAGTAGGAGGACCAAACAAGATCAAATAAATAGAAGAAGTGAAGCCCTGATGATGTGGCAGAAGTAAGACAAAGCCAGCTGGGAAGACTTGCTGGCCGTCCTTTTGTCTTCGCCTTTCACATGGGCACCATGACCTAAATAAAAGTTTAAATCCCGAGCCTGTGCACTTTACAGAATGCATGAGCAATTAGGCTAGCCCACATAGCCTGCGCTCTTATGTTAATCAGGAAGACGACGGGGCCGCTAATATTCATCAATCGCGATTTGAAATTCAGAAATGCGCGTTAAATGCCACGGGGGGGTGGAGGTGGTGGTGGTGGGGGGCACAACAGAGCCATTGTCTGCACGTCTTGTGATAGGTCAAACACGCTACAACATACACAAGCCCCCCGATCTTACGTTCAATAGGCCCAATATTTTTGTTCACCGATGGATCTCTATGTCTCCCGTGCGCGCACCGATCCGGGGCGTGCGTGAGGCGGACGCGTTTCTGGAGTTCATCCCCATCAAATTACATTTAAAAAGAAGGTATTCGGATCGATTCGATCGCCTCCACCAAGCCACCGTCCCGTCACATCCACTTCCACAGACGTGGCACTATCTATGAAAAACCTCCGTTTTTTTAATTACCGTCAAAGAGGAAGGAGGGGGGGGGGCGAAAAAATAAAGAAAAAAAAAACAAGCGACTCTATCAAACATAACCACGCAGACTTCAACAACTGCATCAAACCCCGTTAGCCGGTCGTTGCTAATGCGCGTGTGCGTGTTTTTATTGTTTTAAAACACACGCACATAAAGGCTGGCATAAAACTTCCCGACACTTGGGCAGCGGAGCCCCCCCCCCACCACCACCACCACCACCAGCCCCCCCCCGGGGGGGTCGGACAGGAGCCGCGGTCCGGCCGCCTCGACGGTCGGTGTCACCGGCTCGGTCCTGCCCGGCTCCCCGGGAGCCGCGCGCCTCGGCGCGGCCACGGGCGCCGCGGCCAACCGCCGCCCGCTCCGACCGGAAAACTTCTCCAACACGCAATAAAAGCCAGCCGAGCCAGACCTCCCCTTCCACCCTAATGTTTTTATCTTTATTCAGTTCTACACGTCTGCGCGTCTTCCCCTCGCTCTTCGCCTGTCCCCCCCCTCGCTCCCCGCTCCGGCGTCGCCCCGGCGTCGCCCCGGTCCCGGCGGTCCGATCGATGCGGGATCGAACAAAGAGGATCAATTTCTGATCAGCCGGGGCCACTTCCATCAGCAGCGGGGGACGGGCGCCTCTCTCCCCCCCGAACAACCGACCAGGCGGCCGCCGAAGACGGGGAGAGAGAGGAGCGAGGAAAAAAACACACACGCTCGCTCACACTCACACACGCACGCACGCACACACACACACACACACACACACACGCACCGCCGCCACCCCCCTTCCGCCGAAAGAAAACCCACCGCGGCCGAAAAGGGCGAGACGGCGGCGGCGGGGAGCGGGCGGCGGGGAGCGGCGGCGGGACTGACCTGTAGTTGTTGTAAGTCAAAGCGCTTCCAATATTGAAACATCGATCCTGCATTGGCCGCCATCTTGAGACATATTGAGACGGGAATGAGATGCTGATAGAGAGCGCGAGGGTTGGAGTTCAGTGGAGAGGACCGGCTGCCCGGAATACCCGGACTGGATCGGCCCGCGCCGCCCGCCCCGGCAGCCGCTGACGCACGGAGCGGACTCGGAGGGCGGGAGTGTCGCCTTAATAGCGCCATTATAATTGCTTAAATAGCCCCCTTTTATCAACATACAAATATTACAGGTAAATAACCCTTCCGCGCACAGACTCGCTGCTAATTTAAATTCGGTTTTGGAAAAAAAATAAAATTAAAAAAATAATAAAAATCCATGCGGTTGTGCGCTCCTGCGTGATGTCGTGGTTTGTGGGATCGTTTATGTATTGTAGTCCAAAGATCACACAAAAATAATACCAGGAGGTTACTTGGAAGCCATATCTAAACAACACTTCCACCAGGGGAACATTCAGTCACAAAGTGTCCTCTGAGAAATGGCTGCAATCCCCAACATCAAATATTTCATTTAGTTTGGATCAATACTCATTGTTCCTCTAAAATATCAGGGATAATTAGGGAAGTGTTTTTATTATACGTATATTCAATTCTTATTTAGAGGTTGTTAATATATATTTTCCCCTTGTGGCTTTTGGGGTTTTATTTACAAAACTCGCATTTTGATTCTGAAAACTACATTTATTTTGTGTTGATCTTCAGGTTACGATCAGACTGTCTTTTCAATATTGAAAATAATTAATCTATCCAAATTTAATCTGCTATGAACTAAATATATTGCAAGTCACTTGAACCACTCTAAATAACAGCATTACACTGCAATCAATCATTATTCACGATAATAAAAGACAGTATCTCTCCATTTAACTGCAGATTAAAGATTATAAAAGATATGAAACTGGGAAAATGAAACAGTAGGATAAGTGTGCCTGTGCCAGATCGCAGTCCATTCCCACTGATCTGCAGGTATATGGTCGGGTTTAGCTGTTGTTGCTGTGACCTTGAGCAACACTCCGAACTCCAGCAGCTCCTGCGGCATCAGGGCATCTGAGCGTGTCCCCTTGACCCTCGCCCCCCACTCCAAGCTTGAAAATGTGTAAATAAGGTCTAATTATACCATATTCCAGAGTCAAAATGTGCGTACCATTCGCTCTCATACACAGTTTCTGTTGTATACGTGTCGTTTCCTTGTTTTTCTCTCTATCAGTTCCTATATTTATCTTGACGGTGTTATGTGGCTTGCATTCACATTCTGAGGGTTATAAAAGCCTCTAACAAAAATAGTTTACTACCTTAGTCATTTTCTTCCCTCTCCAATAATTCCGATTTCTTCACAGCCACTGCACTTTAATTGCGGTCAGTAAAAATAACCCAAAAATTTGCCATAAATAATGATACCTCTTTCACTGTGTTTGTGTGATACAAAGGTGGCCATTTTTAAGCTTGGAATTAGCTGAACTTTCTGGTCATTACTTGATTTGAATCCATTTGGTACTGCACCCCTGCACGCTATGAATAGTGCTCATAGTCATCAACTGATATTTGGCCCAAGTAGCGTTGCTCTATTTTATACTCCACCGATAGACAATCAATCATACAATTGGGCAGGCGTTGCACTAAATTCAGGGCTGAATAGTTTGACCATAACACACGTGCTGTTTATAAAGTTAAAATATGCAACAGAGGAGCTGATTCATGAGATTTGCCGTGATAAAATCAGCATGAATTCTGTTCCTGCCAGTGTCAATTAATTCTTATGGTCTGTAAAAACAGCAACTGGTCTGCACTGTGAGGCATAATGACTACTTGTGAGGCTGCACATGAAGTGATAAATCCCACATTTTAAACCTCCTCTTTTGTTCCAGGCTCATCAATGACTTGTATAACTTGTGCTCGAGGTAAACCAGAAATACGAGTCTCGCTGGATCTGGGTCGTAAGTCACTACTGCCCATTGTGTCCAGGCTGCTTAATTCCTTTCCTCTCACTGGTAAATAAAGAATACATAAAAAGGCACAGTATAACCCTGTGGTATCACATAACACTCAATATTTTTTTAATCAAATAAATAGGTTTTATTTAATTTACTGAATAACATAATGATGCCCCCACCCCCCAAACTGAGTTAGTTGTTTGCTGCTGTTTACATGTCATTAACATCCAAACAGTAACACCAAAAGGATGCTTTGCAATATTGTTGTTGCAATTTTGGACATGTATTTTGTATCACGAAAAACCACCACATTACCAAATGAATGAGGTTTTCCTCACTTCCCCCTCTCCTCTTCTGTTTTATATTTATTTATTGTAACAGGACAGCAGTGTTAACTACACAATCAAACATTGACAATTTCAGCTTTCACTGAAAATACATGACTGTTTTTAGGAGTGGCACACGGAGAGGTTTGACGTCGCATGAACTTTGCCTCACATGAGGCTTTGCCAATGAATTACTGCATCCTGACCCTGTGAGAGTCACTGCATTAGTATATTTAATGACATTTGCACTTCTGGGGACTCTCCCAAGTTATCGAATCTCCTACGAATCACCGAGGTCCTTGTGCCGAGGTTCAAGCGTGTCTGAGGTGAATGGTCTGGGAGGGCTTTATCTCCTCACTTGTCTAAATTAAACCTGGTGGAGGGGAAGTAAATTGTTCTCAACAAGCAGCAGCAGATTTAGCTGCTAAAAAGGCTTAAAATCCAACAATAGAGAAACAAGTTCACATTCTGTGTCCCCGCCATTACAAGTGCGTTGCAATTTTAACACTGGCGGAGGAGTAAGATGAATCAGCCTTTCTGTCCTTCAGCTCTCCTACTTTTCTCTGTTTGTGTCCCTTTTCCTCCTCCTCATTGACTGTGCCTGCAAGGTGCTTTTAGTGGGCCTTGTGCGGCCGTGGTCGAGATAGATGTGTGGCCCTTTGGGAGCTGCAGGCAGAGACCAACACTGATCATGTCAGACAGTCTGGGGAGGCTGCATAAGATCATCATCACCCAGCAGTGGAGTGAATTGCCGCACTGGCATTTTCACACAACCTCTGACCTGAGCGGTAACCTCCGAGGTCATGATCAAGGTCAGGGGTCAGGGAGGGCCCCTCTGATCAGCCAGCTCGCAAG
The DNA here is from genome assembly GCA_911728415.1 of Lagocephalus sceleratus. Lineage (NCBI taxonomy): Eukaryota > Metazoa > Chordata > Actinopteri > Tetraodontiformes > Tetraodontidae > Lagocephalus > Lagocephalus sceleratus. The sequence goes on from CAJVRN010000194.1 coordinate 8,591,999, forward strand.
CCCCTCCTGCCACTTCCTCCTCTTCTCTGTGTTTCACTCTGGGGTTTTTTTTTTCCCTTCTATTTTTTATTTTCCTCATCATCTTTGTGTCTGTCTGTCCGGCACACTCATCCTCACCAGTTGGGCCCAATTGAGTCATCCCGTCTCCTGGGAGTGTGGGGGGAAAAAAAAATAGGAAACAAGAAAAATCAATAGGGAAGATCCGTGAGTCCCATCGAAAAAAGTAGTTTCTCTCAAACCAAATCACATATAAATGGATACAGTCCAACCTCTAAGTGAGACGTGTTTGGAGGCTTCTTGGAGCAATTTTAAGTGCTGTGAGATGCCAGATAACGTCCCTCCGAACAGTCTATGTGTCACGTCTGCCTCCATCGTGGACGGCCCGAATGTCCCAGTGATTACCTGCTGCGAGAGCTGCTGCGCTCGCCCATCTGCGAGACCCTCGGAGCTGCAACGCGGCCTTAACACCGTCCCTCGCCGCATTAGCGCAATTGCAGTTATGAGCAATTTCTTTTTTTTCTTTTTCCTTTTTCTTTTTGTACAGCGAAATATGCTTACAAGGTTATTGCTGCCTGGGTTCAAATAAATAAAACAGCAATGACAAAGATAAACAAAACCCAGTTGTGTGTCATTTCCTGACCTCAGCTGCCTCTGCTTCTGCAGAGAGACATATATGTGTTTATAAAGCCGAGCCACACCACGCATCTATAACTTATGAGTTTGCTGTGCTCATCTTCCTAACTGGAGATAACCTCGGGCAGGACATTAAATAATGGTCTGAAAATAGAACTGTTGAGATGAAAGGGAGGATAAATAATGCAGAAAGAATACACAACCTCTTATGGGGATAACTAGTCATACACATGCACGCACGCACACACACAAAGACTTTTTTTTTTTTTTTTGCTCCTCGGTGTAGAAAAGTCATTGTGTGTCACCACGGAAAGGAGGATCCAACGGAGACGCACACGCTGGTTGCTTCATCTCCTCCCACTCCCCGTGGTCTGCCATTTTTTTTTTTCCCCCTGCTTACATTCAGACTTCATGACAAATTCCGTATCTGTGGGGAGGAACGATGTTGTCCCAGCCTTGCCTTGTTTTTCCCTGCCCATCAGACATATTGGACAATTTTGCAACTCCAATTTATTGAACTGGATTCGATTTGGGGGGGGTGAAATGAAGGCCAACACAAGTACACAAAGAGCAATCTGTCAATGTTAGATCGCCAAATCAAAGCAATGAGTCATATATTAAGAGTGTGGAAATGCTGGGTCAGGTTTAATAAATAAAACATTTGAGACAAACCGGCTGCTGCTTGACTAATTTCCAAGCGAAATGTTTATTCATCGGCCAAATTAAACATGCATGTCTGGAGAAAAAAGCCCAGCGTCACTCCACTTGCAGGGCCCTGAACGCGTCACACCAACCGGATTTGTGTTTGTGTAGGGAGACACCCAGTGGTGGGTGAAGTGTAACCCTTTCTGAGCGAGGTAAACAGAGGCCATAAATGCGCTCTTCATCAGTAGACACGAACAAGAGGGTGCACTATTCGTTTCTTTGGAGGTTTCCATTGGCCACCCGATGTGGATCTGCACACAACAACGCGGCTTTAGTATTTACTTATGGCCATTCAACCGTATGAGAAACGGATTTCTCCCGGATTCGGTGTGACAAAACTAGTTTCGCTCCGCTACAAGTTACCTCTGAATTCCCTCGTAGATCACCGCGCCCAAACTCAAGGTGTTTACCCAGGCTGAAGGCGCCTGGGAAGCCACACAACACCTCCTTTCACTGGCACCATGCTCCTCTGGAGCCACTCGCACACGCATAAAAATATAGATCTGAGCAGCACAGCTCTGTCTGGATGAACCACGACGCCCTGATTTCACGCCACCGAGGAGGGGACAGCACCTGGAATCAGTTTTACTCAGGCTGGATCGGACGCAGTTTTTAAGCAATCCGATTACGCGCAGCGCCAAAGTTCACGGTGAGTTCCTGGGAAAGAGAACAAATGCGCCACCGGAATATGTTCGGCGTGTCAGATATCCTCATAAATAACAAACACGGAGAAAACATACGGGGTGTTTAACATCCACGTCCAGGATCGGCCCCATTCATTTCAAATTGGAATAAATAGAATGATTCTAGAAGGATTTGGGCCATTTCTTCAATCCCTGCAATAAACCATCATTTTTTATATTAATGGGTCTGTCTGTGGTTGACCTTAAAAGAATCATTATGCTGAAAAATGCATTAGGCATTGGGGATTAAAAGACCATTCTGGTAAACGTCATTTTAAATTAATAGACTACGCGGCCAAAGTGAGGATGATTCAAATGCTCCATGTGATGCCTTGACATGGTTGTTTATAGTTAACATATACATATACTCATAAACACATGAAGACAGGGAGGGCTCGGAGACGCTGATGTTTATTAATGGTGGAACTGTTTACAAAGTAATACCGTTTAACTGCAACGCCTGTCAACACAAGAGAGCACATCCCTCAAATACAGACGGGGAGCATCGAGCAGGAAGCGAATGTCCGTTATTGCATGTGCTTCAAACGTGATATCTCACCTTGTGCAGACGCAAGCATTGGCAGCAGTCCCGCAGGCCTCCTCTGCAGGGGTTAAAATTCCTCTGCATGACAGACGCATCCAATAATTTGTGACCCACAATCATTACACAGCCTTTTATTAATTGATAAACTTAACGACCCGTGCGGGACTGAGCCGCTGCAGCAGGATGATGTGGAAGAACCCTTACGCTGTGTGCGCAAATATGACGTCATGTAATGGCAAGGATCTGAATTATGAACTCACTCTTTCTTTTTTCAGAGTCAACTGTGACATGGGTGACTGACCATAAAGGGAAACCGACACGATGCCCGGATCTTTCATTTTGGAGCCGATAGTGTCATTATTGTGACTCATGCGCAGCTGCAGCTGGCGCGTCCTAGATTGTCCACAGCCGGGACGCACGGCACCAATTCACCAATAAAACTCCTCCGAGTCTTAAATGGGGCTTTCCACCCGCCGCCTCCCCTTGGGCAGACGCCCTGCCAGGTTTTTCATAATGGTGAGAATGTTCCTGCCCTCGTCTCCCAGGCGGAGGTGCACGCTCACCTGCCTGGGAGTCGCCTGCGTGATGGCATTCGTTGTTATGTCCTTCCACGACGTGGACGGACCGAGCGAGCCCGCCCAGATCACCGAGGGCAGCGGTGTGGTGACGATACTCCTCTGGGCCCACCCGTTCGGACAGCGCAACGTGCTTCTGGGCTGCCTGAAGCACTATCAGATCGGGGGGTGCAGGGTCACCGATAACAGGAGCGCGTACGCAGAGGCGGACGCGGTGATCATCCACCACCGGGACGCTGTCAGTGGCACCGCCCTGCCGGAGCAACTCCGTCCAGGTGCGCAAAAGTGGATTTGGATGAATTACGAATCCCCCTCCAACACGCCAGGGTTGGGCCTGTTTGAGGGTATTTTTAATCTCACATTGACCTACCGGATCGATTCGGATATATTCCTGCCGTACGGCTTTCTGAGGCCCAGTTTAGGAGGGGGCAGCATCCACTATAGCTCTGATCGATACCTGAGGACGCCTTCGCCCCAAGATGTGCTCCGACCCCGCCTCTTGGCCTGGGTCGTCAGCAACTGGAACGAGTCCCACATGCGTGTGGCCTTCTTCAAGCAGCTCCAGCAGCACCTCCAGGTGGATGTGTATGGGCGCGCTGGCCGACCCGTTGCAGGAGACGTGGTGGAGCTGATCCGAGGGTACCAGTTCTACTTGGCGATGGAAAACTCTCAGCACACCGATTACATAACGGAGAAGCTCTGGAACCCGATCGAAGCCGGGGCCATTCCGGTGGTGCTGGGGCCAACCAGGGAGAACTACGAGCGCTTTCTGCCCCCAGAGGCCTTCATCCACGTGGATGACTTTGTGTCGGCGTATGAACTCGCCCAGTACCTGCTGATGCTCAGCCGCAAGCCGGAGATGCTCATGTCTCATCTGAGCTGGAGAGACAAGTACCGATTACACCGGCCCGCCTTCTGGAGTGAGCACTACTGCACGGCCTGCAAGGTGGTGAGAAGGACCAGAGACAGAACTAATGTGGTCAAAGACCTGGCACGCTGGTTCAACTCATGAAATCAAATAAACTACTTTAAAAAAAAAAAAAAAAAAAAAAAAAAGAGGCAAAACAGAAAACTTTTTATAACTTGGATTGATCAAATATTCTGTGGAAAAAAAAAACACAATAAAAATCTGTAATATTCATTAAATTCACTGATTGCATTGCTGTCTTGCTTTTATTTTGTTCTGTATGTGCCAAGTTTGGACCTTTTGAACCTCTAACACACTAGTGTACTGTTCACCATTTACCAGCTTCTACAAAATGAGTGTGGCCTTTGCCCTCTGAGGGGTGGCTTGTGCATGTGACTGCTTGTATGGCCATAGTGGTTTGGGACCTTTGAACTAGTCCCAACGCGTCCTGCAGTGTCTCTGATTCTACATCCTGCCCGTTTTGCTGATATCCTTACATTCCTTTGAGCTAAATACCGTGTAGATTCTGAGATGGAAAGAGAGCGTAGCATGTTTAGAAAATAACCTTCAGGAGCGCCTCGATTTGAGACGGAGAATCAGAAAGGTGGACCGTTTAAATTTACACCCCTGTGCAGGACGCTGACGCTGAAGTGACGCTATGCTCGCGAACCGTGGGAAATTAGTGACTGAGGTTGCTTCCCCTAAGGAATAATGTCACCGTCAGTCATGTTTAAGGTGGCTCATTAACACAGTATCAGGAATATGTTTCACAGTTTCTTCATAATGTACATCCTGTCTGCACAAAACCGCAGTTGTGTGTTTGGAAAACAAAAGGGCCCAAAGGGGACGACTCGACACTTCAGAGGCCTTTGGATGGGAAAGTAACAGGAATCTTCTGGGATTTTCATTACTGTCCTGCAAATCATTAAAGCCGCGGCTGCCACATGACACACATCCGGCTGGGGCGATTATAAATCACAGTTAAATCGGTCAAAGAGATGAAAACAGCAATTATGTCACCCTGTTTTCTCCTGCAGGATAAAACATCACCTTATGTCAGGGGCTGCCAAGTTTGCCGAGGACTGGGTGAGTTGTTGCTTGGCAACGCGCTGAAATATTTGCTGTATCAATATAAGATGCGTGATTCAGAGATATGGGCAGCTACTAGAAGAAGTGCAAGGTGAGTTTTGATGAATACCCCAAATCAGAGGCAGTTTAATTTGATTTAAGCCCTTTAACAACCGGTTGCGGCTTATTACAAAGATCCTTCTCAGCCCTCGTCCAGACGCACTCAACGGTGCCATTCATAACCTCCGTGGCTCCTGGCTAGAGACACAGTAATCTCATTTGTGCAGCAACAGATGTTTCTCTTAAAAACATCCGTCGACTGGGGAGTGAGAAGTCTCCCGCTCATTCTCTCGGGGGGGATCAAAAGCGGCCGGTCCAAGTCTGTCACATTTGGGCTGTTTTTCTGTTGCTTTTTTTTTTTTTGTGTGTGTGTGTGTGGGGACGTATTGACTTACAGTAAGCTCGCTATGTTGTGAGACGTAAACACCGGCCTCGCACAGCCGGCAATGTTTTCCCCTTTTTATGAGGACCCTTTCATGTCGGAGGGGTGGAAGAGAAAGGAAAATGCATATGAACCAACAAAACCCCCGGACAAATAAACAGCGCGGCGTTCCCATGGCGGTGTGGCGCAGTAATCTGACGGGTGGATTCCCATGGCTGTGTCCCGCTGCCCCATAGACCTCCATTTTGTCTCACTGATGGTTCCTGTGATTGCAATCATCCATCTTACTGTCAGAGGCAAAAAAAAAAAAAAAAAAAAGGGCAAGGAAGGGGAAATCACGCACGCCATCTCTCTCCCGCTCCCTTGTGTCCAACAAACAAGCCACCCCACTGTGTCGCGCCGACACGCGGACCTCGGCCCCTCCGCGCGAGCGTGCGTGCGCGCCCGCATTTGCGTGTGCTCACGCTTGTATGATCTACAGAGGGAACATGCGTGGGTGTGCATCTCTGGCTGTCTGTGCCTGCCCATTATGCTGCATGATCAGTCACTGGAGTGTGCACGGGGGAGCGGCGGACATGTCTGATCCTGCAGCTGATCAAAAGCGCCAGAGACTCGTTCCCTTGTGGCCCGCGCGAGTAGGCCTCATATCAACACGTCTCTGTTCAGTAGACAGGAAAAACAAGAGGGGAGAAGCAGGAGGAGGGGAGGGAGGGATGGGGGGGTGGTGCATCAGGAGGAACACAGAAACAGGCAGGCGAAGCGTAGATGAAAGAGCGCACAAAGAGGCCAGTGTAGAACACATGACAGGGATACAAATAAAACCCACGCTTAGCTCCCTGTTCTGATGAGCTAATTGTCTGGCAAAAGTCAGCTCGGCGTCTGGGCGCTGATGTAACGGCACGTGTGTGTGATCGCGCCCTGCCAGCCTGACAGCTTCTCACAAGCGTGGATGGGGAGAAAAAAAACAAAAAAGCAAAAAAAAAAAAAAAACACCCAACAACAACATCAACGCAGGAGAGAAAAGTGTTTGGTTGCGGGTTAATCAGACGTGGGAAACCTCCTCCTCGGGATGTCGCTGTTAACTTTGACTGAAGGGGGAATTGAAAACAATAAAGGAGGCCTCCTTGACTCTGGGTTGTTGCCTGTGCGGCCTCGGTCCTCCCACAAATATGACGAAACGGCCGCCTTTGCTGCCGCGGCTTCAACGCCGCGCCTCAATAATTAACCCTGACGTCCTGCTGAGGATAATGTCTGGCAGATAGAACAACAAAGCATACCTGAGAGCCGCCATAAAAGACGGAGCAGGGACCGAGCAGCTGCTCCTTAAATGAAGAGCCTGCATCAGAGCAGCCAGCCCTCCGCAACGCCGAACAGACGGAGGCTCGCCCGTGACGCCGAAGCCGTTTGGGTCCGTCTTCTTGTTGGATTTTAGATGAAGCGACATGAAAAACCAGCTTGGTTTTCTCCTGGAAAGGCCGCCACCGCCACTGTCGCCTCTCCAGACAGCGTATTAACTTGTGGTTTGTCAAGAAACCAAACAGATGATTTTAAAAAAAAAAACAGGCTCACTGTGTTAAAATAGTCTCTTTAAAGCTCTAATCAAAGATGGTGTGTTCAAAGCTCTTTCTCAGTGTCAACACCCCCCCCCCCCGCTTTCAAAAGAAAATCATTTTAGCTGTTTTCTTTGTGCTAAACGGAGCTGCCGGCTGGAGCGTTGATGTTGTCATCAAACCCTGCGGATGTTCAAAGAGCGCCTTCCTCCAGTGCTGCTCCGACCGCTCAACAGATTGAGGAAACAAAGACGGTACCAGACACGACGGAAGCTTTATTCAAACACCCAAAAAACAGCGCCGTCTCTCAGAGACTCATTATGCAATAATCACGCTTGTTTGGAAGCAGATCTCAGGGGCGGTTTGGCGGAGAAGTCACGCCACGGTTATCGTCTACGGCGGAGTCGAGCGCGCGGCGGGGGTTCAGTTTGCGTTCCGTTTGTGTGGTCTCCAGATGTTCGTTTCCATCTAACCTTATTTTAAGCGGACGGTCTTGGCAGCTCCTTCGCGCCTTACCTCATTTCTTAACGAGGCAAAGTAACGGGGGAGAAAGACGAGGCGAGCGGGGGCAGGATAACACGGGATGAACCCCAAGGTCGTTGTTTTGTGTTTGACAATAAACAGAATATTTTGGTTGACGCCGCATCCCGGGGTGCTCTGAGGCGTCAGCCGGAGAAACTGATGTGTTTACGAATCAGCCCTCTATCGGAGCGGAGAAGGATGCCCGGAGCTTTAACATAACACTTTATGAGATTATATTTCAGCGCTGCTGCTGCTGCGGCTGAGGTTATTTAAGGTCTTCTTGAAGCAGTGTCCAAAAGGTTGGGGGGGAGAAAAAAAAAAAAAAAAAAAAAGGCCATCTCTCCGTATGAAATGCTCAACATCTCATGTCTGCAAAGAGCTACATTTACACCTCATTTGTGGCAAATAAAGGTCAATAATAGAAGACGTATAATCATAAAAGCAAGGTATAAACACAATTCTGCCACATCCGTCATAATTATACACATACAAATAGAAATGATGCAGTTCTCCTAGAGGAGAGACCGTCTTTCTCTCTCGTGTCTTAATGGAGTGTTTGGAACGGGGAGGAGGCGTTTGATCTTTGCGGTGGAAAAGGGCGTGATGTCTGAAACACCGCCGAATCCAGATCCCTCAGAGTTGTCTGTTAGACAGAAAAGATGTCTTTTTAGACGCAGCTTCATGCATTTCCACATTTAGCATGCCAACGGTCGAGCAGAGGAATAACGGTGACCCCGAGGGAGGAGGAGGAGGAGGAGGAGGAGGGGGTGCTGCAGGTAGCTGGATAACCTGGCAGGTCTTAACACAATTAACACTTCGTACTTGTTCACGCTTCACTAAAACCAAATGCTGAACACAACATTTATGTGTCCGGGTCTTGGCGCTGGAGCAGCAACTCTTGGCATTCTGGCAAAAGCCCAGAGTGAATATTCCATCACAGCACAGTCAGAGAAGGCCAAATTGCTGTTTGGGCTGTAGGTGTGAGGACAGCTTCAGCAAATCGGACGTAACTCCAGTGATCTTTAGAGGTGCAGGGCGGCGGTTATCGTCAGCACCGTGTCTATTTGCAGGCTCCGAGGTGAACCAGGGCTGGTTACCCATCTCCGTTTTAAACAAGTGGGAGACCGCAGCCAGGAGGACAACCGACTTTTAACATTATATTTATCCCACACACACACACACACACACACACGCACGTGTGCGGCGGAGGCTTTGGCTGGACCACCGCGCACCTGCTGTTTGTAGTAACAACTTCACTCTGGTGAAAACTGGTCCGTTTGGTGGCGCTCTCTAGCACTACCGCCGTGTTGCAGCACCATCGGCTGCGCCGATTCGCCCAAATAATGTTTTGCAACAAACCTTGAATTTGGCTCCCAGGTCCTTGAAGGTCGTTATAGGTCTAAACGCAGCTGTTACCGCTTTCAATTTAAACATCTCCTCCGAACGCGGCGTCAGTCATCTAAAACGCCCCCTGAAGGCCGATTGAGCGCACATCCCCAAAATGTCAGCTTTCTCCTTCAACATTCCGGGGGCCTGGAAAACCCATTTCCACTGCCTGTGTTTTTGTTCCTACCGTGAATGCCAATCATGTGCTCCAGGATCAGGACCCTCTCGGCCAGGATCTTCAAGGCCTCCCTGAGCTGCTGCACGGCCTCCCCCTACATACCACAAACAGGCTGATTTCAGCTTGCCTTTCAAATGACATCAGGATAAAAGAGATAGAAAGCTGTCTCTTACCTCATTCAATCCCTCTCCCGGTTCTCCTTTTGGACCCAGCGCTCCCTGTGAAAATAGTCAAGGTCACCTCCTGAATACATATTTTATGCGGCGGCACAACACTAGTACTTACAGGTAGGCCCTGCTCCCCTCGAACACCTGGAGCCCCCTGGTAGGAGAACAAAAGGAGACAGATATGCACGCACTTGTGTGACTGCTCACCGGATCGCAAATTCAAATAAAAAAAAAAAACACTTTTGCAAAGGAAAGGGATCAGGTTTAAAGACAGAGGCCCTCTAAAGAGTCGAACAAACGAGCAGACCCAGATTAGTGAGAGAGGGGCGGGAGGAGGGATTAGTCACAGCTTTTGAAGAACAGTTGGTTTGCTTTTATTTCAGTGCGCGCGACAGTTGCAAACCAGAGAATAAGCTGTACGATAGATTTACGAGCAGATCCCTCACCCTTTCTCCTGCATCTCCTTTGGGTCCAGCACCCCCCGGCTTGCCTGGGAGTCCATCCTTGCCCTGGCATCGGCAGAAGACGAGGTAATTGTGATTTCAGCTCCTGTGAGCTCAGCAATATAGATATACTTTTTACATATCGACAGATGCAGGTACTCACGTCCAATCCTGGAAGGCCTGGAGTCCCTGCAGGCCCTAGAGGACCTGGAATCATGGAAAACATATGAACGGAAAAGTCTTTAAAGATCGCCTCTGATACATAACGCAATAGAATATTTCAAAATAAAAGAACATGCTGTTGTCATTAAGCATATGTAACAATTCATGCAGCAAAAACTGCCCGAGTGCGATCCCAGATCCACCCAAAAGAATGAAATTGATTCATGGTACTTTATATTTTCATTATTCATCTTTGCATCACACACTTCATTTGAGGGTCCATCAAACGACATATTCTCATACCGGAGGGGCCGCTCGGACCGGCTGGACCTGCAGGCCCGACTTGGACTTTATGATCTGGTGTCTCCTCTGGGAAAAACAAAAAAGCACACATGAAAACAAGAATGTTCCTCAGGTGGCGGTAAGGGAGATAAAAACAACAGCAGGACAACATTGCCCAGACGAGGGGGGGTCCTGTTTTGTCACCTAACATTGTGGAGTTGAGCTTTCGCTTCCACCGCCGGTGTTTTTTTCACGTCTCAGCCTTCCTCTATAAATTTTCCCAGTATTGAAAAACTACACCGGGCTCCCAAACACCCCAAACTTCGGGGGGCTGTTTCCTTTTTCCAGCATGGGAGAAGATTTAGGGCTTCAACAGCCAGGATGCAGCGTTTCATCGTCCGTCAGCAGCAGGATTAAATACGGTGTGACCGCCGAGAACAGCTGCTCGATGTAAAAGAGGTCTCGTTTAATGGGCCAGTAAATGCTTGCACATGATCTTTCTTCACGGATCCACTCAGGAGGTGGAAGTCGTCCTTGTTCTCAGCATGTAGGGTATTTCAAAGTGCACCTGGAAGTATGGATTTTGTTTGCAGCCACACTTTTGCTTCCTCTCCACTTTAACATATGCTGCGGCTGCCTCTCCTGCTTCAGCCCGCACCACCAGACGATGGCTCCGGTCCACAGAAAGGGTGTAGAAGGGAGCAGATTTCCCTCTGGAACTAATTTTCTAATGTTACAGTCTCCTTCACTCTGGCTCGGCTCTCTAAGAAACTCCACATGAGTGGCAGTCTATCTCCCTCCCTCCGTTTGTAGCGGGGCCAGATTTTGGCTCGGGGCCGCAGCCTGTTCCTCCAAACACAGACTGTTGTGCTGACAGCTAACAAATTAGGCCTGATTTACAGCCAGCTGGACCCCCTCAGCTTACATGGTCCCACAGACCTAAATCTGCATAGTTTGAGACCCGCAGACACAGTCCTGGGTTCAGAACAGCAGACGCAGCCAAAAGCCTAATCAGAGCCAGCAGTCTGGGCTACACGGGGGAAATGGCTCGAAGATGGACGTCTACTGCCTCCCTGTGGTGGACGCTGGGCTTTAAACATCCTAGCACGTCTATTGCTCATGTCTGCAGGGAGAAGATAGCATAGCGAGTCTTTAAAGCAGCCAGACCTCAGTATTATTTTATATTGGCTGAGGTTTCCTCAGCCAATATAAAATAATCTAAATCAACTTTGTGATTCAGGCTTTCAGCTCTACTGCCGTTTAATCTGACGCTGAGACTGGACCCTGGACCCTGACAGATCGGGGTTTTGTCTCAGCCCGAGCCGAGGCTCATCGTCAACAGCACCAGGGGGACCGCCAGCGCGTGGACGGGGAAGCTCCAGGAGCTTGAATTCAAAAGCTCAGCAGTCATTCAAAGCTAAATTTGTCCCCTCACCCCGATTGTCCATGTGGAAAACGTCGCCCCGCTGCTGGATGAAGGGGGAGCTCGGCCCCGGGGGGCCCGGGGGGCCGGGGAGGCCTGCGTTTCCTGGGGCGCCCCTGTCCCCCTTGGGTCCTGAGCAGGTAAACGGAGATGAAACGAAGTGAATAAGCATCTTTTCTCCAGAGCAGCGATGAAGACGCTCTCCTCCCGATGTCTCACCGACTGGTCCGGGCTGTCCTTCTCTTCCAGACGGACCCGGAGGTCCGGCAGAACCCGGAATCCCCGGTGACCCTGCGGGCCCCGGGGGGCCCCTGCCTGCGGACAAAGTCGGATTTATGGACCTCCTGTTTGTGCCAGCTGCTCCCCGGGCGAAGTTAGTATAAGCCGTGATGGTTGCAGCGCGCGGGCACCTGCAGGTCGGTGTGACGAAGGTCCGACAGGAGTGGGCCGCGGCGCGTCCACTTCATTACCTGTCGAGCTCTGCGGCAAGCTGCTGACTGCCGGCGGGGCCAAACGGCTTCCTTCCAGAATTTTAATCTGAAAGGCAAAATCACCGGTTCAGACTTCATTTAAAAGGTTTCCGCTGCAGCATTACCTTTGACTCGATGGCGTCCATTCTGCTGCTCATGTCAGTGAAGCTGGTGCAGTTCAGACAATCTGAAAGGACACACACACACACACACACACACACACACACGCGTCAGTTCATTTGCAGGTTTGGCGGGAACGCTCGCTGCCCTGCCTCCACCTCCTCCTGTTCTCGTCTTGCCCATTTTCTGTGTTCAGCAGGTCAAACCGAGATGTAGGAGAGCGCTGCCAATCAAACGACACACACATACACACACACGCACGCACATGCACACAGACTACACACATACATGCGCACACACACATGCACACACCCTGTTTATTTCCTGACTCTGCATGTTTTCCACCTCCATTCCCATATCCTGCTCCAGATACCAAAACCATTAACTCTGTGTGTGTGTGTGTGTGTGTGTGGGTGTGTGAGAGAGAGAGAGAGAGAGAGAGAGAAAGGGAGAACATGAGAGCAAGGATACTGTACACATTTAACCTCACTTTCAAATGTAGTTGGAGGGTAAAGTTGAGGTTACAATTGGACGTTGTCAAAGCCAGACTGAAGTTAGGGCTGTGAAGGTTAAAGGTCAGGGTGGGTTAAGGGATCCAGTTATGTCGCGAGACATTCTCATGCAGCATAAATGAGCTGCTTCTGGATGTTAAATACATCATCAAGAACTATACCTGACGTTTATGTGGCCAACACCGCATAAAGCAGATCCCTGACAGTTTTGGAGTTCAGCAGGTGGTGTGTATCTTTGTCTGGGTGTGGTTTGATATTGTACAGGTAGGGTGTCAAGCTTTTGTTTTTTTTTTCCCTCCTAAGAAAAAGCCATCTACATATAATTCTGTATATTTGCCTTCTTCGGTTTCTTTGCCAGATCTTCTGTTATTCTCGATCTGTTTTGAACACAAATGAAGTCAGACCAGCCCGGCCCCGCTAAACCACAGATAACATTCCTCGTAGCGTAATTTTGGACGCTTTACATGAGCTATAACATAGAATCCAAAAAGCAGCAGAGCAAAACGCAGTGTTTGTTCTAAATCTGAGCCAGCCTCTGGTCCACGGCTCATGAGAAGCCTGGAATGTCAGCTGTCAGTCCCACAGACGGAACCCACCCACATTGTGGTCGTAGCCGGGATGCTTAGAACGGAGGGGGGGGGGACAACTGGCGCTCATAAATAACGAAATACGGAAAACGCGCGACTTCGGTTTGCCCGAATGTCCGAAATCGGAACCACGTGGTGCGGTCACGGCAGCCAAGGCAAGCGCCCCCGCTGGGCCCGGGCGGGGTCGGAGATGGTACCGCGTCTGAGACGGGGACCGGCCCTGCGGTGGGGCGGACGGGCATGGGTGGGGTTTCTGGATGCTCCGTTTCCAAATCTCCCGATCTCCCGGCTGGAGCGCGGCCAGAGAGGGAAACGAGCGACAGCTCAACCAAAGCGAATTCCTCAGGGTTCATCAACCCAGGGTTGCTTCATACTCGGACACCCCCCCGTACAGAAGTGGTGTGAGTGGCCCTCTTCAAAGGTCCACGTGGTATTTGTACACATCCACTCCAAGGATTTCACAAGAGGGTTTCCTTATTTATTCCTGCTTCGGAATAGACAAACACTTAGCCGACAAAGATCTTCTATGGAGACAATCTCGACGATCCCGACAATTCCGTGTTGCCTCAGATCGAAGTGAAAGTGAAACTTTCTTATGCTTTCCCCCCCTTATGCTTCTTCTTCTTCTTGGGAAAGATCTGTATCGGAATCACTTTAAACGACCCGGGGGCCAAGAAAGTTCAAACTGCTGCCGGAGCGGAGAGGGTGGGACTGAGAAAACAGCGCGGAGATGTGATCTCAGACGAGGAGCTTTCTCACCAAACTACGTCCATTTACCCAGCGAAAGACTGATGTGGGGGAGCAGCCGGGGCAGGACCAAGGGTCCCGCGTTCCCGTTAGGAGTCGTCGCCCAAGCGTCATCGCGTGACCCCCCAACAGCAGTGTAAGCGTCTCAGCGCACAGGCTCTCAGCAGGCCTCTGAGAGCTTCCGGAGGTTGGGGTTTGGTCCTCAGATTACAGTGCGGTGGGTTCAACTCTCCTCAAACCTCATCCATTGTCCAGAAACAGCCAGATAGAACCCCCCCCCACCTCATTATGCCATAAAAACCCACCACAAGAAAACACCAGAAGGGGCTAGATGTCATAAACGTTAACCAGAGCGAAACGACTGCGTTTCTCCCTCCTCGTTTTTTTTTTTTTTTTCCAAAGGCGGTGGGCGGGATTTCCGCTCCCCGCATTTGGAATTTAATTATGTCGGGTTAGGAAAACCAAACTTCGTCCGCGCTCGGGCCGAAGTTTAGAACCGGACCGCAGCTATCGAGTCTGTTTGGATCCATAATTACCACCATGGCAACGTAAGAAGGGCTTATTTTTCTTGGCTTAGGCTCAGCTCATGGGAAAGAATCAGAATAGTGTTGCTTTTAGTGGGAAACCAAACAAACAGGGAAGAGGACATTTTCTGCTCCGGAGAGATGAGACGGGATGTTTTTCTTCCAGTATGGGAGCAGATTCTCAGATACATAATTTGTTATTGATTCTATAAAATTGCCAACATGGAAAAAACACGTCTGTCACACACACAGGTGCAACAACAGGGCACCTTTATCGTCTAAAACATAATTAACGTTCAAAAATAGCCCGGAACAGACGAAATGTCGACGGCGGCGCTTTGAGCGAACCTCAGCTGTGATGACAAGTGACAGACTAAAGCCGTTTTACTCCTCGGATCCAACTCCCCTCGGGCGAGGCACAAAGACTGTAAATAAGGCGCTTTCAGCGGACAGATCTTTATCAAACAACCCTCCCAGGAATCTGCCGGCGGAGCGCATCCGACTACAGAAACAGCAGAAGTTTAACAGATCTTCACTTCCTTTACTGCGATGATCTGAAGACGACGCTGGTGGAGACGTTCACGCTTCCTGTACTGAACTTCAATAGGGATCAAAGGGATCCTCATCTCCCCCCCCACACACACACACACACACACACACACACTTACACACACTCACAAACTAACACTAATAGACATGTAGACAAGTTAAACCACAGAACAAATTGACACACATGGCGGACAAGAGACGTTTTTATTGCTTCTAAATACTTGCTGTGTGTCTGCGAGCAGGACAGAATGACAACAAATGTGTCCCCAGTGAGTGTGGGTGTGTGTGTGTGTGTGTGTCTGAGTCAGTCTCCAAGAGCTGGATCTGTCCCAGGAACTTGCTGTGTTTCAGTCCTTGCCCGGCAAGTGGTTGGCTATTGCTGGCATGGCCAACAGCTGGCACAGAACACACACACACACACACACACACACACACACACACACACACACACACACACGCTGCTGTCACAAATTCCGGTTAACTGAATCAGACAGCGGAGGACAGTGAGCGGAGCGTTTTTGGAAAAAACCAAGATGTCTAGAAGTCCACAAAGAGGCCATTAAACATGTTCACCACCGCGCCAGCGACAAAGCCTCACGTGATATTTATTTAACCCGGGAACACGACGTCGGCCGACTTACACCCACGGGATGTGCCGGTGAAGGGGCCGCTAACTGGGACGTCAGTCTTTTGGGATTAAGCTGCTGTTTAAAGTCAAATATCAAGTAAATAAATGACATTTAATGGAATGGATCATTAAAGTTGACCCTAACCTGAGACGTCTAAACTACATTTAAAAGAGCGGCTACGTTTTGTTCTGGGTAGAATGGGATCGGTCAGGGCTGAATTTCTCTGAACACACAGTGCGTTTTGAGAGGGGGGGGGGTTTCTGCGTTGTCCACATCGGCACCAGATCAGAGGAGCCTAGAGGACATTTATGACTTTGACATCATCTGTTCTCATCTGTGCTGATTCAGCAAAGTTCGAGTCCCGATAACAGAGAACATTAAAACCCTCGGGCCCGATCGAGGACCGTCTGCACGCTGGTGTGGTATCTGTAAAGAATAACCAACCCTGGACCCCCACCCCCACCACCCCCCGCCGCACGTCATCACGCAACCCTGGCGACACCGATCAACTGTCAGCATCCTCTTTGAGCACATGTGGCTCTTATCAACGCCAGAAACCTTCCAGCCTCTTTAGGAACTCAGGAACTAAACTTTCTTAACTCCACGCAAAACAGACATATTGAGTTGCAAGCGGTGAGGCAGGGGAACAAAAGAGGAGAGGGGGGGGGGATAAGCTGATGAAAGAAATTAAAAAGGAGCCCGCTGGATCATCATCCATCAGGCGGACCAGGCCCGGCTCCTCAAAGGTCAAAAGGTGGCATCTGACCCATATTAGAGCCCGGGACGTTCCCCAGATATCAGTCATATGTGCACGGCGGAGCGCACGGAATAGCGGTTCTGTTTTTTCACTTTACTCCGAGGAGAGCGGCGGGGCAGATGTAAAGAACATAGGAAGTCAGATAAGCGGAAAGAAGCCAAGAGCATGGGAGATAAAGAGGACGGCGGCGAGAAAACACAGAGGCCAACCGGACGCTCGGGGACGAGAGCAGGAGTCCAACTGGAAAAACGGAGGAAAGGTATTGTTGAATGATATATTATAGCTGCCGTTCTAGATAATCCCCCAACAATGGGTCCGAACCCTCCTCCTCCTCCTCCAGCTGCAGAGGGGGAAAAAGTGAGTGGTGCAGCGTCAACAGTTCAACGCGTTTGACACCCGGAGCTTTCAATCACCTCCACACTTCGGCTTTAATTAAATTCCCTCAAAGTTTGCCGAAATAAATCCGGCGTGGCGCGCTGGGTATTAAACCCTGTTACCTTGTGTCTCTCGGCTTTCGCGTGAGATTAAAGGGAGCGGCGCTCATCAGTGGTGGTGGTGGGGGGGGGGGTGTTCTCGGGCTCTTTTCTCTTTAAGATAAGGCTCTTTCAAAATCCTCACTGTTAATATGATTGCTGCAGATCCTGCTAGGTGCTGAGGGCAGACTGGTGGTGTGTGTGTGTGTGTGTGTGGGGGGGGGGTTAAAGGCTAAATTACTAACAGACTTTTTTCCTAATGTGTTCCATACAGTCATGTGTTAAGCCGGCCCCTCTGAAATGGAACAGCCAGCACAAACCAGACTGGGTTATGCCGGATCAGATATTTAATGAATTAGCAGACGCTGAAAAATTCAGGGTTTTCCACCGGGCCGAGTCCCGCAAGCCCCGGGAAGCGAGGCCGTCGCCGAGTGCGGCTTGCATTTTTAATGAGTTGTCGGCATTCACGAGCGCGAAGCAGAACCCCTCTCGCTGGGTTGGGGAACGCGTCCGCCGCAGGTCGGGAACGATCCCGCAGCCGCTCGGCGGATCAAACTACGGAGGTGGGGAAGGCGTCGCTCTAAAGCCCTCTCCCTCTATCTGTATCTGCATCTGCGAGGGCCGGCGGGGGCCTCTGAAGTGGATCCAGAGCCCCCGTCAGACAGAAAGCAGAGGGTGATGTCATCTTTTCTCCAGGTTGATGAAAGCCTCCGTCGCAGCTGCGCGGGTGACAAGAAGTCCAACGGCGGCGTTACCAACTGAAGCTGTCTGCTCTCGAAGCGATCGTTTTAGGAAGTTGGCCCGTTTTCCTCTCCCAGAGAGAGGCAGGTGTGAAGATCTATACCACGTGTGTAAATACGAAGCCTCCACCAAAGGTCAGACAGCTCGGGGAGGGAAAAAAATCAGAAGGAAAACATCAGGAGGGATCCAAACCCGGCTGAGCGGAGCCGCTCCTCTCCACCCGACCGATCCACTCCGGCCCTGGCTCCGCCTCTTCCCGGGCGAGAAGCGGGCGGCCGCCGGGCCTCGACATCAGCCTCTCTCCTTAAGGCCTCCTGAACCAGCCCCTGTCGCCTACGTACGGAGCCCCCCCTCCTCCTCCTCCCACCGCCGCCCCCCCCTCCTGCTCCTCCCACCACCGCCGCCGCTCAAATTTGCAAACACATTGAAGCAAAAGTTAAATAAACAAGCAGATTACCTCTTCACACTCCCTTCCTTCACTTCGCTCTCAGGCGACCCGTAACCTCTGGCGCTGCGGAGCGGGCGCACGCGGCCACATGTTAACCTATGGAACAACACCCACGGCTGGACCAATGGTGGTTCCCAAAGGCTTTGTAATAATGTCTGTGTTTATTCCATTTATATTAATGAGTGTTTTCTTAACTTGCGGTAAATCCTGACCATCCAAGTGCAACAGTGAATCATTTTGCAAAATGGAACAAGGTGCAGTTACCAAAACATACTTGTTGAAGTAACTGTTAATGTTGGACGTGAGGGGAAAGTGCGGCGCTGCTTTTTTTTTTTTTTTTTTAATTGCACAAATGAACCTAAAGCCTCTCACAGGTTGTTTTAATGGTCTGGATATGTAGGTACTGTACAGATGTATTGCCCCCCCCTCACACACACACACACTACCACCCCCTCCCTCCCCGTGTTAGACGGTCTGCTCTACGTCGGAAACATCAACAGAGGGAGACGACTATCGCAGTTGGAGGCTGAGGCTCCCAACATGGGAAGACAACCGAGCTCTGTGGGGGGGGGGACAGCTGCGGGAGGACGGGGTCGGAGGACAAGAAGGCCGGGAAGGCCGGGAGAAGCTAGGCGGCGAGGCGAGGGCGAGACCGGGGACGCGGGGCGTTCTCTCAGATGCAGAAATGAGATCAGGTGGTGCAGGTGGCTCCACCAGGAAGGTGTGACTGGAGGGAAGGTAGGATTTCCTCACGCCGCCATCAGGGCTCCGCTGGAAGCCGAGCACACTGAGAAGAAGGCGGGGTGTGTGTGTGTGTGGGGGGGGCTTAAGGAACTTGAGCTGGGATTAGTGTGAATGTGGGGAAGCGGGCCCCTGAGGTGAAATGTGACAGCCC
The DNA here is from genome assembly GCA_911728415.1 of Lagocephalus sceleratus. Taxonomy (NCBI): domain Eukaryota; kingdom Metazoa; phylum Chordata; class Actinopteri; order Tetraodontiformes; family Tetraodontidae; genus Lagocephalus; species Lagocephalus sceleratus. The sequence continues at coordinate 8,611,121 of CAJVRN010000194.1, forward strand.
AGGTAGAAGGGCGCAGGTCAGACGGCCTGAAGCTGAGCTCAGCGTCCGCCTCAGGAATCGAACCGCTGATCGGTTTACGCAACACTACGGCAACAGAAACCTGATATGAGGACTCTGTCTTTCCATTTTTTTTTTTTTTTTAGGACAGCTGTGGTGGCCCGCCCGATTTGGTCTCTCCTGGGCCCAGCGTCTGCGGTTTGTGGTCTCCAGCATTAGCGAGACTACCTCCCACTTTACAAGCAGCTCAGGACCACGTTCCTCTGAGCCTTCCCATTCATTCGCTGATGTTAGAGGCAGGAGGAGATTTTGGACTACAAACTGTATAGAAAAGCTTTTTCTCTGCAAAGATGTGTAAGAACGAAGCGCCCCGGAATCATGGTTACAAAGAGAAAACATTAGAGGGATACTGAAGGGCCCTGAATGCAGCGCTGTAAAGAAAAAGGTACACGACCGCGGACCGCACGATGCCTTTCAAGTGCCGTTTTACCACAGTCTGAGTCGCTTAAAATGATCTGAAACAGGCGAATTCAGAGAGTTTACAGTGATTTCAAAGGGAAACTCCTGCAAAGAAGAACAAATTGCACACACACCCTAAACATTAAAAAAAAAAGGTCCCAGATGTGGTTGAATCTGCTAAAAAGGCACATATGTGGACAAAAGACACTTCATGCACACGGCCACGATTTTGCCCTGCGCGGTTGGGAAAGGGGGCGTCAGGCGAGGCTCACCTTTTCGACACTCTTCTCCTGTAAACCCTGGGCAGCATCTCCACTCCAGCGCGGTGACCAGCTTGTAGGCGACCTTGAAGGAGGGCCTGATCAGGGTCCGGTAACTGTCAAAACCAGCACAATCGATAGATGAGCGCAGCAGGGCTTCCTGCAGGTCCAACAGGCTCCTGCTTGAGGACGACGCTTTCGAGCGTCAATCCAAACATCTCATGACAATGAAACGACAGAAAACTCCCCGGAAACCTCCACACACCCACACTCAGCCCTCATTTTAAGGAGAGAGATGGAGGGTTGAGGGTACCTGATGACTTTAGGACAGGGTCCTGGCCATCGACAGCCCTGCAACACTCTTTGCACCGTGGTCTCTGTTCCATTTTGCACCTGACAAGACACTGTTTTGGTGACGGTATACTGACACCAGTTCCTAAATCAGAGCAGAAACCATAAAAAAAAAAAAAAAAAATTAGCCGGCTGGAACACAAAACAAGAGTCTTCGGCTGTGCGCATGTGCTCACCTGAGCTGGGAAAGTGAGCCGGTACCTGGCGGTCCCGCGCTGCCGCTCTGCTCCGATTTGATGCGCTGCCGCTGCACGGTGATCCCCGGGAAGTGATAAACGAAGCCCGTTCCGTCCGAGGGACAGACCAAACTCATCCACATGCACACGGCGCACAGGAGCGATAAAGCCCGCATCTCCATCGGATTCGTCCTGGGTTTTGTGTCCTGAAAGTGGGCTGTACTCGCCTTTGACAGACCTGCAGCGTCCGCGACGGAATGGTGAAGTAAAGTCTAAACAAATCCCACCGAGACCTTCGGTGAGTTGGGCATTTCGTCGTCCCGCGACGAGAAACGATCTATCCTCCCTCCTCAAGACGAAAGGCTCACTCCCTCTTCTTCCTATAGAATAATGTGGTTTTCCTGACGTTTGACATCGGCGCAGAGGAGTCGAATGTACAGCGTGCGTAAATGCGCGCCGTATACGCGCGCGCGCGCGCGCGCGTGTGTGTGTGTGTGTGTGTGTGTGTGTGTGTGTGTGTGAGTGAGAGAGGGCTGCAGGCGGAATGCGTAAAAGCGCATCTGGTCCTGATCGAAAAACCATGAGCCTCCACATTTCAAAAGGATCGAGTGATGTGAACGTGACGGGGGTGAATTCACAGTCAATTAACTTTAATGCAATAAGTGTTTTTTTTTCTTCTTCTTTTGAATAGTGTTCTCTGAATTCTTCAAAATAAGCCTGCGCGGGACCTCTAACGCGGCTCTTTTTTCATCACGTTGCACTTTTCTTTTCTTTTTTTAATTAAGTGTCATTGGCACACGTAATAAATCAGCGAGAGCGAGATACTCGTAAACCCTTAAGCAGACTGCACAATGTAAACATTACTTTTTAAGGTTTGCGCAAAGCATGTGGACCAAAGAGTGAAGCTCGTGGTGTGTTTTTAATTGAGAATTTATGAGAGCTTTAGGGCCACAAATCAGCCGAGTGTGTCTTGGTGTATCAAAATGAATTTATGTTTCTTTCTCTTTAATGGGAAAGGTAATAAAAAATAAATGTGAACGACAACCCCCCCTTAGGACTGAGGAGAAAACGTCTTTACACAGAAAAATCACCACCGTGCGTCTTAGTTGAGTAGTACACTCCGTTTCTCTTTCATTAATCACCGCCCTGTGCGCCTCAAATACGCCCAGAACGACGGACGGCGGTGGCGCACAGCTGGATGAACCGTGAACGTGTCATCGATAGTCAGACTGATCCTGAGGAAATGTCACATGGGTCTTTTTTTTGCTGCCATCGGGAGCGTTAAGTCTCCGTCTGTGTGTCTCGCCGTGGTCTGCAGCGTCCCCTGCTGACGTTTAGCGGCTGGTTTGAGGACGTGGATGAAGGGAGACGTGTCCCACAGACCTCACCGTCGATGCCATGGAGCACACGTCCGACCTGCGAACGGAGGAGGATCCGATGGGACCTTACATCCAGTACCTGCGCCAGCAGCTGGAGGACCAAGACCCCGTCTTTCTGATCGGGGTGGTCGTCGCTTTGGCTGTTGTTGTAATCACATGTGGTAAGAATCGCTGGGGTTAGCCTTTAGCTTAGCCGGCCGAGGCCCGACGCTCGCCTCTGCAGATTAGTTAGACGTGAAAAACGGGGCTGTTTCACAGCTGACATGTCAGCAGGGGGCTTCCCTGTTACACATTTAACCAGGTTTAGCTCGGTTCGGGACGTCGCCGTGCAGAATTATTGAGCGAATTCGGCTAGCCGAGGGGCTAAGTGCGCGCAGATGTGAAGGACGGCGTCTCTTTGCAGTGTTCCTCAAGTACTTCCTCACCAGTAAGACCGTCAGAAGCGCCGTTCTCCTGGTGGGGCTGTGCGACTCCGGGAAAACGCTCCTGTTTACGCGGGTGAGTAGATGAACGAGCCGAGCGCACCCAGCGCGGCCAGATGTTCATGACGCGCTCTCCTGTCTGCACAGCTGCTGTCCGGGAAGTTCAAGCGCACGCAGACCTCCATCACAGACAGCAGCGCCCCGTACAAAGCCAAGAGCGACCGGGTAGGGTTCCCTCCTGGGCACATTCTCCCCGCCATGAGGAAGAGTTCTAACCCCCACCCATCTCTCAGGGAAACACCTGGACGCTGATAGACCTCCCCGGACACGACAGCCTGCGGCACCAGTACCTGGAGAAGTTCAAATCTGCCGCCAGGTGAGGCCAGGGCGACCTGGTAGGTAGAGCATCCCTGACGTTACCCCCCCACTCAACCCCCCCTCACCTCACCTCCAGGGGGATCGTGTTTGTGGTGGACAGCGCCATCTTCCAGAAGGAAGTGCGGGATGTGGCAGAATTCCTGTACGTGCTGCTGACGGACGCCGTGATCTCCAGGAACGCTCCGGCTCTCCTGGTGGCGTGTAACAAACAAGGTAGGTCCTCACGTTGACCCCCCCACCACCACCACCACCACCAGCACCCCCACCCCCTCAAGACACGCGTAACGTAATAAAGTCTGTGTTTGCTCTCCAGACATCATGATGGCAAAATCTGCAAAACTGATTCAGCAGCAGCTGGAAAAAGAATTGTAAGTCCCCCCCCCACACACACACACACACACACACACACACACACACCCCCGTCTCTACATCAGTACAGATGTGCATCCGGAGGTTTCCGTCTGTGGAAGCCCAAGGGTTGTGAAACATCTCGTTTTCCCTGCGTAACCCGCCGTTGTCCTCTCAGGAACACCCTGAGGGTGACGCGCTCGGCGGCCCTGGGCCCCCAGGACGGCTCGGTGGGGGGCAGCGTGTACCTGGGGAGGAAAGGCAAGGACTTTGAGTTCAGCCAGCTGCAGATGAAGGTGGAGTTCCTGGAGTGCAGCGCCCGTGGCGCCGGGGGAGAGGACGGGGACGCGGACTTGGGAAGCCTGGAGAAAAGCCTGGCCAAGCTGTAACAGCTGGGGGGGAGGGGGGGTCCCCATGGACTCTGGGGGGGGGGGTCGGCGGAAGGATGTTTGGAGGGTTTGTGCGCGGAAAGACGCTCGAGGGGGACGAACGCTCCTGAATCCAATCAAACTGACTGTGCTGGGAAACCCATGTGCCTGAGTGTAAATGTACTGTGAACTTCTGCTTGAGGTGCTTTGTTTGTTTGTTTGTTTTTGTGGCTGGTTTAGAGTTTATTTGAAATAAGTAGTGCCCCCCCCCCCTCCAAGAAGCCACATTGGAATGTTTTAGGTTACACCGGCTGACGGCTCATCCCCCAGTCAGCCGCTGCTCTGTTCATCATTGAAGGAGTCATGAGGAGAGTGTTGACCACAGTACATCTGCATTGAATGTCCGGAACCTCACGTGTTTGTAGTTGTCGAGTTTTTTGATGGAAGAAGAAAAAAAAGTTAAAGAGTTGAATGTGTTTTTTTTTGGTTAGCTTCTGGTTTTAATTTAAGTGCATCTGTAATAAAATCCACTCTGCATTTTTGGCAAGTGTCTCGTTCATCAAACATGTAATTCAGCTCTTTTTAGTCCATAAGTTCAAATAAAAAACCCCACAGAGACAACAGGAACACTGACACCAGCCTGGTGAGGAAGTGACATCTTTAAATAATTCAAGCTGAATCAAGGAGATGTACCGATGTCTCTGACTGAGGGGACGTTGGGCCGAGCTGTGGGATCAGCTGAGCGGAGTCAGCGGGTAGACGGTCAGGCTGGAGCTCTGGTCGGCCACCACCACGCTGGGTTCTCCCTTCAGCACCGCGGGACACAACCAGTTTATCTTGTCCCCGTGGCTGATGCTCAGCTTTGGCCTCGGCTGCTGCTGCTCCTCTTCCTCTTCCTCCTCCTCCTCCTCCTCGGCTTCTTCTTCCTTCTCCGCTCCTGCCTCCGAGGGGCTTTTGGATTTATCCTGGGCTTTCCGTTTAGCCTTGATCTTACCTTTCCTGCGGTGGGCCGCCGCCGCCGCCGCTCGAGGCTTGGCCTTGGTCTCTGGAGACACCACGGGGTGCTTGCTGAGGTCCCACAGGGTCACCTGACCGTCGTTTCCCCCGGTCAGAAGCCAATACGGGTGCGACAGGAACGCGGGAAAGCTGGCCTGCGAGGCCCCCTGACTGTGAGCCTTGACCGACCCCTGCTGCTCCAGCTTGGATCCGCCGCCGATCCGCATCAGGTGGACGCGCCCGTCCTCCGCCGCGCAGCCGAAGACGTTCCCGCAGCTCGCCACGGAGACGCAGTGGACCAGCGGCGGATTGAAGAGCTGCCCGGGACGCTGCTGGTGGCCGTCGTCTTCCTCCGCCGCGTCCCGGAGGTTGACGATCCAAAGGGGGCGTGTCTTCTGCAGCCCCCAGAGCATCACCTACGGGAGAGACACGCGGGACGTCCCGTCACCACCGAACCCCCCCCCTCACCGGGCGCCGTCGCGCCGCGGATGCTGCTCGGCGTACCTGCATGTCAAGCCCGGCAGAGAGCAAGTTATTGGGCCTGTGGGGCCGGAACGCCACAGACGAGCAGATGTTGGTGTGTCTGCGCAGAGTTCTGCACACTTTTCCGCCCGGGAGCTCCAGCACGCGGACCGCCCCCGAGTCGTCGGCCACCGCCAGCGCGGAGCCCGTCTCGTTCAGCGCCAGAGCGTTGATCTCCTCCTCCGCGGCTCCTTCGAGCTCCTCCGCGGGGCCCTTCAGATTCCGGGGATCGAGAACGCTGACTCTGTCCCCGTGGGACACGTAGAGGTGTCCCGGAGCCGCCGGCGAGAAGACGACACTGGCGCTGTCGTCCTCCCCGGGGAGGACGAGGCGGCCCACGACGCTCCCGTCTGGGCTCCACACCGTGACCTCTCCGCCTTCGGCCCCTGACGCGAGGAGGCCCTCAGCTCCCGGAGACGCCCCGACACACAGAACGGAGGCAGAGTGGCCTTCGGACCACCGGCTGGCCATCCTGACCTGACCAGGAAAGATCGGGGGGATGAAACAGAAGACATTCAACCAAAACAGAAGACATCAACAGGATCCTGGGTTTTCACAGCAAACCCTCATCTGTCCTAAAGGACACACAAAACATTTTACCCCTCATCAAAACCCACTGGGTTGTGTATAATGACTAAACACACAAGCTAGAGGAAAAGAAGAATCATTAGTGTATATTTTATTAAGTTATTTCGTCAATAGCTGCTCAAGTAGAGTTCATGATTGTTATTAATCAGATTCACACACACATATACTGCATTCATTTGCATTACTGTTTTTGTATGGAGTTTATACTGTGTATTTTAGTTGGATTGCTCTTAAAAATGAGATTTTAAAGTCTTCATGACAAATTTGAAAGGCCAAACTAGAGGAATTGTGACACTGTGGAATCTGAGCTCACGTTAGCTCGGCTAGTCCGGTCCGATTAAAGCTGCCCCAGCAAACTTCCAGTTGGGCTCAGAATGTTCCCGTGAGACTAAAGACCCTCCCGCTGAGCTGTTCTTTCGTGTCGCTGTTTCAATAAACGATCAGATACCATAGAAACCCTACAATTAACCCAGAGAAGCAGTACCTTAGCGAGGGTGGAGAAACTTCAGCAGGTTGCCATGCGGACTTCTGTCGCTTCGTGATGACGTCACCAAGACTTTTCCTTTTTTTTAAAAAAAAAAATGTCTTTGGATTTATTTATTTTCTTACATTTTCTACATAATTACAAAGTATGCTTTCATGGTATCACCAAACAAATTATACTGTATTCTAGGTCTTCACTTCAGATCTAGATGATGACAGATTTTGTGCTCGCTACAGTTCTATTGTGCTTAAAGTTTAAATCTACAATGACACTCCATTAGAAAAATACACAATCTGCAGAAGGATAAAGAAAAAAATAAATGAGGTGTCAGATCATTAAATCGTTGTTCAGCGGGACCTGAACTCCTTTTCCACAATAGCTGCTCTGTGCTGATTCATCCAAAGCTGTAGATGTGATGAGTGTGGTCCATTTCTGGGTCAGTGAACATCATCCCGCACTCTGAATAGGCCACAGAGAGGGGAGGCCGCAGCTTTCGCATCCTCTACTCAACAAACACACAAACAGGGTCAACGCAGCTTTCAAATGCTGACACAAACCATACATCCTCACAGAGGAGCAGCAGTTTTCGGTGAGTCTGGTGACCGTAAGTTCCCTGCGGCGTTTCGCACACGACTCTTGAAGGGTGTTACTTCCTCTTAAGTGCGGTGAAACGGTAGCTTTACAGTGAGGAAGTGGCTGAGTTAAGTTATTCTTGAGTGGTTTATCTCAGTCGGCCTGCAGCAGGAGAAGGAGGATTAGTCTTTTCTTAATTATCAAGGTCACTGAATTGCCCTGAAAGTCTCATCTGAGGTATGTACCATCATTTTGATGTCGGCGTGCATGCAGGATAACCTGTGAACATTCAAGTATACATCCTTTCTTTTCTCCCACTGCTTTTGACATTAGTATTTAGCAGTAATAATATAAATGTAAAATACTTGAAATGCAAATGGGGAAAAAAGGACAGATATAACAGACACATAATCTAAAGTCATTCTGTGAGTGTTATTGTCACAAGACATGTTTTAATAGATTTTAATCGTTTTGTGAACCATTTTACAGTGGGGTTTTTTATCAGAAGACAAAATATATCCAGTGTTATGACCACAGATATTTTGTGACGTTCTTTTGAATATCACTTGAAAATTTGAGATAAATGAAACGAGGTTATTCATGTGTGATCTAACTCTGAATAATTGCCATTAATGAAAATCCTTTGTTTGTCTAATGTGTCCATGGTGACGGCAGCAGCCTGAAACTGCACCTGAGATCATGAGGTCTGCGTACTTCCCCGCGAGGACGGTGCTTTTCCACAAGGAGCCCAACGGCGTGACCTACAGAGTCCCGGCGCTGCTCTACCTGTCCCGCCCCCGATGCTTCCTGGCGTTCTGTGAGGAGAGGCTTAGCCCGTCGGACTCTCAGGCCCACCTGCTGGTCATGAGGAAAGGCACATTCTACAGGAACTACGTCGAGGTTGGTGCACTCCAGCGCACGTGGATGTCTGGAGACCTCAGTCTAAAGGCGTTCTTCTCCACCCCCCCCTCCACCTGTCTGTCATTCACGCTGTTGCTGCAGTGGGGTGACATGCGTGTGCTGAGCACTGCCGTCCTGCCAGGTCACCGGTCCATGAACCCGTGCCCGGTGTACGACGAGTTCACAGGTACTCTGTTCCTGTTCTTCATCGCCATTCTGGGCCACACCTCAGAGTCCTACCAGCTGACCACAGGGAAGAATCTGACCCGTCTTTGCTTCACCTGCAGCACTGATGACGGAGAAACCTGGAGCCCAGTCACAGACCTCACAAAGAAGGTCATAGGTGATACCATCAAAGGTGGGTTAGTCGCACTTTCATTCCTGTAGTGTACAATTGAGCTACTCGCAGACCAAAAACATGGTTGTTCGGGACTAAACTTGCAACTGAGCTTCTTTTTATATTGTTTTAACACCCACTTCTAGAGTAAAATGCCTTGTAATTACTTCCTACACCTCTATCCACCAATGTTCTACCTAATAACCAGTCAGAGGTGATAGTGGAGGATGTGCTGGCAGGCAGCATGACTAGAGCTAGGATCAGCAGCTGGGGTATTTTCTGGTGACCTGCAGGTCAACGCTGGGATGGAGATGTTTGACACAGCTTCCTCATACGGGCGAGTGCAGGACGTAGTCGTTAATGGCACCTCGTTTTTAGGGACACTGCTAGTGGTTCCTTCAGCAGAGTTGAGGTCACGAAGGGCCAATAAACTGGAACTCTGCCGTTGAGAGAGCCGGCTTGAATCCTCATTTCAGAGGGCTTTCCTTTGATGGGGTCTAATATAGGTTGGCCTTCCCATGCCCGGTCTCTGCATTCTAACACGTTCTCCTCTGGTCCATGCAGAATGGGCCACCTTTGCGCTCGGCCCGGGCCACGGCATCCAGCTCAAGTCCGGACGCCTGCTCATCCCGGCCTACGCTTACCACATCGACTGCAGAGAGTGCTTCGGCCAGCTCTGCCTGACCACGCCGCACGCTTTCTGCTTTCACAGTGACAATCACGGGCGCACGTGGCGCTTCGGGGAGCCGGTGCCGGGCCCGGAGAGCTTGGAGTGCCAGGTGGTGTCGGTGGACGAGGAGGACGGGACCAACGTGCTGTACTGCAACGCCCGCAGCCCCCTGGGCTACAGGGTGCAGGCCCTCAGCCTGGATGACGGGGCGGTGTTTCAGGAGGGGCAGCTGGTGCAGAGGCTGGTGGAGCAAAGAAACGGTTGCCACGGCAGCATCGTTGGATTCCCAGCCCCGATCCACGAGCCAAAGCCTCCGATCGGGGCGCCTCGGCGCAGGCACTGGACATCTTTCCTGACTTTGAACCGCCCCGAGCCTGCGAGCGCTGTTTCAGCCAATCGCGGGCCCTCCCCGGACTTCCTCACCCCCACGTGGGTCGTGTACTCCCACCCAACGTGGAGCACCTCCCGCATGGACCTGGGAGTTTTCCTCAGCCTCTTCCCACGGGATCCCGACAGCTGGCGCGGGCCGTGGGTGATCTACGAGGGCCCCAGCGCCTACTCCGACCTCGCCTACCTCGAGTTGCCGCCCTCCCCCGGCTCGCCGCCCGCCGTGGCCTTCGCCTGCCTCTTCGAGTGCGGCCCGAAAACGGCCTACGACGAAATCTGCTTCTGCACCTTCACCCTGTACGAACTGATCGACAACCTGCCGAGGAGCGTGCAGCAGAGGGGCCAGGGCGGGCGCGGCGGCCAGAGCTGTCGTCCAGGACGCGGAGACGCTCAAAGCGCATCGGTTTGTCGCCGGGCGAAAAAGAAAAAGAAGAGCAAGCTGTCTGAGATGTGCTCTGTGTGTTAAATGTAGTTTCCATTTGTTTTAAAAGGGGGGGGTTCTGACATCCACATCTTTCACTGAGGTCATAATTAAGCTTTCTTTGTTGAAAACTGTTAATCTCACCAATATGTAGTCCAATGTGCCACTTTTTTTTTCCATTTAAAAAAAAAAAACATGTTATGTCTAGAGGGCACATCATCTTTGGAGTTTGTTAAACAGTAGCTGAGATTGTACGACTGTTGTTGATAAGACTGCGGATTTCACGAAAACACACGTCATCGACGGTTTTGTTATTTGTTCATTTCACTTCTGCACATATTTTCAGAACTCTCCTCCCTTCCTCCGTCAGACTGTCTTTAAACAAACAAATGATAGATGAGGAAATCACCCTCTTGGGTCCTGCTGGTGGTGTTCTGGTTCCACTCCACTTCTTGGCTGTTTGCATGTGCTCCAGTTCCCTGGGGGGGGTGGAGACTAAACTACCCATCATTGTCCGGGTTGTACCCCTGCCTCTAACCTTTTGACTGGTTCGATCCCCTAATCAGGAATTACGCGCTTACCCGATGATGGACGTTTTATTTCAGCTGTTTATGTCGACTTGGATAACGGCAATTCCCTCGTGTAGTTGTGCAAATGTGTGTCGAATAGAAAAAAACTGGCTGTAGATGCAACAATAAATGTACACGTGGTCTTAATCAGGATCAGAGTATCCGTGTGTTGTGTGTGAATTCCAAACTGCTGATTTATGCTTCATCCATCCTGCTCTCAGCAGCTCCATAAACAGCTGTTACTGGATAACCCTTCCTAAATTATTGAACCAAATAGCCCTAAAAGTAAATAGACAATTAAAAACATTGTTACCCAAACGAAGTAGGCTAACTGAGAAATTAAAATATTTTAAACGATCGACCCAGAAGAAACCGGCCAATTAAGTAACTAAGAAACCAAAAAAAAAGATGAGGAGTCAAAAATTAATAAGAAATACTGAAGCCAAACCAAATGAACCAAAAGCCTAAAACAAACACAAAATGGAAAAAGAAATTAGTCAAATGAACTGGGGCTGTGGTGGGACTAAAACCCGACGGCAGCAGCCGCAAAGGACTGTGAGGACCAAACTGCAGAAGGCCAAGCACACGCAGAACACGGAGAACAAGGGGAGAACGATGGATCGAAGCGGACCAAGAAAAAGGGAAAACGGAGAGGCCTTACCAGGGTCGGAAACCAGAAGGATGTGTGTGGAGGAGGTTGCATCCCATGTTGGTGTGGGATCTTGAAAGGGTTGTGTTGAACTGTTGTCAACTCGATAGAAGAGATCTCCATGGGGATTTCTGCATCTAAGTCTGTAAAAGTTCAGATAATCCATTTAACATACATACCACAACTGACTAAGATGTTAATTCATGAGTTGAAGACACTGAAGAATCAGCAGAATCCTCTTTTCTGTGGTTGTGATGTGTTGTGATGTGGGACTCCAAAAGTAATCCCATTGACCCAACAAGGATTTTCCCGAGTTCCACTGTAAAAGAGACTGAGATTGTGTGAAGCCCAACTGGGGTCTGAAAGTGTTGAGGGGACAGCTCCAGCCTCAAAGACATTCAATTACGACTCTACGCATTCTACATTTCAAAGTCACAGACTTGTAATCTTTGAAAGACTCTTCCTGAGCCCTCGTTTGACACCGTGATATGGAAGACTGCATTCAACAATTGACATATTCCTGTTTATCAGTATTAATTTTTTAGAACTTAGTTTGTGTTTGTACATAATTGTACAATGTATTGTTTGTTCTTGGAATTCTGTTGTGAAGTGCATTGAAGTGAAGGTGTCTGGACTGAAATGGGCTATATACAAAAGATCTTTATTAAAGATATTACAGGTCCTCATTTTCCTCATTCTCAAAGAACTCAGGAAATTCTTCATCTTCGGAAAAGACATCATTTTTTTCACCATCTTCAAAATTTGTGGCGCTGTCGTCATCAAGCTCAGGATCTGAAAAAGTTCAGATAATCATTTCAGCATCAATGTCTCAAATAGGTATGCTGATTTGTGAGTTGAGGACACTGCAGCCTCAACACAATCTTCTTTTCTGGTGTTCTGCTGTGTGTGAAACCCTCTGCTGCTACCACTGCACATGCATGACTCACCATTGTCCACATTCTCTTCTCTGGCCTTCTTCTTCTCACTGCCATCATCCTCAGGATCCTTCCTCAACCTCACAAAGGTCTTCTCAGCATCCTCCTCAGTCAGTTTAAAGTCTGAGTTGCACTTTGTTAAAATACACAACGTTATCCCCCCAATGAACTTCTCATCCAGAACTTGGAAAGTTTCTGTCCGAGCTTCCGTCTAAAAAAGCAGATTAAGCATAATTTTATGAGTCTTTGTTCCAATATTATTAGTTAAACACTGTAGTTAAGTGTCAGTAGCAGCATCATGACAAACTAATGCACTCCTTTGGTTGATTATTGAATCTGGCATCAATGCACAAAAGATTAATTTAATATTCTCAAATTCACCAACCTCATCTGAATCATCTTTCCAGTTATCATTCATGAGGATCTTCTCAAGTCTGGGGTCTAGAAAAGTTCACACATTCCATTTAGCATACATACCACAACTGAATAAGACATTTATTCATGAGTTGAAGACACTGAAGAATCAGCAGAATCCTCTTTTCTGTGGTTGTGATGTGTGTGACGTCCTCTGATGTTACCATTACACCAGTTAAATCATACTCACCGTTGACAAAGGGGGGAGGAGGAGGTGGATGGAATGATTTCATGCCATTCTTTAAAGCTTCTCCTTCTTCGGGTTTTGTGGAGTCAATGGAACAGATCTCCATTGGGACTTCCATATCTGAGTCTGTAAAAGTTCAGATGATCCATTTAGCATATATGTCACAACTAAGTTAGATGTTAATTCATGAGTTGAAGACACTGCAGCCTCAGCAGAATCTTCTGATGTGTGTGACGTCCTCTGATGTTACCATTACACCAGTTAAATCATACTCACCGTTGACAAAGGGGGGAGGAGGGAGTTGCTGGAAAGCTTGCATCCCATGTTGGTGTGGGATCTGGAAAGGGTTGTGTTGAACTGTTGTCAACTCGTTAGAACAGATCTCCATGGGGACTTCTGCATCTAAGTCTGTAAAAGTTCAGATAAACCATTTAACATACATACCACAACTGACTAAGATGTTAATTCATGAGTTGAAGACACTGAAGAATCAGCAGAATCTTCTGATATGTGTGACGTCCTCTGATGTTACCATTACACCAGTTAAATCATACTCACCGTTGACAAAGGGGGGAGGAGGGAGTTGCTGGAAAGATTGGTGTGGGATGGGGAAATGGTTGTGTTGAAATGTTGTCAACTCGATTGAACAGATCTCCATGGGGACTTCCATATCTAATTCTGTAAAAGTTCAGATAATCCATTTAGCATATATGTCACAACTAAGTTAGATGTTAATTCATGAGTTGAAGACACTGAAGAATCAGCAGAATCCTCTTTTCTGTGGTTGTGATGTGTGTGACGTCCTCTGATGCTACCATTACACCAGTTAAATCATACTCACCGTTGACAAAGGGGGGAGGAGGAGGTGGATGGAAAGATTGGTGTGGGATGGGGAAAGGGTTGTTTTGTACTGTTGTCAACTCGTTAGAACAGATCTCCATGGGGATTTCTGCATCCAAGTCTGTAAAAGTTCAGATGATCCATTTAGCATATATGTCACAACTAAGTTAGATGTTAATTCATGAGTTGAAGACACTGAAGAATCAGCAGAATCTTCTGATGTGTGTGACGTCCTCTGATGTTACCATTACACCAGTTAAATCATACTCACCGTTGACAAAGGGGGGAGGAGGGAGTTGCTGGAAAGCTTGCATCCCATGTTGGTGTGGGATCTGGAAAGGGTTGTGTTGAACTGTTGTCAACTCGTTAGAACAGATCTCCATTGGGACTTCTGCATCTAAGTCTGTAAAAGTTCAGACAATCTATTTAACATACATACCACAACTGACTAAGATGTTAATTCATGAGTTGAAGACACTGAAGAATCAGCAGAATCCTCTTTTCTGTGGTTGTGATGTGTGTGACGTCCTCTGATGCTACCATTACACCAGTTAAATCATACTCACCGTTGACAAAGGGGGGAGGAGGAGGTGGATGGAACAATGGACTCCTCTTTTGGAAACCCTCTTGCTGGGATTGTGTCGACTCGATCAGACAGATCTCCATCGGGACTTCCACATCTGAAAAGGTTCAGATAATCCATTTAGCATATATGTCATAAATAGGTAAGAAACAGGGGTGCATGCCTCACTCACCATTGTCGCAGAGATTTCTGTGCTCCCTCCATCTCTCAGACAGCGTTTCCTGACCTTCCCTCAGACTGGGCCTACTTTTCAGGTTGTAGCGCCTCAGCAGGGGAAGGAGTTCTGGCTGGCCTCTCTGAAAGTTGTCGTGAGAGTATTCATGGTGGTGGGTCTTGTCTCGTTTTGAATTTCTGGTTTCCACAAATCCATACAGGTCCAGCTGCCGTAGCAAACTGCTGCAGGTGAAACCTTTGTAGCCATTAAAACTCAAAACTCTCCGTCTAAGATGACTTTTGTTAATGAAAATGCCGTCACCTCGTTGATTCCAGATGACGGATTTAGTGTTAGGGTCGTTGGCCAGTCGCCACAATTTCCTTGGAAACATGTCTTCAATCTCTAAAAAGTCCATTGCTGTAATTGTCTTTCTGTAAATATACACATATGTATACATATACATGTGTATAGATATAGATATACATGTACATACATATGAAGATTGAGCTTTGAAGATGAAAGCCAAAGCACACATTAAAGATTGTGCTTTGGCTTTCATTACAATTGGAGTTTTTTTCAAATGATCTCCAGCCAGGAAGTGGTAGAGGGCGTTCAGAGGTCATGAGGTGGGGCCTTATAATTGTAATGGAAGATAAAGATTGTGTTCATCAAAATACCAACTCTTAGTATTTCATCGGTGTGCACCTTTTTGAAAAAAAGATGAAATATTCTCACAACTAAGTTAGATGTTAATAGTGTCATAATTATGAGACACTCTTTCATACTATTGTTCTTGGAATTCTGTTGTGAAGCGCATTGAAGTGAAGGTGTCTGGACTGAAATGGGCTATATACAAAAGATTTTTATTAAAGATATTACAGGTCATATTCCCCATTCATCCTTTTCATCATCTCCAAAATCTCTAGAGAGGTCGTCATCAAGCTCAGGATCTGAAAAAGTTCAGACAATCATTTCAGCATTAATGTCTCAAATAGGTATGTTGATTTGTGAGTTGAGGACACTGCAGCCTCAACACAATCTTCTTTTCTGGTGTTCTGCTGTGTGTGAAACCCTCTGCTGCTACCACTGCACATGCATGACTCACCATTGTCCACACTCTCTTCTCTGGCCTTCGGGCTGCGTCGTCGCTCACGAAAACCAGAGCCAGATAAAACGGATCAGTTTGTTTAGTTAAAAGGACAAAATGTAAACGGGAAGACGGCGGTATCTGGACAGTCTCTATCTGCTTCCCCTCCCCTCTCTTATGTAACTGTGGGGCAGGAGGGCCACTTCCCTCCCTGCGCTCTTTCACACCGCACTATTCTTTTATTTGACTGACATTGGAGTTTAAAGCACAGCATGACGAGTCTGAGGATCATCTTTGCTCTGGCTGTGATCGGTGGGGTGAGTGGGGACGATAATGGGACCGCCGTCCCCCCCACGGACGGGCTGGCTCATCCCAACAGCGTCCTCGAAAGCGCTGAGAAAACGCTGCACTCCGGAGAGGTAAGATCAGGTTCGGAGAGGGATTATTGGGCTGATGTGGGGGTAAAACACAAAAACAGACAAAGCTAGAAAAAGCAGACGATTTCTGAAACCTGGATGGACGTCTTTGTTGGCATCATTATTTCTGATCTGTACATGGTACAATAGCTGACGCTCGAGGAAATCAGAGCGTTCCTCACCGGCTGCACTCAAACTGTGATTAAAATCAAGGTAATAAATAGATTTCAGTTGAGCTGAAAGTCAGTA
This sequence comes from Lagocephalus sceleratus, assembly GCA_911728415.1. NCBI lineage: Eukaryota > Metazoa > Chordata > Actinopteri > Tetraodontiformes > Tetraodontidae > Lagocephalus > Lagocephalus sceleratus. The sequence goes on from CAJVRN010000194.1 coordinate 8,627,220, forward strand.
TTGAGCTTCAGTAACATCTCCACAGATGATGGAAAGGAGGGCTGGGCCACGGTGGACGTCCTCAGCTCTTCCACTTGTTCTTCTTCGCTGGAAGCTGCCCTGTCGCTTCCAAATACTTGTGGACGAGTTCCTCTTGTATGGCTGGCAGGCAAGGCTGATACCTGCTGTAGTCCATGGTGTACTCCCCTTTCCCCTGAACAGTGACAGAAGATACCCGAGTTAGAACGACTTCCAGAAGAAGTCTCTCGTTGGGCTTCCCGACGCAGCGAAACGTGATCAAAGAGCTGAATCACAGCAGAATCTGAACGTGAAGAGCGTTACCTCGGTACAGGAGCGCAGCTCGGTGGCGTAGCCAAACATGTCGTTGAGAGGAATCTGTCAAACAATGGAACGTTGAAGGTGTTAGAAATGACGCGGCTCAGATGAGGACGTTCACGATCTGCGGCGACGCGGCGGCTGGACTGACTCACATCGGCGTACAGGGTGAAGTATCCCTCCGCTCCATCCTGCCCCGTGATGACGCCGTGTCTGCGGTTCACGCCGGCGATCACCACTCCCTGGAACTCCTGAGGCGCCACGATCTCCACGGACATAATTGGCTCCAGGATGACGGTGTTGGCCTTCTCCATGGCTGGGAAGACAGGGGAGCGGCGAACATGACATAGATCCATCACAGACGCATGGTGGAGCCCCCCCCCCAGGTCAGGTCAGGGACGGCGTAGACCACCACACCTTGTTTGACGGCACCTTCCCCCGCGCGGATGAAGGAGATTTCGTTGGAATCCACCATGTGGTGCGCCCCGTCTTCCAGGAGGAACCTGACCCCTGAGATCTTGTGCCCGCAGAGGGGTCCTTTCTCACAGGCCTCCCTGAAACCCTGCGGCACGACGGGAAGCCGCGATGAAAGAGAGTCTTTGGTGAATATTAAAAAACATATATACATTGTTTTTCCACTTTAATGAAATTAGGGCTAGGAAAAACAAACCCTTTCAATAGCTGGGATAAACTGCTTGGGGATGTTTGTTCCGATGGTCTGGTCTTCAAACTCCAGCTTGGTGTAATTCTCCGACTCAAGAGGCTCAAGAACTCCGATGACCTTCCCGTACTGCCCGGAGCCACCGGTCTGTTTCTTATGAGTGAAGTCAAACCTAAAAATAATAAGAAAGAGTCCATTTTAATTTACAGATGTTGGATTTAGGGACTATGGAGAACTTCCAGCTGTGATAGACGCAAATTAACAACATGTTTGTGCAAAGCCGATTCCAACATCCGGGTGAGATTATCCCAAGAGTTCTGTGTCTTTAAGAGAAAAAGGGGCAGTCCCCAGCGAGCGCTGTTGTCAGAGGAAGAGGGAAGTAATCTGTCTGTTGTGTGAAGTGCAGCCGAGGGTGAACGTCAGGTCAGTTTCCACCTGGTGGGGGGGGGGGGTTCTGGTTCCAGGCAGACGCAATGATTCACCCCAGTTGGGCTTCACACAACCTCTGCTGTGTGTTTGTTTAAACAGAAGGAGGGAAAAGTGGGGAGGACGGCAAATATGTGGAAACATAACTTTTTCTTATCTGGAGACAAACTAAAACTTTAGGGTGGAGGGAAAGCTCCACACTGGAGACACCTGAGGGTCAAAGTCCTCCAGGAGCCTGTAGGCCGCGCCAATTCCCCGCTCACGCAAAGGCGCTGTAGGTCCATTCTTCTCACCATTCCCGCTCTTGTGCCTGGCCTGACAGAAAATCTTAAAGGAAGAGGAGGCCGAGGAGCATGTGATGGCGACCGGGGAGCTGAATCCGAACCACTACCCCGCACAGAGGGCAGCCAAAGTGGTCCAACACTACCTCAACGCCCACTACGGCTCCCCCTACAGGCTGTTTGGCCTGCACAGGGTCCACAGCGGCTACGCCCAGGTCTGTCCTTTGGTGTCAGTCCAATTCAAAGAAACATTATCAAGTCAATGATGGTCTTTTTTTTTTTTTTTTAAAGGATGTGGCTGACTCTGGGAGAAAATACCAGCTGGAGCTCTCGGTACACGAGCTGATCAGCAACGTAAGACGCTCCCATTAACTCGAGGTTTTGTCGTTTGTCGTGCAGACGAATGGTTTCCGGTTTAGAATGAACAGGTCTGATGACTTTTGTCCAAACGAAGGAGAAATCGTGTGGCGCAGCAGACCACGCCTTTGCTCTGTGTACCCGACGCAGGCCACGGAGAAATGTTCTGCGGAGGTCGTCTTTGCCAAGGGCGAGGAGCGGATTCCAGCCCGGGTGGAGGTGTCGTGTGAGGCGCTGGTCAAGAACCTCACCCTGGACCAAGAGGAGGCCCTTCACCGGCAGTACAAGTCCAACCAGAGCCTGCTGTCGGCCCACGACCTGCCCGGTAGGTGTGACGGAAGCCCGCGTGTCCCGTCTTCGTTCAGCCCGGACACGGCAGTGACGGACGCCATTCCCCTGTGACGCGCTGACAGATCGGGTCGGTCACCTGGAGCCCGACATGAAGCCGCTGTGGCACCTGGGCATCGTGGCCTCTAGCCGCGTCATGCTCAACGAGTCCACGGAAAACACGCTGTACAACATGGCCCAAGTGGCCAATATCACCCAGCTGGTAGGTGACCCCGCTCTACTCCAGTTCACCCCTAACTGGCAGGGTTACAGTTGTCACGGTAACCCACCAAATCCACCTCAGCGTGTAGTTCTAGAAAGCGCAGTCCTGTGGGCTTTATACAGCTTCCTCCCTTCGTGTCCCAGGGTTTGATTAAAAAAAAACAAAATATGCGCCTCTTAATCTGGTTGGAATCACAAAAAAACAAAGCAGCCTGATTAAAGTTGGTGTCGAGGACATTTTGATTTCCTGTTTTTCTGTTCCTCTTCTGCAGCAGAGCGACGGCGACGCTCTGAAGTTTGAAAGCCTCGTCCTGCTGCACGACATGGTGTCCCAGGTAACCGGTTGGGACTGTTCCAGCTCAGTTTCTCTTAAACCTAAATAATTAAGCTGATCTTCATAAATGTCTAATAGAAACGGGGTTTTTTGGGTTTTTTTTTTTTTCCACCACATGCTGTGGTTTTCTTACAGGAAATCCTCCGCTGGAAGCTGCTCTTCACCTGGTGTCCTGCAGAGGGAGTTAAAGTGCTGGAGATGGAGCAGCTGCCCCACTGTCACGAGTGTGAAAAACCTCTGAACACGGACTAAAAACCTGCTGACGAGCGTCACACGTCTGTCACCGAGCAACGCCGTGATGCTCACAACTTATATTCAGCCGCAGGAGTGTCAGTATATCTCCTCAGCAAGGATCCTGCTGGCCATTATCCATCGGAATATAAACTATTACGGGAATGGGTTTAGAGAATGCACTAATATGCACTGACCTGTAAACTGTGCTTCTTTTGCAACACGATGGTGACTACTGTGTTTTAAATAAAGTGTGTAAACATCAATACTTACGACACGGGACCGGTGATCGTCTCTCTGAACGCCACTTTGGGCTTCCCCATCACACAAGGACAGTTGTATTCCCGCTCCATCCGCTGAGACGACAACACAAAACACACGGGCGTAAGGGGGGGAAAAAGGATGTGGAGAAGAGTGGATTAAACTTGGGTGTTTGACAGCGACTGACCTGGGAGTAGATTTCCAGGTGCAGCTCTCCCATGCCCGAGATGATGGTCTCTTTGCTCTCTGTGTCAAAGTGCACTCGAAAGGTCGGATCTTCTCTGGTGAATCGGTTAATGGCTTTGGAGAATTTATCTTGATCGTTCTGGTAGGACACAAGGAAATGATCAGGTGAAGGTTGGGCTTTCTGTCTGCAGCATAACCTGAAGCGTATTTGTACCTTGTTGGAGGGTTTGATCGCCATGGAAATGACAGGCTCGGGGACATGAATGGACTCCTGTTGGATAGATACGGAGCAGGATTATCCTTCCACCTTGACACAAATGACACCAAAGCATGTGAGAATGAGCCTGGCTCCGGGTCTGTTCACCATGGAGAGGTTGGAGCTGGTCTTGGATGTAAATGTGTCTCCGCTCGCGCAGTCGATCCCAAAAAGTGCACAAATGTCTCCCGGGTAGACCTCTTCCACATCCTGAAACGGACAGAGAGGACCCGTTTTCTAAAAGGACGGAACACTCTTACATTCAGTGAGTGCGCTAGTTTCATGTTTTTGTTTGGAAGTCTATGTTTTCTGCTTTCAAAGGGGCTGTGGTGTGGGTCTTCACACTTGGCTGCTTCCAAAAGAGGAACTTTGAAACCTTGTTTGGGTCAGTCATCTGATGTTTCTGCTTAAAAAAAAAAAAAAAAAAAAAAAAAACGCAACGGGAAACTGCGACCTCTTATCTTTGCTGGCTCATTCTCACCTCCATCTGGTCGGCATGGAGACGCACGAGCCTCTGAACTCGCACTTTCTTGCTCGTGCGTGTGTTGTAGATGTATTCTCCTTTCTTCAGACACCCCTGGTAGACGCGCACGTATGTCAACTGGCCGAAACGCCCCGCCTGCTCAAAAGTAAAGCCACAGGAAACAACACAGCATGACTCATCTATCCCCTTCGCTCTGTTGAGAAAAATAACAACATCTAAAAGAACATTACCTCCAGTTTGAAGGCCAGTCCAACAAAGGGGTGCGTAGAGTCCCGTGTAGGATCCATTAAGATCTTTGAGCCTTCTTTGTCCTCACTACCACAAGTACAGAGAAATGTGTATCCCGTTACCATCTGTGGAGAAGGGGTCAAGTCAAGCCTTAAGTTCACTCACTTATCGTTGAGTATGGCGTAGTTGTTGACTTCGGTGGGGTTCGGCAGATAATCCAGGACGGCGTCCAGGAGAGGCTGGACGCCCTTGTTCTTCAACGCCGTGCCCACCAACACCGGGGTGAAGAGTCTCTGTACTGTAGCACGGCGGATCGCCGCCTGGGAAGAGAAGAGGCGTGAGAGAAGCCAACTGTGTTCTGCACCGAACGCACGGGTCTGCGTGAATCTAAGCCATTCAAAGTCATTTAAGAATAAGAAGCACCCTGCCGACGGCCCCATCTACACTTTTGCCTTCATCAAGAAGAAAATGTGGATAAAAAAGACACGGATAGGGGCTAAAGGTGGAGGAGACAGACAAGTAGGGGACAGTGTTTGGCACCAAAGCAAGGACATTGTGTGGTCCCTTTTGTGCAACTGATGCTTGAAACATTTGGAGATGACATGAGCATTGTAAGGATCTTTAGATTTCGCATTACTTGTATGTGAGTGTGGTTTGCTGCTATAGATCCAGACTCTGATAGAAGCACCCAGTTCTGGTGTAACCTTATTGTGAAAGTTATTTTGAACATAAGCCGGCTGATGGTTCGATAGAAACAGGAGGTGTCAACCACATGTTTGTTTTTCACCTCTGAACAAAACAAACCTTTAAATCAGCAATGGTGGGAACTTTCTCCTCCAAGAACATCTCCCCCAAGGTTTCATCAGCATTCGCCACACACTCCACCAGCTCCTGCCTCCGGTCGGCAGCCTCGGCACGGAAGTCGGCCGGGATCTCGTCGTAGCGGATAGTTTGTCTGCGGAGACAAAGACGGTCTTTAAACCAGCCCCAGATCGCTAAAAAATGGACGGTGGTTTCATTTTACTGTAACGCAGCTACTTCAGTGTCGTCGCTGGCTGGGGATGACGACCCTTACCCAAAAGCCCCTTCAAAATACAAGCTCCGCTCCTCCACCAGGTCAATGATGCCGCGCATGTTGGACTCCAGGCCGATGGGGATGCTCACAAACGCTGCGTTGTGGTTCAGTTTAGTTCTGGAGGCAACAAAAACGTGTTTGTGGAGTGACAATGATCAGAAAATACAGAAAACACTCTCTGAATTCAGACTATAGAGTTAATTAAGCTGTTTATAGAGTTAATAAAGCTGTTCTCCTGCTACACCTGATTAAAAGAGTGTGACTTGAGCAGACAGGAAGAAATAATTCTATACAGAGCGGGAGGTTTCGAGTCAGGGACGTTGAGTTGATTTGAGTAGTTGTGTATCCTGTGAGGGTGCCGCACCTCATCTGCTGCAAGGCTCGGTTGGGGTTGGAGCCCATGCGGTCCAGCTTATTGATGAAGGTGAGGAAGGGGACGTTGTAGCGCTTCATCTGCCTGTTCACCGTCATGGTCTGACACTGGACGCCCCCCACCGCGCACAGAACCAGCACGGCCCCGTCCAGCACGCGGAGCGAGCGCTCCACTTCGATGGTGAAGTCCACGTGGCCTGCGTGACGAACGAAGACGTCAGGACAACAACTCTGCTTCGCCGTTTAACGCCTGACGGCTTTCCTGTTTGTGAAGAACCGACTGGAAGGCGTGGACAGGACGCATTCATGTCAGAAATATCAAATTTGTGATTTTGGCAGAGCGGCACGGTCCCTTGAAGAAGCTGTATTTTAGACGTTAAAGGATGAGTTGACACAAGTGTCACACTTGGGGGACTGGGAGAGCATCTGCTATTGACCCTTAACCATTTTAACCTATTTGTTACGTTTCGTGACCCAAAACAAGGCAATTCGTCATCAAGGGCCTCTGGTTGCCCCCGACAGCTCCTCGTACCCGGGGTGTCAATGATGTTGATGTTGTGGTCTTTCCACACGGTGTACGTGGCGGCCGACTGGATGGTGATGCCTCTCTGCCTCTCCAGCTCCATGGAGTCCATCGTGGCTCCCACGCCGTCCTTCCCCTTCACCTGGAGACCACAGAGGACCAGCCCGTCAGTGCTACAGCAGGATGTCCGGCGGGGGGAAGGGGGCGCGGGGTCACGGGGGGGGGGTCAGCTGGGTCACGGTCGACTCAGGCGATGGAGTTGAAGGGACTCGGGCTCCTGGGGCGACTGTTTCGAGAGCCTAAAGCCTCAGGGGGGTGAGGGGGCCCACCTCGTGGATCTCCGCTATCCGGCCGGTGTAGTAGAGGACCCGCTCGGTCAGGGTGGTCTTCCCCGAGTCGATGTGGGCCGAGATCCCGATGTTGCGGATCCTCTCGTTGGGGAAGACGCCGGAGGAGCACGACCGGCAGCTGTTGATGAGCACCTGGCGGAGGACACGGGGGGGGTGAGGCCCGGGGGGGCGGCTGAGCGAGCCCCGGGTCATGGTTGTGAAGCGGCGGGGCCGAGCTGACCCCACATTACCTGTCTGACAGTGACGCCGCCCGGCGGCACCAGCCGGGCTCTGGCCAAGGACAGGCCCGTTTTCAGGATTCTCATGCTGAGGACGGTCGTGTGGGGACCAGGGTGGGCTGAAACCTCTCTTTTCCAGAATCCCCGTCACACCGCTGAAAGTCACGCCGGCCCCTACGCTGCTTCCGCATCTACGGAAAGCCGGCTGTGCCAAATGTGGTACCGAGCGCGTTTATTATAAAAGTCACAAAATAAAACAGGATTTCTGACATCTGTTTGCATCTTTATTTATTGTATAGGTGCCTATACCTCGCTTAAAAACAGTAAAATCGCACTGTTTAGGGACCAATATCTATATGGATATTTCCCGTGTGAATAAACTTAAATGAGCATTAAAACGTATTTTAATGCAAACACGCCCGCACTTTTGCTAAACTCCCGACTTGTTTCTCTCAGCCGCCTGCAAAACCATCGAGCACATTTCCACCGAGCGTGTGCGTGTCTCACGAAGCGCGCAGGTGTTTAAAATGATCCGCCTCGTTTTCGGGAGCTGATTGACAAACTTTCCCCCCCCGGTCGTGAGTCACGGCGCACGGCTGTTTATGGTTGGATTTACTCAGGCATCACACCGAGCGCGGCGCGCTTGCGGCGCACCGTGAGCTGTTCTTTCCATTGTTCTCCTTCCTGTCTCATTTCCTCAATGTGAGCATTTCTTTCATTGCAGCGCTGACTGTGACAGCTCGGCCTCAGAAGAAGAATGACGGGAATGCGTGTGGACACCTCGAAAGATGACGAAGAGCACAAAACCTTTTGGTATGGAACCTGTTTATTTGGCTTGTGACCATTTAAGTGGCTCGCGGTGGACTTTGTGACCCCAGAGAACAATTAAGCTTGAAAAACATTTGGGTGGGTTTTAATTTTAAATGTGCTTTTATGCCGGCGGCATTTGACTTTTAATTGTATTTATCGAGGCTTGATTTTAATATTTTAATCCATGCTGCTTTACTTAAAATAACTACAGATATTGATGCAAAAACTTTGATTCAGATGTCCTTTTCTGTAGTATTAGTTTGCTCCATTGGTGTATTCATTTCCACAACGCTGTGCAAATTTCTATTTATATGCTTCCTCGATGCACACTTGTGCATTTTGTTCTGGAGCTAATCAACTTAAACGCTCACGTCCGACCCGGCCAACAGTGTCTCCGCTGCTCAGCCACAGCGCGGCAGTGTTCCATTTACTAACTCCTTAAATGTGCCAAATCCCTAATTTCTCGCTCTTTCGGCTGCTTTTGCGCCACGGACGCCACACCCACGCGTGGAGCTCGCCTCGCCTCGACCCAATTGATTACCCTGCCGACTTAATTCGCCCCCTAAATCCACCTTGCGCCCCCCCAGACGGGCCCAATGCGCGAGCCCGGGGGCGCTTTTACGCACCGTTCTTGACTGAAGTGTGTTTGTTCCCGCAGATTCCGACGTGGGGGAAAACATGGAACAAAGTGCGATTTCCCAGAAGTGGGGGGGTGACCGTGATTAATTCCTTACTGTACACTATAAGTCACAGTCCGCGCGGACTGAAAGGAGTCGTTTGAGGGTGTGTCTGGGTCCCTGTTAGACGTAGGTCTACTACTACGGAATGCGGGATGGGCCAATCTCCATCGGCGCTCAGGCACACCGCCGACACCTCCGCCAGAGCGAAATGGAAAGCAGGAGCGAGGGCTGAGAGGCTCCGCATCGGCAGACCCCGGAGCGAAGAGGAGCGGCGCGGCCAGGGTGTGAAAAGGACCCCGATGAAAAGCAACGTGCTGTCGTGTTTGGGACGACGAAAGCGAGAGTCGAGCCGAGCCGCAGCGCGACGGGGCGAGGGCGCACCCGCCGATCCGGCGGCGCACCGCGGCCACCGAGCGGGGAAGTTGCCGAGGGACGAGGGCGCGTCGACGCCCGCCGACGAGCCGGCGTCGCCCGCCCCGGAGAGCGGGGAGATCCGTCCAGCTGTGCGCCCGCGGACGGCGGCTGGCCCGTCCGATGCGGCCGGTCCGGAGACGCTGACCGCTGAAGTGGGCGCTGCGGGCTGCGAGGAGCCGGAACACGCGAGCGAGGACAATGCGTCGGAGCCTCCGACGAGTGCCATGGAAGACCAGCCTCGGGGGGGGGACAGCCGGGATCCTGCCGCGTCCGCGGCTGCGGGATTAACGGGGACCGGCGCGGGTTCGGGGGCGCGCACCGAGTGGACTTCGGCTAGCTCGGCCTCGGATCAGCCCTCCGGCGGACCGGGCGACCCAGCCGAGGCCAGAATGACCAAAACAGACATGTCGCCCCCCCCCAAAGCTCCGGGCGACCCCTGCGAGTGCCCGGCTCCAACCGGGGAGAGACGGGGCCAGGAGAGCCGCGGCCCCCCGGGGGCGCAGAGTTACCCCGGAACTATCCCCAAACTCATCATAACTCGGGATCCGAGTCCGACCCCCCCGCAGGAGCCCCCGGCTCTGCTGAGCGGCCGGACCGAGCTGTCCACCGGGTCGTGTCTGGACTCCCACGGGGACGACGAGTCCCCGTGTTCGGACAGCGGCTGCGGGGGGTCGCCGGCCCTGATGCGCTCCCCCAGGAAGCTCTCCAACTCCTCCTCCATCGGCCTGTCCTCCGCGTCGTCTTTCGAGGAATCCGAAGACGACTTCACCGGCAGCGACATCGAGTCCAGCCTGTCCCCGGCCAGGTCCCTGTGCAGCCCGGACGAGGTCCCCGGGGTGAGTGTCCTCCTCCAGGTCGCGTCACGACATCACAGATTTAAACCGACCCTGAACACAAGACGCGCGTTCCCTTGCATGCAAAGATTTAGTGATGAAAACCAGTATAATGGGACACGTGACCACCGGTCTGAGGCTCCTTCAAACCTCAATCTGGTGGTCGAGTGTGTGCCAACGACGAGTTTAGTTAAATACATGAGATATCCTGGTGATTCTGTCGCCATGGTGACGTTTGAAGGGCTGTGGGCCGAAGTAGGAAAAGTCCCCCGGCCTCCCAAAGTGTGCCGGATATTAATATTTAAAGCCACGATGGCCGGCGCCAATAAAACAATGGCCATTAAATAAGAAACAATAAAGCTATTTGTGCCCCCCCCCCCGAACTTCATCGTGGTTTTAGTGCCATGACTCACGATCACATGGCCTGATGAGCACGGCCTTTTGACCTCTCCCGATGAATGTTCGGCATATTTGTCATCCCATCCCTGCTCTCCCTCTCCCTCTCTGTAAAGTTCACGCGCTGCCTGTTTCCACCCGTTTAAATGTAAAGTTTCCCTGGGAGGGTTTCCACGGAGGAAGCGTCCTCCCTCCAGTCGGGAGGCTTCGAGGCACCGTCGCCTGTAAATGCTTGGAATGACACGAGCCTTAAAAACAGGATGTCTCGGAGCAAGTGGAAAAGTGTCTGTGGTGGTGGGGTGTGTGTGTATATGTGTGTGTATATATATATATATATATATGAATAGATGGCTCAAAATGGGTAGTTTACTTGTTAACTACCTTCTCTCCCCGCTGTAGATCAAAAAGAGGTGAGAGGACGATTGTTTACGATCAGTCTGATTACACGGTTGAGGCCCGGAACCCTCCAAATCAGAGGCGTCGGAGCCCAGGCCCTGAGGGCCGCAATCCAGCCACAGCGGGTGGGGCCCCGGGTGGGCTGGAACCTGGTAGGGCAGAAAACAGGGGTGGACTGGGACCCTCCAGGCCCGGACTGGGACACCCCTGCTCCAAATCACCCCTCATAAGCTTTTAAGTTTGGTTCTCGGTGCAAGAGAAAACCAATCGGGTGATCTTTCACATGAGAATGTTGGGATGCATCTTTGAAAACACTTCTAATAGTGACTTTCTTCTCATCGGATCACCAGGTTCTGGTCCTGAGCTGTCAATAAGTGCGTAAGCGCTGTAGTGTAGTTTGTCTGTGCGGTGCTCCTAATGATAATTGTCCCATGGTGGATGTGAATCAGGTACTCTGGCGTCTGCGCGGCGCTAACCGGGGAGGTCCCCGCCACAGTTTCGGGGCGGCGCGGATCCCCTCGCCGCTGCTTTAACGCTCTGTAGCAACTTCAGGCCTCTCGCACGCCGCAACTTCCAGGCTGTTACATCACGCAACCGGCAACCCTGAGTTGCACCCGGGCTGTCGAAACGCACCCAGCGAGGCCGCCGCTCGGTTTTCTGATATGGGCCGCGTCCGTTCTTCGCCGCCGTGACAACGGTGGAGTAATGAGCGTGAGGGTGTGTTTGCCTCCCGCTGGCTCGGCGACGCCGCCGCTGTGCTCTCAGGCCCCAGTCAGACCGGGTACGAGTTGTGCGCTCTGACGTGAGCAGATACTTGCTCAAACATGCGTACAGTCACACACACACACACACACACACACACACACACACACACACACACACACACACACTTGCTATGCCACCTTGCATACACAGCTCCGTGTGTGTCATGGAAAATTGGGCTGCGGGCAGAGCCTGTTGCTAGGCGACTTCTTTGCCATATATGGTGCTTTTTTTTTTCTTCTTCTTGTCTTGTTCTCTTTTCCTCTCCACAATCGGACATTACACACACATTTCTTCAAACAACACTTTTACCTCCCGCGGAACATCTCTGAAAGAGAAAGATGGCAACAGTCATGAGTCTTGTCCCGGGAGGCCGGGTAGGTTTAGCCAGGCGGACACGAAGGACAGCGGAGCAAGGGCAGAGGGACATTTGCGGAAGGCGACGAGGCACGGGCGGCTTGAAGCGCGAAGCAGACTCGCGACGGTTGTTGTCACCTCTCAAAGCGAACGCGGCTCTCCCCGGCCGCTCGCATGTCTTCTGAGGCCGCCGTTGCACAAAGGCCCACACATCCCTCCCACGCCGCGCGCTCGCATTGTCCATTAGACGTGCGCTTGTCTTATGTCCTCCGCCGCTGGGGTATTTATACCAAAACACAGAGCAGCGCCGCGTGAAGTCGCTCGTGGATGTAGGAGTGAACACGGGCAAGGTAGAAAAGGGACTTGTGTCCAATAACTTCTGCTTCTAGGGGTAAATCTGAGGGCAAGATCAGGCATTTAATGCTCTGCAGCCTGTGTGTACAGATGTCCTCATAGATTGTTGGTGTCTACTGACGACCAGAAGTTAAAAACTAAGATGTTAGAAGTGTGGGACAAGGTTAAAGTTAAAGACAACAACAAATAAAACCTGAGAAGCTTTTCTGCAAATATGCTAAAGTGTCAAATCCAGTGTGTTGACTACAGTGCTCCTGTAGCTCATCCTGTAGAGAGTCGTCCGACAGGTTCTCTCTGCGTGTGCGCAAATACACACACACACACACACACACACACCTTTGGAAGCTATGAGGAATTTATCATGCAGACAAAAGGGGAGTACTTGTATTCTCTGGGAAGCCCGGCTGGCCCAACCCCCACCCTTCCAGTCTGGAAGCAGATTGGCTTGTTTTTGGAGCGCTGGATCGGCCCTGAGGATTAGATGGATGAGAGAGGGAGCGTGAAGGGTGGGCTGTGTGTGTGTGTGTGGGGGGGCTTGTTTGAGAGTTTCTGTTTTAAGGTGCGGGGGGTCAGCTCAGGCGGACAGGTAACCCGATGAGGACGAGGTCGGTCGGTCAAGTTCGGGCCGCTCGTCCCCGTTAAAGCATGCGCTGGTGTGTTTTCAGGTGATTTCCTTCTTGTTCCTGTGAGAGCGTGACGTCATCCAAACGTGCATCTTTTTATGTTCTTATGTCTTTATTCTTCTAGGACCCGCTGATGTGGGATTAGGAGGGCGATAATGGTAGAGGAGAAAACCCAGCCGCCGTGCAGAAGTTATTTAAAAAGCCGAGCGAATCCTCAGCTTTCCCGAAAGGGCCGGGCGTGTGGGCCGAGGAGGGAGGATGAAAACGGGCGTTTTTTTTTTTTTTGTTGTTTTTTTTAAAAAAAAACAAAAAAACAAGCACGTTATTATTCCCGGGCCTGTTTTTCCGGTCCTGAGGCCCTCAGGTCCAGCCGAACCTCAGCAGTGTGGGCTCCTACTGGGGCGAGAGAGGGCCTGGGGGGGGGGGAACTTCCTGCAGCCGTCGGCGTCGCTCGCAGCCTCTCGTTTGCATAGAATGCTTAAAAGCTGAGGTCAGGCCGTGAAGGGCGGGCTGTAAGATCAGCGTCGCGCAGCCTTATCGGACCCTCAGTTGAACTTTAGACAGCAGCCGCCATAATTCTCCTTTACTGCCGCACTTTGACAGCCCGCCTCGGCGGCGGGGAGGGGATGGGTCGCTCGTCTCTCGTCTGGAGGACTCGAAGGACTCCTCGGACGCCGCCGAGTTTTGAAAAAAAATGCGCTCGGAGGCGGTCGCCCGCGGCGGGAGCGGGTGGAGGTTGCTCAAGAGGTACCGGAGAGGGCGCGGCTGGACGCTCGGAAAAGGGCGGCGGCGCCGCTCTTAAAGAGCGCCTCTCGGCCTCAGAGGTGGAAAAAAAGAGGAAACGGGCCGAGGTGCACGAGCGCTCTGAAGACGACCGAAACGATAACCTGCGCAAGAGGAAACTGTGTCGCGTTGCGCAGTGCGGTGTCCTGTTGCTGAGCCCGCGGACACGCCGTCCACCGCGTTTCCGTAAGGGCCTGACGCGACAGGGGTTACGCCACGGTTAATCCGGCCCGAGTCTCAGGGAAGCTCAGGCAAGCTGGGATTCACTTTCTCCCAGAGCTGTTCAACGGAATTCTGAAACCCAGTTAGAGATAAGACCGAAGCTGTAACTGTCTCTACCAAACCGCAAGATTTATCTCCCATAAATGGGTAAAAGTGAAGTCTTGTGTTTTGTTTTTTTTAGCTGTGGTTGTTCGAACGTTATTTTAGTTCCAGTTAGTGACACAACCCAACACATCATCAGTGTTAACAGGATCTAATGTTTGATCACGTCAAATTTCCTGTTTTTCCTGCTGTCAATCGGTGTTATTTGAGTGCAGGATCGTGATCGTTACCTTCCAGCGGCGGCGATGCGCGGAGGTTATGTCGGCAATTTAAGGCGGGTTCAAGGAGGAAAGATGCAACCGCTCCAATAAAAAGAGATGCAACATTCGCATTGTTGCACACGTTTGTGCGTTTTGCCCCGCCTCCTCCGGTTTAACTTGCGCTCACGCCCCAACCTCTGGCCCGTAAGACAGTCACACAGATTATGCTGCAACAAAGCAGCACACCATAAACTCAAATACATCATGGCTTTATCTCACAAGTTAAACACAAACCCGCAGTTTCCGTTAGGGGTGTGTATGTGTGTGTGTGTGTACGCACAAGTGTGTGTGTGTGTGCGTGTGCGTGTGCGTGTGCGCACTCATGAAGACTTTTATTGTGACAGAGTTTCAACAGAGCAGCTGTGGAAAGAATGCCTGTGATGAGAGTGTAGATAGTGGGCCAGCATGTAAATACGACGAGATACTGTAGACCAGGCCGGGAGCAGCACAAACAGCATGTGGTTATAAAAAGATTACTTTTATTGTTATAGCTTCTCGTCCTTGTACCTTTTATCGCTCGCATTTTTCTGTTCGCATCTTTTTGATGCTCTTGAACACTGATTTTTTTTTTTTTCTTAAGAGTTGCCTTGTGTTTTTTTTTTTTTTGGCTGACCCTGGGTGTGTTTACTGTGATGTAAAAATATGATACGAACATATTGACGTGCATTCCAACACACACACACACACACACACACACACCCCCACTTCAAATCAAATAGATCAATAGATGTTCCTCTCCAAGTGCTTGCGTCAAAGTCCCTGTTGCACGCTGTCCTTGCTCAGAGGTTTCCCAACACAGATAACTGTTACACACACACACACACACATACACAAATTCTAACACCACCACACTGGGGTTGGTAAATGTTTTATGAATGGGCTTTGTGTCATGCACATTGAGCACCTGGCTTTGGTTCAATGTCTACTGAGGGGTGCGAGCGTGCGTCCCTACGTGCACAATAATGGGTGTGTTTTTCTTGACTTGAAGCTCTGCCCCACTTAAAACAACAACAAAAAAAAAACACACCACTGTGATCTCGGGCCCAATAATCGGGCTTGTGCGTGACTCCTTTCCCACTCCTCTTCCCAGAATAAGTCCTGGCACAAGCTGAAGACGATGGTCCACTTCTCCCCCTTCGTGGTGTCCTTCAAGAAGCGGTACCCCTGGGTGCAGCTCGCCGGCCACGCTGGTACGCGGGCGAGCGGAGGGCGAAATCAGAAAATCCCCTCGCCGCCGCTTCGCCGCTCTGTTAACTGTTCTTCCCGTGCGTCCTTCGTTCAAGGCAACTTCCAGGCCGGGGAGTACGGACGCCTGCTGAAGCGGTACTGCGAGAGCGAGCAGCAGTGTCTGCAGAAGCTGATGAAGGACGCGCTGCGCCCCTACGTGCCCGGTTACTATGGCGTCGTGCAGAGAGACGAGCAGGATTATAACCTGATGGACGACCTGCTGGCCGAGTTTGACTCACCTTCTATCATGGACTGCAAAATGGGAAGCAGGTAGAACTTTTCTAAACTTCTTCAAAAGTTGAAGAAGAAGAAATGAAACCAGTTCAACAAACTAAAACGCTGGGCGGGGGGGCTCTTATTTCCAGGACGTACCTGGAGGAGGAACTGAGAAAAGCCCGGGAGCGCCCGCGCTTGAGGAAAGACATGTACGACAAGATGGTGGCGGTGGACCCCGGAGCCCCCACGGAGGAGGAGCGGGCCCAGCAGGGGATCCTCAAGCCCAGATACATGCAGTGGAGGGAGACGCTGAGCTCCACGGCCACCCTGGGCTTCCGCATCGAAGGCATCAAGGTCAGCGGGGAGCGGGGGGGGCGCGTCCGTTTTTCTCTTTTAGCCGCGGCTGGCGCGAGGCAGAGTAAATATTTATCCGCCGGTCGCTGGAGAGACCAAACTCCAGAGTGGAAAAGGAAAAGGACGGTTGGAGTCTTTATCCAGATGTGCAGCCAAAGAGGGGACTGTTTGTTCTTTTGAGAAATGAAAGCAGGTTGGGCGGGCGCCGCGTGCCAGGAGTTTCACATTTGCATTCTAGTC
This sequence comes from Lagocephalus sceleratus, assembly GCA_911728415.1. Taxonomy (NCBI): domain Eukaryota; kingdom Metazoa; phylum Chordata; class Actinopteri; order Tetraodontiformes; family Tetraodontidae; genus Lagocephalus; species Lagocephalus sceleratus. The sequence goes on from CAJVRN010000194.1 coordinate 8,643,356, forward strand.
AGGCACCGAGTGAGATATCTGATGACACCCTGGGAACATTTAAAGCAGCTGGCTCTATTTCAGTAGACCCGGGGGGGGCGGCGGCGGCGGCACACCACGCCCTCAGCTGTAACGCGGTCTCACGTCTGCTGCGTGGACGGGGACGTGAATAATTGTCTCCAGGGAGCCGCGATGGAGTGAGACACTCTGTTCTTTCCTACAGAAGGCCGATGGAACCTGCAACACCAACTTTAAAAAGACCAAGCAGAGGGAACAGGTGATGCAGGCTCTGGAAGATTTCGTAGGCGGCAACACTCAGATTCTGGTAAGAGTCGCCGGACTATTTTTAGAAGCTCGAATAAAGAGAGAGGGAGCAAATTGCGTGTTTGCCGCGTTGCGTGTTATACTTGTGTTTCTGCGTATTTGTCAGCTCTTTGAAGGGAATCTTGTGGTTTCTGTAGAAACTCTACCTGCAGAGGCTTGAGGAACTGCGCTCGGTTCTGGAGAAGTCGCCGTTCTTCAGCACGCACGAGGTGAGACCCTTACCGGACCGGGCACCTTCCCGTCAGTAACGCCCGCGCCACGCCGCTCACGCCCGGGCTTGTCCTCCCGCGTGTGCGCCCCCAGGTCGTCGGCAGCTCCCTGCTGTTCGTGCACGACGCCTCCGGGAAGGCCAGAGTGTGGATGATCGACTTCGGGAAGACGGTCCCGCTGCCGGACCCCCAGACTCTGGACCACAGGACGGCCTGGGTGGAGGGCAACAGGGAGGACGGCTACCTGTGGGGACTGGACAACCTGGTGGACATCTTCAGCAGCATGCTCCCTCAGGCGCCTTGAAGGGGCGGAGCCCCCCACCACCACCACCACCACTCCCATCCCCCGGGGAGAAGACGCGCTGAAACTGACACATTTGAAGACTTCTAACGACGACCTCGCGTCCGTTCGGGAAGGCCGATGCTGAGGTTTGCGAGAGGAAAGAGGGAGGAGCGAGCTCATGGACAGTCCCCTCCGGTCTGGACTCCTGGATCTGCATGCCGTGGCCTCCAACCTCATTGGTGCCCCCCCTCAAGGCCTCCCTCTGTTGGGCAGAGTCGCACCGAGCATGCTTCCCGTGATGAGTTGGAGGCACAGGTTTGAAACCCTTTTATACAGCCTTAGAGGAGCTTTGGGTAATGGGAGATTTTTTTTTTTTTTTTTAATTATTTTTATTGAGGTTATTGATCAATTTTAAAGCTCAAATATTTAACAACACTAAAACACTAGTTAGACTCGGTGTTAATTGCTTCCGCTTATTTGTTTGGGCCTTGGAATAACCCTTTCACCTGGTTTGCACAGCGTGTGCCTCGCCTATTTAAAGAGTTTAATCATTCTACTTCAGTGGACTTCTGTTTTACTTCCAAAGAATCCACCCAAATGTAAAGTTCCACCCTGATTCCAAAGTTTAATACAAAGTATTTTCTCTTTTTTTTTGTATTATAATGCAATTATTACTATTATATATTTTTTGCATTTTAATTATAAGGTAAGCAGCTTTGGCCACGTTCTCTTAACTTTATTGCACTACTGGTCCTCACTCAGCCGCTGAACAAAGGAAGAGGTTCCTGGAAGTGTCTTAAGGTCGGAAACTGCAGGTTTACAGATGCAGACGTCTGAGATGAAACAGGGGTTACTTTCTGAAATCAGTCTGTTAAGGCTTTTCTGAGGTTTCATTTCCCTGCATTGGTATTAAAACTGGAAGTTCTTAACATATTTTGTGCAGATAGTCGCATACAAGAATCACCTTGACATATTCCCCTGATCTACTTTTTTTTCTCAAAGAAAGCAGTTTACAAAAAAGGAAAAAAAAAGAAATAATTTCTGAGTTTGGTTATTAGTGGTTATAACCAGATTTTCCTTGGCTGGAATGTCGCTTACTTACTGGGGGGAAAAATGTGTTTACAAATCGTTATGTACCTTAGCCCACCAACCCTCTGGATGAGGGGGAAAAAAGACAAACATTGAGGTTTCATACTGTTGTTTTATAAGTTAGAAAACTGGATTCCTAACTTTTTTGTATTTTTAATTAAAGTGTAAGTTTTCTATTAGAGACGCCGACACGATAATGAAATTTGATATTGATTACTGCTTTGTTCAGGTCATGGATTGTAATAAACTGGTAAGAGATTTGGCTGTTTTTTTTTTTTTTTATTTCTCTCTTCAAACTCAATAAATCCAAACTTCTTATGAACGTAACTGCAGTCTGAAAAATGTAACAATCATAAGCTTAATTGTCCTTTTAAGAAAATTGTCTTTTTGTATTTTATAATGAATTCAGATGGATTCTTTCTCACATCAGGGAAAAGGAGCCTAGAACCTATACTGTGTCCCACCAAGGTGAAAATGTAAACGTTTGTTAAAGAGCTCGTTGCTTATATAGTCACGAGTGATACAATGTGTTACTGTACAAACACACAGACACAACAGCAATTCAAGAAACCATTTTATAAACGTAGAGCAGGTTAATTGTTTCCTCCGACAGCTAAAACGCTGTGAGCGAGCACACTCAGTTTGGCTTTTGTGTCCTCGTGTGGACCAGCACCGCCTGTCCAGCCAGCCCCGTCTCCACGCCTCCCTCGGGGACCACGTAGCGACTCCCGTCGTTCGCCCTCAGCGGATCCATCGTCCTCAGCTGCCCGTTGCTCCGGGCGACGCTGTCCAGGGTCCACAGCTGGTAGCGGAGGCTTTTACCCTGCTTGGCCAGGACGTAGGTCGCTTTCACCGCGGCGCCGGCGGGACAAGGGCAGCCGCCGTCGGCGACCGAGGAGAGCCAGGGCAGGGGCGGGGTCGGGGGGGCCAGCTCTGCGCCGATGCTGCCTTTCTCCAAACCAAGGAGGACACCTGGGGGGAGGACAGGTCACGGTACTGCAGTTTAGGAACTTCTGTACATCATCCTTCTGTAAAACTTTGATTCTTTTGAACCTCTGAAGAGGAAACGACCCAGACCCACCTGAAGCCACCGCCCAGTGCGCCCTGTGGCCCCCGCGCTGGCACGGCTCGTGGTTGAAGTCCTCATCGTATCTGTGTGTGTGGTTAAGGAGCTTTATCGGCTTCAGATTTTAGGATAATTGAACTGCGCGTCACTCTTTCTTCTGTGGCGCGGAGGATACGGGATGAGGACGGGCTGTTTGTCCCACAGGTGCGTGATGATGGCCGCGGCGTTGTTGCCGCTTAACCCTCCTGACAGAAGCTGGGCTTTACAGTCACAGACCTCCTCCGCCAGTCGCGCCATGTTTTCGGCTGAAGGAAAAACAAGAGTCGGCACAATTCGCGGCTTCACCAGAATCGTTTCGCCCTCCGCAGTCATGTCCGAATCGAACACACACCGTCCCCCCGGTTGATGATCCGGTGTCACCTGAAAACATTTCTCCCTGCGCGGTGTAGCCCCTGGTCACCGCCGTCCGAACAATCGTTTCCATGTCGACGCTGAGCGGCGGCTGACGAAGGTGAGCGGACATCCACAGAGCGACCAGACCACATCTGGCAGTCGAAGGAGAAGCAGATCCACGCTGTCACATAAATATGACGGGCGAGGACCTCCATTTATCTGCTGTTTATTTTTGTTATACAAGTTTTTAACCATGTACAAGTACGATTTTAAACAGTTTGTGAACTTACTGAGGACCATCTTGGATGAGCGAAGGCACGTACGTGTTTAATAGCACCCACTGCAGGTCCTTTGTGAAGCTGAAGGAGATCATAAAATAAAACAGCGTGTTTTTGGTTGGAATGTTAAAAATTGATTGTAAAACCCACCTGCTTTCTCTCTGACTGAGTAGTAAGCGAGCCTCTGTGTGGTCCCCCTCCACAGCACTCCTGCTGCTGGCGATGGTTTGATACAGCTTCTTCTTTGGTCCTGAAGCTGTAGGAGGAAGAGGAGGAGGAGGAAGAGGGGGTGGAGGTGAGATCCCTGAAGCTAAAGCTGGAGGAGGGGGAGGAGGAGGTGAGATCCCTGAAGCTAAAGCTGGAAAAGGAGGAGGAGGGGGAGGAGGAGGAAGAGGAGGTGAGATCCCTGAAGTTGGGGGAGGAGGAAGAGGACATATGGGGCAGCACAAGTCACCCTCCGATGACATCTCTCCCGAGCCCCTGTTGCATAAACTGTAATAAACACAGGGATAGTTATGATGACATCCTGACAGGGTTAGATCCATTCAGAGCAGACTTTTCAGAGCAGACTTTTCAGAACAGACTCTTCCTCCTCTGCTGTCCCACCTTTAATCAGTCTCGCTGTGAGGCTTCGTTTCTTTATTTGAACGCGTCAAACCTTCTGGTTACTCGCCGTTTGGCAGTGATTATCGCAGCCATAAAACAGGTGTTCTTTATTATTTCCCCCTCCTGACGGGCTGTTCTGTAGAGGAGCGGCTAACTGGGAGCACTGGTGGCACCACCGACCCATACTGGGGCCGTTCTTCTTCTCTTGTCCTCAAACGGTAGCCTGGATCATCACTGCAGCACTTCCGCCACCCAGCGGTGAGAAAGGGATATCACTCAAAGGTTTAACGTGATTAAAATGCTTAAGGTCTTGTATTATTAGCTCAAATAAATAAAATTAACACAAACAAAGACCGACGCATGGACAAACGCTTTATAAAGAACGTATAAAGCGAAATGATATCGCCCTGAACCGGAACCGGAAACGGTATCCGACTTCCGCTATAAAGCGACGCCGCAGCCGTCGTGGTTGGTTTTTACTTCACAGTTCTGCGGCTTTGGGGTTCTGCAAAAGGTGTGTGACCCTCTCTTGGCTTTGGCGTGTCTGGTAATCTTTGAATGATTTCGGCAACAGGAAGCAGAGTTCATAAAAAATGTGTTTTAGCCGCCGGCGACGCTGTTAGCATCGAAGCTAACGTCCGGAGGCGGATGATTGTTAGCCTTCAGCTCTGCTCTTAGTCTAGTTTTTGAAGTGTTTCTGTCCCGCTTTTCAGCTTTGTAAAGATGGCTGCTCCGGAGGTGCGGCTAAACCACACGATATACATCAACAACCTTAACGAGAAGATCAAGAAGGACGGTAAATGCCTCGCGTTAGCCTAGCGCGGCTACCCCCCACACACACGCACACACACACACACACGTCTGAGCTTCTTTTGTGTTTCCACAGAGCTGAAGAAGTCCCTGTACGCTATATTCTCACAATTCGGGCAGATCCTGGACATCTTGGTCGCGCGGACGTTGAAGATGAAGGGCCAGGCCTTTGTTATCTTCAAGGAGGTGAACAGCGCCTCCAACGCGCTGAGGTCGATGCAGGGCTTCCCTTTCTATGACAAACCGATGGTGGGTCCTCCACACCAGCTCCTGATCTGATCACCCTCCTCCTATGGGGGGGGGGGCACCAACGCTCCACTCTGAAGGCGGCGTCTATAAACACGTGTGATCTATCCTCCTCCAGCGTATCCAGTATGCCAAGCAGGACTCGGACATTATCGCCAAGATGAAGGGAACTTATGTGGAACGAGACCGCAAGAAGGAGAAGAGGAAGGTGAAGGCCCCCGACTCCTCGGGCAGCAAGAAAGCCCAGGCCGCCGCCATGGTGGTCCCCGGCGGGATGGCCGTAAGTGAGACCGCAGACGTTGGTGAAAGTGGAAGATCAGGCGGGTTGATGGTGTCCTTTGCTTCTCAGGGCATGCCCCCCATGAGCCAGGCCCCCCGTATGATGCACATGCCCGGTCAGCCGCCGTACATGCCCCCGCCCGGCATGATGCCCCCACCGGGGATGGGTCCCGGGCAGATGCCTCCTGGGGCCATGATGCCCGGGCAGATGCCTCAGCAGGTAGGGTGGGGTCACTAATGAGCATGAAGACGGGGCGTGACGGGCCCAGTGGTGGTTCTTCTGTTCACTGGGGGGGGGGGTCGTTTACCTTCACAGGTTTCAGAGAACCCTCCCAATCACATCCTCTTCCTCACCAACCTCCCGGAGGAGACGAACGAGCTCATGCTGTCCATGCTGTTCAACCAGTCAGTAGCTTCTCCCGTGCGTCTTTCTGTTTGTGGAGGCGGGGTCTAACGGCGGTGTTTGTGTTCAGGTTCCCCGGGTTCAAGGAGGTGCGTCTGGTTCCCGGGCGCCACGACATCGCCTTTGTGGAGTTTGACAACGAGGTGCAGGCCGGCGCTGCACGGGACGCTCTACAGGGCTTCAAAATCACACAGACGAACGCAATGAAGATATCGTTTGCCAAGAAATGAGACCAAATCAGTCTTTTCAGTGCGGCTGTGACATGTATGTAGGTTTTTTTTTTTTTTTTACATTTCAAGATTATTAGTTCAATGAAGCCCAGACAGTTGTTCCTCCTCCTCCATGTAAGTATACATTTTTCCGTTGCAGACGATTGGTCGTTCTGACCCCCTCAGGTAAATTTACAGACTTCTCGTCTTTTTTGGACATTTTATTTTAAACCGTTTGTCACAAAGCATTGCACCCAGGATCTGGTTTGCCAGACATTGTACCTGGAGCTTTTCCTTTTACATTAAATCGTTATTTTGAAACAATTCTCTGCGTCACTCATTTGGGTTGTAATGGAGTGTTCGGTCACTAGATGGCGTCCTAAACCCGCCCTCTCCCAACGTCTTTACGGGGTTGGTGGGGAATGTGCTGGATAATTCCTAGAAATCACGGAGTACAGGACATGCTGATGTCCTTGTTTCAGCTGTTTATCAGGAGGGAGAGGGCCTTTGTTCAGGATTTGAAATTATCTCATTTAATCACTGCTGCCTTTTTTCAGCTCGAGCACTTTTGTGGCGAGATTAAGGTGGAAGCGCCAGCCCTGAATTCAATTAAACTTTTATCAACAGATGAAAGAAGGCGATTGGCTTAAGGCACGGGGAATACTCATTCTGTTTGATGCGAGTTGGTTTCCTCAGGATTCTTCTGATGCTCGTTTCTTAAATCTTAACTCGGGCGTAGGCATCTTTAGTACCGATTCATCCATCTGTCTTGGGTTTTAGAGCACACGGCAACGGTTTGTCTGGGAATTTTTGAATCACTTAATAACTTGGGAGCTGAAAATAATTAAAAAGATATTAAATCTCTGACTTGTGGACAACAATGTGGCAGAAATACTGTGACATGGCAGCGGTTGTTAAACTGAGTCGCATGAAACCAAAAACGCTGATTTGTTATCCTCTGGGAACAATCATTTCAGCCCAAACCGATGATTTAAGGAATGTTAACTGGTTAAAGAAGTCACGTTTTCACAATTGCCTCGGCTTTGCCAATTAGTAAAAGCCTCGGCTGTGTTTGCCCCCCCCCTCAGAGACCCCCCCAGAACCTCACACGAGCTCCAGAATAATTAGACGCCAACAAAGACGGCGCGGCCCTCTCAGGGCTGCAGTCATGGGCCCTCTGTGGGCTGGTTCAGATCTCAAAAACCCCTGTGCCCGACACACACACACACACACACACAGGGCCTCCCTGTTGTGGACTTAAACTGTGGCCTCCGTGATTGTCCCCAGGTCAGCTCAACAGTGTACACAGAAATGCACATTCCTCTGTAGTTTCCCAAGCCTTTCCACACTCCCTTATTTTGCCTTGAGAAAGCGATGACCTTAGCCGCCAGGGCGCCATGTGGAAGAGAGAGACGAGTGTGTGTGTGTGTGTGTGTGTGTGGGGCATGCTCTTGGCACCGTGCCCCGAGCCTTCCCCATTCACCAGCACAGTGATCTTTCAGTCGCAGCGGCTGAAAGGCAACCCCAGTGGGCGAGGCGTGGGAGTTCATCTGTCAAGTCAACAGCGGACCCTGAGACAATATCAGCTGTGTGAATATCTCGTCGTGGCTCCTGATGATTTGCTCAAATAAGTGCAAGGTATTCCATCACGACTCGCACGTGAGAGTGTCACCCTGGTTTTCCCTGTTCGATCAGCGCGTATGAAGTGGTGCCAAACGGAGTAAACGTGATTTTCTCGATTAAATTATCCGTTTCTTTGAATAGGAACGCGAAGGTGTTTTCAGGTTAGGGTAACCAGGCCGGCGATTTAGATTTTTGTGTCATAAAAGTGCAAAACAATAACCATCATGCGGAGTTATTTCGGTTTCCAGGGGATGGTTCGTGTGTTTCCGTCAGGCGAGCGCGTGTGACCGTCAGATGGTGCCAAACACAATCCCGGTGGGACCTGCTCACCCCGGTCTTGGGTGACTTCTTCAAGTGAAGCCCGGCGCAGACATGCCCCCAGACTTCCGCGCGGCCGGTTAGAATTCAGCCCGTGTGAGGGAGGTCGCCGCTCCTTTATGCAAATCCGCCCCGCTCCCCTGAAGAGCCCTCTGTTCCGCTGCGGGGTCACCGCGGAGGGCCGGGCCGCGGAAACAGCGGCGGTTGTCAGGGAAGCTGGACTTTAATAGAAGAGGAGGAGGAGGAGGGATGCTGCATCTAATTAAGCGGCCTGGTGGATGAAGAAAGCGCATTGTGCGGAGGCCATGGAAGCAGCGAGACGAGCCCTGGAAGACAGATGTGGAAACTATGCCTGGCGACTGGTGCCAATATCCAAAAGGACGCCCGTGCGCTCTGACCCGACCCGTCTCTTCTGTGTGAACGCGCTCGGCCGCTCAGTATCCGCACCCGGCGACGTACGCGCGGGCAGTACACACACCAGCAGCTGTCCGAGCGCGCCTGGTGCCAATAGGACCCTCCAGCGCTGCGTGCGCCACAGCAGCGCGCACAATAATTGCACTTGGCGCTCCGCCTGGCTCCCCTGATTTATTGTTCCCCTCTGATGTTTTAATCAAGGCCCCGGCTTTAAACGCGAATATAAAAATTCCAAATCGGAATCACTTTGAAAAACAAAACAAGAGTCATTTAATTGTCGGGGCTTCGGGTCTGAAGCCGGCGTCCACTCTCCGGAGCTCCGTAAATCACCCGGACGGGACCCGTCGGGGACGGTTCCGGGTCTGGGCGCGAGAGAACGAGAGAAAGTCTCGCAGGGTGCAGAAGGAGGAGGAATGAAATGGGAACACTGGTGCGCGCTCGGAGCCATCCGGACGAGAGCTGAAAGACGGATATCCCCTGCCTCAGGACACACCCTCTGCGCGCTCTCTCCCTCTCTCTCTCGCTTTCTCTCGCTCATTGTTTCCCACACTGACTCTGTCGCCGCCAGGCTTCGGCTCGGGTTCACGACCAGCTGCCCGGAGGAGCGCCAGGCGAAGGGGAGGAATCCCGGCGAAGGGACGCAAACTTCGGCGGAAGCTCCGTGGATCGGGAATTCGAAGTAATATTGGGGAATATATTTGCGGCACAGTGTTTTTTTTTTTTTGTGCGTGCGTCAAACCTCGAAGTGAGGGAGGAGGAGGAGAAGAGAGAGTCTCCGCTAATTGGGATGAGAGTTCAAGTCAAGTGAGCTGGCAGATTGGACATTTAAAGCCTCTTAACGTCAGAGGAATACAGCACAAAGGCGCTGTGGTGGTGTGGGCGTGCGTGCGTGCGTGCGTGCGCGTGTTTGTCACTCTCAGTGGAAATCCACCCCGGACGCCACCCCGAGGGTCTGATCAGGTGCGCGGGTAGGTGGTGGAAGGGCGGGGGTGGGGGGGGGGGGGGGGACGAGGCAGAGGTAGTTGCGCTTCCTCTCGTCCGGACGCGATGAAGAGGTCCTGCGAGACTTTTAGGATCTGAAAACCCAGAGAAGAGCCGGGAGGGAAGGCACGGAGAGAGGGGGGAGGGGGGAAGTGTGTGTGTGGGGGGGGCGCACACACACACACACACACGCGCGCGCGCGCACACCGCCGCACACCTCCGGAGCGCACCGAGCGGGCCCCCAGTCCCCGGAGCCAGGGATGGAGAGCGCAAGAGCGCGCAGGGCCGCTCGGCTCCGCCGGGCGGACGCGGCGGGCGGGGGGAGCGCACGCCGCCGGGGACACCTCCACCTGCAGCGGGCTGTGATTTTTCTCGCGGCGCTCACGATGCAACCGCAGGTAAGCCACCGATTAAGTGCTATTTCCGGCAGCACGCCCTTTAAAACCACCACTGACCGGACTTTAAATGTGATTTAACCCGCGTTTGCCCCCCCTCACGGCTCCAAGGGAGCCGGCGGGGCACCGCCCCCCCCCACCTCCCTGAGCAGCCCCCCGGGCTGCTGGACGGCGCTGCGCCCACCTGTTGTTTCAGCCCGCTGCTCCCTTTTTCTTTTTAATCCCACGCATCGCGGGAGTGTCTAATCCCGCTTTAAACTAAAAAAAAACCCGCAAAAAAACAACTTTTATAAGGTTTAATTTTAAGGCGTTAAAATGATGAATGATGAATGATGAACGGAGGACAGTGGCGCCGGGGTTGATTTAGATTCTGTCCTTGGGGTTTGGCTCTTGATCATTTTGAAGAGGTGTTCGAGCCCAGATTAGGGCTGTTAGGCCTTCACTGTGGTGGTTCTGGATCACAGATCCGCGCTGGTCCGGGAGGTGGGAAAGTTTGGAAGAGGAAGCATCAAGTGAAATTTGCCTGTTGAGGAGATTTGACGAATCAGGATGTGTGATAGCAACAAAGGGTGCTGTGTGTGTGTGTGTGTGTGTGTGTGTGTGTGTGTGTGTGTGTGTGTGGGTGTGCGAAATGTCTGGATGTGAACTTGAACTCACATCCAGCATCTGTGTTAGGGTGTGTGTGGCCGGGCCCGTCTCTGGGCGTGTGAATGTCGGAGCGCGTCTCTCCGCAGACCAACACGCTCCCTCCATCCCGTCTGTCTCCCGCCGGGGACAGAGGACGGGTGAGGACGCTGACGGGGACATCCGGAGACAAAACGCTCCCCCCGGTGCCGCCGATCGGGTTTCATTGTCTCACAAAGCGGAGGCGCAGAGAGGGACTGGTTGATGCGTGTGTGTCTGCGGGACACGTGATTTTAGGAGGATTTACTGGTTTGAAAACAGCTGGACTGGGTTCACTGGTCTCACCTGTCCTCAGTAAAACAGAGGCCAGGAGGTCCTGGAGTCCTGACATGGAGAGAGAGATGGTTGTCCATCTTCATGGAGCCACCAGGACTCCTGTAGAGATAGGTAGTCTTCTCTCTCTCTCTCTCTCTCTCTCTCTCTCTCTCTCTCTCTCTCTCTCTCTCTCTCTCTCTGTCTGTCACTATCCCTCTCTCTCTCCCCTCTCTTTCTCTTTGTCCCTCTCCGTCTGTCACTATCTATCCCTCTCTCTATTTCTCTCTCACGCTCTCCACCTCTTTGTTTCTGTCTCTTTCTCTCTCCCTCTCGCTCCATCCCCATATCCCTCTCTCCATCTCTCTCTTCCTCTCCATCCCTCTACCCCCTCTCTCCATTTCTCTTTCCCTCTCTCTCTCACTCATTCTTTCTCTATCATTCTCTCTCATCCCTATATCCACCTTCTTTCTCTCCCTCTCTCCACCCCTCTATCCCTCCCCCTCTCTCTCCATCTTTCTCTCTCCCTCTCTCCATCCCTCCCTCTCTCTCCCTCTCTCCATCCCTCCCTCTCCCTCCCTCCCTCCCTCTCTCTGATCAGAGTGGTGACGTGCAGGTATGCAGGGAATGGCTCAGGCAGTGAGAGGAGGAGAGGAAGAAAGGAGGATGCGGAGTGATGAGCGCCACTGTATCTCCACCAGCCTTTTGAAGTGGACCGGTTCACCCCTCCACCGCCCTCTTTATCCTCCCTGACCCCGCCCACCTCGCCACCTCTGGGGACAGGGGCAGCGGGGGGGGGGGGCAGACGGACACGGCACAATGGGGGGACTGATCCTGGTCCGGTGCGCGTCGACTCGGGGGCCGATGATGATTCCCGATCACGAGCGAGCGGGCAGCACCAGCGGGAAAACGTTCATCAGGGTTCTTTATTTTTTCTGACTTAATGAGCGATCATTAAGTTCCAAGAAGCAACAAGGCTGCAATTATACTGATGTATTCAGCAGAGCAGCAAATAGAGATAATTGTGCCTTTATTTTTTATTCTGCCACAGCCGTGCGCGCGCACGTGCACTGACATACCTGACCCCGCTGCTCCCAGACTCTCAGGGGGTCTTGTTAATTCTAGTATGGGTGTGTGTGTGTGGGTGTGTGTGTGTGTGTGTTCTGCACCCATCTTTTAAACGAGGAGGCAGCAGAGGGGAGGGGAAGAGAGCAGCAGATGAAACAGAGGATGGCAACAACACAGAAAGATGACAGGAGTTGCCCTCAGATGGAGAAAGGAAGAAAGGAGGGTTGGGGTGGTGGTGGTGGTGGTGGTGGTGGTGGTGGTGGGGGGGCGGGGGGGGGCACCTCTTTATCATCCATTGGAGATTAAAGTGAAACTGAGAGGAGGACAGCTAAGGAATAAACAGGAAATTGTCTCTGATGGAAATCTTAGAGATTTCTGCTGATGAATATGTGCTTGTCTTCTTCATCTCTAAATCCTATAAGTAATAATAAAATAATGTCACCCCCCCCCACCTCACACACATCTACCCCCCCTCTCTCTTCCTCAGGCTGTACGTGGTGTCGGCATGTTTGAGCTCCAGATCCGGCACTTCCAGAACCCACACGGACTCCTGCAGTCCGGGGACTGCTGCGACCTCCAGCCCAGCGGGGGGCAGCGCTGCTCGCCCAGAGACCAGTGCGACACCTTCTTCCACGCCTGCCTCAAGGTGTACCAGGCCCGGGTGGTCCCCACCGGAGACTGCACCTTCGGGTCGGGGAGCACGGGGGTCTTGGGCGGGAACTCCCTGTCGCTCCTCCACCGAGGACACAACAATGGAGGGGGAGGAGAGGAAGACACTAATGGACACATTGTCATTCCCTTCAAATACGCCTGGCCAGTAAGTAGAAAGCATGCTGGTTATCTATGTGGTTACCAAGGGAACAGGCTGAGCTTCCATCACAACAACACATGCAAATTTCAGAATAACAACGACGGTCCAGACCAGTGTGCTCCTGCACGTCTTTGTCTCGACAAGGAAAACGTCACTCCGACTTTGTTCCACAGACGTCCCTGGTGCCTGGAGAAAAAAACAAAATGTTTTCCCCTTTTCGATTTGACCTTAATAGTTTCTGTCATGATGGCTTCAACGTGCTTCTGCACCACAGATGAGTCCAAACACAAAACATTTGTTCATTTTATGTATTTTGGTAAATAGGTTTGATGGCGCCCTTGTGTAAACCCCCCGAGGGCTCTCTGTTCTCTCTGGCAAGCGCGACGAGCAAATTCCAGTTTAACCAAAGCGCAGCTATTCTCAACTTCGTGTGATATACATCCTTCCAATATGATGTTGGGTGTCCTCCCTTAAATCCAACACCTAAAGCCTTTATATCGGTGACAGTAAATCTCAGGAGTAAAGGATTTGGCAAGGACGCGGAGGAGAGAGAGAGTCGTGTAAAGCTAGTTTTCTTTCTCTCTGAAGGACGAAAAAAAAAAAAAAAGCTTTGGTCTTCACTTCCTTTGTTTATTTTTTATCTTATATTACTATTTCATTTTCCCTGCATGGGCCGGCTCTTAATGAAAACATCCCGGAATGAGCAAAAACTGACCCTGGGACTGTGGGTCTGTTAATGCCGTCTTATTACATTGTCTCTAATATGACATAAACCCCCGCTGAACCTCCAAACACACAAACGCAGCAGCGCTGACTTAGAGCTCATCCTCCTGATTGGTATCACATCATTTACCTGTGAGACTCTCCGTCCCAGAGCCAATTAGCCCCCCCCCCCCCCCCGTCCATCTGCAGTTTGCTTTTGCGGGCGCTGCCGCGTGCATTATGCATGCCAGCATCACCACTGGCCCTTCCCCTTTCCTCCCCCCAACGCTCAGTGGGGGGTGTGTGGTCGGCAGGTCGGCGTGTGAGAAACGTCTCAGCGAAGCCTTCTAGATCAGTTTCAGGGCCAGAGAGGGTGAGAGAGAGAGAGGGAGGGGGGGTGGGATACAGTAGCTGGGTTTATCTGGCCATCTCATGGAAGTGGAGGGGGGGTGATTCCCCTGCCGCGGGTGAGGCGGCGAACAGGTGAGCATGTCATAATGAGGAAAGGTGAGCTCTCTCTCTCTGCCCTGCTTCACACGCCTTTCCTTTTTCCTGGGGAAAAGTGTGTGTGTGTGTGTGTGTGTGTGTGTGTGTGTGTGTGTGTGTGTGTGTGTGTGTGTGTTCTCGTGCTTGCTGCATACTGAGTACCAACATACTCATTCACCTGTCATTTCAGCTGGTCCTCACAACTTTGAAAGGCTGTTCAGGTCAAGACCTGGATTTAAGGTTGAGGTTAGGATTGGGTTTAGGTCAGGCTTAGGTCAGGCTTAGGTCGGGGTTTAGGTCAGGCTTAGGTCAGGTTTAGGTCGGGGTTTAGGTCAGGCTTAGGTCAGGTTTAGGTCAGGCTTAGGTCAGGTTTAGGTCAGGTTTAAGATCAGGAGGTTAGTCGTGCTGGTTATGGTGAGGGTATGAGGGTGGGTAACACATTGTGTGAAGATCCTTACAAAGATAGAAGTACAATGATGTGTGTGTGTGTGTGTGTTTGTTTTTACATGCAGTGTTCTTTTTCTTTCGTTCCCCGTCAGCTCCTCAGATGCTGTCGTTCTGAGCCCTGTTTGAATGTTGGGAACCAGTGTTGGATTTAGCCGGGGGGGCTGTTTACCTCTGAGGCCACAAGTGTTTTGTGGATTCCTAAACTTCACAAACAACTCAGGCTCAATAATAAAGTTGGAAGTAGCACCCTTAATAAACACAGAGCCATTCAGGCTCCGGAAAGGTTTGTGTCTCCAGCAGGCAGACACAAAAATACATTAAGGGTTTTACAAAGGTTTGTAGGTCTTAGGTCTCCAGTGGGGCCACAATAATCCCTCTACGGTTTTCAGGTCCTCGCCTAATCCTCACGTTAGGTTTTGATGCTGGTGACATCGCTTCCATCAACACGACCTGTGACAAATAGCGTTACGATAGGCGCTTTGGAAGCGCTCGCCCTGGAGAGTGTCATTAGACTCCCGTCAAGAGTTAAAATTCACTAGCGCTCAGGTTCGCTACCTGAGGCCGTCGCCGACTGTTCCTGGGAAAAAACTCACACTCGGCCCAACATGCACACACACGCGCGAGCGTGCGAGTGCGTGTGTGTGCAGATGTGTGAGCACACAGCATCTTTGTCCTGCTGACTTTATCTCTTCCCGGTGCATATATGGCGCCTGCTAGATTAGATATGCTGTTTATTGTAACTTATTTTGCTTTTATAAACCACTCTGAACAAGAGAAATCCAGCAAGCCCATTGACTCATTTACAGATGGCGATAAAAGAACAGCGTAGCGATTCATTTTTTTTTTTATTGCAAAACATCTCAAATAATGCCGTTATGTGAAGTTTGATTCTCTTTCCATCGAAGCAAACACTCCCTCCTCAGCTGACAGCTTTTAAAAGCTTCTTTTCCCTGCAGCAGAGTTCAATATGCAAAGTGCATCCCATGCAAATATTTACAGGTGGAGCCGTTTCAATTTTTTCTCCCAGTTTCTGCCTGCTCAGCTGTAAATACCAGAGAATCCCCACCTCTCGACAGCATGTACTGTATGTATGTGTGAGTGGCGGGGGCATTTTTCATGTTTCACGTGCAGTAAGGAGCAAAGTCGGGACACTTGTGAGGCAAAGCAAAGACACAGAGTTACATTCTGACTGTCAAATAGCACAGTTAGTCTCAAGTTACCTTTCCTGTTCTGCTCGACCTGATTCGTAACCTTTTTCGTGGCGCGTTCCCTACACAAGGTGCCTCAGGAGCCAGCGTCGTGTGCCCTGCGACCTCGGGGACTTTGTGGGACGTGATGAAATGTAAACAGTGATGGAAACGGGAGAGCTCTCCGGAGGCGTTGATCGGTTTTTGGACGAAAACCCCGAGACATAAATATGTGGTCCACGCACCTGGAGTATAAATGAGCCCACACCTGGAAACACACACACACACACACACACACACACACACACACCCAGCCTGTCCTCGCAGCGTGGGAGCTGGTCAGTGAAGAGAAACGAGCACCGAGGAGCAGTCGGGGGGGAACTTTCTCTTCCCTCCTTGGTCTCCCTTTCATTCGATCCCGAGCCTTTGTGCGCCGCGCTCTTTTGTCCCCTAATTGACTCTCGGTCGCAGCCTTGCATACCTGCCGTGTACGCCGATACTGTTGTGCACGCCATTTACATTTAATCCCACTCCCCAGCACAATGACAGCACACACACTTTAGTTTTTTGTTTTTTGATGAACGCGCCCAAAAGGAGGGGCTAATACCATCGGGACCTGAAGCCCGTGTTTTTTAGAGATAAGTTAACGACTCGGGGGGTAAACGTCTCCGGGGACGCGCGCTTTAATGATTTCATTTGTGTGCAAATTGGATGGAGAAAGGGAGTCACTTTATTGCAAGAGAAAAGGGGCATTTACGTGATCACTGTGAAATTATAGTCCCCGGGTGCACATGCGTGTGTGTGTGTGTGTGTGTGTGTGTGTGTGTGTGTGTGTGTGTGAGAGAGTGAGGTGAAATTACAGGGATGCGGTCGTGTGAATGACTTCAGCAAACATCCGACCGACTCTGCCGTCGTCTCTAACGGCCGTGTCTGCTCCAGCGCACGTGTACCTGCCACCGCGTCCTCGGAGCAGCGCAGGGATGTGGACTGACCCTCAGCGGAGGAGGGTCAGTCGTATACGGGAAACACTTTGAAAATACAGAACTGCAGTCTGGCCAGTGAAACATTCCAGGAAGGTTTCATATTTAATGGCTGGTAGAGTCAGTGTCGTGGTTTTAAGATCACCCACTAGAGTGTTATCCCTTTAAGAGCTGTCTGTCGGGGGGGGCACCATAACAGACGGACGGACGGACATCGAGAGGGAGATCTGTGCGCTACAGCAGCAAAACAAAGACTCTTATCATCATGTTTTCCTTTGTTTTCCCAAACCCAGCGCACAACAGCGCCTGCGTTTCTCGTCTAACCTGTCTGCTGTCTGAAGCGACGCCGTCGTGTGACGCTGCGATGCCGAAATGTTATTCCACAAGGATTAACATGAAAAATAGTTCGTTCAAGGCAAATATATGCTATTTATAAATATATTACTTCAGTATTTGTAAGTATAAGTATGCAGTATGTGTTTTATTACCATTGTAAACATCCGCAAAACCCAATAATAAAAAAAAAGACAAGCAAATATAGAAGGATAAAACCTGGACTTGCTGACCAGATGTGGTCAGTCATGGGTTTGAGGTTTAATGATGCTCAATATTCATCTACAACGTTAAAAAAAGCTGGAAAATTCACCATAATACCATCTTGATATAGACCCATTAAACTGGATTTCTGTTCTCCCACACATCCCTCATCTTTATCTGTTGGGAACTCTTCAGACCAAACACACACACACACACACACACACACACACACACACACAAAGACGCTCTCACACACCACACACTCGCTGGGTTTTTCTCACTGCTAATGCCCCCATCTGAGAGCGGTCGTGGATGTGTCCTGTGGCTAGACGAGGTAATTTCCTGCGGAAGTGGGAGAAGGCTGTGGGGGTGCTGCTCTTAGTCTAAGGGGGGATCGTGTGTGTGTGTGTGTGTGTGTGTGTGTGTGTGTGTGCAGGGGGGGGGGTGATGGAAGTGGGGGGAATGGAATACAGAGTGCTGGGGTACACAGGTAGTCTGAGTAGGCAACACGTGTTGCTGCTGTAGAGAGAAGGACGCTTCCATTAACAGCGTCAACAGACTTTGAAGTCAATTATAGCGAGAGTGTTGGACAATCAGAGGAGGGGGCAGAGACGCGGGAGCGGAGGCAGTTAATTATGTGGCTAGGTCATCGCTGCCTGATGGGGGGGTGGATTAATGTGCACAGTGGCAATAAAGTTTCTTAAATTAACCGCCACCAAGTCGGGGGGTCAGGATTAACTGTAAATTAGGGTTATTATGGAGATGCTGGGAGATTTTTTTTAACTCTCTATTCATGTCCATTTACGGATCAGAGGGGAGAGCTTGGATTGATTTCCGAGAGGCCTCCGTCCATGTCTGTCATCTTGTGAAGCAGAACAGAAACCCGAGGCGAGCCCGCGCTCCCAGCGCCGTTACGCCTTCCGTGTTTACTGCGGGCACTCAACAGGAGCTTCACCGCTGGAATAATAATGCCATCGTTACTGTGGTTACCTCCGCGACTAATCTGTGCGGGCGAGGCGTTCGGTCCAATCTGACGCCAGCGCAGCTGCCGTCGGTGTTTGCGTGTTTGCGCGAGCTGTCTCGGCATTCCGAATCCAAGACACGGTTGAGTATTTCCTGATAATTCGAGCTAACGCATCGGGGCGAATTGCTGCTCCGGGTGTTTTCGTTTGCGTCACGGCGGCGTTGAACGCACACAGACACGCGCAGGCCTGACGAATGCCACGATCGGATTCTGTAATAAAAAATAAAATAAAAAAAAAACCCACCGTGCCCAGCGTGCACGCGAGCCCGTGGGCTCGGCGGAGCCCACGGGAAGGAGCAGAGGTCCGTGGAGATTGAAACGCAGGCGTTCCGGTGCTCGTACGTGCGTTTTAAAGGGGGGGGGGGGCTCCCGCGCCTCAGACGAACGGCAGTTTATTAAATCTGAAAAAGAGGAAACGCATTCAAGGTTTTGGCAAGTCTGAGGAAACTGAAGTGCCATAAAATAGATTAGTGTGAAGGTTTTCGGGCCCTCGTAAGTGGGCCCCATTGTTCAATGATTAAAGCATCGAATCCTGTTGTCTGATATGATTAATGACACATTTTGTCCACCCTGCTCTCTCCATTGTGGGCCTTAGACAAATGTTTTCTGGAGTGAATGAAAGCATTGTATACAGAAAAAAAATAAAGATTGCGACCAGGGTAAAACCGAACCTTGTGCATCTGTGTGTGTGTGTGTGTGTGTGTGTGTGTGTGTGAATGTGTGGCGTCTGGCTGTGTGTGTTTAGTGTGCGAGTATGTATGCATTAATGTGTTAGCTCTGAAGGGAAATTCCTCTCTCAGGGCTGTGGGCTCTTCCTGTCGTAGAGCTGTGTTTGTACAGCCCGGCTTTGTCGGGAATCCTACCCTACCCATGTCTGAGAGAGAGAGCGCGCCGGAGAGGGAGAGCCGGCCGGGGTGATGGTGGGGCCATCGATATGGGGGACTGGGAGCCAGGGATCAGACTCGGAAAGCGAAAGGGGGGATTTTTTTTTTTTCCTGTGAAACAAACGTTTAGTGGTTTCAATTAGAGCAGTTTTCTGTGATCCTCTAAGACGCCTGATGCTGGAGGCGAAGGGGCGGGGCCAGACGGTCAGACAGACAGAGCGCGGGAACACTTGATCGTCAGGATTAATATTTTCGGTTCTGATGCTGTCTGTTCTGCACAAGCGAGCCCGTTTGGCTGTCAGGAGTTGCGATCCCGGGTGTCCAATCACCCGGAAAATATGTTTTCACACTTATTGAGTGAAGCAAAGAACCTGATGCTACTCTTTTATATGCAAAATGAACAGCGGTGAAAAGGGAACACACTCCTGCGTCTCACTAATGCACAGAAACAACCAATAAAGTGACTAATTCTTAAGCCCATTTATTGTTGGAATATTTAATGCTCTTTTTTGTCCTTATCAGTATATTGGTTGTTAAAGAAAATGACGACCCACTGTTTAATCTCATCCCTACACACACAAACACACGCACATACACACCCCTTTCCCATTATGTCATTTCCCTGCTGTCATCACTTCTTCCAGTATTTACACAAATTGCAGGGGAACTGTTAAGAAAAGGTAAAAATATCCTCCGCGATTAGTTCTGATCTTATCGCAGCCGAGCGTCCAACTTGACGTTAATTGTTTCTCTGTCTGCTTTTCATGTTTGTGTTCTTTTTTTAAACCCGTGATGAGGCCTGACCTCTCCTGATGTCACAGCGCCTCGCACAGTGTGTGTGTGTGTGTGTGTGTGTGTGTGTGTGCGCGCGAGGGGGGTTGTTTTGGAAAGGTCGTCAGGAAGTTATTGTAGGTAATTTTTTTGTCGTGTTCTCAGGAGCATGTGCTGAATCTTATCAGTAGATGTTGTGATTTTGCCCTGGCAACCACGGGCCTTGGTTACTATGACTACAGGAACTAGACCCCTCAGGGTTGCCGCCTTTATATCCTCCCTGTATTGATCACAACATCAGAACCCTCCTTGATGCCGTGAACATGTGACCGGAGAAAAGAAAAGAGAAGAACATATGAGTAAATTGAGGGGACTTCCCAGAGGCTTTACACCTCTGATGTGAAAAGGCAGCACGTGTGGGCACAGAGAGGAAGAGGAGTCACTACGACAACAAGAATAAAAGAAAAGCTGAGACACTAACGGGGAAAAAAAGTTCAGCCTAATTACTGACTCACGGTTCTGTACAGAGATGTTATTATCCAAATGTAATGTTGGTGTGGTTTAAATGGAAAAACTGAATGAATGCTAAACATTCTCCGGGTGGGGGTTATGAGGGAGGTTCGATATGTCACGTCTCCAGCTGTTCCAGCTGCTGGAGACCTGCTCTCTGCTCTGGGTAATGACCTGACTCGCAGCCTGTGTCATTAACAAAGTGACTCCTGGCTGCTTCCGGGGTTCCATTTCCATTTCCCGCCACCTCTCCTCTCTCCCCTTCGCCTCACCTCAAAGACTCGTCCTTTCTGATATGAAGTTACTTCCCTCTACCCCCCCCCACACACACACACACACACCGCACATCTAATGGGTCCCTGCTTGAAACACATGCCTGACTCTGAGTTTTCATCCACACCAACTTGCCACCCTTCATCTCCTTTCACCACCCTCCATGTCACCTCTGTCCCCCCCCCCATGGCAAACCCAAGTGCTGATGCCAGCCTCCCAAATCCATCTCCTGACTGATCTACCCCCCCTTTAGCGCTCAGATAATCGTGGCGGAGTGAGTTGTATAACAGTCATCAGGGCATCTCACAGCAGGCGGGACGGATGACAGACAGACAGATAAAGGAGAAACTGTTTGAATTATTCATGAATGATTCAGGTTGGATGTCTTACTGCAGTGTTCTCAAACAGGGTCTCTTTCCACACACACACACACATGCGCGCGCGCACACACACACGCATTCTCACTCTCACACTCCCACTGCTGTTACTCAAGGACAGTTCTGATGTCACTTTTTAAAGTGTTTCCATTCAGCGCTCCTTGATTCTCTTCCACTACCTTCATTTCGCTCCTTGACTTTCTCACCCAGCCCGAGCAGCCGCAGGATTCCCACTCTCGGCTTTTGAGCAGAAGAAAGTGTTTTAGCTTCACAAAACACCAGTCCACTCAACCGTTATATTCTCTCCCCTGCCAAACGGCACATCTTTGCGCCACGGGAGCTTTTTTTTCTTTATGCGCTGATTCATTTTTGACACGTAGTTGAATATTTTACTGAGACTGACTTCATCGTTTCAGTGAAAGGTGTCTAATTTGAATGCACTTATGTTAATCTATGCGTCAGGGAGAGATTCCTGGCTTCCTTTGGACCACCATGGGAAAATAATAACAAAGTGATGCACAGTAGGCTCATTATTTACTGGGTGACACAAACAGGTAGGGTTTTCTAGAATGTGTTGGACTTATGCTGCTTGTGTGACAATTTAAACGATATATTTACCATTGGACAGGCGTAGATTCATGAAGAAAACAGAACTTTAAATGTAGCTTTTAAAAAAAAATCTGTGGTTGGCTCTGAAATTCAGTACCTCGTCGCATGAAATGGTTTGTAAAAAGGAAGTGAATTCACTGACATTCATCTATTTTTACACTTCTTCTTTTTCACAAACACCCCCGATGTTTATGGAAATGTCTCATCAGATGTTTTTTGTGTGTTTTTATCGCAGAAGTCCTTTTCTCTGGTGCTGGAAGCTCTGGATCACGATAACTCGTCAGAATCAGGTAAACCTGCAGCTCCCAAACCCTCCGTACAGGAACGGAAATGAAGATTTATTCCAGAATATTCTACTTGATAATCGATGTTTAATCAGAACCAGACATCTTTGCCTCGTCTTTGAATGTTTCGGGTTGTTGGAAACCGGATGGTTTGATTCAAAAACCTTCGTGAAATGCCGACCTGCTGGGATTTGCATCCACGCCCCTCTCCAGGATTTCTCGAAGCTGTTCAGAAAAAGAGAAAATAGCCACTGAGCGTTCCATCTCTGGGCCAAACAGTGACAGGAGAAGAATATATATCATCTTCGAGCACAATCAGAGCACACCCGGTGACCCTTCAGTCATCTAGGCGCCACAAATGGATCCTAAAACGGACGCCGGCTCGGCAAAATTGGACAAGCGGAGACAGGAAAAACGCCGCGACCATCTCTCTTTGTCTGGATGCTGCTGCTGGCATAGTGCTTCTCTTCGGAAATCACGTGTCACATGTCACAAAACTGGTTTCTTTAAGATGGAAATGAGGTTAAAATGAGTCAACCATCTCCCGATACCCTCCTCCTCCTCCCCCTCCCCCCACCGCTGTTGGCCGATCTCAACCTTATCGCGACTTTCTGCCGCTGTCGCGTCAAAACCCTCCCTCTACGTCTCCCCCGGAAAGTTTCCATTTGAGCGCGCGTCGTTTCCACGAAAGCGGGAGCGTGAAATAAACGTTCGCGTCCGCCCGGCTTGCGTGCCCCTGCCCCGCCGGGGGGCGAGCGGACCCAAAAGTCTTTTATCCAGACCGTTTAATTTCCTGTTTGTCTACCTGTTGTTTTCCCTCCTAATCAGGAAAAGCCCCGCGTCGCGGAGCTCCAGCTATAAAAAGCACGTATGCAGAAGGCAGACCTTCCCCTCGCCCGGTTCATTCCCGTCATTCCTCGGTCATCCTTTTCCTCTCGCTAACCCCCCCCGCGTATCCAGAAGATGACAGCAATAATGAGAAACGGGAAACGGGGTGCTTCCCCCCTCCCTGCCTTCATCCTCCGTCTCCTCCTCTACCTCCTCTCCGGTCTGCCCGCCCCCGGCGCTGCTTTAACATCTTGTTGTCGTTTTCTTCTGAGCTCCTGACAGCACTCACATCGGGCCTAAAGCCCTTCTGTAGGCCGCCAGCTTAGCGGAGCCCAAACAGCGGCCCTGTAGTGGTCTAAATGGACTTACTGGGCCCCGCTGCTAATCAGGAAGGATTACCCAGCATGACTGTACCTTGTGAAACTCTCCTGGAAAATAGTGAGAAAATATGATGCCCTTTCGTCAGCCTGACCTTCTTTTTGCTCTGTTTAAATACATTTTAATGAGTGTTATTGCACCAGGATGTACTGTTCTGTTTAATCCACTTTATTCTGACATCGGTCTCATTCCCATAGTTCAGGTCCGATGTTTCACCGAGGCGACGGGGAAGATGATCACTCTAATGAGACCAGAAGTGCCCCCCCCCCCATTCTGTTTGGTGATATTGAATCTTTCTGTTCAGATCTAAGACCGTTCCCAACGAAGCGCTTCGTTCTGATTGGGTGATTATTGATGAGGTGTTCATATTATACAGCTGTAACGTAGCCTAAATGAGCTTGACCTTTAACCTCTGACCATCAAATTGAAGTCCAAGTAAGAGCGCCTCCCTCTTTTACGGGGTTAAACCCACAGGAGGTCAAACCCACGTCCCCGTTTTGGCTCCCCGCGACCTACGGTTTGACGCGTTTCCTCTGGTCTAAGACCAAGACCCCACAAACCAAACTGTAATACCGCGCATGATTCCTGCAGATGCTGTTTTTAAGGGATATACCTGTCGGAAGCGATTACACAAACACCACCCAGCTAATCCGACGGTTTCCATTCGCCGTGTGACACCTGTAATTAGTTCTGTGTCCCGTGTCTGCCGCCCACGGGGCACCATGTATTTGCTTTTCTATCTCCTTTGTGTTGCTGTTCCTGTTTTGATGCCTGTGCACGTTTGTCAGAGGCGTGATGCTCTTAAAGCGAGGCGGCGCCCGAGGTTCGAGAGCGCGTTCGGCCCGTTTATTTGGCCACGGATGGAGTCTGGGGCACGAAGCGGGGCAGCGGCCGACCCGACGGGGCGCGCTGACTCTCTTAAACACACACCAGCTAACGTGTGATCCTGTTTTCATTCCTTTGTGTCAAACCGCGGTGACCTCATCAGCGTTTTGGCAACGTGTGAGCGAATACTGTAGCTGCCACCCTTCCTCTCGGCTCCGCTCGCCTCTGCCCGTCCGTCGCGCTTTCTCTCTTTGTCCGTCCCTCACACACACACACACACACACACACACACACACACACACACACACTCAGACCATCATGATGGTCTCTACAGCTTTCTGCTCATCCTTGACACCCTCTCCTGGATACAGGTCCGTGCTCGGTGTGTGTGGGGGGTAATATCCTGTCAGAGGAGATTAGACATGAGTTGGGGATGAGATGCCCCCCCTCCCTGGGGGAGCCTCCTGCTCAACGGCTCTTGCCCAATGTTTCACCATTCCTGTCAGGCTTCCTTTACACCTCGCACGAAACTGACTTCTGCAGATCAATCGCGCACTCAATTCAGATTTCCTCACGCAACCGGCTTCTCCACCTGCCCCCCCTTTTGCCCCCCCTCCCCTCAGGTCAGTTGATCGAGCGCGTCCTCCTCTCCTCCATGTTGAACCCCGGAGAGCAGTGGCAGACGTACCGTCACCACGGGCGACCCCTGAGCCTGGAGTACCGGCT
This sequence comes from Lagocephalus sceleratus, assembly GCA_911728415.1. Lineage (NCBI taxonomy): Eukaryota > Metazoa > Chordata > Actinopteri > Tetraodontiformes > Tetraodontidae > Lagocephalus > Lagocephalus sceleratus. Next base: position 8,667,904 of record CAJVRN010000194.1, read on the forward strand.
CCGCTTCCGCTGCGACCTGAACTACTACGGGCCGTTGTGCAACAAGTTCTGCCGGGCCCGCGACGACTTCTTTGGCCACTTCAACTGCGACGCCAGCGGCTCCAAGGTCTGCATGGAGGGCTGGACCGGACCGGAGTGCAAAGAAGGTAAAGTCGCTGCGCGCCAGACCTCGGCGGCCCCCGAGGGAGTTTTTCCATTTGGCAGCTCCGCTGACGCACGTGGCAGCGTTCGTTCTGATCTTCGGTGGTGGGGGGGGGTCTTCCACTCCCGATCCGCTGGTGACTCACCAGCTGGGTGACCTCACCGGGCGATCTGCTACGGCGGTCAGAAGCGAGCAGAGGAAACCGGAGTGGAAACCGTAGGCTGCCGAAGGACGCCAGCTTACGGACATCCGCGCCTCTTCTGACTTCCTCCTCACCGGTCCAGCGAGGACCGGGAAGTCTGAGAGATCAGCCGGCGTTGCCCTGGTTACCACCCGCAGGTTAACGACCGCGGTGGATGTTTTTTTTGTTTTTTTGTTTTGGGCGTCCGACTGAATCGCAGCATTTTGGGGGGGGTTGTTTACAGTGGCTTTACGCCCGTCTCCTATCTCCTGTGCGTGTTTTGCAGCCATTTGCATGCAGGGGTGCCACCCGACCCACGGCTCCTGCACTAAGCCTGGAAACTGCGAGTAAGTGAAAACATCCAGCACGCACGCACAATTCATTTCCTGTCAATCTCGGGGTAATATCACCGTTTCAGCGCGTGTCGGTGGGGTTTTTTTTTCCACCGTTAGTCGGAGAGGAATTGTAAAATCTGTTTTCTCTGTGGGCTCTGCACTGATGTATTATTTAACAGCCCCATTCGTCTGTAACAGAAAACCCTCAAGAGTCAGGGCAACAGCTAAAAAAAAAAGAAAAACACCTTTAAAAACGCCATAAAACGCTCCATTGGATCCAGGAATACTAACAGCAGCTGCTCCCCATCAGGTGTCACTACGGCTGGAACGGCTCCCTGTGCGATCAGTGTCTGACGTTCCCCGGATGCGTGTACGGGAGCTGCGCCGAGCCCTGGCAGTGCGTGTGCGACGTCAACTGGGGAGGACTGCTGTGCGACAAAGGTCAGACATGACGGCCGCTCGGCCGCTTCCCCGCCGCTGTCGATGGGGATACGTGAGCAGCCCCACTGGTGCCTGCTGCTCCGCTGGGGGACAATGGCCTCAACCTGATACGGAAACATTGTGGGGCCGGCCCGTTTGTCTTTCAGGCGCTTCCTACACATCTTCCCAGGTCCCCTATAGCATCTGGATCTGCGTGAGAGGTGTCGCGGCTCCCTCGAGGGGTGGGGGGGACAGCAACTCCCTCTTATTAGCTCCCAGAGCCCCCTTCTCCGTTCTCCTAGGGTGTAACCTCCTACCTTTCCCAGAGCGCGAGCTGGGGTCTGGGAGTCAAACACTCGACGCGACGGGATCCCGTATTGTGCGAAGGAAAGGCGATAGCCTTGGGTACGGCGAACGTGAGCCGGGCTGGGCGGGGCTCCCCTGGATAGGTGGGGTCCTGAGCGCTTGTCTGTGTATTCAGGAGAGCTCTGCAAAGGGCTGCGATCGCACAAAGAGGCTGTGAGCGCAGAGATCATTAGAGAAAGCAGAGCTTTAATCAGCCTTAACTCTGGAGACAACAGGGCCTGCGGCGACTGGCCTGCCCGCTCAGCACAATGGGCCGACCTGGATCCCCTTCGGCCAGCGCGCAGCCCCCCCCTCCGCCATGAACGCAGCGCTCCACCTCCACCAAAAAATACCCACAATCCATCTGCAATCAGACTCCAGAGGATCCATATGATTGATTCCCAGATTCCCGGCCCTTACTGTTTTTTGTTTTTTTTCTTGCCCCCCTCCTCAGATCTGAATTACTGCGGCAACCATCAGCCTTGTAAGAACGGGGGCACGTGCACCAACACCGAGCCCAACGAGTACCAGTGCGAGTGCCAGGAAGGCTTCAGGGGACGCAGCTGTGACATCGGTGAGTCCTCGAGTCAGCCCCGGGCCGATGGCCCGGCGAGAGCAGGCGAAGGATTCCCCGCCGAAACCGCTCGCTTTGCCCGCACGTCGGAGGTTGCTCGAGCGGGCGCGGCCTCCATCCCCGTGCGTCATGGTCATCTCTCCCACGTTCTGTGTGCCCTCATCAGTGGAACATGCGTGTTTGTCGTCCCCGTGTATGAATGGAGCCTCCTGTGTGGAAAACCCGACGGGCTTCACCTGCGTCTGCACCGGCAGCTGGACCGGACCCTTCTGCACCGATGGTGACAGTGATCAGTCACGTTTTCACACACGCACACAAACCCACACACACACACACACGCACACGCACACACTGATCCTCCAAGGTCGGATCAGCCAGCGTGCAGCAGGCGACGTGAGGAAAAAAAATGTAGGATTTGTTTGGGACAGGTCGAATGTCAAATCTTGTCTTTGTTTGTCCTTAAAGGGAACTCGGCCCACACATAAACACGTGTTTACAGCGAGATTTACTCCAGGTTGTTGTTGGCGTTTCTATGCATCACATGGGCGAAGGCATTCGTTTACCATTCAGCTGGGGGGGGGGGGGTTAAAGGTCAGCCGTGTTTTCTGGCTCGCGCTGCTTTCATGCACGCGTGTGTGGGTCACAGGTGAGATGGGATCACCGGGGCTACGGCCCGTAAACAGGCGGCGTTCCGCAAACCCCCCCCCCATCTCGCTCTCAGCTGGGGATAAACAGGTCGGTCACCGGCATGTAAGCAGAGCAGGAGAGACGGGAGAGGCTCGGCGGAGGGGCCGGGAAGGGTTTATTTTTGCTGCTGTGTTTGTTGCTGCTTGATTAAGAGGCAAAGGGGGGCCTGTCTCTGTATGAGCTGGAGGGGGGGGGGGGGGTCCTCGGAGGGACATGCAGGCAGAGCACAAAGACAACACAGATGTGCCTTAAACCACCGCAGAGTAACTGATATTAATTAAAGGCCTCGCCGTGATGCTCCTTTGTTTAGTTTTGGGAGTTCCCTCTGCTGAGCCTGGGTTGTTGTTGCTCAGGGATCTGGAAAATGGGAAAAATGGTGCTACGGCAATAGGAAGAGAGAGGAAAGAGTGTGCGTTTAAAAGCTTGTGCTCGTGTGTATGTGTGTGTGTGTGTGTCTTTGTCCTCTCCTGTATGATTCTTTCTCCAAGTGTAACCCTTCTCCTCGCCGTTATTGTGCCGCTGCTCCACATTTCTCCTTTTTTAACCTCCCGTCGTCCTTCATTTGAATTCACTTCTCCGACCCTCCCCTCTGGCGGAGGTCTGAAGTGTTCGCCGCGCTGCAGATGATTATATTTTATCACTGTTTGCACAGAAACAGGAGCAGTAGAAAGGAGAGTGAAATCACGGGCCGCCTAAGCTTCATTGGCTGCATACCAATGTTGCGGCTCGGATCATCCATTTGGTGGCATCACACACCCACTATCACAGACACACACACTATCACAGACACACACGCTATCACAGACACACACACATTCCTATTACACAGAACAATAGCTCATGTGGATTTTCTGTGTCATTCAGCCGTGAGACAGTGCGATCGGAGCCCTTGTGGACACGGAGCGACATGTCAGGAGATTCCTGAAGGTTTCCGATGCCTCTGCCCACCCGGATGGACCGGCAGGACCTGCCAACTGGGTCAGTGGGAACCCGCACTTCGCCTTTGAGAATACACACGGCGACAATGCAGACGTTCCGTTGGCGTTGGAACCTCCAACAGAAACAGCTCTGACCTGCGGGCGGGAGGCCGTGACCTCTGGTACCTGGTGGCTCTGTGGAGCCGACCGAGCCTTATTCCAGCCTTATTCCAGTAAAACCAGACGCTGCGCTGCCTTATATACACCTCTCTAGATCGAGTGTGTCGTATTTGGAAATCCACTGTTGATTAACTGATGATTAATGATCTAATTAAGGCAGCATATTAGCAGCAAATTGCCAACTTAGAGAAGCTCAAGTTAGACGGGGAACTTCCATTTATACAATTACTCATTTTAAGTCTCAGCTCTGAGTTAAAATTCACCTTGTTTCAACCAACTGGTCAAACCACCTCCTTTTCTTTTCTGAAGCTTTGGAGACCGACATTCTCTAATGTTGAAATCTGCATTTAAATACACGGTTATGAGCTGGAAGAATCCTGTTTAATCTTTAGATGACTGTCATCTTAGCACAAGTGTGAATTAACACGGTCTAGATGCACCGTCACACCTCTGTGCCCACCACTCACTCTTTATGACGACTGCTGCTGGAGGGTCGAAGCGCTCCCTGGCTGAGAGATTGTGTCGTCCAGCACGCGCACGCAGGTTTCACCCGCGCGTACGGAGGAGCTATAGGAGCTTGAGGGTGATGGAATAGAAAGTGAGACATATTTCAGGGTGACAGCCTCTCCCGATGCTGCGATGCGTCACTCTGACACTTGATAATCCCCCCGTAGCTCCACTTCGCCGGGCGGCGGCCCTCGTGTAAAACGCAGGTTTGCGCTGTCCAGAGACGAGTGATGAAAGCCTTCATCTCTCAGGGCCGACGGGCGCCGGTGGAGGCTCACACGGCGAAAAGCAATTACGGTTTCTATCAGCTTCAGTCTTTCATTCAATGACCTCTGGAGCCACGCTTTGTCCAGCGAGAGACACTCCCGGGGCGTTTTCCTCACACATTCATTAACAATTGGGTTAAATTAACACGATTAAACCAGGGAGTAGACGAAGACGGTCACTCCCGCTGGTCAGCCTCACCTCTCGTCTGTCTCTTAGACACCAACGAGTGTGAAATGAGGGTTTGCGTCCACGCTCGCTCCTGTCATAACCTGATCGGCGGGTACCTGTGCGACTGTCTTCCGGGATGGGCGGGACCCAACTGCGACATCAGTGAGTAGAGAGGGAGCGTTCCTGACCTTCACCCCTGCGGGTCACTCACCACAGCGTCTCTGTGCCCTCTGCTAGGGAACAGCAGCTGTCGGGACCTGTGTCAGAACAACGGACAGTGTGAGGTAAAACTCTCGCCTCCTTGCCCTCTCCTCTTTTTTTTCTGCCCTCCACGTCCTGATGGTCCTCCCCTTCCTTGACCTACACCCCCCCATTCCCTCCATGTCTAAGGATTTCACCTCTCCCTCCGTCTTCTCCCTCTTTTCTCAAAGGACCTGGTGTCGGGATCCAGATGCGTTTGTCCCCCTGGTTTCTCGGGGACCTTCTGCCAAAATAGCCCCGGTCCTTGTGATAGCGCCCCCTGTCTGCACGGTGGACAATGTGTGGAGACGGAGGGGAGGACCATCACCTGCAACTGCCCCCCTGGATATTCGGGAAGCTTATGTGAGGTTGGAAACTTCATACGTGTTAAACTTGGAATATGTATGATATTGTTACTTTCTTCACCATTATAGTGTGTACATCAATTTTCCATGGATGAATTCCAGCCCAGTGTCACTGGAGTGTGCAGTATATGATGGATAGTAGATGTGTGAAATGTTACAATCACCTTTAGGGTTTGCTCTCTGCGTCTCTGCAGCAAGCCTTGGATCTGTGCGATCCCAACCCCTGCCAGCAGGGGGCGTCCTGTCACAGCACTGAGGGCAGATACGTGTGCGTCTGTCCCGACGGTCTCTATAGCAACGAGTGCATAAGCCTCAAAACCTCCTGCATCGGTCAGCACTGCTCAGGTGGGAAACAACGTGAGCACTTGACCGAGCTAAAGCCTCAGTCAGGTGCCCTCTGACCTCTGACCCCCCTCCCAACGCCTGCAGGCGCCGTGTCGGACACGGAGCACCGGACGGTCAGCTTCTACGTCATTGTGGTGGGCGTCCTGGCTCTGGTGATGGTGTGCGGCTGCGCGGCCTGCGCCTTCATCCTCTCCCACCTCCACCGGAAGCGGAAAAAGCAGCAGGCGGTCCCGCAGGAGGAGGGCATCAACAACCAGAGGGAGTTCGTCAACCTCATCAGAAACGTGGACCGTCCCGCGCCCCTCCTGCCCAACGCCGCCCCGCTCGCCCACCCCGCCTCCGCTGCCGCCGCCGCCGCCGCCGCCCCCGCGCGCCGCTACGAGGAGATCGAGCTGACCCTCCCGCCGTCGCCGGCGCCCTCGCACCCCTCTCCGGCGCTGAAACCGGCCCACGCGCCCAAGCTGGACATTTCGAACCGGGAGAGGGAGAAACTGAACCGCTTCCACTACACAGAGAACCAGGAGGTGGAGGCCTGACCCCTTCTGGGGCCTCCTGGACTGAGGTCTTAGCACTTTCCTGCTCGCGGGGACCAGTTTCCACTTTCTTGCACCGCTGCAGTCGCGTGAATGACCTTTGACCCTCTCACCTGAAGGGGCGGGGGTCAGCTCGAGGACTCTTTATTTGTTTTCTTTTTTCCACAACAAACTCATCTTGTGTGCCTGGGATATTGTCCAACCATCATCCCTGGTGGGGGGGGGGGTCTCTGGACTGTCCTTCGGGCGCTCAAAGGGTAATTTCAGCTTCAGATTGGATTTGGGCAGATCGTTAAGTGGATGCTGTGTTTGATGGTCAGTGTGTGTTTGTGTGTGTGTGTGTGCGTCTGGTGTTCAAACACAGGGTGTGAGTTGTGAGTGTACATGAAGACAGAGAGAACACTGCTTTTGGAGAACTCTACACCGTTGCCTGCATTGTCCCCTACATTTTGTCAAAGATGTACAATTTTTTAATACCTGTGTGTAAAATAGCTTTTGTACATGGTTATACTGTATATTGTACATATTGCTCTCTTTTTTTTGTACTGTGGTTTGGTCTGAGAGTGCACTACCTTGCATCACTTTGCTGTGTTTGTCTCGTTTTCCCCTCCGTTTGGAGCGACCAGCACACGTGCATCGTAATAAAAATGCATTTACCGGCTCCGCTGCATTAATTTAATTAAACTTTGCTCATTTGTTTGCCACATTAACGCGGGATCTGAAGTCTGAAGCCCCAAAGCCTCTCAGATTCGTGCGGCGCTCGGAGACCGCACCCGAATGATTGCTCGGCGTTAGAAATGTGCCTGATGCGGCAGAAAATCGAGAACGGAAATAAAGCGTGTCTCATCCAAGGACGGTGAATCCAAGCTGTGATCAAACCTGTGTCGTTAGAGGGGGGGGTAGTGTGAAGTGATGGTGGGGTCGAGGCGGTGACAGTTAACGGGCGAAGTGATGTGGGAAATCTGACCCCTGGCCTGTACAATCAGCCACAGGCTGGAAATGAACGCTGGCTTCCTGACGCCACCCTGGTCGAGAGGAAATGTAGGAAATAGATGACAGAAACACAGACACACACACACACACGGCTTCACATCCAGAGCCGTCACACACCTGCCTGATTAAAAAGCCGTCGCCTCTCCCTGTCCTTTTATCATTGTTTGATATCTTTTTAAAGGTTACGCCTCCAGCGATGACAGCAGGGCATGGATATGCCAAACCTGTTTTCTCTATTCTCTACGTATTTCAACACTGTTTAATCAAACGTGAAATTACAAATTACCAAATAAATAACTGGGGAGAACATCCACTCAAAAGAGTGATGTCTCACTCCTGGAGAAATCTACTGGTCTGCAATGGGGGAGAGCAGAGGGGGTGAGGATAGTTCTCCAGGACCAGACAAGGCTGCTGAAGGCAAAGCTGGGGGGGGGCTTGATGGTGGATGGCACCCATGTCACGATCGACTGATTGGGGGGGGGCAGGTACCCAGTGGGTGGCTTCAGTGGTGCTGGGAAATGAAGGTGGTGGTGGTGGGAGTCTTCCAGTCTGAACCCTGCCCATCAGCCTGGGGGAGATATTGGAGAAGAGGATGCTACCATAGACAACACCCCAGGCTCCTCACTGCCCCCATCCCTCTCAAACCTGACATATCAGAGCTGGAGACCCCCCCCCCCAAAGCCTGTTATCACTCTGAACACACCAACACACCTCACTTTAATTACGTGGCCATGTGCAGAATACACACAGCATGGATGTAATGACATGTACATATAATTACCATTCTAGACATTGTTGCTATAGCAGTGGATAAAGTGTATTACAACACAGATTACAAGCGCACACACACACGCGCTCTAAACTCGTGTGTTGAGAAAGTACACAGGGACACCTTGTGGCCAAATGGTTTACATGTCATGACAAATTACGAGTTGTTTCAGTGATAACTCAAATTGTTACCCTTGGTAACCCCCGTGGGGAGTGTTGGCATTAAGATTTCTCCGAGTTTTTGCACGTGGCGTTAATGTTTTTATGGCCACAGCTCCTCGTCTGTATTTAATCCACAGTTAATCCCCCAGATTAGGGGCTCTCTGGCGCCGCCGCGGGCCGAGCCCGGTACTGCACCGACACATGCGCCGTGTGCGAGGAGGCGTGTGGCCGCTGGCGTCGACCAGAACCAACCCAAGTGCGTGTGGAGTGCCACCAAAACAGGTACGGCCCAGGCCCAGGTGCTGGTGTGAGGGCGTCTGCGGGGCCCGGTCCGGGTTCGGGCGCCCTCAACCCGCAGAAGGTCGCGCTTCTGGGCGCCGCTTTAGCAGCGGAGCTAACGGCTAACAGGCCGGGCCTGCGCGCTAGCGGCTCCCGGGCCGAGCTGCGAGCCCATAAAAGTCCTCCGGAACTCCACAGGCACCCCCGATCATCACGACACTGGACAGGCCGCCCTCGCAGGTGCACAGGCCGCCCGGGCCGCCCGCGGTCCGGTTCGGCAGGGGGCTGGGAGAGGGTCGGACCCGGCTCGGCAGCGTCAGCGGGGCTAGCGCAGCTCCCGCGGAGCCGCGATGGTTTCAGGGTTTAATTTCACAACAGATCAGCAGAGTTCAACACCAAGGGTCACAAACGAGTGACGGACACAGGCTGAGGTGTGACCGCACGGAGCAGGGACGATTGCGCTCGTCAGACCAGCCCAGGGTCCAGTTTTACGATCGCAACAAATGAACCTGCAGAGCAGAAATGCTTCCAAAACACATTTATTACCATGTTTTAACGACATATTACCCCTGACACGTTTACATGCATTCCTGCAGGCGTCTGCATGTGTTGACCTGTTTGCTGACCTTTTCATATTACGTAATATCTTATGAAAATAAAGGAGCACTAGGAGGAATAAATGCAAATATTAAATAACAACAGGACAACTCATTGCAGGAATATACGCAGAGTCGACGTTCTTGATCCGGTGTTGAACTGTTTTTGTCTGTATCTGTCCGTAACTTGCCTGTTTTATTGCGTTTTCGCCTGCTCGGAAGGATTTTTTTTCTATTTTTTAGAGCTGTTCTGACAGGAGAGAAGCCTTGACCTTTGTCAGACAGGTAGTTGAGTCGTTGCCGTTCTTTCTCCCTCATCGGTTTCTTCTCTTTTCTGCCGCCTACAGCAGCCGTGCCTCGCCGTGCCCCCACCCCAAGCGGAGCCGTCATGTGGCAGGAGGCCCGCAAACACGAGCGCAAGCTCCGTGGCATGATGGTGGACTACAAGCGCCGTGGGGAGCGGCGGCGCGAGTACTACGAGAAAATTGTAAGAGGCTCGATACGGCGTTGTCGGGGGGGGCGGCCATTTTTGCTGAGGCCGTGAGACTGTCCCGGATTAAACGCTTTAGTTCCTCCTGACCACCTTTGTTGTTTTTTTTTGTCTAGAAAAAAGATCCCGCTCAGTTTCTCCAGGTTCATGGGCGAGCTTATAAAATACACCTGGACCCCGCTGTGGCGCTGGCTGCAGAAAGCCCCATTAACATGTGAGGGCCAAACACACACACACACACACTGGAGTGTTTGTGGGAGTGTATTAGAGCACACCTTTTTATCCTGTCTAAAAGGATGCCGTGGCAGGGAGATGTCAACAACACGATCGACAGGTTTGACGTGAGGGCTCACTTGGACTACATCCCGACCTACACCCCCCCGCTGCTCACCACACCGTGAGTCTCCGCCCTTCCTAAATGTCACGTCGGGCAGCCTGGACGGATGTTTGCGTCTTCTGAGCGAACTGTGTGAACTTTGTCTCCTCGCCGCTCACACGAATCCTCAACGACGCTTTGTCCTGCGCAGCGCCCCAGAGCAGGACATGGAGGAGAGGAAGTGCAATTATGAGCGCTACAGGGGCCTGGTGCAGAACGACTTTGCCAATAGTGAGTACCGCAGATGCAGCTTCCTCACAAGCGTCTCATCCAGTTGACAGGCTCTGCAGCAGCAGCGCTGAATAAATAGATGGCCCTCGTTAGATACGTTGTAGTCTTTTTGTGTTAAACTCTGTGCTGTCCCTCCACAGTCTCGGAGGAGCAGTGCTTGTACCAGATTTACCTGGATGAACTTTACGGTGGCCTTCAGAAGCCCAACGAGGAGGAAAAGAAAAAGTACGCTCTCGTTTTTTGTTTTCATCCCCGCAGCACCAGACCGAAGGTTTCTTTCTGGTTTAGACGCATTTGGTTGGTTCATCGTCCTCGTCGTTGATTATTTGTGCAGGCTGGCTGAGAAAAGAGCTGCTATCGGTTACACGTATGAAGACGGGATTGTGCCAGAGCCCGAACCTCAGTCGGACAAAGATGAAGACAATTCAGAGAACAGTGAATCTGAGGAGGACGAGGGCATCCCAGATATCGGTGAGCGGACGTGCTGATTCTTTGACTGGGTGATCCTGCTCCCGCCCCCTTTTGTATTAAGAGATTGCTGCTGTTTGGTTTCATGTGCAGATGTGGAGGTCGATGTGGATGAGCTGAACCAGGAACAGGTCTTGGACATAAACAAAATGGCGACCTCGTATGGAATGGCTGAGGGAGATTTTGTGAGGTAATCTTGTCTTTGAGGCTTCTCGTCTGAAAGGTTATTTTAGAATGAAGAAGCATTCAGATTCGTAAGCATGTGACAGCAGAGTTCTGAGAGATGCAGTCACATTTTGTGTCTTAGACTTGATCTATTTTCTTTCTACGTATGATAATAACGTTTTCACAGCGCTCGGTCCCCAACGACCCTAATCCTTTGTTCGACTTTACGTTAATTCTCGTCGATCAGGATGTTGAGGAAAGACAAGGAGGAGGTTGAGGCCATCAAACACGCCAAGGCTCTGGAGGCAGAGAAGGCCATGTATTCTGTAAGGCGACATCCATCATCACGTTGTCAGGCAGGCGTCTTCAGCATCCTTACCGATGTTTGATGTTCGCAGGGCCGGCGTTCTCGTCGACAACGGAGAGAATTCCGAGAGAAGAGGTTAAAAGGGAGACAGATCAGCCCTCCAAGGTTAATTTCACTTTTCTACTAAAGTACCGTGTGCCTGCGGCTTCACACGCTTTTCTTCCAGGAAGTTAAAAAAAACCTTGTTTGGCTTTTGTTTTCATGGTCTCAAGGGAACATATTTTTGCCCTTTGCTGCACCTAACTTGTGTTTTATTCTTCAGCTATGCGAGGAGAGACAGCCCGACGTACGACCCGTACAAACGGTGAGTTGACCACCGCTCGTCTTGATCCCTTTGCGTCCGCCTCCGTGTTTGAACCTGGTCTTCCCGGCCCCCCTCCCAGCCCAGAGTCGGAGTCGAGCTCCGAGTCCAGGTCCCGATCCCGGTCCCCCGGTCCGGAGAAGATCACCTTCATCACCAGCTTCGGGGGCAGCGACGACGAAGCGGCGGCGGCGGCAGCGGCGGCGGCGGCAGCGCAAACGTCTGCTCCTCACTCTGGCCACACCTCCTCCACCTTGCAGCACTCTGCAGGTCATAGCAGGGGCTCCCGGTCGGTAACTTTCCATCTCTTTGGCTTTTTCATTAGTTGCTTTTCTCTTAGTCAGTTTGATGTCAGTGGCAGGCAGGAAGTGTTTTGTGGTCGGCGAGGTGACCGACATTTTATAATCTAGGTGGCGCCGAGGGACTTTCCGTTCCCCGTGTGCATAAATGCAGTGTGAAAGAGAGACAGGGTAGGAGCTGCGTCGGCCTCGTTGCTGAGTCCGCTCGTTTCTGTTTGCCCAGGAGACGAAGGTCGTCCTCCAGCCGCTCCTCTTCCTCCACCTCGTCGTCCCGGTCCTCGTCCCACTACTCGTCCCGCTCGCGCCACAACCGCCACGGGCGCGGAGGGAGGGACAGCCGGCGCTCGCGGACGCGCTCGCGGTCGCGGTCGAGGCGGCGCTCCAGGTCTTACTCCGGCGGCAGGGGGGGGGCGGGGTCCCGGAGGAGACGCGAGCGGACGCGGTCCCGGTCCCGGTCCAGGTCCCGGTCCAGGTCCAGGTCCAACGACCGAGCCAGAGACCGAGACAGGAGGCGATACTCGTCACACAGGAGAACCAGGTTTCACTCTCACTCTCCAGGCTTCATGGGGGGGGGTGGTGTGTGTGTGTGAGATTAATTCAAACACTGATATCTTCTTTCTTCCCGTGCCAGATCACGTTCCAGCTCACGACAGGGGGCGAGGCGAAGGCGTCGAAGCAGTGGAAGCCACAGGCGTGGAGACAGCGACAGCCGCAGCCCCCCACAGTCTCTGAACCGTGCTAACCACAGCCCCTCCCCTCCTCACAGAGGAGCCCAGCCCTCTGCCATCACCGTCTGTGACAAGCTGAGAAAGTACGGCCGCCGCGCGACCTCCGCACCAGCGTAAACCCTAAAAAAACAAAAAAAACAACGCAACTGCCTCGAGTCTGACGCAGCGACTTCTCTCTCTGATCCAGGCCTGAAACTGCGGGCGGTAAAGAGACGGGAGCTGCCAAAGTCAGTAAGAATTTGTTCTCGCTGGGTTTCTTGCTAAAGTCTACGCCTCCCTCATCCCTGACAGGCTGACGTGGTTGTCCAACACACGGGGACGTAGAAGCCGCTGTTTGATTGATTGATTTGACCTCTGATGTGTTTAAAAGCCCCACCCTGAAACAAAGCAGACCAGCACAGTTAGCTGCTAAAGCAGCATTGCTCTGATTAAAAAAAAAAAAAAAAAAAAACAACAAAAAAACAAAACCGGTGGACTTGTGGAACCTTTTGGAGGGTTGAGGGGGTCCTGTGTTTGGGTCTGTGTGTCTGTACATATACATGTGTGTCCTGACACAGCGCAGCGCCCCCGTAGCCTTAGAAGAGTAACGCTCGGCCCTCACGGCAAGAAAAGGCCAAAGGAATTTTTCTTTTTGTAGGTGGACGGGTACGGTAACTAGGCTTTGCTTTCGTCTGAAGCGTCCGAGCTCACGTCGGCTCTTCTCCGAAAATGTTCTGCTGTGAGACAGAAACCCGCCTCTTCTGAACCCGAGGGCTGTTTGCTGTTTTAAAGCAGACGTGCATTCACCAAATTACTGACTTTAACGACGGAGGATTTGCATGTGTTCCCATACACAAACGGCGAACGTTTTCGTCTTCTCTGTTGCCTTCGGTGTTGTGACCTGCAGTTTTTCTTGCCTGACCAGGTTTAAACGGCCCAGCGATGGGGCGTGTCAATGACAAAAAGCCCCGGGCTCGTTCTGAACTAACCGGACCTGAACTTGTCCTTGTTTCACTCTCCTCCTGTTTTTGACAGCCCCGATCCCTCCACAACATCACACATCTAATCTTTCTTTCTTTAGATAGCTACCTGATGTAAGGGTGAGGTTTACAGAATCACACTGCAGCACAGACTTTTTTTTTTTTTTTCTTTATCGTTTTGTCTTTATATTCTTCATTTACACACACATACCCGCACTCATGCTTGTCATTTTGTGAAAGTATGCGCTAATTCAAATGTGTCGCCTGCAGCCCAAGATGACCCCACAGGAGCGTCTCAAGTTACGAATGCAGAAGGCGCTCAACAAGCAGTGTGAGTATCGCCAACGCTCGCCTCTGCCTGAGAAAGCGCGCGGATCTCTCAACCCGTCTTTAATGTGCAGGCAAGGCGGATAAAAAAGCAGCTCAGGCAAAGATCCAACAACAGGAACACAAACGACAGGTGTGTTTTTACCCCCCCACACACACACACACACACACCTTCAGACAGGCAACACAGACAGTGCTGGCTCTGGTGCCCTATTTCCTCTCACAACTGTGTTTGTTTTACAGGAGCGTGAAGGAGAGCTACGAGCCATGGCACGCAAAATACGTATGAAGTAAGAACCTGTGTGTGTGTGTGTCTCTGTGTGTGTGTGAAGTGAACCATTACACTCTAATATCGCCCACGTATGTTGTTTAGGGAGCGAGAGAGACGTGAAAAAGAGAGAGATGAATGGGAAAGGCAATACGGCCGTCAGAGTTCCTCGCCCTCTCCAACCAAATATGGTAAATCTTGTTTCTGACCACAGCTACTCGTCACTGTCCAAACCCAGTCCTCCGGGGCTGCGATCCAGCCGGGTTTTCCGTCCTACCGGGAGGTTTAGGTCCCAGGTGAAAGCCTGGTCTACCTGGTAGGACGGAGAACCCGGCCGGAGGGTCCGGATCTGGGTCTGTACAGTTGTCTGTTGTGCTGTGGCAGTTTGAGGTGTTCTGACACGCCGCTGATCCTCTGCTCTCCGTTCCTCAGGCCGAGAACGCAGCTCCTCCAGAAGGTACGCGAGAGCACAAACCCGCTCGCCCCCGACGCACCGCCAGCTACACAATCGTTGCCTCACTGCAGGCTTCCTCTTTCCCCGCCGCAGTTTCGTCACCGCAACCTCCACGTCAATTTCACCTGCGTGACAGAACAGCGCTCTCGCGCTGCAGATTTAAGTTAGAATACACGAGCGCTCGACCCGCCAAAAAAATGAACCAAGACGCTGCTCCTCTGAGTGGGGGGGGTCACACTCTGACCGCTTCACACCAGCTGCAGCAGCTCGACCTCGAGGAATCCAGTGCGTTTACCGACCGTCGATATGCGTGCGTCTCTTGACCTCCAGTCAGCAGAAGCGACGTCTCTGGTCCACGAGCGCCGCTGGGTTGACTGTACCCCCGCGTTCGTCCTCCGTTGTTTTTCCTCGTCAGGTTAAATCAAACTTTTGTCTCCGATCTTAACGTTTAAATAAAATAAAATAAAATAAACATTAGCGCAGACGGGGAGGAGACAAAGACCCCCCCCTCCCCTGGGGCAACATGTGTGCGAGCATTTTAAATAACAAACTCTTAACTTGCTGCCGTTACCAGTCGGTTACGTGGGGAGAGGCGGCCTGGGGGCGCTGGTTCCAGCTGTCCCAGCGTTACCAGTTCAACCGCCCAGCGCCCCGCTGCCGTTGGACAACGGCGAGGCCGACCGCGTGTCGAGGAGGGCCGTTTAAATACATTAGGCTAATGTCTTTTAAACAGTCCCCTCTCCGTCAGCCGTGTTTGACCGTTGGATAATTAGACGGCTTCAGCCTGCGGGGGGGGTTGGGGGGGCGGGCTGCCTGGTGTGAGTCGCCGTGGCCTCAGTACGGACCGGCCGATGTCTCTGAATATAGAAGTTAAAAGCTGAAGTGAAACGGGCTGCTAACAAACGGCATCGTTTCAGGAAGTGCACACGCTTCATCCTCCTGACACCTTTGTGTGTGTGTGCGTGTGTGTGTGTGTGCGTGCGTGCGTGTGTGTGTGTTGTTTTGCAGGAGATCACGATCTCGGTCACGGAGTCCTTACTCTAGATACTGAGCTGCGGGGAGCCTGGATGCGTCCTCCGTGACTCCACTGCAGTAGTAAAAACGTGGTCAACAGAATATTCTGGTGTACGGAGCGACGGCCTGTCTTAGATGCATCCGTTTTACTTTTTTTTTTTTTTTTTCCCTCATTCTACACGCAATAGAATTTTCTGACGGATGCTAGTTTGACTAATAATACAGCTGATTGATTCAGCCCCGGAGAGTTTGATCTGCCGTTTTCATTTCTGCTTTAACACACAAAGAAACTGTAAATAGGCCTCTGGTTTCCTGTGCATGCAGTGGGCTCTAAAGATCCAGAACGTCAGTGACCCCCCCCACCACACAAACACACACATCAGTTACATATTCCACAATTTTTACAAGTCCTGCCTCACGGTAGAAATCAGAACTCATCCATCCCCGGTTCACGTTCCGCTCACTTCTCCTCTGAGCTCTTTGGAGGCAAACGGCACATTAATTGTACAGACCGACTTTTCTACTGTCCTCTGCCAAACACTTGTCGGTAATGTGGAAGGTCAAACCAAATAAAATAAAATTTGAAAGTACTTATTTTTGCCGTGTGTTTTATTTCCCCGTCGCAGGCGGCGGCGCAGTTCCACCTCTCGCCAGCAGGTGGCGCCAGAGCGGGCGTCGGGGCGCGCCGGAGGTTTCGGCTCCGAATGAAGTTGATTATTTTCTTTGTTTTGTTCTTAAACCTGTCGCCGGTGAGGGAACATGCTCTTTATCGGCTGTAGTTCGGTCTCATACAGATATAAGGGGGGGGTTGCCGCGCCTTTCACGCCGTTATTGATCCGCGTACTCCGGTGACAGGCGCGTGAGCAGGGCGCGCACGCGGCGCTCCGAGGGCGGGGTCAGGGTCGCGGGGCGGGCGGCGCCTGCAGACGTCCATGCCCCGTCCTGCCCCCCGCCCGCTGCGGGGGGAGGAAGCGTGAACTTGAACGCAGCCGCCAGAGCGAGTCCAGGCGGGGGCCCGCTGCCAGTCTCGTCAGTGCGCGCGCGCCGCTCGGGTGTCGGTCAACTTATCGGGGAAGGAGCAGCCACCCCCCCAGCACCAGCACCCCCCCCCAGCACCATCACCCCCCAGCACCAGCTCTCTGAAGGGTTCTCCCGCAGCCGCGTGGGCCGAGGACGGAGCCGCGATGTCCAGGCGCAAACTTGGGAGCAGACCGCAGCACCTGAGCGCCCTCCAAGGTAACCGCGGGGGGGGGTCACCTGCGGGGGGGGACTCGGGGTAGTTTATGTCCCCCCCCCGTCCTGGGGTGGATGCGCACCGGCGCTGATTGTCCGGTGACCGTGCTGACGTCGGGGGCGCGTGCGGCGCCGTTTGAAGGCTCCTCTTGACCCCCCCGCGCGCTCACGTGGGCGTCGATTTTCTCTCTTAATTCTGCCAAGCGCAAAGACAAATATTGATTAAAGGGATGATCGTCTTCCTGTCATGTTTGTCCTGGTGTGTGTGTGTGTGTGTGTGTGTGTGTGTGTGTGCGTGTGTGCGCGCGCTCCGCCGCAGAGGAAGGACCGGTTTGCTGGCACGCCGCTCGCGCAGGCTACAGGTCCGAACACGACGATTAATGTTTCCAGCCGAAGTTCTCCGGGACGGTTTACCTGCGGGGGGGGCAGTGTGTGTGTGTGTGTGTGTGTGTGTGTGTGTGTGTGTGTGTGTGTGTGTGTGTGTGTGTGTGTGTGTGTGTGTGTGTGTGTGTGTGTGTGTGTGTAAATGTAAAACAATAACAGCAAGCGGCGTGTTTTCAATTGTTTTGGTCAATTTGGGCGGATTACAGTGGACGGAAGTGGGGTTAAATGTTAAATGGGGGGGGCGGGGGTGATGGGGGTGATGGGGGGTACGAGGGGGGGGCGCGTGCGTAAAAAGGAACCAAAATAAGAGAAACCTGCAGACGGACGACCCTGTTTTGTTCCCGTTCTCGTCGGGAGAGCGGCGGTGCGTGTCTGCTGCCGTGACCACAGGCCCTGACTCAATAGAGCTGCGCGTGCGTGCGCGTGTGTGTGCGTGCGCGTCCGAGCCACCGACCGACCGACCGCGCCTTGCAAGTCTGCACAAACTTACGCAGCCCGAAACAGGAAAGGTGGCATTTTTTTTTTTTCTTTCTTTCCGAGAAACAGCGGTGAGACCGGAGCTCGCTGCTGCTGTCTGTACCTGTCCTGGAGGGGAGCCGGCCTAGTCCGGGCAGGTGGAGCGCGCGCAGGTATCAAGGTGTGCCTGTGACCGCGTTGAGCAACAACCCGGTGACCCCTCCCCCCCCACCCCCCCCGCCCTCTCTGTTCGTACCTGGGGATCGTTCATCGGAACAACAGGCCTGCTGGTGCGTCCAGCTCCACCAGCTGCTGCAGACCTGCCGAGCTGCCATCAGAGGAACTTCCTGACCCCCCCCCCCCCACACACACACACACACACACACACCACCTCCCCCCCCCACGTCCTTATCTCAAACACCTTCTCGCTCTCTCTCTTTTTATTGCAATCCGCTTCCTGTTGAGAAACCTGCGGCTGCGGCGGCAACTGCAGATGAAGGCACCTTCGCCCCCCCCCCCCCTTCCAGGTCAGAGCGTGGCCGTCGGGCCTGCTCTTCTTCCTCCCTGCAGCAGAGCGAGCTGGGGGGGGCGGAGGAAGTGGTCAGCGCTTGGCCCCGTTAGAACGCGCAAGCGAAACTAACACTCTGAATCAACGCTGTCCCCGAGGGGGGGTGAAGGGGGGGGTGCGTAACGGTTTTTCTGTCTGACTCTGTTCAGGAGAGGTCGGCCATTTTAAGGCCGACTGGTTTCAGTGGGGGGGGGGGTAGTTGATGCTGCCTGGCCTCTTACCTGACTGACCCTTGTCCTGTTCTCCTCTCCTTCCAGACGCCCACGATGACCGGACCCTTCTCCCGCCGCCCCCGCCCCTCCCCGCGGGCCCACCCCCCCCGGCCGCCGCCGCCGGCCCCGGCGAGGATCGCGACCTCCTGACCTGCGGCCGCTGTGGCCAGTCCTTCCCGCTCGCCCACATCCTGGCCTTCATCCAGCACAAGCAGGGCGAGTGCCGGGCGCGAGACCCCGCCCCCAGCCGGGCCGGCGCCGCCCCCCCCTCCGACCCGGTGCCGGGCTTCATCGAGCTGAGGCGGGGGACCTGGGGGGAGGAGCCCAGCAGGACAGGTGAGCGCGTTGGGGGGGGGACAGGGACGGCAGGTTGCTAATTAGTGACTCTGTTTTTTGTTTTCAACTGCCCTCTTAATTTATCACCCCGCCCCCCCACACCACCTCACCCCCCCAGAGTCCAGCCTCATTAGGTCGCCGTTGCCATTAGCAGACCTGCGCCGGTTAGTGACGCTCAGGTTAATTGTGTGGAAAGGCGACGGTGTCAGGAGCGTTTGGAGGCCCCCCTCGCGCCCCCGGTCCCCCAGGACCGCCTGCCGAGCAACCGGGCTCCAGAGCTCCTGCTCTCCCTGCCTGTCTGTCTCTGAGGTGGAAGGGGCCAGTAAACACCCCCCCCCACCATCACCCACTCGGGGCCTGGACTCGCCGAAGGCCTTTTCTTTCCGAGGGGGGGGGCGGGGCTAACCGTCCAGAGGAGCGCTGCCATGGCGCCCGCGGAGGAGGACGTTGCATCATGCGTCTTCCACTGTTCCGGGCTCCTGGGACTGAACACACCTTAACCCCCCCTCACCCCCCCCACCCCTCGCCTCCGCTCCCGCACTCCTTTGGACCGTTCGTCCACACGATGTCCAAATTTAGGGGATCCTTTTGGGAGGGGGGGGCATTTTCCTCCACTACAGCAGTTGTTTGCGCCTTCGAGAGCGTTCCCATGGAGACGGTGCGACACCGACCAGGCCAGGAGTCGATCGCGCTTCCTGCTTCTGCACAGACGAGAAACGATAACGTCGTGTAAGCAGGTCAACGGAACCTCGCGTCCTCGCCTCAACGGGATCTGCATCTCGAGGGCCCCCCCCCCCCCAAACTGTGCTCTTCTGTTTGTCCACCAACTTTTTTTGATTCTAATCTTGAATCAAAAAGTTTGGAGTGTGTGTGTGTGTGTGTGTGTGTGTGTGTGTGTGTGTGTGTGTGTGTGTGTGTGTGTGTGTGTGTGTGTGTGTGTGTGTGTGTGTGTGTGTGTAACGGTGGGGCGGTGGGACGGTCGTCTATGAGGGTTTTGTGCGATGTCGCCGACGCCGGAGATTCAGAACGAGGCCACTTTTAATTGGACGTCCTGCGACAGGAAGTGTGTGTTTGTGTGTGTGTGTGTGTCTGTCTGAAGCTTCTGAGATGACTGAAAGTGAGAGAGCAGTTATCCCACAACTGAAAGGCCCTCCGCCTCTTCTCTCTATCATGGGGGGGTGTTGGGCGAGGGGGGGCGGATTACTGAAGTGCCGCGTGCATCTGTCTCATTCCTTTTTATTTATTCTCCTTGTTTGTTTTTTTCTCATCCCCAAGCCCCCCACCCCCCCCATTTCTTCCCCCATCTTCAACACACTTTCACTTTGCCCTCTTTCAACCCCCCCCCACACACACACCCACACCCCCCCAACCCCCCCAGCCTCCCAAGGGAAAAGAGATTCTGCCTGCTGCTCGTTAGTGCTCCCAGCCAATCTGCATTTTTAATTAGTAGTTATTGCTTCTGCTTAATATTCAAGTGCTACCCCAGGCCAAATGGGAATCCTTACACACACACACACACACACACACACACACACACACAAAGCTGGGAGAGGGGAGGAAAGAGAAACCGGCTGGGTATTGTGTTTCACTCCAGGACCCTGAGACAAAGCCCCCCCCCGCCCCTCTCGACTCATCCACCCCCCCTCAGGGAAAGATTTGGAAGGTTTTTTGTTTTGTTTTTTTTTGGGGTGAGACTCGGGTTGGAGGATGGGTCTCGAGTACCATCCAAAGGGGGTGACACATATTTGCCCCCCCGTTCTACATTATAATCTTCGTATCTCATTTTCTTTTTATCTCCTGAGCTGTGACCTACCTATCTCTCTCTCCATCACACCGCCCCCCGAACCCCCCTCCCTCCCCGAACACCCCCCTTCTTGTCGCCCACTTTTTTCTTTTTTCTCTTTTTTTTTGAAGGAGCGTCTCAACTTCTCCCAGGTTCCTCCTCGGGCTAGGTTAAAGGACGGGAGCGCCGCAGCTCCTCTCGTCAGACAGGGAGAGAGTAACAGTTGCTCTCGTTTTCATCTTCACCCCCCCCTACCAACCCCCCCCAAAGTAAAATACAGAAGGATTTGACTTGAGGAAACATGAAAGAGGCTTATACCAGCCGGCTTTGAACCTCTCCGAAAAAAGGAGTGTTTCCTCCCTCAGTTTGGGGATCTTCTCCGCGGTCCTGATTTATGCGGTGGGGGGGTACCGGGGGGGCTCATTTGTGGAGCGGGCTGACTCTCAGCCTCATCTGCATAAAGCCTTCATTTTCTACGTTCTGCTAATTAGCAATTTGCAGCTTAATTGGAGAGCGGCTCTCGGTTAGGAGACAAAGACGTCCCCGTATAAAAATATCTGCAGACGTACGCTCTGACAGAAAGTATCTCTTTTTTTTTTCTTCCCTGTTACGTCTCCCTCTCTCTCTCTCTCTCCTTACGTCTTCTTCATCGCTCGTTTGACGTTTGAGACCCCCCCCCCCTCCTCCTCTCTCAGAAACTCATTTTGACTTCCACCTCCTGGATTCGGATCACATGACCCAACATTGAAAACAATCCATTTCCGAAACGCTGATCACGCTGCGCTCTGTGTTCGATTGTGTTTGGGTGGAGGGTGCTCACTGTCCTCCGTCCTGTCTTCCAGTGATCCGGGAGCCCCCCCTTTTCGCCTGCCAGCAGTGCGACGCCGTGCTCCCGTCGGCGTGGGCGCTCCTGCAGCACGCGCAGCACGCCCACTTGCTCAGCATCTACCAAGAGGACGGCGAGGGCGAGCCTAGGGGCGGGGCCAAGCCCTCCGTCCTGGACCCCCGCCACCTGACCCAGACGCTCGCCTCGGCCTTCCAGCCCTCGCCGCAGCGCCTCGGTCGGCCCCGCCAGTCGCACGCCGCTGCCGCCGCCGCCGCACAGGCGCTGAACTTTTCGCTGCGGCTCCGGGAGCTGGCCGAAGGGAACGGCGGCCAGGCGGGCAGCTCTCCCGGGGGCGTGACGCCGCCCCCGTCCTCGTCCCCGCCCGCCGCCTCCACGTTCCCTCAGGCCGCCGCCGCCTTCCACTGCGAGCTGTGTGACCAGAGCTTCCAGTCCGTGCGCGGCCTCTCCGCCCACCGCCGCACCCACGCCTGCGAGCGGCCCTACCACTGCGGCGTGTGCGGGCAGGCCTTCGCCCAGAGCGGGCAGCTCGCCCGCCACATACGCTGCCACCACCGGGTTCCTGGGGCGGCAGCGGCGGAAGGATACGAGGCGGCGGAGACGGAGGATGACCTGAGGCAGGCGGCGAGGGTGTGCCTCCAAGCGCAGCCGCTGGGGATCATGCCGAAGGTGGAGGTGGTGGAGGAGTTGGCGGCGCTGGAGCTGCTGGGGCTCTACCAGCGCCAGAGGGAGGGCGGCGGCGGCCGCGGGGAGGAGGAGGCGGCGGAGGGCCACAGGGACCCACGGCACGCCTCGCCCTGCGCCAGCCCCTCCGAGGGCTCGCTGGAGAGCGGCGAGACGGGCGGCAGCGGCGAGAGCGGCATCGCCAGCGGCAACTGCACCCCCAAGCGCCCGGAGACGGGCGACCGGGCGAGAGGAGGAGGCGGCGGCGGCGGCGGCGAGTGGGAGCAGGACAGGGTCGAGATGGCGGAGAGGGAGAGCGAGTGGAGCTCGGCCAAGATCAGCGAGGCCGTGCAGGAGTGGCAGCGGGAGAACGAGAGGAGGGGCCTGGGCGGAGGGGGCGGGGCCACGGCCGCCCCCGCCACCTCCGGGAAGAGGAAGAAGGACGAGGCCTGCGAGTTCTGCGGGAAGCAGTTCCGCAACAGCAGCAACCTGACGGTGCACCGGCGCAGCCACACGGGCGAGCGGCCGTACCGCTGCGGCCTCTGCAGCTACGCCTGCGCGCAGAGCTCCAAGCTGACGCGCCACATGAAGACGCACGGCGCCCAGGGGGGCCGCGCCTCCTTCCTGTGCCAGCTGTGCTCCGTGCCCTTCACCGTCTACGCCACGCTGGAGAAGCACCTGAAGAAGGTGCACAGCCTGAGCCACGCCAGCATCGGCGCGTACGCGCACACCAGCGCCGCCGCCACGCAGGAGGAGGAGGCGGTGGCGGTGGCGGCGAAGGCGGAGGAAGAGGTGGCGGCGAGCTTCGCCCGGATGGTCACGGAGAGCGAAGCAGCGGCGGCGAAGAGCCCGGAGGCCGAGAAGCCTCTGAGCCCGGCGGCGGGCTTGACTTTGACTTCCGCGTGAAGGGGAAGGAAAGCCCCGCGAGGTCGCCATGGCGACGGTTGGAGCCGGCCCGTTTCTGATTGGCCGCTGCTCGAGCAAAACTGGAAATCAGCCGTTGGCCGCTCGCGCGCAGGAGCCGCCGAAACTGAGGGTTAGTTTTTTTGTGTGTGTGTGTGTGTGTGTGTGTGTTTTTGTGCTCACCGCAGCGGCGTGACATTCAGCAGGGAGATCACCAGAGCGCCCCAACAGGAAGTGAGTTGCGCCGGCGTAGGAAGCCCAGCGCCGCGCTGCAGAGCGCCCCACACGAGTGATTTATCGCTCTGGCGACCCACCGGCCAGGTGGAAGCAGCCATTAACCACAAGATAACATAGAGAGGATTACCCCCCCCCCCCAACACACACACACAGACACACACACACCATAAGAGAAGAATGCCGTCGTCTCCTCGGCCTCGGCGGGCGGACAGAAGCCCCCGTCCCAAGGAGCCGGGGCTGGTTTTCTTTTCCAGAAGACCTTTTAAAGACTGGAGACATGGGGGTGAAGCCGCTCCAAACATTGTCCGCCTGCAGTTCCTCACACTCCCTTTTTAAAGGCGCTCGGTCTTCACAACACTTGTCACTTAACAATAATGTTTACAGGGCTCACAGGCGAGGGCGCTCCTGACGGTGTGACAGTATGTATGTCTGGACTTTTTTCTCTTTTTTTTTTTTTTTTTTTTTTTTTTTTACTATTGTAATTCTTATCAATGTGAATAAGAAGACTTTCAGGTCCTGCTTAAGTTTATTTTGTTGGTTCTATGCATAAAACTGCAGTTTTACCGTACGTGAGGCGGGTGTACGTGGTTATTTTCCTCCATTTGTATCTATTATTGTGATGGTGACTCTTCTCTTTCACTGTTTACATTCGTGCAGCAGTGCCGGGCTCGTGCATGTTTAATGCGGCCCGCAGCTCCTTTTCTGTTGTTTTCCGTCATCTGTATTTTGAAATTATTCTAATTTATGAATGCTGCATGTCGGTGGTTGTAGAACTGAGCGCCTGCAGTACCACCGATGTCCTGCAGGGGGCCGGGGTAGCTAGCCTTTGCAAATGAGCACTTGGGTAAGTTTCAGGTCTGTTCGTATATATTATTATTTTTGCTTGTCCATACACACTCAGGTGACACTCGAATCCTCTGACCCCCGTTGTTGTTTTTTTTTGTTTGTTTGTTTTGTTTTTTTACTCTGCGTCACGAGTCCCGTGAAGCGGAGGCGTCGAGTTTCCCGCTCCGCGTCAGGGAGGTTTCCACGTGTGCTGTGTAACGGACGAAGCGTTCAGGGAAAATATTCTGTACATTGACATCCTCGCTGTTGCTCTGCTTCTCATCGTTCTGTTTCCGTGGCATCGTCTCCTCTTCGCCGAAACGCCGGCCACCGCGAAGCTTCGCCGTCTTTGTAAACATGCCACCGTTTTGTAACTGAGGTGCCTCAATAAACTAGTGAGGTGAAATTTCTCCTGTGTCGAGCATTTATTCCCCCCCCCTCCCGCGCGCTTCCCGGTTGCTCCGCGCGTGTTTTTCTCTTTTTCCTCCCTTTTGTCTTTGAGGCAACAACAAAGGGTCTGGAACTATTTGCAGCCGCCGTTCCCACCAGGGCGCCGTTGCTCGTCGCGGGTCGTCTCTCCGAGGACCGCAGTCGGTGCCGAGTTATTAATATTTAATGTGAGCGTTTGGATGAGGGACCCTCGCTCCTTGTTTACATCCTTGTGATGTTACCCGCTATGCGCCATTCCAGCACTCTGTGTGTGTGTGTGTGTGTGTGTGTGTGTGTGTGTGTGTGCGCGCGTGTGTGTGTGTCTTTGGCCTCAGTCGTCGACTGTGATGGGAGTCGGGCCTTAAAAGTTTCTCAGGATACGAATTTGGGGAGGAGCGGCCATTCGGGTTATTGTTTGCGGACATGTTTTGAAGCAGGGGTGGGAGTGTCATTGGGGGGGGGGATAATTGCTGACTCCGTTTTAAGGGCCTAAAACCTCTGCACCAGCATCTTTGGCCTCAGCCCCCCCTCCCCTCCCCTCCTAGTCCATGAAAAACGATGTTCCACGATCCCTCTAGCTCATTAACAGCAGGTCTTTTAATGAGCTTTCAACAGGGTGGGGGGCTGGGTGGACGTGGGGGGGGGGCTACGGCGGAGGGGGTGTCGCACCAGATGCACACACGCCCACTCGGACCAATTACAACTGCTGTCGGAGGCGACGAGGAGGACGTGAAGACGAGATGAGTCAGTTTTACTCCAGAGAGCGTCTGAGCGGGGAGGACGGCAGGGGCGGGTGAGGGGGGGCCGCGGCCTCCCTCCGTCCCAGCGTGCTCCGCCCGTGGCGCCACGGCGAGCGCCATTTGGCGCTCGCGCGGCCCCAATTATGCGAGGTAAGGTGATACGGGGCCGGAACGCCGCGCCGCGGTCCCCGCAGCCAGCGGGTATCTGTTCCACGTCCCACAGTGCCCTTTGTCTCCGCTGACGTCCACACCTCTCCTCTCGCCGGGCCTCCGCCCGGGTCGGCCAATGGCGGCGGAGAGGTGGGGGCGCGGCGATCTCGCCTTCGGGGCAGTAATGTGGACTTTGAGACCTGGTGGTGACGTCTGAGCTGCGAGCGGGGACTTTTGTTGGGAGCTGGGAGAGGTCGCCGCGGAGACACGCCCGGCACACAACAGAGGACTTCACCCCGCTCCAGTGACCTCTTCCGAGTTCCCTCCGCCGCTGCTCCGAGCGCAGACGCTCGACGCGTCGATAAAAGCCAATAAAAGCCAATAAAAGCCTTTGATTGGTGACGCGATCAAATAAAAGAACCCTGGTTGGGATTCCGCCTCCGCGCTGAGGCTGTTGGCGACAGAAACAATGCGGACGTAAGGAAAGCCACCGGAGCCATGTCGGAGCTTTCGGGAACGCCACAATGGAGCGGGGATCGCGCGGTACCAAAGAAAGCCGAAAACCGGCGTTTACCCGCGGCCCGAAGCTCATTGGCTGTCCTCGGAGAAGAGCAGCATCCTGGCGACAACGGCGCCGCCGCAGATTCAGATTAAACTTAAGATGATTAGCTCCCCGAAAGAAAAAAAACCCGCTCACAACAAAGGGAGCGCGCACTCCCGCGTCCCTTTCCTGTGGGGCAGCCCCGCGGCGACGAGGGACTCTCACTTATGTATGAGAAGATTGTGCTTTATCATGGAAAAAGCCAATTAGCCGTGAGTTTTTAATTACATTTCTGCTGGGTTACGGAGCGAGGCCTCCAATCATCCACGCGCTCCCCGACCTGCTGGCTGCCTCCCCGCGCCGGGACGGTGGAGGAGGAGGAGGTGGATTAAACCATCAGCGCAGGGCAGGCAGACACGGGGATAACAAGAAAGAGAAGGATGCTTTTGGGAGCGATCGGGATAAACCGCAGGATTCCCTCTCCGCTCTTTATCCTCGCACGGTTCCCACAATCCCCAACCTTCCCTCGCCCTCCCCTCCTCCCGCAATGACCGCAGAGTGAAACCTGAACTCTGGAATTATGCTTCACCCCCCTCCCCACCCCCCCTCCAACAGTGAGAGAGAGAGAGGAGATGGGGGGGGCGTGCATCAGTGCCGTGTCCACGTTTGTCATTCAACACCTTCGACAATGAGAAGACAACAAAACAGATCAGATGTGAGAACGACTGATTAGAGCTGCTGCAGATAAAGATGGACAGATAGATAGATAGATAGATAGATAGATACATAGATACATAGATACATAGATAGATACATAGATACATAGATAGATAGATACATAGATACATAGATACATAGATAGATAGATAGATACATAGATACATAGATACATAGATACATAGATACATAGATACATAGATAGATAGATACATACATACATACATACATAGATAGATAGATAGATAGATAGATAGACAGACAGACAGACAGACAGATAGATAGATAGATAGATAGATAGATACATAGATACGTAGATAGGTAGATAGATAGACAGACAGACAGACAGACAGATAGATAGATAGATAGATAGATAGATACATAGATACGTAGATAGGTAGATAGATAGACAGACAGACAGACAGACAGACAGACAGACAGACAGATAGATAGATAGATGAATGCTGCTCCATCCATCTGTCTTTTTTCTTTATCATAAACTTGCAGCAACAAAACCATCAGACTTTAAAAACGGTTTAGAAGCTGTTTAAACGTGACGACACGGGCAGACGTAGACGTGTCTGACACGCTGGATCTCAAGGTGGGCCTCAGCTGGACCTCAGGGACCCTGACCCTGTACCTGATGAAGGCCGGTCCAGGGTCTGGACCTTCTATGACAGTTCTGACTGAACTTAGCTGGGGCGGGAGTGCTCGTCCACCTTAACCTCTGACTGCACCTGGTGACGTACTGAGGCCAGTGGCTCCTCAGCGAGGTCAAACTCGTCCATAATGCAGGACCCCCCCCCCCCCCCCCAGGGGTCAGCGCCGAGGCAGAGCCGCTCCTGTGACAGGTGAAACTGCTTTCATGTGTGTCCCGTCTGCGAGCCCGCAGGCGTCCAGATTCTTCACATGCAGACGGCGTGGACGGCTCCCCCTCCTCCTCCTCCTCCAGAGGCCAGAGAGAGAACGAGGGTTTACCACAGACGTCTTCATCCTCTGGGCTGAGCCACAAAGAACCCGAGGAACCGCCTCTACTGAAGAAACCTCAGTAGTGACCAAATAATAAATAATCATGTGGTAATAATCATACCAATACTCCTACTACTATTACTACTACTACTACTACTACTACTAATAATAATAATAATAATAATAATAATAATCATAATAATAATAATAAAATGCTTAAACTAGAAGTGAGGCTAATTTATCATCATTTAGTTTGATTTATTTTAATTCATTTAAGTACAAACCAGCCCTTTGTGGAGGTGTATGCAGGGTGTCGTGTCCCTTAATAACCTATTTTAATTTTTAATATTTTTTACTTTACTGTCTCCCCTAAAAAGGCCATACGAGGCTTTTTTGGTCATTAGGAGTAATTTTAGTTAAACCGATTGCTCTATTTCCTTTGTGGGGTTTTACATGTGTTTGTAATAAAAGCCTGTATGTGAGGTTTATTTTGTTCTGGAAGGTTTCTGGAGCGTTCCTCTGGATCTTTGTGCCTCCCCGGCCGATGCGGGCCTGAGTGATGCGGCAGAAAACGAGCCGGGACAAAGCCGGTTAACCAGCGGGGAGAGCGAGAGGGGACCCGGAGGAGGGCGATGGCGGGGTCGTGGGATCAGAGCAGGTCACGGAGGTGTGGGAGTGTCTGCTCAGCCCTCTGACCTTTGTCATTGAGGCTTCCTCTAATCCACTCCTCAAAGACCATACGGACATAATAGAGAGTCCCTGAATGGAATTAAATGGTGACCATTAGGTGGATCTGTGTCACCATTCTTCTTGTTTGTTTAGTCCCGGTCAGGCTCACATTTTCAGTGTAATCAGGCGTGTGATGGAGGCTCGCTGGAGACGCCTGGAGACGCCTGGAGAAGCCTGGAGTGAGCACAGCGGGGCGAAAACACACTGGAGATGGATATCCACCTACGCTTAATGAAGGACCTGACATAAGGGAGCGGACACAGGCAGAGGAAGGGGACCGTAATTGGGTGTCCACTTCAAATTATTGGGTTCACATGAGGTTTACATAGAAGGAGGCCGGGTTGGGGGGCGCTCACTCGTGAATAATCTCTTACAGCCTCGTATTAGGAGTCGCTCTCAGAGAACAAGCTAAAACTTTTACTCTCGCTTAAAACATTTATATCTGCAAGGGAGACATAAAAAAAGAAAAGAAGAGAAGGAACTTTTCTTGGAAAATTAAAACTTTTTGTCGCTTTTTTTTTTTACATATTTTTTTTAATTTGGGTCTCAGGGAAAAAAAAGATACAAAAATGAATTTCTGCTGAGCTACAGCAGATTATTTTTAAGAATTTTATTTCGATCCAAGCGTTCTTGCAACGAATAAATTGGGTTGGGGATCTCGCTCCTAAATTCATTCAAGAGCAGCTGTTAATAGATGATTTAATGGGGACAGAAGCAGCTCCAGCATGTTTACAGATCTGAGGCCGTAGTCAGGAACTCACTGATTATTATTCTTATTATTATTATTATTATTATTATTATTATTATTATTATTATTATTATTATTATTATAAAGCCATGAAGCTCTATTAACACCCTTCATGTTAAATTCCGTGTGTGTGTGTTTGTCGATGGGGTGCTCATGCTCACCCAGCTTTCAGATTACGCTTTAACTTTTTAATTGCCGTGTTTACACTAACTTTGACCCATTATATAGGCTTGTGAGTGGGAGAAGAAAAACAACAACATGTGAAACGCCAGATCGGGCGTCTTTATGGCCGCAGGACCGGCTGGTCCGGACCCGGCGCGGCCTCGGGTGAGGCTCGTCTGCCCTCTAGTGGCTGATGGCGAGAACTGCACGGTCCCCTTCCACACACGTCAATTAATCACAAAGTTGGCAAATATGTTTGCTGCTCGTGCAAGTATACATTATACATCACACAGTATTAGATATCATGCAGTATTAAATATGTTCCCGTGTTGTTCGGATGACTCCAGAGGCTGATTCCAGCCGGACAGTGAAGATGATCTTGAACGTGCTGCAGCCGTGCTGGTGCACACACGCCCCCCCCCCCTCGTTTGTGGCCTCTGTCTGCGGGGTACGCCCGTGATGACACCGTTAAATTAATGGCCGCACACGCACATTTGTCAGGTTTAAAGCCGCTGCTGGCAACCGCGTCGTCACTTTGGGCCCCGGCTCTGCGCGGCCCCCGGGGCCCCGCATACCTTCTCGGGCTTGGCAGAGCCGGGGAGGCGCTCTCTGCAGGGGCACGCTGCCGAAAGGGGTGTGTGTGTGTGCGTGTGCGCGTGCGTGTGCTTCTAACTGTATTTAAGCTGTGCGCACTTTATTCTGGGTGAGAGAGTCGCTCGTCGACGCCATGGCGACCAGCGGGGGGACCCCCGGCCCGAACCCCGTCAAGTTTAGAGACCAGGACTACAAGACGATCCTGGAAGCCTGCCTGGAGTCCGGGAAGCTGTTCGATGATCCGGCTTTCCCAGCCGAGCAGGAGTCCATCGGCATGCCGGAGGATCCGGATCCAAAGAAAGCCATCAAGTGGCTGCGACCGAAGGTTGGTTGGCTCCCCGGAGCGCATCCTGAGAGCCGTTCAAGGGCAGATCCGCCCCGACCGGTGCGCCTTTGAGACAGGTTTCCGATTCCCCACAAACAGACCGTGGGTCTGTGAGTGATTCATGCAGGCGTGGCGCACCTGCGCACTCACCTGGAGCAGAGGGGGGTGATCCACGGGGGGGACACCCAGGATGTTGAATAACCACCCGTTTAATCTCCAACATGCACTGAACTAGGGTCTGGTTCGGTTATGCGATGATTAGGACACCACGTCTGTCTGTCGTCATCCCGCCGTGCGTGCTCAGCCTGTCCCCTCGTCCCGCTCCTGCAGGAAATCGGCGAGGACGCTATGTTCGTGGAGGGAACCACCGGAACCACGGACATCTGCCAGGGTCAGCTGGGTGAGTCCAGCAGGAATGCGACCCTGTGCGCACGCATCGGTCCTCCTTTTATTAAGCTTGGCACCGCGCTGCATTCCTCGCCATGCGCGCGCAAGTGAAACAGAAACACATTGACTTCGTTTGTGTGTGTGCGTGTGTGTGTGTGTGTGTGTGTGTGTGTTGGCCAGGCAACTGTTGGCTGCTGGCCGCCCTGTCCTGTCTCACCATGCACCCCACCCTGTTCGTGAAGGTGGTGCCGCCGGGCCAGAGCCTGTCCGCGCCGTACGCCGGCAT
Organism: Lagocephalus sceleratus; assembly: GCA_911728415.1. Lineage (NCBI taxonomy): Eukaryota > Metazoa > Chordata > Actinopteri > Tetraodontiformes > Tetraodontidae > Lagocephalus > Lagocephalus sceleratus. Next base: position 8,698,576 of record CAJVRN010000194.1, read on the forward strand.
CTTTTACTTCAGGGTGAGTCTCAGGCCCACGGGGAGACGCGCACGACGCAAAGACCACTTCAAATGAATGCAACAACAACAACAACAAAACAGATAACAGCATGTATGAACACACACACACACACACACACACACACACACACACACACAGAGGTCAGGTCAGGTCACCTCTTGTGCTCATTACAGACTTATTTTTATTAGAATAATTGTCAATCATTTTAAATACACGCAGAGAGGAAAGACGGTCGAGGTTTAAACGCAAACAGGCAATTTCTATTAATTTTTATGATAGTTAAGCCTCCTAATAAACTTATAAAACAGGCTTATAGCCCCCGAGGACACAGCACGTGTTCTTTTCATAATTTACTATTTTAATTGACTTTGCCTGTTGAGTAAACATTAACATGGTGGTCTTATTATTCTGATTCACATCATTATTATTATTATTATTATTATTTAACAGGGTGAACTCGGTGCAACACGATAGATCGATTAAAGCGTGTTTAAAACCGGGTCACGCCCGTGGGATTTGACCTTTTTTTGCAAGCAGCGACATGACTCGACAGGCCGGGCAGACGATGTTGCTGCGTCAGGCTGATGTCAGGACGGGAGAGCGGTCCAGGCACGCAGGACGCGACTCCCCCGGGGGGGCGACATCAACAGGCCCACGCGGCGGCATGAGGGGCCAGCACGGGCCTGTCGGGGGCCGCTCGGCTGTATGCGCCACTGTTTAGCTGCCTGTACCAGTCATTAAGCAGCTGTGTGTGTGTGTGTGTGTGTGTGTGTGTGTGTGTGTGTGTGTGTGTGTGTGTGTGTGTGTGTGTGTAAACACAGGTTAAACACACAAACTATAGACTTAAAGGTCTGATGCCTGTTTGCGCTTTCATCTGATGTGACAGGGCCTGAAAGCAAAGAAAAGTTCAGATAATTGAATACAAATGCAGATAATTAGTAAATCCACCCATTAGTTTTTAGTTAAAATTTGTTTTTAGTTTAAATGTTCTCAGATCAGGTAATTGCTGGATTCCTGATTCCTCCCTCGGGACACTCCTCGACTCAGATTAATTCTTTTAGACGTGTTTTTTAGATTTTTTTCCTGGGATTCAGAATGCTTTTGTGTCGCGAGCAACGCACTTTAGACGAGCGCGTATTCTGGAATTAATGTGCCGTCATGTCCTGTTTAGTATCGATATAGTTGTTGGAGGGAACGAAAACGCTGCAGAAAACAGTGATTGAATTAAACTGAGCAGGTAAACACAAACGATCCCAACGGCAAGCCCTTGAGCTGCGTGTTTCCTCTAGATCTCGAGGAAGGATGTGAATTTTGGATTTGCATCCGAAATGAAGTGCCTCATCTCTTCTCCTGTGGTGTCTCTCTCTCTCTCTCTCTTTCTGTCTCTCTCCCACCGAGTGTCGCCTGAACAGTTCTGGCAGTATGGTGAGTGGGTGGAGGTGGTTGTAGATGACAGGCTGCCAGTGCGCGAAGGCCGTCTGCTCTTCAGCTACTCTCACACTCGCAACGAGTACTGGAGCGCCCTGGTGGAGAAGGCCTTTGCCAAGTCAGTCGCCACTATTAGCATATGTTTCTAGGTTGTAATGTCTGAGGACGCCCACTCTTTTCCTGCGTTTGGCCGCATTCGCAGCGATCTCGTTGAAAAATATACAGCTGCCGGAGACGACTTACCTCCGCGTCCGTGTTTAGGCTGATCGGCTGCTACGGGAGCCTGAAGGGGGGGAACATATCGGAGGGGATGGAGGACTTCACGGGAGGCATCGCTTACTCCATGAGGGTGTCCTCCCGAACCCCCCGGGTCCTGTGGAGGTCTCTGACGGCCGCCTTGTCTCAAGGAAGCCTGCTGAGCTGCTTCATTGAGGTACACACACACACACACACACACTTCTGTCTTTGTGAGGACCTTCATAGACACACACTATCATCCTGACCCTGAAACTAACCTAAACCCAATTCTAGATGTCCAAAATGTCTTCACTTCCCAAAAATGTCCTCACTTTTATAGTAGATTTTGGTACTCAGTGTGGAGCAAGTGCAACAACACACACACACACACACACAGACACACCATGCCAACAGAGGCTGATTCCCTCGTTTCCCTGTCGTTCCAGGCCAGCAGCTACCGGGAGGTTGGTAAAGTGACAGGAGAGGGTCTGATAAAGGGCCACGCCTACGCCATCACTGACACCCAAAAGGTCAGTGTCCCACCCAGGGGGCTGCAGGGTCCCCCTATAGGGGGATGTCGATTCGCTTTTGACGGCCGTGTCCTCGGTCAGGTGCGGAGCGCTTCGGGCGAGACGTTGCTGCTGAGGCTCAGGAACCCCTGGGGCTTTGTGGAGTACCGCGGGCCCTGGAGCGACAAGTTGAGGACGCCTGTCGATGCACGCTGGGAGAGCTAACCGAAGACTAACAGTCCCGGGTGTGTGTGTGCGTGTGTGTGTGTGTGTGTGTGCAGAGCTAAAGAGTGGGATGATGTGGACAAGGCTGAGAAGGAGAGGATTGAACTGATAAAGAAAGAAGATGGAGAGTTCTGGTGAGTACATTTGAAGATGCTATCTTCTGCTTTTTGCTTTAGTTCTACACATAAAGGAAGTAGTTCCCACCCCTTCAGGCGGGGGGGGTGTGTGTGTGTGGGGGGGGGGTTATTGGGTTGTTTCTGAGGAGCTCCAAAGCTTCTCCCACATCTGTGTCGACGGGTCAGCGGGCCACATCTGTGAGGCCTCTGGCGTCCCTGTTAGGATCAGCGCTGAGGATCTCTCCAGACTGTTCGACGTGGTGGAGCTCTGCAGCGTGAGCCCCGACGCTCTCACCGAGGGAAACCCGCCGCCGTCTCCCGCCGCCCCTTCGGCCTGGACCATCAGCCAGCAGGAGGGATCCTGGGTGGCGGGGAGCTCCGCTGGCGGAAGCCGCAGATACAACCGTGCGTCTCGGACTCTCCTCACTCGAGCTCCGCCCAGTTTCCTTATTTTGGGTTCGATTTAGGGTCATTCTGGAAGAACCCCCAGTTTCAGCTGGTTCTCACAGAGCGGGACCAACTGGGCGACGACGAAGAAGAAGAAGACGACGAGGAGGAGGAGGAGGAAGAGAGCGACGGAGACGACGGCGGCGGGGCGGAGGAGAGGAAGAGAGCTGAGAAGCTGAAGCAGAGGTCCAGGCGGTGCACCGTCCTGGTGGAGCTGCTGCAGAAGAACCGCAGGCGGAGGGACAAAGTGCACTTCCTCTACGTAGGCTTCCACGTCTACAAGGTCACCCCCCCACACACACTCCACCTCACCATCACAGCACGACCTCTGCGATTATCCAACTCTCACCTACGCTTCTGCACCCCCCCTCCCTGTTTTTTTTTTTTTTACAGGTCCCCTCTGACGTGAGTGTCTGCTCCTCGCCGGCCTGTTTCAGTTACACAGCGGGCTGCTGCTTTTATTTTGGCGGTGTTCTGTGTTCAGCTCCAGGGCGTGTGTCTGACTCGCAAGTTCTTCATGAAAAACAGCCCCGTGGGTCGATCAGGGAAATACAGAGCTCAGAGGTAAACAAGTGAACAAAGAGCCGGGCTCAGCTTTTATGCTAATATGCGTTTTTAACGATGAGGTTCTGTCTTAAATATTGAAAAATCCTGGGTTTTGATCCGGCATCCCGTCTGATCCCGGGCTGTTTCTCAGGGGGGGTGTGGAGGAAGCTGCGTCTGGACCCTGGACGATACATCGTCGTGGCATCCACCTACAGACCCAATCGCCCTGGAGAATTCTTTCTTCGCATTTTTTCCAAGACTGGAAACACTTTGGGGTAAGATTCATCTTTTTTAAAGTCAACCACAGCTTTGAAGCCCCCCCCCCCCCCCCCCCTTCCCCGTTATGAGCTGCAGTGATGAGCAATTGTGTAAAGTTTGTGTGTGGAATCTCCCCGCGTGCGTCAATCATTCCACCGCAATTCTTTCCGAGGGCAGTCAGGACGAAGGCCGAGAATATTCGGTTTCAGTCACACGAGACCGACGCTTAGGGCCTGCGCGATTCCAGACAAAAGTGTTTTTTGTGTTTCAGGAAAAACGACTTTAGCTGCTCCTTCAACTACCTGCCAGTGAGTTCACTTCAGATGACCTTACATTTAAGATAAAATACCCAGGCGGCAAATGCTCCCCGTATCATTTTGGGTGTCATATAGGTTATGGCAGCTCCTGTCTCACCGGATGATCAAATGAGAGTTCAGAAGATGTTTGATGAGGTGGCCGGCCCGGTAAGAATTCCTTACTTTTCCCCTTCTACATAAAAGTGTACATGTGAAGTCTTCACGGAAACAAAATGAGTTTTGCTTCTCTTGCAGGATGATAGAGTGAATGCCAAGGAGCTCATGGAGCTGTTCAACTCAGGTTCCACTCGTTAATCGTTTAGTATTTTACGTGGAAATTAAAAGCATTCCCATTGGAATCCCCCAGTGAGCGCTGGCGGTGCAGTACCCGACGCCGCCGCTAGGTGGCAGCAGACGTAGCGCCTCAAAGCTCGGAGCGGAGGAGCCAAGAGGTCAAAGGGCAGCGACCCTTCCAGAGCAGTTCTAATAAAAATGTCCCGACTCTGCCCTTGCCTTCACCCTATATGTATCGATCAGGGACAGGTATGATTTGATGTGTCTTTCTGTGCGACCACAGCTCTGGACAGAGACTACCGCCTGCCCCTGGAGACCTGCAGACAGCTCATCTTTGGAGAGGACGTATCCTTTTCGTCCTCACGCGTCCTTCGGGATTCACCCTCCGTTCGGTTAGGATTCCTCACCTCTGCCTTCAGACTAAAGGGCGCTCCAGCCTGAGCCGCGACCAAATGGAGACCTTGCTGTCCAGGCTGCGCCACCTGCAGGTCAGCGACACCAGCGGGACGCATTAAGACGCTTTTCCTTCCGTGGTCTTGTTCTAACACGCCGTCCCTTTCCCAGTCTGTTTTTTTCCAGTTCGACGAGGACTCGTCTGGCACGATGAGCCCCTTTGAGCTCAGCGAGGCCCTCCGAGCTATCGGTACGCGCGTCGCACACGCACAGCCGCGCGTTTGACCTCTGACCTTCGCCCGTCCTCCTTCTTGGCAGGAATGCAGTGCGATGGGAGGATGGTGGAGCTGCTGTTTGAGCGCTTTGGCTCCGGAGTCCTGCGGCTGCCCTTCCACAGCTTTGTGTCGTGCATCACCAGGCTGCGCGTGCTCTTTGGTAACACCGCCGCTCCTCCTCTCGCTCCGTGTCGAGGCCCGTCGGGTGGCGCAGCATCAAAGACTTTCAGACGCTCTGTGACAAACTCAGGGCAGTCGTGCATGTCGATACTCATCTTGGACACAAGAACGTTGCTGCTGAATGCGCGGTTGCTCATCCCGCAACGAGCGATACCCGTCCCGTGGAGCGTTAAAATCGGTTATCGCGTCTGGAAACATCGGGGGCCTTTGCAGAGACTCAGGGTCGTTTTCTCGCCCGCAGCTCTGTACGAATCGGAGAGCAGCCGGGAGGTGAAAGACGGGGGCATCGACGCTGTGAGTGCCTGCTGACTCTCCCCGCGCCCTCTCTGTTGGCGCTGTTTGACTCCCTTCTCCTCCTCCTGTCTAGTGGCTGCATCAGTTCCTCACCATCTGAAGACGCTGCTTAACGCCGACGGAGGTTCTGCGCGACTTTCTGCTGCCAGAACTGTAAACGACCCGTTTGTGCCCATCATGGAAATGCTCAGTGGCTGCAAAGTGTCCCTTATTACTTCTGATGAACATCGTATACATCACGCATCATATTTATATGGATTTAACCTGCCTATGTAACATTTAGAGGAAATGCTATATTGTTTCCTTAAACGTAGAGGAGGATAAACGACACATCATGTAGTAGTTTACATGTCTTTGACTGGAAGGTGAAATGTGACACTGCTGATGTGAGCTTGAATGTATTTGGGGGGGTTCGAGTCAAGATTTCAAATTTTAATTTAAGATTCAAATTTCTTGAGAATTTTTTTTTTGGGGGGAAAAAACAACATAGAAAAGCCTCACAGAGCAGACTATGTGTAATATTTAAGTACACACACAAACACACGCGCGCACACACACAGAGTGAGTGCTGCCTGCCCCACTGAGGGTGTGAGGGTGATGTCTCAGCAACGCTACATGTACCGACTCTATTCTTATCGCAGTGACGCCACGTACAGCGTCAACGCGCTCGCCCCCTCCACCACGACGTTTCCTCCATCCCTCCATCCATCCCTCACTCTGACTCCCCCTCCTGTTCTCTCCACAAACTGTCTGAGTCTCCCAATCTGCATCCACCTCCTTTATGTTGCCGTCAGGCTGCTCACGGACGCTCGTGTGCTCAGCACCCGCTCGTGCGTGCACACACGTGCACACACACGTACACACACACATGCACACACATGGGCACACACGCGCCCTTTCTACACACGACACTAATAATAGCACGTCCTCCTGTTCATTGTTAGGTGAGTAGGCTACACACAGGTTGTCCCCGGCAACTGGCCACATCCACGGTGTGAAAGAGTGAAGAGGAAGGGACAGTGAAAGGGTGGCATCTTCCTCTCATCATCATCATCATCATCATCTGCATACAGAATAATTTAATGTCTGTTCATCCAGAGGTTGTGTTTGGTTGCAGTGCTCACTGGTCTCACTGGTGTGACTGGACACTCTCCCACTGTCACCAGATTGTTGGTGGTGTTGCTTCTTGCCTCTGAGAGTCTGCTCTGGTCTCTCAATGTATACTCTAAGGGTCAGTATAAGGATAGATGACCTGTGCACGCCTGTCCGTGGACACCATATTCTAATTATGACGATAAACTATTAAAAATCTTTGCTGCTTTTGCTTTAAAAGTGTCTTCCTGGTAGAAGCATTTAATCTCACAGTAACTATAAGGATTATTTAAGACCTCAAAAGCATTTTAAATCCACCAGCTCCGACGTACGAGGAGGGGATTGTTGCGTTTCTGCTACACGCCGGTAGAGGGCGCTTGATGCGATCTCCTTCGCCGTGCATTGAGTTATTGTCTAAATTATTATTATTACATTAGGAGGAAAAATGTTTACAGAAGATGGTCAGAAATAATCAGGATGATCTATTTTATGATCCGGTTAGATAAAAGTATTTTGACCTGTATATTTAGATGACGAGAAGCGGAGTAATTATGACCTCTTTGGTTGTGTTTAAAACTGGACTGAGGTTTTGCTTGAGTGGAGAACGCTGCAGAAAAGCCCCTGAAAGACCAAATCTGCTTATTTTGTTCTGTCAAATCTTTTCTAAAGGAGCTTAAACGGGGCGGCTTTCCACCTTTTCCTGTCAAACAGAGGAAAGTGTTGGAATGAACACGACTCAAAAATGAGCTCGGTGGTCTTTTCATGTCCTCCTTCTATCAAATGTCTCCTCTCCCTTCAGCGACACACCCGAGCCTGCCCTCATATCAAACATGCTCCCCGTGGCTTGCCTTTCCCTTTCCAGGAAAGTCTCCTCTTTTGGAAACAAACCCCACATTCGCTGCAAAGACTTTGAGAGAATGGGGGGGGGGGGGGTTGCGTAACGAGCGTGGATCAACAGCAGACGTCAACAAACGCCATCAGATAAGAGGCAGCAGAAGTGGTTTGTAACAGATCCAGGATCTGTGATGGCTCGTCCTGTCCTCCACAGACCCATCCACCCATCCATCCATCACCCATCCACCTGCTGCGCCCCCCCCCATCCTCCTCCTCCTCCAGCCCCTCCCCGGCTGTCCTGTGGGGACGCGATGATGCTCTTGACAGCTCGGCGTCTGTTCTCGGAGCTGCTGGTATTTCGGCGGCACAGAGGCGGGGGCTGGTCCAGGAATAGCGCCGGAGTTGTAGAACTCGGTGTGGGAGTGGGAGATCTAGAGGAGGGGGGGGGGGCAGATCAGCTCGATCCGAAGCCATTGTGCAGACAGAAGGAGACCAGGGAGGATTGCGTAAGTCCTGCAGATTTAGGCTTGCTCACGCATAAATGTGATGAGCAGCGCTGTCTCGGGCGTCAGAGCCGGGATATTTAAAGACGGGAGGGTGCGCTGTCAGTGGGGGGGGGGGTTATTGTGCTTATTTATTCACACGCCCTGACGGCTGACGGTGGGTGATGTGACGGGCGAGCAGCAGGACCGGGATCTGTGTTCGACCTCGCTCCCGTTTAATCACCGCAGCGGCGCCGTGGGTGTCGTCTTCACGCGCACGCACGCACGCACGCACGCACACACACACACACGCACACACACACGCACACACACACGCAGGGACACGCACGGTGTCACCTCGCTGACACCCCCGACTGTAACTGTCAGCGTGGCTCATACTGTAACAGCAGACATGCGCTTTAGTCCGGCCTGACACCAGTGCCCCCGCCCCCCCCATCCTCCTCCACACACACACACACACACACACACACGCCTGCACGCACACACCTAATAATGTGTGTGCGTGCAGGCGTGTGAGGACTCCAATTAGCGGGTCAATTATTCCCAACAACTGCACCCATTATCGAGTCAGCTGCCCTGAGGTCGATTGTGTGTGTGTGTGGGGGGGGGAGTGCAGGGGGGGGTCCAAGGGCCAGTTTGAAAGCACTGGTGGTCTTCCTGGTGGGACAGGTGAGCAGACAGGTTGGACCATCAGTGACGCAAAGTAAATAAGTACATAAGTAAGTACGTAGGTAAGTAGTAAGTAAATAAACAGGCATGTCAGCCACCGGCTAAAGTGCCCCCCCCACACGGCTCCAACGTCAGCCGGATGCCGTCATACGCCCCCCCGGAGCTCCAGGGATGCGTTCATGACTCAAGCAGCCGTGGTTCATTTTCCTCCTTTAACATCATATCTGACTCGGGGCCGCAGAGTTTGCTCTTTGATTTGGTGGGAACGAGCTCCTCCGTCTGCAAGGGGCTGTAGGCTTCTGCTGAGGGGGTCACGACCCAACACGACATGACCCCCCCCCTCTAAAAAAATGGCCCCGAAGGTGACGCTACCACACACAGGTCACTGTCCAGGCAGACAGGGTTCTCTACAGTTCAGGTCTCTGTGGGTCATTCCTGTCTCAGCTCAGACTGGAGCTGATGTTTGGAGGTTCCTTCCTGTTAAAGTGGGGGGGGGGGTCCTTCCCACAGGTGGGGGTCTGGCCCTGGCTGTGTGTAAAGCACCTGGAGACTAGTTTTAGAGACAGTGTGTGAATGAAGCTGATTGGATTGCCCTTGACCTCTGCTGACTGCACAGCTGATCTCTGGAGCTTGGGAAGCCTCCACCATTGATACACCCCCCCCCCAAACCCAGCCCAGAGCCCCCAGAGCTGGAGGAGCAGGTGACTGCTTCAGTTCCTCTCGCCCCAGTCACAGATCATCACTAATCCACGCTGATCTCGCCATGAGCTGCAGCCCGAGCAGCGCCGGGGGGGGGTGTCGAGACACCCAACCCCCGAGATCAAAACGAACAGCGGGGGTGAGGACGAGGATTAGCGGCGGGGGCGTTCACAGAGGGAACACTGGGGGGGGGGGGTGTCCCATGGGGAGGGGGGTTCAGAGGGATACGGGGAATCGCACCCAAAGAGGGCGGAATGACCCACGAGGCCGGAGCATGTGCACAGGTGGAGGGTGTGCATCACAGAGTGTGAGGGCGAGAGAGCGCTGTGTGGGCACGGAAGGTCTTGGGGGGGGCACTGGGGGGCGGGTGTGATGACAGGGGACGCGCACAGGTTTGGGTCTTCCTGACGTGTGCACCGTGCTCTCAGCCCTCTCCACTACCTGCTCATCCCTCCTCCTCTCGTTCCTCCTCCCTCTCTCTTCATCGACCCCCCCCCCCTTTGCCATGCCCACTCACTCCCTTTATTCCTCTTACTTACCGGTCCCTGAAAAATAGGACAGCCTTTATGTAAGGGAGGGAGGAGGGGTGGGGGAGGTCTGTGTGCCGAGGAAGAGAGGTTGAAACAAAGCCTCCTGCAGAGAATCAGGGGGTGAGAAGCAAGAGGGGGGGGGGTGAGGCTGGCAGCCGCTTCTCATCCAGGTGGAAGATGCCTGAGTGGGTAAATTGTGCAGCCCCCCCCCACCCCAATATTTGACATTTTGCAGACCCTTGAAGGGCTTGTTAAAGCTAAAGATCAGGCAAACCGGAAATGACTTTCAGCGTCGAGTACAAGGCAATTACGGTGGAGTGTTTTGGTGGGGGGGCAGAGCAGGGTCTCCATAAAAGTCAATAATGGACTCAAGCTTCACATCAACCAAGAGCGACTTGGGCGCACAGGTGAAGCACCTCTTCACCACCTCCTCACCACCTCCAGGTGGTCCAGCAGGAGAAGCAGAGGTCAGACACACAGATTTAAAGAGGGAGCAGTTCACCTCTGGGTCTGCCTCGCCCCATTAGTCTGGTCTTTTCCGGGTGTTTAACCCCCCCCTCCCTTGTTACTTTTACATGATATAGAAGTTCCAGTCCCTTCCTGAACCGTGCTGGTGTTTCCTCTCTGCCCAGACATCTGGGCGCGTTAATCTGATTTCTTGTGATCCGCTAAGTGCCATCGTCTGATAACTCACGCCGCGTTATGCTGGCCACACAGGCGCTCCAATGAGATCTGATTACTTAAAAAAAAAGGAAAGGGAAGGAAAGGGAAGGAAAAAAACGAAATAAAGCGGGCTGGTGATCAGATGGTCACGTAAACGAGCCCGCTGGCTGCTCCGTCGTCCCCAGGCTCTCCTGCTCGTCGGGACGCGGCGTCCGCTCGCGTCGCCGGCGCGTAATTAAAGTTCCGCGCTTCCAAAGCCTCGTTTCGTAACAGAGCCCCTCGTCTTCCTCGCCCTCTTCCTCTCCCTGGCACCTTGCCTCGGAGGCTGGCAGGGAGCCTGTTAAAAGTAGGCTAGGACTGACGCTGCTGGCGTCTGAGTCACGGTGAGCTGTGGAGCAACCGAACCCACTGGTTCCATTTAACTCCAGGCTTCCCACTCCCTGGGAGCGCGTATCCAAAAGGGCTCTCTGCACCCCGGTGCTGACGTCCGAACGCTCCCGGGGCTGTGAGCCGAGCGCCAAGGTGGTTATTTAGGGACAAAAGTTGGAATCTCGTCGGCCGCACGCTGCGAGAGGGAGCCCAAACATTTAAATCAGATTATCCCTAATTGCGGTTTCCAACCAGCGCCGTGCGCCGGTCTTCATGATTTGCACTTCATTGTCATAATAGCTCGTTTGCAGCGGGTCAGGTATGCCACGGTCAACCACAGCCTCACTTAACGCCTGATGAAATTAGCCTAAGAGGCCTGATGAGGCTCTATTCTGTGAAACCGGATGACGCGAGAGGAGTTTTTAGTCTCACAAAAGCTCACAAGCGAAGCTGTGACGCATGCACATTTGAATGTGCATGCATGGATGTTTTCCCTTCTCCACAGTAAAGACTTGTCTTTGTGTGTGTGCAAGAGAGAGAGAGAGGAGAATATGTGTGTGTGTGTGTGTGTGTGTGTGTGTGTGTGAGAGAGAGAGAGATCCTGTCTAAACACAAGCTTGCTATTCAACTAAAGAGCCACAAGAATTCCACCATATAAACACGAGAGCGTTAGAATAAACAGGACAAGAAACATGTGGAATCAAGGAACAAGAAAAACTGGAACGTCTTCAAATGACAGGACTGCCCAGGCCTTCAAGCAAAAGTGTTGTGCTTCCTTTGTCTGAGGCTGACATGAGATATCAGACCTTCAGTCAAAGCATGTGGGTAGTGACTAAAACGAGGAACGTGTGTGTGTGACCATTCCTTGAATTCTTCCCCGTAAAGTGTTCAGGTGAATGTACGATTATGTTCAGTTTTCAGCTTCTCTGAGGACCTGATCAATTATGTCTCGCTCTCCAACCCGAGTCTTTACGTGCATTTGATAATTATTACAACTTATATGACCTTTTCAACCCCTTAAACAGATTTTTATTAAAGCCACGGTCATTTGATTATTCATGAACTCACTCTAAATGTTTTACGCATTTACCACCACCAGGGGGCGTCTTCATCACTAAGAACAGTTAATTGATTGTATTTAAATTTACTTAATTGGTTATTTTACACCAATTTTGATCGTTGTAGCTTCAGAACTGCCTCCAAATTACGCCAAAAGTTATAATATCTGATATTTATCTTTAAAACCTTTGTTAAAAATTGTGTAAACAACATTTGGAGCGACCCCTGTAGGACAAGTACTCTTCATTTTACCCAATAAATCAAAGTGACACCAATAAATGAGTTTCAAATTATGCGATGACATCATTTGACTCGATGTGAATAATTTTCACCCACAGCAGTTTATAAAAAAATAAAGGCATCATCTCTTGAACTGGTGCCCTGCAGGCAGACACTTATGAGTTTGTTACCACACATGCATGTAATTCACTGGCTTCCATGCAAAGTTATATTTTTTGGCTCCGTCCACATTGATTAATGGCTCATGAGAGAGGTTCTCTCTCTCTCAAAAAAAAAGAAATGTGCGGGGGCGAGATGATGAAGTTCCTTTGGGACAACGTGAGGAGCTCATCCTTTACATGCAGGAAGGACTGATCATGACAAACCTAAGCCGTACCTCCACCGTCCTGTCATGACAAAGCTTCACAGGGAAACATCTATGAGGTTTGTTTGCTTCTCTGGCTCCCCTTTCAAAGGAGTTCTTTTTTAGCTCCCCCGGCTGGCGCTGCTGCTCCGAGGCCCGACTCCAGGAGCCAAGTTGTCGAGTGAAAAAAACCCAGTCGGACCCGCTGCACTCTGTCTCTGTTCTATCGTCACCGACTGTTACATAAATACAGATACGGGCCCGAAAACGTGCACGTGAGCAGATGTGCTGGGATTCCCCACGTGGACTCCGACTGCTGAGTCCGACTCGTCTTTTCTTCTGTGATTGTTTTCTGGCCTTGTCTCTGTGGTCCCTGCAGACATCTGGGTGTCCCCTTCGCCGCTCTGGCACCACCCGCCTTCCACGTGGGGCGAATAACGGTTTTAATTTGTCGCTCATCTTAAGCGCAGATGCCATCAATCAAAGTCGTGAGTCACGAGGCCATCTGTGTGACTTGTAGCCCAGTGGAGGGGGGGGTGTCCCGGGTTCAAGGGTAGGTTCAATCTGGAAAGGGACACTAGAAGATCCCGGCCTTTGCTTTAAATTGATGTTTTTTGAAAGTGATTTTTCTTTTTTTGTTTTACACATGTATGAATACAGTCCACGCAGTTGTGCAGGGCAGCTGAGCCAAAAGAAGAATTATTGGGCTTAGATGAGATGTTGCGTTATTAAACAGTCACGTGGACACTCCGCCCATAGATAACACAGTCAGGGGCTTCGGCCAAAAGTTGCATAAAGCAACAAGAATTCCGAAACACATAATCGCTCTGCAAGCAACTGCAGCTTGTGTTCGTGTCTCTCTCTGTCTCACACACACACACACACACACACACACACACACAAGGCTCCCGTTGAAGACAGTGAGAAGTGGAGGACATTCTTGGGTGGTTAAGGAAAAGGCTGAGGTTATGAGCCATTTTGGTTGGCCGGAGAGGGAAAGACGGATCATGTTTCAGCGAGGTGGGGAGAGTTATGCAATGTTGTTGGGACACGGAGCCAGAAGGGGTGTAAACACAACTGCTCTGAAGTGGGACAGGCCTCGTCGTTGCCTGGTAATAAATATTTTGGGCACCAAGGCAGGAAATAAAGGGGTTGGCCCTGTGAGCAGGGCAAAATGTTAGTGGCTTCCCGAAAATATGCTAAGAGACAGGGAAAATCAAAACAAAGCACATGACGGCCCTCAGACGGGACCGCTTTTTTCTGTCTTTGATTTTTTTTTTTTAAAAACTTGTCTCGAGTCTGGAGCTCCTTGAGTAGTAAACAAACCCTCGACAAACCCAAAACCTAAATAAAGACGGCCGTTTCAGCAACTGTATACCCCAGAAGAGCAGCATGCCAGATCACATCTATGCAGGGAACTGTGAAAAACCTGTAATGAGGTCTATTTGTGTCGTGACAACACGATACAGCAGTTAAATTTGATTCAATGAAGCAGCCCACCTGACTGTCACATTACACCAATTTAATCAAGTTTAATTGTTGTTGTTGTGCACCCTTTCAATATGTATAAAATGGAGTTTAATGGAGTGCAATGAGGGGAAAGCGACAGAGAATAAAAATTAGAAACTCAAAAACTTATAAATAAATAAAAATAAATGATTAAAAAAAACCCACTGGGATAAATGGGGTTGGCTACCGCGTTGATTAACTGCGATTAAATTAAATATTAACTTGTTGATTGAAAACATGGTAACGTGTTTTTTTAATTTAAATATAGTCTGACAACCGCAACATTACGAAACTATTATTAATAGACAGGAGGCGGCGGAGGCCCCGCCCACACACGTGACCGCCGTTAGCCCGGAGCTACGCGGGGAGCCAACACAAACGGGCCACAAACCCGAGCTAGACCGGCTCCGGCGGGCCGAGAACCGAGCCGGGCCTCGGCCAGCGGCCGCGGCCGGGGCCTGGCGGGGCGGCCCGGCGGCTGTCGGCGTCCGCCGACGCGCGACAGGGCTCCGAAACAACAGCTCCGAGCGGCTCCCTCCGCGCACAAAGAATCCGGAAGCCATATTGTCTTTAGCGGGAGCCCATTGCCAAGGAAACCGGTTGCTAGGCAGCAAAACAAACGTCCTTACGTCACCGCCGACGGCGTATCCATAGCAACAGAACGCCACACACATACACACACGTGTAGCGAACCCGTGGATCGCACATGGCCCCGTGTTTTAGCGCTCGCGGCCCCGTTTACCAGCTTTAAAGTGTCGTTTGGTGAGGTTTAAAGCCACGGAGCGGGTGTGTTTTTACCCCTTAAGCGTCCCCGGGAAAGGCTGTGTTTTAACAGGCAGCCGCGGCCGGCCGTCACTTTAAGGGCCGCGGCGTTAGTCAGCGGCGGTTACGGCAGCCCGGATGGGACACAGCATCCTCCGCGCATCCTCGCCTCTGACGTTGGAGCGCTGACTAATAGGCCAACTTGTTATCCCTAAATCTCCTCTTGCTCACGCCTTTTTCCACACAAACACGCCCCGTGACATTGTTTGACATCAGGAGGTTGTTTTTTTTTCCTTATTTAAATCCGTTCTTTTTTGACTTTCGCTCGTTCTCTGTCGCCGGGGCTCCTGCCTGTGAAAACCCCCCCCGCCGTCCCCTCCCAGCCCGCCTTCATCCTCCCACCAGCAACATTCCCACTGGTGCTGGCTGGAATAATGAATCACTTTCTCTTCGATCGAGCGGTGTTTGCGATGACAGCCCCGTCACCGCTGCCCACTGTCGAACACCGCATCACAGGGCTGCTTCATACTGTCAAACTAATAAACTTATATCGGTCTGATACCCCCCCCCCTCTAAACCCCCACCTTATTCCCACATGAAGGATGATTCTGACCCATCTCTGATCTGCAGGGACCTGTCGTCCACCCCCCCCCCATCGCCACCTTTGGTCGGCTCCGGGTTCGGGGAGCCTCCTGGCACAGCCTGGGTTTCCCAGGACACCCCCGGGCGCGTGCACGCTCACTTTCCAGGAGGAATCCCCGCGCGTCCTTCCCGGGATTCCGCGACAGTGACACGGATCTCTGGCTGGAGCGCCACGCTTTGTAGGTTGGCCGGAATCCTCCTGTGGACGCGGTGTTTTTAGACCAACAGTGTCGATATGTTTAAATAGAAAGTCAAGGTTATAGTCATAAGTTAAACGGACATGTGGAAACCACGCTAGCGCGGTCATCCCCGGCGTGACGTCATGACTTAAGAATCCTCCGGAGAATAAACAGTCTCTTTTGTTATTATTCATCACTGTCGGTTTTTGAAAAGTTCCTCTCGAATTATCAGACGGTGAGAAAATCGCGTGAGTTGGATGGTTTTTTTTAATGATCGTGCTATTATTATCCGTCGGCGAGGTGAGCCTCTGGTCCGTTTCAGTGGGAGAGGGATTCCCTCAACGTCACCAAGGAGACCAAACACAACAAGTACAAATATGGGCATGTACGTCATCGGAACTCCGGGGCGGGCCCACAGATGCCTCGGTTGTAGCCGATGAGGATGGGTTCATTCAAAAGACAAGATCTGCTACTGTGCAGTTCTAAAACAAGCTATAAAGTGTTTCGCGAGCGGACTTTACGTGTTTACATTCGCACATTTTACGAGGATGACGGACTGGTCGGAGAGGATTTAATATCAAACGGCGGACCTCTTTTTTAGTTCGGCTTGGGACAATTTCCCCCTCCGCGGGGAACTGGATTACGGTTCTTCATGCAACTTTTTTGGAAACAAACCAAGAGCATCTCCCCCAGTAATAACAAGATCAACAACTGTAAGTGAATTTAGATGTTTTCCATTCCGTTCCATGTTTTTTTCCTCTCTTTTAAATCGCTCGGTTGAAGAGTGGCTCAGAACGATCTGCCCAGCTTTATCTTGTTAGCGTGTTACTTTGAAAACGAAAACACATTTTGCGGTGTTTCGTGAATCGTGTCAACAGCCGAGCCGCTAAAAGTTGTCATTATAGACCGACTACGCATGCAGAAGTACTCACATTGGCGCCGCGCTCTGTCTATTCCAGGACTTCGCTTAGAAAGTCGTAGCATCACCGCAACATAAGCAACTTTCTCCACCCAGGACAGTCTTTTCACTCGTCCCACTTCACTGCAGGTGACCCCGCGTTCTCTCCGGCATCTATAGGTGTCAACTTATATTTCGGTCCCTCCGGGGAAATGTACCAAGGGTTCCCCGGTGATCCAGACAGCGGATCCCGAGGAAGCTCGTCTCCATCCATAGAGTCCCAGTACCTTTCCTCCGTGGACTCCTTCGGGAGCCCGCCGACCACTAGTGCTCCGCAGGTAGGCAACAGTGACGAGCTCCACACATAACACATGTATTGAAGCACACAAACAGGAAACCCTCAGAGAGTTACATATGCGACCTGTACGTTTTCAAAGCAGGTCAATGCTTCGCGTTCCCGTCTTTATTTACACCCTTCTCGGTTCATAGTCATTTATTCTGTCAGACGTGAATAAAACAGAACATTTTCGCTTCGTGGCGACCCCCCCAGAGGTGATTAATCGGTGATGTAGAGGGTCAAAAACGCGCGGATTTACCTTCTCCGTGATCTTTGAGGACGTCCAGCGCGCCGCAGAGCGGATGACACAATCCTGGAAACCTGCTACGTCAGCACCGAAGCCCCGCCCACCCCCGCCCCTCTCCGTCCACGCGCTCCATACGCACGCTGGTTCTATTTTGGTCCTCGACGTCGCGTTGCTAAGGGGAACACCGGGGGCGTGGCCACACCGGGGGGGAGGAGGAGGGGCTCTGCCCCCGAGCGACCTGATTGGTGGATTGAATAGCCGCCGGTTTGGCTCTTTAAAACGCTTCGGTGAACGTTATAGAAGTTCCGAAATAGAAAAAGACGTCGTTTGGGCCTGTTGTGTCTTATAAACCTGGGTAATTGGACAGAAAAACAGGACACACAAAACATCAAAGGTTTACTTTAAATTAGTTAATGCTCTTAAATCTTTGTTCCCACACTTGGAAATACTGCAGATGTCAGCACATAGTGGATCTGCGGCTTTAAATAATTCTGTTCATTTTTTTCTAAGGCTACACTACTTTTGTTGCCTCTTTAATTTCTATCTCCCAGTGCATTTGCAAGTGTCCTTAATAATCCCTTATTAAATATGCTCAAGTCGTTATCTCCCTGTTTTCTCAAGAGGAGCTGACTGATTTTATGCTTAAATTGTAAAACGCTGCCTGTCACTCTCTCCTCCGAAGGAGTGTGTGTCAGCGGGAGCTGGATTGACCATTGTGGATAGTGGGCCTGGGGCCAGTGCTGGAGGGGAGATGCCCGGTTCATTTGTGCCAACAGTCACCGCCATCACGACCAGCCAGGACCTGCAGTGGATGGTACAGCCGACCCTCATCTCCTCTCAGGCCTCTGGACAGAGCGGGTCCACTGGCACCACGACCATGACCCAGCCGGTGTCGCTAGTTGACCCGTATGACATGCCAGGCCCCAGTTATTCCTCGGGGTCTGGATTCACCCCTCCCAGCTCAGATCCCCAAGGCCCAGCACTGGGCCCCATCCGCCCATCCCGGAACCGTAGTCGACGTACACGAGAAGAGTCTGTGAGTGAAGATGGAGATGTTGGTGTGTTAGTAAGTGTGTGTGCTTGACCGGTGTGCTTGTTGACCCTTGCATGTTAAATGACCAGTACAGGTAGAGTACAGCCCAAAACAGTCACACACCCTCTGCTGTCAGGCAGGGCTGTGCATAATATTATTTAAGAGCTAATTTTTAGGGGGTGCCTAAAGAGGTGCAGTTTTGCTAAATTAAACCCACTATGTCTCAAAAGGTCTTTGGGGCCGTCCACGTGGAAGTTTTTTAATTGAGGAAATAGAAAGCCTCTAAGGCGTGACTTCCTCTAGCTTCCAGATCCCCCCCTCCCCATCCCTGCCGCATCTTGCACATTTTTGGGAAAGCAAAGCCTCCCTGGTACTAATCGCCACTGTAATCTTCGTCCCAGCTAACCCCGGAGGAGGAGGAGAAGCGCCGTGTCCGTCGGGAGCGGAACAAACTGGCCGCTGCCAAATGCAGAAACCGCCGGCGGGAGCTGACAGACAGGCTGCAGACGGTGAGTGTGGCCCGTTTGTAGCTGCCAGTCACAATTACACTTAACATTACCTTGTAATAAACCTGTGCGTAATTAAGGTGATTACAGCAATCCAGCTCTGAGCGGAGATAATGAGCGGAGATAATTACGGGCCTGGTGACAGATCCTCGATATCTGTTTCTAATCTGACTCTGAAGGGATTAATTAAGGCTGCTAAATATTTCTATGAAGATATAACACACACATAACATCCAGGAGACCTGTAATATTCCCTTCCTGATGTATAATTGTCCCCCCGCCCGCAGGAGACGGACATACTGGAGGAGGAGAAGGCGGAGCTGGAAGCTGAGATCTCCGAGCTTCAGAAGGAGAAGGAGCGCCTGGAGTTCGTGCTGGTGGCCCACCAGCCCAACTGCAAGATCCCGTACCAGGACCAGCCCCAGCAGGGCTCGTCGCAGCTCCTCCCAGTCCCGCCCCAGCTCCCTCCCCAGACCTTGCAGCCGGTCCCCGGCGTGGTGGGCCTGGCTGTGAAGGAGGACACTTTCTATCTGCCACCCGCCTACGCAGCCCACCCGGCCCCTGCGCAGGCTCAGCCCCCGGTCCCGCCGCAGCAGCCTCAGCCAGGGATTGTGCAGGAGGTAGAGTTTTCTCGTTCTTTCTATGGCTCGAGCGAGCCGGGCGGGCCGTGCCTCATGGCCAGCGACAGTGGCGGTGGTGGCGTTGGCGGCGGCGGCGGCGGCGGTGGTGGTGGTGGTCACAATGACGGCGCAGTCATTGGCAGCTACAACACCTCATACACATCTTCATTTGTGTTCACCTACCCAGAGGGAGCCTGCGGGGTCAGTGCCAACCAGCGGAACAGCAGTAGCGAGCAGTCGTCCGATTCCCTGAACTCGCCTTCACTGCTGGCACTCTGACTGACCGACAGACAAACGCGCACACGTAACACAGAAACGCGTAACGCTCGCTGGAGTTAGAGGCTGAGGCAAATGCGAGCGACAGTCCCTCCCAGCCTCACGGCTTCATTTCAAGGAAAGGCAATTCCAGATTGGCTTTTTGGTCTGCAAACTCGAAAAAGCATTCCAACAATTGCGTCAGATTTTACCGTTAAGCGCGAAATTCGCGCCTCGTTTCGCTTTATCGGAACAGCAGGACGAGACCAGCGCGGAGGTGTTGTGATTGACATTAAAAAAAGAAAAGAAAAAAAAAGTAGTAGGTGAAATGTCGCGTTGCACTTAAACAGCACCAGTGTCCCCACCTTGTTCCCTCTGTCGGTCGCCCTCCCCTGTTTTTCCCAGCGCTCTTTGCTTTCATCCTCTTCCATCCTCTTCCTCCTCTCGCTGAATGTATTTGTTCAAATGTGAAATAGGGACGAAGGACGCGATGTTCATGGCCTTCTTCTTGTGGGAGTCAGCTGACGTTCTTGCTCACCCCTAACCCTTCATCATCGGCTTCTTCATTTTCGCTGCTTGGACTTTTTTTGGGGATCTGAGTGTCGCGTCCTAGACTAAACCCTTGTGCTTTGTTCTCTTTTTTCTTCTTCTTCCTTTTTTTTTTTTTTTTTTTAAACAAATTCTCCCACCTGCCCACCTGCCATGCAACCTATCTCTGCCCACCTCTGTTTCTCCTCTTCTGTTTCTCTTTCTCCCTCTCTCTGAAGTCTTCGAACCCCGAGAGCCCGAAGACCCCCAGCAGCCCTTGGAACCTTGAGTGAATGGTGGCCCAACTAACACCCTTTTGCACCCTCTCACACAAGGACATGGACGCAACCTTCACAGTGAAGAACCTTTATCGTGGAGCACTTTTGCTCAGAGAAAAAAAAAAAAAGAAATCTTAGAGTGAACAGCAGCTCAATACTTTCACACACACACACACATACACGTTTTACTTCACACACGCGGTGGATCGGTCCCTCTTCTGCTGAGCCACCCCCCATCCCCCCATCCCGCCCGTGTTCGTCCCGCATTGTGAGGAAAGAGGGGTTTGGCACGTTTAGGAGACAGGAAGCGCTGCACATGGTGGAGCAAAGGAGGATTATTCCCATTCTTTTATCCGGAGCCACATGTTGAAAACAACGAAAGAGCTAAATGACGGGGGAAAGAAACACACAAGGAGAGAAGAAAAAAAAAAAAAACCCCCTTGGTAAACACCCCCTCCACGCCATCACGCCGTCCTGACTCCACATCACCAACCGCCGCTTTGAAGCCCCCGAAAAGAAGATGCAGATGTTTTTGCGGCGGCGCACCAGCATGGCGAGTCGATCACATGTAAACTGATGCCTTTATTCAGAGGGAGACGCGTCTATTACTTGCAGGGCTTCAGCCAACCTCTAAACGTCGGGCCCGGCGGCCCCCGGCGCCCCGTGCGTCCACTCCGAGGCGCCTGGCCCGTTTATTTCTTTCTTTATTGAGGTTGACGTGGCGACGGAATGCAAAAGCGACGACCCCGGAAGCAAAGGAGGAGGAGGCCGCGTAGGGCGGCGCCGCCATACGGGCGCCATTTCTTTGCCTGTGAATTTGTACAATCTGTGTTTTCTGTTCTGTTTGAGTGAGAATTGTGATATATTTTAATGTGCGTTTGCGTATTTGTTTTCACTGGCCTCTGCTTTCATCCGTAATGTTGCCATTTCTCGTTTTTGTACATTATTTGGTTGTTTGTTTGTTTTTTTTTTAATCTTGACATTTCTTAAAGTTGTTACTGTTATTAAGGCGCCGTAACAATCGTATTGTTCTTTTACTGTATTTTCATTTGGCAACTGTGGAGGCATGTTGTGCACTTAAAAAACCCCAAAAAACAGAAAAAAAAACAAGTCTATATGCATTGACATATATACAGGTAACATGTATGTACAATCGTTTACCAAGATTTGAAGTATGAATGTCTGCAGATATAAATGGGATATTTTTGTCAATGAAGATGAGATGTTACTGAGGTTTAGTTTTGAAGATCATATTTTTCTAAATGATAAAAAAAGAGATCTATAACAAATTTAACACCCTACCCTTAAAACATGAAGCACGATGTCAATGCCTCTGTTAATGAGTATTTATGTTTTATAAACAATATAAAGCACTATTCAAGTTACATTATATGTATGTTTCTAATGCTGATGTTTCAAGGCCGTGGTGACGCCTACGTTCTGTTTGTTCTTTTCTGTGTGAGGTCTGTCCCAATGCTACTGACACCTTAATGCCTCTCGATCTTCAACAGATGCAAACCCACAAAACATTCAGAAAAAAACGAAAAGAAAAAAAAAAAGAAAGGTGTGATTGACCGTCAGCACACATATTAAAGCGTTTAGACTGCAACATCGTGATTTAACTGTGTTGTCCGGGAGAAATAAAACAAGTGTTACAAGCATATCATAAAGAACATTTTTATTTGCCAGGGAAGGAGAATCGTGCGTTCCGGTGAGACAACATCATGTCAAAATCTATTCTTCTACTCAAGCCAATATGTTGATCGATTGGTGTAAAAAAATGTGATTGTATTTGCTGGATGAGAAGCTTTATTTTCATTAAATAAACACCTTTATTCAAAGCAGTGGCTTGGTTGCTGGAACCGTGGGTGTTCAGAAAATGGGCAGACCTCATGTTTTTTAATGGTTGTACAGATGTTGGAGATGCCTTTTCACCTTTTTTTTTATCTCCAAAAATGCAAATGTGATGGGAATATCTCAGAATGAGCATAAAACATATTCAATAGTTCTCATGTACATACGTTTTTGTGGTGCTACTTATATTACAATGACAAAGCAGTTTACAGTGAATGGTGGAGGGTGACGTGTTGCAGTTGCTGGGGGCTCTAGACAGACGGACACATGTCCTGTCCGGTGGGGTTTTTGCATTTATGGAAGCCATTAACACAGTGAATTTCCAGCAGTTGAAGCTTGCAGTACCCAGAAATCTTTATTCACGTCATGGATTAACAGCCCGATGCATTTTAAAGTGTGATTTGGAGGGAAATCTCACAGGGCCCTTGTACTGTACCTGCACTCTAAGCTGACAGCCCTGATCAGATTCATCTAATTTCTTTTATCTGATGTGCATTAAATAAGTGTCTTACGTAAGGTTCCAGAAGGATTGCTAATGGTTTGCAGGGTAAAAAATAAAGCAGTGTACAATGACGAAGAACTAATACCAATAGAGAGATGTCTACACCCACCTGTACTGTTCGATGTCTATGTTAGGATTAAATGAACAAGAGATATCCTATTTTTTTATAATAAGGGAAATATTGATATTTCTTATAACCCACGTTTCTTTATGTCAAAACTGCAATACACATCCTCTGCAAAAGACATCATGTAGCAAAACCTGCAGTGTTCAAACAGACCGCTACTATGTCAAGCGTGAATGTACGGCTTTTATTATCAATATTTGCTTATTATTAAAATGTATCTTTGCTACGTACTGTAAGTTGTTTGAATGTGTGACATTACACCTAAAAAGGTTTTCATCTGTAACTCAAATATCCTTCTATTCAAACAATATTTTTCTAATACACCGTGTTTGCCATTGTCTGTCTTAAGGAAGGATGAAAACAAGCCTTTATTTCTATTTTTTGTGCACAAGTGTTAGAATCACAAAAAACCATGAAGCACTTTATCACATTTTGGGATGAAAGAACCCCAAAAACCCCAAAGAGACTTCATTCAAAGTTTTAATCAACAAACAGTACATGAAGTGTAGAGATAATGAAGGTCTAGCTGGTAGATGCACATAAGGTGCTTATGTGCATTCTGCAGATACAAAAATACTGTTTAGTTTGTTTCTTTTTAGGTTGATTTGCTTTTATTTTTTAAGGGGACCAATTTGTATGTGACTTTTGCTGAATTCATGTGGCCACATTCTTTCTATTTTTTTTATGCTGTTTTGGGATGAAAGTTGTTTTTTAAAATTGTTTCTTTGACAAAAATCCATTCCAATTTGTGAAGGAATACACAAATAAAGTGTATATATATGAAAAGTGTATACACACACACACACACACACACACACACACACACACACACATATATATATATATATATATCTTAAAGCGTAGGCTTCTCTCTTTAATGTTGCCTGACAGAGACAATGACATAATGATGAATAATTTTCCTCTGTGTTTCGTCAAAAGATTACGTTTAATATATCAAATCTGAATTCACTGCAGCAAAAGCTAAAGGGAAATGCACAAGTGGTAAGTCTGCATTTATCTGAATCTCTTTAAAGAACTTGATGAGCTACAAGAGCCCATCAGCTTATGTTCGCCTCATCTTTACGACCGTCTTACTTGACGACGGCACTTTACGTTATTTGTTTGAGCGGGAATTCTTGAAGCGTCGCCATGGTGACGCGAAAAACGCCAAATAAATTAGAACGAGCCGCTTTATTAAGATAAATCACTTTATTACTGCCGATCAGTCGACATGGAGGAAGAAGCAGGCAGCGTAAATTCCCCAGGTTGTTGGCCCTGGACAGGATTAACAGGATGAAAGAAACGGAAACGAATTTGAACCCGAATTTGACGAACGGCGTTATCATTCGTCTTCGGTCTCTGCTGCCCTCTAGCGGCGGGTTTTCTCCGTTCTTTTCCCACATGTGTATCAGATTGTTGTGTTTTGGAGAGATGCACACTTATGAAATACTAATAGTTGGTGTTTTGGTCAACAGAGAGAACTTTATCTTCCACTACAGCACCCTCTAACATCTCCTGGTAGGAGATAAAATTAAAATACAGACAGACAAGACAAACACATGTATATTCAGACAGACAATAACCATGAAGTCTTCATACATATAGACATGTTTCCAATGAAATTGTGGCGACTGGCCAATGACCCTAAAACGAATGCTGTCATCTGGAACCAGTGAGGTGACGGCATCTTCACCAATAAAAGTTGGATTAGAAAGACAATTATGAATTTTAATGGTTTCAGAGGTTTCAGCTTTGACAGTTTGTTACGGACCTTTATGGATTTAGGGAAACTCGACAGTCAGAGACCCACATCAGGGAATATTTTAACAAAAACTTTCAGATCGTAGATCGTAGCCCATTTCAGTCCAGACACCTTCACTTCAATGCGCTTCACAACAGAATTCCAAGAACAATAGTATGAAAGAGTGTCTCATAATTATGACACGATTAACATCTAACTTAGTTGTGACATTATTGCATCTTTTTTTCAAAAAGGTGCACACCGATGAAATACTAAGAGTTGGTATTTTGATGAACACAATCTTTATCTTCCATTACAATTATAAGGCCCCACCTCATGACCTCTGAACGCCCTCTACCACTTCCTGGCTGGAGATCATTTGAAAAAAACTCCAATTGTAATGAAAGCCAAAGCACAATCTTTAATGTGTGCTTTGGCTTTCATCTTCAAAGCTCAATCTTCATATGTATGTACATGTATATCTATATCTATACACATGTATATGTATACATATGTGTATATTTACAGAATTACAGCAATGGACTTTTTAGAGATTGAAGACATGTTTCCAAGGAAATTGTGGCGACTGGCCAACGACCCTAATACTAAATCCGTCATCTGGAATCAACGAGGTGACGGCATTTTCATTAACAAAAGTCATCTTAGACGGACAGTTTTGAATTTTAATGGCTACAAAGGTTTCACCTGCAGCAGTTTGCTACGGCAGCTGGACCTGTATGGATTTGTGGAAACCAGAAATTCAAAACGAGACAAGACCCACCACCATGAATACTCTCACGACAACTTTCAGAGAGGCCAGCCAGAACTCCTTCCCCTGCTGAGGCGCTACAACCTGAAAAGTAGGCCCAGTCTGAGGGAAGGTCAGGAAACGCTGTCTGAGAGATGGAGGGAGCACAGAAATCTCTGCGACAATGGTGAGTGAGGCATGCACCCCTGTTTCTTACCTATTTATGACATATATGCTAAATGGATTATCTGAACCTTATCAGATGTGGAAGTCCCGATGGAGATCTGTCTGATCGAGTCGACACAATCCCAGCAAGAGGGTTTCCAAAAGAGGAGTCCATTGTTCCATCCACCTCCTCCTCCCTCCTTTGTCAACGGTGAGTATGATTTAACTGGTGTAATGGTAGCATCAGAGGACGTCACACACATCACAACCACAGAAAAGAGGATTCTGCTGATTCTTCAGTGTCTTCAACTCATGAATTAACATCTTAGTCAGTTGTGGTATGTATGTTAAATGGATTATCTGAACTTTTACAGACTTAGATGCAGAAGTCCCAATGGAGATCTGTTCTAATGAGTTGACAACAGCACAAAACAACCCTTTCCCGATCCCACACCAATCTTTCCATCCACCTCCTCCTCCCCCCTTTGTCAACAGTGAGTACGATTTAACTGGTGTAATGGTAACATCAGAGGACGTCACACACATCAGAAGATTCTGCTGATTCTTCAGTGTCTTCAACTCATGAATAAGCGTCTTAGTCAGTTGTGGTATGTATGCTAAATGGATCATCTGAACTTTTACAGACTTAGATATGGAAGTCCCAATGGAGATCTCTTCAATCGAGTGGACAACAGAGCAAAACAACCATTTCCAGATCCCACACCAACATGGGATGCAAGTTTTCCAGCAACTCCCTT
The DNA here is from genome assembly GCA_911728415.1 of Lagocephalus sceleratus. NCBI lineage: Eukaryota > Metazoa > Chordata > Actinopteri > Tetraodontiformes > Tetraodontidae > Lagocephalus > Lagocephalus sceleratus. The sequence continues at coordinate 8,724,777 of CAJVRN010000194.1, forward strand.
CTCCCTCCTTTGTCAATGGTGAGTATGATTTAACTGGTGTAATGGTAACATCAGAGGACGTCACACACATCAGAAGATTCTGCTGAGGCTGCAGTGTCTTCAACTCATGAATTAACATCTAACTTAGTTGTGACATATATGCTAAATGGATCATCTGAACTTTTACAGACTCAGATATGGAAGTCCCAATGGAGATCTGTTCTATTGACTCCACAAAACCTGAAGAAGGAGAAGCTTTAAAGAATGGCATGAAGTCATTCCATCCACCTCCTCCTCCCCCCTTTGTCAACAGTGAGTATGATTTAACTGGTGTAATGGTAACATCAGAGGACGTCACACACATCACAACCACAGAAAAGAAGATTCTGCTGATTCTTCAGTGTCTTCAACTCATGAATAAATGTCTTATTCAGTTGTGGTACGTATGCTAAATGGAATGTGTGAACTTTTCTAGACCCCAGACTTGAGAAGATCCTGATGAATGATAACTGGAAAGATGATTCAGATGAGGTTGGTGAATTTGAGAATATTAAATTAATCTTTTGTGCATTGATGCCAGATTCAATAATCAGCCAGAGGAGTGCATTAGTTTGTCATGATGCTGCTACTGACACTTAACTACAGTGTTTAACTAATAATATTGGAACAAAGACTCATAAAATTATGCTTAATCTGCTTTTTTAGACGGAAGCTCGGACAGAAACTTTCCAAGTTCTGGATGAGAAGTTCATTGGGGGGATAAAGTTGTGTATTTTAACAAAGCGCAACTCAGACTTTAAACTGACTGAGGAGGATGCTGAGAAGACCTTTGTGAGGTTGAGGAAGGATCCTGAGGATGATGGCAGTGAGAAGAAGAAGGCCAGAGAAGAGAGTGTGGACAATGGTGAGTCATGCATGTGCAGTGGTAGCAGCAGAGGGTTTCACACACAGCAGAACACCAGAAAAGAAGATTGTGTTGAGGCTGCAGTGTCCTCAACTCACAAATCAACATACCTATTTGAGACATTGATGCTGAAATGATTATCTGAACTTTTTCAGATCCTGAGCTTGATGACGACAGCGCCACAGATTTTGAAGATGGTGAAAAAAATGATGTGTTTTCAGAAGACGAAGAATTTCCTGAGTTCTTTGAGAATGAGGAAAATGAGGACCTGTAATATCTTTAATAAAGATCTTTTGTATATAGCCCATTTCAGTCCAGACACCTTCAATTCAATGTGCTTCACAACAGAATTCCAAAAACAAATGAAACAATACATTGTACAATTATGTACAAAGACAAACAAAGTTCTCAAAAAATAAATACTGATAAACAGGAATATGTCAATTGTTGAATGGAGGCTGGCCTATGAAAAGGAAAGCGCAAAAAACAATGTCTTTATTTAAATATTCATATAATCATCTTTGAAGACATTATGAAATAGTGTCTCATAATTTTGACTTCGTATGTCTTAATTTCTTTTTTTAATCAGGTAGTGGAAACAGTCTTCCATATCACGGTGTCAAACGAGGGCTCAGGAAGAGTCTTTCAAAGATTACAAGTCTGTGACTTTGAAATGTAGAATGCGTCGAGTCGTAATTGAATGTTTGAGGCTGGAGCTGTCCCCTCAACACTTTCAGAGACGTCTCTTTCACAGTGGAACTGTATAATCCCAGTCACTCTCGTCCCTGCCGGGATTATCGTCGCAGTACCCGGAGCGGCCGCTCGGGGGCGACTGATGCGCGGCCGGAGTCCTCCACCGGAGATGACGTCACGGAACCGGCTCGAGGTGGCCGGGCGCGTGTGACGTCATGAGCCTTGGTGGTCAACATGGCGTCGGAGGCGACAGGTGAGGCCCTCCGGTGGGGGAACAGGGGGGACTCAGGGGGGACTCAGGGGGGACTCAGGGGGGGAGACGACCGCGGCCCGCCCCCCCGGAGTCGGCGGCGGGCCGGAGGCGGCTCTGGCGGGAGCGGCAGCGGCGCCCTCTGAATGGCGGCTGAGGCGAGGCTCGGACCCGGACGACGGTAATCCCGGGTGGAACCCGGACTACCGTCCACCGGCGCGACCCGCTGGCCCAGGCGACCCCGGGGCCGAGCCTGGGTCCGGCCCGGGCGGGCCCCGGGGGTCTGGGGGCCCCGGGGGTCTGGGGAGCCCCCGAGCTCCCAGCACGAACGGGCCCGGGGGCGGCGGTGGTTCCGACGGGCCAGCGGGCCGCGTTTGGGCCCAGCGGCCTCGTCGCTGTGCAGCTGTCGCGCCCCCTTCAGCCCGGCGCGTTTGTGGTCGGCTTTATAAATAACCCCAGCTGCCTGTGGGCGGCATGCTCCGCATCTCTGCTCCTGCTCGACCCCCCGAGGCCGGCCCGGCCCGGCCCGATTGTCCCATCATTGGGTTCGTCTCAGCGCAGGTGTGTGAGGCGCTGGGGCGACCCGAGACCTGTGAGGTCACCGTGAGGGTCACCCGGTGGTTTCTGAAGCACTCGCCGTGTGTTCTTGCCTGCAGCCACCTCAGAGTGGATCCAGTTTTTTGAAGACGCTGGGATCCCGGCCGGGCTCGCGGTCACGTATGCGGTCTCCTTTGTGGACAACAGGTAACCCGGAGGGCTCCCCCCGGCCCGCGCTGCCTCTCGTGTATTTCCAGCGCGCGGCTGACGCGCGTGTTTGTGAACTTCATGACAGAATCCACAAGAACATGCTGATGGACCTCAGTAAAGACATCATGATGGACCTGGGCATCACCGTCATCGGCGACATCATTGCCATTCTCAGGCATGCCAAGCAGGTCCACAGGCAGGTGAGATCCGCCGGCCACGGTCGTCCGTGTGCTTGTTTCTCGTGCCGTGCGGCTGATGCTCAGGCGCTCTGGGTTTGCAGGACATGTGCAAAATGGCGACCGAGGCCATTTCCTCAGGACAGACCAGCGTTAAAGCCGAGCTAAGAAGAGCAGCCAACACTCGTGAGTGTTCCCACGTCCGTCCTTGGATGAACTGTCACGTGTGTGTGTGTGTGTGTGTGTGTTCTTGTGCTCCCTGATCCTCAGGGATCACCGTTTCCTTGTATCCTTTGGCTGAACGCCAACTGTCACAGAATTCCTCTTTGGCTGCCGCGGGCCGCACAGTCGTCGTGCAGCGGTCCGGTCCGGTCCGGTCCGGTGCTGTCACAATATTTCCCTCTTCCTTCATCGGCTTTGCAAAAAATGGACCTTCAGCCGGCTAAAGGTCCCTCCTTCCGCTTTTGTCGCAGCTGCCACACGTATGATCGCCAACGCTCTGAGCCACGACTCCCCGCCCTCCACCCCCGTCCGCCGCCCCGACAACCGCCTGTCGATCACGGTGTCCAACACGCAAGCGAAAACCAGCGGCAAAACAGGTGAGCCCCCCCCCTTCCCCGAAGCCTTGGCTTCCCGCCGCGCCAATCCCCTTTTCCTCCCCCCTCCGTGGAGTAACGCGTGCGTCTTCCCTTTTTTGGAACCTCCGTCTCACCCTCGTGGTCTCGCCGCCTCGGTTGTCAGTTGTGAGTCAGCCGGCTGATGAAGGAACTGGTATGCCAACGGTGAAGCGGCGGCGCGTGACAGCTGAAATGGAAGGCAAGTACATCATCAACATGCCCAAAGGCACCACCCCTCGCACACGCCGCATCCTGGCCCAGCAGGCCAAGAAAGGTAGGCCTGACCCAGTGGCCTCCCCCAGAACACCCCCTCCACTAGAACTCTTAACAGCACTAATGGTTTCATGTCAGTACAGCTAACATGTCTAAAGACCCCCCCCCTTAATGATTAATCCCCAACTAACCTGCTTTCATGCACACTTGTGTTCCCCCTGACGCGGGGGCACTCCAAGATTGTTGTCCCTTGATCCTTTCATCTCTGGTGGAGCTCTTGTTCTTCTCTCTTGGGTGTCTGTGCTTTTGACTCTGATGCCAGGCGTCGACGTTCCCCCCTCGCTGCTCCCACCCGCCGCTCCAGAGGCTCTCCCGCCGGCTCACGGGGAGTTTGCGCTCGGGGAGCCAGCGGGGCCGGAGCCCGCTGCAGCGTGAACATGAACTCCCGGTGCCTGTGGCCCCCGGGTGGTGGGTCGGTCATTGATCATCCTTTCCTCTTTGTCTTTGTTGTGCGTTTTTTGTTTTTCCCCAAAAAAAAAAAAAAAAAAAGGTTTAAAACGCACGTCCGTGTTCGAAAGACTCGGGGCTGAATCAAAGGCAGAGGCGACCAACAGCGCAGAGGTGGGATCGGTGTCTTTGATCGTCTTTGAGCTCTCCAGGACGGCGGTTAATGTGGAGGGTGTTTCCCGTTGCAGCCCACCGGCGTGTTCAGTCGGCTGGACAGAGAGCTGAAGGGGGAGCTCAAGCTGGCGTCGGGGAAAACTCCCGGGAACGCGGACGAAGACAGCGACGAAGACGGCTCGGTCCTCCAGTACGCAGGCGTCCTCAAGAGGCCGCCCCCCCCCCAGAAGAAAGAACCGGCCAGGAAGGCAGCCCGCCCCACCACCCTGCGGCGCCTGGGGGGGAAGTTTAAGGCGCCTCCCCCCGACACTCCTACCTCCTCCTCCACCAACGGCGTCGCCCCGGCCAAGCGCAGCGTGCTCCAGAGGTTGGGCAGGGTCGCCGCCGCGCCGCCGGTCAAGGGGGCGCCGGCCCCCCCCGCCGACACGCAAGACAACCGGGTGACCACCAGCACCAAGCCCAGAGCTCAGGAGAGACTGACCATCGCCAGCCCCAAGGTCAGCAGCAGCACCGGGGCGGGGGGGGCCCCAGAGCCCGCGGGGGCCCGCATGGACGTGAGGGCCGTCAGCGTTTTTAACAGACTGGGCAGCAAAAAGCCGTAGTGGACACGTCCCGGACAGGAACCCCGCTCTTTCTGTACGAAGGACACGAATATTTGTAACATGTTTTTACCCTCATCAAAGACTGAATATTGAAGTGTCTTTTTTTTTTTGTTGTTTTTCAAAATTTCAGTTTTTGCCGATCGTTTTTAATAGCGTGGCTTCGGTTACTGGAGGTTTTATTTGGGTCACAACACCATCAGGAAGTCATGTTTTATGTTCCAGCTTTGGACATGAGATGACTATAAATATATCTATTTATTATAGGATTTCTAATTCTTATATAATACACACACACACAGTTTTATTTATGAGCATGAGCATGCTTTCAGCCATTCGGAAGTTTTATATTTAATATTTGCTGCTCACGTCACGTTTATGGACATGTTTGTTTAATGTCTCTTTTTTTTTAAGCGTCATCCACAAATGATCGCAAAATTTTTATTGAGGTTTGAGAAAACAAACATGAGTTTTTTTCAAGAGACTAAAGTTAAAAAACAAAACAACAGGCCGTTGTTTTTTTAAAACGATGGCAACATTTTTCTTTCTTTATTTACCGAAACCTAAAGTCACCTCTCGCGCTGTAAATATGTACAGAGTGAATTCAAACACAGAACCACCTCGTTGAACACTTGAATCGATCGACACTCTGCACCTCCTCTATACTTCCACTCTGGCACAGATGTTCACACCACTGGACCCCAACGTTTACACCGTGGCCGTGAACCCTTTTGTACCCACCTACTTGAAGGCCGGGTGAGGACTCTTCATGTTGAGAAGCTCGCTTCACCACAGACGTACCTGCACTTGCATATTTTTCTACCTAGGTGCTCTCTACACCTTTAACAGGTGCGCAGGGCCCGGAAGAGCCTGGACCGCTTTAGAACAGGACCGTCCCGGTCCCAGATGAACTTTTCCCGCGCTGGAGGAGACGTTCACTGTGCATGTCACACCCCCGCGGGGCCTCACACACTGACATCGTCAATACTTTTCATTCCCTTGAGGAGATCTAGCTGATCATTTATCAATAAACTAGTTAAACACCCCCTCCTCATTGTGGGCCTGCTGTTGCATAGTAATGACCCCCCCCCTCGCTGCTGCTCCTGTTTATTTGGCCTCAGGGCCCGACAACGCTGGCTGATTTACCTCAACGACACCCGTGTGGCTGCCGCACGTCGTTCACACGCTGATCTAACGGGAACCGACCTACCGGGACGTTTCAGCTCCCTCGACTGGGAGGAGAGCTGCCCTGTGTGTGTGTGTGTGTGTGTGTGTGTGTGTGTGTGTGTGTGTGTGTGTGTGTGTGTGTGTGTGTGTGCGTGCGTGTGTGTGTGTCCTGACCCCCGCTGTTAAAAACTGGACATCAAGCCAAGGCCGCGCAGCGTTTGGCGCTGACCCTGAGGTGTTCGTCACGGGTTTCTCGTGAGGACAGACCCGGTGGTCGTTCGTTGTGTTGAAGGTCTTCTGCCACTCTTCGGGGTGTTTCAGGTCTTGTGACCCCTCCCGTGTGAGGATGCTGTATTTAGAACTCTGCTCCCTCATATGTTCTGTATGTGTGCACTGCGGTGATGCTGACACCTCCTGATGACCCCCCCAGAGGCCCAGAGGTGGTGTTTGATTCCTGAGGACGCTTTACCCCGGTAGGCTGCCCGGGTCAACCCCCCAGCTGGAGTTCACAGCGCGGCCACACGGGGGCGCCCCCCCAAGCCTCCTGTTGTCCGTCTTCATCTCCAACCTGATCAGCTGAAGTCATCGACCCCCCCAATCACACACACACACACACACACCCTAATCTAATGCTCGTGGAGGGGATCAATCGCACTAAGAGGCTCGTTATCGATCCCGGCCGAATTATAATTTGTGTCGTCCGCCCACTTCCTAACAATAGGAGTGACGTCATGGACAAGCGCTTCGGGCCGAGGTATTTAAATATCACCAAACCGGGGGGGGTAGGGGGGAGGTGAGGGGGGAGGGGGGTGACGCTGCAAATAAAGCGGCGCCCCCGCGAGTGTCGAGTGAAACCCGAGTCTCTTATTGACGGAACATCGATGATTCTCGTCGTCGCTCGTTCGTTACGTGAGGAGACGGATGTTGCAACGCCTCACGACTCCTGTGAGTGTGTGTGTGAGTGTGTGTGTGTATGTGTGAGAGAGAGAGAGTGTGTGTGTATGAGTGTGTGAGAGAGAGAGTGTGTGTGTATGAGTGTGTGAGTGTGAGAGTGTGTGTGTGTGTGTGTGAGTGTATCTATGTGTGTGTGAGTGAGTGTGAGAGAGAGAGTGTGTGTGTGTGTGTGTTTCTCCCACAATGCCGTGCGCCGGGGCTCAGTCGCGTGCGCTGCTTGTGGTGCTGATGCTGATGCTGCGCGTGCCTCTCGGGCTGCTGTAGAGACCGTCTCGCGCGTCGCTCCGCGAGGGCAGCAGCAGCAGCAGCAGCGGGCTCCGTCTCCTCGCGCCGGGATGCGCTCGTCGCCCCTTCCCTCCCCTCGCCTCCCCCCCGTCCCCCCTCGCCTTTCTCCCTCCCCCGTCGTGACAGAAAGCGACCTTTAACCCCCCCGGACCCCCGACCCCCCCTCGCTCGACCATCGGGAGCCGCCTGCGCCGCCTGCGCCGCCTCTCCCGCCGCCTGCGCCGCCTCCGTCCCCGCATTCTTTATGCACAGCACGCTGCTCCGGCCCCCCCCGACTGAGCGCACCTTCGTGTCCGAGCGCCATGGCCCGCTGCGGCCGCTCCCACTGAGGGACATGGACGCCAAGCAGCTGAGGAGCCTGAAGGGCTGCCCGGAGCCCGGCGGCCGGAGCCTCCCGGCGGCCGCGGCCGACGGCTGCGGGGGCCGCGCCGGCTCGGCCGAGGCGGAGATGGAGGCGAAGATCCAGAAAGCCGTCGACTTCAAGGCGGAGGGCCACCGCTGTTACAAGGAGAAGAAATTCCGGGAGGCGATCGGCAAGTACCACCGGGCGCTGCTGCAGCTGAAGGGGGCGCAGGCGGGGGGCGGGACGGCGGGGGCCGAGGTGAAGCTGCTGGGCCAGGCCGGGGCCAAGCTGACGGAGGAGCAGCGGAGGGCCGTGGACAGCACCGAGGTGGAGTGCTACGACAGCCTGACAGGTGAGCAGCGCCCCGGGGTGCACGCACGCACGCACGCACGCACGCACACACGCACACACGCACACACACACACACACACACCAGCAGCAGCCGCGGGGGCGGCCCCGGTTCATCGGGTTTACCTGTGCTAGGGAGGGATTCTGCAAGCCGAGGCAGGTGAACCGGTGCCCCCAGTGACGCCGGGAATAGATCCCGAAACCACCTGCTGGCCCCAACGCGGTTGTTTATCTCCCGCTTGCACGTCAAAAACGAGGACCAGGTGATGTCACACGCCTCTTTAAGGGGGGAGATCAGCCGTCTGGTCTTTGCGTAGCTGTGAGATAAGCCCGTGGAGACGTTGTGTTGTCACTTTTAAGTAGCTGGGTCCGAAGGTGAGAAGGTCCGGAGGTCCATCCAAAGGCAGCGGCGACTTCATGAAGGGGTTAACGGAGCTCCTGGAAACAGGAACTCACCGGAGCCCACTGTCACACTCCTGGGGGAGCTCCAGCCCCTTTGTGCTCCGGCACTAACACATCTTTGATTAAGGCCTGGTCCCAGCAGCTTAAACCCCTTTACTGTTATTTTAATGGGTCATCTGGCTGCTGAAATGTCAACGTTTCCTCGCGTAAGCGGACACGATTGTCTTCCAGCGTCCCACTAAGAACCCCCACCCCCCCAAACCTCACGTCAATTAAAAGAATGTTTATTTCCTGGTGTAAGATAAGTGACTCACTGCAGCCCGATTTGACCAAAAATGCATCTTCAGACCGAACGCTCAGTCACGTGCTCCTCGTTTGGCCCCGATGACTCGAGCCGCCGTCATCGTTTTATTTGGGACCAAGGTTGTTCGTGACTCCCCGGTAAGGACGAGACGATGGCTTAAAAACCCGGTCGTTAACACCCCGCAGCATGTGAGCAGTGGGGTAGTAACCACACTTTACCACATCTACACGTTGGAATGTTGGGTGCAGGTGGCCCCCCCATGCCCCCCCCCGGGGCCCCATGGGGGCCCCCTCTGCCCAGTCAGACTGAGATGATGCGTTGAAGGTCGCCTCGTTCAGCCCTGCGCTCCGGCCCTGTCTGTAGCCCGTGGGGAGGCCACTGTGGCGTGAAGGAAAGATGGGGGAGGGAAGGAGAGGGGGGGGGTGAGGGGGTGAGGGGGGTGGCAAAAAAAATTGGGAAGAGGTCAGCGAGCAGAGAGACAGATGGATGGAGAGAGAGACGGAGGGGCAAAGGAGAGACACTGAGAGTAGAGAGCAGTGGAACACAAGGGGAAGTGTGTGTGTGTGTGTGTGTGTGTGTATTTGTGTGTGTTGGGGGGGGGTGCTAGCTCACAACAGGGGGCCAACTTTACCATGGCAACCGTAGCTGGGCCTTTTCCCTGTTGATGCGAAAAAGCCGAATCCAACACGGAGACGAGCTCGCAGCCACTTCGAGGGCTGAAGACACCGTCCTGACCGCGGTCCCCCGAGCGCGTCTCGTGTCCGTGATCAACGGCGGCGAGCATCGCCGACATGTGTCCAACAGGACATCTTCGGCTTCCTCCGGCGAAAACGGGTCCAGACTGGGACAGCGGCCCACTTTAGATCCAAGGTCAAAGGTCACACCAGGAGACGGGTGTGTGTTCCTGCTGGCTCAGGCGCTGGTTGCCGTGGGAACCGGCCAGTCGATCTCTGGCCTCCCCACCGTGACGAGACGGTGGAGAGGACCGTTGCAGCGTGGGGGGGGGGGGCGAGGAGCCGTCCTCTCAAGGCCGCTCCAGGACAAGGCGTCCCTCCTGTCCCGGAGGAGACATAAAACACCGATCCTGATCCCAGGGCCGCTGCGCCGACTCCCCCATTAACGTCCTTTGATCCTCGGGTTGTCCCTTTGTTCCTCCCGCCGGCCTGTGGATGAGTCACGGAGCCGCAGGAGGTGGCGGTCGCTGCACAAACACGCCGTTTCATTCATCCGCACGGCGACGCCAGCCGACAGGTCCCGCCCCCTCCCTGTTATGGGGGGGGGGGCGAGTTTTGATCCAGTGTCGACCTCTGACTCGAGGTTACCGTCGGTGCTCATCTTCTGATACGCCTCGGAGGCTCAACCGTGTCTGTCGCTGGGGGGCTGCAAAGGCAGCTGGAAGTGGAGTGTGGGGGGGGGGTTGTTTAGGAGGTGTTTTTCCTCACCGTGCTGCTTCCGGTGGGATGGACGGAGCTGAGGCGTGTGTGTGTGTGTGTGTGTGTGTGCGTGCCAGGGCTGCAGATGGCGTTTTTGTCACGGGCGCCACTGGCACCCTCCCCACTGTACTTTCTCTGTACTGTACAGCGCTCCGAACAACCCCCCCAGCTGAGAGGAAGCCAGAAACATGGAGAGAAAACGGGAAGAACAAGCGAGGCAGCAGAAAACACACACACTCACACACATGCAGGACGGTTCTGAGAAATCCAGCCCCCACCACAAGTGATGGATACCTCAGCTCTGGCACTTCCTGATGAGCCCCGTCAAAAGAATGGTCCGCCCATCTGTCAGGAACCTGGGGGGGGCAGGTTAAATGTTCTGGTGACATCAGAGCTTTATTGCTGCTTATATGTTAAACAATGAATCACTGTGTGTGTGTGTGTGAGTGTGAGTGTGTGAGTGTGTGAGTGTGAGTGTGTGTGTGTGTGTGTGTGTGTGTGGCTGCTCAGTCGGCTGGTTAAAAACATTCCGATTATAATAGAACAGATGATAGTTATTAGGAGGGAGATTGCATTCTGGGAATAAAAATGTGGAATTAATCAGGGCGGTTAGAGGGAATTTAAAGGGAGGAATAGAGGCGAAAACATCAAGTAATCCATCCATCCATCCACACATCCATCTCTCCATCCCTCTATCCATCCGTCCATCATCCCTCCATCCTTCCAGGACCAACTTTTACAGAATGACAGACATTAGTGTTTAAGCAGCTGCTGTCAGTTCTAATTCTTCTCGGGGGTCTATTTTAAAACGCGGCGTACGTGTGACGTTGGCGTTATTTTCTCGTGACGCCGGGCGACAGTGGCGACATCTGCTCAGAGTAACGAACAAATTGAAAGTGTCCATCAGATCTATTTCTGGCCAACAGTCAGAAGCCGCGGCCCTTCTCTCCAACACCCTCGGAGCGCTGAGGACGGACGACATCGGGCGAACGTGAGCCGTCGGTACCGACAGCTACGCGGCGGCAGAGCGAACCAAACGCCTGTTTGGGTTCGCCCGAGCTTTCCGTAAGAGGTCTGCTCCGCCTGGGGCCGGACACTTCCCAACGTCCTCCATGTTTGGAGGTCGACGCTGGAAGGTCATCGGTGGCAGCAAAGCCCTGCGCGTGGAGATGAGGCCGATCAGAGCCGGTCTGAAACCATCGAGGAACGATCAGACCTGAGGATCGATCACCTCGGCAGATTGTTCCTACCCGTCTGACCCCACTCGGTCGACCTCTGAGTCGATTCGGGGTCGCGATAAATCTCCCGTGTGCTTGAGAGCAGCTTAAAGCTGAAACATCAATGTTGGAGGGCAGCCGCGTACGGAATCTGCAGGGCTGAAGGCGAAGAGTCTGGCCAGCGTCCACGGATGACATCATCGATCAGATAATAGCGTCGCTAAGGGCCACGGCGGAACGATGCCAGGCAGTTCCGCTGCAGCCGCGGCCTCCATCAAACTCTTTTTCATGCTTTATTAAACTCCACTTATCCACTGTTTCGGTGTCTGTTTTTGCTCATGAGACTAATAGAAGCGTCTCCGTCGTCCCTCATAAAAAGTACGGCGGCGCTAACGAAATAAAAATCATGACTTCAGGAACTTTTTATGTTCTGGTAGCTGCAGCCGTAGTCAAGTGCTCTGGAGGCCATTAAATGATTTCATCTGAGGTGAACGCATGAACAGATAGCTTCCTCCCGCCGTAAATATTTAATCAGATGAGCATCAATCCTGAGTCAGCGACTATTTTCGGGGGAACGTTGGAGGGCGGAGAGACGTTGGGGTGAGGCACCTCTGGTAGGTAACCTCATCGGTTCGAGAAGCTCTCCGTCTGAGTGAGGGACGTCGTCTCCTTCCTCCCTGGATCTCGGGAGATAATCCCCCCCCCCAATTTTTGGGTTTAGCAGCAGTTCCCAGGCATTGCGCTGACGAACGTGGAATTTAGATCCCGCCTCATTTCAGGCGCCAACCACTCCCCAACCTCCTCAAGTAGTGAGTCAGACCCCCCCCGAAAAAAAAAACGTTGGAGAAAGAGAGGAGTGATTCAGTTTGACTTGCGCTGCTGCGACGCCCAATTACCCGCTCGTTTGTTAGAGGTGAAATGTCACGTGAGGAGGAGGGGGGGTCACCATCTGTAAACACGAGGGCGAGTCGTTTATCTGTGTCTGTACGGGGGAGGCAGAGGAGAGGTGAAAGTGTGAAGGTCGGTGTGTGTGTGTGTGTGTGTGTGTGGGGGGGGTGAGGGGGGGTCTGAGCGAGGGAGTGATGCCGTTATCTTCCTGCAGAACTAATTACCAGGTGATGGACAGCAGACTAATCACCAGGGCCGCTAGTGGCTCCGAATTAGCCCGACGCCGCATCTGGAGTGATGGAGATGGACATGGGGGGCACGACTCCTCTGGTGGGTGAGGGGGGGGTGGCGGAGGTGAAGGAGGGAGGACGAAGGTAAACGAAATCGACAGTTGGGCAAAAGAAGGCCCTCTGGTTCTGCGCACCGCTCAGACACAAACTCTCATCATCTTCCCTCGGCCGTGTCTGCTTTGGTTTCGTCACCGCCGTCCCTGCCCTTCATCGCTTCTCCTCCCTCTCTCGTTCTCCCTCTCTTTCTCTCTCTCTCTCTCTCTCTCTCTCCATGGCGCTTTTTCGGCTACTTGAAAGTAATCTCTCCGTGCTCGCTGGGGTTTTATATATTTCAGATGTGCTTAAGGCGAAGCAGCAGGGCGTCTGAGCATGTGTTAACCACTCCCACTCAAGGCACGTCTCATTTAACATTCAATCTAAGGGGGGGGTTCTAGGTGGTCCAGATTTCTCTGTCTGGCTCTTCCATTGGTTCAGCTTCAAAATAAAGATGAACTCACTCGCACTAAATAAGCAACCAAAGAGCTCATTTTCCTAGGCTGGGGTTCAGCCCCAAATGGAGCCAGGCTGAGTGTGTTGCTCTCACAGATACAGACCCTCAGACGGGCCCCTCTCTTGAGGGGGGGGGGGGCTTTGCATCACAGGGGACCCGGCCTCAGTCTCTCGCCCCGTCTGTCAGCGCCGGGCTCGTGTTTCACGTCCTCGTGCAGCTCTAATCATCCCGCCGTTATCACGCCCCTAATGCATCTCACCACACTCCACCGTGCATCCGCCTAATGGGCCCGAGGAGAAGGGCGCGGCCGGGCGGCCCTCGTGCGCTCCGCTTCTGCGCGCACGTTCTCGTCTTGCGCGTGCTTTCACCTTTCAGCTTTATCCCCGACCAGAGCGACGCTTAATCTCCTCGTCCTTTTGACGCGCCTCTCGTCAGGCTGGGCACACACTCATGTACACACTCACGCACACACACACTCATGTACACACACACACGCACACACACACTCATGTACACACTCACGCACACACACACTCATGTACACACACACACGCACACAGTCTCACGTACGCATACACACTCATGTACACACACACACACACACACTCACACACACACTCATGTACACACACACTCATGTACACACACACACTCACACACACACTCATGTACATACACACTCATGTACACACACACACTCTCACGTACGCGCACACACACACACAAGTGCGTGAGCAGCCATTAGTCCATTACAGGTTGTAACCGAATCCTCGGCAGGCTTCGTGGAACATTCAGAAACTGAAAGTCGCCCCAGACGACCCCTTCCTGCTCGCCTTGGTCCCGCCTCGCTTTCCACATCAAAAGGGTTTGGGTGGGGGGGTGGGGGTGGGGGGGCGATGAGCCATGCACGTCGGCTGATGTCGATGTCGACCTCAGCTACAGTGACACCTCCACCAGTGTGGGAGCAACTGGGGTCTCCAGCCAGAGACAAGCCCCCCCCCGGGTCTTTATCGGAGGCTGTAGTCGGCGTCTGCAGCATCTCCACCGTGACCATTAAACACTAAATACTTCGATCGTTATTGGAGCCCCCCCCCATGTCCACCATGAATTATTTAGTGTTTTCCACTTGCTGACGCCCCAGGCCACACCCTCCCCGCCCTCCCTGGAGGAGACAGGTAGACGATCCCTGGCAGCTTTTACTGCCCCCCCACACAGACACACTTTCCCTATTGTCTCCCAGGGGTCTCACCTACACCACCCCCCCCCCACCCCCACCCCCCACTCCCCCCACACCCCGACTCACCCTGCCTCCCAGCTAATGGTGTCTGACTCATATTATGGCAGAGCGAGCCGTCAAGGGCAGATGCAGGGCGGCTGGGCAGTTAAGAGGGAATGGCAATGGGGGGGGGGCAGTGGTGAAGGGGGGGGCAGCGGTGATGGGGCAGAGCGTTTTGTGTGTGTGAGTGATGGGGGGGTGTAACTGCAGAGAGCCCTGATGCTCGTCAAGACGGTGACTAAAGCGAGCCTCGAGCAGGGTGGGCGTGATCGCCAGAGGTGATCGGGGCCGAAACTCTGACGGGTCGCCGCGGACAACCTTACCGTGACCTCGGCCGACCTCGCAGCGCCGACGGCCTCCTCAGGAGCAGTCGGCACGGTAACCCAGGGGGCGTCTTTCTCCTCGCTCTCGAGCCCGCGGGATTATCCTCCATCTTCCTACTCAGTAATGGAAATGAGCCGTTTACCCTCCACCCCCCCCCCACCCGCCGGTGTCGGGGGTGGGGTGGGGGGGGGGCTGACACCTGTCCCGCCTGTTGCAGCGTGCCTGCTGCAGTCGGAGCTGGTGAACTACGAGCGGGTGAAGGAGTACTGCCTGAAGGTGCTGGGCCACCAGAGGGACCACTTCAAGGCCATGTACCGGGCCGGCATCGCCTTCTACCACCTGGGCGACTACGAGTGCGCCCTGCGCTACCTGCGCGACGCCAAGAACCGCGAGCCCACAGGTAAGCGAGGCCCGCCTCCCACCCAGCCGGTAAGACCCCGCCCCCTTTTACGCCCCCGTCTGACCGGCCCTTTGTGTCCGCCCCCCCCTCAGACACCAACGTGCTGCGCTACATCCAGCTGACGGAGATGAAGATGAGCAAGAGCAGCCAGCGGGAGCGGGAGAGCGGGAAAGAGACCCAGGGCTAACCTCTCCGACCCCCCCGCGCCTCGACCTTTGACCCCGGAAACAGCCCCCCGTACATCGACCGCCCCCCCCCCCTCCTTACCGCCGCCCTGAAAGCAGCGCAGCAGACAGAAGACCTGCCGCTCGGGACGCGGATCAAACGCTGTCTGCAACCTGACCCGTTACCCCCCCCTCCATGATTTCCCTCCCTCAGGTGCTGCGGTTCCATTCCCCAGAAGCAGTCGAGCGAAAGCACGGAAAGCGCTGCATCATTCCGATTGGGAGCAGGCGGAGCGAAAACAGAGCTCAACAACAAACATACGGGGGGGGGGGTGCTCGCCCCCTGTTTCAAAACCAGAAGACTCCCTCTCTCTCTCGGCCCTCTCTCTCTATTTGTTGATTTGGACCCTTTGAGGAGAGCATCAGGGGATGAGAGGGTGACCCCCCCCCCCCAGGTTTGTGTCAGAGGGGGATGAAAACGGAGGATCAGTGTGAGGGACACAGCCGGGGCCGATTGTACTCCCCACCCCAACAGACTAACGTGAGAAGCGCTTCATCCGAGGAGGGAACAAAAAAAAAGAAAAGGAACGCTGCTCCCGTCTGTCTCCGCCATTCCTGTCTGCCCCCCCCCCCCTTCCCCCCGTAGATGCCACGTGTCTGTTTGGATTGTTGTTGTCTTGTTTTTTAAATCAAGGGCTAATCCACGCGTCTGTAATCTGTCCTCTGGTTCTCGTTTGCTTTGGTGTCCACCATAACCCCCCCCTTTCCCCGCCCCCCCCCGTGTGCGCCCAACAAGATCCCATTTTCCAGGTGAGTCGTTGTGGTAACTGCTGTCTATGGATGTGTTGTCTTAAGACCCCCCCCCCCACCTGCCCCTCTCCCCCAGTCTCCTGTCAATGATGTCATAATGGAAAATAGCCAGTGGGATGAGGACCGGGGGGGGGGGCGCGTCGATCCAGCCGTCCGATAAGTGGACGCCCATCATTGGTGGGGCGGTTCTCTGGACTCGTGGAGCCCCGGGGCCCCCCCCACCGGCGGTCCTGCGGCTGACAGCGTCCAGGTGTCGTAGGGCTCCGTTGGGACGCAGCAGAGCTCTGGAGAGACGGACCCCCCCACAAGATGAGACCGACGTGACTCAGAGAGGCTCCAGGGGTGGGAACGCCAGCCCCCCCAAAAAAAAAAACAAAAAAAAACACAAGACGAAGGATGACAAACTCGCTTCCCTCTACCTCTCTACTGTTGGCATGGAGACGCTGTTACCTGTTTTCCTTCTGGTGCTTTCCCTGCCCCCCCCCCCAACAGTTCCTCCTGCTCCCAGAGGAACCGGGTCCCCGTAAACAACAACACGGTGGAAGTCACCTGGAGGCTCCGTCTCCACGGCTGCCCCCCTCAGGGGACGGCCCCCCCCTCCTGCGTCTCCATGGCGCTGCTCCACCATCCTGTTCCTGCCTCTCTGGGGCGGTGCGAGGAGCGCCCCCCCCCCCCTTCGTGTTAGCGTAGCTCTGAGAAGGAGCAGCAAAAGCACAAGAAAAAAAAAAGAACAAAAAAGAGACAGGAACTTTGTGGCTTTGTTGTTTTTGCTTTTTTCTTTCCGCTTCGACGTCCTTTGAAGTTAATGTTTGTCAAACGTCAGAGTAGTTTTTGTGATTATACAAATGTACAAAAGAGCAGAAGGAAGAGGGTTTATGGTTGGATAAAGCTTTACTGAATTTATTTATGGGAGGGAGGACGAGGAGGGAACGTTACCGCAGAGCATCGTTGGTGTTTCTGTGGGGGGGGGGTGACCTTTCGCCTGACTCGATGACCAGTGGTGCAGAGAAGCTCCTTCCCCGACCCAAGGATGTTGGTTGGGGTGAGTTGGGGGGGGGTGACCTCGCCTCACCTCGCTCCCGTCAGGCCTTTTGTCAGAAATCCCGATCAGTCCTGGTTGCTGGTTTCACTGGGAGGACGGCGCCGTCGGACTGGTAAAGGACGGGACGGTGATGTGGTGCGCTCAGAAAAAAAACAAAAAAAACAAAACGGTCTGTGGTTGCATCAACAGGAACAATGATGTCACTGACTTGCATAAAACATCTGAACCTTTGCAGCAAATCGAGCTGAATTGCATCGTGGGTAATGTAGGCACAACGTTTAAAAAGAACCGCTTGAATAAAGCAGACTATCTCTGGCTTCACCGCCGCTCATGTCGGGTGTTCATTCCCCTAAAGGAGCCATTTGTCCCCCCCCCCTTTTACAAAGAGGCTCAACAGTTTGATCTCGCCCTCCCCGCGAGGCGCGCGGTCGTAAATGATGGATGGACGGGGGGATATTCATCCTCCACGACTGACGCCTCAGATCATCAGCTCCATTAGCCGGCGATGCCTTTAATTCTGCCAGTGTGAGACAAGGGGACGGGGGGGGGGGCGAGGGGGGGGAGGGGTCGTGAATATGGATGGGAGTAAAAGAGACCAGACAAGCGACCCGTGTGCCAGTTGTGAATGTTTCCAGTGGCTGTTACACATCATCCCTTCATCACCCCCCCTTTTTTTTTTCGGTCTGTTGCTGCTTTTAATAGCGGCACCATGAAGTGAGGAGGGGTTGCTAGGCAACTGGCTGGCGTCTGCAAGGATGTTTGATTGGTGGTCACACTGACAGACACAACAGTGGAGAGTGTCAGAGCGTTTTTTTTTTATTTGTTAGTCTTTCTTTTCTGCTCCTCCGTCTCTCTTTGGTGCATTCTGCCCATGCGCCCCCCCCCCACAAGTGTAGGACCGTCGATGTCGCTCTTTCCCTTTGACGCTATGGAAGGTTTCTGACGTGTGAAGCCCCGGCCCGGGGGGGGTGGAGGCGGGTTTTAACCCTCGCCCGCTTTTCCCGGCTGCAGCAGAGTCATGCAGCGACTGCAGGAGGCCGTCAGATGGAGGAAAACAGCGGATGACATCATAGGGCGCCGCGGCGCCGCCTAGCGGGGGGAGCGCGCCGCTGCAGCCGCCTTTGTCTGCTGGGGTGCAGAGATGTGAGAGCAGCATGACTTCACACACTCTGCAGCATCTCCAACCTCTGGAGGCCAGGCTGCCCGCCTTCACCTGTATTTAGGCTCTGGGAACAGAGCCTAAATACACACACATAAGATACAGAATATTGAATATTAAATAAGTGATATAGTGACGTAGAAGTGACACAGACATGTTTTTGGGTTTTTTTTAATTCACCTGTCATTCATCACGTTTCACAATATGTCCTTAGTAAACCCAGAAATGTCACAGGTTGAGACAGGAGACACAAACTTCAGTAAGCACTTTCCAGGGTTTCCTTGATTTTTCCTGCATATTAACAAATATTTACAGATATCCCAGGAAGAGAGTTGTAGTAATAATCAATCGCAATAATAACAATAAATTTAATAATAAATACTCACTGTTCTTCATCATCACACAAGGAGAAGGAGTCTCGCTCTTCTATCAGTGGGTTTACTATCATTCCATACAAATCACAGCACACACACACACACGCGCACACGCACGCACACACTTTGTCGCTCACGCTCACAAAAGAAGTTTGCACAGTCAAGTAAATACCACCTGCCCACGGATAAAAGATTGTCGGCCGAGACTCAGAGGAGTTGTCCAGCCCGGCTCCTAAAGTGCCGCCGATGTTCAAACACAACAGCGTTGAGCGGAACACACGCCCCCCCCCCAGCAACAAAGATGGGGACGTGTCGACTGGTGGCCCGGCTCAGCCTCACCCCTACTCGCCAAAAGAACATGCAGTAAAAAAAGAAAAAAAAAATGGAATAAAATCAAAAAAAGCACCAGCACGCACGAGAGAACTCACTTTGTTCTTCCACACAGACGGAAACACACACGTCAGGTCTGATAGAAAAGCACGTTCAAGGTTCCTGCAGGGATGCACTGAGAAAATAAACTCTTTTTTTGTTGTTTTTTTAACCTGTACAAGAGTGAGGAGTGAGCGGTCCGCCAGTGCAACGAGGGGGGGAGGTGACCCCCCCCCGTGCTGACGGTGACACATGAGGAGATCTGAGCAGAAGAAGCGACGTGCAAATGAGACAAAGACACTTTTGGGGACTTCACCCAGCATCCTTTTCTTTTTTGTTTTAACGGACATGTTCTCCGAGCCTTGTGGAGGGGGGGTGCACAGAGGGGGGGTGAAAGCGGAGTTAAAAAAGTGGCTTTTGTTTAGTGTGTGATGGCTTTTCATGAGTCTTTTAAGGGCTTTCTGACCTTTTTGTGCGGCATCAAGAAGCAGGTAGAGATGGCTGCTGGTGTGAGTGTGTGTTGGGGTGTGTGTGTATGTGTGTGTGTGGTGGGGGGGGGGCACTACGAGGCTTCAAAAGCCCTCCAGGAGCCACAGTGTCATGCAGGAGAGGCGGCACGAGCAGGAGAAGTCTGCAGCGAGGACCTGACGCCTCATGGGGACACTGGAAGGACACGCAGTAGGACGGGTGTCCGGCCAGGGGGGGCAAGGGGGGGGTTGTAGCAGACCATCAGCGAGTGCACGTTGCTTGGCTCAGAGGTCGGTGGGCGTCCACGTAGGCGTCCTAAAACGAGCCCGAAAGCAGTAAAAAAAAACACAGAGTTCACTACAAGTAGTGTTGTCCACAAAGCTCCTGCTGTCCACACAGAGGGACGGTCTGGTCCAGGCTCTGTCCCTCCACGTCCATGTCCATCAGGTTCTGCTGCGCCGCCCCGCCCCCGCCGTCCACAGAACCCTGGGGGCTGTCGCAGCTGCTGCCCGGGGACGAGCTGAGGGTCCGCGAGAGCGAGCTGAGCTTCCAGGGGTCGGGGGGCCTCACCCGGGCCGGGGTGGGCCGGGGCCGGGGGGCGAACTCCAGCGTTTTGGGCCTCTCCAGGGGGCTGATGAGGCAGAAGGCGTTGGGGTCGGGGACCGGCGGGGCGGGGGCTTTGCGTCGGTGGGGGACGGGGAAGACGGAGGAGGGGACGGGGAGGCGAGGGATGTCCAAGGTGTCTGACCCTGGAGAGAAGAAGAGGAGAAGGTTCACACCACCAGCAGGGGGAGACAGAGGCCCTAGTAGCTTTAAATGACATAAATGTTCACATTAGTGGGGGGGGGGGCGTGAGGTAGGGGGTTAATATTTGTACACTCGATGTTTTAGGACGACCTGAAACTGTCTAAAATGTTTTTTTTTTTTCACCTGAGCTTCAGGTTTTGGGGTAAACTTAGTGAAGATCCCCAAAGTGAATCCTCAGCTTTACACACAGACTCACTGCTTTTAACAGATCCACATTTATTCACCCCCCCTCAATACCCCCCACCTCCCACCCAGAGGATCTGACCTAAAAAAAAGAATTTTGCTCCACAAACGGCATCAATGGACGTGTCGTATCTCCATGGCAACCCTACGACCGACGCAGCAGCGTTGGCGCGGCTGTCTTACCTTTGTGCCCGGCTTTGTTCCCTCCTCCGGGCGGGGGGGGCATGGGCATGCTCCCGTCCGACGGAGTTCTGCGATGCCCCAGCGTCTGAGCCCGGGGGCGTATGGCCCCGTCCGAGGGGGTCCGCCTGTGGCCCCTGTTGGTGGCCATGGCCGCAGACACGTGGGTGGGGGTCAGGGACTGGTTGGGCTCCTTCTTGAAGCTCTCCGCCCGCAGGTCCAGCAGGGGGTTGAGGGCGTGGGGGGGCGGGGCCGCCGGGGTCTTGGCCCCCGTCATGGGGGTCAGGGGGTACTCGTCCGGGTCGGAGGGGAGCAGGGACTTGGTGGAGTTGCAGTCCGACAGGGAGGACAGGGACAGGAGGGTGACGGAGGGCGAGGGGTCGGCGCTGGGGAGCGCGGACTCGTGGTGCCGGGACAGAGACAGGGACAGGTTCCGGCTGGGGGGGGAGGTGCTGCGGCGGAAGCGCCCCGCCCTCTGGAAGAGGGAGTCCTTCTTCTTCCGCTGCTCGTCCCTGAGGTCCTGCTCGTCCTGGAGCACCTGCCGACGCCAGGCCGCGTTAACACCGGGCCGACGGCGTTCCCCCCCCCCACCCCCGCCGCCCCCCGGACTCACCTGTAGTTTTCCCAGCTGCAGCAGGTCCTGCCCGAGGCCCACGGAGGCCAGCAGAGAGGCGCAGCCCAGCAGCAGCACGTCGCTCTTCTTCCTCTGGCTGCAGCGACGCGCCGAGTCCTGGGAGCTCGCCCCCGGGGCCCCCGGCCCCAGGGCCCCCCCCGGGGCCCCCGGGCAGGCGTTGGAGCCCAGGCTGCTCCACAGGGACCCCGAGTCCTCGGCGGCGCCGTTGCTGCTGGTCTCCGACGGCTGCAGGGAGCCGGGCGACTCCTCCAGGTCGCAGCACTCCTCTGGGTGGAGCGGGAGAGGGAGGTGGGGGTGAGAGAGAAGAGTGGCGACGTGTGCCCCCCCCCAAGACAGACATGGACGGAGGACTCACCCATCTCGTTCAGGCTGGAGAAGCCGGCGGTCATGGGCGCGTGCTTGGGCGACTTGCCCAGGTTGGGGGCGCTGGACGACCACACCTTGCATCCCTCGCCCAGCGACTTCAGCCTGGGGAGGGAAAGAGGGGGGGCTTTAGGACAGCTTCCACACACAGAGGTAATACCAGCGCTCCAGGAGGGGCCACGTTCCTTAATGGAAACCATCCTGCTGCTGAAAATACGAGGAACGTCATCACACATAAATCACACCACACAGAGACATCGGCCTTTTGGATCGGGGAGGGAACGCCGTCCCGCTGGAGCGGTTTATCCTCTTTGACACGCGTTTACGTGCACGCCGGGCGCGTACTTGTCCTCTCCGCCGACTCTTTCCTTCTGGTGGGTGGAGCTGGGCCCCCAGGTCCGACCTTTCTTCTTGCTGCTCGACAGGTCCTCCTTCTTGCACACGGCGCTGCGCCCCCACGTCTTGCTGCCGTCGGTGGGCGTCACTGAGGCACAGGGACAAAAGCCGCGTCAGCTGCGCGCCTCCTGTGGGGGGGTGGCCTTCGCGTTCGTCGGGAATGCCTCACGTCTGATGGCCCTCAGTCGGGGGATGACCCCTGGACTGGCGGGAGGGGTGGTGCTCTCGCTGCCCTGAGTCTTCCTCTTGTCCACCTTGGGCGATGCCTGGACTGTGATCTTATGCTCAAAGCCTGGAGAGAGAGGCGTGCGTTTAGTATATTCGACTTCCAATTCCAATTCCAATTCAGGAATTCCGAGAGGACGCGCTCGCATCTCCAAGAGAGGGGTCAGAAACCAGGCTGCAGTGACAGCCTCCACCCACCAGAGGGCAGACTGATGCAGTTGCTGTCCCGGCCCAGCTTCAGCAGCCTGCTCTTTTTGAAGTGGCCTTTCCTCTTCTTCACGCTGGGCTTCTCCTGGTACACCTGGTGGATGATGATGTTCAGCTCTCGCTCCACGATGTCGATCTCCCTCTCCGCCAGCTCCTGCTCGCGCCTCCTCAGCTGCTCCTCCTGCTCCCTCTGCTCCTCGGCCGCCCTCGCCAGCGCCTCCTCCCACGACCTCAGCTCCTGCAAGAAGGATCGGGGGGGGCGATGAGAAGACGAGATTAACCCAGCAGCCTCTCTTCTAACACCTCCCCACAATGCTTGTTGCTACGGTAACTGCGTCAAGCCACACAAGACAAGGTGAAATTCCGCCTTTCATGTGAGATTCTGACTCCTCGACGCTCCGAACATCTGCACAGGCTGGTGTCGAGGGGAGGCTCACCTTCTCCTTGGCCCTGAGCTCGTCAAACATCTGCTGGATCTCCAGCCTCCAGTCCTCCTGCAGCGAGTGGAACGACTCCAGGGGCATCTGAAACATGGCCGACTGCTCGATGGCCAGCAGCCGCCTCAGGATGCTGGCGAAGGAGGGTCGGCTGTGGGGGTTCGGGCTCCAGCACTCTGACCGTCGCAGCACAGGCGGGTAACACAGTTACTTTACTGGAAATTCACCTCACAGATATTTTACATATGCATATTTGTCAGAAGCAAATATATTTGTTTAAAATCTAATGTAGTTAAATTTCTATTAAAAACAACAAAAAAGCAGGATAACATCTAATTCTCTTGGAGCACATCTTAGGGAGACTTGGAAATATTTAAATATATAAGAGAGCTTTCTTGGAACTATTTTATGCGGCGTATCGATACGCATTTGATTATTTCTGGGGAAAAAATTATGTGTCACGTGACTTTGACAGTGCTTGTTCAAACAGATAAATGATCCCAGGTATTCAAAATACTGTAGTTTGTTTACAACACTAGAAGTGGCACTGAGCAAGATGGGGCGGCATATGGCAGCCACCGTGAGCCAAACCCTGACTGACAGCGAAGCAGAAACGCACCTACAGCGCTCCGGCGGTGAACGCCACCCCGCTGAGCGGCGCTTCAACACGAGTTAGCGTTCTGGGTCCGTTTAGAGTCCGCGTAAGGGGCTAAGCTAAGGAGGTGGGCGAGCCTGGCGGGGAGGGGACGAAAAGTGAGACGACGTGGGGGAGTAAACGTGGGGAGTAAACGGCGCAGAGGGGAGATTATGGGACGAGTACGGACCCCGCCAGGAGGAGCTGGGGAGGCTTCTGGGCTCGGGGGGTCAGGAGAACGTTTGAGTAGGTGACATGAGACGGCTCAGCGGGGTGAGGGAACGCGTGGCGGTTAAACTGCGACGCCGGGCCAGGCCCCCCCCCCCACTTCGCTCACCTTCCAGCAGCTGGGCGAAGGGCTCGGGGCACGTCGACGGGATGGGGAGGGTCAGCTTGTTCATGGCGACGCCGTAGGCCACGGCCAGAGCGTCGATCTCCCGGTACGGGACCTCGCCGGTCAGCAGCTCCCACAGCAGCACCCCGAAACTGAGCAACGACAGAGGACGAGGGTTATTATTAAAAACACACACCCCAGGCAGTTCCACAACACATCCTGTTATTCAAGTTGAAACACATGAATTATTTATTCCAGATTAAAACAGCAACAGTCTTAATCAGGCGCCCCCTAGTGGCCGATCGTAGTGAGAGAAACTGAAAATGAACTTTAACTGGTCTCTGGCACTGTATGATCTATGGTTCAGATATATAATATAAATAAATGATTTCAGAGCTGTGACTTTTATTCTACTGCCTTTTGCTAACTCTGACTAAATTACCGGGTTAGTAACTACAGATTACTGAAATGTCTGTTTCAGTGACAGTAACTTTCATTCTTTAATGTCTGGTGAAAAAACAAACAAAAACAAAAAATTCTAAATTATAATTGTCTAAATTATCCTCTGAGTGTAAATGCGTAGCTTCGGGCCGGTCGCGTCACCTCCACACGTCGCTGCTCTTGGAGAAGAGGGAGAGTTTGATGACCTCGGGGGCCATCCAGGCGTAGGTCCCCGCCGCGCTCATCTTGGTGGTCTGGTGCCACTCCCTGGCCAGGCCGAAATCCGTGATCTTCAAGGTTTTCCTGCTCAGGCTGACCCTCTCCAGCGGCTCCAGGATGAGAACTGAAGAAGGGGAGGGGGGTGGACACTGCGTCAGAGGCCGACCGTGACCCCGAGACCCCGGCTATTGCCATGGTTACGCTATCCTTGCAGGTAAAACGATTACATTTTCCCCAAACTGACAATGTTTCCGTGTGAATCTGCGGCAACAACAAACTAATTCTGGGCTCCACATTTGTGAAACATTCCACTCTTCCCCGAATCAAACCGACTGTTGGATAAACACAGATGATAATGAGGGGATTCATCAAGATCTGCTGTACAAGCCGCGCGTTCGGTGTCCGGTAACTCCACATAATTCCCTCTGAGTCAGGAAAAGGCCCCCCCCACTTTGAAAACAAGCGTGTTTACAGTAGAGGTGTGGTCCGGGCGCGATGAGATCTGCAGAGGAGCGAGTTAACGCCTCACTTCCTGCAGTCTGCAGCGCAGGGCTCAACGCGCCTCGGCCGCCATTTTAATTGAAGCGACGCCCTCGTTAGTGTCTCTTCCTCCCTCCCTCGCTCTCTTCCTCCCTTGCTCTCTTCCTCCCTCGCTCTCTTCCTCCCTTGCTCTCTTCTTCCCTCCCTCGCTCTCTTCTTCCCTCCCTCGCTCTCTTCCTCCCTCGCTCTCTTCCTCCCTCGCTCTCTTCCTCCCTCCCTCGCTCTCGTCCTCCCTCGCTCTCATCCTCCCTTGCTCTCTTCCTCCCTTGCTCTCTTCCTCCCTTGCTCTCTTCCTCCCTCTGTCTCTTCCTCGTGTGAAGGCTGGCTATGGAAATATTTGGAGTGTACACAGTGGAGAGTCAGCAGGAGCAGGTGGAGGCTGCTGCCTCTCTCGCTGATCTACAGGTGTATGCAAAGAGAGGGAGCAGCCGCACACATGCACACGCACACACACACGCACACACACACGCACACACGCAGGCACAGCAGTGACTTTGTTTTCAAGTCATGAAGGTGTGTCCCTCTGCTCTCTGCAGTTTTCCCGACAACAGGAAGTCAATCGATAAATGACTCAGCGAATAATCGCTGGAAGTAAAATGGTTGATTAGTGCTGCCCCCAAACGTGCCATAAAATATAAAAAAAGAAAAAAAAAAGAAAAAGAATCGCAGCCAGTGAGCAAATGTCAGAATTGCAACACGGACGTGAAGGCAGAGGTTGTGGAGAGAAGAGGAAGAGCTCTGGGTGCTGTTGCTATTCTGATGCTCTGTGAGGGACATCTGTCTCCTGGAGGATCCTGTCCTGTTCCTGAAGATGGACACACAGTCTCAGAGGGACCCTGAAGGGGCTGGGGTGTGTGTGTGTGTGTGTGTGTGTGTGTGTGTGTGTGTGTGTGTAAATAAAAATGAAAGCAGGAGGCCGGTGACAGAAAACACACAGCTCGGCTCTTTTGCTGCTTTTCATCAATACACCCCCCCAAACACACACACACACACACACACGCGTGCGTGCGTGCGTGCGCCCGAAGCCGCGAGGCCATCAAAACATCACGCCGCATTTTTATCACGCTGACGTAAATAAGTCCTAAAGGATAATGTGGCTTTTTACACACAGCAGCAGAGCGTGAAGCACAGGAACACACGCTACGAGAAGTACTTCAGTCACCTCCGAGACAAAACACGAGACAAAACCTCCGTTTATTCGATATTAGCGTACATTCTGATCGTTACAGGACACTTTCTGTGTGAACTCGGGTTAATCAATAAGCCAATAATCTACAGGAGGCTAATAAATGACCTCCGTGAGGCATGCGGCCCCGTCTGAAGTCGTTTTTTTTACAGCGTGGAGTAAAATGGAGAACGGCGCTCGTTCTGACGGAGCTGCAATGATCCAGTGCAGCAGGATTCTCCATCGACGCGTCGGAGCCTTTGATTATCGATCAGACACGGGCCGCACACGCAGGCCTCCGGGGGAGGCCGGAGCGCTGGTGCCGACCTTCGCCCCCCCAGCTGCTCCATCCTCGGACCCTGACCCTGGATAAGAGCGCCGAGAAGCCCCGCCTACGGACTAACCAAACACCGATACGCTCCGGCTGCACGCTCGCCGAGGTGTTTGCTCAGGTGACACATTACCCCCCCCGGCGACCGTGTCACCGCGCAGGAATGCGATCTGAGGCCTCCGCCAGCCGCAGCGTTCCCGTCAGTCGCTTCCAGCCAAGATTACGACGCAGGGGGGGGGGAGTGGCGCAACAGGTCGGGCGGGCGATTGCTCGGAATGAAGACGGGCGAGTTCGGGGAATGGTATCGGGGCAGACGCGGAATCCCAGAATCCTCTGTTTACCCGCCGTGGTTCATCGACGCTCCTGGGATACACGAGAGCGATCGGCCAGCTGATGGGGGAGATCAGCTGATCTGGGCGGAGGCGTGGGGATGGCGGTGGGGATGAGTGGGGTGGGGGGGGTGTTTACTTTGGGATGTTTCAGCGTGCTGCCGTCATTAAGCTGTTACTATGGCGACAGGGGCAGAGGCCAGGCCGCGGACCGAGGCTACAACGGTGGGAAAGCTGAGAGCGCCCTTACGCCTGCATGAGGCGCTTGTTTACCTTCCTCCCTGTGAGCGTTATTAGTCATCACTTCTGCGTTACTGGACTCTGCACGCCGAGTTTCTGTCGCCGATAACCAGGAGTAATCAGATTACTGTAACAATCAGACCGCAGCTTAAAAATAACAGGGCTGCACGCGTGGCGGTCCATCTATCGGATACATCGGTTCCGCTTTTGACCTTTTTTGTTAACACGCAGGCCGACGTAGAACAATAGAGGCCGGATCAGAGAGCGTATATAGTTAATCGGATCTCTCATAATCAGATTACAGCTGCTGCCTCACTCACTTTCTGCTGTTCACACTTCAGATCAGATTCTGATCACATCAACATTTGTGGGAGAAAGTCAACGCTCTGATTGGCTGCTGATTATTCTGCTCAACACACATGCATCAGTGATACAGCAGGGGTGTGTGTGTGTGTGTGTGTGTGAGGGGGGGGGTTACCTAGTGGAATATGTAAAGAAGATTTGTGCTTTATAAATTCTTTTATAGCTCCCGATGACTCGTCTCTGCTCACGCTGACTTTTATGGCCGTTCCCATTCAAAGACCAAAGGTGGGAATAACGACTTTATTTACGGGGACAGTCGGCGCCGTCTTCATCCCCAGAGTCCCCGCCTCCCTCTGTTGGACTTTCTGCTGTTTCAGCTGTCGCCAGCCAGGCTGCCATCACAACACACCTGGGAGGAGACGGGGGGGGGGGATTGTGTGCGCGTAATTGTGTGTACATAATTGTGTGCGCATAATTGTGTGTACACAGAGCGGGAGATGGTTTGGAGAGGTAAGAAGGCGAGCGGGGCGTGGGTCAGGAGGCGGGAGCGGGGGGGTGGGTGAGGACGAGACGAGGCGAAAAATGACAGGAGGGAGGAGGGGGGTTGGAAACGAGGCCAGGAGGGGAGAAAGGGACCCGGCGGAGGAGAGCAACAGAAACGGAGCGGGATGGAGGGGGGAGGATGGAATAATGAAAAGCATAAAAAAGATGCAGGCGGCTGGAGGTGAAGAGAGATGACTGGGGGGTTGGGGGGTTGGGGGGGGCACAGCAGAGGTCTTTGTGACTCAGTAGCCTCCTTAGCCATCCCTCGTCTTCCCTCGAATGTTCATGCTAGTGCGGCAGCAGCGCGGCAGATTTCGGGATTACGTTTCTGAAGCGTATCCGTGCGCTCCGCCGTCACTGATACCCTCCCCTGGCTCCGCTCCGCACCACCGCGCCCCCCTCACCGCCGCTGCAGTCCTGAGTTTCACCCTGCAGCCAGTCGCTTTGTCTCCACGTGAACGGAGCTGCCAGATCCGTGCGACCGGACCGCCTCTGTCTCCCGGAAACTGGCAGGAGAGTCGGTTTTCCCTGGAATCCGCAGCAGGAGCTGGGAATCACGAGATGCAACCCCCCCCCCCGTCCAAGTGAAGCCAAATGCGTCGTTTATCCAACCATCCACTTCTGCTGATTTTGGTCTTTTTCCCTCGTTGTAGAACAAGCGCTGCAGACCAGGACTGAAAGGTCGTGACCCCGGTGTAGGTAGTTGAGTGACTGACCCCCCCCCCCTCCAGCTTCTTCTACTTTTCACTGAATTTCTTGTGAAATTCCGGAATGAAAATATTTACAAATATGGTAAAAAAATAAAAAGAATGGTATGTTCCATGTTCTTAACTCCTGATAACGTCCCCCGACTCTGAGTGAAGCAGCTGGATCTACTGACACTTAACCAGATGTGTGGGGGTGTGTGTGTGTGTGTGTGTGTGTGTGTGTGTGTGTGTGTGTGTGTGTGTGTGTGTGTGTGCTGCTCCCGTCAACTCCACATCGACCGGTGGAACGATTGGCGAGTGGGCGGGCGTCAAACGGCACCGACTGGTGGGCTGGTGTCGCCCTCAACTGTGTCACTGGGACAGAAACATCTGGCACCGCTGGCTCCCTACCAACGTCAACAAATATCAAATATTAAAAAAGGCTGTGTGGTGCTGACGGGCGGATGTCTGCAGCTTCCCTGGGGGGGCCGAGGTGGGGGGGGGGGTGCGACCTCAAAGCAGCCGTGCTCTTTTGCCTGCGCTCGCATCCCTGTCCCTCCCCCATCCGTCTCTCTCGGCCCATTCTCCATCAAGCCTCCGGGGGCTTCCTACAGCGACTGCAATGCCGCTCTGCCCCCCCCCCCCCATCCATCTCTCCTTTCTGTTATTCACGGCCTACGGTTGCCCCTCGCTGCCCCCCCCCCCCTCTACAGAGACTCCTGCCATTGTCGGCCCCCGCTCTCGCTCCGTCTTGGGCCGCGCTGTGAGAATGGGGTCATTGTTGGCCTCCGCGCCGCGTACACGGGCCCGTGTGTCCGTCGTCGGGGGGGCGGGCGCTCGGCCCTAGCGCCACCGTGTCCACTGTGATTCGACCGCCTCGCGACCCCCCCACACACACACACGCACAAAAACAAGAGCCTCAGACGTACACATCAGCTGCGCAGAGTCAAAAAGTGACAGTGCTTCTGGCGTCTGCCTTGAATGTGGTAGAACCAGAACTCCTGTGTGTGTGTGTTGTGTGTGTGTGTGTGTGTGTGTGTGTGTGGTGCCTGCGGGCGTCACTGTGAACATCCACTTCAGTCTGTCAGCTCCCCCGAGCGTTTGAGTGTTGATCAATTCTCGTCCACCCGGTTGTGCGCAGATCAGGAGTATCGACACGAGTCTTCGGAGGTTTGCGTCTCCTCGCCGTCCTGAATTATTCAGCCTGGATACATCGCCGCTGAGCTTTCTCTCTCTCGTTGCATCTCTCATGTTCGCTTTGTTGACCCCCCCCAGAATCGATCATCCGCAGGCAGGCGGCCAGAACCGAGACGCTCCAGTCCTCTGATTCGTACCGCAACCGTACTGTGAGCCGCGGCTC
The DNA here is from genome assembly GCA_911728415.1 of Lagocephalus sceleratus. Classification (NCBI taxonomy): domain Eukaryota; kingdom Metazoa; phylum Chordata; class Actinopteri; order Tetraodontiformes; family Tetraodontidae; genus Lagocephalus; species Lagocephalus sceleratus. The sequence continues at coordinate 8,754,640 of CAJVRN010000194.1, forward strand.
CGTTTAGTGATATCAACATCCGGGACCGGCCACCGGTCGAATCCGGAAGATACGGAACCGCTCGTATGTCCCCCACAGACGCTGAAACACATATCTGACCTCCTGAGTCCTTCATGATCGGCCCTTTCACGTGTTAAATGCTGAACTTTTGAGGGGCGTTAGTAAGATGTCTTATTCCCACAGTCGGGGGTGTGTGTGTGTGTGTGTGTGTGTGTGTGTGTGTGTGTGAGGGGGTGGGGGGTGGAGGCGCTACACACTTTCAGGTGATTGTTTGCTGTGCAAACATGGCTCCTGTACAGTATTCAAAACAGCAACCTAATGTCAACACCTCCACAGCGGGAGCCGAGCGACGGCAGGCCTAGACGCCTGGCGGAGGGTCTGGAGGGTCTTGAGGGTCTGGGGGGGGCAAACGGCAGCATCACCAGGACCGGTCCTCTCGTGCACTGTTTGGTCTAGGAGCTCTGGGAGATGGTTGGCTTTCTCTTCAGGTGGACGAGCCTCACAGAGAAGCGGTTCTTAAAGACGCCAGCCCTCTATTAACCCCCAACAGCTGATGTCGGTTGAAGAGTTGATCAGATTATTGATTTAAATAATTAAAGGAGCCGTAAACACAAGCCCGCGATGCTTTACCTGGCTTATTTATCCAGTTAAACGACTGCTCAATTATTAAACTGATGAAAGCTTCATTATGGATCTTGAGGGTTAGATGATTCACTCTGGGGTTTTTAAGAACCGCCCTCCCATTGCTGGTTGCTAGGGTAACCAGATTACAGCAACACCACTGGATGAATTACAAAGCAACCTGGCAGAGCGATGGGCGAACTGGAAACACCGAGCACTCCAGTCGCCTCCGCTCTAATCTGACGATCGGGCCCCGATCCCGGAGGACCTGGAGCCTGGACCGGGATCAGATCACCAGGTTAAACCCGACCGTGGGAGACGGCGCCGCTGCCAACGCGCGGCGTAATCAGATTATCTCGGCTGCCTCCGACGGGGCGAGCAAAAACACGCGGCGGGCCGCCGCGCTTGCAGGGCGACAACGAACCTGGGTTAAAATTAGACGAAAGGAGACGAAAATAAAACCCGGAGTATCGTTTGAAGCGCTTTGAACGCCTCGCACTCTGTCCCGGCGCGGAGGAGCGCACGTTTTTGTCGCCGAGGGGAGGAGGCCGATGACAGAGGCGGGGCCGGGGGCTCTGCAGAGGAGGACACCTGAGAGCAGAGCGCCTTGACAATGGGGGGGGTGTAACCCTAAACTGGGAGCCGCTCTCCGTCCCGTTCCCGTCGGCCTCCTCTCCGCTTGACCGCTGAAATCGGAATAACAACCCACCTCGGTCGATTCTGACCTCGTTGATCAGGAGAGGCGGGCCTGTGCTGTTCTTTGATTCGGAAAACGAGGCCCGAGCCCCCCCCCCCCCGGTATTTAGGTCTCGGTACTTCCACGTGGATCTCCGGCTTGACATTTCGTGCAGCCGGCGTCTGCGTGACTCAGTGACACGGCGGTGCCCACGTCGCCGCCGCCGCGGCGTTGTTGCCAGGGCTCCGCTCATCCAATCGGGCGGCTCTGGCGCGGACGGTGGAGGTGGGCACGCGCACGTTCAAAAAGAAAAAAAGCGAAATGCCGCAGAGGAGCGGGAGAGTTAAGCAGCGAAGTGATTGAAGATTAAAGGACATTAGCGAGGATCAAAGGAGCCACGCTCGCTCCTGTTGTCTCGCTCCTTTAAAGACCTTTAGTCAGCGTCCCGCACACTCCACCCATATTTGTACACCCCCACTCCCATCTCCCGTGTCACTTGGGATAAACACACTCTGTCTGATCTGCACACACACACACACACACACACGCGACTGCACTTAGATGGTCGTTGTATGGTATTTCTTTGATGCACCAACAAACTGCAACTGCGTCTTTAAACAGTAAGTAGCACAAAGAACCAAAAATAGCACAGTGGGTTGCGGAGCAGAACTGCTCTCCTTGAGGAGGCACAGGAAGGGATGGAGAGCAGGAGGAGGTGCAGACAGCGATGACAGCGAGAAGATGGCCAAAAACAGAGCAGCGCTCCAGGACTCGGGCCTTCCAGCTGAGATCCCAATCTGCACGACGGAGAGGCGGTCGTGTGCAAACTGAACGTTTGGGCCTTAAACGTCCACGCCCACGTTGACCTAATTCCTGGTAGAAATTGTTAGAACTATTAACCGGGGGGTGGGGGGGGGTTGGGTCACTAAGGACACGTCCGTGCTGATATCCAGCCGCTCTCCCGAGCAGTCACTATCGATACAACCGCTGTCCGTAGTATTTAGTCGATGATTGAAGGTCCCGCCTCTAACCTCAGTACCGCTCTCTGATTGGCTCTGCTGGCTTCTCGCTAACGCGCACGTGACTGGCCTCCCATCTGCCTATCAAAGGTACCTGCAGCGCAAACGTGAACGTGAAAACACGCCCGTGAGCTGAAACGGTACACAGAGGGTTCAACCGAGCAGGAGGACGCCGACGCTGCCCATCAATCCCGTCGGGCTGTTCCCAGTCATCCCATCTTAGCTGGAAGGTGGCTTAGGGCCACCAGGACACAACCGGCCTGCTGTGTGTCCACCAGGGACAAAGTGGACAACGCTGATCCACCAGCAGTGTTACAGATGTGTGTGAGGCGTGTGTGTGTGTGTGGTTGTTTCTAGTAGGAAGAACCACCAACAAAATCAGAGCTGCTTTTAACGCTTCCTGTTATCTTCCAGTAAGGGCTGGGGTTGCTGATACGCTGTCTCCAGAGTATCTGATAATCTAACCTTTCCTGCCCATTGTCCGGATAATTTGCGTTACATTTAAAAGAATATTTCCATGTAACCTAGGCCAATGTACGTCACAGTATTGCTGCCAAGATGTTTCAGCATTATCGTGCAACAACCTTGTGTCAAGTGCGTTTCTATGGAGTCGTATACGTCAGCTCGGTTTAGTACAGAAAACCAGGCTGACTTATTATCATTTACGTCATCAAAATAACATCTATATGGTCGGGCTTTGCCCTCTTGGAGTCCCAAGCCCCTTCAGGTCAGGTTCAAACGCAGCTCCAACAGACACGTTGAAGGTTTACGTAGGGTGCTACAGTCGCTGGAATAAGACTGCCCTTGTAATAAAACCCTGTAACCTATTAAAGTCCAGCATATAACTAAAGCTTGTTGTATTTCCCCTCATAAAGCCTCCATGTCTGCCTCTCCTCATTCAGTCGCTGTGCTGTCATTTAGATAATATGAAGATAAAAAATAAGGCTCAAGGTCCAAAGTTGACCTTGAAAACCGCACCAACAATAGTGCCACACATCTACTTGCATGCTCTTCTGCGTGGTGATGTGACAGGCGGACAAACTGTGAGCCCCACGACTGCCCGTGAGGACCGACACGTCTTAGAACTACAGCTCTAATAAAAGTATTTGTTACCGTAATCCACACAGAGGTCTGGCATCGGAGAGCAGAATGAGGTTTTAGTGCGATTGCTTCTACATTTAGCTGAATCTTAGCGCTTACCAACATGATACAGCATGTGCAGTGACTAAGGTTGTCTCTTTGTGTTAGCAGCGGTGGTAAATATTTCCATGGCAACCGCCGATTCTGCCGATCAGACAGCGTCTGGAGTCGTCGGGACTTACTGTTGCTGGACTTGAGGTCCCGGTGAATGATGGGTACGAACGCCTGGTCGTGCAGGTAGTCCATCCCCGAAGCGATCTGGACCGCCCAGTTCACCAGGACCTTCGGGGGGACCTTCTTCCCGGCCAGGGCCCGGTTCAGCGCTCCGCCCCTGGCGTACTCCATCACCAAGCACAGGTTGGGCTCACGCAGGCACACCCCCCGCAGGGCGATGATGTTGGGGTGCTGCAGCATCCAGAAGAGCCTGGCCTCCTGGCGCACGCTCTCCGCCGTGGCGCTGATGTCTTCGTCGGGGTCCTGCCTGGCCGCCTTCACGGCCACCTCTTCGTCCCTCCAGATCCCCTTGTATACCTTCCCGAACCCGCCCGCCCCGATCACCTCCTCCAGGTGCAGCTCTGAGAAGTCTATCTCCAAGGGGCACTCGCCCAGCCCCCCGGCCACCAGGCCCCCCGCGGCCAGCTGCTTGTAGTTGGCCGCGTCCCCCTTTGTCACGTAGTTGCTGGGGAAGATCCCGACCTTGTCCTGGATCTTCCCCGTCCACCACCCCTCGTCCCCGGACACCTTTGAGTCTTTGGAGAGCACCTCCAGGAGGTCCCCCCGCCGCAGGGTCAGCTCCTCGTCGGCCGTGGCCTCATAGTCAAACACCGCCGTCCAGTAAGGGTTGGGGTTGCCCATCCCGCAGCGGCGGCCCGGGTGGGAGTCCGGGGAGCCGGACGAGGAGTTCCAGCTGCTGCCGTTCTCCACCTGCACCACGGGGGCCGGGAACATTGGCGGGGGGAGGGTCAGGTTGGGCGCCATCGAGGAAGAGGAGGAGGAGGAGTTGGCGGACGGGGGCCCTGGCGGGATCAGGCAAGGCGGAGGCGGCGAGCAGCAGCCTCCGCAGCTGGCGCAGGACAGGGGGGGCGCCGTGCTGCCCGTTCTCCCGTACGGGTTCATGGGTGTGACGCTGTGGGTCTGCCCTCCGTCAACTCAGGCGCGAAATCCGCACGGGGCCCATCGACGGAGACGAGGCGGTCTCGACCACCGCCGGTGGGGGGGATCAGCAAAGCAGAGAGCTGCGGCCGGCCCCCCCCATCCCCACCGCGCCAAAACCCCTTCGCCGGTCGCCGCTGGGCGGTTGCAACGAGGTGCGTAAGCTCCAGCAACTCCCAAAGGCAAAAGTTCATGGAGGGACGGCGTGGGTCGGGTCGGGCGGGGGGGGGTCCTTGAAAAGGGCGCGTTAAAAACGTAAAAAACAAACACGACTGTGTCTTCTAGAAAGCTGCCACGAGGGACACGTGTTTGTGGATCCTATAGGAACACCAAAATAAGTGAGTCAGCCTGACTCCGCTACGAGACCCAACCGGGACGATACCTCCCCCGGGCTCGCCTACAACTAGAACCTGTTCCCGACGTCCCCTCGCTACAGTCGCACGTACAGTTTATAACAAACTCTGGTCAGATCCGTGAGGATTTCGAGTCTTTCAGCGCAATCGAATCCTCTCGTGGAGGTCCAAGCAGCCCATTTACGAGCAGAGCCTCGTCCCGTGAAGCTGCAGGGGCGCGCGTGGACAACAGATCGGCGTTCAGCATCGACCGGTCGGGCTGTCAATCAAAAAGGACAGTCTGGATCAGACGCGGGGGGAGGAGGTGGTGGCGGGGGGGGGTCCTCGCTGCTTCTCATCCAGCTCAGTTTCGACGCGCCTCCCCCGACAGCCATCTCCGTGTTACCGCTACCCCGCTCGCGCTCACAGGCGCACGAGCCGGCCCGAGCGAAGCGCGAGGCGCGCGGCGGCCCGATGCTCGGTCACGGACGGCCCGTCCATCTGGGGACAGGGGAGCGGTCACAGCACCGTCAGCGGGTCTGCGGCGGGGACGCCGCGATCAGCGTCCGCGCACGTCTGCGCGCCACGAACGCGCCTCCGCGTCGGCGCTGCGGTCTGGCTCAGGCGCGTCGCTCCGGCCACATCCGCGACGGGGACGGGTCCTCTGCGGGCAACGACGCTCTCGTTCGGCGGGAGGAGGGAAGGGGCGCCTGCAAGTCTCATTATCCCGCTCGACTCAGGAGCAGCACTTCCACGCCGAGTCCACGGTCCTCTAGAAATGTCCCGAATGCAGCCTTCGCGGCGGCGCCAGCATGCTGGGAGATGCGATGGACAAAGCGCGACAGGACGACGAAACCAGGCGACGAATGGATCCTCCTCAGCTCCGTGTTTCCGTCACCTACATGACGACAAGGCGCGCTATAATAACAATGACGATATCACAATATATCAGTTGCAGTCACATAAAAGGATGCGCGGAAAATCAGCTCAGTGTCCAGCCCGAGCTCGCGTCTTCCGCCTCACTCAGCTTCGTTTCAGCGCGTAAATAATTAGCGTTCACAGTAACGTCACCCGGCGACCGACAGCAGCAGCATATATCGTTGCATGGGCGTGTAGTTGCATCCGAGTAAGAGGAAACATGCAGGTCAGCAGCCCAAATGTGGCGACGGATGAAGACGTCCTCCCGGCAGGTCCCGCTTCATCCAGCTGTCCGGCGCGCTGCGGCGCTCAAGCGGGCTCTGTCTCCGGAGAGACGCGACATTTTCGAGCGCCGAGCTGCCGCTGACTTCGCATCCGAACGCACCGGGGTGTCGCTCACAGACGCCCGGCCCCCCACCCCCCCAGCTCCGCCGCTGATCCACAAACCATCGGGATGACGGAACGCTGCGCGCTTCCTGGGCGCGCGCTCCTCCCCTCGTGCGCGCAGATCGGGGCGCAGCTCGTCCCGCAGGGCGGAGGAGGAGGAGGAGGAGGAGGAGGAGGACGCGCCGGTGCGTTGGAACAAGACAGACTGTGCTGGTGGCGAGGACACGCTGGTGCATTGTGGGTAATGGAGTTTGAGGGAAAAATCTCCAGCTGACCTACATCTTTGTGGCAGCTCATATTCTGTAATTAGCAATACTGCGACAACAAGGTTAAAGAGGGAGCAGCGAGAAAGTAAACAGTACCAGATGACAATAATGAGAAGATTAAGAAGAAGCACAACAATACGTTTACATTTCATATTTGATCAAAGGGCTTTTTCAGGGTCAAATTCCATGTAAATGGTTGTAAAGTGACACCTCTGTGTTTTAATGCATGTGAAAAAATGACCTATCGGGACCAAGACACGTTGCGCATTTAAGCCTTTTGTACATTCACTGTGCGTATTGTTGAGGCCTAAAGTCTAACCCTCATACGCACGGTCACTGGAATGACTTGCATTTATTTAACACATTTAAAATTATAAAAGAAAAACAGGTTCGTTTCAGCGCGCACAAATAAAACATTGAGCTATGCTGACATCTAGCGCTCGCTCAGGGAAGCGCGCTTAGCGCAGGGCTTCAGACTTGTGGGTTTTCCGCACAACCTCAAAGTGACAGCTTTCAGGCGTCTCGGTTGTCGGTAAAAGGTCATTTAGGGGTCATTGACACGTTTGCGGTGCATCGCGGGTTACTGGACCACCCCTTCAGTCCATCACAACACAGACTCCAGAAACAGGTTGCACAGCCGCAATTAAGCAGTTTATTTGATAAGTACACACGGTACTACCACTGGTTAGTAGAGTCTTTATAATCTAGAAGAAAGTAACGCAATGTTGAAGTCCGCTTGCCTTAGAAGCCAAGTTTGGAAAGCCAAACTTCCAGTTGGCTTCTAAGGCTTTGGGGCAGTAATGGGGATTTAAACATCTCTATCCCTTACTTATTCTAACGACCACGTCACATAAAGGCTAATCAAAGGAGGTCAGGTCTTAGAGCGGGTGTTCGTGCGGTACAATCGCGCACTTGTCGCGCACTTTCTGGTGTTTAGGGACCGCCAGGCTGCGCTGTCGACCGCACATCTGGCTCCTGACAAACTAACGCAAGGGATAACCCCCAGAACCGTGTCACTGTTAGTCAGAGCGTTCATTACCCAGTCTGAGTTGTGTTGTTGTTTATCTGGGGGGGGGGGTCTAAACCCGTTTTCCCAGTAATAAGACCACCGATCCCACCCTGCGCCCACCGCTGCGCCAGCCGCGCTCTGCGCATGCGCGGTGCGCAGCTGCGCCAGCCGCGGTGCGCGCATGCGCGGCCGCGCCGCGGCGTCGGTTGGGCATTCTCAACGTCTCGCTGGGCGGACGGGCGGTCGTCGGAGCCTCCGGCGCGTCCCCGGAGTTGTTTTAAGGGAATACACGCCCGGCAGGACCACGGGAGCGGACCCAGGTGAGGCGAGCGGGGGGGTTCTCCGGCTTTATCTGGGTAGTTTGGGTTTTTTTTGGGGGGTGGGGGGTGGAAAACTGAACTAAGCTGGGGAAGAGCGAGAGACACCCGAGCCGAGTAACTTCAGTGAGTGCGGGCAGCGGGCGCTTTACTACGGCTCCGCATTCGGCCAGGGGGCAGCCTCGGACCCCCCGGGCCGGCCCGGCTGTTCGGCCCGACCCCCGGCCATGTGGCGGGGAGCGCACACGGGCGTAAACACGCCGCTGTCCCACACAATTATCCGCTTCAGAGATCCACAAGCGTCTCGGTCGTAGTGAGCCGCACTGCGCATGCGCGGGCCGACGCGTCCGCTCCGGGGTTGTAGTTTTTCGGGCCGGCGTCGATCACGGTGGCGGGCGCCGGGGAGGGACCCCCAGGACTACAAGTTCCAGACAATGGGAGCTTTGTTTAGGAGCGGCGCTAGCCAGTCACTTAGCCAGGACGAGCTTTGAATTTTGAGTAGTTTGTGTTGGGAAGCTGAAGTTGCCGTGGTCAGAGGGATTTGAGAGCAGACCACAGCGGGGGGGGCTAGTTCGCTGGGGGTTTTTTTTATAGGGGAGGGAGGTTGGAGGAGTGTCTGCGTGTGGCAACAGTTTGATTGATGGCGCAACATGTTTTCTAATTGCAGTATTTACAGCTGCGTTATGGGGCGCCGTGTTCGTATGTTTGTGTGTACGGAGGCAGGGATGCCTCTGCACGTCGCCTCCATTTATGAAGATGCCCCCCCCCCCGCCACCACCACCGTGTTGCCTCCGTACTCCCCAGGAAATGACACGTCGCGTATCGGGATGATGGATCTGTCTTGCAAGAGCAGCAGAGCATGGAAGCAAAGCATGCATTATCATAGTATCACTCACTATTCATCTTTTATGCATCTGCATAGTCATTACTGTGGAAAAAAAAAAGGTTTCAGTCCAAGAGCTGCACCTTTAACATGCAGTGACTGTCAGGATCGTGAGAATTGATAAACGGCTCTTAAACATTGTCCATTACTCACTGGTTTAGTGCTTAGGTCATACCTAAGGTCAAGCGTTAAAGCTCTGCCTTGAAGGCAGTATTGGCTGCAGGCGGTGGCACTTGCAGCTTTTATTTACATGCTGTTGTGTTTAACTTCCTGAACTAACCTCCCCCGGGAGCATTGAATATTAGGAGCAACCTAAATGGGATGGGGCTAATCTTCAGTGGTGTGCAGCCTGGGTCATCACATTAAGTCAGTATCTGAGTTGGTGTGCAAGGTCATTTGCACTGAAGCTTCCCTTTGGTTTGTTGAGGCTTTTTAAACAGTGGAACTTTCACTGTTTATATTGGCTACAGATAACCTAAGAATGTCTGCAAACTTCATTTACACTCATTCTTGTTTAGGTTAAACATTACATGTATATAGAATGTATACCTCGTGTTAGTACTCTGGAAAGTGGATAAATCTCCCAGCTCCGGCTGCATGATCTTGTTTCTCTGGTTAAACTTTCCAGACTCTGACAGCTGTACTGCAACCGCAACAAAGTTTTGCGATAATTCACACCTCTTTCACAATTCAGGCGAATGTCAAGCTGTTGAAAGGCACCTCCAGCGGTGCACGGTGGAACTGGGTACCAGATAACGCTGGATTACATTCTGTGGTCAGGAGAACCTTATCCTTTTTGTGCGGTTTATTTGTGTATCATCACACACAGCCACAGAGGCGAGGGAGTCTCCAAAGAGAACTGAATTAGCACTACCTGACTTATTTTGACTGTAAACGTTGAAGCATAATGACTCAGTGTTGATTTCTTCCTTGTCATTATAAACAAATCTCACATGCTTTCATTGTAATTCTGTTGATGAGTAAACCTTTCCCCACAAAGATCTAACTTTTCTTTCACCCGCCCCTTGCCAATCCTCAATATAATATTACAATCAAATAAACCTTTAACAAGTTTCTGTTTAATCCTGGCAGGTCTGTCTAGTTAAAGAATTTAATAATAAAATAAATGACTAGGTTTTCCTACAGACTGCACAAGAATGCTCACATCCCGGTGGAGCGCAGACCTAATTATACAAAGTGCGTATGTGTTTTAGTTTGATTAGCTGAACTTGCTTAACAACTTTGGTTCCATGCCACAGTCACCTTGATGTGTTTCAGGTCATTTGATTAATTACGTCATTCCCACATTTTTTCGCTTCTTTGTGATGCATGTCAAACTGACAATACCTGAACTAACAGGTATTTCAGAACGCAACAAAACATGATCTGTACCACAACTCGGGCACTTCAAACAACTCATTTGCACAAACAGTGGACGATGCCAACCACGACAGCGTTAATTGCATGTAGGGGCCAGAAATAAACTCCATTAATGCTATCTATGTGCCAGTAAACAGTTTGGGGTGTCCCTTGGATCACAATTATTGATATAATTGAGGGTGTAGATGAAAATGAAATTATATCAGACCACCAGCAGCACTGCCTGACCCCCAGTCCGCTCTATTTTAAGACCATCCCTTGAGGATGGTGTCCATAAATCAGCATATATGACTGTGTCAAGAGCTCAGAGATTTATTGAAAGGGAAGCGCAGCATGCTTCTTGAAATGACTCTTTGCTTTATTGCCTACTGTGCAGCCATAAAACATTTTCTAGGGAGGCAGTTGAGCCATCTCTTCTTTTTTTTCCCCCTCTGACTTCCTCATAGGTCAGATTGCCTGAAGGTGTTGTTTACCAATCTGTGTCTGCCGAGGGAAGAGCATGAATCAGAAACAGCCCTGTGCAGAAATGTTTAGAATCTGCAGCATGGCAGACGGTCCGCGCTTGTGCCTTTCGCGGGGGTTATAAGCTTATCAGTTTGGGTGGAAGAGAGTTCCCCTCCCGGGTCAGCGCAGTTCCAGACAGCGTTTTGCTGCTCCTGCCTCTTTGCTGGACATATTTGACTGAGGTAAATATAGCTTGTTGGTTTTAACTTGAGCATAAACACAGATGTTGCGGAGGATTTTTTTTTTTTTTTGCCACATGTTTGCCTGCGTTCCCCACATGGTCAATGCTGGTGCATGAGGGAGAGAGTTGGAACGGTGCTTCGTCCAAACTACCACGCACAGACTAATATGGAGGAGGACTGAAGGATTTACAGAGCCGGGACTTTAAGAAAGCCAGACTTAACTGTTTGGGTTATTTCTCAGTTCTCACACCGAGAACAAGGCCACGAGGGAGAGGAAATTGCTGCGATAACTGGCCTAAGGCCTGCTTCATTCCTGAGCTGCACTGAATATAATCATTTTCATAACATTAAGCACTCTTATCTGCTAACTCGCTCTTTTGAAACGGTTCCCTCCCACCTATATGCCTCTTTCTAAAGAGATTCATATTAAACGGCGGTTCGTTGCTGTAAGAAGCTGTTGAATATACGCCTTCAGTCCCTAGAGAGTAATCTTTGTTCTTCAGACACAAGTATTAATGTGAATTGTTTGAACAGATGAGAGGGAGGGATGCCAGCTTTCGCTCCATAAACGGCTCTTTTTGTCTTTATTTTTCCTGTCCCGGGGATTGGGCTTGTCTGCTTTTTGAAGCGGGAAGAAGCATGTCGCTACACCTGCTTCATGCATGTCTCAGCTGAAGACTTTTGCACAGGTGCGACCGTTGGTGTGTGTGTGCATGTGCGTGGGTGAGCATTAAGAATCCAATACACTGACACACACAGCACTAATGGTCAGGAAAGAGGAAATCCTGCATAGCTGGCTGGAGAAACACTTCCCATTTGTGTGTTTTATGCAGTGAAGATGAGTAAATTAACCCTACTTGCTCCTCCTGGCTCTGTGGAGGCATGCACTTACTTACAACAAAGACTGTTGCATGCATAGGCCTTAGATCATCCTGCATCAGTACAGCTTTGGAAACCAACACCCACCCATATCTGTTGAAATTAAAACCACAAGCCCGGCCCGTGACTAAACACACAGTGGCTGCAGTTGCTAGGGTCCCCCGACCTACTGTAGAGTTCGGTCTGGAACCTTATATTTCTGTTAGTGCTCAGAGCTCTGCAATCTGCCAAACTTTATTTTTCTCAGGAAGAGATTTCCCCAGCTTTGTGGTTATGACTAGCCCATCCATCGCTGCCCTAACCAGAAAATATGTCTCCGAAATGATTACTAGAACTGGTTTGAAAAGGCTTATAAGAATCATTAATTGACCTTTTGGTCTGTTAATAATTATTAAGTACGATGGTAAGTACACAAAAAACAGTATTTCCCGGGGATAAAATGTTAAAGCTGTGGTTTTAAAACGTTTTCCTTCCAGGCCCCCATCCTGGAAGTCTTCCAGGACTCCTGAAGCAGTCATGCCTGCCTGATATCACTGTGCCTCCATCTGTACACACCATGATACAGATCCTCTCCTTTATTCCATTTGAGCTCAAAAATATGTCATTATACTCATTTTTATTCATTAACCTTCATAAATTCCACTTTATAACATCATATGATGGAAGGATACACTGGGAAAAGTACTTTACTTATTGAGTGATGACAAAAGATATTACAGGTTTATGAGTATAAACATCATGTCTATTAACTTTTGAAGGTGAATTGAGTAATTGTCTCTTTTGTGGGGAATCGGCACAATTGACAGAATCAGTAAAGGTGACCTGGAGGTGACGCCAGCAGCTTTTCTCACAATGCAAAATGACCTGTACACACAGCTTGTTGTATGTATCTAGGAATTCTTTCGACCCACAAGTGCATTTGGAACCATTGGGAAAGATGGTTTGCCCACTTCCCTTATCTTTCAGGATGTTGTGCTTTGTCCCTTTTAATTCACAAACAACTAAACAAGCACTTTCTCACGTATCTGCAGCCTCAGAAATGGGAGTTTGGATTCCTCTGTTTCATTGTTGGGTGTTTTTGGAAACGACATCAAAACTCAGCATCTGTTTTGCCTATTTCCTGTAGTGTGTGAATCAGTGCATGTACGTAGACACATCTGTACCGCTCCCGTTCCTCTTCTTTAAAGCACACACTAAAGACAAATGTTATTGAAAAACCAGTGCTTTAACGACAATAGCGTGTTCCAGGACCATCCCTCGTGGCCTAGTGTTTTCATTTTACTGAACGAACATGTGCGTCTATGCAGGGGGTCCTGCAAGAAAACAGTTCCTGGGGTTATTTCTCTGAGATGTATATGTCATCCGTCACCTCTGCAGGGTGTTATAAAACATTTAACTGGTTCTGATCACCGTGCATTGATTTTAATGTTCAACAGGTTTCATACAAAACTTTGTAAATGTGCTGTTTGGGTTCATGAGAGACAAGAGAATAATGGTGTAAAATACTGGTTATCTTCTCCGTTTTGAAGTCAGTGTTGACTTTGGTCCTGTTGCATGTTTTTTTTTTTTTTTTTTGCTACGTATGAGAGCTTTTGAGTGCTGTATTTTACCTCCAAAATTCCAGGCCTTCACATTGTCTTTGTACCTAGTATCCTCATTAAAACCGTTCAAATGGAATGCGATTTTTGTGAAGATGCACTCGAGATGCTCTGGAGGACAGCGGTTTTCTGTTTGTGGTGACAGGCTCACCTCATCACCTGACTGAAACTGTTTCAGCAGCTATTGTTGGCCTGCATTTCTTCCCTTTGCCTGAGAAACTGAAGGAGAAGGATGACATCAGTGCCCCTGCTCAGAGGCATAAATCCTGATTTAGCGTCCTCCGCTCCACGCATGGTTCTAAGAAATATCTGATCTTGGTCCAAATATGTAAGTGTCTTAGATCCAGCATAAATTTTTGTGTTAATGCAGTAATAAAATCAGATTTGTCACTTCAGGGTAAAAATCTGGTTTGGATCATTTCAGCCCGCTAATGTCATTTATTCCCAGCATTAGCTCTGCTTGTACAGTTTCAACAGTTATGTTATGACTGCGTCTTTGGTTGTTTGAAATCTCTGGTTAATGTTTTCCCCTCTCCACATGTGGCCTGAACTTTGGCGCTCGAAGATTATGCTTGGCTGCGACCAATTACGACCAACATTATTTTTTTCCTTTTTTTGGTGAATATTTGAGCCGATAGAAGTGGTTATCATTTTGTTTGTCGTAACATAAGACAGTGGCACAAATTGGCGGCTCCTCCAGCTGCCTCTTCATCCCAAAAATGCAAATGCAGCAGGGACAGCCATGTCCACAGGAGTACTCCAGCACACATTGGAGAGAAGGAAGTCACAGAGGTTTGGGTGTTTTTCTGCTCAGCTGTAAAGCCCGTTATCATCGTGGGAGCGGAGGGGACGGATGAGCTGATAATTTTTTGGGGAGTGATTCGGCTTCACATGGGAGAAGGGATAGAAGGACGGTTGTAGGAGCGAGTAAAAGAGAGGCTTGTTTCACAGATAAAGCCGAGGTTGATGCCCTTCTTCTCCGCTTTCACAGCCTTGATTCGTCCTGCTATTCTTTTTGACTTCCCCACGACCTGAGCAGGAGAGGTCTGAGATAACAGTGGCAGGTGAGGCTCCACCTGAGGGGGGCGAGAAAGACAGGCTAGAAAAACAAAGAAGTGGAAGTAACAATGAAAGACAATGAGAATGTCCGACCCCCCCGAGAGAGAGAGGCGATGCAGCGGGTGTGGGAATCAGCAGAAGAAGTGGTCCGTTGTGTGTATGTCTCTGAAGTCTTGGTGAGTTTGGAATGAATCTCATTGTGATTTTAAAATATGCAACACAGGAGGTTCGGAGTGAGAAGTGGAAGACTGAGCAACTTGTTGTCATGCTGCAGCTACAGGTGTGTGTGTGGGTGCATGTGTGTTTGTGTGCGTGCTGCAGGTCACTACATTCACCACACCCTGGAAGGAACTCATTTGACCCACTTGTTCTCTTCAATGGTGCTCAAACCTGCACAACACACCCGGGTCCTCAAACACACCTACCCGTCTGCTTTGACGCGTCAGTCGTAGAACTCACACACTCACAAGAGTAGCATCTCCTCCACACGCTTTTAAGACATTAACCTGCTCTTTCTAGTAGCCCATAATATTGTGTTTTGGTAGCATGTATTTGGAGAAATGACTATCTGGAATTCGCCTCACCATTTTTTTTACCATCTTGATTTGTCTATTCATGATGTCACCCGATTGTATTTATGCTTTATCATTTTGGTTGTTAAAGGTCAAGATCCAAGTGACCTATTTAATAAATGTTGTTTATATGTTCATCATTTAATTTCATTTCTCACTGTGGCTGTTCTCCTGTAAAACAAGCAGTCCAGTATGATGTCTAGTGTGAGCGCATACATCATGGCAGAACCACACCCTGGGCTCACACCAGGCTTTTAAGCAAACACAGAAAGAAAGAGGGCAGATTTGTGGAGGGATTTGGCCTGTTGCGACAATGCCCTGAACTAGTTAAGGCCGGGGCTGCCAAGCCGGTGGATCGCAGGGCGAAAACGAGCAAAGTGTCAGGCATGCAAACCTTCGAGCCATTCTCGCCCCCGTTGCCAAGGAAAAGTCGGAGTAATAAAGTGACGATGATGCAGTGCAACAGTCCATCTGTCGGAGTTTAATTTGTGCCTGGCTGAAACAGAGTTACATTCAATTAGACTGCTATTTCTGGCAGAGAATCCACTTAAAGGTTCTTCCCTCTGATGTCTGAGTTTTGAGATCTCAATCAACATGTAAAGGCCTGATTTTGTCCACAACCAAGCATTTATCTGGGCTCCCAAAAGACACACACACACACACACACACACAATACTGGTGCGAGTTGAAAGAAAAGAAGCCACACCTTTCTCCTCTAATCCTTTTCCAGTTGAGACAACCCCTTCTTTATGATGCCTTCTGAATAGACTGCGCTTACCTGTGTTCACCACCTGCTTCTCATTTGCAGAAGAGTGTGTTTCTGTTTATTTTTTTCGGTGTGGGTGATGAATGGCTGCAAGAGAGATTACAACCCGGCTGTATCACATCAATTACCCACTGGGAATTGGTGTGTGTGGCCTTGTCTGATGGGAAGCATTATATCTCGCTATCAGTAGAGTAAGACGATATGTGTTATAATGACTTTAAACTTGAGGTGTTTCGAAATTCTGCGTGCAAATTCCAGATCCTTAGAAAAACATCCTGGTTCTTTTTGCTGGTGGTGAGGGTTTTGGTGCCAGAGATTTAAGTTGGTGATACTTGATGCTTTTACTTACTGCTGCATTCTGTGCTTCTCTATTTTTACCTCCTCGGCATGCACAGTAGTTTCTGCTGCCCACACTTAATGGACTCCCTGTACTTTTGTTTGCTCTCACCAGTCAGAGTCCTACAGGCAAACACCGACTCGCCTCTGTGGGGGTTTTGGATGGTGCTACAGGGAACTGAGGCCCGGCAAGTTTGAGCACTACAGTTTCACTAGACTCGTGTTTCCACGGTGTCTGGTTGATCTGGTCTTTGTGTGAGAACTGTGGGTCTGAGTGTTCAGCGCACAATAGAGGAATGAATAATCGCAGATGATGCACACACGTTGATTAGAAATTCCCCATGTTTAAAGGTGCAACTCCAGTCCTTGTGATAAAGACGCACGCTCAGATTTTGATCTGCACTTTATTAATTTGAACTCCGTCGACCTTGGCTGCGTGCTTTGTGGGACTTACTGTCTGGTTTGGCAGACAGGGGATGACGGCGAAGGAGAAGTGGAGGGGGGGGTGATTATGAGACTAGGGGTGTGCTTTAACCCACTTACCACACCATCTCAAGGTCTCCTGCCAAAACGGTGAGCTTAGCGCTTTTAATCCTCTTTCCAGATGGAGCTGATAGTTTGTTGCTTGCAGCTGCTCTCTTGATTCAGCATTCATTTTTTATCCTTCCTTTAATTTTTAATTGTTTGTATCACTGTGGAGTTTTTACAGTAGGTTTGATCCTGGGAGTCCTGCTGTGTCTGTGTGTTTATGTATTTTATCAGTTTCCAGGTAATAAACACACCAGTGAACTCACTATTCTGGCTGTGGTTTGAAGCGGGCCTCCTTTTCAGCTCCCTCAGTCAGCCAGCCAGGCATGTTTATTTTCCCCCCTGTGCACCGGTTTGTTCTGGGATGGTCTCTGCCTCGGGGGGTCTAACTGCAGTCTAGTTCATTCACCTTCCCTCAGTTCACTGCTGCCATCAAACACCAGCTTTTCTTGCACTCTGCTCAGTCCTCCCTCTTAATAAAAAGGGCTCATAACGTCACATTCTTTGCATTCTTTGTGCGCAGTCTTCCTCTTCACACGTACACAGAGATGCGGCAGACAAGTGCGCGTTAGAGCTAAATTACCATATGCACGCGGCTCTGAGTATGGTTCACCGTGTACCTTATTATGTTTTGAGGGAGATTTGTGGCTGTTGAAGAGCAAAATGATGTGCGCAGGGGTGAGGAGGAATCAGTGCTGGCTGATTCAGAGGTGGGGGTGCTGTTGCACCGACAGCACCACTGTCACTGTAGGTTTTCGTCTTGTCCTCCCCGCGTGTCACGGCAAAATCGGGGTCAGCTACGCTTCCTCAGTCAGTGCTCGCTTCATTTCCACCCCCCCCAACACAAAAAAAAAAACAGGCTCACCATTCTCCGAGTCCTCCCTCCAACTAAACTCTTCCCTCATTTTCAGAACTCTCAAACGTGTTGTAGCGTTCATCTCATACATTCGCTCCGGGTAATTCCCTGCTTTATGCTTGTTAGGGGAAAACTGCCTGGCCAGATTTAAACTCAACAAAGGCTGCTTCAGTGCCTGAAAGGAGAGCTGCCTGAAGACTGTGTGGAGGGAAGCGGAAGGTAACGATGGAGAACAAATTGGGGCTTTTATGCATAACATAAAATAAATCAGCATGGCAAATCACAATGAGTGTTGTGACATAATACATTGTGCTGAATTAAAAAAAAAAAAAAACAACTCAAATTTTGGCCAGGCCGTGGCTCCTTAGCTGTGGCAGAAGTCCAGTTTAAAAGCAGTCAGTACTGTGGTATGTTGTCTGGCAATGCTGTGCGTCAGTGCTCTGATGAGCCTGGGCAGCCATGGAAACTCATTACCATTTCATGAAATATCTTTGCCCCCAAAAGACCACATTGTAATTAGAGCTTTTGCCATGTACCATTGTGCCATCCAGAGAGCATCCACATGGGACAGTGATCTGCTCCCAACTCTTTGGTGTCTCCTATAATATGTAACAGAGGATTTGGGTTGTGTTTGCATTTGCACACGGTGCGTCTAATTATGGAATTTGGTAGCTCGTGCAGTTTAATTTTACACACAGTGTCCAAAAATGTAACATAATGGTTGCAGTCTGCAGAGTGGGTTGCAGAGCGAAGTGGGCCGTGTGGCTTTGGCCACAAACTGCCGCAGTCTGAACTTTAGGCCAAGGTAGTGTGGTAGAGAACTGAGGCTTGGTCAATATTTGCCTCAGCCAAGTGCCCAAGCACTGGCTGCAGGACAAACAAAGGGCTCTGGCAAATGCCTGAGAGGGGAGCACGAGTCTTTAAGTGGCGGGCCTTTAAGCTCTGATGTTAAACCTCCTACAGCTGCCACAGAATATGCACGGCACCTGTTCCCCGTGTTCTCCAGGTCCGTGTTTATAAAAAGCACCAGAGTCGAACCACAGCACTAAGTGGTTAGTGGGTGGCTGCAGCAGAAGGTTCATTATAAACTGGTGTGTGTCTACATTTGTGTGTGACTCCAGCACTTAGCATCATATTTGCACTGTTGTTGTTGTAACCGTTGGCAAACATGATGGGCAAAGGCCATTTTGGGAGAACTGGATGTCGGTTTGTTTGTCCGTTACTTATTGCTCTCTCCTATCAGACTGGAATAAAAATGTTTTCACACCTGTGTGAAGAGCTGCCAGAGAGCCAGCAAAGGAATGAATGAATGAATGAATGATAAGTTTTTGTGTGTGTGTGTGTGTGTGTGTGTGTGGTAAACACATGTGGCACATAAAACAACCAGCTTGTGCCATTACCCACACCTTTGTCGGGAGCTTCAGAAGGAGCCACACCACTCCAGATGTTTAACTTCATTAAGCTGCAATTACACATAATAACTGGAACATGCAGGAAGTTGCAGTCTTGCACCGGAACATTGATCACGGCAAATCCAGTGCGAATCGTGGAAATTTCTGAGACATGTTTGTAGCGCTCTGCCTTGAATGAGGCTAAACCAAAACTTCCTCTGGGGTTTAGGTTTGTCTCGTGTTGCATCCAGTGACACGAAGGCGTGCGAGTGACTCATGGCAGAGCGAAACTCGATGGCCTGGTTTTCTCCAAGCCGTCCTGCCTGCACTCTGCATGCTGCTGCCATGAAGTTGTATTTCCTGTTTTGCCAGGAGCTTCAGCAAATGGCTGCTTTGTCTGGGGGTTGTGGGTTTGGGCTGTTTGAACGTGCTTACTCTTCTGCGAGAGCGATAGGAATGGAGACAGAAACAAAAGGGGGAAAAAAGCTATTTCACTTGAGGGATGAATATGAAAGCAAGGTGATGTCAGTGATGTCTTTGTGGCCGTATTACCTACCAACGGGGCAATACAGCACATAGACATATGTATTATTAATACTTTAATACCATCTCACTGAAGAGTGAAATTAAATTTTTCTTCAATTAAGCTCCCCTTGTGTGTGCATCCCCATGATGCCTCAATGGGCGGGGCCCCTAATATTTTCTTGCCTGGAGTGTTTCATTGTAGGATCCCACCTTTTTTGAAATCCTAACTTGCCCATACTTGTGTTCGCTTGGTTTGGTTTAGTCTGGAGTGTTACTGATGCCTATTCTTCTTTATTGTATTTAATCCATGTTTGTCTAGAATTGACTACAAATATTGATCTACAGCCATTTCAAAGTATTCAGATCTCAGACCTTCTTTTCCAACTGTTTCGTATCAGAGACCGTTTAATAATCTTTTCTACATGCAGCACTCTCTTATTCTGAGAATAATTTGATTTTACCACTAAGCTTTTCCAATACTACGGCTCGGCCTAATGGGCCACTCTGATACAAAGCCAGTTATAATGGATACCGTCTGTGAAGGAAACCCCAAATGAGCCCGTCCTTTCATCTGAGAAACTGCTGGCACCTCTTATCCATCTCCGCCGGTATCTCAGCCATGCTGCTTTCTGGCTCTACCAGCTGACAGCATCTAGAGCATGTAGCTCAACTCCTGGTTAAAAGAGGTGGCTGCTATAGTTGTGTCCAATGCCCAAAGTCGGGGTAAAGACATTAATCCCCCCCCTCCCCAAATTAATCGTACTTTGGTCATTAAGTGTTGAATCTTTTTTGGGGGATGAACCATTTCATTAGTAACATTTAGGAGGCTGATAGTTACCCATTGGTTCCTGTGGCCACTCACATTGTCCTCATACAATACAGTTCTAACTGTCTCTTTTTTCAGTAGCATCATTCAAGGGGAAATAATCAAATGCCGAGAGGAGGAGGGGGCGTGAAGATGATATTTTAAAATCCAGCTCTTCTTTTAGAGGACTTTCTTTCTTAAAAAAGCAAATGTTTCTGCCTCCCAGTTCTAAAATCCGCTATAAAAAAAGCCCTCATTTGGCGTTTTTGTGCCTGCGGTGATTAAATAATCTGTTTCACTCAGCTGCATTGAGGAATGTACTTTAGGAATTTTTGGATTGAGGTTCACCCCATGTGTGAACCTCCCTGATCCGGTCACTGGAAGTTGCAAGAGGAACTCTTTAAGTCTGTTGCTTGGCCGGCTGTCTGATCAGCCTGCTGTCGAGTGAGAGCGCACATCTGTTCAGAGTCAGGGGGCTGCAGGAGCGCAAGATACTAAATGGAGTAGAGAACATTAGCACACTCGGAAACTGGAATGCTCTTGAAGAACGTGAGACCGAGCTGTTAACCCTGACCTCTGGCCTTCATTTGAGGGAGGCCGTTTGTTTATGAGGATCATTAAGAATAAGAATGATAATCATTTATTTGACCTCTATACATTCTCTAACGGACCTGTCTGTGGGTTCCAGTGCAAGTTGCTAACAATGAGACCCTCTGTCATCTGTAGCATTACTAAAAAAAAAAAAGAAAAAGCTTCCGGTGAAATTGCATCGAATCTCTCCCACTTGTTTGACACTTCTTCCTGCTGTGTCTCTTCCTGACGCCTCATCGTTACTGTGTGTCATTATTCTGTCACTGCTGTGATTCAGTTACAGGAGGAGCCTGGAACTAACCTCTTATACAGATGTACACACAGGATATACCCTCACCCTGCTTCCTCTCTGAAGCCTTTCCAACTGGACACCCACACAATACCTTTGAGTCTGAAAAAAGAGAGCAAAACCTCCCTCCTGACCACGGTGTAGGTTCGTTATCACTACAGATGTGCAAATAACGGTGTTGAGATTTGGAGAGCAAGCTGTTGTTTTAAATGAATATGTTTTTGCGGGATGGATTTAATGTTTCCTGAAATGAATCAGCTCCTTAGCTGACAGTGAAGATAAACGAGTGTCTTGAGTGAAAGCAGATTTTCCTAAAGACACATTCACAAATGTGTTTATAGTCTTTAAACCTGCAACTTTTCAGGGTCCCCCGCAGTCATTTTACTTTTTCTTCGAAACATTTATACGCTGGATCATAAATTGCTCATCTGCTGTTGCTGCCAAAGCATGAAGTCGTTCAGCTGCTCTGCCGAGTTTCACTCACGTGTAAGACAGGGGGAACGCCAGTTAATCGCCGTTGTGCTAAACAAATTGAATTTGGCAGATGTATTTGCTGTAGCCGAGTTCCTCTCACAATCTATCTTGCGAGCTGATAGCTCTTGAGTGAGCAAACATACTCCCGATTGTAAACCATGTGTCACCAAAACTGTGAGCTCCAGCTACACATGTTGACCCACTGTCTACCCTGACGATACTCAACATCCTACAGTGTTTGTTAGAATAATTACAGCTGGGGAGTGGGGAAGGTTAGGCAGTTATATATTTCAGTGGAGATGCCTTTTTTTTTTTTTTTAATAAATATCTGTTTTTAATGCACAATCGTATAAGACAGCACTTTATACCTGAGCTTGTCACCATAGCAAAAACATGGGGTTTATAATGAAACTATTTAATACCATTAAACAGGGAGGACACAACAAAGATCCTACCCTTTAATCGCTGTTTTTTTTTTCTGGGAAAAACCCAATGAAAAAAACAATATTACACACTGACCGGCAAGCCCGTCGAACAATGTGATGGACTAATTAATTATGCATTTTCTTGGTGAATAATTCAAGAATTAAAGATGGGTTGAAAACTCACAAGGAAATCCTAAGAAGTGCTGCTGAATTATTTATTGAGTTTTAACATTAAGCTATAATATCCTGAGTGCAGTAGTAAACATGCAGCTCTCCTCACGGACACTTCCTACAGTCGACTCTCCTGAGATGTTTCCACATCCAAAAGGTCGGACAATAATGAACAACAGTTTTTTTAAACTTGATTTCACCAGTTGTGAATGTAGAAAACCTTATATTGTTCAACTCTGGCATTATTCATTTGGTCCCCTGACTTTACAGCGACTGAACACGCGTGCTTTCGTCGGGAATGCGCCCTTCTGGCCTGCGTCTGGATCAAAGATTCGGGAGTCCTGTGTGTTCGTATTCAACAGACAGAAAGAAATCAATTGGCGTTGTCTGACCTGCACATCGTTGCGCTGGAATGCATCCCACAGTTGTCTAAAGAGGCAGATAAAATGTGAGTCTGGCGTCCAGCAAAATGCAGATGATAATCATCCCCCCGTGCTGACAGCCACCTGACGCCAGCAGACATGCCCAAATGCACCAGATGAATAGCTACGTGTTGAATAAACGTCTTTGTGGCGACAAACCCCCCTCCTGATTTTGTGATTGTGACCCACAGGTGCTCATTTACACTTTACTCACCTGAGTGAACGAAGTGCTTTTTTAGTCATTTCGTTTGGGTCCTCTCATTGCAGCTCCCTTTTCTAGATTGGCCAACTGTACAAAATGTATGGAATGCCTGGATTACGCTATGGAGCAAACAACAGATGCTGCAAGCCTGCTGATTAGGGCACCTTTGCAGCCCCAGGCATTCCGTGCTTGAAGAGTTTAGAACCCAGCGAACATGCTTTGATGCCTTTGTGGCATGTGGTCAGTGAGATAAGGATTGACTCAGACATCACCTGAGAAGATATGAATCAGAGAGGAAAATTAAAGCCCAATTACAGCACCTTGAAACGGCAACAAACGCTCAGTTTTTACACTAAAGTAAATGTTCTGTGCTTTCTGAGTTTGCTTCGCCGTGTACCGCCATGTACCACCACGCACCGTTCTGAAGTGACCGACCGATGCTCGTGTTGCGTCAATTATTGCGTTATGGGTTATTTACTGTTTCGCTCGCTCAGGTCCAGTCCTAATTGCCTCAGGCCTCCTGCCTACATCATCCATCTTTTGGCTGGTGCACTTGCGTTCCTATGGCAACCAGTACCAGCGTAGCATTCAAACGGATATCTGAGTGGGCTTTATTGAAAGGAACTCTTATTTTTTACCTTCTCTCTTTGCGTTAGTTATCTCTATCCATATTAATGAGGATGCTGGGATGAAGAGTCTTTTTTCTCTCAAATTATCTTGAACTTGGCCTTATTTCTTTTATATGAAAATAACCAACTACTACTGTCTAGGAAAGTGTCTACGTGTTACAGGAGGAAAGGAAACACCCAACTGTCCTGTGTCCAACTGTCGTTAAATGCTGTGTCCTGTTTGCATTTCCACATTTGGAGTATGTTATATTCCATAGACCACAGAGCTCATTACTTAATTGCACAGACAGTATTAACTACGAATACAGCAGCACAGTGTGTTTCCCAGGCTAATTACAGTATTTCTATGCTCACTGTACCATGCTAGTGTGATCTTAATTGATCAGTAATGATTGGGGCTGAATCTGAGTGCAGTGGGCCTCACCCTCGGGACAATATGTCTGCAGCCCCTCCCTGGCCCCATTCACCCCTCTTCTTTATGTCCCACTTGTACTTGCTCAGTCCTCTGCCTTTGTGCTCATGTACCCTGAACTCTATCATGTGGGCCTCCATCTTTCGCTCTTCATTTATTCTCACTTGAGTAATATTTGAAACATTAATGTGAAATGTTGTGGGAGGATTACAGAAGATGAGTCTAGTGAATTCTAGTAATTATTCATTTTGAGGCAAGTTTACTGTTTATATATATATAACTTTTTCTTTAATGAATATTATTTAATCATTGCAGAATATCATAAAATGTGTCTAAAATAACAGAAAACACTTCAGTGGTGTTTGTTTCTCTTAATATCCCAGCCAGCCTTTGCCTCTGCTGAGGTATTAATAGTGCAGATGCAACACGGAGGGACTGCCGAGGGCCTTTTCTGTCCAGACTCCCCGAACAATAGGCACGTCTGTATGGCTGACCTGATGAGCGTGGAACTGATTACAGCTGCTCTGTAGAAACACACAAACATAACCCCAATTAATGCACACAATAATGTTCACGTGTAAAGAATGTCTAAAAACTGTCAGTTGCACCATTGAGATGTCTTTTTTTTACATTTACTCAAAGTCAGTACATTTGTAACTTCTTATTTGTTTCAAAGAATTTTAACTTTGTTTCCTGAAGTACAAATGTGCATCTTACGCACATCGGCTTTCCCTTCCTCTCTTTGTTCCATTTGTGTTTACCTGTGTCTTTTATGGTGTGTGTGTGGTCAGTACTATTTTTGTTGAAAAGCCACAAGTGAAGACTTAAAATAAGACGTTATCAACACTGTCATTCACTAAAACGACCATTATAATAATTACATAGCCTCCACATTTTACATTCCCTTTTTTTCACTGCGTCATACCCAGAGTTCTGGACTCTGCACAGAATATCATATTTCAGAAAAATGTCTGTCTCTTTGCTATTCCTGCGTCTCACTTCCTGGATTAGGCAAATCTGCTTTGCACAGCTTGATGCAGTTTGTTGCATAAATAGACTACCTGTGAGTGTAAAGCTAAGGCGACGATACAGGTTCTCTGAAAGATGAGTGTTCTGAACGTTTTTAGCTCCCCGAGCTGAATTCAAAATGCACATGAAAATGAGTCGGTCTTTACATCAATGTGTGCTTATGTTGATCATCTCAGTTTAATGTATCCCGCGGTTTTCCAACTTTAAATTTCTCACCAGCACTCTTATTTTACAGGAAGCCTTCTGATAGGCAGAAAGGGGGATCGAAGTGACATCGATGACATTAGTGGGATTCAGAATAACAATGTAGATGGAAATCAGCGGAGACAATGACAGCGGGGTCAGGGGTGACTTAGGGAAAGTAAGTAGAAAGGAAAGTGATGTGACAGGGAGAGTGCTGCTGCTTGGTAAAGCTCCCATCTGAGGAGGAGAGATGTCGCCTCCAGATAAGACAAACAAGCCCGGTTTTGAGAACGGGAGTGAGACGGTTTCCTCTCGGCCCCGTGTTCTGACACAGTGCATCACAGGGACTAGTTTACAGCTGAGACTCAAGTGTTAGCTCTTCAGAGGTGCCTGCAGTTCACATTTAATATATATTTAATATATAATCATCGCCTTTCAGCCCCGCGGGCACGTGCAATTGTAAGCACTTGCCGTCACCCTGCATCCAATCATCGTACTCTTTTACCATGTCAGGTCAGATTGTTCAGTTTCTTTTTGAAAAGAGATTGAGAGAAGAAGCTATTAGCTCCTAAAAGCCGCAATGATTTTTTTCTTTTCTTGCTTTAAATGACTTCAACATTTTTCCACTGGATAAGATTAACTTCATTCAGGTTGAAGTCAAGGTCATCATAGATCTCTCAGCCCCTTCTGGAGCCTGAGCTCTTTCAGCTGTGGTGGCACGAACGCTGGATGTGCCGCTCTCGCCTGCGCTGGATTCAGTTTTAACATAGCGCCACGCTTCTTTTTTACCACATCTCTGCCATCTGCCATTCATATGTACCGCCATCTGTTCTCTGAACAGCCTATAATCTAGCAAACACTGCTGCGTTGTTTACTTGATGGAAAGAATTACATTAACTAACGCTGATATTTTGTGCTGTGTGGTTTAAGATTGTTTGCCTCAAGGCATATGCCTTAAGGGAATTGATTATTTCGATGCTCAGGGGGAACTTTAACCCACTGAGACACATATTTAGCCCAAATGCAAGATAAAATAAACATCTGATGAAGCTGATGTCAATATTAACGCATTTAATCTCTTCAAGATCAAATGTTAATTTATGCAATATGAAGCCTCACATGTAAAAACTGGCATTCCACTTTTAGTTTCGCCTTAATTAGCCTGTGCCTACTTTAAAAAAACTTTATTTGCGTAGTATCATCCTTGTTATGGCTTGATCCGTCCTCTTTTCTCACACTTGGTATCAGCTGCAGCTCCTCCACACAGGGAGCGCTCATTCCTCTGGAAGCAGTGTTCCTCCACTAACTCTGTCATTACTACATCTAAATAGTGTAATTACCAGTCTTGGTGTGCGTTTGCGGTGCCAAGGCCAAGCCATCAAGTCAAAATGGGTGTGGAGTGAGAGGGGGAGAGCATGGGTAGAAGAGATGGGAAAGTAAAAACAGGGAGGCACATGCCAAAAACCATTACCATTTATCGGAAATTAAGAGGAATTCAATTCTGTTCTTTGAAGCCTTGTATAAATAAATAAATAAATCACATTTATCTGAAAATGTGTGTCATTGATGATTTTACACAGCTGCTGGTTTTAAATTTTCATGTGTCAGTTCTGCTTACTGAGGAAAACCTTGTGATATTGTTTAAAGCCCAGACAAAGCGTTTGCTGTCAGTCGAAGACGTTTTGTCAAACATGATTATCCAAGGGGTCACAATCAGATGACTTTCCAGATATGGCAAACTCCACGGATGCCAGATTCAGGCAGCCTTTGACATCATTCTTTTGTTTTACATCCAAGCAGCATACCATAATGTATTTATATGGTCAGACATAAATATCCCTATAGTTCATGGCCTATAGTGAAAATATGTTCCAGATTCGCATATATGGTTTGGGTTGCTGTTAAACACTTGTAGTCTATGGGCTCCAGAGACTGGCCGAAGTCAGTCGTGAAGATCTGTGCACACTCTTTCCATTGAGTCTCTCATCAGGCCCGTCAGATATATAATGAAGCCATTCTACAGCTCGTGCAGCTGGGGTGGATAATCTCAGATGGAGCCTGATCACATGACAGTTATCTCAATGAAGAGGGACTCTGTCAGGAAGCACAGTCCGAGCGGGAGACTTTGGCCGAAGCTGCCTGTGGTTCTCCAGAAATGAAGAAATGATACATTTGTGCGGTTGTAGGACTAAGGGGAGTTTGTGTTTGCCATGAATGAGTTCTATTCAAAGCGTCCTGTTGTCTCGTACTGGAAAAGTGAATCAGTAACATAATCTCAGGGCCAGAATCCAATTCAGCATGGACTAATAAAAGGGGGGAATCTATACAAAACACCCAGAGCTGCCTTAACACAATGAGAAGCTCATCTTTTAACAAACCTTATTTCAGTGAGCTGAGGAGGATGTGGAGAGATTATCAAGCTTGTTTTGATAAGGAGTGGGTTTCTGTATCGTCTCAGTTGTCTGTTGAGGCTTTTATTTGAGGAGTAAAGGGTTATCTGAAGTGTCATCGTTTATCTTAATACACAAAATGGCTTCAGGGAGTCATGTGAGTTGAACTACATGGCTAAATATATATTGTAGTGCAGAAAGATGGGTACAAAATATTTATAGAATGTAGGAATATGAGCTTGTGTTCACAAATAGTTTTGTGAGACCACAGTAAATAAGAAGAAAAATCCAGGAGGCCTAAAAAAAAAAAAATCCGGCACAAAGAAAAGAATAATGTCTTTAGGACAGCGACCTTACCACCAACCATAACCCCCATGGTTTCAATGATGTTGTCTTCTGCTACTAATATACTGTAACCAATCTTATTGAATGTTCTGAACATTGTCTTACATCCATGCATTCAGCACATTTTCTACTCATTTTTTTCCAAATGAAGCGTCAAGGTGAAGCAGACAGTAGGTTGATGTTAAGCAGGAAGAAGCTGATCTGAACTTTTGTACTGTATCAAAATTAGTTTTGCTTTGCTTGATCTTTGGTTCTTTTTTTTCTTACAGGTCTGCATTTGACTGTTAAAAGTTCAGAAGAAGGCCGGTCCTGTGTCAAGCTGGACTAGTGAAATGGACCGATGATCAGAGGCCCTATTTTTGTCACCACAGAGTGTAGAGGGTCCATCCTGCCCCTCTGTGCCAGCACCCCTCCTGACATGGGATGCCAGTCCTCTACCTCCCTCTCCTGAGCTCTCCTGGGGTGCCATGAGTAGCTACAGAGACAGAGGGGTCACATGCACCTCCTCAGACCTCCTGGATGGGGGGGGAGGATTGCCACAGCACAGTCAGTTTCACCACACCACAAATGGGCATCCTGCTCCTGGGCTCCCCGATCAGGGCACCCAGCCACGTGTTTCCGTGCGTCCAAAAATGGGCGTTCGGGCACGGATCGCGGAGTGGCCCCCACGCCGTGCTCAGTCCAGGGAGTCTCTGCTCGAAAATGGGCAGATTGGCAATGGCAGCAGCAACTACGGGGAAGATTGCTCCACCTCGGTTTCCTCGACCGTTCTATCATCTGATACCGGATTGGTGAGAGGCGGCGTCGCCAGGCTGCCACGACGACGGTCTAAGGACGTGGAGTTCCGGGCAGCAGGGTTCGGCGGGGAAAGAGGTTCGCCTTTAAGTCTAAGAGTGCTCCCTCCATTAAGACAGCGCTCAAACAGTGAACTGACACTGAGCGAGCAGGACGAAAACGAGGTGAGACAGTTGACAGAAGAGTCGAGCACGTTTTGTTCTGAATGCACACTGACTTTGAATTTTCTATCCATCCTCTCTCTGACCCAAGGTGGAGAGTCGTGGAGTCGGAGGGATGAGCAACCTGTTCAGAGAGTATGGCAGCACCTCGTCCATCGACATCCAGGGCATTCCTGAGCAGAGCTTCTTCGACATGCTCAGTCAGTTCCACCAGGAGAGGCCAGATCAGCGCAGCTCAGCCCCCGTGCACCTGAGGGAGCTCCTGCGTGCCCCAGGCTCTACACCAAGCGCGTCCCTCCCTTCAGCCCTATCACCTGGTCACACAGGGGGGGATGACAGGGGGCCTGGGAAAAAAGATGGAGCGGAGAGGGTGAGGAAGAAAAGCGGAGGGACGGAGTCCTCGCTGGGCACGTCCTCTTTGTTCCGGAAACTGAGAAGCGCCAGTCGTGGCGAACTAGATGGAGGGAAAGGAGAGACCGACGATGGACTAGGTCGGAATCCAGGAGACGCCTATAAACCATGGGTGTGCTCCAAAAGCTTTGTCCACTTTGATGCTCAGAGCATCCTCTTTGACCTCCACGAGGCAGCAGCTCAGCGGGGATACGCAGCACAGAGGAGGAACACTGCCACCGGGGCATCGGCCGCCTCGGTTTCCCTGAGCATCTCCAGATCCTCGGCAGCCAGCATGAACGAACCAGTTTACTCCAGCATAGAGGATCTAACCCTCAGCCCCGAGACTAGCTCCTCAAACCCCTCCATGAGTGTGGACCCACTGGACCGGACCAACGGAACACTTAACCAGAGCCCCCTGCTTCTTTGCTGTCCCCACTTTCTCAACGAGACAGGTGGAGATGGGGAGCGCAATATCAGCTTTCTCAGCTCTTCAGCAGAGAGAGGAGGAGATGGAGGAGGAGACGGAACCAGGGGCTGGCTGAGGAAAAGTAATGCCAGCCTGTCTGTGCTGGAGGTGCCCACTGAGCAGCAGCAATTTTCAAGACTTGAGAAACTAAAACTCTACAGCGTAGAGCATGTAGACCTCGGGGCCAGGTACTACAGGGACTACTTTCTCGGGAAAGGTAATTTGAGATACATTTACTGCAGAATCACATGTTGAACCATAATTATTGCTGGATGTTGACATTAGTCCAAAGTTTTCCTAAGTTTATGCATCCAGTGTGTATTCTTCCATCTATCCTGTTGGACACACTCCAACACCCACTAGTTTTAATTGCATATGTATGGGCTAATTTTTTTTATCCAAAGGTTCCATCTTTGGAAGATTTTGTCGACAATAATCAGTAAATTGGAATTCCCCTACCATATGTTTGGGGAGCTTAACTACTAATTTTCTGAATATAAGCATCACTGGGTTGCCTTCTACATAATCATTTAATTCAAGTCTGTTTTAGATCTGATTTTAGTACATGTGTTTGAGTTTGACATTGCTGGTCTCGGCCCTTCAGACGCTGCATGTGAAACTTCCCCTCGGCTAGCATCATCTGGCTGCACCCTAATTAGTGACAGATTCTGTTAGGAGCACATTTGTGCAAGCAAGCGTGTCAATGTGCGTATGAGATGGAGAGAGAAGCCTGCAGCCACACAGATAAAGGTTATCATTCCAAAAATATGTCCATCTGCTGACTCATTTCCTCCTAAGTTCCTCCCCAGAATGCAACTGTGATTCTATGTGTGTATGCTGTGACATGACGTGTCCCGTGTGCATGTCGGAAAGCCTCATCTAAGGGCTGACATTCTCACCACAGGACATGGCATGCAGGCTTAGCAAGCCCAAGTCTCCTAACATGAGTGTTGTCCCGGTTCTTTCCAGTCAGGCGGGGGGATGGAGGAGGAGCACTTTTAAAGCCCGAGTCCTCCCTGTGTGTCTGAGGAATTTGTCTTTTCACTCCAAAACGGCCTGTGGTGTTGGCATTACCACAGCTTAGCCACAGAGCTTTTAGAGGAGAATATTGTAAAGGCTCAAGAAGGGTGTTGATGGCTTTATGTTTAATTTTATAGGATGCTTTGGAGACATATGAAAGCGTATTTCTCCGTTCGCTGTGTTTATAAAAGTGAAGTAAACTATTTAACTCCCCCCCCCCATTTATAATTAGCTGAGCAGCCTTATGTCCTTTGAGTAATGCTTTGTGTTCGTTAAATTGATTTTTTTAAATCACAGGGGTATTGATTACTAGATAACATGTCATTATCTGAGTCATGTCCTTGACTTAATGTCCCCTCTAAAGGCTAATGGCTGGTATCTTAGTGAGTCCCATCAGTCCTGATGTCAGCCGCCTCTCTTATCCGTCTCATCTGAAGAAGTTTATATACGTACAACTTGTCTGTCTAAAAGTATTGTAGCATTGTGAAAGTGATACAGACAGTTGGAAATTTTAGACCTTTATCTCTTTTTTATTTTTTATTGTTTTTTACTCCATGGTTTCAAGCTTGAGGGATATTTATCTTAAATGTACAATTTTAAGTTGTATCCAGATTTATTTATTCCAAAATGTGGATCTCATATGACAACATTTTTATTCATCTACCGCCAGAGCACTCCAACTACTTTGGGACAGACGATAAGCTTGGTGCCGTGGCAGTGAGCATCCGCAGAGAGAAACTGGAAGACACCAAAGACCTGAAAGACCAGTACCAGTACCGCCTCATTGTCAGAACAAGCGAGGTATGCACTGATCTGCTGATGGGGGGGTTTCCTTGGCAATGAGTGAGGACGACCGTACGAGCGTGCAGGCTTAACGTAAGCCTGAACTATATTGGTGTAATGTAGCCGTCTAGTTGGGTCCCTACTGGTGATCCTCCTCAGCCTTTCTGTTGATTCAGACCACCCCTCCCACCCCCTCACCCACCTTCCCCATTTTGCAAGAGGAAAATTCCACCTGCCCATTCTCAGCATAAAGCCAAACCAAACATCATCTGTTCTGGCCCTCTCTCAGAGGTAGCTCACCCAGCCCCGTTTCCACACTGATGGGATGAATAAAAGACTTCTAATGCATTTAATGATGGGTGGACGATCAAAGGGTAAGAGTTTAAAAGTTAGAAGATAGAAGAAAAATATAATATGGGTCAACACAGGCACTTGTTTTTCTGGAAATTACGTTTGATTGTTGACAGTGTTACAAATATTATGATCCCTTTCAGACTCTGATAAGCTGTATTAGAGTGGTTTTTCAATCTTGATAAAAGCCTGTAGTGTTAAGCTCTTTAAACCACAGCATTTTCTTCTGATCAGTTTTTGTGTGCTGCCTCTATCTGTTGTTTTTAGCTGGATTACATGGCTGCCTGGCCTCATCACCTTAGCTGATTTAACAAAAGAACCTCTCCACCATCTAAATACACAGAGCCCAGCTAACAAACACAACCAGCACGCTCAGACCCACTGTTCCCACACAGAAAGGAAAAAAAAAACACGACTAGATTGATTGCAGCCATTATTCTCTCCCACTCAACCCGCAGCTGCTCTCAAATATCCCTCACCATAAAGTCTGCCATTTAATTCTGTGTCACAGCGCTGACAAAGCAAGGTGGAGAGACTTCCTCTTCCTCCTCCATCACACATTTATAAACGCGTCCCTCTGATACGGCTGCTCGGCATTGCTCGCTGGGGCACAGACGCTGCAGTGACACCTCTGAAACCACAGCCACATTGTGTCACTCAGGTTTTATTCCTCAGCCGAGTCTCTGAGGTTGGAATGTCTGTCTGCCTGCTGCCAGCTCCAGAGTTTTTGACATGCATTTTTAATGAATCACGCTGGCGTCTGTAGGTGTGTTGAGAGGGGAAAAAGAGTCCCAGTCCTCCCAACTGTGTTGGTGGTAATAGTCTCACAGGTCAACATGGACCGCAAGCCTGTGGCAGCGCAATGCTCAGTAACGACTACGAGTATTACTCTTGCAGTAAATATCGTAGATTTATGTCACAGGACAGGTTGAATTAAAAGCCTCGACACATAAATTTAGATGCTGCTTGTGCAGGCTTGCTTTGACTTCAGAGCATATTTTTCTGTTCCTGTTGGGAGTTCTTTGAAGTACTTTTCAAGTCATTTAAGACACAACAAATAAACACTTCCAACAGAAAAGACAAATAATGTAGATAAATCCTCGTGAATGCAGCTGAAGCTAACCAACCCAGACTCTGCTGAGGAGAAAACACACTGTACTTATCTGCTATTTCTGGAAAATGCTGCCTTGGAGAATACATATATTATGATATTATAGCCGTGGTGGAGCCAGACTCGCAGCTCCAGATAGAAAAATTAATTTATGGTTGACATTGTTTATATGCTGTAGGCTCACCATAAATACATGAATGTATGGAACCGCTTTGATTCATTTTTATGGTTGACAATGTTTTTTTTAGGAAGCAACAGTGGGTGTGGTTAAGAATTTAGCTATGAGGGGAATGTCAGTGAGTGTCCTCTCAAATATAGTAATGTGTCCATGTGTTTTTGGCTGTAACTTATTCTTCAAACTATTTCAAGACCCGAGCCTGAGCTGTGACTGCTCCACAGCACTCACATATGTGTTCCTACCCACCTTTAGCTTGTGACACTGCGAGGCACCATCTTGGAGGACGCGGTGGCGTCTACGGGGAGGCACGGCACTGTGCGGGGCCTACCGCTCAAGGAGGTTCTAGAACAAGTCGTCCCCGAACTCAGCATATCATGTTTGAGGCTGGCACTCAGCACCCCCAAAGTCACCGAACAGCTCCTCAAACTGGATGAGCAGGGGGTGAGTTCCGCGCTTGCTTTGCATTTTATACTTTTGGCAGACATGAAACTGGGAATTCAGATGTTTATCTCTGTAGCGATAATGCCTCCATTGTGGATGAGTCTGACTAAGAACATGAACGGATGAGATACGAAGGGATAGAGCCGAGAAAGATACCAACAGACAGATTGAACCAACATGCCAGAATCTGTGTAATGTGTGATTCAGTCCATTCAGTAAAAGCTGAGTGGAATCAGGGCGTGGTGTCTCCAGAACCATAAAAGTTTTAATGTTTAGCCTTGTAATTGTTTAATGCATCATCCACTGTAAGGCTTCAGTGGACAAAACAGCATTGCTGTTTTCAGTGTGTTACAGGCACTTACACTATACAGAATATTCTAAAGTGGCTTATTAACTGTGTAATGCTGTTATCTCTGCTGCTTTACAGTTGAGTCAGAAGCACAAGGTGGGTGTTCTGCTCTGCCGTGCAGGCCAGAGCACCGAGGAGGAGATGTACAACAATGAGGAGGCGTCACCTGCCTTCTCTGCCTTCCTGGAGCTGCTGGGGGAGCAGGTGCTGTTGAAAGGATTCACCAAGTATGCTGCACAGCTCGACACCAAGAGTGAGTCACGCTGAGAGCTGCTCATGAACCTTGTTTTTCCTTTTATACGTTGCTTTTATGTATTCCTTTTTCAAGTTAGAAGCTCCACTCAAGCCAGTTACAGTGTAACCTTGTTGTCTTGAGCCAGGTCACTGTATCAGAATGATTTAATCACAGCAGAGGAACAAATTAACGTCAGAAAAGCAAAGAATTAAGGAGTGAACAGAAAGAAAACTTCAAACCAGTCATGCCCGAACACAAAAATCCCCTTCAGGATCTAGAAAAAGCCACCAGTGTTTAGTCTTCTAAAAAACACCCATAGCAATAATAACTCATGTGGATTTAAATTCATTGCCTCCGTTCTTTAGCTGACTCTACGGGCACCCACTCCTTGTACACCACCTACCAAGGCTACGAGGTCATGTTCCACGTCTCCACCATGCTGCCGTACATGCCCAACAACCCCCAGCAGGTAAGTGCTTTAACTTTACCAGCACTGTCACTTCAGATACACATGATTGTAATTTAGTCCAGGTTGTTTGTCCAAAGGGTGAATTGGTTTAGACTGAATGTGACTTAGATCAGCCAGTCATTCTGTCTCTCTCGCCTCGTCCTCAGCCCTTCCCGTCTCTCAGATGACTTCCGACAGCGTCTCCGTGTTATTGTGTGTTTACAGCATGTTTATAACTGTTTATCATTGACCTTTGTTTATGATCACATTTGACACGTGAGTGTTTTTAAGTTTGTAGAAGTATTTATGTGAGTGGGTTCTGGGTGTGAACATAGTTCAAGTAGAAACTGTAATAAAGATATCTGTTCTTCACCCTCACCATTTAAATGCAGACCTGTACCGTCATTATCAAATCATATTCACGAAGAGAATGAAACGTTTGTTCATCAGTATTAACCGTCGAAGTCCTTTTCATTTTATAAATGGCACAATAACTCCATCCAGAGGATGAAAGACTGAAGTACGAAGATTTACAGATTCGTAGATGTACTGCTCAGATTAACCTGTAGGTGGCGGCATCCACCAATTTAAAAAAATTAGAGAAACGAATGCACGTTGAAAAGAGACCCAAGAACTCTTTTTCGGTGTCTCGCCACAGCTCAGTAGAGTTTATTACTGAGCGGAAGTTGAAAGAAGTCTTTAAAAATATTTAAAATTATTGTTTTCATATGTAGCCAGGGTTTTAACGCGTTCACACTTCCCTCTGTAGACAAAGGGCGTATTGGCATCAACCACACCAGACACAGCCTGCTTTGTCTGTGTTTCTCCTAGACAAAACACAAAGGAACACAGTAAATAGTCCAGACTAACCAAGTACATAAAGAGCTGTGATTCTAGTATTCAGGTCCTCAATATTTGCCTTGGTCTGATTTAATATACAGTTTCTCCCCTCTCCTGTCTTCTGTCAGCTCTTAAGAAAGAGACACATAGGGAACGACATCGTCACCATAATCTTTCAGGAGCCGGGAGCATTGCCTTTCACTCCACAAAATATCCGCTCGCACTTCCAGCACGTCTTCGTTATTGTCCGTGTGCACAACCCTTGCTCTGAAAATCCCTGTTACAGGTAAATATTGAGAGCAGAACAAGTACATAACTGTTATAGAAATGATTGAGATATTTTAAGTCCTTCCTCTTTCGCTTTGTCCTGCAGTGTTGCTGTAACTAGAATGAAAGACGTGCCTCCTTTTGGCCCGCTCATCCCCAACGGCGTTACCTTTCGTGACCCAGAGACTTTTCGTAACTTCCTTCTAGCCAAAGTTATCAATGCAGAAAATGCAGCGCACAAGTCGGAGAAGTTCCACACCATGGCCACCCGTACAAGACAGGAATACCTACGCGACCTCGCCGAGAACTACGTCAGCAGCACGCCACTCGACTCGGCCGGAAAGCTCAACAACCTCATCTCCCTGGCTTCCAAAAAGCGTGAGCGCTGCAAGGCACGAGAGGGGGCGGAGCTGGGGGCATCAGGGGCTGTGGCCTGGAGGGTCCAAGCCCAGGACTTCAGTGGAGGCGGAACAGAGCTCCCTTGTGCTTTGGGGGTCTCAGCAGAGTACATCCTCCTGATAGACTGCTCCACGAAGGAGGTGGTGTTTAACTGTTTCTGTGCTGACGTGATTGGCTGGACACCTGAGCGGCTGGCACTAAAGATCTTCTATGGCAGAGGAGATCACATCTCCGTGCGAGTACCAGAGGGCTGTGCACAGGACATCAGGGAGATGGTACAGAGGTTAAAGGTAAGACTGTATGCCTGTAAGTGGGTACTGATAACAAAATTTCACATTTACTACGTTATAATTTAAAAATCTCCACGTAAGGCTCTTGAAGGAATGCTTTGTATTCCAGATCTTCCTCAGTGTTTCATTCAAAAACAAAAAGTGTGTTTCAGATGTCATTAGGTGAATGTTATGTTATGGTGATGTTATTTCGAATTGTGCAAAATGTTAATGTGGAAAATATAATGAAACCTGTGAAAAGAGACGCCAGCTTGGTTCATATCAATGCACGGCTGGGAGCAGGAAGCTGACACTATACAGTAAATATTTTTGTTTCTCCTCCCTGCCAGTCACTGACCATGGGCTGTGAGACTGTCGATATGACTCTAAGAAGAAACGGACTGGGACAACTGGGCTTCCATGTCCGGCTGGATGGCACTGTGGCTGAGGTACAGATAGACGGCACATCTAAGGTCTTGGTCACGAAACACGGTTGTTTTGACACCCCCTTATTTTTTTACGACCGTTTCAGGTGGAGGAGTACGGCTTCGCTTGGCAAGCAGGTCTCAGACAGGGCAGTCGATTAGTGGAGATTTGCAAGGTGGCGGCTGTGACGCTGAGTCATGAGCAGATGATCGACCTGCTGAGGACCTCGGTCACGGTCAAAGTGGTCATCATTCCACCGTATGAAGAAGGTGGACCTCGCAGGTGTGTTGATATCCGCATGCTGTGTTTTTCCAGGGGAGCGGGAGCGCTGGTAAACAGACTGTGTGCTGAGACGGTAGACAAAGGGATATCTGCAGGCCGTAGTGGCCGACAGATAAGCGTACGAGCGTGAGCGAGGTTGTGGCTGGACTCCAGTGTTCCGAAAGGATTTTGTGTGGGAGTTGGAGAAAATAGGAAACGAGTGAAGAGACAGAACTGCATCCGACCCTGGAGGAAGGCCCTAAAGGAAAATAATTATCTGTAATGTGAATTGACCATACCTGTTCCTCTGTCCTTCACATCCTGTGAGCTCATTGGGTATACTGTCATTTCTATTTCCCCTCCTCCCACAGTCTTTTTTTTTCTCCTGTTGCCATATCTCTCAACCTTTCATCTACCCACAAGGCCTTGACAGAGCATGGAACTCCAGGGACATGTTGATGTAGGGCTCGCACACAGTTGCAAACACGAACAAATAATCAGGAAGCTAAAATCAGCTTTTAAATACAGTAATTGTGGCTGACTATGCGATAGTCAGAATAGAGACTGTTTAATTGCACCAAGTTGCATCCTTTTAACATGCACACAGACATTCTCTCTCTCTCTCTCTCTCTCCCCCTCCCCCTCCCTGGTAATTAGAGTCTTGTATTTCACTCTCCCCATTTTTCACTTGTGTGCCAAGCAAACAGATTGCATGAGATTATGACCAGAAATACGACGAGAACAAAAGGAGACCACAGAATAATGAATTAAATAAATTAGTTGCGATGGCTGATTGAAACCGAAAGCCGTCCTGTGTAAATGAAAAGAACAAGAAGAGGGGAGGGATGAAGGAAGGAAGAGAGAGAGGCAGGACTGAGCGCACTGAACTGGAGATGCATTCAGAGAAGAGGACATTTTTCAGCACCAGTGAGATGAGAGAAGTGGGTGGAGGAGAGAGAGAGGGAAGTGTTTCTGTTTCACTGTTGTGACTCTGGAGCACATGCAGTAGAGGGAAAACGCTGTTGTGGCGTGTTTGTTTTTGACGTGGAACTCCAGCTGTTTCACCCGACACTGATGAACGTAATTTTGCATTTCAGCTTGTCTGCTTGCTCTGAGGTTTGTTTAGTTATTATGTAAAGTTAAATGTGGTCCTGTTATTTACCATGGTTTCATTCTGTTGTAATTTTTGTATTTCTACGGTCACAGTCCAATCCTACTGTGTTTGTATTTATACGAATGTGGTGATATTTATATTCCCTTCTTTGCAACATAGACATTTGCTGCATGTAGTCAAGAATTTTAGTAGATCACTTTTACATTACTATTTTAAATATCACCCCTCTTCTAGCATCTGTCTCTTCCTGATGATGTGTGATGTGTGCTGTACATCAGTCTGTAATATATATGATATATATGTAATATATATGAAACTGATCTTTGTTTTAACTGTTGCTGCTATATTCTTCCTGGAAATGCCGATATACGTGGTCTGAAAGTGTTACGTGGTCTGAAAGTGTCAAAGGCCAATTCTCATCCTTCTGCATCATCAGAGGCTGCACAGAGGAGTATGAGATGAAGACCATGGAGCACAAACCAGAACCTGAGCCTTTGGCGGCAAGTTACCGATCCTCTTCTCGCCCGCCATGGCGATGGGACAGCCCACCCATTCCTCCAGGGCTCCACAGTGCTCCCAACCCCCAGCGCTGGACACCCATGGGTCCCCCGCCTCCTCCACTGCCGCGCTCACACAAAACACTAGTGCCAGTTCCTTACAGGGAGCCCCAGCACACCAACAAGAGGTGAGAGTCTGAGCAGGATGAAGAGTCAGTTGCGTCAGAATATGGAAGAGAACAGACTGTGATATCTATAGCACAGTTATAAGACACCACTCTGTAAACAAGATCAGGGTCCTGATGGTGTCTTTTCCTCAAAAATGATTTATTGTGTAAATCTTCGGGATGAATGCTTCTTTTAAAGAACAGCTACAGTGGAATTTTCCTTTCACAGCATGTCTCAATAATAATAATAATGAAGCTTTTCTAGCAAATTAGTTTGCTACTACTGTTCTTGCCTGTCAGCCTTCAAGACACATTTTTTTTTACAAAAACATGTGAAAAAGTATTTGTAAGTGGATGCTTTATCAGCTTATTTCACCTAAACTTTACCCTCTGTGTGTGCTTTAGGCCCGTGAGTTACCCAGAGAACCACTACAGTCTGTCTCCAGCAGGAGGCGACAGAGCGCTGCCCTACAGAAACCCTTCAGCCAGCTTCTCTTCACCTTCCTCGGGGTTGGTCAACCTCTCCACAATGGGGCCACCTGGAGTCACACCAGGCCCATTTATTCGCTACAAACCCTCACCTGACAGGTGTGTGTGTGTGTGTGTGTGTGTGTCTCAGCGTGTTTGTACGTTGATATTCGGTTTTCTTCTGAATGATTTTCATGCTAGTGTCTGAATGTATCTTTTTAATAAGGCTCAGAAATGCGGTGTGTTTGGATCTGCAGTTGAGCCTGCAGGAACACACTGTCTTCCAGAGGGAAGATCTGTTGTGTGGGTGGCTCTTCCTCACAGCGTGGTGCTTGATCACATCTCTCCCTGCCAGAGTTTTTTTTTTTAATCACCAATAGAATGTCAAACAAAAAAAACAACTATTTTATCCACAATTTTCCCCTTGTCAGACAAAAATGTTTGTGTTTGTCAGCCACTTCTTTCATACATTTGCAGTAACATGTGACTGAAGTCGGTTCACTCCTCCGTTCTGCACAGATATGGAACAGGTCAGCGCCCCCTGCTACCATATGAACCCCACCTTGGTGTGGACATGACCTCCAGTGGCGAATCTTCTTCGGGCTTCACCAGTCAGGACAGCACCATGGAGCGCTGCAAAACAGGTATCCCAGCTTTCTGCATCACTGCAGTTCTTTACGATGCATAAAACAATGAACTTTGTCATGTGTCCCCGGACAAATGGATATTTATGGTGTGATTCAGAGGTAACAGATTGTGTATTTCAGTGTTGGTGGAGGTCAGTGTTCAAGTGTGTCATAAGTGTTTAATCCTCTTTGTCCACCATGGAAGAATTATTTGCTTTAATCCCATGAGTGTCTGTGTCTTCTGTCTAGAACCTCTGTGGCATGTCCCAGTGTCATCATCCAGGGGGCCGGCTGGTGGAGGGGGCCAGAGGAGAATACCCAGACAGGAAATCCCTGGAAAAGAGTCCCCGAACAGACACTCGAAGGTCAGATTAATTTTCAAAGTGTTCGTTCTGGTGCTTGTTCAGCTCCTGAATGGTGCGTTTGTGTCCCCGTCAGGGTGAGACTCAGTACTCCAGCCACTCCAGCAGCAACACCCTGTCCAGCAACGCCTCCAGCAACCACAGCGACGAGCGCTGGTTTGACGGAGGGGAGCGAGGAGGCGGGGGCTGCGCGGGCGACTCCGGGGACCCCGATCCCGACCCTCTCAACAAAGGGGGCTCGAACGACAGCGGCATCGATGCCTCCACCCCCTACAGCAACTCGCGCCACGGCAACATGCCCAACAAGGCCGTGCACTGCTTTGCTGGCTACAGCGGCATGCAGGAGCTGTCGGTGGGGAGGAGCAGCGGCGGAGGAGACGCCAGAAGAAGAGAGTCCTCCCCCATCGTACCACCAGCAACCAATCAGAATAAAGGCTACCGGACAAGGACCTTCCCTCCTCCCGGCTCCAGCGCTGATAAAATGGGTGCTTTCAAACCTCGGTAAGAAATGACATCACTGATGGGGTGGGCCTTTAATAAGATATCAGTTGTGGTAGAATCGTAAGTTTTAATACTAAATCTGACTGAGGCGCTGACTCTCGTCCTTCCTGTCAGGGCGTACACGCCACAGGGGTACAAGACCCCCACAGCCGAGAAAGCGCGGCCCGTCCGAGCCGCCACGACGACGCCCACTTCAGCGCAGTTGAGCAGCTCCGCCCCCAAGGCGTTATACGGGAAGAGCAGACAGACCACGTGGCTCACAGACGACGTGGGCTCATCACCATTGAGCACGTCCAAAACATCCAGCTGTGACAACAGAGACAAGAAGTACGTGAGAGCCCACAGCCAACGCCTTTGCCCGCTACCAAAGAGGACAGACCATCGTTGAGCGCTCTTGAAAATGTCCAAGGACGTTGATTTATCAAGTCCAATCTATTAAAACTGTCTGTGTTTCGCCTCCAGGCACGTGGACGCAAATTCCAAGAACGTTTTTGGGCAACCTCGACTGCGAGCTTCGCTGCGGGACCTTCGTTCTCCACGGCGGACATACAAGAGCACGATTGAGGATGACCTGAAGAAGCTGATCATCATGGACAGTCCAGGAGAGACGCCACAGAGAGACCCAGTGAGGGACCGTCCCCGACCAGGCTCGACTGGTTCGGCTGGGCTGAAGCGACCTGACTGACTTCTTCTCTTTCAGTCTCCGAGACGGCCGCTGCAGCGCACCTTCTCCGACGAGTCGCTGTGCAGCGGGCGCAGGGAGGCCAGCTTCGCCAACTCGGACGACCAGGGAGCGCCCAACGACGTCCTCTTCACGTCCACGCTGCCCACGCGCAGACACGCCGTCTCCAACCAGATCCAGGCCAAAAAGAGTGAGCCGCGCCCGCTTCGCTCTGTCGCTCTGCAGATGTTCGGTCCCTCACCACAGCTGTGTCCCTCCCAGTGCCGCTGTCAGCCTCTGAGCTGTCTCTCACAGAAGTCCGAGACAAAGTGCCCCCGCTGAGGAGGCTCGACCCCGGCCTGATGCCCCTCCCCGACACGGCCGGCGGGCTGGAGTGGTCCAGCCTGGTCAGCGCTGCTAAAGCCTACGAAGGTGAGCCCGCCGCTGCTCTCGCGTCCTCACATCCGCGGGGGCTGCTGCGGCGTCGGTTAACGTGATCGCGCGCTTCCGCCGCAGCACAAAGGGCCGTTTCCCTCTTCTCGCTGACCGAACCTCAGACGGGGGGCGCGGACGCGAGGCCCGTCACCAGTCCGGTCCAGTTCCACACTCCCCAGACGCCCAGGACCACGCCGACGTTCAGCGGGTACGTCACCCTCACGGGTCCGCGCGGTCGTCGATCTAAGAGTCAAAGGTGACTCGGGTGTGTTTGTGTGCAGGGACGAGGTGCCCAATGAGCTGTCCTCCCGACTTTACCACCTGGAAGTGATGCTGCAACAGCTGAACACCGATCTGGAGAGGGTGAGGACCCCCCCTCCTGATTTTAGGCAGATTTGAAATGTCCCCACGCTCATGCTTGCTCTCCTTTATCTTTGTTCTGCCAGGAGAAGCAGGATAAAGTGGTTCTGCTGGCAGAGATGGCCAACCTGAGGGAGAACAACCAGCGGCTGCAGGAGGAGAGTCTGACCACCACCGAACAGCTGCGCAAGTTCAGCAGACTCTTTTCAAACCTCGACAAGGTGGAGAGCAACCACGAGGCCCCCTCCTTAACGCACGGAGCCGACTCAAAGAGGGAGTGATTCATTATGCAGGAGGAGCGCGCGATCGGGGCCCGCGGAGGGAGGAACGATCTCAGTACCCACGATTCTTTGCACACACAGGGTGGCAGACGTCATCACGATGCCGTCTCACTCAGCGTCCACTGGACTGCCTTAAACTGTAGAGAACAACAAAAACAAATATTTTTCAATGCAGCACTCCCAGGAAACCCTCCCAATGTGG
The DNA here is from genome assembly GCA_911728415.1 of Lagocephalus sceleratus. Classification (NCBI taxonomy): domain Eukaryota; kingdom Metazoa; phylum Chordata; class Actinopteri; order Tetraodontiformes; family Tetraodontidae; genus Lagocephalus; species Lagocephalus sceleratus. The sequence continues at coordinate 8,797,170 of CAJVRN010000194.1, forward strand.
TGTGTGGAGGCAGAGAAGAGACCCTCTGAGCCTGTTTATTTTTATAAACGCAGATCCAAATGTCTTATATACCTGTCCTACCTAAAACACACACACACACACACACACACACACACACTACTATGCTAAAAGCCAGAGGAGACCCGACTGTTTCAGAGAACCAGGACATCACCCAGAGAGGCCTAATACTGTTCCTGCAGCCAGTCAGCCAAAAACGTCACCAGACTTCATATCCCACAATGCACTAGACGTAAACGAGGCTCTACAGACACGGTACTATAGGAGTCTGAGAGGTACAATTCTCACTTATCAATGTACTGAACTGATACTGTCGCACTAAAGAGTGTGCGCATGCGCGTGTGTGAGACGAACAAACTAGTTTACTGTATCGTGAAACTCCACTTTGACCCTACCTGGATGAACTTCCCTGTGAAACAAGCCATCGGCGAGCTGACGCGCGGCTGCCTGGAGCTCAGCCATACAGAAGCACCGCCTCTCGTTAATCCATCCTTTTTGGTTCCAGCAGTGCCCCCCTCCCCCCCAAAAAAAACAACTGATCTCTCACACTCCAACTGTTTTTGTACTTGGCGTTTTCGTAAGTTTCTACTCCGACGGTCTGACACCACTTTTGTCTGTTTTTAAGCATCTGCAGCCAAAGGCAGCACTTAAGTCACCAACATGAGGGGGGGGACAAGAAACATTCCATCTTCAGCATATCCAGGTTGAAACTGTTGAAACCAGTTTGAAATACTTGATCGTGAATGGGATGGGCCGGTTCTGAGGTTCTGGACCGTTCCTCAGCGGGCTGCATTTGAATTCCTGTCAAGTCATCTCGTGTTTTTCTACTCTTGCTGGTCTCCACTACGTCCTCTCAGAAAACACTGAAGCAGAATCATATCAACCGTTGTTCCGCGGCAACCTAAGTGAACTCGAAAGACACTATTTATGCTACTAATTGCCTCCGATATTGTCGACTATTTTTTGTACAGAAGCGTCTTTTTCTGAGGCTGGTACTGCACAGTTCACCTGATCAACATCTCTTTGTAAACCTTCTTCCTGGTCTGACTGGAACTGTTAAACTTTAAATCCCCACTCACTCAGGTGCCCCCCCCCAGATGCTGTTGGACCCTGAGCCGCAGCCCCCCCCCGATCTAACGCATGTAGGTGAGATTTCTGGATCTATTGCAGGTAACCCTTTAATCTTCCAGCAGTTAAGTTCTTCAGTCGATCACCGCTCTCACTGTTGTGCCCCCCCCCCACCACCACCCCCACCACCACCGTTGCTCAGCCCTGACGGTTGTCACCTTTCAGCTGCGGTGAAATTGGTTTGAGTCGGTTGTGAAGCTCGATCACGTTGTTCTGGGTCAATCTGGTTTGAGACCCAGCGACACTCCTTATTCCAGATTAGAACCCTCACGCAGCTTCACACACGCTGTCATTTGTCTATTTTGCTTACATAATGGTGTTGCTTTTTATATATATATATATATATATTATATAATTTTTTGTATAATTGTAAGCTATTTATAGCGTTAAAAATGGCTTCCTGTTGAACAAATCAATAACACTATAATTAACAGTAATATTGTACAAGTAGGTTTGTTTAGTTGATAAATATGTTGATAATTTATTTTTTAACGCATTCCCACTGTTGCAGACGAAGGTGAAGAGGAGAGGGTACCGTTTTTCTTTCTTTACTCCTGATCTCTGTACAAAAGCGGTTAGATTTTTCCGGCGTCTTCGCTCTGGATCTGTTCTCTCTGCAAGTTTACTTTTCATCGTTTCCTTTGGGTTGTAATAACTTGTACATTTTAAAAGTGTAAATTATGTTTTCATTATTTTATAAAAAAAATAAAAATTAATTATACGAGTGTCTCACTAGTGCCATGTTGTAAAATGTAACTCCTGAGGGAGTTTTAGACTCTTCCTTATAATTAACTTATTTCCTGGAATTTTACTCTTGGGCTTTAAACGGACCAAGAGCTTTCAGCCACGTCCGGAATTTAGGACGTTCAACTCCTTTCCTAAACTGCAGAGCACAAATCTGCCCCCCCCCCCCACACAACTGGAACACAGATTGTGTGTAAACCATTTATTTACTGTATTAATTACATTTCAAACATTAAATATATTCTGTGAAATCATTAAAGTAGCTCAACAGAAGCTCTCCAGAAAATACTGTCAAGTCAAACTGAGGGGGGGGGGGTGTGTTGAGGGGGGGTGCTGGTCTAAGACCCACACATCAGGCACTCGTCTCTGTTCTGCAGAGAGCACACCATGGCCGCCCTGTTGCGCTCCTTCACCTCCTCCTCGGAGGCCTTGCCGTGGTCCTGCGCCTCCTTCAGCTTCTCCTTGTTCAGGGTGAACTGGATGGGGTTGGCGGCGGGCTTCGTCCTCAGGTAGTACATCCCCGTCTTCAGGCCCTGCCGCACACCAGAGCTCGGGTCAACGCGCCCGCGCGTCCCCACGGCGACGCCCGCGACGCACTCACCTGCTTCCAGCCGTAGAAGTGCATGCTGGTCAGTTTGCCGTAGTTGGGCTCGGCGATGTGGATGTTCAGCGACTGGCTCTGGTCGATGAAGGCGCCGCGGTCGGCCGCCATCTTGATGATCGTCTTCTGGGAGATCTCCCACACCGTTTTGTAAAGCTGCTTCACGTCGCCAGGAATCCCGTCGATATTCTGTAACGGGAAGGGGAACCGTTGCCACCGGCATTCTGAACCGAGACACCCCCCCCTCCCCCCGTCGTGGGCGGAGCCAGAGCGTACCTGGATGGACCCGCTGTGGGCGATGAGCTTGTTCTTCATGTCCTCGTTCCACAGCCCGCGCTCCGTCAGGTCCTTCAGCAGGTGGGGGTTGACGATCTGGAACTCCCCGGAGAGCACCCTGCGGGTGTAGATGTTGCTGGTGTAGGCCTCGATGGACTCGTTGTTGCCCAGGATCTGCGCGGTGGAGGCGGTGGGCATGGGCGCCAGCAGCAGGCTGTTCCTCACGCCGTGCTCGGCGATCTTCTCCTTCAGCCCCGCCCAGTCCCACAGCTCGGTGGGCGTCTTCTCCCACATGTCGTACTGGAGGACGCCCTTGCTGACGGGGGAGCCCTCGTAGGTCTCGTACGGCCCCAGCTTGGCCGCCAGCTCGCAGCTGGCCTCGAGGGCGGCGTAGTAGATGGTCTCGAAGATCTGGGTGTTCAGCAGCTGCGCCTCGGGGCTCTCGAACGGGTACCGCATGAGGATGAAGGCGTCGGCCAGACCCTGCACGCCGATGCCGATCGGCCTGTGGCGCTTGTTGGACTTCTCGGCTTCGGGCACCGGGTAGTAGTTGATGTCGATGATCTTGTTCAGGTTCTTGACCACCACCTTGGTCACGTCGGCCAGCTTCTGAAAGTCGAAAGTCCGCTCGGGGGTGACGTACATGTTGAGGGCGATGGAGGCCAGGTTGCAGACCGCCACCTCGTCGCTGCTGGTGTATTCCACGATCTCGGTGCACAGGTTGCTGCTCTTGATGGTGCCCAGGTTCTGCTGGTTGCTCTTGCGGTTGCAGGCGTCCTTGTAGAGCATGTACGGCGTGCCCGTTTCGGTCTGGGACTCGATGATGGCGTGCCAGACCTGCTGGGCCTTCACCACGCGCTTGACTCGACCTTCCCTCTCGTACGAGGTGTAGAGCTTCTCGAACTCCTCCCCCCAGCACTCGTTCAGCCCCGGGCACTCGTTGGGGCACATGAGGGACCAGTCCTGGTTGCTCTCCACCCTCTTCATGAACAAGTCGGGGATCCACATGGCGTAGAAGAGGTCTCTGGCCCTCTGCTCCTCCTTCCCCGTGTTCTTCTTCAGCTCCAGGAAGTCGAACACGTCGAAGTGCCAGGGCTCCAGGTACATGGCGAACGCCCCGGGCCTCTTGTTCCCGCCCTGGTCCACGTAGCGGGCGGTGTTGTTGTAGACCCTCAGCATGGGCACCAGCCCGTTGGAGTTGCCGTTGGTGCCCGCGATGTAGCTCCCCGTGGACCTGATGCAGCTGACGGCCACGCCGATGCCCCCCGCCGACTTGGAGATGAGGGCGCACTGCTTCAGCGTGTCGTAGATGCCCTCGATGCTGTCGTCCTTCATGGCGAGCAGGAAGCAGCTGGACAGCTGCGGCCTGTTGGTGCCGGGCGTTGAAGAGCGTCGGGAGGCGTGGGTGAACCACTTCTCCGACAGCAGGTTGTAGGTTTCGATCGCCGCGTCGATGTCGTCGTGGTGGATCCCCACGGACACCCTCATGAGCATGTGCTGCGGCCGCTCGGCCACCTTGCCGTTGATCTTCAGCAGGTAGGACCGCTCCAGCGTCTTGAAGCCGAAGAAATTGTACGAGAAGTCGCGGTCGTAAATGATGGCCGAGTTCAGGCGGTCCTTGTTCTCCAGGACGATGTCGAGCGTCTCCCTGGAGACCATGGGCGAGTGGCGCTTATTTAGAGGGTTGACGTAGTTGTACAGGTCCTCCATCACGTCGCTGAACACCTTCTTCGTCTCTTTGTGCAGGTTCGAGACGGCGATCCGCGCGGCGAGGATGGCGTAGTCGGGGTGCTTGGTGGTCAGAGTGGCGGAGATCTCCGCCGCCAGCGTGTCCAGCTCCACCGTGGTGACCCCGTTGTACAAGCCCTGGATGACCTTCATGGTGATCTGGGCCGGGTCCACGAAGTCGGGGTTCAGGCCGTAGCACAGCTTCTGGATGCGAGAGGTGATTTTGTCGAACATGACGCGCTCCTGGCGTCCATCTGGGGGAGAGAGAGGTGAGCTGTTCAGACTCAAACCAACTCAGGCCGCATCTGAACCGTTAATCTGACCGATCAAATCAAATAGTCACGTTTTCTGGGCTTCAAGATCCAAATACGTTCCCGGGAGATCCTCAAATCTCAGGGGAATATTTTTAATATTCATCAAGTGTCTGACTTGAGCCATCAAGTAAATAAACAGTGACAGCGTCCAAACAAAATCAGCTGTGTTAAAGGCAGATATTTGTGGTTTATTCTGATCAAAACAAGACGATGTTTGTCAGTGGATGACGAAGAGGCGTGATCCTCGGATCTGCTGGATCATCCAGGAAGCTCCTCCAGCTCCTTTTGGCGCCAACTAGGACAAAGACTTTTGTCCTTCCACGTCCTTTCACCACAAAACACCGGTCCAGAGCCCTGCTCCGACTGTCGACGCCTTTCTACTGTTTAAGCGAAGGCTGCTGGTTAAATAAGCCAGAACCTGTTTAACCGGATTATGAGCGCTCTGAAATCAGAATTGGAGTTCTTAAAATTAAAAACAAATCACACCCCCCCCCACTTTGTCGAAACAAGGGCAATATTAACTTCCAATTATATTAATTATGTGGCTTGCCGTCCATAATCATTAAAACAGCATTCTAATAACTCCTCGTTAGACTTTTGAGTGTCGCTGCGCGGCTAATGGCGGCCTTTCTGTCACATTAAGTCACCTCACCTCGCTTTACCACATGCATCCTGGCGGAATGAGACGTTCCTCACGACCAAAAGAAAAGAGCAGCTGTCCGGCTAAAGCGTCCAACTTTGTCCCGGGTGGCAGAATAAAGGACAAAGTGGTGCGGCGGCAGGAGGAGGAAGCGCCAAAGACTCCGAACACCCGCTAAGATCACATTTGTACTGGGGGCGGGGCCTCCCGGGGCCCTGATTGACAGGCGGGCGGACCAATCAGGATGGAGAGACGCGGACACTTCCGGGAGCTGAGCGAATCAAAAGCGTTATTTTGGTTTTATTGATTTCCGGTTCCTATAATCAAATCTGGCGGGAACGGAGTGGGGAGGGGGGTCAAAAACTGGGTCAATGAAGCATCAGAAACAAAGTTTGACGTTCTGAGGGAAGACGGGAGGCGAAAACAGCCCCCCCCGGGGGGACAGGAGCCCCGGAGAGAGGGTGGGGGCACCGTGAGCCCCGGGGCCAGTCGGGAGCGGAGCGGGGCCCCTGTCGCGGCATTAAAGCTCCCCTTGAGACGGGGGCACGCATGTTGGGCCCCGGCAGAGACAAACGAGCTGAAGAGAGGGTTGTCAACGCACAAGGGCCGTTTTATGTAAACACAGCAGGCGGGCTGCAGTCCCCCTGTCCTCCGGCGGGGGGCGCTCGAGCGCCGCGGCGCCTCCAGTCGGACAACATAAACCGAAGAAGAAGAAGAAGCCGCTAAAGTGGACGTATGTTTTAGATTTTGGTGGAAAAAAAAACCTCTGTTTTGACTTAACGACGTTTTAATTTAATTTCCCCCCTGGTGCGACAAAGTGAGTTTTTTTTTAACATCACCATGCATAACCAGGAAAAAAGGCACGGGATTACTCGAGAGCCGGGTTTTTTCTTTCATTCGTGAACTTAAATCTTAAATCCAGCATGTCTTTGGTGTCCGGGACGAGGACGAAAGAGGACCCACGAGCCGAGTTTCCCTGAGAGGAGCCCCCCCTGACCCCGTGTTCGAGCCCCCCCCCCTCCTCCGTCCACGTCACTCTTCGTCCTCGCTGGTCGGACCGGGGACCCTTCTGTCTCTGTCTCCTCTCCTGTCCTCTCCTGTCCTCTCCTCGCCTCCTCTCCTGTCCTCTCCCGTCCTCTCCTCGCCTCCTCTCCTCGCCTCCTCTCCTGTCCTCTCCTCGCCTCCATGTCCAGGCCCCCCCGCAGGCCCCGGGCCCAGCTGCAGGGCCCCCCCGGGGGCCCCCGCTCCCTGCTGCTGTGCCTGGTCTCGGCGCTGCTGCTGGCGGTCCTGCTGGGTCTCTACCTGTCCAACGAGCCGGGACCCGTGGCCCGGACCCCCCCCTTAGACCTGGCCAGGGACAGGGTAAGACAGACACAGCCACACCGGGGGGGGGGGGGGTCATAACCCAAAACCCTCCAACACCACCACAGTATGCCTCCTGTTGTCTACTGGATCGTTAATCATGCCCCCCCCCCCTAGTGGTCCCACAAGCCCACTAAGTGCTCCGCAGCCCAGATCCGCACCTTGGCCTCCCAGGTGGACGGGGCCCGTCTGTGGGACACCCACCTGAGGCCCCTCCTGGTCCCGAGGCTCCCGGGCTCCCGGGGCAGCCTGGCCGTGCAGCAGGTGAGCCCCCTCCCCCTCCCCCTCCCCCTCCTGTTCTAATCACCCCCCCCCCCCAGCACATCTCCTCCACGCTGTCCGCCCTCTCCGCCGGCTGGCTGGTGGACCTGGACTCCTTCCAGGCCCCGACGCCCCGCGGCCAGGTGAGCTTCACCAACGTGGTGGCCACCCTGGAGCCCTCGGCCCCCCGCCGGCTGCTCCTGGCCTGCCACTACGACTCCAAGGCCCTCCCCCCGGACCCCGCCGCCCCCGACAGGCTCTTCCTGGGGGCCAGCGACTCAGCCGTGCCCTGCGCCATGATTCTGGAGCTCGCCGCCTCTCTGGACGTCAGGCTGAGGGACTTCAAGAAGCAGGTTGGACCCCTCCCGTCTCCTCTTCCACTGGTTCTTATGTCAGATTTATTATAACCGATGGTCACTGAAGCGTTTATAGTCCAGTTAAAGGGGCTGTAACCGTTGTAATAACCGTTGTAATAACCATTGTAATAACCGTTGTTCCTAAGTGGTGATGAAGACCTATTTAACGATGAAGAGCAGAGACATCCGTTCACATGAGATGAACTCCCCCGAAACGACCAGGATTGATCCGAGATTGTCTCCATCTCCTGCCTTCTCCCTTCACCCCCCCCCAGAAACCTCCGCTGACCCTGCAGCTGGTCTTCTTCGATGGGGAGGAGTCGTTCGAGGAGTGGACCGACACGGACTCGCTCTACGGCTCCCGTCACCTGGCCGAGCGCATGGCCAGCGCGCCTCACCCCGCGGGCCCCGCGCGCAGCAGCATGCTGCAAGCTCTGGTGAGGGGGGAGACGAGGCAGCGCGCGCACACACACACTCACACACACACACACACACACACACACACACACACACACACAGTCTCAATGCCTGAGCTCCTCTAAACAAACTCTGAATTATCGGCGTCATCAGGTCTGTGCGGAGGCTCTCGTGATGACCAGATCTGTTCCTATTAAGTTAAGTTACATTTAATTCGTGCTCGTTTAGTTCTGCCTTTATCCTGAATTCTCAGCCACGTTCCGGTTGTCGGTCACGATTTCACTACGAGTAGGAAGTTGTGGATCCAGAGACGTCTTCAAAAGAGAGCGGTTTAAAGACTCGCTCATTTCAAGCGTGGTTGGTGGAGAAGCACACACGCTGTTCGTGTCCCGCTGGCCCGCATGAGACATCAAAGGCGGCGGTCTTTGATGGCGGCGTCTCTCCCCTGTCGCCTCCAGGACCTGTTTGTGCTGCTGGATTTGCTCGGCGCTCCGGATCCGCTGATCGTGAATCACTTTCAGAACACGGAGCGCTGGTTTGACCGCCTGATCGCTGCGGGTAAGCACCGCGCGTGGCCTCACCTGCGTCTGAACACCCCCCCTCAACCCTGCGCTCTGCTCCTGCTGCAGAGAAGAGGCTCCACCGACAGGGTCTCCTGACGTCCCACCCCTCAGAGCAGACGTACTTCAGGAAGGACTTCTACCTCGGGCCCGTGCAGGACGACCACGTCCCCTTCCTTCACAAAGGTCAGTGGAGCCTCCGAACCCAACCAGAGCAGCCGCTCGCCCACGTTTCTAAAGCCTCTCCCTCCCTCACCCCTCCTCCCCCTCCTCCCCCTCCTCCTCCTCCCCTCCTCCTCCTCCTCCTCCTCCCCCTCCCCCTCCTCCTCCTCCTCCTCCTCCTCCTCCTCACACGTGCCAAGGCGTCCCCGTGCTGCACCTCATCAGCACCCCCTTCCCCAAGTTCTGGCACACGCTGGACGACACCGAGGAGAACATGCACCGGCCCACCGTGCTGAACCTGACCAAGATCCTGGCTGTGTTCCTGGCCGAATACCTGGGCCTGTGACCCTCCACGCCCCGGGGGGGCCAACATCTGGACCCGCGCTGGCGACAGAGGCCTGTCGCTATCGAACTGTGGTACACGTTACATTTTACCAAAGACTACGAGCGAGCGATCCCTTTGATTTTATACAAAGACAGACAAAAAGTCTTAATTCAGTAATGATCCTTTCTGAAGGCATCATAGTCAGGGAGGGTAAAAACACACCTGTGTGTGTGTGTGTGTGTGCGTGCGTGTGTGTGTGCACGCGTGTGTGTGTGTGCGCGCGTGTGTGTGTTCATTCCTGTGGGAAGCCGGAGGTATCAGCCATAGCATTTATTTATGAATCAGCCCCGTTAATATGATGACGATGCACTAACGTCTGCCTAAGAAGAGGCCATGCGGGGCGGTGACCGTACAGGCCGCTACGATGTTCTGCAGCCTCTTCAGAACTGTGAATGAGTCCTTTGAAATTGCCTTGACCTCTGGGCGAACCCCACTTTTGCCTTACTTGATGTTTCTACCTGTACGTCGTGGCCCTGTTGCACTTACTGTGTCAGTGCAATGGGTTTGTTAATGGGTTTGTTAATTGTTAATGGGTTTTATTAGAGAAAAAACAAACCCTCTCTTATACCTCGGTGTGGCGAGGTGGGCGACTAATAAAATGGAATGGTTTCGTTATGTGGTGATGAAGAGGAGGTGGTGGAGAGGAGAGGAAAGGTGGCGGAGTGGAGAGAGGTCATGTGGAGTCTGTCTGGAGGCCGCGCACGGATCTGATCGGTTTGACGTCGTGTGGTGTCTCCGTGTCGCCACAAGAGGGCGCGCTTGTCTCACGAGTCCAGGACGCGCTTCAATCCCAGTTTGACCAGTCAGACCAGCGTCTCTTCAAACTGGTCTCCACTCAAAGATGCAGCCAAAACCTACAAATTTGACAAATTATGAGTTTTTTTCCAGATTTGTAATATAAAATATCAGCAATAACAAATGCTTGTCATGATTTCAGTTCTGTTATTTGACTTTTTTTCCCCTAAAAGTCAAACTTACTCATTTACTTAAAAAAATAACAAATTGATTTGAAAAGTCAAAGAACATTAAAAAAAATTCCCAAAATAGACTAAAATATCAAAGATCCCAATCATAGACTTAAGTTACAGATGTGTCATCATACGTAACCAATTCTATAACAATATCAGGGGATTCAGGAATCAATATTTATAAATTAGATTTAAAAACAATACTTTATAAAGGCTACTGGTGCTTAAAAATATCAATGGATAGAAAAAAGGAAAGAGGCCCCCACTGACCCGGTGGCCCCAGCGGTCAGGCTGCTGCCTGTTGCTGAATCAGGAAACTGTGTGTGTGTGTGTGTGTGTGTGTGTGTGTGTGTGTGTGTGTGTGTGTGTGTGTGTGTGTGTGTGTGTGTGTGTGTGTGTGTGTGTGTGTGTGTGTGTGTGTGTGTGTGTGTGTGTGTGTGTGTGTGTGTGTGTGTGTGTTGGAGGAAGCAGACTTTCAGTTACTGTTTATTACAATATCACGTGATATAAAAAATAGAATGCATTTGAATATAAAACGAGAGAACAGAGCTCAGACAGACGTCGTCCCTTATAGGAGCGAAGCCGCTCAGATACGTCATCTTTGGTTACACACGGTCTAAATGTCAGGTAGAGAGAAAACATGCTAATGTGCACAAGCCCCGGGGCTTTAATCTCCTTTTACTTTGGTAAAAAACACAAAAAAAGACAGTTTCCCTTTTCACCCTAATCCGCCCTCACACACACACACACACACACACACACACACACACACACACACACACACACACACTCACACACGCCTTTAACACACGGCTGACCTAAAGTGTTTGAAAATGACCTTCCAAAATCCCCACCGTGACCTTCCCGATGGGAATCAAAGGAATCGTTTCCTATCGGCTTCTTTTTCCAGAACGTCTTTCAAGTACGACCTCGAGACGACGATGAGGACAAACACGGAAAAGGGTTTGTGTTTTTCTTTTTTTCCTAGATCGGACACAGAAGTGTGTTTATGTACCACAAAGGGCCGAAGTGTGACTGCTAGGGACAGCCGGGGGGGGGTGTACCCCAGCGGGGGGCCCCGACCGCCGTCGTAATCGCGTAAACATCGTGAGAGAGAAAAGGTGCAAAACACACGGAGACGTTTGAACGAGGGGTTCCCCCCAAAAAATAAAAATTGGTTACAAAACGGAGGATTACAATAAGGCACTCGTTGGCGGTCGCCACGGAGACGAGCTCGGCATTTAAAAAAAAAAAAAAAAAGACGGCGAACTCCGATGAAACGCCGGCTTCTCGTTGCATAGAACCGTCCCTTCCTGTCCGCGGACGCGATTCGACTGTTGGCCGACGCCTCGATCCGAGATTCGATCGAATACTATTTCAGGTCCCTTGAAAAATTCCGACCTGGCGACCTCTGGGAAGAAGAAGCCAACAACGTTTTTGTGTTTGTCCTGGAGTGTTTGCCTTGAGCCTTGAACCTGGGCTTGAAATCAAGGCCTTCCTCCTCTTTTTTCCAGGCAGATTCCAGGACACTTCAGACTGGGAATGAAGGAGCCTTTGGTAATGCCACTCCTTCAGGAGCCGAGGCGGTTTATCCGTTTATCGGGGGAAAACCGGGAAAGGCACGTGAGGGTTGAGGCTTGCCGCCGGAAGGGGCAACGTCTTTAAGGTGGGGGGGGGTCCTCGCATCGCCGCGGCGACCGTCCCGCCTCCCCTGGAGGGAGGTCGTCGGAAAACCGCCGAAGTCTCAGGTCGGCGAAGCGGGGAGGAGCCCGGAGCCCCGCCCCCCCGCCCGCCTACAAGCCCAGGTCGTCGTCCACGGGGACCGACTGCAGCTGGGTGAGGATCTTGGCATCCCCGTCCATGTCCTCGGGGGGGTCCAGGGCGCCCCCGCCGTCCCGCTCCGGGCTCCCCAGCAGCAGCGCCTCCCCCCCCGGGAGCGCCAGCAGCGCCGGGTCCACGGGCAGCTCCACCTTCCCCCGCACGTCGAACAGGGGGGCGGGGCTCCAGGCGGGCTGCGGCGACTGCGTGGCGGACGCGGCGCCGCCGTACAGGGGGCTGAGGGTCAGCAGGCTCTCCGGGGGGGTCAGCGCGCTCCCGGGGTCCACGGCCCCCGCCCCCCCATCCAGGGCGCCGTACGGGGGCGACTGGCTGATGAAGCTCAGGGGGGGCGAGGCGAGGCCGGCGGGGGCTAGGGAAGAGGCGGCGGCGAGGGGGGGGGCGGGGACGGCGGGGGCGAGGACGGGGCCCGGGGGGGGCTCGGGGACCGCCTTCAGGGGGAGGCTGGTGAGCTGGATGCCCGCCGGGATGGTGAGGATGAGCTTCCCCTGCTGGACGCTGAGGTAGGGGCCCCCGCTCAGGAGCAGGTTTCCTGTGGGGACAGAGGCAAGAGTTAGGGTGACCCGGGGGGGGGCACGGGGTGGGGGGGCACGGGTGAGGGGGGAGGGCGTACCTGTGGGGGTGGAGGGCAGCTGGATGATCCCAGAGTTGAGGAGCTGCACCCCGGGGGCCACGGCGGTGGGGGAGCCCAGGGGCCTCAGCTGGTTGATCTTCAGGGGGGGCTGGGGGGCCGAGGCCAGGATCTGGAGGGGCACGCCGGGGGCGGGGCCAGCCGGGACCACCTGAGGGAAGGACACGCCCGACGAGGTCTGCACCGGGGAGACGGGCACCAGCTGGGGCACGGACGCCGGGACCATCTGAGGGGCCACGGCAGCCTTGGGCGGGGGCGCCGGGACCACCTGCGTGGGGGGCGACCGAGACCACCTGCGCGGGGGGCGGGACCTTGGCGGCGAGCTGTGAGACGGTGACGATGGCGGTGGCGGGGGGGGCCCGCTGCTCCGCCGGCGCCTTGATGTTCAGAGTCTGAGTCTGGAAGTGGGGGGCCGCGGAGCTGAGGGGGGCCACCGGGACCAGCTGGGGACACGGGGACGCCTGGGACACGGGGACGCCCTGGAGGGAGGGGACCACCTGGGGCAGCGAGAAGACCTGGGGGGCGGCGGCGGCAGCGACCACGTACTCCACCGGCTGACTGGGGAGGGAGGCGGAGCGGGGGAGGGCCGGGGAGGGCGGGGACAGGGACGACGACGACGACGCCGCCTGGCTGTCGGGGTCGTGGACGTGGACGAAGTCCCCCCCGCCGCCGTCCGCCTTGTTGGGGGAGCGGCCGGGCCTGTCCCCCCCGCCCCCCTCCGCCGCGGGGTCCGCCTGCCGGGGCTTGGCGAGGACCTGGGCGCCGTTGAGGATGAGGGGGGGGTTGCTCGCCACCGGGCTCAGCGCCACCGCCTGGCAGTCGCCCAGGCTGAGCCCGTTGATGATGACCCCGCCGCTGCCCCCCCCGGCGGCGAGGAGCGGGCCCCCGTTGAGCAGCAGCGACTGGGCGCCGGCGAGGAGGCCGGTGGGCTCGTTGAGGATCAGCTGACCCCCGGCGCCAGCGGACAGCGAGAGGACGGGCGCCCCCGCCAGCCCCCCCGGCCCCTCCGTCTTGTCGGGGGCGTCGTCCGCCGCCTCGTCCTCACTGCTGTGGTTCCCGTCAGACTCGCTGGAACAGATAACAGACTGTTGTCACGACAACGAATGTGAACATCAAAGCAGAGCTCAGATTTATGGGGGGGGGGTTGGGGGGGGGTGGTTAACATCAGACAACAGCTGGATTCAAACCTGGAGTCAGATAAGACCCCCCCCCACCACCACCCTCCTTATCTGCTCCAGCTCCGCCCCCTCAATCTCAGGCCCTCTGCTCTGGCCCCCCCCCCCCCCGCCTCTGCCCCCCCCCAGGAGGCCCCGGCCGGAGCAGGGCTCCAGGAAACCGGAGCCTGGGCTCACATTTCATAACAAAGCGCCACGCTCGTGCTCGGACCCGCGCTGTCACCCTTCAGCCCCCCCGCACCCTCAGCCACCAGCGAGCTTTCATTTCGGTCACTTTTAACCCCCCCCCACACACACCTCCACCCCCCCTTTTCTGAACTCCGGTTTGACGCACGGCGCGCTCCCGTTCGCGCGTGTGTGCGTGTGCGTGTGTGTGTGTGCGTGTGTGTGTGTGTGCGTGTGTGTGTGTGCGTGTGTGTGTGTGCGTGCGTGCGTGTGCGTGCGTGCGTGTGTGTGTGTGTGTGTGTGTGTGTGTGTGTGTGTGTGTGTGTGTGTGTGTGTGTGTGTGTGCGTAAAAGCAGCCGCGCAGACAAAGGACCGTCGCGCACCGCCGCTCCGGTCCCGGATCCGCGCAGGTGAGGGTGCGGGGGGGTGCGTGGGGGTCCGGGGGTGTTGGGGGGGGGGTGGTGAGGGTCCGGGGCGGGGGGGTGAGTGTGGGGGGGGGCTTGCCTCTTGCTGTGGGTCCCGGACGGCGTCCTGTCGCGCTGGCGCCGGTTCTTGAACCAGTTGCTGACCTGCGTGAGCGACAGCCCGGTGACTTTGGTCAGGTTCTTCTTCTCGTCGGGGGTCGGGTACCGGTTCCTCTTGTAGCACTCCTTCAGCGCCGTGCGGGACTTCTCCTTGAAGCAGTACACCGTCTCCTCGCCGTCCCAGATGGTCTTGGGGAGGGGGAACTTCTTCCGGAGCCGGTACTTGTCCACTGCGCCCAGGCTGCGGCCCCGCGACCTCTCCGCCTCCTTGTAGCGGGCTTTCAGGTAGAGGTCCTGCAGGAACCCATGGTTAGACGGGTGGAAGGCGTAGCTCTCCAGGATGGCGTACAGCTCCTTGAATTCCTCCCGGTGGAAGGCCACCAGAGCCTGGGCCTTCAGCAGGGTCTCGTTGCCACGTAGCAGCTCGGACGACAGAGGTATGGTGGAGAGGAATCTCCACAGGCGATCCACATTGCCCGCCTGCAGGAGGGCCTCGCACAGACATGAGATCTGGTCAGTGGAGAAGCTCAGAGCCGACTTTTGGAAACTTTGAAGCAGCTGCTCCGAAAGTTCGAGCGGATCCTTCTCCTCTTTGCACTCCGCTCCCGCTGGCTCCTCCGGGCTGTTTTTGGATTGTTCCGTAGACTCCAAAGACAAGGAAGCCATTTTTACTTAAACTTTTTTCCTCCACTGGTTCCTCCTCCCTCCCTCCCTCTCTCCCTCCCTCCCTCTCTCCCACTTCCCGACGTCGACCAGCCCGTCGATGTATGCGACTGTATGGCAGCGCTGACCACGCCCCCTCCGTGACGTCACGGGGCAACCGCGGTTATTATTATTATTAATATTGTTATGTTATTATTATTATGTATTAACATGTGTTTAACGCATAAATGTGTCTGGTGTGGTATGCCAGCGCAGATTTTGTCCGATGTGCGTAATATTTGAAGACTAAAGCGCCACGGTTTGTGGTGTTTGCCATGACTGTTCGGTGTTTGAGGTGGATTTATTGTGCAAATACCGCCAGGACGCGTTAACTGGCTCTTACATTAAGGCTTTTGTGTTGCACTCGCTCCTTCGAAAGTGTGGTTGCCCTCCCCCAATACCTTATAAAGAAAGAGACTTTCAAATAAATATATATGTGACACCAAAATATTATGTACATAATATGAAATGAAAACGTTTCTTACGCGGATTTTCTAACAATATAGAAGAACATGTTTATCCTGATTAAAATATTCGCCCTAAAAGAAATCCTGGGTCTTAGTCCTCTCCGCCTTTCCTTTGTGAAGACTGTTTTATCTTATTTTCGTTGAAAGCAACATACAGAAGCAGTTTTTAGTGAGGTTCTAACAATATATTCTGAACAACAGCGTCGCTCTGTGGTGAACCTAAAGAGGTTGCGCTCTGCGCTGATTGGTCGGTCCGCCTGTCGATCACGGTGACAGGCAGCCAATCACCGAGGCCACCTCCCACGGAGACCCGCCCAGTCCATGAGCTCTTCTCTGATTGGTCTATTCTCAGTTTGGGGCGGGAACAGTATTCCATAGCTGTGTCAAAATAAAGTCCTTTTTCCTTTCTGTCGTCTTCAGAGCAGCCACAAAACGTCCTATTTCAGATGGATTAAGCCATATTATCGCTGGATTATTCAATACTAATCTTAAATCTTCCTAATACCTGCTATCAAGCAGTCATATGACGCTCAGTTGCAGAACCTTTAAGAAGCTGCAACACATTCCTCAGAACATCATCGAATATCAAATATATATTAACAAATGTATATCCATCATATAACAACAACTGCACATCCGTCCTCATAAGTCGTGAAACTAAAATAATGCCATTATTGGCCCAGTTTTTGTTACACAAAGATTTTTTTTGTCTATTGAATTTGTTATTCCAAAAGTAATAATTTGTTGGTAAAAAAAACATGTTTGTACAACATAGCTTGCTTATGAATATTCGCTAAATTCACAGGTAACTAATCATAATCAGATTTTAACAAGAAGTTAAACTCCCCGATTGAATTAAATATGAATTGAGGGAAAGTTTTCCAAACATTATAATCAAAATTTTCAGCTAGTTATAATATTGGTATTACTTAATTTTAAAAAGCTTAGGACTTCCAACCCGCTTCTCGTGTTGTACAATACTTCTGAGATAATGACATTTGAGTCTCCAGATGAAGGTAATTAAAGTTTTATCCCCGTTTAAAGACAATAGCTTTATCATACCACGCATGCGCAGAAGTCTTCGGAATTTGCCGTAAAGCCAAAAACACTGACGTGAAGGTAATCCGCGCATGCGCAGGAGCGCCGTGACGCAGCCGTGGTTCCGGGTACGGATCAGGCACCGAACACGCCTTCGTCCTCTCGCACACGCAACGCTGTTATTTCGAAAGGTGGGTGCTGTCACGCTCCCTCGGGCTGCTACATTTACCCACCAGACACGCTTTTCTGAACGATGATCCCACAGCAGGCCTCAAAAGAAAGTGACGGTGTCACCGGCTACCTCATTAGCCTCAACGAGCTCCGTTAAATGCTGATAAATGGACCCGTAGGCGACACAAAGGACGCGTCGGGCCTTTTTTCTCTTTAAAGAGCACATGATAGAAGGCATGTATCGCAGATGTAGTCGTAACTGCCTGTCTTGTTTGGTTTCAGGGTCTCGTTAGAGCTGCGCCCACACCCTCGTCGCGATGGACAGCGGGGTGACGGTGGTCTCTGACCCGGTGGTTACTCTCAGAATAACGAGCACCATCGGCTCCTTCGAAGTAGAGAAGAGGTTTATGAAAGGCATCACTATAGCAGAGTTTAAGGTGAGGCTACATCATCCATCACGTTCCTCACAGAAGGCACAAACTGGTCCCACTTCACTTTTGGTCTTGACCGCATCTCTGTTTCATGTTTTTTTTGTGACAGGGGAAGCTGGAGATGATCGTGGGCTCGCCTGCCTCCTGCATGAACCTGGAATTGTTTGGTACCAATGACCTGTTCCTTCAGAAGATGGACGACAACGATGCTTTGCTGGGTTCTTATCACGTGGACAATTTTTGTAGGATACATGTACGTAGATGGACACATGCAAGCAGTTTAATATTATGGCCAGACCATTGTTGGAGTTAGCAGCTGAAATATATCAGCGAGAATTTGGAATTGGGCTGTTAAGGATGAGGGTTAAAAAAAATGTGTTGACATCAGATCAAATTTTTATCGTAGGAGCAGGTGGATTGTCATTAAACGTCATTAACAGAATACGTTCCGGTTTAAGATGCATATAATTATCATTGCTGCTGTGTTTTCTGAAATCTGTCATTCTGATTTTCAGGTCATTGACACAAGTGGAAAGCAGTTGGATGAGTACAACGATGTTTCCAATGTTCAGAAGGTTGTAATGTCAGATGACGCATATGAGAAGAGAACAGGTAGAGCCTGCTATCCTCAGTTAGTTAATCGATACATCTGTTTTCTACCAGAGTATTCTGTTATAGAACCAGTTGGCTTCAGATGAGAGGCGTGGCACTATTTGTAACTATGCAGAGGTCTGCGCTCTCCGCATAGTTACAAATAGTGCTTTGTATTCCAGTCAATTTTCAAAATAAATTGTGTCATATACTTTTATTTTGAAATATTGACAATTTAAACACTGTGGAAATATACTAAATGTAACTATTTACTCTACATCATGTCTTGCGTCTGAGGCTAAGGTGATGCAGTGGTAGAAAATTGATGGATTTCATTTAAATATCTGTAATAAAATATGTTGTTTTGGTTTTTTTTTACCAAACATTTAAAGTATGTTCAGCCTTATGTAATAAATGATCAGCAGCAGCCATATTGTCCTTGTGGGCTCACCCAATCCAACTTCACACAGGTTCTGCAAGATCATTCCTGAAGACGCACAAGCTCGGCCGTTTTAACGAGGAAGACATGGCCAAGAAGAAGGCGGAGCTCGCTGCTCAGGAGGAGCAGCAGAAAGCTGCTGCTGAGGCCATTTCTGTCGGCAGAAGGTGTCAAGTGCAGGTCGCCGAGCAGCCCACAAAGCTTGGCACGGTCATGTATGTCGGTAAGATTGGATAAAGCTCACCTCTGCTGGCTCCGTTGAAGTCGTGTGTGCTTAGGGATTGGTTGGAATTGTAGTTCATCTTATCAGTTGGTGCCATAGTTACAGATATATTAAGGAACTATAAATGTAGTATTAGTGTTGTAGTTGTTGTTTATTTCTTTATAAATCTTCCTATAAATGCTCTTTGTAGGTACAACACATTTCAAGCCAGGCTACTGGGTCGGGGTAAAGTATGACGAGCCCCTGGGAAAGAACAATGGAAGGTGAGAGCCTCATCTTAATTTATTTTTATAGTTGCACATTTATAGCCATGTCCTGATGTTGCATTTAATGTCATTCTATCACACATTCTGTCTTCACAGTGTGGATGGGAAGCAGTACTTTGAATGTGAGACTAAGTATGGTGCATTTGTGAGGCCTCTGAATGTAACTGTGGGGGACTTTCCTGAAGAGGATTATGGTCTGGATGAGATGTAGGAGTCTAGTAATTGTAACCAGTGGGATAGTGTGATTTCTCCCCCCAAAAATCAGCTCCTCAAGCTTGGCACTAACCAGAGATGGCTAAAGTCACTTCTATTCTAACATCAAAAAATACTTTTGTCTGTTTTTGCCTGTGTAGAAGGCGCTATCATAGGAACCTCCAGGCAGATTCAGACAAAGATGAATAACAAGCCACAACTGTAGGACAGAGAAAGAGAAGCAACGGGTGTGGACTGCTTGGACTTCCAGTCTGAATCTGCTGCTTTCTGTCTTTAACGTCTCTTCCTCTGAGGGTATGACCACACACGAGGAGCTAATTGGAAAAAGGACAGCGAGACTGGCATCATAGTGAATGTGAAAATGTAGTCCTCAGCAATGTGCACTTCTGGTCAATAAAACGTGGTTATATTTCCTCTGCATGTTAACTTTTATACTGTACTTGTTCAGAATTTCACAGGGCTTTTCCTAAAATGTAAGCCTCCCCTAATAGACTAATAAAAACGGCTTTGCTGCCCTGTTTTCAACATCTTTACCACAAATTCAGCACGATAGTTTAATGGGTTTTTTGTAAGTGATTTTTTTAAATAATATTTTCCCTGTAATAGTTTTTAATTATTTTTGTTGCTCCATGTTTGCTTCACACTTTTTTGTGGCCTTAGGTTTGTAGCACCATGTTTGATCCACTACGCCAGCATTGCCAGATATATAGTTATTGTATTTGTACAATAATATAACCAATACTTCTTTAAAGGCCAAATATACGATAGCTTTTGATCTTCATGAACACCCACACCACCACGCTGGCTGGCTCCGGGTTTTCATCTCACTCCAGCAGGCGCGGGGGCGGATTAAAGGTTTACAAATTTAATTTGTCAGTTGCAACACCTGATTAAAATAAACTGTCAGCATCACTGGTTGATCATCTCTTCCTCGTTTCTACAATCCATCCCCGCCAGCCTTTGTTCAGGGCCGCACTCCAGCTCACGTTTTTCAGATGAGGGGTTCTATTTGGTGCTATAGGAGGAAACCCTTCATTTTTTTCTCTGTTTACATAGGTGTGAAAACTGTTTTTCTGATTTTCTTTTCAATTAAATGTTGTTCCAAATGCTGTAATCGTATTCATTTCTTGATTACAATAGCAGTGGTTTTACAATTGTTAATGCCAAATTAAGGCTGTTGCTAGTGATAAATGTTAACTGTGATGTGTTTTTTTCCTTGTAGGAAAGTTTGTTAAATTTATATTTTAATACATAAGTCAGTTTAGATTCAGGTAGTATCCGCACTGTTTCCACTCTTGATCATTTGTACTATTTTTGTACTTTACCTCACTATTCCTACAGAATAGATCAGGTCAGGTCAAATAATCTTCGTATCTTCCTCAGTCTGATTCTGACATATTTTATTGTCCTGGTGCTGCTCATTATCAGTAACTCATAATCTGAAATCTTGACTTGGCCTAATTGGAAGTCAAACTCTTGCTCAAAGGTATGTTGACAGCTGTGGTGTAGGAAGTAAATTATTGATTTATGTCACACACACATTAATCTGCAGGTTTCACTGAGGATATCCTGACAGCTGTGTCCAAATAATAAAACTGAAAAAATCCCTTTAGAACAAATATCAATTCATTTTTTAAAAAACCACAAGAACAACATCTTTTGTTAACTGCTGGCTAAACCATACTGAGGTTCACTTCCAAAACTCTTCTCTTTTTCCATATCTTCCTCCTTTGCCTCTTCCTCAGCTCTGCCTTTCTCTTTTTCTCCTCTTCCTCTCTCCCCATCAGTTCCACCTCCATCTCTTCCTGCAGGTCACACACTTTTTGTGTCCTCATGTCTTTTCTTTGTTTCTTGCATCCATGCTCTTTCCTGATCTCCAGCCGCTTCCTTGTCCTTCAACCAATTTCAGGAGCAAGTGTATGCAAATATTTACAGAAACAACATTAAGAGATCATTTTAACACTTGCTGTTTAAATCGACACTTATTACTAGATAAGCTGTTGCAGTTATTATATTAATGTCCATTGAAATGTTTTTTTACACCTCTAATTTACCACCAACCCTTAAATGGCTTTGCAAATGCTTTTTGTCACTGAGGTGTAGTAAAAAAAAAACAGATAAGTGTAAGATGTACGCATATGTAACACCGTTCCATGAACGTCTCTGACTACGTCACCGGGATGACGTCACCGCGCTACATCTCGCGAGAGCGGCGGCGGGTGTCAGTGTGTCGTGTGAGCGATCGAGACAAGGAAAGATGGCGACGCAGGGGAGCGAGGCTTCGAAGGCGGCCAACGGCGAGGTAAGGCGGCCCCGGGCCCCGCCGAGGCGCGGCCGGGCGCGGGGAGGCGCGGGGGCCGCGGCCGGCGGCCCGCCCCGGCTGCGGGGCCGGACCCGGCCGGGACGACGCGTCGCCCCGCGGCTCGATGTGGACGGCGTTAGCCGGTGACGCTGTCAGTGCCGGCTGGTTCAGGACGGCCCCCCCGGGACGAGACGGGCCGCACACACACACACACACGCACACACACACACACACACACACACACACACACACACACACACACACACACACACACGGGGGGGCTGGCCGGCTGAGGTGGACCGGGGGGGGACCGAGGTTGTCGGGTAGGCTGGTTGAGTAAGGCCCGAACCTGAGAGACGAGGACACACACACACACACACACACACAGAGACACACACACACACACACACACACAGACACACACAGACACACACACACACTCACACACACACTCACACAGAGACACACACACAGACGGTACACACACACACACAGAGACACGGTACACACACACGGTACACAGACACAGACACACACAGACACACACGGTATATACACACACACACACACACAGACACACACGGTATACACACAGACACATTCACACACACAGACTAACACACATACACGTGACAGGTCTACACCACGGTCCCATGACCAAACCCCGGTCTTCACGTTGGTGGTGGCTGCTGGTCCCTGAGAGCTCGGTCACAGGTCACAGAGGTCAAAGGGCATCCCAACCACCCTGGAGACGACTCTCCTCCTCGTGTTCAGCCTGAACGCTGCAACAACAAATCAGTAACGGCACAGATGTGGCCCCTCCACAGCTCAGCAGCCGAGTGTGAGGGCTTTTGGGCCATCCCAGTACACACTAGAGCCTGTACAAAATGTCCTTTCGGTGGTAGACCAACGAGACTAAAGACTTGGCGGTCAAGCGTATTTTATGTAATTTCATAGAATAGTGGGGAGTAAGGATGGTTGCTCTGCCCTCTTGATTGTTCTACAGCGGTTCAGACAAGCCTCTAATGTGACCTATGTGACCTTTCAGTAAATACATGCTCTGGGAGTAAACCTAAAGTAAACTTTTAGTTTTAGATGTGGTACTTTTTTTGGTTTTGAGGCCCCAGAAAATCAGAAATCTCAGCGGGATCAAATCGCTCAACGTCTGTGATAACACCATTCTTGACTTTATGCACCGTGCGTGTCCTGAAGAAGATAGGAACTGTCACATATCTTGGTATTTATCATTTGACGGCCAGGTCTGTTATGTCTAAATAGAGCCGTGTGTCTGTTCATATTTTGGCTTTTCTAAACGTTATCTGCCTGCTCCACGGGCACACACTTGCAATGCGCAGTATCATTCACCACAGGTGGTTAATTGTTAAGCTTGTTCGGCATGTAAATTGTAAATTATTACCTTGGCTAAAATGGATAACCTGTTTCTTTAATACATTGGGGATTCATCTCTTTTGTCAGTGATTTCTCCTGGAGGCTGAGGCCACAATTATACTCTAAATAACTGAGTCAGTGAAGTCTCACTCTTTTCTCTTTAATGTCAAAATAATATAATATATTTCATAAGAGCCTATTTTTAATGAACAGGCCAGGAAGGGCTTTATTTGTTAGTCCTGAACTGCTCTTATTAGTGTTGAGCTGCGGATGATTGCAGGGTTTAACCCCCCTCTTGGTTAAGTTCGGTCTTCTTTGGAGGAATGGCAATTCCATGCTGGCGTGTTGGGTCTTGGAGCCAACCCCTTTGTGTTTGTGACAATAGGTTTAGATGAGACTTTTAGATAACGTGTCTCGTGACTTGGCATGTGCTTGTTTTATTGTGTCCCTAAAATAGACTGATTCTATCTGAATGGAGCTGGTGTGGGTTTTTGTGTTGTTTTTTTTTATTTATTTCCCAACATGTTAAACCAAACAGTGGCTTTAAGAACGCCAAACAGATCAAGGCCTGGCACAGAAATGGGGTCAGGGCCGTTGCACTTTCCTGCCCAACCTCAGAGTTGTGAATTAACATAAAATCCCATTGGCTTGTTAACCTTTCTGGCCAGTAGCTCATCCCAGGTCCTCTTAATCAGACCGATCTTCTCTTTCCAAGCACCTTGGTTCTCTAACTGGAATTCCTGGTCCATAAGCCGCCTAACCGGTAATACTTGTAACATTGGTGCTTCGAACCGGATTGAGTGCAGTCTAAGAAAATGAAGGGCAATGCAGGGTCGGACACCGCAGGGCACTGCCTACCTGGAGGACTACCAGGGGAGCAGCAGGCCGTGTCTACAGTGCCTCTACTGGACCACAGCCAATGCTGGCCCATGCGACGACCACCAGGGGAGTCTTCAGCGGCGCGCCATCCAGCCCCTGGAATCCCTCGACCCTCCCTGGGAGTTGGGAGAATGACTTTGCCCTGCTCAAGCGTTCCCTGGACGGCGTGCCGGGAAGCGACCTTCTGCCTCAGCGAGCAATAAAAATACCAAGTGTTGCTTCACCAGACCAAGCGCGCTGCGGCTTGCCAAGGAGCACACGCATGTGCTCTACGAGGGAAGCGCAGGCAGCCGAGACAGCTGGTCTAGAGTGAGCTGCTCGCCATTCCCAACGCTCCTGCTCTTGGGATGGCCGATGCCAGGACCCTCGATGCATTCGGCTCGTCCGTCCAGTCCTCGGTAGGCATTTTGAAGCCCCTCGTGGGACAGAATGGATACCAGCTCCAACGCGGTTCCCACGTCTATCGTCTGTGAGGTGGCATTCTGCAGGCCGGGGCTGACAGAACCTACGACCTGCAGGACTCGTCCGCCTGGTTGAGACCCCCACTGTTAGGAAAGACCGGCTTACCCATCGTTTAGTGACAAAGACGTGTCTTATTTTAAACGGCAATTAAAAAAGAAACATGAAATACAGTCACTATAGCAGCTTGCATCAATTCACTCCGTAAATCTTTTTTTTTTTTTTTTTTTTAATGTGATTGCTTGTGAAGGTTCTTCTAGATGTGACCTTTGGGTTCTCTTGTTTCTGGAGAATCTGCTCAGTAGCTTCTCCACATCTAACTGTTCTGTGGCTGATCTCATTCCTCTACGGTTGCAGGTAAGCAGCAATGGAAGTGCAGCAACGGCAGACAGCCAGACTGTGCAGACAGCTGGGGAAGCCCAGGATCCTCAGCAGCAGCAGCAGCAGCAACAGCAGCAGCAGCAACAAGCACCCAACGCATGGCAGGTCATTAAAGGAGTTCTCTTCAGGTGAGGCTTTTTTCTTTGTAATAAGCAGAGAGGTTCTGCAATACTTATGGGGACAAATGAAACATGAAAACAGTTGGAATCATTGGTGTTTGTGGGCCAGTAGGCCTCGTGAAAAACACGCACCATCATCACAGAGGCTGAGAAAGGGCTTCAGACAGGCTCAATAGTCTGAATCTACAGTTCAAGCAACCTTAACATGGTAAACAATCCCTGAAATGCTGATCTGAACAAACCTTTGAATCACTCCAAATTCAGGGAACCAGTTCAGGAGGTAATACATTCTGTTAGGGCGGCTGACTAACAAGAGTGTAACTTTCTATTGGATAGTCCTTTTGCTTTACCAGCTTGGGGCTCCCGCACCAGTAGGTTCAGTGTCTTGTATTTCTTGGTTTCAGCACTGCGGTCATTGTCTTCAGTGGGCTTGTTTTGGCTCTAAACGTGGTCTCTTCATGCCATACAGGAGTTTATAACCTGATGACACGCCTCCGTTCTCTCCCATTTCTTTTCCCCATGACTCTTCAGAATCTTCATAATTTGGGCCATCAGCAGCTGGTTCCGTCGAGGGCCCTCTACACCTGACCCAAGCACACCAGCCGGGGCCCCCAGAGTGCCAAGTAGGAACCTCTTCTCCAAAGACACCCTCATGGTATTACACTTGTTCACCCATCTTTTCCTCATTAATTATTAATTCTATTCATTCCTTAGCACTTGCGTAAGTCTCTCTTTAACATGGAACTTTTTTGTTTTGCCGCAATTCCTGCAGGACCTTTACGTATATGTGTCCCAGGAGGAGGTCTTCTCCGACTTCAACAACACAGAAGCCCTCTTCTGGTTTCACAGGGACCTGGTTTATGGAGACTGGACCACAGGGGAGAACGGCGATGGCTGTTATGAGCACTATAAAGAAATGGAGATCCCAGAGGTGTGGATTACTTGGCATGTAGGGGTAGTACAGCTGAGGGGGGGGGTTGATGGCGACGAGAGCAGGAAAACAGGCCTGTGACGTTGGACTTGTAGATGAGAGAGTTAAACAATTTGCTCCCTTTGATGTGTTTGCAGAAAGTGCAGCAGAATGGTTCCCTCTACATGCACATCTACTTCACTAAAAGTGGATTTTACCCAGACCCCAAGCGCAAGGGGCAGTATCGCCGGCTGGCAACAGTACATGCAACAAGAAGTAAGTACATGTTGGAAACCTTGAGTCATCCAAAGGGAATGTAATGGCTGAATCCACCATTACTGACCGTTTACCTTGTCCAGGGTTGTAATTTAAAAATAGTGTGTTATACAGTTGTTACTTCATTTCTTGGAATAGACAGAAGTAAACAGAAGTTTTCCATAAGCTATCCTGATGTCTACAATTTTCCGGGGGAAAACTGCCCTTTAATCAAGAAGCTGCGATGATGCGGACATTTGCTGTATTAACCTTTCCCACGTTTTATCTTCTTTTACAGTGTTAAATAAATTCAAGCGAAGAAAGTTTCAGAAGACAAAGAACCTGCTGACGGGAGAGACGGAAGCAGATCCTGAAATGATCAAGGTCATTACTTATTCGTTTATGTTTTGTTTGCTTCCTCCCCGGTTGTTGACATAATTGTAGGTCAGCGTTGCCATGTTGCTCTAATCTCTGACGTGTGTCCTCACAGCGCGCAGAGAGCCACGGTCCAGTGGAGATTATTTCCCACTGGCACCCTAACCTCACCATCAACATGGTGGATGACCACACTGCCTGGGTGAAGGGCTCGGTGCCCCCTCCTCTTGATCAGCGTAAGTTCCCCCGGTTTCAGGCCAGCGCTGCGCACAACTGGCCTCGGTAGAAGCGATCGTGACCTCTCTGTTCTCTCGTCTCCCCTCAGATGTTAAGTTTGATGCTGTAAGTGGCGATTACTATCCTATTGTGTACTTCAATGATTATTGGAACCTGCAGAAGGACTATTATCCTATCAATGACACGCTGACGACACTCCCGCTCCGCCTGTCTTACTGTCCAATTTCCCTGTGGAGGTGGCAACTCTATGCCGCCCAGAATGCTCGTTCACCGTGGAATTTCCTCCCTGAGGACACGTATGAGCAGTCTGACGAAGACCAGGACTCTGTCAAGGTGAGAGAACGCGCCTCACCGCACTGTTGGACCTCCGCGGCCTGAACTAACCCCACCGTGACCTTTCGATAGGTGGCCCTTTTGGAAACCAACCCCTACCTGCTGGGCCTCACCATCGTCGTCTCCATCGTCCACAGCATCTTTGAGTTTCTCGCCTTCAAGAACGGTAAGAGCGCGACGCGACATCGCGCCTCTTGGCAGCAGAACGCCGCTCACCCCGCTCACCGCCGCCTCTTCCACAGATATCCAGTTCTGGAACAGCAGGCAGTCTCTAGAAGGCCTGTCTGTGCGCTCCATCATTTTTGGAGTTTTCCAGTCTTTGGTGGTGCTGCTCTACATCCTGGACAACGAGACCAACTTTGTAGTTCAAGTCAGCGTCTTCATTGGGCTTCTTATCGACCTGTGGAAAATCACCAAGGTCATGGACGTCAGGGTAAGTGCCGGCAGGAATGTCTAGAAGTGGAACTCTTGGGTTATGTTTATCAAATCTGACTCGCTGCTCATTCTTGTTTCTACAGTTGGACAGAGAACGCAAAATCGCAGGTATATTCCCGAGACTGGTGTTCAAAGACAAGTCAACATACGTCGAGTCTTCAACTAAAATCTACGACGACGTAAGTGAACTTGCAGCGACTCCATACCTGCTGTTGGAGACGTCCGGTGTTGACCTTTGGTTCTTCTGCCCCCGACAGATGGCCTTCAAGTACCTGTCGTGGCTGCTCTACCCTTTGTTAGGCTGCTACGCCGTCTACAGCCTGTTGTATGTTGAGCACAAAGGCTGGTACTCGTGGATACTCAGCATGCTCTACGGCTTCTTGTTAACCTTCGGTGAGTCCGACAGAGAATCCGTACTTTTAATGCTCCCTTTTCCTGTTGACGTACTCGTCTTGTGTTTCCATCCCAGACATGTCACATACGGGGCTCTGATAGTGATCTTTCCTCTTTAATTTCCTGTATGGAGAAATTGCATCTTGCGTAACCTTTTTTTTTTTTTCTTTTTTTTGCGGGGATTCAGGTTTTATCACGATGACGCCGCAGCTGTTCATCAACTACAAGCTGAAGTCTGTGGCCCACCTCCCCTGGAGGATGCTCACGTACAAAGCTCTCAATACGTTTATCGACGACCTGTTT
Source organism: Lagocephalus sceleratus (assembly GCA_911728415.1). Taxonomy (NCBI): domain Eukaryota; kingdom Metazoa; phylum Chordata; class Actinopteri; order Tetraodontiformes; family Tetraodontidae; genus Lagocephalus; species Lagocephalus sceleratus. Next base: position 8,824,732 of record CAJVRN010000194.1, read on the forward strand.
GCCTTCGTCATCAAGATGCCCATGATGTACAGAATAGGATGTCTCAGAGACGGTACGTTCTCACGCCGCTGGGGCGACGCGTACGTCATGTGGCGCGGTTCGTGGTCAGTAATGCTTTTTTCCCTCCTCTCCAGATGTGGTGTTCTTCATCTACCTTTACCAGCGCTGGATCTACCGGGTTGATCCCAACAGGGTCAACGAGTTCGGCACCAGCGGCGTGGACCAGATGCAGGACAGCACAGCGGCGGCGGTTGCCGCCCCCACCACAGCGGCCAACGTCACAGACAAACCAGAGGGCGAGAAGAAGAATGACTGAGCCGGAGCTGGCCGCAACCCCCCCCCTCCCCCCCGACCTCACCGCTGAGGGCACGTGGACTTGTGAAAAATAAGCTGGGAAGGAAGTTTAGCTGGACGCCAATACAAAAAAAAAAAGAAAGAAAAGAGAAACCCAGTTTAACTGTTCTCTCAGTGTAGACTTGGTAAATTCAGATTTCTGTTCCCCACCCTCTCGTTTTTTGCAGTTCAAGTGAAGTAAAACAAATGTGATGTACTGTATTCTCTATTTCTGGGATGGTAGGAGAGGTTGAGAGGGGAACGTGTTGCAATTACATTTTTTTTTTATACAGGGAAGAAAGAGGCCAAACGCAACTTTTGTTCTTTGTAAAGATACCGTGTGATTATGATTTTTTTTTTTCCATTCCATGTGTGCATCATATTTGTCACGGCTCTGAAACTGGTGAGTCGTCGTACTGGAGGAAACTGGAAAGAATGTGAGCTGTGACCGAGATGAACTGAGAGCTGGTGACATCCCTGCAAAACACTCCCCGCCTGACGTTGACTACTGCCCCGAATTTTAAATAAACGATCTTCTGAACTTGAACATCAAATATTAACAGCCTTGTTGGTATTAATATTTAACAACAAACTGTTTTCAGTTGTGTGTCATCAGACTGTATAGACTCTCATCTTGTCATGTCAATATAATCCCAATGTCAAAACTGTCTTGGATTAGCTAAATCGCAGGTCTAATTTTTTAACCTGTCCCCCTGTGCCAGATGTTCGGTTTCGCATCTGGAGGATGGGTCTGTGTGCTCAACAAATGACCTCATCTGATTTTATTTTAAGTGCTGTAACAGGAGGAGGTTCCATGTCGGTGCATATTGGATTTGGTTGATTCATGTTTATAGTAAAACCTCATTGTGACTAAAAAGGTCCAAGTTCAATTTTCTCTATGAGCCTTATATGTTTCCATATTTGACGAATGTGTTGGCTTCCTCTTAATTTTAACTGTAAATCTATTTCTCGCCAGTGCAGGAAGTCACGACTGTGGCTGTTTTGCTGTTACGAAACAATAGCACGGCGTCATCATGCAGCGGACAATTGAAAAGAACACCTCAAACAGATTTAATGGTGTTGGTGTGTAGGACAAACACAGATAGGGTCTTAGTCACGTCGAGGCCCTTTTCCCAACCCCGAGTTAACACACGCCCCTTACAAGGAACACTGGTTAAATTGTGTAATTGTGTTTTCTACAGTATTACGTATATATTGAGACATTTCACGCACATAAAGTTAAAGCTTAACAGAATGTTTAAAAAGGAAAAACCACCAGAAGGGACAGTCTCCCCGGGCCGGATGGTGGGACGCGTCTTTGCGGAGCTTCTGTCCCCATGTCTGAGGTGTGTTCAGCTCTCCTGCCCTCGGAGCCGCTCGTTCTTCCTGGACGGAGGCCCGTTTCCTCTAAACGCCGCTACTTCCACTTTCTCTTTGCCCGGAGCCGCGCCGCCCCCCGCGGCCACACGGGGGCGCCGGCGCCCCGCGGCTCCCCCGGAGCGGCCCCGAAGCGCGTCTTCCTCGGGCCTGCGGGGACGCGGGGCGGCTCTGTGGGGTGACGTCGCTCCCTCGGCCCGACAAACAAACAAACAAACAAACAACAAACAAACAAACAAACAACAAACAAACAACAAACAAACAAACAAACCGGGTGTTCCAGCTGTTTGGAGGCGTCGTTCGCCGCGGTCTCACCTGTCCGGGACCGCGGTGGCTTCCCCCGCCGGGGCGGTGACGTCACGCTGGCGGGGATTTCCAGATGCCGCAGCAGCCAATAGGAGCGCGGCTCGCGCAGCAGCTCGGGCGGCTAATGAAAAGCAGAGCGGGGGCGCGAGGCGACGAAACGAACGCGGCACGTGGGGAGTCCGAGTACGAGTGGCACGGAGCGCGTGAGCGGGTTCGGGAGCGCGAGGAGGTCAGCCGCGTGGACGGGACGGACGAGGACAGCGTGTCGGGCGCGCGAGGGGAGCGGCTGTGTTCGGGACGGACGGGTCGCGAGGGGGGGCTCACGTGAGATGAAAGACATGGACATCTTCAACGGAACCTGCGGTAGGGGTGTGTGTGTGTGTGTGTGTGTGTGTGTGTGTGTGTGTGTGTGTGTGTGTGTGTGTATGTGTGTGTGTGTGTGTGTGTGTGTGTGTGTGTGTGTGTGTGTGTGCGTGTGTGTGTGTGCGTGTGTTTGTGTGTGTGTGTTTGTTTGTGTGTGTGTTTGTGTGTGTGTTTGTGTGTGTGTGTGTGTGTGTTTGTTTGTGTGTGTGTTTGTGTGTGTGTTTGTTTGTGTGTGTGTGTGTTTGTGTAAGAGAGAGAGAGTGTGTGTGAGAGTTTGTGTGTGAGTGAATGTATGTGATTGTGTGTGAGTGAATATGTGTGTGTGTGAGTGTGTGTGTGTGAGAGAGAGCGATGACCTCACCAGCAGGCATGTGATTTCAGCGTCAACACCCTCCAACATGAGCTTCTCTCTCCGTCTCCACATTTTTAATGTTCTCTAACTCTCTGTCTACAGATCAAGGCCAGACTGAGTTTGGTGAGTACCGACCTATTCGTGTGTGTGTGTCTGTGTGTGTGTGTGTCCTCTGTTGACTTTTGCCACAGGCTGTAGGGTTTCACTTCCTTATTTTGGCAGAACTGCGTTTTATTAAACAACATCTCCCAGGGACACGTGTACGTTGATTGTTCTCACATCATGCTGCTGCTAGAACACGAAGACAGAGCAAGAAAAACATGAAATGTTCGAGTGTTGAGATGTGACAGATCATACAAAACATACAAAACTAAAATATTGTCACATATTTGTACAGATTAGAGCGAAACATTTACAATGTACAGCTGCACCTTATAGACTTTATACTACTCAGCATGTCTTCGTTATAATGTCATTTTTCAATTATTGAATTAAATTATATAGTTGTATGAAAATATTATTGCTTTTAAGAAGTCAGAAAGTTTCCTTCGTTTGCCTGAAAGCTGTTGATTATCTTTAGAATGTGGTTTCTGGAACATGAATCAACGTTTATGGTACAAGACTGGTAACCATGACAACACATTTTCGGGGCTGATGGTCGCCTGAGCACTCTGGCGACGACGAAAGGTTCACCCGCGTCTCCGTTTTCCCCCCACCAGACCTCATCGAGGAGTTCATCGAGAAGGAGAATGAGCAGCGGTCGGCCGCCCCCCTCCCCGGGCCCCCTCCCATCCCCCCCGAGCTCCTCTACGAGTCGTGCGGCGGGAGGCGCGGCGGCTCCTCGCCGCCATCCCGGCCGGTGCTACTGTCCAGGGGCACCGCCTGTCAGGTGGGTGCGAACACCTGCCCACCCCCCCCCACCCCACCCCCAGGATCAGTTAATGTCGTTTTCACCTCTGTTACCAATCTCCCCGACGCCGTCGAGCTGGTTCCGATGAGCGGGTGAGCCGACGGGGCGAAGCCTCGAGGAGTGGTCCTCCTCTCGGGCCGAAGCCTCGAGGAGTGGTCCCCCTCTCTGGCCGAAGCCTCGAGGAGTGGTCCCCCTCTCTGGCCGAAGCCTCGAGGAGTGGTCCCCCTCTCGGGCCGAAGCCTCGAGGAGTGGTCCCCCTCTCTGGCCGAAGCCTCGAGGAGTGGTCCCCCTCTCTGGCCGAAGCCTCGAGGAGTGGTCCCCCTCTCTGGCCGAAGCCTCGAGGAGTGGTCCCCCTCTCGGGCCGACGCCCCTCGGTGTAAAACCGAAAGCGAGGCTCCACCCGTGGGCATTGAAGGTGAAACGGCGAAGCAGCAGCAGCTTCTCTCAGGGGCGTTCGGCGATGACGTGATGTTTTTCACCCTGTGATTCATGGTGTGTTCAGAGACTGGTGGGGGAGGGGGGGGGTGTCAGAGTGATGAGACTTATTATCCGTGAGTTTAACCGGGAAGTTCTGGCTGTGTCATCTGTCCGTAGTCAGGTTGCGGAAGCCTCGTTTTCGCCCCCGAGCGCCGTCTTTCTCTGACTCTCTAACCTAACCTTTCCCTGGCTGGCGTACGCCCGGGCGAGCGCGCCCGCCACGGCGTTGGCGAGGGCGCGCAGGTAGGAAAGTGGGCGCTGGTTGCCTTAAAGCACGTGGTTTACAGCCAGCAGTCACACAATGGGCAGAGCTGTGGGGGGGGCACGCCTGGCGGTGGAGTTTGAGTTTTGCGGCGGCTGTTGGAGGAGGTGTGTGTGCGTGTGTGTGTGTGTGTGGGGGGGGACACGCCTCCCCGGCGCGTTTTCCTGTGGGAGGAGGCTGTGACAGAGGAAGGAGGAGAGGAACTGTAACCTGACTCCAGTCTGCCGTTTGCCGTCCTTTCTGTTCGCTGGCCAAGTTCACGGTGGGGAGAACGGGTTATAGGTCACATTCTTCGACGGGGGGGGGGGTGGGCGCCGCTGCTCCGGTTGTTGGGTCCGCCCCAGGTTAAGAGCACTTCCTGTATCGTGTTGGTGGGCTCAGTCCGCCGAGCCTTTGTTTAGATCTGCTGTTTTCAGAGGTATGGCACACTCCGCTATCTCCCCCCACACACACACGCAGTGCATGCACACACGCATGTGCGCGCACACACACACAAACACACACATGCACACACACACAACTCTGTCGCTCAGTGGTGTTAATCATGGAGGGTTCATCTTCGCCTCCGCAGGAACCAGCGTCTGACTCAGCGCTGCAGCTTCTCAACTCCGGCTTTGACTCTTAACCGTGACGTCTCTCGCTTCGGCTTCAGCTCTGCGTCGCTTCTTTGTCTTTTTTTTTTTTTGGCGATGGGGAGAAAATCAGAGGGCGGAAAGAGCGGAGACGGGGAACGTCGCTGAGAGAGGGGGAGAGAAAGAGAGAGAGACGGCAAGTTTGAGTCGGGTTCAGAGGGAGCTGGGCTGATTTTATTAAGACACATCGGGGGGGGAGGAGTCAGACGGGCTCAAAGTCAACGCTGCTGATGGGACACACGTGTACGAGGGCCGGGCGGCCCGATCGAGGGCGCCGCGGCGACTTCTTCTTGTCTGCCTCCGCTCCCAGGCTCACCTGTTGGTAACCCCGCGGGTCTCTATTTTTCCTTCTCCTCCACAGCCGCCCTGCAGCTTCCCCAAGCTCCTGCCTCACTCGCCCTCATCCGCCCCGATGGCCCACCCCGCCCGGGGATCCGCCTCCTCGCGCCCGTGCCTGCGCGGGTCGAAGAGCCCGTGCGGCGCCCCCCCGCAGGGCTGCGGCAGCGACACGGAGATGCTGGAGCGGATCCTGCAGAAGCCGCTGCTGGTGGTGGTGGAGGAGCCCAAGCAGAGGGGCATGAGGTTCCGCTACGAGTGCGAGGGGCGCTCGGCCGGCAGCATCCTGGGGGCGTCCAGCACAGAGACCAACAAGACGCAGCCCGCAGTGGAGGTGAGTCCTCCACGCCGTGTTTACCGGGGGGGTTCCCGCCACAGTTGCTTTCACACTCAACAACATGTGGTTTCTGGGGTTAGTGAATTAGAAAGTACCCTCAAGTACGGCGGTAGGAGGGGTCAAAGGGGTACTTTTGGGGATGTCTGTGGGGTGTGGAACACTCCTACGCCTCCCAAACACCAGCCCCTGTGAGGACACGTCGGCCCTCTCGCCCCCCCGACTCTTTTACCGTCTTTGCGAGGACTCCTCTGCTTTATTTCCAGGCTAACGCCTTCGGGATCTCGCTTCTGTCTTGTCTCTGTCAGATCCAAGGCCCCATCGACCATTTGAAGAAGGTCACGGTCACCGTGTCCCTGGTGACCAAAGACCCCCCCCACAGGCCACACCCCCACTGCCTCGTGGGCAAAGACTGCCCCGAGCTTTCGGGGATCTGCCAGGTCACCATCAACCCTCACAGCAACCGCCGCCACAGGTGCGCGTTCCTCCGACAAACGCTTTCCCGCGCCGGTGTCAGCGGGGGGGGGGGGGGTGAAGGGCGGTCTCTCACGCTCGCCGCCCGCTGTGTTGTCCCCCCCGCAGCTTCGCCAACCTCGGGATCCAGTGCGTGCGGCGGAAAGAGCTGGACATCTCCCTGCAGAAGAGGCGCAGCCAGAACATCGACCCCTTCAAGAGTGAGTAGACAAAGGCGCCGACTTTCACCAGATCCCCACCCGGTCTGAGACCCCCTCTCTGGTGCCCCCCCCCCCAGCCGGCGACTCGAAGGGCATCGAGGACATGGACATGAATGCTGTGCGTCTGTGCTTCCAGTGCGAGCTGGAGTGGGACGATGGCAGGAAGGACTGCCTCAGTCCCGTGGTGTCCAGCCCCATCTATGACAAGAGTGAGAGCAAACGCCAGCCTGAGCTCGGCTCACGCCGATGGACCCTGATTATTGCTGCTGCTGTGATTATTGATTATTGATTATTGCTGCTGTTCGCCCGTCAGAGGCCACGACGACGTCCCAGCTGAAGATCACCTGTCTGAACCAGAACAGAGGTTCGTGCGCTGGGAAGACCGAGGTCTACATGCTGTGTGACAAAGTGCAGAAAGGTACTTCTCGCCCCTCCGCGCTCCCCTTTTTTTTTTTTTTTTTTTTTTCCACTCGACGTGCGCGGTGGTGACCGACGGCGCTTCCCTCGGCTCGTTGCAGACGACATCGAGATCATCTTCCGGCGAGGGTCCTGGAAGGCCAATGGCGAGTTCTCCCAGACGGACGTGCACCGGCAGATCGCCATCGTCTTCAAGACCCCGCCCTACCAGGACCAGGACATCGGCGAGGAGGTCGAGGTCAGCATCAGCCTGCGGCGCATCTCGGACCAGATGGAGAGCGAGCCCATCGGCTTCACGTACCTGCCGCACAACCCAGGTGAGTCACACGGGGGGGGGGGGCGAGAGCAGCTGGTGCGGGTGACTAACCCCAGCGTTTCTGCCCCCGTCAGATCCATACGAGGTCAAGCGGAAGAGGAAAATCAAGTCGGATGTCGGCTTCAGAGAAAAACCCTGCGTGACGGGTAAGATGTGACCATTTCATAAAAAAAGGAAATGAATCCTTTCTGTGACTAATTAGTGTGTAATTAATAACAACCAGGCCCTCAGAAGCTCGGACCAATGTTAGTTTTCCAACGATCCGGTTTGTTTGGGTTCTTACAGTGGACAGCGCTCCTCCGGTGGAACAGCCCTTCCACTTCCCCGACGACCGGCTCTGCCCGCCCCAGCCCGCCGCCTCCGCTCTGGCAGAGGTCCAGTACGACGAGCTCATGGACTTGAACAGCGGCGCGGACGAGGCGGCCGTCTTCAACCAGATCCTGGAGATTTCCGGAGTCTTGGAGATGATTTCCGAGCAGAACGTCACCCCCGTGCCCCTGGGCTTCGAGCAGGGGCCCGACGCCAACGCCTCCTTCTTCAACATGGACCTGAACCAGAACTTCGGCGCCTACACTCAGGACTTTTCCCAGTACAACGACCTGCAGTTCAACATGCTGTTCGAGAGCCACGCCCCCCAGCTGGAGGCCCCGGACGGCCTCTCGGGCGGCGCCGTCCAGGTGAAGACGGAGGAGGAGCCGTGACGGACCGCCGCCCCTTTAGAGACCAGTTAGACGTTTATTCCTCTTGAACTCTCTTCCGCTCAGATACTCCCGCTGCTACCTTCAGCCTCATATCCTGCATGTTAGAGTAGCAACTAAGCGCAGCAGTTTACCTCGGCGATGACCTCCGACCCCCCCTCCCCCCTCGCTGGTCGAGGCCCAGCAGGAGGTTCAGCTTTTCCTAAACGTGAAATGCTCAGACGAACGTTGGGAGACGAACCTCGCAATGGCATATGTAGCTCGGGAGCTGGCGTGAGTCGTCGTCGGCTGCGTTAAACGGCTTCACTGTTGTGTGTGCGCGCGCGCGTGTGTGTGTGTGTGTCGTCTTTGTTGTAATTTAATCGGATGGACCAAAGTCTGCGGCTGTCTTTATAGCTCCGTCTCTCTCAGATGTGCTCCTCTTATCTCTGTTGCCGAGACACTCTCACGCTTACTGTTTAATGTTTGATCTGCTTCAACAATAGAAACCAGCCGTCCACATCGACTCTTGTGTCACGTCTCCTTCTTCCAGAGGAACCAGGATCCGTTTTAACGGCAGGAAAAACAAAGTGTTTTTTTTGTTTTTTTTTTTCCAAAATGGAAGAGAACACTCGGAGCCGCCGGCCCACACACATTCCTGACCCGCTCGCTCACAGGAACGATGAATAAGCAGACGGGATTTATTTGTTCTCCCATGAGCGACGGCGGCGTCACGTGACCCAAACACGTCTGGAAGCGCTCCTGATTTATGGACGCGGGGCCGGAGCCCCGAACCGGGTTGTTTAAGCCAGCGCCATCCCGCCGCGCACGCACAGCGCAGGGCGGCCTGTTCACCGTGCACGCCCATTTATATAAAGCCCGCGCTGCTCAGATGGGTTTTGCCTGTAAATGGCCGCTCCGCCGTCCTTTGTCCCGTCTGCACACACTCACACAAAACCCTCCCAGAGTAAACACGGCAGCGGGTGACTCATCCGTCAGCATTCCGTGCGCGTCGATGGTCGTGCGCGTCGGCCCTCCTCCTCCTCCTCCTCCTCCTCCTCCTCCTCCTCCTCCTCCTCTTCTTCCTCCTCCTCTTCCTCCTCTTCTTCCTCCTCCTCTTCCTCCTCTTCCTCCTCTTCTTCCTCCTCCTCTTCCTCCTCTTCCTCCTCTTCTTCCTCCTCCTCTTCCTCCTCCTCCTCTTCCTCTTTCTCCTCCTCCTCCTCCTCCTCCTCTTCCTCCTCTTCTTCCTCCTCCCCTCCTCCTCTTCCTCCTCTTCCTCCTCTTCTTCCTCCTCCTCTTCCTCCTCCTCCTCCTCCTCTTCCTCCTCCTCCTCCTCTTCCTCCTCCTCTTCCTCCTCCTCCTCCTCCTCCTCTTCCTCCTCCTCCTCTTCCTCCTCCTCCTCCTCCTCCTCTCTTCCTCCTCCTCCTCCTCCTCTCCTCCTCCTCCTCCCGGGTCTCTGGGACACCGACGCACGCTTGAGCGCCGGCTGCATGGTAACTCACACCGGCCTCTCCTCCACCGCCTCCGAGCACCTCAGCTCATGCGGGTCCCTGCCCCCCCCCCACACACACATACACACACACACACACCCGGGCATGTCCGGACACGTCTCTGATTCTTGCGTGGTCGTCCTCGACCGTCCCGTGTGACAGATCTCAGCTGCAGGAAGGTCACCCGGGGTCAAACCCATCCCCGAACCCGCAGGGCGCTGAGGAAGAAGGCTCCTTTATTTAAGAAGCGAGAGGACCAGGAGAGTTTCAGACCACTTCCCTTTACAGCAACAACACAACCTGTCAAATATTCACCGTCTGGATTTCGGTCAAATGAATTCTGTGGCATTCAAAGGCATCGCTGAACGCCGCTGAGATATCGAACGGCCCGTTTAATTCACTCACGTGTTTTTTTTCTTTTATCTTGTTTTGTTTTTCCTTTCATCTGTGCTACGAGGTTTGGGGACTTTACGCATGTGAATCATTTAAATAAATTAGAATTCTTTTTTTTTCGTAGTCCTGCGGTTAGACGGTGACCTTTCTAAACCCTTCCATAAATAACCAACTCCCGGCCCTCCACCAGGTACCAGCAGCTCGCATGTGACTGCGTTTGCACGCCGGACTGGTTCAGGGCTCCACGGTCCCTGAGATCAGGTGTCAAGTTTCAGCTTCATCATTCTCACGGTTGTGCGCGGGACCCCAGGGAATAGTGGAGGGCCGGGTGTCTAAAGAAGTCGAAGGCAGGATTCACGCAGTCAGAGGCCGATTCACGCCGGTCGTCCCTCTTAAAGTCTAAGAGTCCCCCACATGTCGCAACAGACCTCTCCTCTCTGGGAATAAATGATGGTGAAAGAGCTGCAGAGAACCTATGAAGTCACACGACAGTTCGGTTGGAAGTTTCGCACTGACGGGGTTTGTTTTGCTTTTTTTAAATTTCAGTCCTAATTTGGTCGCGAGTGATCAGTTGTTGCGGTGTCACCACGCCTGTGGGAGTCCCCGCACGCCGGGACTCCCCACGAGGCTCCAACGGCCTGGCTCACTGCATCAAGTCAACCGTCAGTGGAAGAAAGTGAAAGTGAACGACTACACACTTCATCTGTTACACTTTGAGTTACAGTATTATGAAGCCCAACAAGTGTTGCTTCTAATAGATTAACTTTTTATCAGTTGGTGTCTTTTAAAGTTTTGCTTTTTTTAATCCGGAGAGAGAGAGACACAACTGGATTTAAAGGTCCAGCGGTGATTCCAGCTGTTGGAGAAGTCAAGACGTCTTTTCTGCTCTGGCTGAGAGGCATAAATAAACCTGATGAATCAATATTTACAGTGAGCATCACATGAATCGGAATGTGGAGGAGTCAAAGCCCAAGCTTGGATGAATTAAGCCGGAGGATAAAGCCAGTGACACAAAGCTTCATATCGATGATGTAGACGTTCAAGTGGAGCCAGAAAGAAAGGCAGCAACCATATTTCCCAATAAACTGTCATTTTAGCTTGTTTTTCTTTCCCAGACAAGAGTTATGAGAACCTAAATTGATGTATTTATTATGAGTGAGCTGATTCAGCACATGTTGTAGAAGAAAGGGGCGATAACAAGATTTAGAAAAAGCAATAAACGTAATTTTATTGTTTTATATTCAGCATCTGCGTCAGAACTTTTCAGGGGGGTTTTACATCAGTGGAGACTTTTCCCCTCATTCCTGATTTGTCCTGTGGACCTCAAATGTAAGAAGCAATGAATAAGTATCACTCTAACTGTGACTATCATTTCGTGGACATTCCAGAATTGCCTCATTCCAGCGAGAAACCTCAGGGCTGAGGAGCTCAGACGGTCACGGACGTTTCAGCAGCTGCAGACTCGCGCCACCATCTGGCGAGGCGTGACTGTTGCACCCGCTCCAGTTGTCGCCAGAGCTTCTGCCTCCTGCTCCGGCGCTCACTTCTTCTCAATCACGTGCGGTTCCGAGAGCTGCTGGATGCGCAGCTCCTCCACTAGCCGGTCCACGTAGACCCCGAACAGGGGCTCGGGCTCCTGCGGTGAGGAGAACATGCGTCTTAACATCGGAATGAATACTCCAAATAAATAAATTATCATTCCTGTTTACAGCGATGCTGCTTTATTTAACCCAGCCTGCTTCTAGTGTGTGTGTGTGTGTGTGTGTGTGTGTGTGTGTGTGAGACCTTGTGTTCCAGCTGTCTTTGCTTCTCTGCAGCTTCCTCCAGATTCAATCCCACCCACTCTGCCTCCTCCTCTGGAATCTCAAACTGCTGCTCAAAGGGAAAAGCAAACACATCCATTGGGGAATAAATAAACAAATAAGTGCGAGGTAGGCCTTCTACCAATAAATAGGCCCAGCGAGCGCATTCCTCCCACCTTATATTTGTTGTAGACCTTCTCTCTCCTGACGGGGTCGTCGGGGTAAAGCTCTGTGTTTTTGCGTGCGAGCCGAAGCAACATGGCTCTCTTTAGGTCCATCCCTAATTTGGAATTCAAGTCTTCTTTTGGCGTCTGGAAAAAAAAAAGGTCAACTTTAAAAACATTGGCAGTAAAGTGACCCCCCCCCCACACACACACACACTGAATGAGGTTCTGTCTCACTTTGAGGATGTAAAGGTCGAACCCGTAGGCGTCGTCGATAAGGTCCAGCGTACGGGCCGTGACTGTGATGGTGAATTTGTGGTCCAGGATCTCACTGTACAGCTCCCTCTTGAACAGCTGTGGCTTCCAGGTCTTCTTCAGACGGGTGGACATCTACAGCACGAGACCAACCAGAGGATAATCACGAGGAGACGCAGTTCGTTTTACGCTTTAGGAACCTAAACGCATCAAGGATGTGTGTGTATATTTAAATCCCTCAGTCAGATGGTTTATTAAACACTATCCACTACTTTTTTGAGCGTCTTGGAACTTAAGAAGCTGGTGACTCACTTTGTCGTTGTTGGTGTAACGATAGCCACTTATCCAGCCTTCGCCCCCCCACAGACCGTCCTGGGACTGTGGGGGGTAGTAGATGGGGATGGGGACATCCTGCACCCGCTCCTTCAGCCCCGTCTGTGGGTTGGCGCGGTACTGGACCCCCAGGGGCCTCCAGTGGACGGGGGTGGGCTCCCTGGGCTCCAGGGACTTGAGGTAGTGCTGGGGCAGGCGGCTGTAGATGCCCTGCTTCAGCTTGAGGGCGTCCCAGAGTCGGGGGGGGACTTTGTGAAGAGGCATGACGAGGAGGCTTTAAAACACCAACCTGGAAAGACAACACCGTGAGTATTAAGGTTAAATATCTAACTGGAACTTTCCTTCACGAGAAAGCTTTTAATGCTGACTGACACGTGTGAGTAGAGCACTTTTAATAGTTCGTGTTCTTGTTTTTGAGAGCGCCGATAAAGCATAAAGTTATTACTCTTATTCGCCTCTCATCTCTGATATTACACAAAGCTACACGACTAGTTACATGTCGCAAATACAAACAGCCACGCAGAGTGTTTTATTTTAACATATCGTTAATTTCAGTGACACAGGTTTAAAGAGTAAAACATACATATTTTATATAATAAAAGTAAAGACACGTACAGGCCCGACATTCACCGTGTGATGAAAGATAAGCAGTCCCTGAGCTCTGTAGCGCCTGCACACATTCACCTTACCTTGAATATTCACATCGACCTTCAGAAAAGAGGAAATATTTGTTTTTAAGACTGTTTATTAATGTTAAGCAGGCAAGGACATCACGCAGCCACGGCCGGGCAGACTTCCGCGTCAGAGGGCCCGTCCACACGAACAAAGAAAGCTGATTGGATCAGGGACCGGAAGTTAATTTTGATTGGTTTTCACGGGCTGTCAATCAACCGTAGCGAGTCGAAAGTTTCTCACGTTTAATTCTTCCTTTCTGTCGCAAAGATGCTCTGTTGTCATGGAAACAGGTACTCACACCCCGGAACATTTAAATCACCCGTAGCTGTATAAAACATTAACAGGTGACATAGTACAGCGTTGATGAGTACCAACGATTCACGCCGGGGCTCTCTTTTAAGGACTCAGTGATGTAAAGTTTTAAAAAAGTCCGCCCGAAAGGTGGAATTGAACCACTCTGCCGCTAAGCAGCTACAGGTTTGAAGCCTGCACCCCGGACCACCGAGGCTCATCCGGGCACTCAGGGAGGAAGCCAGAGTGCATTATAAAGGGCGCTTCCATGACAGCTATTTGGGTCACGGTTTTACCCGCATTAAACTTAATTATCATACTGGTCACTGATATACAATACATAGCTGATATACAAATGCAATACTATAATAAGTCCACTTTTCGTGATTGGGTTATCTTTTTCTAAATTAAGCACAATATATGCCACCGGTTTGTAGTTTCTGTTGTGTCGTGTTAAGAACCAGCGCTGTGATTGGCTGGTGGAACTAAACGCACGAGACAGGATATGACGTCACATTTGCGAACAATAGCCCGTTCATAAAATAACTGCAGGGGAACATGGATTAAAAAAGGTATTACATTGATAGCGATTGGATTCTATTTGATTTAATAAAAAATAGATGCACTGTTCACAATCTGAAATCATTTTTTTTCAATTTGATTTCCTTGGAAGGACAAGCCTGGGCCTGTGTTGCTGCGGCATCCCACTATTTGCATTAGTGTTAATCACTCTTTCTCTCTCTTTCATCAGTGACTGAAGATAAACACTTTTCTTTAATGTCTGCAATTTATCAATTTCATTGTTTTCCTGACATGATGTGTAGCATACTGGATTTTACCAGTATTTAACCAGACTAACATATTTTTTATATAAAAAAGACCAAGTTCATCCTATTCCAAAAGTAGTAATTCATATTTATTGCAGTAGATACAAATATGACACAGAGACATTTGTTTCTAGAAGAAATATATAGTTTTTTTTTTTTTTTTTTTACAAATGTAGATATCCTTGAAAAAGAGGGCAGAACTAATAAAACATGAGTGGAAAAAAAACACAAATAATTTTTAGGATAACACGGTGCTGTATATAACATCAGTACTAACACTCACAACGTGAACGTTTTGATAAACATCCCCCGTATGTTCACTAAGTTAATAAAGTTTTAAACTGCGTCTACTTCGGTAACAGTGAGATCAGCAGTTGTGCATGAGCGGCTTCAAGTTTTCATGTCACACTCGTGAAGACACAAGAAAACACTGTTAAAAGCAGACTTTAAAAAAAAATCACAATTGAAACATCTATGGCAATTAAGGAAAAAAGCTTTCCAGGGATAACAGTCTGAGAAGAGAAGCTGAAACATTTAAGTAATTCAAGTATAACATTGATAAGAGCAGGAGGACCCATTGAAGGTCAACTTGAGGTCAATCAGCAGAAGGACCATCAGTGTCACAACTACTGTTCTTCAGTGCTTCTACTGCAGCTGTCATAACTGAGATCACTGGATAATCTTTGGTGAAGCATCACGAAACAAACGAACACGTCGGCGTGCGCGGCGGCTCCTCAGACGCCCGAGCCCGTCGTCTGACGCTCCTGCGGCGCCGCGGCCGCCGACGGAGCCTCCTCCTCTTCCGATGGAGAGCAGCACATGCTGGAGGCGCAGGCCTTGGAGCAGGCCAGGCTGCAGCTCGGGCGGTGAGGCGCCAACGCGTCCTCCCTCCGGGTGGCGGAGGAGGGGGGGCGAACTCTGGCTGGATGGTGCAGCAGCTCACTCCCACGCTCTGGAGCACCTTCAAGACCTCCGACATCAGATCAGCGCACCTGACGAAGCAGCACGACGGTTTTAACGGGGACGGAAACGAACATACAAACCACACGATTTCACCAGGGGAGTCAAATTCCAACGATGATTCAGTTTTCTTAACGATATTTTCTCACTGTCCGACCTTCGCTTTTATTGGTTTAAGCGAGCCGATCAGAACCGACCGAGAGGCGCGGAGGCCGCGTCACCTGTGCGATTTGAAGTCGGCGTGGCAGTGCAGGTGAACGGACGCCACCCACAGCAGTTCGGTCAGCTCCCAGATGTGCAGGTCGTGCACCGCCTGCACGCCGGGGACGCTCTCGATCCTCCGCCGAAGGTCCGAGACGGAGACGCCCGGGGGCGCGGCCTGCAGCAGGAGCATCCCGTGGCGGGACACCTGGAGGTGGGGGGGGGGGGTCAGAGCAGGCCTGGCGGGACATCAGCAGCAGATGTGCGGGGGCCTGACCTGAGGGATGCACGTGGCGAACAGGAGGAGCATGGCGAGCAGGGAGAAGCAGGGGTCCAGGTAGACGGTGAGGCTGCAGGGCCCGGACCCCCGCAGGCACTGGGGCTTGTACACCAGCAGGGCCACGCTGTTGATCAGAGCCAGGACGGCGGCCCCCAGCACCTGGACGCCGCACACAGACAGCAGCACGCTCAGCCGCCTCTGGAGGGGCCCCCCCGCCAGGTACAAAGGTGCGCCGCCGGCGGGATTGTTCTGACCTGGCAAAGGGAGGGGGGGGGCATGTGATGGTTGCCGTGGGCGAGGACGAGAAAAACATCTCACATTCCCCAACGCGCTGCTGTCACATGGGGGGGTTTGAACGTCTCACCGAGATCCGAGAATTCCCTCCACGGGCGCTCGGCTGCAGCTGCCGGAGGGAGGGGCCCCCCGTCGACGCCCTCCGAGGGGCCGGAGGTCGCCGGGTTGCAGAGGACGAGGGCCCCGTTGAGGTGGGAGTCGCCAGCGCCGCCGCGCCGGGCCCGGCCCAGGGCTCCCCCCCGATCGCCGCGACCTTCGACCCCTCCTTCGGGAGTCGGGAGAGAAGAATGAAAAACACAACGCGGGTGGCGTCTTCGCTCGCTCGCAGCTGAGTACACACGCGAGGAAAAATCAGACGGGGGGGGGTCACCTGGGTCTGATCACAGAGGATAAAGAACACATCATGTACACGCTTTTATGGTGTTTGTTCTGTCTGGACACCAAAAACTGGCAAATTTATTCCTGGACGTGCAGCCAACACCCTTTTTAAACACACGTGTGTGTGTGTGTGTGTGTGTGTGTGTGTGTGTTTTGCATGTCTCATCACATTTGCGTCGCTATCCTCTGATTCTAAAAGGTCGGTTGCGTCCGTACCTTCTCTGCTGAGCTGCAGCGACGCCTCTGAGAACTGGTCCCAGTGGAGCCAGAGGAAGAGCGTCTTGAGGAGGACGCTGTAGGAGCTGGTGACCACCAGCAGCAGAGGGAGCCACACCTGCTTGGGCTCCAGGAAGAGCCCGATGATGTCGATGACGGACGACAGGCACAGGGAGGCCAGGACCAGGGCGGAGATGAAGCTCCCCACCACGGGGACGCGGCACTGCTTGTAGGACAGGCCGCACCCGAGGGGCGGGCCGAGCCCCACGTCCACCCCGGGAGGCCGGGACTTGGCGGGGGGCTCGGCGGGGAGGTCGGGACCGTGGAGCGGCGACGCGAAGAACTCCAGAGAGGGGCCCGGGGGGGGCCCGGCGGGGGCCTCGGCGGTCAGGGCCACGCTGATGAGGATGAAGAGCGTGTGGAAGCCGTCCATCAGGACGGTGATGGACTTGCACAGCTGGCTGACGGTGACCTGGCACACCAGCAGCAGGATGGTCACCCCCACCAGGGACCACTTCAGCACCCTCATCCCCGCAGCGCTCTCTTCTCTTCAGGGGAACGAGGCGGGTCCCCCCAGCAAGGAGAGAGGAAACAGAGCTGGGCTGAACTACAGAAATATGAAGTAACATCCTGTTTGTGGGCACCTGAAGGCACCATCGGCCGTTCAAACAACACCAATAACACCTTCAAACAACACCAATAACACCTTCAAACAACACCAATAACACCTTCAAACAACACCAATAACACCTTCAAACAACACCAATAACACCTTCAAACAACACCAATAACACCTTCATGAAACCTGAACCGGGAGTGTGGGGACGACTAAGTAACCCGTAGAGTGTTCTGGGTTCAAATCCCGCCCGCAGCAGCACAGCGGTGGTCTGCGCGCTCCGGACCGGCCCGGAGTCAAACTGTCCTACCTGTCAAATGCGGAGAACCGGCGGCTCATCCAAAGGCAGCGCGGCACGCAGGGACCGAGCGGGCGCTCCGCTTCATTTATCTTTTCGGAATGCCATAAGTATATTTCCCTGTCCCAACACGCTCCTCCTCTGCTCTAATGCCTGTCATGTGAGCGGGGATGGGTGGGGGTGGTGTGGAGGGGAGATTGCCCCCCCCTTCACATACACACACACACACACACACACACACACACACGGCCAATTCCCATCACACACTCTGTGCAGATCAGGTCAGATCAAGACCCATTTATGACAAATAATAAGTCAAAGAACTGGTTGCATTGATATTTAGATGTGGAAATTCCTGCTCTTCATACTGATTACTGTTATTATTATTATTATTATATTATTATTATTATTATTATTATTATTTTTTTATTATTATTAATTATATTATTATTAATTATATTATTGTCATTATTATTTAGATGATGTGCACATATTATCCCTGGGATCATAAACATAATAATGATACACATGCTTCATGAAGCCGGTGGGAACTTTTTGGTTACTTCCCTGCTGATGTGGAAATGTCCAGGTTGCCCCCCCCCTCGCCGTCTACGTGGCCCCATCCGCCGCTGCTCTTTTGTGAAAGCGGTCCAGGGCTCGTTGCAGTCCACTGGAGTGCGAACCAACATCCCAGATAGGGACTGACACTGTGGATAAATCCCCTCTGTTCTTCCAGCATACCAGCATATTCCTGAGGCTCAGCTAAGCCCGAGCAAAGACCTGCTGAGGAAGCGTTTGATAATTTTCCTCTAAGGAAAAAGGGGGGGGTTGGATAAACCTGGGACCTTCACAAGGCTGAATCTTCTCCACCTCTGAGAGCTCCTTAAACTAGTTACACCAACACTAATCACATAAACCTGACTAGAAAATGTCCATGAGACCAGATATCAGTGACCTTTTGTCATGTTAGTGTTGGGGGTTCACTTTAAAACAGTGTGTGTGTGTGTGTGTGTGTGTGTGTGTGTGTGAGTGGAGGGGTCCCACCGCCCCTTTGTGATGAGAGGTTAAAAGCTCGGGCCAGAGGGGTCAACACTTGGTTTAAAGGTCCCAGTAGATTTGTGTTGGTTCCAGGTTTGGAATTCAGTTGTGATGGGAAACGTGTCCTTGAACGCACGAACGTTGCTCAGTTTGCAGCCGCGGAAAGTCAGACTGACGTCACAACGAGATCTCATCGTCCTGGAAACACGACCCGCTCTGAGCGTAGAGCACTAAAGTATGAAAAATGAAACATTTGGCCATTGTAAAGGGAAAGTGTGAGAAGTGAGTTTGACCTACTGGAGGTGTTGTTCGTCCTGGGTGAACACAGGGAGACCTGACAGAAAGGGTACAGGTTCAAATCCCCTGGGGTGAACAAGTGCGGCTCAAACCAACAGCCGCTCTCTTACCAACCCCTCCATCCAGCATCACTGCTGGGGGGTGTGCACTAATGAAGGAGGAGGGGGATGTGAGCCCTTTAAAGCAGGTGGTTCAGGACCCTGGACCATCGGGGTGGCCACGGCCCCACTGAGAGTCCTGAGCACGACCCGCAGCTACGTCAGGGAACGGCAAACGGCACACGTTGTGTTGAGGCCCGGGACTCCCCCCAGACAGGTAGAGACTCATGCACACGCTCCAGCCCCTCCTGGAACATTAACATGATGGGGGGGGGTTGACAGCGGTTATTCATGAATGCTGACCCCATGAAGGTCCCTGTTGGTGACCTGAACCCTTTTGGAGTTCACCCATGGTGTCATGGGGGGGGAGGGGGGGTGTTTTAGATCTAATCGCGCTCAAAACGTAATAACGCCACAAAGAACGGCAGTCGCAGCCCTCGCGTGTGCGAAGGACTCCAACATCGGTCACTCGCAAGACCGTGACGGCCCACAGGAAGCGCGTATCCCCGGGGAGACTTTTGGTCCGACTTGTGGTGGCTGTTTTCAGCACTTTCACAGTCTTAATCTAATCTGTAATCTGGATCAGGACATTTAAACCTGCCAGCCCGAGTCAACTCCACACAAAGCATTCCTTCACGTCGTAGTTATTACATGCATTTATTTCAGAGGAACAAATTTCGCCATACATATCTTTGTGATTACCAGCACATTCCAATTAAGTTAACAAATTATTAAAAATGTCTAAAAATTAAAGCATAACAAACAGTGGGGGGCTGGTCCTATGTTGGGCGGACAGGACCCGGAACGCTGATGTCGGGAGGGGGATGAAAAAGCAGTTTTCCGTCTTTGCTCGTGTAGCCGCCGCACCTCCCGGTGGGTTCTGGCCAGGGTTGCCGTGGTTACGGCCCCTTTGGGTTTGCTGTTGTTCCTGCACCCCGACTGCGGTCATTGTTAACCCTTCAATCGTGTTTAACCCACCCCCCCCAAAAAACAAACCAAAAAGCTAAATAATATCTGTAGATCGAATCTGAAATATACATAAAAAAATTATAGATAATCTTAAAAGAAACCATAATTGGGGGAAAAAAAAAGATAAAAGGAAGAGGGTGGGGTAGATCAGACTCATGTTTCTATGAAATAAATACAGAATGACTGATTTTTTTTTTTGAAGCAGCTGAACAAAAAAAAAAAAAAAAAAAGAAAGAAAGAAGCTGTAAAGACAGATGAGATGGCACAAAGTACCAGCGGTACCAGTGGAAGACTGAAGGCGGGGGGGTGAAGAGGGGACACAACGACAGAGACCGAGCTCCTTTTCCGAAGACTTTATCACGACGGAACAAAACAATAATAGTGTCTGAAGTCGCAGAGCGCCAACGAGAAGAGGTTTTAGTGTAAAGAACTCAAGTGAAAACAGACGTTTTACTCTTTGACATTCACTGAAATATCAGCCGTTTTGAGCTGAGAGCGGGTTATCGGACCTGTGACTCTGATGGGGGGGGGGGCGCTGCGGGTCCTCGACAGCAGGGCGAAGATGTAAAAACAAAGAAGGTAGAATGGCTGTGAGAGCGGGGACGCGCACAGAACACACAGGTCTCAGCTTCCTGATAGTCAGTCTGTTCAGAGCCAGCGGACGCCTCCTTCACCTCATCCTGAATCATTGCCCCCCCCAGCGGCCAGTCCGGGACCCCCCCCCACCCACAAGCTACAGTTGGAACCTACACACGAGGGTGTTAGCATGAAAACAGCCAGTGTTTGTCTTTGGTTAGTGTTTGAGTCCGTCTCCTTCGTGTCCTCGTGTTTAGCTTTCAACCACAGCAGGCTGCCGTCGGTCCACGTGGCAAACTGCACAGAGGCGCCGCCGCTCCGCCCCGCCTCCTTTTTCTCGCCATCAAAGTGCACATGTACTGTGTGTGTGTTTGCGTGTTTCATCTGTTGAAGTAGTGTGGATGGAACAAGATATCGTCAGAAGTGTTCTTGATAAGGTTTTGTGCTGAAGAGCTTCAGCTGTAAGGTCCGTGGTCTTCAGTAGAGCGGTTGTAGTGGTGGCCAAAAAAAAAAAAAAAAAAAAAAAAAAAAAAAAGAGAAGAAAGTCGAGGTCGACCAGTCAGGGAGGAGAGCAGACGAAGTATTCCAGCGTTGCTTCGAGTCCTCAAAGTTCCTGTGGAGAAACAGATGAATCAGTTGTTGGATGATCGGCCCAAGTCTCCTTGTCCTAAAGGCCTTGATGGTGAAGGCGGAGCTCCGGGAGCTCGGAGGCCCGTACCTGCCTCACGGTGCCTCTTTCCCCGTCTCCAGACTGGCGTCCAGCAGCAGCTCCTCCAAGTCCTGGACGCTCACTGCACACACGACACACAGCACACGTGAGCCACCGGGGGGGGTTCAGAGTATCAGCGGTTGGAGCGTGAGGGGAGGGACTCACCGTGATCCATCACGCAGCTGCCAGACTTGGGGCCGTCGGCCTCCAGCAGGTGGAGGGAGAACTCGGCCTTCAGCCCGTTGGGCAGGGCGGACGCTGCCACCTCCTCTTCCTCCTCCTCCTCCTCCTCCTCGACCTGGGCTGAACACTCGCGCTCGTCCGCTGAGCTGGCGGGAGAGTCCTCCGGGGAGGCGGGGGCGGCTGTCGCGGGGTCGGCCCCCGCCGAAGGACCGGCCTCCTGGGCCGCCGCCTGAGCCGGAGGCGACACTTCTGCGTTTATCCCATTCTGCTGATTTTGACGGGGCCCCTCCTGACTGGGCCGTACCGTCTCCGACAGCTCGTCCTGCATCTCCGCGTCCTCCGTTTGGTCCTCTGCAGCAGATACCAACCCGCTCTGTAGCTCCTCGGGGGCGGATCTTGACGGCTGCTGCGGCGACGCTGCATCACAGATGTGACCCGGGGTCTGACTGGGCTCTACCCCACCGTTGCTCTCCCCTCCCGCGCCGTCTGCGGACGTCTGCTGCGTGTCTTTAAGATCCTCCTCCTGCTGTCCCTCTCCTTGGCGAGCGGACTCCGCCGCCTCCTCGGCAAGCTGCGTTGGTGAAGAATCTGAAGGCTGGCTTGGTGCTCGTTGGCTTGGATTTGTCTCGTCTGGGTGTAAAGTGCTGGCTTCCCCTTCTTCCGTGGGCCGATCTGCTGACGGTGGCTGCTGTGTGTGGGCGTGTGGAGGACCGCGTCCCCTTGCTGGAGAGTCTGTTGAGAGGGCAGGTGAGCTCTCCTGTATCTGGGGCGCCTGCGTGGGGGTTTGAGACGAGTGTTCTGACTCCGTCTGCTGCGTCGCGGGCGCGCTCGACCCCGCGGGCGTCTTTGAATCCTGGGCACCGGGAGACGCGGACGCGCTCACCTGCTGCTGCAAGTGCTGCTGCTCAGGTGGGCTCTCGACCCGAGTCACCATGAAGATCTTACGACCCCGCCCCGGGCTCGAGACGGATATGCAGCGGCCGGGAGACGGAGGCGTGCCGGGAGGAGGCGTGGTTTCCGTGACGGTGATCCCAGAAATGACGCTCAGTCCCCCAGAGGGTAAGACCGACGGGGGCGGGGATGTGTGTGAGGCACTGAGGAGGGGCTGCGCAACCCCGATCTGGATTTCAGGAGGTGTCTGTTTCAAGTGAGCAGATGTGCTGGCTGTGGCAGAGGAATTTGTTACCACCTCCTCCTCCTCTTCTTCTTCCTCGGTGTCCGAGTCCGACTCCAGGTTCGCCGGATTGACGCTCGCCTCTGCGCTCGCTTCCGACGCGCTGGTTGCCTGCTCTTCGTCGTCTTCCCGCTTGCCCTCCTCGGGTTGCCTCTCCTCTGACGCCGACTCTTCCTCCTCCTCTCTGGTGCCATCTTCTGTAGCTATTTCAGCCATAGAAGCCGACTGTCTCATCATCTGCTCGGTTTCCTCTTTCTCTTTAGCCAGGACGAAGTTCCTCTTGCAGCCATTCTGAATTTCCGCCAGCAGGGCGCGCTGTGTCTCAATGAAGCTCTTCACCTAAGAGACAGCACAGTTTCAAAATCACCGGCGGATCACTACAAATTCACTCCCACATAAACATCTCTGCAGAGGCACTCTGAATCTCTCTCTCACCGTTTCTTTCTTGGGCTCTCTGTCCAGATCAAGACGCAGCAAAGAAGTGTTGACTTTCAGGGCCAGGGACAGCGCCATCAGTCCCCCTGTCTTGATCTCGTTCTCTCGAAGGTCAAGGCGCAGCAGTCTGGGACTCTCTGCGATAAATTCCGCCACAGCCACAGCTCCTGCGGCGCAGATGACAGGACAGAATTAATTAATGTCTAAAAAAAAAAAAAAAAAATGCCAGGTGTTTTCGTGACATGAAGAAAAGCAGAGGCACAAGGTCGCCTCCCCTACCTTCACAGGACAGTTTAGTTGAAGCAAGCCCCAGCCTGAGCACAGAGCGGTTGGAAATGAGTCCATCTTTCAGTTTGTGGACCCCTTCGTTGCCCACTGAGTTATGTCCGAGGTTCAGAGTCTCCAAACTCTGGGTGCAAGGCTGGGCCAACAGATTAAGAACAAGAATTGATGGTGAAGCTTCACTGACAGCGGGAACAGAGACGTTTAGAAAAGTATGCTGACCACGACTTCACAAGAACCTTCTCTATTTACAGTATTTGCTCTCCTGTACCTACTTGCAAACTAACTAGGCCTGTATGAGGCGGCCGTGTCGGTCGTTACTGGTTTCTCTATCTAAAATGTACGTTTGATAAGCGTTGGGTGTTCGTACCAGTGCAGCAGCGAGATAGCCCATGCCGTTGTGTGTGAGCTGGTTGTTCCAGAGCACCAGAGTAACCAGGCCTTTCCTCTGCTCCTTCAAGCCCTCACACACATAAGCCAGACCTGTGAAAATAAACAATATTTACAATATTCAGATGATAATGAGTGAAGTTAGTCTTGTGGTGTGTGTGTGTCCCAAAGACCATTGAGAAATCATGAAATGATGATTATGTGCGTATTGTTGCTCTATCGCTGTGGCATACCAGAGTCCAGGATATGATTGTTGCGCAGGTCGAGGATCTGAATGTTGTAGTTGAACTTCAACAAGTTGCCGAGCTGGGCCGAGTCCTGCAGACCGTTGAGCTTGTTGTCAGCCAGGTACAACTCTCTCAGGTTCATATTCATCTTCAGAGCTGTGGCTGCAAACGGCAGAAATAGGGGTTACGACTGTGGGCCACACGACAGAGAGACGACAGCAAAGTCCCCAGCAAGCTCCCAATGGTCGGGGTCACCAAGAACCAGTTAATTCTGAGGACAAAGCTCCTTCAGGGCGCCATCTCTGCTAATTCCTCTGGCACTCTCACCCAGTAGCATGAGCGGCCTGCCAGACAGGCCAGCGTTCTCCAGATGGAGGACTGCCAGGCTGCCACTGATCCTGAGTGCTCGTGCTACAAAAGGAGCCGAGTGGTCCAACAGCGGAGTGTTCCGTGCGTCGAGATACTGCAGAGAGCTCGTCTGTGGACGAGAGAGCAGGAATATAAATGAGTCAAATGCACCTTTGACCTACTTCTCTCATTGTTCTCCACACAGTAACTTCTAATTATCCATAATTACAGCTGTTGTAATACCCTAAAAAGATGTGAATGACTAAGCAGGATGAAGTCATGTGATCTTTATAAATGGTTGATCTATGTGGACACTCATTTGATATCATGCACTGAAAGACTGAACTATTCTTTTTTTTATAGTGACATATTTGTGCCTTTAAACACTCCCATCAAAGATTGTACTTCTAATATTTGACAGGCACGGTTGGTGTTATTCACTAGTTCTCACCTTCCTCATCATATGAGCGGCGGCCTGCCATCCTCGTGTGCCAATGTGCTTGTTGAAGGAGATGTTGAGGTGCGTGGCTGACTCGTAATACTCAATCATGTCGAACAGAGCCGAGGCACCCTGAGAAAAACAGAGCCACACAAAGAAGAGTGGAAAGACGACGGTTGTTGAGGAGCGAGCAATTAAAACCAATTAAGTGAACTAATCAACTAAAACGGTTTTAAAAAAAAAATATCTATTTTGTGCTGTCCAAACCCGTCGGGGTTGTGAAGCAGGGGGAACCTGTCTGCAGTGACGTGACATTCACCTAAAAACTCAATACAACAATAACACTGATGACATGACACATTCCTGCACATTCCTTCGCCTATAATTGTTGCTGCAAACATATGTAAAAACATCCCGCTGGTCTTTTTAACTACGACAGGAGTTACCTGTTGCTGTCACGATGATTTGAACGACCCTACAACCTTGAGAACCGTAAATTATTTTGCTTTGATGCCAAAGAGGAATGATTGACAGATCATATTTGCGGCATTAAAAGTCAGTTATAATTGTAAGGATATGAATTAAAATTAAAAGGGAAGACGTTCTGAAATGGGCTTTATTCCGCGCCAATCACATGACTATAAGGACGTGTCACATGATGCAGCGCAAGGCCATAATGCAATCATGTGATCAGAGTCTTTAATCTCCTTCTGGCTTTGTCGGTGCTCTCTGGGTGCATCTCTTTCATCGGGTACGGAAGCACCGAATGTGAACCACCCGTTAGAGAGCAGGTGGAAGGGCAGCCATGTCATTTTCCTGCGGTGTTTATCCAGACCTGGAGCCTTTACGGGGAGGACCGGCCCGAGACGTCTCAGAGGAGGAGAAAGAAGGGTTTGATATTCTACAAACAAGTCAAACGCGTATTTAACAAAACAAAGGGCAGCAAATGAGTCAGACAGGTGATCGTAGAGCCTCTCTCCCTATGATTGCACAATGGAAGACGTTACTGAGCACACAAAAGTGTGTTTATCTACAGGGAGGGCAGGATGAGTCACATCCAGCCCAGAAAAAGCCCTTCTCTATTACAGATCCACATGCTCCCCCAAAACATCTTTTTCCTCCTTTCATCCTCCCACAGAACAACAGAAGCGTGACGAGCCCTCCTGTAAACTGTGCAACCTGTTGCGCACCTTCAACTGTGACGCTTGCTGCTTCCTATGATTTCTCAGTAGTTTTCCATCGCCGTCTTACTTTTCCCCAAAAGAAAGTCTAGTCTCAGACTCAGAGGTTGCTCTCTGGTGACTCAGCTCGGTTGGTTTTAAGTGTTATATTCTGGGTGAGTAAAAAAGGAATGTTGCTCTGGATTTGTTTGGATTAAGTCAAGGTCTGGGTTCTGTGAGTGTATCTGTGTTTGCAACCTGAGCACGAGCTTAAAATATGATTACGGTGAACAAAACTGCTTGGTTTAGAAATAAAAAGGAGGTTTTTACAGCGTATAAACAATGCTCTAATTGGAGGCTAACATGAGGTGTCTCAGAGCTTTATCTGTCCCATTTTGGCTGTTCTATCAGACTCAACATGGCCTGTCAAACCTACAGTGCAGTGGGAGAGCTACAGGGTTGGTTTTTTTTTGGTCACTTTTTTAGCATTTTAAAAATGCAACCTTTTTCACTTTTCTTTGCTACGATGATATAAAAGTTGCACACGCAGATTTGGGGATATTCTTCCCTGCAGATCTTGTCATGCTCCCTTTGGCTGGATGGGGACTGTCGGTGGATGGACATTTTCAGGTCCTTCTGGAGGTGTTTAATTAGGTTCAAATCTGGGTTGGGTTCAAGCTGCTGAGCCACTCGAGGACATTTACACAGTTGTCTCTAAGCTGCTCTGGTGATGTCATAGCTGTGTGTTGAGGATTACTGTCCTGTTGGAAAGTAAACTTCCAGGCCCCTGGGAGCTCTGGATCAGGATTTCATTAAGTACTTTGCTCCATTCATCTTTTCCTCAACCCTGACCAGTCTCTCTGTCCCAGCAGCTGAACCCCAATCAAACGTGATGCTGCGACCAGGATTCGCTGTATTCTGGGACTTTCTTCCATCTCCAGGATCTCTGGAGCTCAACCTGAAGGACCACTGGGTTCTCGGTCAGCCTTTTCCCTTCTTCCAATACCACAAATTCCTTAAAACCAGAAGAAGTGAAACATCTCTTCTTACAGAAACATAAAGGCTCACCATAAATGTTGTTTTAATTACAGTAAGTGCTTGAGAGTCTATTTTAACTTCTAAGCAACAGGAAGTGGTCAAAGGCCAAGTCTCGCAACATCATCTATCTGTGTGTTCCCAGAGCCCAAAACTGTGTTTACACAAGTTGACATCTGGTGTAATCAACAAACCCACGGCAGTTCTCATCACACCGATGTCAGAGAGGTTACTGGTGGAATTAAGAGAACACAAGAGCGAGTGGGTGATGAGAATGGATTTGATTGCTCTTACATCTTCGTCCAGATTGGTCTGCTCCAGGTCGATCACTTTAAACTGGACCCTCTTCAAGATCTCTTCCAGAGACTCGCATGCTTTGTAATCCAGCTTTTCACCTAAAGAAAGTCACAAAAATGTTAGAAACAGCAGGGCACCTTCCTGGCATTGTTTCTGACTACTGTGTGGCTCTTACCCTTTAGATCTAAGCATTCGTTTCGCTGTGTCAGGTCTTTAAGGTCCTAAAGAACCAAAAAGAAGGGGAGTTACAATGAGCTTATCTTGTGGCATTACTCATGGCAAACTTTACTCTTCAAATCCTCGGTCCCAAGTTAAATATATTAATAATTAATCCATGGCATTAAAGACACCTCCTCTAGGTCCTGATGGGTGCAGTTTATTTATCTTTAAACAGGCAGCTGTTTCTGTGTTTCCTGCAGACGTTTTTTTGCATTATTTAGGAAGATTGTGTTACTAAATATGAAATGGCCCTCGTACGACACTCCTAAAGTGTTCCCACATTCCCTGCAGTTGCACCACGATAAAAGCACTTGGCTGCTGGTGGGAAATAACCGAGCATCAGGAAACATTTGGTCAACATCAGAAGTAACATCCCTTTTTAAGTCAGCATAACAACCACGTGCGCTGCAGCACCGTGCGCTCAGGTCGCTGTGGTGCGGCGCGTCCAGAGGAGGACAACTCGAGTTTATAGAAACTTAACACGCGTTTTCCTTGGTCCCGTCAGGTAATCCGATACAGCACGGCCACCGAACAGACTGTGGAAAAGCTATTTCACCTGCAGCCCCAGAGAAACAACCTACAATCCCCAAAACAAAAACAGTGCTGCCTTAAAACTATGTACCAGCAAATCCCCCACTCTATTTGATTGCTTGGCCCAGTCAGCACGAACTGGATAACCTCTGCCCCCACACAACGCCGCTATCAGTTATGTCCGCCTGTTTGAAAACAGTCATCCACTTTGAGTTGCATTTAGGGTTCTGCGGGCTTGTGAACAGCTCAACAGGTCCCTAAATTAAGATCTAAAAACGACACACTGGTTTTCATAATAAAAAATGCGTAAATACTCCGACTGCTTTACGAGACACTTGGCAATTTTAATCACGTAAACACAGACACATGTGAGTGAAGATGAACAGTCAGTCTAGAGTCAACCGTGACAGGGCTGCCAGAAACCAAAAATAGTGCCTGACATGCCTTCGCATGAGTGGTATGGGTGTGTGCATTGTGGGTGGACTACACTGAGCCACTGATTCCCTTTTCCTCTATAAAAAGGACACTCGGCATTTGTAAGATATAAAAGCATCATGTGAGCAGTCTGTCTGTGTGTGGACTGCTGTGTGATATGAAACCAGTCGTCCCTCAGGACCCAGCAGCAACAGTATGGCACAACCCCCCACCCACCCCCCGAGCATCCAAGTCTTGAGACTCTGGTGGGACTGGGAGCAGGCATTCAACACGCTGCTGCTAAATAGTGAGCCTTATAAACACAAGGGGACGGACACCGCGTCAGAAATAAACACCAGCCGTGGAGCCTCTGGCCCACTGCCACATGTACAGTCCAGCTAAATAAAGAGATCATTTAGAGCAAAGGGGAGAAAAAAAAGACAGCCACGGCTAAGATCTACCTGCCCTTCGTTAATCAGCTATTTGCTCTTGCTGGCTTATTTATGCAAGGATGACTTTATGGACGGTGTTTGCTGCGGCCGGGCAACTTTGTGCCGAGTCATGATAAAATTACCACAGAGCGATGAGATCACAGCAGCAGGCGCAGATGTGCATTTTCGCTGGTAGCAGATAAATTATCTCGACCCACTCATCGCAAACAGCCGAGCTGGAACAAACCAACGGCCGCCGCGGCAGACAGCTTGAGATTCGAGCCCTCGGCAGGAGGAGGGTCCGTTGACTGATCAACAATCAATGGCAGATAAATCTGATGAGTGACAGGACGCAGGGGCAGCGGGAAGCTTATCACAAAGATAACCGCTGAAGACGTCCTCCCGTCAGCTTTGCTGACAAAGACGGTTTTCCGTGGCGTTTGATGAGTTTATTATAATGCAAATGACTCACTTTGTTCCAAGTGGTGCTTCACTGATATCACAGTCAAGAAATAAAGGCTCAGACTCTTAAAAATCAAGCTCATTACATAGTTCCTTATGGTGGGTTCTACACATACATACAGTCTGAATTTGTGCCTGTAGAACTGAGAGCACTATCTGTAAGTGAGTGATGACTAATGTTTAAACACATTCCTTTTTCATGGATTTATCTATAAAGCCATCAACCCACACTGCATGGTACGTCAGTGAGCCATACACTACAAATATAACTATGTAACATTTTTGTGCCTTATGGTTAATCATCCTTGAGCGGGAACAGTTTGATCTCAGAAAAATATTTAATATTTAACAATCACTCTGCTTCACACATTGCCCCACTGTAAAATGCTACAGACCACCATAGTACAAGCATGTGCACAAATTCACGTGCCAGAGCACAAGTTTACTGAAAAAAAGGGGGGAAAAATTCCTCTGGCTTCCCTCGCTGGATTTGAGGAACTGCTTATGCCGAGGGATTACAGGACACATGACAGTGCTGCTAACAAAAAAAAGATCGTGTTGAGAGTAAAAACCAACTAAAAAAATAAAATAAAGTTGTTTCCAAGGTTTGTACAAGGCACTTTAATAATGCTTGGGGCATCATTTGGAAACACATAACCTTGGGAAAAACACATTAGTGGGTTTCTGTGGTGTTTCTGCATTATTAGCAGATTAATTTAACTGTTGGACCACATCAACTTCTGGAAAAGAGAACCTTGCAAGGAGGCTTTGACTTTCTCAAAGAGGACATTCAAACCTTTCCCCGGGCAACCTCAGTCACTTCTTGGAGAGAAAAAGGATAAAAGGTGGCAGGCTGTGGTTCTGAGGGCTTCCCACCCTGTCCAGTGATTTAAGGACTGTGGCACAGTCGTACGCGAGGCGAGAGACAGGAAGTATATTCATCCCCGCAGTAATTCAGAGGCTGCAGTTTGTGGTAACGATGAATTATGCTGCTGGTGTTCAGTAAGAATGTTTGGTGAAGCTCACCTGAATCTGTTTGAGCACTTTAGGGATGGGTTTACAGTTGAGCTTCTGACAGGCCTGTTTGTAGGAAGAGAGGATCTCCTCTACAGTCACATTGTGAGCTGCAAAACACAAAGGAACAATTCAATAAGGTTGTTTATCTGAGCACATCCATGACATGTTCACTCTAATCCAATTTTTATTACAACAAACACCTGACAGCAAATGAGAGATGGGCTCTGTCTGCGAACAGGAAAAACACAGTAAAGGTTAATATGGGCTTTTTCCACATAGTACACAAATTTATGGTTACTTGGAAAAAAAGGCCAAGTTCTCTTATTGCTGCAAAAAGGAGGTATTGTTCTTGGTATGTGTGGGTCGGGCTGCTGCCTTCAAAGATTGTTGTGGTGGGTTAACTCCAGTCAGATGACTGGGCAGTGTTCAAGATCGAGTTTTCTGCTTGAGCGAGTGTGAGAAAGCCAGGCAGGTAAAGAAAGACAGAAATAAAAGAACAGATTCAAAAACGATGGAACTCCAGTAAAGGCCAGGTATACAGCGTGGAACGGTGTACCTCCACCGGTGTGTCGGGTGGATGGTAGAAACTGAAGCAGCCATGCACGGCAGCTCATCGCTAAATCCTAATCCTACTGTCCCTGCCGCGAATATTTGAGAGACTTGTGAGGTCAAATGGAACAGTTCAGACATTAAAGTGAACACTGTGTTCCTGGAACAGTGATACTGTGTAGTCACTGGTGGCGTGAGTGTGTGTATAAACACTTCCTGAGGGAAAGGTGGGGTTCTCGGGTGGGTGGTGTAGGTGTTGAAGGTCCCATGCTTGCTACGCAATTCCTCCTACTTTTGGTAAGAAAAAACAGGGGCTGAAATGGTGCTTCAGTAAACGTGCAGCACCGCATCAGCCCCCTACATACAACGTACAGACCGTAATTTTGGATTAAGAAAGCAGAGTGGTGATGAGCTGCAATAGGCACCACAGGATTCCCAACTAACCATGTGACACACCACTATCAACAAGGCTGGACTGTGATCCAAAATAGCCCAGCCCGGCTAGTTTTTATCAGGAGCCCACACAAAGATCAGCTCAGCTCTATTTACCGTGTGTCAGAGCTATTTCCGCTCTTCAAAACATCCAGTTACATTGTCTCAAAAACGACCCAGAATGGCTTAATGTGTTGTAGAGTCCATGTCCATCATCTGATTATCATATAACACATCACATCTTTATCAGATTCTCACGGTTGAGTGTTTTTGAGGAACAGATCGGGCAGAGGAACCGAGGGAAGGGCGCAGAAACGGGCGCAAATGGCGGCGGACGGCGCCGAAAATCTGCTGGTTCCCTCCTAACACGTGAGTGCCACCGTTCAAAATAAACGTCGGCATCCGCCCGCCCTCCTCTGCTCGCCATTTCACGCCGCTGTGCTGCACACGGCGACAGCAGAGTCATTCACACGCGACAACTGGCCGCCCGGTTGGGCAGCAGGAACTGTGACGCTGGTGCAACATGTTTCTGCCCGCGTGGGCGCCAAATGAAACCGTGCAACAAATTCACAGCCTCACTATAATAACAGAAAATGCTTAAAGTCCCAAACTAGATTAATTATGTTAACGCGGCTCAAAAAAAGGAGTCCGTAAGTAGTTATGGAATGATAATCGATCCATTGTTTCTTTTCTTCAAAGTCTAGACACCAAAGTAAATTCCTCACATCTATCTCTACATTTGTCTAAAAACGTAGAATACAATTCTGTGGTCAAGGTCCTATAATAAATGAAGTACATCAGTAACTTTGTGGGCTCCAACAAAGTTAATTCAAGCTAAATGATTCATGTAAAGGCTTTTGTTTGTAGCACCACGTTGTATGATAGTTGAGACGACCAAACAGGCCAGCTTCAGGAGTAGAAAATCGAGACAGGCAACGAAGAAAGGGAAACGTGACACCCCAGCTGCCTTGTATTGTCCCTGTTCCCTCCGGCCCCCAAGAGGTTTATTCTGGGCGGCAAAGTTCGAGTCTCCACGACTTCACCTTCCAGCTTTGATTATTTTTGCCAGAACTCGGCTCACAGAGACGCTCCGATATCGGCACAACTTCCCTCAATTCCTTCCCCTTTTCAAGGAGTAACCCAGCCTACCCGGGGATGAGACATTGAGGCACGGGGAGCACGGATCTTTACTGGAGCTCTTCTGGGTCCCTGTCTTATGTCATGTGTCAGAAACACGACACCAGTCCGTTAAATAAAACGCCTGTGTTAGATCATGGCGTTTTGTTTGATATGGAGAGCATGAAGAGGCTCGTTGATCTGGTCTTCAGAGCTCATCCACCATCATCATATTAACTATTATTCCCGAGTCATTTCACTAATGGCCTAACCGCAGTTCTTAATTAAATATAGCTGCGATGTCACACAGAGGGACCTGTTCACAGTGTTGATCTTTGTTACTGGTGGAGAAACACTAGCAGGAAAGGTCCCAGAGTAGCCCCTTGGAAGGCTGCCTCGTTTTGTGACTACAGCTACACGTTTAGGTGGAATTATGGATGCACGTGGACCCTTCAGCAATATTTAGACCGATGTTTGCGGATGGGTTTGTGGCCGTCGGCCATAAACCGGAAATCTTTATGAGTATGCCAAAGGACTGGACCAATCACAACCGCCTCGTTATATTAATAGCATTTATAAATGGATGCCTTAGTTTGAAATTGGGAAGCCGAGACTGCCAAAAGAAAAATATTACCCCATTTCCCATGTAGCTACAGCAGCTTCTGTAGTTTTTTTGGAGCATAAATCTGTCAATAAAACACTTGGGTTATCTTGCGCTGCCTACAATTAATCTCTCAAATCTCTTCACCAACAAAGGGATCTTAACAAGAGGGGAAATTTCCTGTGATGAATAATCACTGCCCACTCTGTTTCCAGAGATTTGTGTTTCATAAGGTCCTGCAGCCGAACGGGGCTCGACTTTGCACCCAGAAGAGTTTCGCTCCAGATATCTCAGATCAATCTAACGCTTCGGCCACCTGTGCGACAGCTACGTTATCTGATGAGCGCGCGCGTACGTCAATAAAAAGCCGCTTTCTGATCCAGTTCAAAGGTTATTAATGTGTATTTTATTTACTTCCCTCCCCCTTTCCAGGCATTTGGCATTAACAACCCCGACCCACATTTTCAGCTTTATATACATTAAGAAAAAATAAGCCTATTGCTGGCTTACGCTTAAAAGCCTACAGGTCAGAGAAACTGAGACTATAGCGTCAGTGTCATACGGACGGTTCAAATCAGGCCGCAGGCAGAGAATATTTCCTGCAAAACAATCCTGACATTGGCGAACTTGTGTTAAATTTTCAGGAAGTAACTCCATGTTTGTTGAATGAAAAAGTAATTTCTTATTTTGGTTAAACTATGAGACTGGGTTCCTCACATCAGCACACCCTATCCTGCTCGGGCTTCCTTTCCATGTGTTTTCACTGAACAAACAGGAACCGAACAGTAAAATGGCACACCTTAAGGAGTGGTACTGGGATCTACTTACATCCTGGCATGTCGTATAGGTCTGAGAGCACCTTTACACACACGCACACGTGCATCTTCAGGGTGGAAACGTACAGAGTCATGAATTAAGAAACACAGGATACATTCCCCCGGGGATGGGGTTATGCAAGAAAAGAGTGAATTGCGAATGTTTCTGATGGGAGACATGCCCGTACAGGCAAATCAGGAGAGAACTGTCCCACAATTAGACACACACACACACACACACACACACACACACGCATTACCGTGTCTCCAGGGGTCCTTGGGCTCCACCGCCCCGGAGACGATCTCCTCGTCGGCAGGGAAGGTTACCCTTTTGCCGCACGGTTTATGTCCGTCCTCGCTCTCCTCCACCACGGGGTACAGTCCGGCCTGGTCTGGGGGAGAGGCTTCCTCGCTGCCCGTCTGGCTCGCCTCCGGAAGCTGGTGGCTCGCGGCGGTGGCCGGGGCGTCCTGAGACGTGGGCTCCTGGGGCAACTCGTTCTCCGGCGTCGGCGCGGCGCTCGCCGACTCGGCCTCCAACACCCCGCTCTCGTCCAGGCTCAGGTCCACGCCGATGTCCATGTCCCCCCCGTCTTCTCCCTCTCCCGCAGCAGGCTCGGCGTCATCCCTTATCGCCTCTATCACGATGCCGTCCTCGCGCCGGTCGTCGCCAGAGAAGATCAAATCAGTAGATTTCACCACCTCGGGGGGCGCCTGGACGCCGCTTCGCTTATTTCCGTTGAGCTCGTCGATTTCCAGTGTGCTTTGCTCCCGGTGGTTGTCTTCCCCGGCCACCTGGAGGTTGTCGGCGAGCTGCGGCATCAGGTAGGTGTCAGAGGCCTCTAAGGGAACAAGGTTTTGTTTTTCAGTGTCAGTGTCCATCATCAGTACCGGGATGGTGGGGGTGACCGCCTCTGGGCCGCTGGTTTCATTGTTCCTGGCGTTGACATGACACAAATCTAGGCACGGCTCCTCAACATTCATGTTTTCATCTCAGTGACGCCCGGCCTGAAAGTGTTCCAGACAGCCTGGGTACGAAGTTAAAGAGTAACTAGGACCCGACGGTCACCTCGCCAGCCCCCTCTCTTTCCCAAGAGGAGCAAATATGCTCCTCCACGACCCGACCCGAGTGGAGATCAGACGGTTCCACCTGTGCTCCGGCTACCGCAGGTGAGACGGCCTGACCTCGGAAAGGGCGCAGATAAAGTGCGACTGCATCGACATCGGGGCTCGAACGTGCGTCACCTGCACGCAGACGCGGGCGCGCTCCAAATGTCTGCGAACGCGACTCAAAAGGTCGGGGGGACAGAGGGCTCCCCGGCCGTCAGCACATGCTCCCGGGGGGGTCCCGGAGGCGGGTGAAGGTGATTCGGGGCTCCTCGGGGGCTCCTCGGGGCTCCTCGGGGGCTCCTCAGGGCTCCTCGGGGCTCCTCGGGGGCTCCTCAGGGCTCCTCAGGGGCTCCTCGGGGCTCCTCGGGGCTCCTCCTCGGCGGCGGCGCCCGCGTCCTCCGGCCGGAGCGTTAGCGTTAGCAGGCTGGCTACAGCCCGACCAGGACGGGCAGGCCCGGGTCCGCCCGGCCGCCTTCTCCTGCCCCGGCAAAGTCCATCCCCCCAGCCCCCTTTCCTCCCCCCCCAGGTCAGGAACTCGTGTCTCGGCGCCCCCCGCTTCACATCGCGGTCCTCGCCCGGCGGCGGCGCGGCCACGAACCCTTCAGGCGTCACAGCCGAGCGCGCCGGCGGGGGGACGTCCCGGGCCCGCTCCTGCCGCCGGGGCCGCTCGGGCCCTGCCACACACCCGCGCACACGCACACGGCCCGCCCGGTCGCGCTGGCGTCCTGGAGGAGTCTCCCCGGCCGAGGTCTGGTGCGCCGCTGCGGGGCTCGTCGGCCGCTAGCTCCGGCTCCGGCTACTGTTTGTTGTTCACGCGGCTGACGTCAGCACGCCGCCGCCGCGCGGGGCTGCGTTCAAGACGCGCCGCCGTTCAGGAGCGTTGCGCAATTTTTTTTTTTTTTTTTTTTTGGATTGTTGCTGAACAAGGTCGCGTTTAACATTTTATGCCCTGCATCCGAGGTCGTGTTTTTTTGTTTTGTTTTTTTTAAAGTATGTGTTGCACACATATTTTATGTTGTTGCTGAAAAATTAAGGGGCGGCGTTTACGGATTTAGAGGCGAGAGTGTTTTCAGCTGGAAGTCAAAGTCCAGCCTGGGCTCCCAAACAGAGTTTCACTTCTGTGTAGGATTAATTTACCGAATTCGCATTGAAGATCGTGCGAGTCCTGCCCTTGGGGTTTCTTTACCACAGAGATCCTTATCAGATCATCATCGACCATTTAAAATGTCGTGCCATATGAACATGATAAACGTGGCCCTACGCTGAATATGGACCAGGCCGACTTTTACCCCATTGGGCAAAGTTCCCCTGAAACCTGCTCCAAAACCTGCATGTCTTTGTCCCACTTTCAACCCCAACAGTGGTAGAAAAACCATTACCCTGCAGCAATTCGCCAGAGGGGAATAAATGGGAGCGTATTGGTTTTTACTACTTAATTTAAAAGTCACGTTTTAATGATAAAATTCTTGCAGTTTGAAAGTCACACTTAAAACTCTTGAGACTCCACGTCCTTTGCCGAACCGTCATCCCTCAGCATTTTGGTCTTCTTGGGGAGAAGGCTCGCCTGGATGTTGGGGATGACGCCGCCGTCTGAGATGGTGACCCCCGTCAGCAGTTTGTTGAGCTCCTCGTCGTTCCTCACGGCCAGCAGGATGTGGCGGGGGGCGATGCGCATTTTCTTGTTGTCCCGGCTGGCGTTCCCCGCCAGCTCCAGGATTTCGGCGCACAGGTACTCCAGGACGGCGGACAGGTACACCGCGGAGCCGTTGCCGATTCTCTGAGCGTAGTTGCCCTTCCTCAGCAGCCTGTGGATGCGGCCCACCGGGAACGTGATCCCTGCCCTCGAAGACCGCGACATGGCAGATTTCGGTTTGGGCACAACTTTTTTCCCACGGCCAGACATTTTCAGCCCCTTTAAACAATAAAAAAACAAACATGTCAAGACAGGTTATGCAGGAACGAGGGTCTGAATCAACGCAAACACTCGCGCGGTGTAAAGATGAGAGGCCCCGGTCAGACAGAAACACCAGTCAGATTTAAAGGCGTCAACCTTTATTAGACACTCACCGATATTCTGCAGGTCGACCTCACTTCAAGGGCAGCTGCGCGCTTGCCCTCAGACTTGAGCTTTTATAGGAGCTGACCTGCTGATTGCTTTCACCTGACTGCTCCTCAGCTGGAGCCCCTGCAGACGCGTAGGTCCTCCCGTGTGCGTTGACCTTGGGGCCGCTGCGAGCACACCTTTGGTGTGCCAAATGAGAAGCTGGTGGCTTTGTTCAGTTAAAGTGACTAAAGAGGCTTTTAAACCCGACGCTTTACAGCGGGGAAGCTCAAAACCAGAGCAATGAGTACATTTCTGGGTTACAAGTTCCTCTAAAGGAATAAAATAGGATATTTGTTGATAGTGTTTATTTTATGGATTCCAGTGTTCTCAATTTTGAAATGACAATTTTTATGCTTGTCTAAGCTATAAACGTGTCTAGAGGTGTAATTATGTATTCATTTATTCTCTACAACGTCGATAATTTGTTAATTGTTTAACTTGTGTTGCACAGGCCAAATGCGTTAATAAACTTCACCAGTAGAGGGCAGCACATGCCCGAGATTGAATTATCACCGGCCACAGTTTTATTGTGAATATTCTTATTTATTTCTATTACACAAAAATATAGTTCTCCACGCGACATATTTAATATCTAGACCTTTCAAAGTACGATCAGGTGATTCGGTGTGTCAACTTCCTCTGCTTCCTGAAGTGCATAGTTCACCTCCAGGGAGATCCACGACTCTAATCTTTAAAAGTTTCTAAAGAAGTCAGTGACAAACTTGGTTGTCCATTTTTTTAAAAAACTTTTTCACATTTTTTTTAGAGCATATGCCATTTTGCAGAGATGTGAGTAACATCCATTAAACCCGACAGGTTGAAATCGATTAGGCCGGGCATAAATCAAGATTCCTTTTTCCATCCGTTCTTTGACGAGACATTTCAGATTAGTGTTTTTTTTTTTTTGCGATCCAAAAAAATCAAGTGCCTTGCGGCCTGCGCCGTGGGCGACATCCATCTGTGGGCCACTGTAGCAGCTGTCAGAACATCGCAGCTGCACCAAAATCAAATATACCATCGGCGGGGCCACATGAATGGAACAAAACGGACAAAGACGACTTCTCCCTTCCAAATATCCAAGTTCTTTTCCTCTTCTATCTTCTTTCGCTTTAATGTAATCACCGGTGGCTCTTCTTCTTTTGGCATTATCATGTCCAAATTCGAAGGCAATCCTCTTTTCCCCCCGCGCACCAGTGAGAGATGAAAGCGATGCGGGGACATTTTGACAGTTGCTATTCACTTTAAACCGTGGCATCGGGCCAATAGCAAAGCAGAGGGAAGACATATTAAGCGCGGATCGTCCCAGCAGGTCGTCCTTGGGGAGGCTGGATGTGATTAAACCTCACACAGAGGACAGGACAGGACTCGCAAGCTCTCGCGAACCAGGTCCGGCCCCGGCCCGTGTTGCCGTGGTAGCCGCCTTCAGATGTTTAGAACACAAGCGCGCTGGAGACGTCCCTCGGATGACCCGCCTCGGCTCAGCGAGCCCGCGAACGGGGCCGCTGGCTGCGGCTCGGATCGTCCCGTGTTGAAACAACCCACTTGTTGTTGCGGAAGGCCGAAAGCGAGGGTGGAGCGTTTACTAAGAACTGACGCCGAAGCCTGCGGCCCAGTGAGGACGGGAGGAGGCGACGGGGGGCTCGAGCCCCCGTTTCGACCGCTCCTGCCTCTTTCCCGCTGTTGAGACAAACTAGGGGTCAAAGGTCAAACCGGTGGACCGTCTCCGGGACTCCTCCGCTCCTGATGGGGAGCAACCGTCCTCGCCACCCCGCCACAATCCCCACCCGCGTCCAACGCGGGTTCAAGAGCTCCTTCGTCGGGGAGCGGCGGCCTGAGCGAAAAACATCAGCGGATGCATCTTTTGTCCTCCCCGGGACCCGAGCGTGCCGTGATAGCTACCATATGTCCATACCACATGTGGAAAAAAAAAACACATCCTCTTTTTTTTTTTTTTTAATGTTGTAAAAACACGGGGCGGACCCGCGCGAGGTATTAAATCAGGACGGGGGTTCGATCTGGCCCCCGAGCACCTGCGTGCGAGCCAAAAGAAGACAAGTGCTCCCGTCCACGGCCACGTCGTTAGGAGGAGGGGGAAGAACAAAGGGCAGATTTTCCACCGTCCACCCCGTCGCCCATCTGTCCGTCCATCCCACCTGTGCAAAACTCCCTTTCCTCCCCATTTTTGATCCCCCCCATCTGTTTTTTCTCTTGCTGTCCGTCTCGCTTTTCAACTTGTTTTTGGCTCTCTTTTGTGTTTGTCTTTACTCACTTCCTACCCTCCTCTCGCTCGCTCTCTCTCCTCCCTCACACACACACACACACACACACACACACACACTGGCAAACACCTTTAAATATTCATTTTCCGGTTAACTGCGACATGCTTTTGGACGCTTCCTGTTCCCAGCCTTGCTACTTCCCTGAGAACTGACACACTACCACCTCGTATGTGTGCCCCCCCCCCCTCCCTGACGCTGAATCCAGCCCAACGTCGAGCCCGCAGAGGTGGAAAAGAGCAGGAAAAAAAGGCCGGAGGAGCCTTGCCACAGAGGTTACCGTCCATTAAACATGACTGGTTTCTGGATTCTGTTACGAAAAGTGTTGCTGCAAAAGCCTTTTCCCAGACAAAAATCGCCGCCTTTCCCGCTCAGCCCGCGCAGCCCTGCGCACTAATAAAGTCAGCATATTACTCTATTTCACAGCTGGAGCTTTCCCTCTAATTCTTTTGACAGAAATGATTCCCAGGCGTCACTCATGGAGTCACGGTACAGCGTGTTTTCCCCAAAACAAACACGCAAACTCGCAGGCTGGAAAATATTTTTCTTTCAAAAAAAAAAAAAAAAAAGGAAGGAGAACAAAAAAAAAAAATTAGAAAAGATCTCTTGCCGTTAATTCCTAGATCGCGTTTATGACTTACGAATGTCAGTGGCCTCCGGCGACGAGGGGCGGGCCGCGTCCCGCTGTGAGGTCAGAGAAGAGCAGGAACAGCGGGGGGGGGGTCGCGACTGATTTCACTCGGTTTCAAGGGGGGCGACCACACAAGACAGCGGCGCTGCGAAACGCATCTGTGGTTCTGGGTTCTCGTCTCAGGTAGATGAAATAACGGCGCGGAGCTCGCGATTCCAG
Source organism: Lagocephalus sceleratus (assembly GCA_911728415.1). NCBI lineage: Eukaryota > Metazoa > Chordata > Actinopteri > Tetraodontiformes > Tetraodontidae > Lagocephalus > Lagocephalus sceleratus. The sequence goes on from CAJVRN010000194.1 coordinate 8,864,552, forward strand.
CCTTTACCCACCAAAGTCTCCCACCGAGGAGGGCGAGAACTTCCTCCAAGGGCTTCACCGGCGTGAAAGCAGGCGCAGGTCGTGCTTTGATCACACTTTTGTCGCGAGGATGAGCCGGGGAAGACGGGGCTGATCCGGTATGTGAGTTTAAGGGCTCTGTTGGGCCCTGCTTGGGGACTAGTTCACCGTGCGGCGGGCCGGACGAGGGCCCTCTGCTGAGCTCAGGTTCGCCCCCCCCCTCCCCTCCTCCCGGGCGTGGCGCTGCGCAAGGCCGACCCAAGGAGGAAATTTCCTGTCTCCGACTCGTCCCGCTTCCAGACACGACGGTAAATAAAAGCGGCTGCCAGATTTTTTGGCAGTGTCGAGCCTTTTTTTTTTTTTTTTTTTTTTTTGTTTTTTGGCCACGCGGCGCTTCGCCGCCTCGTTTTCCTGATCAAGCTGGGCCTCGAGCGGGACAAGGGAACGTCGGGACAGCGCCAAGCGTGATGCCTCCGCCATTACCCGATAAATACGCAGGAATGCGGTGAGGAGGGCGAGGAGAGAAGAGCCTGCGGAGATCCGCAATCAGGCGCTTCACAAACAGATCCCCTGCACAAATGTGCGTGTGCGCGCGCGGTGTGTGTGTGTGTGTGTGTGTGTGTGTGTGTGTGTGTGTGTGTGACGCCATCCTCGGCCGCGACGGGGCCTGTTTGCTGTCATCTGGGCAGAGTGTGTCAGTATGTCTGCGCTGTAAACACAAACCTGCTGATTCGGTGTTTGGTGTTGTCAGGACGTCGCTGTGTTACATATCATCCAGACGTCTTCAAAGCGAGTCTTACAAGGACACCTGCTTTAGCGCTCATTGTTATTCCAACAGTCTGCTGATGTCCTGCAAGTACCCGGAGATAAATACTCCATGGGCTCATGTTGGCCTCCCTTCTCTTCCTTCCTAATAGCTGCTGTCATAATCTGCCAAATGTAGAGTGCACGCATGCACGCGCGCAAACACACACACACGCAGGCCCGCATGCACGCGCGATCTGCATGATCATGTGGCAGCTTGTTGGTATTTATGAAGGAGTGTTTCCAGTAAGCTACTGGACATCTGCTTGATGATTAAATTGTTTGTAAGAGCTGGTTATTTTGGGTTCGTCCTCTGAGGACTAACGAAGTCCAAGGAGGAAGACAAGAGTTAAAGAAATGAAAATATTGAGCAATATTGTAATCACTAAAAAAAAATGGATTGTTCAAGTGTTTGCTGCAGATATGGTTAATCTCTCATTACTAATTAAAGCTCTGTGATATCGTATCACACACTGTGTGCGTGTGTGTGTGTATCACGTGTGACCGTTAAGGCACTCTTGACAGAACGATAGTTGACACAGGACAGCAGGACACACACCTTGCACTCACACACTGACTGCAGGTACAGTTAAGGCAGCCTGTAATGACCTGAACTCATAGATCTGGTAAACTGACTCAAACATAATGGGACTTTGCTTTAACTTTGCTGTGCGATTGCTCATCAGGTGTTATTTCAACTCGACGAGTGAAAAGGAACGTTTACTTGATTAGAAGTGAGCGTTAAGAGCCAGATATATCGTTCTGTTTATTTAAGGGCTTGCACAGCATTTAGCTCACATCTCTGGCATTCTTCCGCTCCCTCAGGAGGCTCTGCTCATCCTCTTCATTTTCAGCCTCCACCAGCCCACCAGAGCAGATTAGAGGGCAAACTGCATTATCACTCTTTCCGTCTCTTTGTCCTCATACTGATCCCACCCTTCCTTTCTTTGGAGTTACAGCTCAGAGCAGCTGGAACCAAACTCGTACGTAAAGGGGGAAGGAATGAAGGAAACCATTTTTTCCCTGCTCTCATAATCAGTAAAAATGGGTCAAAAATGGTGACGTGACGTTAGTTGTGAGACACGTCCCATAAGATCAGAGCAGATCGAACCACGGTCTTCATTTCTAATTGATCTATATTTACAACATAAACACAAGGGTTTCTCTCTGGGTTGACATTGAAGCACAGTGAGAGCTGTATATGGAGATGAGCCCACGCCTCAGCCAATCAGAGGGACCAGCAGACAAGCCAGCAGAACAGGTAGAGCAGCACAAAGGGGGGGGGGGGGTCGAAGAGCAGAAGCGAGAGGAGCGAAAAAGCGAGACCTGGCTGAAATGTTTGAGGGAGGCAGTAGCCGGGGCTGGACGAGGCCGCAGATGTTTTAATGTGCTAATCTCTATGCCAGGCCTCCCTCCTCTCTCCCCGTCTCTCTCTCTCTCTCTTTTTTTTTTTCCCCTTTTCCTCCTTGAGCTGTTTTTGAAGGGGCTTGGAGAGGCTGCTGCCGGTGCTGATGCACCTCGGTGGGGTGCGGGGGCACGTACCGCCACTTCGGGGCGATCGGCGTTCCCGACATTAGGGGGAACGGCGGTGTTTCACACCAAGACCGTTCCTCAAATTCGACGGCGTCCCCGCGACTCTCCTCCGGCCTTACCTGTTATTGCGAGCACAGGCACTGGCCTGTGTTTATGCTGGCGCCTGCTCAGGACCTCAACATGTGTCGTTGCTATTTTGAAAAAGCCCGATGTGTTTTGGCAACTCGGGCAATTAACAGAAGTTACCTTATCCATTCACCCCCCCCCCCCCCCCCCCGCCCCACAATCGTTGCAGAGAGGAGGCACGCAACGCTGCAGAATTTGCATGAGTCACGGTGACTTTTCTGAGGCCCAGACTATGTTTAAAAAAAACAAAAAAAACCAAAAAAACCCCTCTGCCTCAGTTCGCGCCACTTCCGCAGTTTTCCGACCCTCTCGCCTGAGCTCCATCCTCGCCGACCACGTGTCCGACCGCGGTTAAATAGGTCGGCAGATCGGCCAGACCTCCGTCATGCACTGAACAGAAGTTAATCTCGCCACCCAGAGCCCAACAGCAAACTTAAATCCTGCGGTTTAGCCTCCTCCTCCTCCTCCTCACGGACCAGAAAAGAAACAAAACATCTCCAGCCGAGGGACTCCCCCAGGTCACCACACCTGGAAATATAAGCAGAGATTAGCGCTGCATGTGGAAATGTGTGAAAGCTAGCAGTGAATCATTTTTACGCATGAGGACATAATCATCATCAGATTATTAGATATGCAGGCTGTGTTTTCCACTATCTATGTTGTCTTTGCGCGACCTGAGGCCGCTGTGCGTGCAGTTCCACGTCAGCGGGCCTGGTGTTCCCCCGTCCTGTCCTGCGATGTGGCCTCCCCACTGCCGAACACATCTGACGTGTGTGACTCATTAACCCCCCCCCCAAAAAAAAAGAAAGAAAGAAAGAAAAAAGAAAAACGAGGGCCTGGTAACAAACCGCTGAAACTCCAATCACTCACGTCCTTCTGCTCTATTTCTCCTCCAGCCCTTCCCGTCTCTGCCTTTGCTCTGGAACATCTGGAGAAGAGTTCCCCTCAAAGTAAACAGAGCAACAGCTGTCCACCAGCTACTGCCGTTTCCATCTCCATCTCGCTCTTCATCGCTCGTTTCCTCGGTCTCATTTCTCTCAAGCGCTGCTGCTGAACGTACCCAAAACTAATAAAGAAAAGCAAAGATATCGTTTAGAAAAATCACTCTGGCCACACACACCCCGCTACGTCCTATTTAATCTAAAATACACCTTTCATAATAAAAAAAACACCATCATGTATATAAAACAAATGTCAGTTCATGTGAAAATAATGGTTTAGTTTCACAATTGAAGGTTAAAATAATCCATATTTACAATTATGATTTACTTAACATTTACTTGTCTTGAATCTGCACCTTTGCCGAGGCGAGCTTTTCCTGGCTCCTGATTGGGTGTTCGTTTCGCTCACATGAGGTTCGGAGCAGGAAACGTTCCCAAGAAGTCGGAGAAGTCACTGGTAAAAGAACGACCCCCCCGACTTGTCGCCGCTCCCCTTCCTCCGGAGATTCAATCCCCACCAACGGAGCTCACTCCTGTGCTCGCCATGTCGTGTCGGGGTTCTCACGCGCGACTGCAAAGGATGATGGGTAGTGGCTTGCCAAAGTATTCACACTCCTTGAACTCGCCAACGCTTTGTCACGTTACGACCACAAACAAATATATTTTATTGGAATTTTATGTCACAGACCAACACAAAGCAGCACACGCTTGTGAAGTTCAAAGACAATTATACATGTGTGCAGAAGTATTCAGCCCCGAGTCAGTACTTTGTGGAACAGCCTTTTGATGCAATTACAGCTGCAAATCTTTTTTTTTTTTTTTAGGGGGGGGGTTGTCTCTAGCACATTTGGAGATGGAACTTTTTGCCAATTCCGCTTTGAAAAACCGCTGAAGCTCAGTCGGATCAGATGGGGAGCGTTTGGGAACAGCAGTTTTCAGATCTTGCCACAGATTGGATTTAGGTCTGGACTTTGACTGGGTCACTCCACGCCAGGGTGATTCGTTTTAAACTGTTCTGTTGTTTCCCTGACTATGTCTGGGGGGGGGGGGTTCATTGTCCTGCTGAAAGCTCAACCTCCGCCCCAGCCTCGGGTCTTTCACAGACTCCAACAGGTTTTCTTCCGAGACTGGCCTGCGTGCGGCTCCATCTGTCTTCTCCGCCCCTGCTGAAACCCCCCCATAGGGTGACGCTGTCACTAACATGTTTGACAGTGGGGACGGCGTGTTCACAGTGCACGCACACACACACACACACACACACACACACACACACACACACACATTTTTGCAATTAGGCCAAAAAAAAGTTCAATTTTCCTCTCATCTGACCAGAGCACCTTCTTCCAGATGTTTGCTGTGTCCCTACACAGTTTCTAACAAACTGCAAATGGGACTTCCATGGCTTTCTTCTCACCACTCTTTTATAAAGGCCAGATTTGAGCGGCGCAGGCTGTGGATCACCGTCCAGAATCACCCCGGGCCTCCTGGCTGCATCTCTGATCAGCGCTCTCCTCGTTCGGTCCTGTAAGTTCAGGCGCTCCACGAGACATTCAGAGCTTGTGAAATCTTTTTATAGCCTCAAACTTCTCTGCGGCTTCATTCCCAACCTGTTCGGTGTGCTCCTTGGACATCACGACGGTGTTCACTCCCGGATAGGCTCTTACCAAACCTCTGAGGCCTTCGCAGAACAGCTGTATTTGTACTGAGCTTAGATTACACACAGCTGGACTGTATTTAGTCATTAGGTCAGCGTTCGATCATTCAGCCATCATCAGGCAACTTCTGAAGGCAATTAGTTGCACTCAGAGAAAAATGGTCAGAACACTTTTGCACACCGCTGTTGTTCGTAAAAAAAAAAAAAAATCATGCATTATTTTCTTTGTGCCTCTTTGGGTGTTTCACTTAATAAAATATGTTTGTTTGTGGTCATTGTGTGGATACATTAAATAGGGTACAGCAATCCTTGCATGTTTGAGAGCTCCACAAAATGGCGGACCCCTAATTAGTGCACTACATAGGGAATTGGGGTGATTATCATTTTTAGTAAAAATGCAGCGTCTGTTAATCCCATTATGTGTTGTTAGGCAGAGACAGCTGAATATAAGAGAGCAGCTGTTGCTTATGCAACCTCGACATTGCTACACCAAATACACATGCACGCGGAGCTGGAGAACACACACACACACACACTGTGACCTCAGCGGTCAGGGTTCCGGCTCATGACGTTCCACGCTTCCAATTGGCCCACGTTTAGACGCGCTGCACCTGCATCGCTCAGCGACCCAGACGTCCAGCTTTGCTCCTCCGAGGCTGCGGCTTGAGCTTCACAAATGGAGAAGCATTGCCGTCTTACGTGCGACTCCCAGACCCGAAACCCCGAAGTCAGCAGCCGCCGCGGCAGCAGCGACCAACAGGGGGATACAGCCACATCTGCTACAGCCATTTGGGATGTTATGATATTATTGTATGACAAGCTGTTTGTATCAAACAGCAGTTTAGTGCACTTTAAGGGCTTAGCGTGATTGAAAATCGCTTCTGATGTGCCTTTTTTTCTTCTGTGTGCAGCCCTGGAGAGTCTGTAACTCCAGAGCTACGGTTCTGCTTCTGCTGCCCCTGCATCATTTTTCATCATTTTTCCGGTTTCCATTTTTAAACTCGTCAGGGCTTGTCGGCAGTTCCAATCTTTAAAACCATTATATTTAAGTCTCCCTGTGTGAAGGAAGTCCGTCTTCCTGGATATCGATTCTGCGAAAACTCAAACTGCTGTCCAGCCTGCCGATTGTGTCCTCACATCCCGCGCTCTTTACGGTGCTATTTATAGCTCTGCATCACATGACTCAATCACACCTTTACTGCTGAGTCACGCCACATAAGTACAAACCTCGAAACACAAATCCCATAAAGCACGCACCTTCATGCTCACGCCCGCTTGATGGAAAGTAACAAATTAACCAGACTCGTGTGGCTTCGGACATGCGGCCGGAAGTTCGAGCGTTTTTTTTTTGTTAGACGGAGAGGGCGAGAATTAAACCCTTGACCTCCGTGCCGCAAGGTGGGGAGCGGAAAAAAACGATGTTGGTCTGGAGGAAGAATCTACAGTGATTTACCGTTTAAATAATCCTCATTTGGGAGGAAGAAAAGAGATTAAAAGCACGGCGGGGCATGCGGCGGCCCCGCGTCCTTTGGCTTCGACATGAAACGTTACTGGAGACTTGGTTTAATGAAACCCAAATCATTGTTTCACCATCCAAAGTTTCATGTCAGGAAGGGACACGGAGTTTTGTCCGCCAGCTGGTGAAGGAGAAAGCCAATTCCTGCATTTGGACGCGCTACAGAGGAACGGCGGCGAGCGCTCTGTGATTAATTAGCGTGACAAAAGTTCGCAGGAGCGGAGGCTTATGGGTGCGTTACTAAAGCGCAATAAATAAAAATGGCAGAAGAGCTTTTATTTTGTCATTTTTATGACGTGTCCACATGTTTATGACGTGTCCACATGTTAGACACCTGTGAGGTGACCTGAGCGTCCTGTTCGGGCGCGGCTGCATCAGCACGCGCTGTTTTCTGCTTGTGATCGTCCCGGAGCCTCGTGGAGGAGTCCTCTCTAACCTCGGGGATTCTGACGTGCATCGCCCACAAACAGCGTGATTTAATGGACCGAGTCGAGGTGTTCACACTTCAGGGCCAACTGGGTTCAGGGTTCACGGGTCACCTGACCGGATCTCGGCTTTGCTGCAACGGAGCCTTCGGAAAACGAGCAGGAACGAAGGCAGACGCGCAGGAGGTCGAGGCGTGCGACTCTAATTGATTTAGTGTCAGATCCCCGAAGCTTGTTCCTCAGAAGATCGATGGTTACGACATCATTACGGATGGTTGGAGCACGACTGGGCGAGGAGGGAACCTGTGGGCGAAGCTAAAAGACTTCATTTGGAACCAAAAGCGTGCGCAGGGCCGGCAGGCCCTCCACAAATTGCCCAGATAACGACGCAGCGATTTGTAAAGCTGGTTGTTGAAGGATGGAGGAGGAGGAGTGGGGGTCACGGAGTAACACAGGTCGGAGGTTATCGTTTTCTCCGCTAAATGAACCGATACGCTGTGATACGACCCAGTTGGCGAAACAGGCAAGACCCTAAAACACGGCGTTATCTAAAGAGGCATCGTGTGCGCGCAGCTTTATCTGCTTCTCTCATGTTGCATTTAAAAAGTGTGTCAGGGTCCAGATACAAACTTTTGCAAATTAGATAGTTATAATATTTTGTATTGTTTGTCAATTTAATCGACCACTTGTTTTAAATCCATCAAATCTGGGACTGGATCACCAGTTCAGGGGTATATTTAATATTTTAAAATGCACATTTTGTCATTGGAGGAAAAAAAAAAGAAGGAATTTGTCATGGCAACGGGGGAAAACTATTCAGGGAGGCAGAGTTCCCTCAAAGAAGCTTGCGAGTCGTCCACTGCGACAAAGATGAAAGAAACCAACATGCACCCGTCGATTGCCGTGTCTCGTACATCCCACCCTGGCCGTGTGGGTCCACCCACCTGGGGGCCGCGGCGCATGTGTGCGACCCCGACACGTGAGGCGGCGCGTCCGGAGGCAAGGATGCGGGGCGGAGGGGTGACCTCTGCCCCGCATTTGAACCTCACATCATAAATCGCAGCTGTTTCCTTAGCAACAGTATCAAATACACAACTTCTGTGTGAGACCCCCTGTTTTCTTTTCTTAAGCTGAGAAGAAAATGTAAACACGGGGGGGGGGTGAAGGAAAAGAAGGGAAACAGCCGGCACACAACTAACCGTTGCTTTTGTCTTTATTTAATAGAGGTATATTTTCAAATGTTTTACAAGCTGTTGCTTAAATATTTCCATTCAGAGAGAGAAAATGCAACACTGAAAAACAGTTATTAAGCTTGGCAGAGAACACTTTTAAAGGCACTAAAGTCCCAGTTTTCCTTAGTCTTTTTTTTTTTTTAGTTTTTTTTTTTTAAATTCCGGACACATGCAGACACAAATAGCAAAGATACCTGTTGTTGTTACACATGTCAGTAGCTACGTTACACAGAGCTCTTGGACTTGTTAGTTGAGGCCACGCTGGTCACATCTGCCGTGATGTGTGAGAAATGACAATTGGGGGTGGGGGGGGGTCACGGCTGTTAATTCAACACTGAACATTTGCACGGATAAAAAAAAAAAAACCCAAAAAACAAAACCAAACGAAACTACCATAACTTAATGTGGTCGACAGGCTTACAGTTTGCTCTGCTGAGTGCAGGTATCTTAAATATCTTCAAGATTAAATACACCATATTGCTGCTATTTAAATACATAACGTGTCTCTTAAGTTAGAATTCAGTGAAATTATGCAGAATCACAAGACAACCCTTACTTAGAATTTTTTCACTCCTGCAAAGAAAAAAAAAAAACATTTACAAAGAAGGTCTCCGTTTCTTAAATAATAGTGATACTAGCACATTTAAACAAAAAGCATGGTAGATCCTCAGCGTTATCTGTGTAGCCTGTGATGTCGAGGGAGGGGGTGGGGGGGGGGGCAGACGAACGTGATCACAATAATGTTTGACGCAGGTTAATCCTGCTTTTTGGCGTCAAAATACTGCAGAAACAACACTCAAGCGAGGTGCAGATGCCGTGCTGTTGTCCTTGTCGTGTAATGGCGGGCTGGGATCCACCGCCGCCTGACTGGTGTTTACGCGGCGGGGGGAGGAGGGCGTGGGGTGGGCAGAAGCGGTGGGGGTAGGGGGTGGGGGTCACGGAGGAGGCGCCCGGCGATGTTAAAGCGCTGGGTAACGAACGCGGCTGCATCGCTGCTAAATGGGAAAAAGTGAGAAGTAATTGGGAGCGCTCGACATCTGCTGACCATATTTATACTCCTTCTCACTGCTCTCCGCGTCGCCCGGGCCGATCGCGCCTGTTTTCCTCTCGCTGCCTCCCCTCCCGAAACCTTTTTGATGGTGAAGATTTAGCTTTCCATCCACCCTGGGCGCGCTGCTATCACAGTTCCGGTGTCAGTTGGAGGTTAACTGGCCTCCGCCGTCCCCTCTGTCCCACGCCATCTGCCTTTCATACTTCTGACTTTCTCCTGTTCTCCAGCCACATCTGGTTCTCTCAGACATTCTTTGGCTTCACTACCGGCAGCCGCATCCCTCCACCACCATGTCCTGGTAGTTCTTCAGCACCACTCTGTCTTGCGGGTCCAGGTAGAGGAGGGCGATGGGGCTGAGGGCGGTGGGGACGCAGGACGCCCGCGGGACCGCGCTGTTCACCGAGTTGACCAGCGTCTGCACCATGGCGTGGCTGGAGGAGTTCATGTGGTCGGCCAGGGGGAAGCGGCACTCTCCCAGGCAGAAGAAGGCGTCGTAGCCGCTGGGGGCGATGATCCACTTGTGCCAGCCCACGTCGTTGAAGTCTACGTACAGGGGGTGGCGGCGGCACCTGTTGCGGGAGAGGCGTTTTAGCTTGGCGGCGCGGCCGCCGTTCCTCTTCACCCTTCCGTTCTCCTTCCAAACCGCCGCGCCTTTATCGCGCCCCCATCCTGGCACGGAATATCCTGCTTTGTCCTTCCGCCTGCTTTGACCTCTAGCGCGGCTCCTCTTGCTGCTCCTGGCTTCCCCGTCCTTGGTCTTTTTCCGCCCTCTGGTCCTCTGACCTCCAGCGGGGGTCCTCCTGCCGTGGTTGACCAGAGGTTCTCCGCGCCCGTCGTGGCTGTAGGTCACCAAGAGAGGTCTCTCCTGGGTCCAGCTGTGCTCGTCCTGACCCGCGGACCTCCGTACCCTCAGGTGTCCCCCGTTCTCTTTCTGGTCGAGCGTGCTGTTCTCAGGTCTGACCTCCAGCAGGAAGCTCAGGGCTCCGGCGCCATCGAGGACCTCACGGAGGACGTCTGAATTTAGGGGGAAAGCCTCCCAGAGACTGCTCGGTTCACGAGGGTTAATGCCAGTGGTGATCAACCGTGTCTCCAGCAGGGTGGGCTCAGGGTCATCGTGATGCTCAACAAGGTAAATGTTCAGTCTGCGGACCCCGGGGCCCAAAACGGCCCTGCCGTTTCGCAGAAGCCGCAGCTCGGCGGAGAGCACCCGCTCGTCTTCAGGGATGGAGGAGATATTAAAGGAGATGTGCACCCTGTGAGGATCATCAGGTAGGGAATTGTCATCAGGAAGCTCTGCCAAGACAGAAGAAAAAGGAAAACAACTTAAGGGCGCCGCTAGAACAGGATAAAGTGATTGTGAAAACACGCTTGACCAGAGTCTCAACAAAAACACCCTCCGGTGTAACTCACAAGCCAAATTCATAAAGTTACTTAATACATCAAGGTTAAATGTGTCTCCATTTTACAGTCCAGACACCTATTGCCTAACTGCACAAGGGTTTGGATGAAAACAAATGTTATAGAGGAGAAAAACCCATATTAAACCTAGAAACATTTATGGCGGTAATGAAACCGTGGCTTTAAAAAGGCAGAAATTAGATACATTAAGTGCTTGAAATATATGATAGAGCCAGATCCTCGTAAATTATAATTATACTATCTTTAAACTGTTAAAGAAACTGATGTCAAAGTTGTAAGTTAATGATTTCAATAGGTATGAACCTCTTTATTTAATGGTGATTAGTACATGTTTATAAAACCCAATGAAATACTACAAGGTGGACGGACATTAGTGTTTTCTGTAGATGTCTAGACTAGACAAACTCTGAAGCGCAACATTTAAAGGGAGTAAATTAACACATTCCTGCTGCGGGTTGGTGTTTTTAGAAGGATCTGATCCTTCAGACTTTCACTGTTTCAAAGTGTGATTGAGGAATTCTGCCTCAGAGTTGGAAAAACAGACTATTATCCCGGAATCAAATCCAAATTTGGCACTGGTGGGCGTCTAAACGAGCTCCGAGTTGGAATATCAATGCAGGATTTACAGTATGTAAACATGCTCTCCATGGCGTTATCTGAAGGAGGCTATTCAGTCGTGGCTGCACACCTTATCTAAATAAATCCCTTTAAAGCCCTCAGATTAGCAAATGGACAGCCATTGGTCATAAATGGGATCTTTATACTTATGAAAAACTAATCTAGGAAGAAACAGAAACAGCCACTGTGACTTGTCATTTTGCAATAATCTAATAACAGTGTAATAAATCAGTAATATAGGTCGCCGATAAGCAGGCTCACCGTTGTGGTGGAAGCTGCGGACGGTGTTGGCCTGCTGGATGTGCTGCCTGGGGAAGCTAAATAAAGGGTCCTCCACTAGGTGGTACTGCTGCTGATGGAATCTGTACAGATCCAGGAGGTAACGTGGCACCGGCACTCCGGGCCGGGGGTCCGGCTGCGACTGCAGCCCCAGGCGCCTCAGGAGGAGACTCTGGATGGTCTCGGCCAGGCTGGGCTTCGGGTCGGGAGCGCCCGGCGGGGTCAGGAGGGACGAGGGCACGGGGGACGCTCCGCCGTGGTCGGTCGTGCTGGCGTCTCCACCCTGGCGACCAGACGAGACTTGAGGTAGCAGCAGGACCATGAGGAGCAGGAGGTTAGCAGGGAGCATGGTGGACCTGGAGGGGGGGGTGACATGATGGAGGGAGGAAGGAGGGGGGCATAAAAGAGAGGAAGCGTAAACATCAAGAGACTATTTCAATATATTATCTTATATCAGAGCGACACAAACTATTGCTAAAGGAAATCTGTTAAAGAGATAGTCCCTCTGAGATTCTCCTGGACTGTGTATATCATACTTATGTCTTCCTCTTCCTGGACACACTAGTTTCTCATTAGCCTGCAGCCTTCGCGTATCCGCGTGTTCCAAAAAAAATGTACAGTTAACATATCAGCGCTGTGAAAACAGCTCCTGTTAATTTATGGTGAGCTGCGCGCCGTGCCCTTGAGGCCCACATATCTCCACAGACAACTAAGTAGGAGTAATTAAACATACTTTATCTGTAATTAAATCATGCTGCGTGTTTGGATGTGAGGGAGATCGCCGCACAATTTATGATAAGGATTCCGCATTAATCACATTAACTGCTATAGTAACAGATATGTCATTTTTCTGAGTTAACTGTTTTGTTTTTAACCGCTCTATTAATCATTCGGGGAGACCGTGACAACTTCTGAGTGGATGAGATTCATTGAGAATTCTACAAACGGGCCCGAGTGAATGACGGCCTGAGGAAAACGTCAACGAGTTTTTAATTAAAGAGACACTCAGAAGTGCACTGGGGCGCCTCTTAAATGAGCCGCTGTGGCGCGGGAACGTGGCCGGGGCCGGAGGCCACACAGTGACGGACCAGCGAAGGGCTGCGGGCTTTAATAACAGAGCTGCTAATTAGAAACCCAAAGGCGAGCGGCCCTGCGGGACCCGGGACAAGGTGGGGAAGGGGTCGAAGCCTGTTGGACATTAAATGAAATAAAACATTCTGCCACGCCTGAGGGGAGGAGGCCGCGCGCGACCTCTTTCCCCGTACGAGCTCTCCCCCAGCTCTCTGGCCTTATCTCGCCTCTCCGAGGGTCAGAGAATTGATTATGGCGAGATAACGGAGGTGTTTATGGCTGCGCAAACACATAATGGCACTGTAATGACCGCTAATCTCGCAGCTCCGCCAGAGAAAAACGCTGAAAAAGAGGTCACAGGTGTGCATTTATGTTCGTGTGTGTGTGTGTGTGTGTGTGTGTGTGAGGCGTTGCACATGTCAAAGGGCAAGCCTGGCAAAAAAAAAAATCCACATCTGAGAGGTGGGGGGGGGTTGTCCCGGGGCGTAAGTTTAAGCTTTTGCGGCCCCGCCCCGGAGCGTTCCACCTGAGGCTACGCAGCGGAGGACAATTACAGATCAGACGCTCGCGCTGGGCAGCCTCTCCCACGCGCTGCCGGGGCTTGTAAAGCAGATTAAGGGCAACACCACAGCAGCGTCCGCCTGTACTTTCCTCGCCTACGAAAAAAAAAAAAGAAAAGAAAGAAACACCACCCAGGTGACTCCCGGGTTCAAAGGTTGAGCTGCGTCGCTGCAGGGTGTGCCGCAGTCCGTCACAGGACAAAAAGAAAGCTCCTGCAGAGTGCTCCCACATTACTGTGACACACAAACGCTGCACTTAAAAGGTCAATCTGGATCCATTTTTTTAATTAAACTATACCCAGTTCTATTTTCCTCTACATGCCCCCCCCACCACCACCACCACCCCTGCATGCATTTTGCACTTTCCCTGGTATGTCCATGTTCCTCTGGGGCTGAAGGAGCAGAGGGGTGTGATTGATGGTCCCGGGATTGGGTGAGGGAACAGTTCAGACCTTGTGCCTCGGCCTGTTAGATGCATTAGATTTTGACCTGACCCCCCCCCCCCCCCACCCACCACACACACACACACACACACACACACACACACACACACACACACACACACACACACCCCTCCGGTTCCCCGCAGACAGCAGCGTGACCCCGGCACGTGCCGGCGTGAGCCCCGTGCCTTTTTGAACTCGCTGATTAAAACCTCTGACCTCCGACGTCTGCTGCTTCGCCATTTCTCCCCCCTGCGCCTTTCTCTTTATCTGTTTATTTCAAGCCGCGCTCTCCTTCCCCTTCCTCCTTCCTCTTTTGCATTCCTCGGACGTTTTGTTATTGCTCCGAGGTTTCTGTGTTCCTAATGAATGTTATCAGTTTTCTCCCTCCTCTCGCCCAATCCCTTTATCATTAGTCCTATTCCCCTTTTTTCCTCGTCTCCGCATCACCTTGCCGTTCCCTAACCTCCGGCTCTGGCTTTCCTTCTCTTCCATCGACGTCGCTCTTTTTCCCCCTGAATGAATGGTGTTTTTGCGGAAGAGTGCAGCGGACTGTTGCCGGGCCAGAGGCCTGGAGTGTCACCTCAGCCGGCTGATTTATCCACCGCCACTGTCTTCATGTTACGCCTGGTCCCTCAACTTTCCCTTCCTGTTGTTCTTCCCGTGTTTCTGTTCCAAATTCCTCCTCCGGCTCTCCCTCGTCCCCTTTCCCTTCGCTTCTCATTTTTCTAACCGGCCATTCTTCAGAACACGATACACGTCGCGCACATGCCACGGCGTTTCCTCGCTCCGAAGCTGGCTCGGATCCTTGAAAACATGTCATCCAGCCCGGCAATGCGCAGAGCATATGCACACCTGAAAAAACCTCAGAGGATACATCTGCAATCACTGCTGCTTCATTTATTTATTTAAAAAAAAAAAAAGAAAAAGTTCTGGAGCAGCCTTGTTCCATAAACGCAGCATGCATGCCATCAGCTATATAATTAACCGGGAGGTTATGACTTCACAATACTGCCCCATGCTAAACGGGTCATTAATGCATGCCTTTGAGTTTATATATAACCAAACTGTATAATAAAGAGAAGGAGGAAGTTGAGAAATGACTCAAAAAAGTTCCGGCGGTGGAGGAGTGGTTGTGTTCTGGCGTAGTAAAGGATCATGAGGGCTCCTCCAGGTAGGCTGCTGACCGGCCTTATGGCGTTCTGTTGGAGCAGCTCTCTGATCCACAACAGCTGGACTGATTAGGCACCCGCGCATCCTTGCGCAGCCGTGCGCTCGAACCCGCGCAGGAACGTTCGGCCCGGGGGGGCGAGTGGACTTATGCCTTCCGCGCGGCTGTCAGCAGGTTGCCATGTCTCCGCAGCCCACATCTTCCACCCCTCGTGCTCTATTTTCTTCCTCGGGATATCGGGTATCCCCCCCCCCCTTCCCTTCCTTTGCGCCTCGCCCCGGGATGCTCGGAGGTCCCCCCCCGTCTCACGGGGGACCCACCTGACGCGCAGAGGGCGAGCGGGCGGGCGGGCGTCGGCGGAAACCGTCGACCAATCCGCGGCCGCCCTGGCCGTGAGCCTGACAGCCGAGCAGATGTGGAACACAGGGCGAAAACACGCCTCTGCTTTTCGCATTAGAGCCGCCAAGTGTCAAACACCGAGGGCTGGCCCGTGCGCCGAGGCGCCGCCGCGCTCTTTGAACTCATAACGGCCGCATTACTCGCAAAGAAAGTTTGCCCGCCGGACGTGATTTTGATTGAGCAACTGGGGTCGGGCTTGCGCGAAAGTGTGCGGCGTGCGTGTGGCGGTCCCAGGAGGGACTAATGACTTCAGCAGCAGAGTTCCTGTGGCCCACTGCTTACGCTTGACAGACAGACAGATGTGCATGTGTGTGTGTGAGAGAGAGAGAGAGTGTGTGTGTGTGCGCACGCTGAAGGGGCGTAATACTCACGTCCAGGTGTGGTGAGATGCATGAAGAGTCCATGGTTTATCCTTGAGCTCCAGTGTTACGATCCCTCGGCTCTTGCTCCCACTCCTTGTGACAAAACGGACAAAGTGAACTCGACCTCTGTTTTCTCTTTACCTCTCTAGCGGGAAGGCGACCGCTGTCTTTCCCATCTGTGCCTCTCACGTAGATGGACTGTGTGTGTTGCTGCTCCCTCCATGTTTTTTCACCCCTCTCTGCCCCCGTGCTCAACTTGTCATCCTGTTGTCGGCGTCAGATAAGCAAAACTCTTAAAAACATCCACCGGCTTCCCCTCTCCTGCCTGCCTGACCTCTGCAAGAAGGCACCTCCCTCCCTCCCGCCCGCCCGCCACCACCGTCTGTACTTCCAGCCCGGTTGTTTAAGACACCAGTGAGCATGGAAGATGCGGGAGGAAGCTGAATGTGTGTGTTTGCCTGCCTCTACTGTATCAAGTCCCTGTTGCTCCTAAACCTCCCGGCTATGCCTCTCCTCTCCTTCCCTCTCTGCTCCGGTCCTCCCTTTTGTATCTCCTCCCCATTTCCTCCCTCCCTTTATGGTCTCTCTCTCTCTCTCTCGCTCTCTCTCTCTCCCACATACACAGACACAGACACACACACACACACACACACACACACACACACATACACACACTTTTTTTTCAACACTCAGAGTCCAGTTGGTAAACTCGGTTTAACTCTAATTGACTTTCCTCACCATTCAGATCCTCCCAAACAGTGATGTCACTGCAGCCAGCCCTAGTACTTTAACACAGTCTGTTATCTCTCTCTCTCTCTCTCTCTCTCTCTCTCTCTTTCACACCAGCGTACGCACACACACACACACACACACACACATACTCACACGTGCAGACATACACCCAGATTTGCAGATATCTTTATTACAACATTGGATTGATTTCCATTCATTGTCAACAGCTAAAGCTACAGTCTTAGTGCAACCGTTTCCGGGCCAACGCTGACCTTACCCTGACCTCATTCCCAGCGCATCAGAAAAAAACAAAGCAAAAACAAATAAAAGAAAAAAATGCGATAATCGGACCGGCCGCACTTCCGAAATCCATCCCGACAGGGAGTGAACGCACACGCAGCCCTGTCCCAGATAAGCCAGGGGTCAGCACGCACACGCATGGTCGTCGTACACAGGTCCTCCCCTCACAAACTCACCTGCTGCTTTTCGCCGCCGCCATGTACGGTTTTGACCAACATTCTCACAGACACACGCTTATTATAAACGCGATGGCCCACAACACACGCGCGTGCGCGCACGCACACACAGACGCACGCACACACTGAGCAAAAACCGAAGATACTAAACAAAGATATGAATGGATGACTCATAAGCAGCTGCCATGAAGTCACCTCACTTCTTTTCTGTGATTGGATGGAAATAAATGTTGTGATTAAAAAAAAAAAAAAAAGAAAACCGTGTACTTCTCCACTATGGGTTGGAGCAAGGTGCGTCCGTCCTTCCAGCTTGGAGCGGGGTGGTGGGCTGAATTTGTATTCATGGGGTGGGCCCATGAGAAAATGTCTCTTTAGAATGCATCGTCTCACATATTGGATCTCATCTGGAAAATCACTTGCCCACGTCCCCCAGCTCCTCCTCTCTGTCCCCTCCACTTGCTCTTCACGTCCACCGTCGCACTGGAGCGCGCACACGCGCGCCAGCATCTTCATTCACAGACCTCATTCATCCCGAGCACAGGGCGGGTTTACACGCAAAGCAGCTGTGCTTGTAAGATCTGCAAATTTTGTCCCAGAAGGGCGGAAAAAAACCCACGACCTTACTTTTCACATGAATAACAATAAACTAATAAATTTAATTTTCAGTCCCCGCTCCCATGAGTTCCCCACACACTTAATTAAACCCGACTGCAGGTGGAATAAGGACTGCTATTGTAATGTTTAACTTAAATGAGTTGTTCCTGTATAGAATGAGCTGAAACAGCTCCCTTTGAGCCAATAAAATGTGGATTATTTTGTAAAATGGAAAAGTGCACACGCATTTTATTTCCCATCTGCAGGTGTGCAGGATACATAAGCCCAGTTTGGATCACTTTATTTTAAATGTGGGTTATGTTAATTTTGAGTGTGTGTGCATGTGTTCTTGTACTTGCATAGTGAGTACCACCATGGTCATTCTACTATCAAAATGAGGACTTTCTGGGGAAATGGGGATATTCTGGCTGGTCCTCACAGCGACTGTTGAAGGGTCAAGACCTGGTTTTAAGGTTGAGGTTAGTACTGGGTTTAGGTTAGATTAGGGTCAGGGTCAGAGTTAGGAGGTCAGTTGGGATGGTTAGTGTTAGGGTGAGGAGCTGGGTAATGCATTATGTCTATGGAAGTCCTCACAAAGACAGAAGCACAAAGATGTGTGTGTAACAGGATGAAAGGCCGCTATGGCTGAGGCTCTGGTTTTGTCAGGCGGCTGCTTTAAATGAACAGTAATTCCAGCCTCCAGGTTTCCCATCCTCTGGAAAAGCCTTCGGCTGCCTGTCCCGCTGACTTCCGACGGGGGCGGAGAGAAACTTTTAAAGTAATACCTCACCCACCCTCTTAACAAGTCATCCATCCATCCAGCGTCTCAGAGTTCCCACCTCCGTACACCGCTCCATCTGTCACCGACACACAGACGCGAACACGCGAACCATCAGGAGGAGAGGAGGAGGAGGAGGAGAGCGCATTCCTTATTCCACTTTTGTTTTCTCTACCCGCTTCCAGGATATCGCCTCTCGCCGATCAACACGGTCATAAGTCATTGGGCGCTGGTGAGAGGGAAGGCTGTAAATTTGATTAACAAAGTAAATTATCCTTAAAGTAAGATCAATCACAGCGTGTCAGCTGAAGTGTGTGTTTGTGTGTTTGTATGTGAAGGAAATATCACCAAGGTGATAATATGGGGATTTATGAGGCTCTTTATCCCTTCAATAAACGGCCCAACAGGCTACATTATCTACGTAAGAGCTAAACTGGTGCCAGCAGTTTTGAGCGTCCGTGCCAGCGACAGTCAGGGCCGACGTGTTTCAGGGCTGTCTGTCCGTCCGTCAGCCCAGTGAGCTCCGCGTGACACAGAAGCTTCGAGTTGTTTTCCTCAAACTTTACACAAATACCCACTTTAGAGGTCACCGCGCATCCTTGCCTTCTTACTTTAAACTCATAATTTCCCCATTAGTTGCGACTCAGACAGCTCCCTCCGCGCTCCTGATAATCTCATTTCGTAAAGATTTTTTAATCTCGTGAGTGTCAGATTTTCGTCCATGTGAGAACGGTCTCATATTTCTGGCGTTTAGGTCAAAGGTTAAGACGGCTGACCCCGTCTCAGTACTCTGCACGTCAATTGTTGTTTTGTCAGGAGGTCGCAGTTCAAAGGTCAAAGATCAACCTGACCAAAGGATTTTAGATTAGGAGTTTAGTTTTTCTGAATTTGGTGCAGACATCATCTTGAACTCCGGTAGAACTGTTTTAATTCTGGAGGTCAAAGGTCACTCTTAATTCAATGAGATATCCGAAGCTTCTCAATTTATATTTCAAAATGCGCACCTGAACCATTAAAACGATTAAATTAAAATAAAAAAAATTGCCAAATGCACATCATATGTAATGAGTTTTAAACTTGGCCCTCAGTGAGTCTCACTGTACTCCAGTTATTACTGTATTATACATAGAAGGGTGCTGCACAACCTCGATGTTAAAGAGACCATTTTAGCCCTTTTCTTCTAAATAAAACTCAACGTGAACATTTTAACCTTTTTTTTTTTTTTTATAGTTTTTTTACCTTTTGGTTCAGCCAAACAGTCTCAAATTCAAAACTCACTTCACACAGTGATGGAAATACACGAAAAACAGAATTTAAACTGATCATTAACTCACTTGTAGACAGAAGAACTGGAGGAAAGGCGTGAACATGGACAACAATATTTTGGGAATATTAAGGAATAATAAACAGTAAACACACGTTTCCTTCCCTGCTTAGTGTAAATGAAAGCTTTGCTTCACTTGGATTTATTCAGGAAAAGGGGTTTTGTCAACCTGCTCCAGTCTGATACTTGATAAATACACATAAAAATAGACTGATGGAAACTTGGCAAGTGGGAGTTTGTCCTCCAAAGACAAGAGCGGCTGGACAATATGAATTCGCACTGGCATGAAAATTGGACCGTAACCTTGAAATCCAGCATATATTTCCCTCGGCACAACCAAAGCATAAAAGGTTTAAAACGGTTTAAATGAATGGGGCCATATTTACTGCAGCTGGGACTTGTTGTAAATCCAGGTAATCAACTCGGGCCATTAAATCACTTAACGTAAACCGGGCCGGAAAACCAGAACCTCTTGACTGTTAAACATGGAGGGAATGACAATTAATGGACTCTCATTTAGCGTACGAGTCAGCGCTGCGGCGTCTGTCAGGCAAGATGGAAAGCGAGGAAGACGTCTGTTAATAGCGTGGAAACAGCGAGGCGATCGGTTAAAAACGTCAACATCATTTGGAATGTTCTGGAACTCGAAGAAAAAAAGTGTGTGTGTGTGTGTGTGTGTGGGGGGGGGTGCTTAATGACTCTGGATGTCTGCCATCTTCTTCCAGAATCAGATTTTCCTGGGAAGAGTGCGGCGGGCCTCGGAGTGAGTCACGGCGAGGCTCGGCGGGGAAGATTGATGTGGACGCGTCGAGCGTGGAGGATGCCTCGCCGGGAAACATCCTGAATGACAAACATGAAGAGCTGTGGAGTTATTAATGCGATGCCCTTACGTTTACCTTCATTGGGCGGATAATGAAATTACACTGTTGTGCCCGTGACGTCTGTCTTTGAGGAACGCGGCGAACATTTATTCCATTCTGAATTTTTCATCATATCTTAGCCGAGTTCGTCAAACTCCATTGGTCCATCTGCTGAGGATTACTTATCAAAATAAATCAATAATGACCAACGATGGATCTGGATCATTTCATTGCGCAGTCAGATGCTGTTTTCCTCAGTTTGCGGATTGGATTGTTTATTTAATCTCTTTAAAAAAGTTTTCAGGGAAACCTGGGCCGACGACTGCACCGAAAAGCTTTGGTTTGAACGAGGCTTAAAAAACGTTGACAAGAGGTGGCGTACGTCTTCCAAATTAGTCCTGAAAGGAAAAAAAAAAAACCAAACAAGACCAGTAAACAAGAAGAGGCTCCACAGGTACCGATGGAGAAGACACTTCCTGCTTTTGATCACCAGATCAATCACACAGGTTGCTTCCATCGCTTCAGCCCAGACGAGACTAGAAAAAAAAATCCATCTCCCCCACAAATAAATCTTTATAGGTGACCACGTTTGAAATGGTGGTTCAGTGCTTCTAATAAATAATGAGTCACTCTGCCTTCAAAGGGAATGACGAGGCAAAAAATGGGACCAGAAATGATGGAGCGCTGTATGCTGAGAAGGACAAAGAGATGACGGACTGACGAGGGGAGAGGAAGGAGGGTGTGGGTGAGACGCCCGCTGATGTGGCTGTATCAGTGCACACAAGGGCCAACGGCAGCAACACCGAAAGAAACGTAAGAGATGAGACGAGAGCCACCAGAGATGAGACAAGAGCCAGCAGAGATGAGATGAGAGCCACCAGAGATGAGATGAGAGCCACCAGAGAGTAGATGAGAGCCACCAGAGATGAGATGAGAGCCACCAGAGATGAGATGAGAGCCACCAGAGACGAGATGAGAGCCATCAGAGATGAGATGAGAGCCACCAGACATGAGAGCCACCAGAGATGAGAGCCACCAGAGATGAGATGAGAGCCACCAGAGATGAGATGAGAGCCACCAGAGATGAGATGAGAGCCACCAGACATGAGAGCCACCAGAGATGAGATGAGAGCCACCAGACATGAGAGCCACCAGAGATGAGAGCCACCAGAGATGAGATGAGAGCCACCAGACATGAGATGAGAGCCACCAGACATGAGAGCCACCAGAGATGAGAGCCACCAGAGATGAGATGAGAGCCACCAGACATGAGAGCCACCAGAGATGAGAGCCACCAGACATGAGAGCCACCAGACATGAGAGCCACCAGAGATGAGAGCCACCAGACATGAGAGCCACCAGACATGAGAGCCACCAGAGATGAGATGAGAGCCACCAGAGATGAGAGCCACCAGAGATGAGATGAGAGCCACCAGAGATGAGATGAGAGCCACCAGAGATGAGATGAGAGCCACCAGACATGAGAGCCACCAGAGATGAGATGAGAGCCACCAGACATGAGAGCCAACAGAGATGAGAGCCACCAGAGATGAGAGCCACCAGACATGAGAGCCACCAGACATGAGAGCCACCAGAGATGAGAGCCACCAGAGATGAGATGAGAGCCACCAGAGATGAGAGCCACCAGAGATGAGATGAGAGCCACCAGAGATGAGATGAGAGCCACCAGAGATGAGATGAGAACCACCAGACATGAGAGCCACCAGAGATGAGATGAGAGCCACCAGAGATGAGATGAGAGCCACCAGAGATGAGATGAGAGCCACCAGAGATGAGATGAGAGCCACCAGAGATGAGATGAGAGCCACCAGAGATGAGAGCCACCAGACATGAGAGCCACCAGAGATGAGATGAGAGCCACCAGAGATGAGATGAGAGCCACCAGAGATGAGAGCCACCAGAGATGAGAGCCACCAGAGATACTCGCGACGTGACGACTGGCTACACAGACCAGCAGGTGGCTGCAGAATTGTGTGCACAAAGGCAGAGACGCACCTGCTGTTGCTGAACTCGAAGACAGTTTGCAATTGAGCATGTGCGCGCGTGCGTGCGTGCGTGCGTGTGCGCACGTGTGAAAGCACGCACAGGCTGTAGAAAGGCAAACAAGCTCACAGAGCCCAGAGACACTAACACAAACAAGGTCTGACGTTTTCTCCTTCGCCGGGCAGGAATTTCAGACTGCCTTTTCAGCGATAAGATTTCATTCCTTCACTCTGATGTCACTGTTTTTGGAGAATATTTGTGCCTGAGACAGGGAAGGTGCTCCGCAGCTTCCATTGGTGTTTAGATGAACACTTAAATTAAGGTTTTTAAAGTAATTAGGCTCTCTACCCAGCAGGAAAAAATGCATTTATATCAGGTCCAAACAAGCAACTGCATTCTATTACAGGCCCACTTTTTTCTTTTTTTGGGGGCTTTTTTTATGTTGCAAATCCCCCCTAGCTGTGTCCGTTTGGCATGAAATTCCCATCTGCGTCCTGTGCCTTGGCCCCGCAGTGTCGGAGCAGCGTTAAAAAACGCCAACTGAATCAGAAAATCAAAAAAAGGAAATAGCACACTTCCTCCTAAACGGCACACCGCCGGCCCCCCGATGGAAACATCTCTGTCTTTCATCGACTCCGATCTGAGGAGAGACGGAGCGGCCCAACCCGGGGGGGGCGTCCGACGGAGGACTCAGGAGTTTTTTTTCCGTTCGAGTGTGACCTCCGGGAGGATGGATGGCAGACGCTTTTGCAAGCGGAGACGCAGTGTAGCTGCTGGAGCGCTCGGCCTGGTCGCCCGCCTGACAGTTTCCATACCTGGAAGGAGAACATGTGGCCTGTGGACAGAAACAGGTGCCGATGTCATGGAGAGGAAAAACACAGAGGGCAAGAAGGAAGTGAAAAAAAAACACACTTTCAATGCCTGATGGAGACTTGGGGAGAATAATGAAAAGTGCAGCATGGAAATGTGGTCGGCGATGGTTAGAACAGTGGAGTTACCTTCAGACCGAGGGGGAAAGCCTGTAAGAAGATCCGCGGTAACACGAGAGCGGCGGCAGCTGGGAAAGACGCTTGAGCGGAGAGTAACCCCGTCATAAAAGCTATTTCTGACAGTATATATTATGCGTGTGGCCAGCTACGACTCAAATACTGTAATACTGAAGACGCCTCGGGCCCCAGACTCAAACTTGGCGGCGGGGGGGGATAACTACACCACGGCGAGGACGGGCCCGGAGCAGATGGCGGGCGGGAATAAACAGACGCCGGAGATTCCTTGACACGTGGAAGCGCAGAGGATGGAGGATCGTTGGCTCGGCGAGCCGGGGCGCGCCGGTGGTCTCCGCAGAGCGCTCATTTACTTCACTCCAGGAGTCCTGATTACCCGCTAAAACGAAGGAGTCTGGTTCCCGATGAGGGGGATCGGCGCGTGCCGGGGCCACGTGGGCGCCACAGCTGCGGGGATCTTCCGAGGACGTACGCCTGAGCGAATGAGAGGATTACCTGCCGTGTGCTCAAGGTTTAGAGTGACGATGCTGCATGCGCACGTGCACGCACGCACGCACACGCACACACAGGTAAATATATACACACACACACACACACGTATAAACCAAAAAAAGACTGAAGAAGACAGTAAATGTTACAGACCCAGCAGTTATATCATATTGGCAGATGCTACAGACATGGTGTATGCGTGTGTGTGTGTGTGTGTGTGTGTGTGCGTGTGTGTGTGTGCTCGCTGCGGTCACTGAATCGCTGAATGAATTTGTTGAGCAGCTGGAGTGGTTTGTGGAGTGTGTGGGTGGGAGGCTGAATGAAAGACAGGTCCATCCCTGTTTAAATGTCCTTGAGTGAGCTGATGAATGGACACACCATCACACACACTCTCTCCCTCAGACACTAACACACACACACACACACACACACACACACACACACACACACACACACACACACACACACATACTGAAATTATCTACCTTTGATGGCGGAGTCAAAAACAACCTTGTCGTTTAGGATTGCAGACCTGGCGTTCACCAGCTCGCCGTACGTGCAGAACTGTACATTACAGGCTTGTGTACGCGCACACGTGTGTGGTCGGTAATAACAGGAAGCCGTGCGTGCGTGTTGACGCTAACCTGCTCTGGTGATTGGCCACTTGGAATAAATAAACAAGCAAGCGACTGAGCCCACGCGTCCCACGACCCGCGCGGCTTCTCCCAGAAATAAGACGCGGCGAGCGCTCGAACCCAAACAGGAACACCTGCAGCTCGCCCTTTCATCATGGCTGACAATTACAACGCAGCCAAACAGTTTACGGGAAGGCGGGCGGGAAATATCTCGCAGATGCCGCGGGGCTCGAGGATGAGCAGCGGGAGGTAGGCGTGCAATCCCAAAGGGTGAGGGATGGCGGCAGATTAAAGGAGAGGAGCGAGGGAACGTGTTTGGGTTTCCATCTCTGGTCTGGAGCCGGGGCTCATCAGAAGTTCAGATTAAAAGTGACCGCAGGCGTGATGAGGACACGATGGGGAGAGAGGGAGGCGTTCCAGACGAGGACTGTGAGTCCACATTTCCAGGCCCCAGGGCCTTCCCGAGGTTACTCGGTCCAAAAACATGGATCTGAGGTCGCGTCCTGTGATTCGACTGATTCGATTCCCCCCCTTGACCTCAGGCGCCAAACCCCCGATTTGGGGACCGATTTCGGACAGCGGACGGGACCGTTGGTCGTCCAATTTCATCGGGGGGGTGGGAAAAAGAAATCACGCCACCTCCGCGCGTTCCACGACGGCCGGACAAGCGACGGTCGGCGGCCCCTTCCGGGCTCAGGCGTGGGCGTCATGGGAACCAAACAGGAGGTCAGGTGGGCGGGGCTTCCGTCGAGCTGTGGGAGGAAGGCGTGGGAACACGTGCGCAGACGCAGGTATACGAGCGCGCAAGGCTCCCCATCCGAGAGGTCTCGTTTGGCACCCTCGGCGGATTCTTCGGCGGGGACAAACTGTACCTCGGACAGCTGCACCTGCTCGTATTTCTGTCCGAGGCGGCCCGATGAAGCGCGAGTCTGTCCTCCGTCACCACCCCCCGCCGCCCTGTCATCGCCGCGGCGCGCGCTGGCCATTGAAATACGCGTACATAACAAATGTACGTTCGCGCCCTCGGCCGAGATGCGCGCCCGCCCCTCCGCGGAGAGCCGAGCCACCCGCTCTTTCTCCCAGCGTGCTCGGCTCCAGATGTGCCGGGGTCAGCGCGGGGCTATCCTCCCCGATCCAGATGTGTCCAGGTGCAGGCTGCGGCGCATGCCTGCTGCTCAGACTCTCCTTGGAACCTCGTAGCAGGTCATCCGGTCAAACACATTTCCACATACTCTGGATGTTTTGGGAAGAACAAAATGTGGAAAAAAAAACAGAGTTTTGAAGGCCCCCCCTCCTCCTTGAACATCTCTCGGCTGTGTTCTCGTACGCTCCCAGCCCTTAATTCTCGTTTCTGTTTCCAAAAATCACGTTTTTGACTTGCTGTCCAGTGTATGTGGACGTACCCCAGCCCCTCATGTACAGATTGAGCTTTGCCTCCTACCTCCATATTTGTCACACATAAAAAAAAAGGAAAAAAAGAAGGAATTACTAATTGCACGAGCTGGTGGATCACAAGGGCATGTTTCATTTTTGCTTCTATTTCAGTAACATTTCCCCCCAGCGGTGACCACGTCAGTCACGCTAAATATGATGTTCCGCTCATCCTTTCACGTGTTTCTTTTTCCAGCGGCCGGTTGGGCAGAAGAGGAGCGTTTCTTGAGCCCCCCTCGTGGTTAGGGTGCGTTTGTGGACATCGCGTCTCACAAACTCCGGGGTTGTGTGTTATCAGATCGCTCCGTCTGCAGGGCTCCAAGTGGATTTTGCGTCAAGATGTAGCTGTAGGTCGCCGTGACAACCTATCGGATTTAATCAGCTGGATCGGAATTCCGAGACTGTCTTTAGACATGACAAGTAAAGCGGGATTAAGGGATAGGGAAGTTTAAACCAAAATCACAGGTTTGAAGAGAGGAACGGGGTGATTTATCTCAGTGCCGCTATCTCTTGCAGGATGTAGCTATCTTTCCAGAGAGAACAGCTGTGTCCGTTGATATCTTGAGCAGAGAGAACAGGACTTCACTTTCAGGACGCAGAACTGGTAAGTTTACATCAGGAAAAGGGCACACGAGCCTTACATTCTCTGGCAGCGGGGCCGCAGAGCGAAAACCCCGAGGACCGACGACGAGGGTCCGATGTCTTAGCGGAGTTTTGAGTGGGTGCGCAGATACAGAGGGGGGATCTTGTTGCCGGCCCTGCTCGTGGGTATTGTCAGCAAGCGTGCTACGGCCGAGCCGTGGCTGACATTCGGCGTTTGTGAACACACACACACGCACACACACACACACACACACACGCGCACAGACATGGAGCATATACAAATCCAATCCTGCATTCTGTCCCGCTCCAACACAAACAAGAGGGGGACGATTCCCGGTTGAGAAACATCAACATAAACAGCAGGCTGTATGTTGCTTTACACTTTTAATATATTTTTTTTAGTGGGGGGGGGGTGGGGGGGGTTATTTTTGCAGAAGGAAATACGTGTTGGTGTATGATTCTTCTGCGTGTGCTTTCCTAGTCCTGTTAGGCCCAGAGGGTCTCTCTGACTGTTAATATTAAACTTGATTGCTTAACATTTTCATCTTCTCTTTAGATTTGGATTTCCTGCCCTGTGTGCCCTTGGATATGTGCGCTGGCCCCTTTTGGATCGATAAGGTGGTTTTGACCCTCATCTGCCTGAGCGCCTGTGTGTTTGCCTTTGCCCAGTAAATCCTTAAACTGGAGCTGTTTGCTGTGTTTGCACAGGTGAGGACAATATTTCAATAAAAAAGGGCAACAGGCCAGTTCCTTTCCCAAACTTATGAAAGAAAAGCTTAGCGGGCTGGAACTTTAGGGCTGTAGCTGGCCTTTGCGGTGTAGCTGGACTAGAATCGGCCGTGTATCCTTTCCGATTGTTCACGAGTATAACTTTGCAGCTCAACTCTAAAGGTCCCATGTCGCCACAGGCAATATGGTTACAAGCTGAACATTACATAAACCAACTATTGTTTAACTTTTATTGACTCTGATAGGTGCAGTGTCCTGTTTACTAGGAAAGGAGGGACAAAAGAGCTGGTCTTTGTTATGACAATCCACAGTACTGAGTGTGGTGTGTGTTGGTATGTGTAGGTGTGTGTGTTGGTATGTGTAGGTGTGTGTGTGTGTGTAGACAAGCATGGAGGTGCAACTACAACAAGGCAGCCCCTGAAGTGCTGCTTGTGTCATCCTTTCTGTCTTTATTTTGAGCGTCTTCCCGGTCCCCTTTATCACCTCACTTGCCTACTTCTCTCCATGGACGTAGGTGGACCGGAGATTTGTCTGTATTTCCACATGCCGTCCATCTCATCCCGATCACGAGGCCTAGGTAAATAAGTAAATAGTAATAAAGAGCCGAGAAGTGACCCAGGCCTCCGGGAATTCATGCAGAGTTCCCCTCCGCTTCCGGTCCCTCCTCTCGGCGCAGACGAGTGAGGATCGGGCTGAGGTGAGGAGATTATAAAACCAGAATGGCTGTTTGATGAAGGCGCCGAGTGGCCACGCTAGCTGAGACGTCACACTTTATCTTCCACAAGCCCTCGCTCCCTTCCTCCACATTCCATCTCTCCCTCGCCCCCCACCCCCCAATCCCTTTGCTCCTCTCTCCGTGCGACAGAGTGATGTGACAGTAGAGAGCAGACAATGTCGGGTTACCCTGGTAATTTGGGATGGAGGACGGAAGCGTCCTGGGCAGCGCGAGTCCCAGTGATGATTCACCAGCTTGCACGATGACAGGGTGACGACCCCAATTTGAGTAAGGTAGGAGGAGGAGGAGGAGCGGGAGAAGAAGGCGGATGAGGAAGGAGGGGTAATAAGGAGGTGGGGATGGCAGCGCCTACGTCAGTGGTACTTGCTAATAGGCAGATGTCCTTGTCCCCGCTTCAAGTAAATCATCTCTCCTGGCGGAAAGAAGGAACGAAAAAGCGAGGAGGACAGGAGGAAATAAGCGAGGCGCAGATTGACGTCTGCGGACGCGGGGTGTCGGCGCAAATTTATCCGCCTAAAAAAAAAAAAAAAGAAAATAGTAAATAGAGCGGCACTTCCAGACTCCAAGATGGAAGCAGGAACGGAAATGACCAGGTTAAAGCGATTGAAGATCTCACGTGGGCCGAGCTGCGTCTGAAGAGGGAAGCAGGTGACGGTGGCCAAGAAGTGGAAGCAGATGGAAAAGATGGGAGAAAATGAGAGTTATGGAGGTTTGGGAGGGCGAGGGAGGGAGACTGCCCTGAGAATTTGCTGAAGCTGAAGCGGCGCTTGACCAATCTCTTTGGCTCCCCCCCGAGGAGGACGGACCCAGATCCCTATCCTTGGAATAACGCTGTCCGGTCCCAAGGTGCCTGCTAAGGACCCTTCCCAAGGGCCTGGAAAGCGTACACTGGTCCTTGAGTTCGTTCATACACACCTTATCTTCTCTCTGATGCAGGTGGGGGGGGGCATCTGCTTTGAGGGACCTGACCAAGAACGGCACGGCTCTGGCCCTTAAACCATTCCTGATGGAATCACTTCTGTTTGGCAACAACGATGGAACGAAGTCAAGGACGGCTACATTCCACGCTGGTGTTCCTCAGCCTCCCTCGCTGAGGGAAGTGCCACCTAATGCTGTTCTACCCCCGCAGACTCGACTAATGACCACAGGAAGATAAACTTTCACAAGAATGTGATCTTCAGATCGGATCGCAGACTGCTTCAGGCCCGGCCTCCCCACTAAACACGGCCCTCCGGCCTCCCAAACCAGCGCAGATCTCTTAACGCAATACGCTCGCTGCCGCGCGCTGCAGCACATGTTTTCCCCACGGAAGACGTGGATAATAATAATAATTTGCTGCAAGAGTGGGCACAGGCAGTGGAAGTCGGGACTGGGACTGGGACTGCGGACAGCTCTAACGGGAGACCACTTCTCAAATGCCGCGTGACCACTTCCTATTTTTGTCTAATTAAAGGATTGTAGCACTGAAATGGAAACTGCTTCGACAGCGCGCACCGGCTGACCACTCTGGGGGGAAACCAGCAATTTAAGTAGCCTTTGAAGGAGGAGGGAAACTAGTTTGAATGATAACTTTTGGACATAACAGCCACGGTGGGACGACGGAACAGTTGTAGATTCATGTATAATGACATCAAAACAATAAAAACCTTAAATGTTATAAATGATAGGTTTAAGGTTCACACACATTTTCATGGTCAAATCAAAGCACTTTCAAGGGACATTTCCAAAATCTTCCAGCTCCTTATTGCTGGGATACAATACACGTCTACAGGAATGCAGACACTCGTGATTATGTTTCTTCCCTTTTTAACACAATTATATTTAGTGTATTCTGCTATAAACATCTAAAATTGTGTTTCATAACAGCAAAAGGTTTAGAAATTACAGGAGAGCACATAGTTTCATCCAAAAAGGGGAAGACACCCAGCGTTCTTTGGAGATAGTTCATTTTTCAAGCACTTAAACTAAAATTCAAGCACTTTTAAGACCTTGAAATTACAATATTGAAACTAAAGAAGTTTCAAGGATTTCAAGGACTCGAGGTAACTTTGTATTTAGAGGTAGCCTGAGACAAATTTCAAAAGTCTTGGTTGAGATCTTCTCTGTGACACGTGTATGATTACATCTGTCTGTCTGTTCTTGACAATTACAAGATTTTTAGTCACTAAAATCTCCTAGCTGCCCTTTAATGTTCATTTAAATCACAATATAAATAACGTCATAAAAATGTCAGCGGCCTGTAAGGAAGTTTGCATGTGAACGAGGCGATTGATATAACAATCAATCAATCAAGTTGTCCTCTGATGTTTCAAAATTAGTGGTAGAAGGAGACAACGGCCTGGGACACGCGTGGAATTTAAAGATAAATGACATCAGAGCGAGCCTAAATTGAAGCCAAAACATCTCAATTACCCCTCTGGTGGCAGGCTGGACTATAGGCCATAAATCCCATCTCTCAATGTCATCAGATGGAACAGAATTAAGTCTCAAAACGCCCGTCAAATAAATTTTACCCAAAGATGGTTTGAGTCATAACGTCTCCGAGCTGCGGGGACAGTTTGGAAAAAGACTTTTGGCTCCACAGTTTCACTTTGGATGGAATTGTTGAGGAATTATTACGTTGACAGGATTTATGCTTTAATATATTATTAAATCTGACACTATAGGTAAGCACAATTAATCTAACGTAGAATTACACTTAATTAAATGAATCTCACACCATGCATGGGTAACGGTTGGCAGGAGGCCTATTCCTCAGGATTATAAATGTGGTGCTGAGACTTAAGTCACTTAAAGCAGTGTTTCACACAGACCCCTGGTGGTGTGAAAATAAAATATCCTTTAAAAAAGATCCTATGATGTTCATAGAAATGGGATTATTTGACTCGAACGTGACTGAGACCTTTATCTACCTACGGAGGGTAAGAGGACTTTTTCTTTTCTCCAATTACGTCTGTTTGACAAGTTTAAAAGTGCACAAAACTTCTGTTCACTATATCTGAGAAACTACTGCATAACATTTCTGTTTCGTCACATATTTCTGAAACCGCATTGGAATTATACATACCGTATTAGTTACTTATAACTAAGTCACAAATGTAAACTCTTATTTTTAGGCAGTTTGTACTTTGTACTACTGGAACCACTGACTGGAAATATACTTTAAAAACATATCAACCCAAAATGAGAATCATGTGGGATGTGTTTGTGCTACTGTAGATGCACAACGCTTTGAAAAGCAGTCACAGCAGTATTTTTTTTTTTGGGGGGGTAATCGGTGGCAGTTGTGACATTAAAAACAAAGGCCAAAGACTTTCAGATAAAGCTCAAAGCTCCGTTTTCTCACAGCGAGCCTCGTAAGCCTCCCTGGGAGAACGTCAGATGCCGACCCTCCCGATTGGCCCGAGCAGATGATGGCATTGAAGATTTCACCGGAGGGGGGCTTCAGCATCACAGACACTAATTAGCAGCATCTTCCTGTGTTTACTCCCGCGGGAAAGGGAGTGGGCCACGCCGGCGTTTCCAAGCTTATAGATAAATGCAGATAACTTTAATCTTCATTCTAACGAGCACTTCCCTTTCCTCCCACCTTCTCCTATGTCTTCCTGTCTAGACTCCGCTTCTGCGTGTGTCCCTGCTTTTCTTGCAAACATGATGCATCCTAATCACCCCCCCCCACACACACACACACACACAAACACGCACCAAATATTTACAGGACGTTTCGCAGCCTTTGCGGGAATGGGGGTCATACTGTTGCCACTTGCAGTAAATATTGTATGTAGACGATAAAACATTCTGGCAGGTTCTCTGGCATGCTTGGGCCGTTGCCCCCCCTGCTTTATCTCCTCGGCCTTTTGAGTTGGGGAAGTGAGGCTGCCACCTTAACAATCACTGGAGCTCCTCCAACCCCCCCCGACACACACCACCCCCCACACACACACACCCCCCGGTACCCACAATTAAGGCAAACCTGGAAAATGAAGGTGACTCAACCATCCCACAAACATCCCCAGCCCCACCGCCCCCATGTGAGCCTGCCTGGCTGACATTTGAGGGAAATATCACCAATAATCGCCGGGGCAACGCTCCCGAGTTGCCACGGAAACGTGCTAAACAGCGGCGATGTTGACAGCCCTTGCGCGCACGAAGAGTGGGACTGTAGGTGCTTGAGAGAAACACCGGGCAAGCAAGAGTGGCAGGAAAAACTGCCACTTAACAGGAAGAACCCTTGAGCAGGACCAGGCTCACATGGGGGGGGGTTAAAGGAGAAGAAGGGGCGATGAGGCAGAGAGGACAAGAACAGACACATGCATCGAAAACGTGCAACATAGTCAGGCCCCAGAGATGCAGATTTAAGACTGCAGGGGTCACGGGGTCAGAGGTCAGAATGGGTGCCCTGGCTACAGCAGAGCAGGGCTTAAGAGACTGACGACTTCCATTTGTCGGTTGGGGGGGGAGGGGAGAGAGAGAGAGAGAGAGAGAGAGAGAGAGAGAGAGAGGGAGAGAGAGAGAGAGAGGGGGGGGAGGAGAGAGAGAGAGAGAGAGAGAGAGAGAGAGAGAGAGAGAGGAGAGGGAGAGGGAGAGAGAGAGAGAGGGAGAGGGAGAGGGAGGGAGAGAGAGAGGGGGGGGCGTCCAGCCATCTGTGGTGAGAGAGGTCTGGCAGGGACCCGCAGCTCTGGGATGCGTTTTGTTCCTCAGCGCGGCCAACGTCGCCGCTCCCCGCGCTCGCTGTCCCCTGACGCCGACGGGCGTTCATTAGCGCGGTCACGACAGCACTTTGGCGTCCCCGCGCCCGCCGAGTACCTGAGCCGATGTGCCCTTTCGCTCAAACGGCGTCGTCTGCACCGTCTGCTCCTCCTAAAAATACACAACCGTGAGGTCATCGTCCAATTATTTTCGTCTGCTGGCAAAGGTTTGGGGTGATTAAGTGGTTTTCTAAGTTATCAGACACCTACGAGGAAGTGCGACAGAGCCACAAACAGGAAGGAGCAGAATGTGCTTCCTGTTGGCCAGCGGTGTTCTGCAGGGCAGATTCCTATGTCTCTCTCTCTCTCTCCCTCTCACACACACATGCATGCAGTGAGTGGCAGGAATGTTTTTCCAATGGAATCTGGGAGCAACAGACTGTCAGGAAAGACAAAACCCGTACGAGCAGATAACGTTAAGACGGCGTGTTCTTGCGCATTCATCCAAATGCGGCTGTCAGACGGCCGCGCGGTCTCGAGGGAACGCCGCGTTCCCTTAAACGTGGGCACTCGGAACGCACGGGCAGCAACTCGCAGCTCCCTGTCAGACGCGCTCCGTCGTTTCAGCCCTCTAGAACCCAGGAAACAGGCAGCGAGCGATCCAGAGTATGGAAATGAAATCCTCCCTTGTTAAGCAGCTAAAGACATATCAAGTTTTAAATGTAAAGCGCAGAAGGCGAGGGTGTGGACAGCTCCGCGTCAGTGTGCGTTTATGTGTGCGTGTGCGCGTGCGCGAGAAGGCCTGGAGAGAAGGCTCCGGCCGACTTGACAGCCGATCGTCACAACTGAGCCGCGTATATGGAATTATCATTGGTCGTCCTTGAGGGCTTCCTGATTAAATCACAAAGGCTCGATGACGTCACGCGATCTTCAAGTCATGTTTCGGATTAGGGAGGGTGAGCTGGAGCGAGGCGGGGAGGGAGGGAGCGGGATGAGTCATTGATGAGTGCCTCCACTGAGTGGTCAGATAATTCAGGTACAAAACGAGACACGGGCACAGCGCGACCGTCTAATGGCACTCAAATAAAATGACTTATTGAGAACTCGCAAAATACACCTTTTAGTAAGATTAAATATTATTGATGCTTTGTCCTCTCCTTCTCCCTGGGAGGCCCGGCGGTAATCGATGACGAGTCCCCGCTCCTGTGTGTTAGAACCATGACGAAGAACTAAACAAGCACGCGGTTCTGCCAGATGTGGGATGTCATTCAGTCTTACAACATGTGGTGCAATGCTAGCTGTGATTTTTGGTTTGGGGTTTTTTTTCCCCCAAACGGAGACGATGAACAACTGATTCTGTTCATAACAACTTTAAACTAACCTTAATCCCAATTTTCAGTCTACAAAGAGACGCCACAAAGTCATATTTCAGATTTTGTTGATATTTTTCCTGCAAAAAACACAAAACTGATGTGCAGATACAAAAAAAGGACAATCAGAAGAACAAAAAGTGCAACTCTTCACCTAACAGACGTGTCTTTTGAGCTGCCTGTTGTAAAGTCCGCTATCAGGTGCTGTACAAGTCACTGTTGCATTACAAAAATAAACCAGACTTCCTTCTCAGGCAGGTTTGGTGGTGAAACAGTCACACAGCGCCCTCTAGCGCCGAAAAGCGAGAGCCAGAAAGTTCACAAATAACTTTCAGAAGCATTCTCGAGAGCGGCTGACTACCAGATAATCACATTTCAAACGTGCATGAAATCACATCCTGAGATCTGATCAAGGCGTGTTGTTGCACCCCGATGGGAGTGTGCAGGTCGGAGACCTGAAAGTTCAGCACGTCTATGTCTGACGCCCCGAAAGTGGCTTCCACCTTTACCTTCTCGTACATGTCAAACTGAACCTTCTTGTCGTTCATGGAGAGGAGGCAGCGGAGGAAACTCTCCCTCAGCTGCGAGCGGGCCTCCTGCTCCTTCTGCAGCAGCTCGGCGTCGCCGCCTGGCGGGACGGCGGTGGGGATGGTGGTGCGGCACAGGGCCACGAAGCGGGGCGAGCTGGGGTCAAATCCACGGCTGTTGGGGTCGGGGCCTTTCGGGAGGCGGAGCACTGGCACTGGCACTGCCATGCTGATGTTTTATCACTTCAAAGATGTTTTATCACTGCAAAAGCATCAAAGAATGGATGAATGACAAAATCAACATGTTGTTTATGACAAGATTTAAGCGACGCATGCAACTTATTTTAAAAGGGAAAAGATTTTAATTGCACCTCAAATAAGTGCTTTTGTGAGCTGATTATAGAAATAATTTGAAACAAGTGATAAATAAAGGAGTCAGTGAAAAGTTCAACAAAAACACAGACACAAGTGTACTTCCAATTTTGCATTTAAAGAAAAAATGGTTTATGTTTTAACTTGAATAGCAAAGGATTGCGGAAAAAGACTTTTTTTTAGCTTGCTAAATGGCAGTGATACTCTTTATTAGTGCATTTATTAAAAGTGTGCCAGATAAAATCGTAAAGACTGAGCCCGTTCAGCACATGCTAGCAATAACGCAGGCCGCTCACCTTTCTACAGCCCAGTGGGATTGATCCGTTTAAAATCACCCACATTTCAAAAACAATTGTGAAGTTTTGTTTTTGTTAAAACTGACCGTTTTCCCCAGCGTTTGGGTGAGTTTGTAGCAGCTTTGAGCCGCGGACGCCTTCCCGACGCGCTCCGGCCTCCCTCCTCTTCTTCGCCGGACACCGGCGGATTGATACGCGCCCCAGCGCCCCAGCGCCCCCCGCGGGCGGGCGGGAGGACAACAGGACCCGTGCAGGTTCACCTCCAGTGTGAGGTCTACCCAGGTCCACAGAACTGCTGCTTCTTATTCTCAGCGAATGCAACTATCCATCACGAAACACGACAGACGCAAGGATGTAAAAGACGGGGGCACAAATTCATCTCAAAAGGCAGTTTTCAAAACTCCAACCTTTTCACACGGCGACAGACCCAGTGCAAACCGAAGATATGATTTAGAAGGTTTCAAGTAGACTTATTTAAAAATATTAAAAATGTGATATTTACTGTTAATGAGAAAAGTAGGAGAATGTGGGTCTAACGCAGGGGTCGGCAACCCAAAATGTTGAAAGAGCCATATTGGACCAAAAAAACCAAAAAACAAATATGTCTGGAGCCGCAAAAGATGAAAAGCCTTATATAAGCCTTATGATGAAGGCAACACATGCTGTATGTATCGACAGTAGCTATATGAGCCTACTATCAAAATGACTAAGTTAACTACAAATACATAATGGGCCTTCATGATGAAATGTTTATTTTTCCTGTAGAGAATGACGCACCACATGACGACTCTGTTGTGCGATGCCGCCTCAAGTTTAACTTCATTACAATATTAATGAAATATGTTTCATTGCTTTGATGAAATTAAAGAAATGCAGTAAAGAAATCAGATTTTTCCTCCTACAGAAACCATGTTAAAACAAAAAATATATTTCTCCCTTCACCTTTTTCCATTTTCAAACATTTTTGAAGAAGCTTCAGGGAGCCGCTAGGTCGGCGCTAAAGAGCCGCACCCCGCTCGAACGGATGCCGATGCCCTGCCGCTCTCGCCAGCAGCCGATTACTGACCTGCTCACGCACCTCATGGCATTGATCTTTGATTCATTTGAGTTATTTGAGCAATAAATATCATTTACAATGTTTGACCTTGTGAGATGACAGCCTGTTTGTGGTGCATTTACCCAGTTTCGTGACGCAATCTTGTTGGCCCCAATATAATTACAAAATAAATACAAAATAACTTTGTAACATGCGCGAGACAAGAAGCCAAATAGCATTTTTGTCTCAAACAAACAGGAATATGTACATCAATCCAGTCCTTTTCCCCCAGGTGTCTGAGGCCTTACCACAAGGTGGGAGTGGTGACAAAATGTGGTGTGGGTGATTTCCGCCCGAGCGGAATCCATTTGGAGTTCCTTGGAAATAATTACACGTCAATATTTATGACTGCCTGACCTTTATGATCATCCTTTGTGGTGAGAGTCTTTGGGCCACCGGTCTGGAAAGCGCCTGAAGATGCAGCTCTGCTTGAGCAGAGTTGATGTGTAACCAAATGTTCAATTCAGCTGAATTGAATTCAATGGTTTAGAACTTAATTACCTAATTTGCGCATCGGAATATTAACCGCACCCACTAAATTTAAACACCGGTACTTAAATTTTTTTTTTTTTCAATGTGCACCTTTAGGCCAGTTACTGCGTAATTACTTTGAGTTCATCATTTCCATTTGTAAACCTCTAAAGCGCTCAGTGGGGCTCCTGAGTGTGGTCTGTCTCAAAGGCAGCTTTTCAAAATTCATTCATGAGTTGAACCTCTAAACCCAAGCCCTGCGTCCCGAATCACCCCCATTCAGTGCTCTAACGAGAGGCTTTGAGGGGATGTTATTTTAAGATTATTTTATTTTTTTAAATCTTTAAATCGCCTCACGCTGTCACCTATTATTATTGTTTTCAAATTCGCATTTTATTGGTTTTGTGTCTTTGTTTTTAAGATTTTGTTCTTACTTTTTTCACCTGTGGTTTTTAAAGCACTCTATAACTAAAGCTGAATTGCGGTGTGTTGAGAAAAGTGGTGCACAACCAAGAAATGTAGCCCCTCATCCTTCGCTGTTCATAGTAGGGTGTTGGCAAACTAAAGAGTGTATTATATTTATTCACGTTGTTATTGCTTGACAAAGGATGATAAGTAGGCGTCTTAATCAAACAGCAAGCTGTCTATTTCCCAGAAGAGCTCAAACAAAACATCTTGAAGACCTTCGTTCGTGTGATGTTGTACCAACGTCTCCATTATCTCCACATCATCTCCAGAGGAATTGGTTGTGGAAGTTTTTTTTTTTCTTTTTTTAATTTTGCAACGGCTCCTGTGTTCTGTGCCGCCCTGACTTTTTCTTATTGGCAAAGGTGGACGTGCTCAGCCCCCCCCCCCCATAAATGAGTGATGGTGCATTGGAAGCCTTTGATCGTCCTTATTTGCTGAGGCGCGCACCTCCTGTGATGGCAGCTTGGGGCGCTCTAGGGTTTGGTACGGCGTGGGTCGGGGCTGGTTTTACGGACCACACCATTATAATCCCATTATAATACTTTTTTTTTTACCTTTAGTGGGCCTTGTTAAAAGATGAATCTTAATATGATGTACTCAGTTTATTGTATAAGATGGTGTAGTACATTCTTTTCACCTCGGCAGGTCCCTGTTGCGTATTATGATAATGTATGTACGCACATTTTTTTTTTTACGCATTACCAAGTTCCGTCGGTAGTGGTCAGTAGAGAGATGTTGGTCCGTTTTACTCGCATGGCGTGTTAGTGTGAAAGAATAAAAACCTCGTTCATTGAGCTCAAGGACTATTTTTCATCCGTCAATTCCTTCTCCGAACTCAGCGCAAAAATCGCTGCAAAGCTCAACAGGTTATGGGCCCAGGAGCAGCTCGGAGAAGACTTTTTGCGTAAGTTTCATTGCCGAAAGAAAGTCGCGGCGGACAGCGTGCTAACGGCTAAGAGCTAGCAAAATGGAAGCACGAGGAGGAAACAGGCTACCTCGGCTCGTGTTCGACGGAGCTGAAGATAAGTACGAGCTGTGGGAGACCAAACTGTTGGGATACCTGCATTTATTAGGACTGAAGAACACGGTTCTGAAAGAACCTGAGAGTGATGAAGAAAGAGCTGCTGACGGTAAGAAGAATGCTGACGCATATGCCGAGTTAATTCAGTTTCTGGATGACAGAAGTCTCTCATTAATTATGAGAGAGGCACCGGACAATGGAAGAAAAGCTCTGAAAATCTTACGCGAGTATTATGCAGGGAAAGGGAAGCCCCGCATCATCAACCTGTACACCATGCTGACATCGCTACAGAAGACAAGCGGTGAGACAGTGACTGACTACATTATCCGGGCTGAGGCCGCCATTAATGCACTGCGGAACGCAGGTGAGACATTAGGAGATGGATTGCTTGTTGCCATGGTTTTAAAAGGACTGCCGGAAAGTTTTAAACCATTTGCAATCCACGTAGCTAACAATGAGGACAACATAACGTTTGTGGAATTCAAAACAAAGCTCCGAAGTTTTGAAGCCACAGAAAAGCTAACTGCAGCAGAGTCCAAGGACAATGTGATGAGTTCGGCAGCAAGGGCCGGAGGAAGATCAATTAAGTCAGGTCCACGAGAAAGAAGAAGTGAAGACAATGACACTGTATGTTTCAAATGTGGGCTGAAAGGCCATCGTGCGAAAGCCTGCAGGCGAAAGACGTGGTGCAGCCATTGCAAGAATGGCAGCCACAGTGACGCCACCTGCAGACGTAAAAACAAGCAAGATGGAGCCAGGAAAGTCGCTGATGAGGGTGCCAGGAGACCAGGACCAGGACCAGGAGAAGAAGCAGAGGACTACGCCTTCAGGATCAAGGACGCAGGCATCTCAACCCAACAACAGCCAGGATGCAGCATTGAGGAGAAAGGTCTGATGATAGACACTGGTGCTACTTCCCATATTGTGACTGACATAAGGAAATTCAAAAGTTTTGATGCCACTTTTAAGTCAGAGACCCACTGTGTAGAGTTGGCAGATGGCACTCTGTGCAGGGGTGTTGCCCAACGAAGAGGGGATGCAGAGGTGTTCATGATTGACTGTAATGGACGACAATGTCGAACAACGCTGAGAGGCGCGCTCTTCATCCCATCTTATCCACAGAACATCTTTTCTGTGAGGTCAGCAACATCTTCAGGTGCAAAAGTCATTTTCAAGCAAGGAGAGGACAAGTTAATGCACCAAGATGGTACCATTTTCAACATCTATGTGTACGGCAAGTTATATTACTTGCATACTGAAATTGATGAGGGGGATAAATGTCATACCTGCCATGACATGCAGAGGTGGCATGAAATACTAGGCCATTGCAACTATGAAGATGTACTTAAACTACAAAAGGTGGTTAATGGTATGCAAATTAAGGGAAAAGCAGCTAAACCAGATAAAGAGTGTAAAATATGTATACAGGGAAAATTTGCACAAACCCGGAGTAGAGACCCCGATACGAGAGCTGAAGCTCCCCTGCAGATGGTACATACAGACTTAGCAGGTCCAATACCAAATGAGTCTATTGATGGATATCAATATGTACAGTCGTTTACTGATGACTATTCAAATGCAATATTTGTGTACTTTCTGAAGACGAAAGCTGACACAGTAGAGGCAACTGAGAAATTCATAGCTGATACAGCTCCTTATGGAAAAATTAAATGCATCAGATCAGACAATGGAACAGAGTTTATGTCCAAAGATTTCCAAACTCTATTAAGGAAAAACAGTATCAAACATGAGACGTCAGCACCATATTCACCTCATCAAAATGGTACTGCTGAAAAGGGCTGGCGTACTCTTTTTGAAATGGGCAGATGTATGCTTATTGAAAGCCAACTACCCAAATGTCTCTGGAACTATGCTGTTCAAACGGCAGCCATAGTACGAAACAGGTGCCTTAACAAGCGTACAGGAAAGACCCCATACCAGATGATAACAAGCAAAATACCTGATGTATCTAAGATGCAAAAATTTGGATCTGAATGTTACACATATAAACAAGTTAAGGGAAAGCTTGACTCAAGGTGTGACCAGGGACTGTTTGTTGGTTATGACAAAAGTAGTCCTGCTTATTTGGTTTATCATCCCGACACAGGTAAAGTTCTAAAACACAGGCTTGTAAAATTTGTTCATAAAGTAAATGTTGAAAAGCAGACACAGACAGTTGGGACAGAACAGGACAGTGACAAAGAAGACTGGATGAGACATCCTAGAGATGACACAGGTCCACAAGAGGTCCAGGAGAGCACAGAGAAGTCTCAGGAGCAAAGTGAAAAAAAGCACAACTCCAAAAGATGGTACGTTTGAGTTTGACCATGAGGGGCCAAGTGAGACAAATAATTCATCTATAGCTGGAAGGTATCCTGTGAGAGAGAGGAGAAAGCCAGGTTATTTACAAGATTTTGTAACAGACACTGGTGAAGGTGATAGGATTAATTTTACAACTGATTACTGTTACAGGGCAATGTGTGCTATCCCACACACATTTGAAGAAGCAATGGAGTCAACTAATTCAAAACAATGGGTTAGAGCTATGGATGAAGAAATCCAGTCATTAAAAGAAAACAACACATTTACCCTCACTACTCTGCCAAAGGGTAAAAAGACAGTGGGGGGTAAGTGGGTTTACTCCATTAAAACTGACATTGATGGTAAAGACAAGTACAAAGCACGATTTGTTGCAAAAGGTTACAGTCAAAAGATGGGGATAGATTATGGTGAAACTTTCTCTCCAACAGCCAATTTAACAAGTGTGAGAGTACTACTACAGAAAGCAGTACAAGAAAACATGCTAATCCATCAGATGGATGTGAAAGCAGCATATTTACATGCCCCCATTGATTACGAGGTCTACACAGACCAGCCAGAAGGTTATGAAGAAGGGGAAGGTCTAGTGTGTAAACTGGAAAAATCTTTATACGGTTTAAAGCAATCTGGCCGTAATTGGAACATGGTTTTACATGAGTGTCTAACTGGGGACGGTTTCAAACAAAATCCAGCAGATCACTGTGTCTATGCGAAAGAAACAAAACATGGAAAGGTGATAATGATTATTTGGGTGGACGATTTGATCATTGCCACCAGCAATGAAGAATTGATGATGAATGTAAAAGGAATGCTTTCTGAAAAATTCAAAATGAAAGACTTGGGTGTGCTTAAGCATTTTCTGGGTATCAATTTCTCTCAGTCTGATGGATGTGTAAAAATGTCACAGAAGACTTATGTCAACAAGATTCTAGAGAGGTTCAATATGCAAAATTGCAAACCAAGAGAAACTCCTTGTGATCAAAAACTGTGTTACACAGAAGATGCTGTAAGAATTAATGACGTTAAAATGTATAGGGAAGCTGTAGGCAGCCTTATATATTTATCAACATGTACACGTCCAGATTTAAGTTTTGTTGTGAGCAAGCTATCACAGTACTTTTCTGAACCCACAGAAGAACAGTGGGTAACTGTAAAACATGTCTTGAGATATCTCAAAGGCACTTCAAACAAAGAGTTGTGTTTCAGGAGAGATGAGGGTGAGAAGTTAGGTCTTGTAGCTTATAGTGATGCAGACTGGGCTGCAGATACTACTGATCGACGAAGCACAACAGGTTACTGTTTAAGTCTAAGTAAAAACAGTTCCTTAATTTCATGGAAGACCAAGAAACAGCCTACTGTTGCACTCTCAACCTGTGAAGCAGAGTATATGGCTTTGGCTTCAACAATGCAAGAGTGTATCTATATAGAGCAGTTGTTGCAAAACATTGACAACTACAAATATGCACAAACAGTGGTGTACGAAGACAACCAAGGGACTATCGCTCTAGCCAAAAACCCGGTGAGCAGACAACGGTGCAAACACGTGGATATTAAATACCATTTCATAAGGTCCATTGTAAAGGAAGGAAGGGTATCTCTGGAATATTGCACTACTGAAGAGATGGTTGCGGATGTAATGACAAAACCTGCCACTAAATCAAAACTGAAAAAATTTGCTGATACTATGTTTGGTATTTAAGAATATGGAAAAATCCATATGTTTTGTGACACATTGAGTGTAACAATTTTGTTTGGTAATAAATTTGAGTTTGTGTTGTACGAATATCTGTAACCTGAGTACAAGTGGGGGTGTTAAAAGATGAATCTTAATATGATGTACTCAATTTATTGTATAAGATGGTGTAGTACATTCTTTTCACCTCGGCAGGTCCCTGTTGCGTATTATGATAATGTATGTACGCACATTTTTTTTTTTACGCATTACCAAGTTCCGTCGGTAGTGGTCAGTAGAGAGATGTTGGTCCGTTTTACTCGCATGGCGTGTTAGTGTGAAAGAATAAAAACTTCGTTCATTGAGCTCAAGGACTATTTTTCATCCGTCAATTCCTTCTCCGAACTCAGCGCAAAAATCGCTGCAAAGCTCAACAGGCCTGCTTATCTCACTGGGTGCGCTATACGGTGAGATTGTTTCTATCTGTCTGTCTGTCTGCCTGTCTGTCTGTCTGCCTGTCTGCCTGTCTGCCTGTCTGCCTGACTGTGTCTGTCTGTCTACAATTTCATGCATGTAAATGTTTTTTTGGAATGTTTTCTCCCATCCACCCTTTTTGCAGTGCCTTCCCAGGGTAGAAGCATACATGCTTGTTCACATCAGTGAGTAATACTTTTGAATTCTATGAACACTTTTGTGTGTGTGTGTGTGTGTGTGTGTGTGTGTGTGAATCATCCCCCCTCTTGTTTGTGTTGAACAGAATGCAGGATTGGATTTGTATATGCTCCATGTCTGCGTGTGTGTGTGTTCTGTGTAAAAAGCACTCATTGATGGCCCTGGCTCTGCATCGTCTGGCTGTCTGTCTGGCATGGCTGTTCTCTGTCTGACCCCCGTCCTCCTCACTTTCCAGTAAAAAATCCTGGTTCAGACGTCTGTGTGTGTATGTCATGACATCCTATGTTGGCTTTACTTTTTATCATCTTACCACCTGCTGTTATGTGTTCGATGGTCTCTTGATTGGAGGCTTCATTCTTGGCCCCTCATTTATTGCGGGGGATACGTTCCGGAAATAACCCGTGATAGACAAAATTGGCGAAGTAAACAGCTTTCTTTTTTACAAGGCCATAAAACCCCCAACGACACACTTTTATACACTTTTCTCACAGGTGTCTCTTATTTAAACACTCTCAATGTTCACACTTTCGCAGATTAAAAAAAATAAGTACAATACAGTATTAGTAAATGAAAACAAAGATCAAAAGTTGTTTTCAAGCCCAAGCTCATCGAAAGAGAATGTGGTGGGGTTGTGCGATGCCTCTGGCCAAAGTTTTTTCTAGCAGCCATTTAAAGTTTCACTTTTGTTCTGATGAATGGCCCTCAGGTGATATGATGCGTCAACAACATGAAAGCATGGATCCATCCTGCCTTGTATCAACAGTTCAGGCTGGTGGTGGTGGTGTAATGGTGTGGGGAATATTTTCTTGGCACTCTTTGGGCCCCTTGGTACCAATTGAGCATCGTTGCAACGCCACAGCCTACCTGAGTATTGTTGCTGACCATGTCCATCCCTTTATGACCACAATGTACCCAACTTCTGATGGCTACTTTCAGCAGGATAATGCGCCATGTCATAAAGCTGAAAATCATCTCAGACTGGTTTCTTGAACATGACAATGAGTTCACTGTACTCAAATGGCCTCCACAGTCACCAGATCTCAATCCAGTAGAGCATCTTTGGGATGTGGTGGAACGGGAGATTCGCATCATGGATGTGCAGCCGACAAGTCTGCGGCAACTGTGTGATGCCATCATGTCAATATGGACCAAACTCTCTGAGGAATGCTTCCAGCACCTTGTTGAATCTATGCCACGAAGAATTGAGGCAGTTCTGAAGGCAAAAGGAGGTCCAACCCATTACTAGCATGGTGTACCTAATAAAGTGGCCGGTGAGTGTAGATTGGGCACTTTTGTCACCCAAGCCTTTGCGTTGTGCATCCAGATAACGGGCAACGCATTCTTATTTTTGTGTTTAAGGGCTCTCG
This sequence comes from Lagocephalus sceleratus, assembly GCA_911728415.1. Lineage (NCBI taxonomy): Eukaryota > Metazoa > Chordata > Actinopteri > Tetraodontiformes > Tetraodontidae > Lagocephalus > Lagocephalus sceleratus. Next base: position 8,908,908 of record CAJVRN010000194.1, read on the forward strand.
GATTTTTTGATCTATAAATAAGCCCTGGTTTTATCATAAAGCCCGCAGCATTTCCACCCATAACCAGAGTCACGCTATCTTTTTGGGCTTTAAATTCAGAAGCTTTGGCTTCTTCCTGCGTTAAAAAGGAAGGAGAGGGCCTTTTTTTCCAAAATAAGCCCGTCTCATCCATATTAAAAACTTGCTCAGGGTTATATCCCCCTTCCTCGATGATCACTTTAAATGCGTTCACGTATAGCTCTGCTCCAGCGGTATTTGCAGAGGCAGGCCTCTGCATGCAGAGGAACACTTTTATGTCCAAAGCGTTGCTGGAATTTGTCAAACCAGCCCTTGCTGGCATTAAATGGGCTTGGTTCTGTGTGAAAAGCACTCATTGATGGCCCTGGCTCTGCATCGTCTTGCTCCTCGCTGTCAGCAAAGGTTTCATAAAGTTTTTTAGCTTTTGTGCGGAAGATGTTGGAATGTTCTTTTTCCTGCCGTTACTGATCCACGGATCTAAAGCAGACTCCATCCTTACGGTGGTCTTGTTGCGGACAGTTACAACCCTCTTTGCTTCACTGTTAAAACTTATTGCGGCTGTCACCCTTATGATATTTTCCTCCTTCTTTATGTAACGCACCGAAGATTTATTAATTCCATAATGGCGCCCTACAGCCGGGTAACTTCTACCTTCCTTTAGCATGTCCAGAAGTTTTTCTGCGATGGTTAGCTTTCGGGTGTGACCGCAGGTGCCTTTTCCCCTACAGTTCGTTTCATCGACATTTCATGGTTTCAGGTAGAAAAGATATAGTACTTATGTTGTGATTATGATTATGTACAGCATTTCACAGTCACACTGTGAACATGATGTTCATACCATATGCTATAAAAAAAATTACGCAAAAAAAATCATACAGAAAAAAAAATCATACAGAACCGACGGAAATACACTGAGACTTTATTGAACAAAAGCTGTGCAACATTTTTGATACTGTATACCTTGTAAATGTGTTGAAAGTTGTCTCGCTGACATGAAGCCCAAGAGTAAAAAAGAGTCAATTAGAGGGCGGTATCGTAAAAGAGAAGTGGTCATTTACCCAGAAATGAGTTGAATATACATATCTGTGAAATGACCATGTGCAGTATGCTCCATATGTAATATGCGTGACAGGATTATCCAACTCTCTGCAGGACGAAAAGACCGTCTGCTCTTGGGGACAACTGGGTCAGACGTTTGTGGGCTGATGACTCACTGCCCAACAGCGTTGAGAAAATGCTTGCACCTCAGCCTGCCGTGAAAGCCAAATGTGGCAAAGGTTAGTAACGCTTGATTAGTAAGATGAATTAAGTGGGATGAGATTGGATTAGATTAAACATTACAGTAGATTAGTTGACTTCCCTTTGCGGTCTACACTGTCACTCACCACACCGTTTTATTTCCCCACATAATACTCAGTTTGCAACAAAGTCACTGAACTAACCGCAGTCTTCTTTTATATGTGCTGTGTAAAAATGTCACGATAATGCTTATCTTTCCCTCAGAGGTCTTCAACGCAGACGTGGAGCTGTGTTGTGGTGTGAATAGGACCATCCTGACCAGAATCTCCAGGCATCACCAGTGCTGTGGAGATCAGCAGTACAACACTCAGACTCAACGATGCAACGACAATATGGAGATATCAGGTGAGGCCTCAGGTATATGCTGTTTGGATGAGCCAGGGGACTTTAACTCTGACAGGATGCAGCAATTAGTTCATGAGAAATAGAGTTATAATCATATAAATATAAATGTGTATGTCCTGTAAACTGTAGATTCTCTTACTTTTGGGACTGTGTGAATGCCTGATTTCAAAACTGAGTCAAATGTGCTGATTTTTGTGCATGACGGCTGTACGTTGGTGCCTGACAGCTCTCTGTGGAGAAAGGACCCAGAGCAACCTCCACACTCAGCGGACCGCTGTAGACGGGCCTGCGGCCAAGGTTAAGTGCTGCGGGAACAGTGAGTAAAGCAAACACAAGAGTAAAGGTTACTCACACGGCGGCCCATCGTAGAGGCACAGATGGAACCGGCGGCGGCATCTGGGCTCCTCCCCTGTGAGCTGCATGAGTTCCTCCTCTCCTGATGGTGCTGCCGGCCGAGGAGCGGGTTGCGTTGGAGGGCTGTCCTCGCCCCCTCGTGGCATCTCGTCTGGCGCACCTCCGGTAGACTAGTCTGGACCCGCGGATCCACCCGGATCGCCAGATCAATGTCGTCACTCAGGGAGCTGGGAACCTCGTAGGCCACCAGCGCGTCTTTGATGTATGCCGCCAAACTGTGCAGAAAGGCATTGGAAAACGTGGCCGGGTTCCAGTTGCTCTGGGCGGCCAGTTTGGGAAAGTCAATGGAATAGTTGGACTCTCACCTTCCTTCCTGGCGGAGCGCCAGCACGTCAGCTGCTGAGGGCCAGGAATTCCTCTGTCCGAACATCTTGCGGAGCTTGGCGGTGGACGCAAGGAAGGTGGAGCGGGACGCAGGAACTGACGTCGACGCGGGAAGAGCGGGAGGCGCCGCCGGGTTCAGGCGCGCTGACAGCCAGCGGAGCTGTTTGAAGAGCGCTGCGAACGCCTCCTCGTTTGCCTCGGCGGCGCGTCTCGTCTCGTCTCAGCTGCGGATGCCGTCACAGCCTCCCCATGCTGCTGCAGAACCCCCTTGATCCGCTCCAGATGGTCCAGTGGAAAAAGGTTGTGCGCTGGGTTTATTACTGGTCAGACTGTACTGTCATGGACCAGGCAAGAACCCAAGAGCAACACCAGAGCTTGCTTTAACACCGCCTTATTGTCAGAGCTGTTCAGGGACAGAAGGCAGTCAGGTTTACCGGGGAACAGAAGCAAACGGCAGGTCGAGGACAGGCAGGGTCGAAGTCGGGCAGACAGGCAGGCAGGAAGACGCTGGAGAGCCGTGTGAACTACAGAGGACAATCTGGGAGGGGAGGAATGTTTGGCCGGGATCTAAATGGACCAATGATTGCCTTGGTTGTCAGAGGGGCGCCGCGTTAAGGAGGGTCCAAAGGTGGGGCTGTGACAATCTCCACATCATCTCCAGAGGAATTGGTTGCGGAAGTTTTTTTTTTTTCTTTTTTTAATTTTGCAACGGCTCCTGTGTTCTGTGCCGCCCTGGCTTTTTCTTATTGGCGAAGGTGGACGTGCTCAGCCCCCCCCATAAATGAGTGATGGTGCATTGGAAGCCTTTGGTCCGTCCTTATTTGCTGAGGCGGTCCTGTGATGGCAGCTTGGTGCGCTCTAGGGTTTGGTACGGCGTGGGTCGGGGCTGGTTTTACAGACCACACCATTATAATCCCATTATAATACTTTTTTTTTTACCTTTAGTGGGCCTGCTTATCTCACTGGGTGCGCTATACGGTGAGATTGTTTCTATCTGTCTGTCTGTCTGTCTGTCTGTCTGTCTGTCTGTCTGCCTGTCTGCCTGACTGTGTCTGTCTGTCTACAATTTCATGCATGTAAATGTTTTTTTGGAATGTTTTCTCCCATCCACCCTTTTTGCAGTGCCTTCCCAGGGTAGAAGCATACATGCTTGTTCACATCAGTGAGTAATACTTTTGAATTCTATGAACACTTTTGTGTGTGTGTGTGTGTGTGTGTGTGTGTGTGTGTGTGTGTGTGTGTGTGTGTGTGTGTGTGTGTGAATCATCCCCCCTCTTGTCTGTGTTGAACAGAATGCAGGATTGGATTTGTATATGCTCCATGTCTGCGTGTGTGTGTGTTCTGTGTGAAAAGCACTCATTGATGGCCCTGGCTCTGCATCGTCTTACTCCTCGCTGTCAGCAAAGGTTTCATAAAGTTTTTTAGTTTTAGTGCGAAAGATGTTGGAATGTTCTTTTTCCTGCCGTTACTGATCCACAGATCTAAAGCAGACTCCATCCTTAGGATGGTCTTGTTGCGGACAGTTAAAACCCAGGTAGAAAACATACAGTACTTGTGTTTTGATTATAATTATGTACGGCACTTCAGTCACACTGAGAACATGACGTTCATACTGTACTCTGTCAAAAAAAAATTACACTGAAAAAAAAAAACAGTGAGACCGTGATAGGTAAAACAAGATATAGTGAGGGACCACTGTAATTCTTCACTCAACATGAGAAACTGGTTGGGATTCAAGTCTTTGTGTTGCTGAGAGTAGAAAGAAACCTTGTGGTCTCTCCAAGTCATTTTCCAGTCATCCTTACAGTGACAGAAACGTTTTATACTTTCCATTTCTGGGAGATTTTTTCCAATGATTGGAATGACAAAGTCGGACGATACTGATGATGTGGTGTCCCGGGCATGAACTATCTGATTATCTGACTATCTGATCGTCAGTTTTATGACGTTATGTGTTTTGTGGTCGGAGTTGGAATGTCTGTTCTCCCACAGTCTAAATACAGTATTTGGGGGTGTAGTGAATTGGCTAATCTAAATTCTGGAGAGAGTGGCTGCTTGTCCCTGAAAAGACTACAAAACATTTTGACCCAAAGACAATATGAGAGTTAATCATCAGTTTTCATGACTCACAACACAAATTACAGTTTGTGCATTACCAATATGGGTGACAAAGGGAAACTTCAGCACGCAAAGCTCAAGCAAACAGAACAGCGACGGAAATACGCTGAGACTTTATTGAACAAAAGCTGTGCAACATTTTTGATACTGTATACCTTGTGAATGTGTTGAAAGTTGTCTCGCTGACATGAAGCCCAAGAGTAAAAAAGAGTCAATTAGAGGGCGGTATCGTAAAAGAGAAGTGGTCATTTACCCGGAAATGAGTTGAATATACTTATCTGTGAAATGACCATGTGCAGTATGCTCCATATTTAATATGCGTGACAGGATTATCCAACTCTCTGCAGGACGAAAAGACCGTCTGCTCTTGGGGACGACTGGGTCAGACGTTTGCGGGCTGATGACTCACTGCCCAACAGCGTTGAGAAAACGCTTGCACCTCAGCCTGCCGTGAAAGCCAAATGTGGCAAAGGTTAGTAACGCTTGATTAGTAAAATGAATTAAGTGGGATGAGATTGGATTAGATTAAACATTACAGTAGATTAGTTGACTTCCCTTTGCGGTCTACACTGTCACTCACCACACCGTTTTATTTCCCCACATAATACTCAGTTTGCAACAAAGTCACTGAACTAACCGCAGTCTTCTTTTATATGTGCTGTGTAAAAATGTCACGATAATGCTTATCTTTCCCTCAGAGGTCGTCAACGCAGACGTGGAGCTGTGTTGTGGTGTGAATAGGACCATCCTGACCAGAATCTCCAGGCATCACCAGTGCTGTGGAGATCAGCAGTACAACACTCAGACTCAACGATGCAACGACAATATGGAGATATCAGGTGAGGCCTCAGGTATGTGCTGTTTGGATGAGCCAAGGGACTTTAACTCTGACAGGATGCAGCAATTAGTTAATGAGAAATAGAGTTATAATCATATAAATATAAATGTATATGTCCTGTAAACTGTAGATTCTCTTACTTTTGGGACTGTGTGAATGCCTGATTTCAAAACTGAGTCAAATGTGCTGATTTTTGTGCATGACGGCTGTACGTTGGTGCCTGACAGCTCTCTGTGGAGAAAGGACCCAGAGCAACCTCCACACTCAGCGGACCGCTGTAGACGGGCCTGCGGCCAAGGTTAAGTGCTGCGGGAACAGTAAGTAAAGCAAACACAAGAGTAAAGGTTACTCACAGGGCAGCCGTGAAAACTGTGGAGGTACATCCAGCAGAGGCCTCTAATATTACGACCGGCCACCTTAAAAGCAGCAGCGGGGGGAGGGGGCCTTTGAGAAATCGTAGTGGAACACGGACAAGTTAGTGAGAGGGCCACCAACAAGAAATAAAGAAATCTGCAGCACAAGGCCAGCCTACAGTGGAGCTTTGAACCTGCAAAAGGGAACATATCCCTCATTTTTTCCAGTAAGTTTACAAAAGAAAACAAGATGAGCTTCTTAATAACCAAGCAGCTCATTTCCCCATATGTTGTGACTTACCCCCTGAACTAACACTCCAACATTCATGTTATCCACTTTACTGGAGTCCTTGATCATAAACCTTTCCTTTTACACGTGGAATAATCATGTTTTAGCAGTTATTTGTAAAGAAAAAGAAAACCTCTAACTCTTGCAGACACCACCAATCTGCTTTAGTGGTTCAGGAGACTCTCAGCTATATCTTGTTGTTAGTTGAATGTCTGTATCTTCATTGGTTACCTTAAAGTGAAGGAAAATGCACTTTCTACATCGTGATATCAAGAATTTGATCATGAAACATCACAATCTACCGTGGCCCATTATCACCATTCCCTGAAAATGTCATTAAAAGGGAACCTTTGCATGTTTGCAAGTAAAGCATGTGTCTGTATTTACTGGAGAGCTGTGGCAGCGCAGCACTACAGGTGACAAATGCAGCAATTCTGACCTTGAGCGTCACTCTTTCCCTCAGAGGTCTTCAACGCAGACGTGGAGCTGTGTTGTGGTGTGAATAGGACCATCCTGACCAGAATCTCCAGGCATCACCAGTGCTGTGGAGATCAGCAGTACAACACTCAGACTCAACGATGCAACGACAATATGGAGATATCAGGTGAGGCCTCAGGTATGTGCTGTTTGGATGAGCCAGGGGACTTTAACTCTGACAGGATGCAGCAATTAGTTAATGAGAAATAGAGTTATAATCATATAAATATAAATGTGTATGTCCTGTAAACTGTAGATTCTCTTACTTTTGGGACTGTGTGAATGCCTGATTTCAAAACTGAGTCAAATGTGCTGATTTTTGTGCATGACGGCTGTACATTGGTGCCTGACAGCTCTCTGTGGAAAAAGGACCCAGAGCAACCTCCACACTCAGTGGACCGCTGTAGACGGGCCTGCGGCCAAGGTTAAGTGCTGCGGGAACAGTAAGTAAAGCAAACACAAGAGTAAAGGTTACTCACAGGGCAGCCGTGAAAACTGTGGAGGTACATCCAGCAGAGGCCTCTAATATTACGACCGGCCACCTTAAAAGCAGCAGCGGGGGGAGGGGGCCTTTGAGAAATCGTAGTGGAACACAGACAAGTTAGTGAGAGGGCCACCAACAAGAAATAAAGAAATCTGCAGCACAAGGCCAGCCTACAGTGGAGCTTTGAACCTGCAAAAGGGAACATATCCCTCGTTTTTTCCAGTAAGTTTAGAAAGGAAAACAAGATGAGCTTCTTAATAAACAAGCAGCTCATTTCCCCATATGTTGTGACTTACACCCTGAACTAACACTCCAACATTCATGTTATCCACTTTACTGGAGTCCTTGATCATAAACCTTTCCTTTTACACGTGGAGTAATCATGTTTTAGCAGTTATTTGTAAAGAAAAAGAAAACCTCTAACTCTTGCAGACACCACCAATCAGCCTTAGTGGTTCAGGAGACTCTCAGCTATATCTTGTTGTTAGTTGAATGTCTGTATCTTCATTGGTTACCTTAAAGTGAAGGAAATTGCACTTTCTACATCGTGATATCAAGAATTTGATCATGAAACATCACAATCTACCTTGGTCCATTATCACCATTCCCTGAAAATGTCATTAAAAGGGAACCTTTGCATGTTTGCAAGTAAAGTATGTGTCTGTATTTACTGGAGAGCTGTGGCAGCGCAGCACTACAGGTGACAAATGCAGCAATTCTGACCTTGGGCGTCACTCTTTCCCTCAGAGGTCTTCAACGTAGACGTGGAGCTGTGTTGTGGTGCGAATAGGACCATCCTGACCAGAATCTCCAGGAATCACCAGTGCTGTGGAGATCAGCAGTACAACACTCAGACTCAACGATGCAACGACAATATGGAGATATCAGGTGAGGCCTCAGGTATATGCTGTTTGGATGAGCCAGGGGACTTTAACTCTGACAGGATGCAGCAATTAGTTAATGAGAAATAGAGTTATAATCATATAAATATAAATGTATATGTCCTGTAAACTGTAGATTCTCTTACTTTTGGGACTGTGTGAATGCCTGATTTCAAAACTGAGTCAATTGTGCTGATTTTTGTGCATGACGGCTGTACGTTGGTGCCTGACAGCTCTCTGTGGAGAAAGGACCCAGAGCAACCTCCACACTCAGCGGACCGCTGTAGACGGGCCTGCGGCCAAGGTTAAGTGCTGCGGGAACAGTAAGTAAAGCAAACACAAGAGTAAAGGTTACTCACAGGGCAGCCGTGAAAACTGTGGAGGTACATCCAGCAGAGGCCTCTAATATTACGACCGGCCACCTTAAAAGCAGCAGCGGGGGGAGGGGGCCTTTGAGAAATCGTAGTGGAACACGGACAAGTTAGTGAGAGGGCCACCAACAAGAAATAAAGAAATCGGCAGCACAAGGCCAGCCTACAGTGGAGCTTTGAACCTGCAAAAGGGAACATAACCCTCATTTTTTCCAGTAAGTTTACAAAAGAAAACAAGATGAGCTTCTGTAGTATGAGAGATTGAAGGTTAATGAACTTTAAATGAACTTTAATCTAGAAGGAACTGGGTAAATAAAAAGAAACAACATATAGCGATAGGGACGGTTGAAAAACATGTTTTGCTGTTTGTACCTTTTCTTGTAATGATGATGCATGCTGCCTTTGTTGTAACCAACACATGATGCTGCCAGTGGGCAGGCTATTGACTGTTTTTAAAAAACCTAGTCAGGGTTGCTCGGCCACTGATAGAAATGAAAAATGTTAATCAATGGAAGAAAACATGGTACAAAATAACAAAATGAAAGGAGGAGCCCGGGGCGGGGTAAACCCAAGCTCCAAATTGTATAAAAGGTGGAGAGTTCTTGTAAGATTTCAGACTTAGCTCGGGCTACCTCTCATGCATGGTGAATTGTACATTTTGTCAATAAGCCATCATTGGACCATTACCCAGCTTAACTTGACTCATCATTCGACCCTGTTGTGGTGATTCTTCATTGCACCCTTAGTGCTATAGCTGACCCAGTAATATTAAGTAATATATAGAGTTTAGTGAAGTAATTCGACTTAAGGATGATCACAACATTTCTTAATAACCAAGCAGCTCATTTCCCCATATGTTGTGACTTACCCCCTGAACTAACACTCCAACATTCATGTTATCCACTTTACTGGAGTCCTTGATCATAAACCATTCCTTTACATTTGGAACTAGAAAGCACTCGGAGAGTGTAGACCTCCGCCAAGTTTATTTAAATTGCAATAAAATCCGTCTTCTGGATCAGATCCGGATCAGCCTTTGGAATATGATAGAGGATCCCATTGTCCATCCTTGAGTCAAATTTCATGGGGTTTGGTCAATAATTAACCCAGATATTGGGAAACAATATTTTTGGCCCCATTTACTACAATGTTAACGAAAATTTCAAAGTGATCCAGAATCCAGGATTTCTACCGGATCACCCCCAAAATGAAATGCGTTCTTCCTTTTCACATTTCCAACAAATCCTGAAAATTTCATCAAAATCAGTCCATAACTTTTTGAATTATGTTGCTAACAAACAGACAGACAGACAGACAGACAGACAGACAGACAGACAGACAGACAGACAGACAGACAGACGCCGCCAAAAACATAACCTCCTTGGCAGAGGTAATAATCGTGTTTTACTAGTTATCTGTAAAGAAAAAGAAAACCTCTAACTCTTGCAGACACCACCAATCTGCTTTAGTGGTTCAGGAGACTCTCAGCTATATCTTGTTGTTAGTTGAATGTCTGTATCTTCATTGGTTACCTTAAAGTGAAGGAAATTGCACTTTCTACATCGTGATATCAAGAATTTGATCATGAAACATCACAATCTACCTTGGCCCATTATCACCATTCCCTGAAAATGTCATTAAAAGGGAACCTTTGCATGTTTGCAAGTAAAGCATGTGTCTGTATTTACTGGAGAGCTGTGGCAGCGCAGCACTACAGGTGACAAATGCAGCAATTCTGACCTTGAGCGTCACTCTTTCCCTCAGAGGTCTTCAACGCAGACGTGGAGCTGTGTTGTGGTGCGAATAGGACCATCCTGACCAGAATCTCCAGGCATCACCAGTGCTGTGGAGATCAGCAGTACAACACTCAGACTCAACGATGCAACGACAATATGGAGATATCAGGTGAGGCCTCAGGTATGTGCTGTTTGGATGAGCCAGGGGACTTTAACTCTGACAGGATGCAGCAATTAGTTAATGAGAAAAAGAGTTATAATCATATAAATATAAATGTATATGTCCTGTAAACTGTAGATTCTCTTACCTTTGGGACTGTGTGAATGCCTGATTTCAAAACTGAGTCAATTGTGCTGATTTTTGTTCATGACGGCTGTACGTTGGTGCCTGACAGCTCTCTGTGGAGAAAGGACCCAGAGCAACCTCCACACTCAGCGGACCGCTGTAGACGGGCCTGCGGCCAAGGTTAAGTGCTGCGGGAACAGTGAGTAAAGCAAACACAAGAGTAAAGGTTACTCACAGGGCAGCCGTGAAAACTGTGGAGGTACATCCAGCAGAGGCCTCTAATATTACGACCGGCCACCTTAAAAGCAGCAGCGGGGGGAGGGGGCCTTTGAGAAATCGTAGTGGAACACAGACAAGTTAGTGAGAGGGCCACCAACAAGAAATAAAGAAATCTGCAGCACAAGGCCAGCCGACAGTGGAGCTTTGAACCTGCAAAAGGGAACATATCCCTCGTTTTTTCCAGTAAGTTTAGAAAGGAAAAGAAGATGAGCTTCTTAATAACCAAGCAGCTCATTTCCCCATATGTTGTGACTTACCCCCTGAACTAACACTCCAACATTCATGTTATCCACTTTACTGGAGTCCTTGATCATAAACCTTTCCTTTTACACGTGGAATAATCATGTTTTAGCAGTTATTTGTAAAGAAAAAGAAAACCTCTAACTCTTGCAGACACCACCAATCAGCCTTAGTGGTTCAGGAGACTCTCAGCTATATCTTGTTGTTAGTTGAATGTCTGTATCTTCATTGGTTACCTTAAAGTGAAGGAAATTGCACTTTCTACATCATGATATCAAGAATTTTATCATGAAACATCACAATCTACCTTGGTCCATTATCACCATTCCCTGAAAATGTCATTAAAAGGGAACCTTTGCATGTTTGCAAGTAAAGTATGTGTCTGTATTTACTGGAGAGCTGTGGCAGCGCAGCACTACAGGTGACAAATGCAGCAATTCTGACCTTGGGCGTCACTCTTTCCCTCAGAGGTCTTCAACGCAGATGTGGAGCTGTGTTGTGGTGCGAATAGGACCATCCTGACCAGAATCTCCAGGAATCACCAGTGCTGTGGAGATCAGCAGTACAACACTCAGACTCAACGATGCAACGACAATATGGAGATATCAGGTGAGGCCTCAGGTATGTGCTGTTTGGATGAGCCAAGGGACTTTAACTCTGACAGGATGCAGCAATTAGTTAATGAGAAATAGAGTTATAATCATATAAATATAAATGTGTATGTCCTGTAAACTGTAGATTCTCTTACTTTTGGGACTGTGTGAATGCCTGATTTCAAAACTGAGTCAAATGTGCTGATTTTTGTGCATGACGGCTGTACGTTGGTGCCTGACAGCTCTCTGTGGAGAAAGGACCCAGAGCAACCTCCACACTCAGCGGACCGCTGTAGACGGGCCTGCGGCCAAGGTTAAGTGCTGCGGGAACAGTAAGTAAAGCAAACACAAGAGTAAAGGTTACTCACAGGGCAGCCATGAAAACTGTGGAGGTACATCCAGCAGAGGCCTCTAATATTACGACCGGCCACCTTAAAAGCAGCAGCGGGGGGAGGGGGCCTTTGAGAAATCGTAGTGGAACACGGACAAGTTAGTGAGAGGGCCACCAACAAGAAATAAAGAAATCTGCAGCACAAGGCCAGCCTACAGTGGAGCTTTGAACCTGCAAAAGGGAACATATCCCTCATTTTTTCCAGTAAGTTTAGAAAAGAAAACAAGATGAGCTTCTGTAGTATGAGAGATTGAAGGTTAATGAACTTTAAATGAACTTTAATCTAGAAGGAACTGGGTAAATAAAAAGAAACAATATATAGCGATAGGGACGGTTGAAAAACATGTTTTGCTGTTTGTACCTTTTCTTGTAATGATGATGCATGCTGCCTGTGTTGTAACCAACACATGATGCTGCCAGTGGGCAGGCTATTGACTGTTTTTAAAAAACCTAGTGAGGGTTGCTCGGCCACTGATAGAAATGAAAAATGTTAATCAATGGAAGAAAACATGGTACAAAATAACAAAATGAAAGGAGGAGCCCGGGGCGGGGTAAACCCAAGCTCCAAATTGTATAAAAGGTGGAGAGTTCTTGTAAGATTTCAGACGTAGCTCGGGCTACCTCTCATGCATGGTGAATTGTACATTTTGTCAATAAGCCATCATTGGACCGTGACCCAGCTTAACTTGACTCATCATTCGACCCTGTTGTGGTGATTCTTCATTGCACCCTTAGTGCTATAGCTGACCCAGTAATATTAAGTAATATATAGAGTTTAGTGAAGTAATTCGACTTAAGGATAATCACAACATTTCTTAATAACCAAGCAGCTCATTTCCCCATATGTTGTGACTTACCCCCTGAACTAACACTCCAACATTCATGTTATCCACTTTACTGGAGTCCTTGATCATAAACCATTCCTTTACATTTGGAACTAGAAAGCACTCGGAGAGTGTAGACCTCCGCCAAAGTTTATTTAAATTGCAATAAAATCCGTCTTCTGGATCAGATCCGGATCAGCCTTTGGAATATGATAGAGGATCCCATTGTCCATCCTTGAGTCAAATTTCATGGTGTTTGGTCAATAATTAACCCAGATATTGAGAAACAATATTTTTGGCCCCATTTACTACAATGTTAACGAAAATTTCAAAGTGATCCAGAATCCAGGATTTCTACCGGATCACCCCCAAAATGAAATCCCTTCTTCCTTTTCACATTTCCAACAAATCCTGAAAATTTCATCAAAATCAGTCCATAACTTTTTGAATTATGTTGCTAACAGACAGACAGACAGACGCCGCCAAAAACATAACCTCCTTGGCAGAGGTAATAATCGTGTTTTACTAGTTATCTGTAAAGAAAAAGAAAACCTCTAACTCTTGCAGACACCACCAATCTGCTTTAGTGGTTCAGGAGACTCTCAGCTATATCTTGTTGTTAGTTGAATGTCTGTATCTTCATTGGTTACCTTAAAGTGAAGGAAATTACACTTTCTACATCGTGATATCAAGAATTTTATCATGAAACATCACAATCTACCTTGGCCCATTACCACCATTCCCTGAAAATGTCATTAAAAGGGAACCTTTGCATGTTTGCAAGTAAAGCATGTGTCTGTATTTACTGGAGAGCTGTGGCAGCGCAGCACTACAGGTGACAAATGCAGCAATTCTGACCTTGAGCGTCACTCTTTCCCTCAGAGGTCTTCAACGCAGATGTGGAGCTGTGTTGTGGTGTGAATAGGACCATCCTGACCAGAATCTCCAGGCATCACCAGTGCTGTGGAGATCAGCAGTACAACACTCAGACTCAACGATGCAACGACAATATGGAGATATCAGGTGAGGCCTCAGGTATGTGCTGTTTGGATGAGCCAGGGGACTTTAACTCTGACAGGATGCAGCAATTAGTTAATGAGAAATAGAGTTATAATCATATAAATATAAATGTGTATGTCCTGTAAACTGTAGATTCTCTTACTTTTGGGAACACGGACAAGTTAGTGTGAATGCCTGATTTCAAAACTGAGTCAAATGTGCTGATTTTTGTGCATGACGGCTGTACGTTGGTGCCTGACAGCTCTCTGTGGAGAAAGGGCCCAGAGCAACCTCCACACTCAGTGGACCGCTGTAGACGGGCCTGTGGCCAAGGTTAAGTGCTGCGGGAACAGTAAGTAAAGCAAACACAAGAATAAAGGTTACTCACAGGGCAGCCATGAAAACTGTGGAGGTACATCCAGCAGAGGCCTCTAATATTACGACCGGCCACCTTAAAAGCAGCAGCGGGGGGAGGGGGCCTTTGAGAAATCGTAGTGGAACACGGACAAGTTAGTGAGAGGGCCACCAACAAGAAATAAAGAAATCTGCAGCACAAGGCCAGCCGACAGTGGAGCTTTGAACCTGCAAAAGGGAACATATCCCTCGTTTTTTCCAGTAAGTTTAGAAAAGAAAACAAGATGAGCTTCTTAATAACCAAGCAGCTCATTTCCCCATATGTTGTGACTTACCCCCTGAACTAACACTCCAACATTCATGTTATCCACTTTACTGGAGTCCTTGATCATAAACCTTTCCTTTACATTTGGAACTAGAAAGCACTCGGAGAGTGTAGACCTCCGCCAAGTTTATTTAAATTGCAATAAAATCCGTCTTCTGGATCAGATCCGGATCAGCCTTTGGAATATGATAGAGGATCCCATTGTCCATCCTTGAGTCAAATTTCATGGGGTTTGGTCAATAATTAACCCAGATATTGGGAAACAATATTTTTGGCCCCATTTACTACAATGTTAACGAAAATTTCAAAGTGATCCAGAATCCAGGATTTCTACCGGATCACCCCCAAAATGAAATCCGTTCTTCCTTTTCACATTTCCAACAAATCCTGAAAATTTCATCAAAATCAGTCCATAACTTTTTGAATTATGTTGCTAACAGACAGACAGACAGACAGACAGACAGACAGACAGACAGACAGACAGACAGACAGACGCCGCCAAAAACATAACCTCCTTGGCAGAGGTAATAATCGTGTTTTAGCAGTTATCTGTAAAGAAAAAGAAAACCTCTAACTCTTGCAGACACCACCAATCAGCCTTAGTGGTTCAGGAGACTCTCAGCTATATCTTGTTGTTAGTTGAATGTCTGTATCTTCATTGGTTACCTTAAAGTGAAGGAAATTGCACTTTCTACATCGTGATATCAAGAATTTGATCATGAAACATCACAATCTACCTTGGCCCATTATCACCATTCCCTGAAAATGTCATTAAAAGGGAACCTTTGCATGTTTGCAAGTAAAGCATGTGTCTGTATTTACTGGAGAGCTGTGGCAGCGCAGCACTACAGGTGACAAATGCAGCAATTCTGACCTTGAGCGTCACTCTTTCCCTCAGAGGTCTTCAACGCAGACGTGGAGCTGTGTTGTGGTGTGAATAGGACCATCCTGACCAGAATCTCCAGGCATCACCAGTGCTGTGGAGATCAGCAGTACAACACTCAGACTCAACGATGCAACGACAATATGGAGATATCAGGTGAGGCCTCAGGTATGTGCTGTTTGGATGAGCTAGGGGACTTTAACTCTGACAGGATGCAGCAATTAGTTAATGAGAAATAGAGTTATAATCATATAAATATAAATGTGTATGTCCTGTAAACTGTAGATTCTCTTACTTTTGGGACTGTGTGAATGCCTGATTTCAAAACTGAGTCAAATGTGCTGATTTTTGTGCATGACGGCTGTACGTTGGTGCCTGACAGCTCTCTGTGGAGAAAGGACACAGAGCAACCTCCACACTCAGCGGACCGCTGTAGACGGGCCTGCGGCCAAGGTTAAGTGCTGCGGGAACAGTAAGTAAAGCAAACACAAGAGTAAAGGTTACTCACAGGGCAGCCATGAAAACTGTGGAGGTACATCCAGCAGAGGCCTCTAATATTACGACCGGCCACCTTAAAAGCAGCAGCGGGGGGAGGGGGCCTTTGAGAAATCGTAGTGGAACACGGACAAGTTAGTGAGAGGGCCACCAACAAGAAATAAAGAAATCTGCAGCACAAGGCCAGCCGACAGTGGAGCTTTGAACCTGCAAAAGGGAACATATCCCTCGTTTTTTCCAGTAAGTTTACAAAAGAAAACAAGATGAGCTTCTTAATAACCAAGCAGTTCATTTCCCCATATGTTGTGACTTACCCCCTGAACTAACACTCCAACATTCATGTTATCCACTTTACTGGAGTCCTTGATCATAAACCTTTCCTTTACATTTGGAACTAGAAAGCACTCGGAGAGTGTAGACTTACGCCAAGTTTATTTAAATTGCAATAAAATCCGTCTTCTGGATCAGATCCGGATCAGCCTTTGGAATATGATAGAGGATCCCATTGTCCATCCTTGAGTCAAATTTCATGGGGTTTGGTCAATAATTAACCCAGATATTGGGAAACAATATTTTTGGCCCCATTTACCACAATGTTAACGAAAATTTCAAAGTGATCCAGAATTCAGGATTTCTACCAGATCACCCCCAAATTTCCAACAAATCTTGAAAATGTCATCAAAATCCTGTGTATGTCCTGTAAACTGTAGATTGTCTTAGTAAAGATTACTCACCGGGCGGCTGCTATCATTTTTTTTTGTGACTCTTTTGAGGTCTGGTGTGTAAAAAACAAATTGTGTTTGCGCTCTCTGCCTTTTCTTGCACTAGTAGTTTTTTTCCTTCCTAAATGAAAGTATTAGACACATTTGGTATGTCTCTGTCTTTGGGAGAAGGCCCAGACAGTGAATCACCCAAATTAAACTTCAGGGAGGCTTGTGGAAGATTTTGGGAGCCCCAGTTCTAGCTGGTGCCCGGGGTGTTTTGTCCTTTGGCATTGGCTCAGCAGACAGCACCATAAAATGATATTACTTCATCAATGAAGGAATGAGTGATTCCTTAAGACATAAACTGGTTTCCGGGCCTCCTTTTAGAGTTGTGATCTACCTAACATCTGTGAGTAGTTGTATTGTATTCAGTGGGGAAAGAAAAACATTGCTCTAACCTGAAAACAATGAGAAATCAAAATAGATCGGAAACAAGGAGGCCAGGAAGACACACTTGATTAAAAATGCCTCATTCATCCTCAAAGAACATCAAGAGTCATAGTTCACTTGCTTCCCACAGCTGTAAGTTGTCAGCAATGGCATTAATCTTCTGCGGTAGTTCTGCGTGAATGAAAAGAATCCTAGGCTGAGGAGAAGACGGGCGAGAGGACTGGAGGTCACAGATAAAAATGCTGAGATTCTCTTTGGGAGTGAAGGAGGACGAGCAAGGTCAGGAAAGAGTTAATCAGCGGTGCAGCGCGTTAGAATTGAACAATCACGATTGAATACGAATTCACGATATAGGCAGTGAGGCCAAACTGAGATGATTTGGACGTGTACTGAGGAGAGACAGTTGGGTGGAGAGACGCTGAGGTTGGGGGATCCCTTCATCGATAACTACATTAGCCACGAGGCACTTCTCTCTGTTTCACTGTCCCTCGGAGCAAACCTCTTTTCCAACTCAGTTTTTTTTCCTTTCGAGAACATTAATAGTTTCTGCCTCTTTATCATAAGTTTTGTTTCTTTACAGATACCCCAAAACTGCAAAGTGACAGAGTAAAACTTGAACATGCACATTGGACATGTTGTGGACCACTGCTACAAATGATAGCAGTGGTCCACAACAGTCCGTAATTTCCGGACTATAAGCCGCAACTTTTGTCACACGCTTTCAACCCTGCGGCTTATGCAACGATGCGGCTAATTTATGCATTTTTTAACGGCCGCCAGGGGCGCTCGAGCAGAAAAGGTAAGAGTGAGACAGGTGGAATATATGTGTCGAGGAAGATGCAAGTTTAACGTAACTTCGCGCTTTGCCCATGAATAAAATGAGCATGAACAGACCCTCATCATGGAAAATGCAAGAAGAAATGCATATGACGCAGCTTTCAAGTTAAAAGCAAAACGAGCTGGCCAATAAAGAAGGAAACAGAGCTGCTGCACGTAAACTTTTACCGGTGTTTTTTTAACCAGCCCTGTTAGTGCTGTGCTACCGTATTCCTGCTGTCTTACTGCCGCGTCACAGGCACTGTTTGGAAAGAAAAGCTAAGGTACATTATTAAAACTTTGAAAACTCTTTCTGTGTACCGTCTTTCTTTGTAAATATCTCATGTTTCAATGTGGGCACATGCGGCTTATAGACAGGTGCGGCTTATGTATATACAAAATGTTTTTTTCTTTAAAAATGTACTGGGTGCGGCTTATAATCAGGTGCGCTCTATAGTCCGGAAATTACGTTAATTATAATCATTTCAAACAAATTTGTCCCGGATTAAACTGTCATTGATTAACTTAGCTAAATAACAAGGACAAGAGGGGAACTCCAATGTTATAATGTCTCATTAAAAACAGTGTATGTGTGTTGTTTTTACAGAATTTACAACCAAGAAAAAAAGAAGAATCAAGAACTTCTTGTGAAGTTATTGTTGGTGACAACCTACTGTTTTTAGGATTATTGTCATTTTTATATGTATTGTTTTGTCTGTATCCTTAAGTTAATTCCTCAGGCTCTTTATTTGGAAGATGTATGTTTCAGTATATCTTAATATCTTTGAAGTCAACATCAATCACCAGCAATAAGTTTTTGCAGTCTGATGAAGGCAAGGTTAAAGTTACTGGTTAGTTATTGTTTTACTAAATGCAATAATATATTCTCTTAATATCATGTATGCAGTATAAGAAATGTTTATGCAATGTAATTAAGCTTTACACTGAAAGTTTTATTATCAGGCACTTATGGGAAGTCTTTAACGGTGTGCATCAAAAGTTATTCAAAGTCCAATAAAAAAAAGCAAGATTGTATCCATTATGCCTTAAATGAGTTTTCCTCAATTATTTTCATCCACATATTGATCACCATCAATCTATTCTAGATCTAATCTAGTATATAGTTTTATACAGTTTATGCAGTTACTTCCAAATTAAATGTTTGAACATAAGCCTGTTGTGACACATTTAAATGACTACTTACACGGATGAGGCTTAAAGTAAATCCAAAGGTTGTATTAAACCCAAAACCAGTTTACTGGTGGTCTGATTTAGCATATGGAAACTCACAAAACATATACGGAACAACAGTCCACCACTCTGTAATCGTAACACAGAACAGATCTTCAGCATTGGCCATGTGATGAGTGGGTGGTTAGATTAGAAAACCGGATTGACGATTTGTCCATAAAATGAAAAGAATGGGGAGAGGAGAAAAACAGACCACCAAGATAACACACGTAGAGTGAGGGCTGATTACTTAAGGACATCACTATGCTGGGTGGGAGAAGCATTCTTATTAAAAACACTGTATGTGTGTTGTTTTTACAGAATTCACAACCAAGAATTGTTATGCATGTTGTAATAATTAATTCCACAAATTATCCTTAACAAGGCACACCAATGAAGTGAAGCTCTCATCAAAGCAAAGAATCTAAAACATAAAACGTATTTTTCCTCATATATCTTGTTCCATAATTGGGATGTTTTCAGTAAATATCTACAATGTGGAAAAGAAAAAAAAACATCGAATGAGAAGGTGTCCAAGCCTTTGACTGGTAGTTTATATTGTTTAAAAATACAAATGAAATAGTTTAAAAAAAATAAAAAAGCGTACCTTGCTGTAAGTAAGCAAACAGAAACAGCGATATGTGTTTGCACTGTGCACAAATGAAGCCACAGCATATTTGTCCTGTTACCCGACTCTCTCCTGTGTGCCAAATACAGCAATGCATCCATCTGCTGTGTACACACGGAGGATAAAGATCGATTTGGACTCATATATCACTTCACATGACACAATTAAGGTAAGGAAGTAATGAAGAAAGAAAAAAAAAAAACTCCTTGGAGTTTTTAGTAAACACGGTTTCACTCATATGAGATGCGGCGACAATGTTTAAGGCTCATAAAAGGAAAGTAAAGACGGATTATTGAGCTGGTGATAAGCACTGAAATCTGCGTTAACGGCACCTGCAGCTCCGACAGTCCTCCCCGCTTACTCCATGAGAGGCCATGAAGAAAGGCGGCTGCTGTCGCTGCCCGTCCCTGAAGCCGAGCGGGGACGCCGCTCATTTCTACCTGCTCTCTGCGCTCATTGCCCTCTACATGTTGGCCGGCGCTCTGGCCTTTTCCTCCCTGGAGAGACCGGCGGAGTTGCAGGCCCATCGGCTGTGGGAAAAGAGGTTCCGGAATTTCAGTCGCCGACATGAAATCGGCTCCGAAGACCTGAAATCTCTGCTGCGCCACTACGAGGAGGCCAGAACCTCTGGGGTGCGCACGGACCAGGCGAGAGCGCTGTGGGACCTCCCGGGCGCATTCTACTTCGTGGGGACCGTCGTGTCCACCATCGGTGAGTCACCGCGCTCTGGTTTTCACTCAGCAAAGGGATGTGATTTCACTTAGCAAAGGGATTTGATTTCACTCAACACTTTGTCAGCAGGAAAGCCTCACTTTTTCACCTTCCTTGTCATCCCATTTGACGCACTTTGTTTTCAAACTCACCGTTCCCCCACGACTGAATAACTTCCTGTTGTTGTCGCCAATATCCCCTTGCCTCTCTGTAGAGTCTCTATAGCTTGCCGACCGGATAAAAGGTATGCAAGAGCCAGTCATTTTTAGAATTAGTAGTATTTGGAGGCCGCAGGCAGGGTGGGATTTTAGATGCATTTGAAGGTGTCATTTATTTGCTTGTGCATCAGTGTGTCCACTTTGAAGTGTCCTTGTGACAAACGTGAGTCTGGGGCTGCACCTCAAAGTTGTGTTAAAGAGACACATCACACGGCACAGGCGACAAATAACGGCTCTTCCCCTCTTCTTTTATGTTGATGTTAACAGATATTCCATCGTCTTGGTTCAGTGCTCGCCTGCCCAATGGTCCAACATGCTGTTTGTCCGTCAACAGCAAAGGATTATGGGAATTGATTATAGGATTTTATGGCCAGTTAGTGGACAGCTGTAGAGATATGGTAGAAACCATATGGCTAATCTAGATGATGGGCGATGGCCACATGTCCCTCTGAGTGTAACGGGGATCCATAAATTGATTTCTAAGCTTTATTGCTGCCCTACCGGAGCTTATTGGCGAGTACATCTGCAGAAGTGCACATGCTGTGCATCGCCGCGCGCCATGTCTGACCTTTGTGGCCGCCGCTGTTATGTCAGAGGTGAAAGTAGTAACGAGGGCGGGAGGGAAGCCGTGACATCCAGGAAAGGGAAGTGTCTCTTCTGTGGTTGGTGGGTTTGGCCCTTGTCTGGCTGCCTTCGGGCGGCGTTTCCATGCAGAGGTTGAGTGAAAGTAATTGTTCCAACTTGAAAATGAATGAGACTGATTCCTCACACCTGAATCAGGCGAAGGCGGCATGCTGCATAGGTGACGTACTCGTTTTCTTTAGAAAACGTAGCGGCAGCTTTCCTCCTCCTCTTCCTCCAATTGACTGACCGAGGGACGATCATTGTTTGCTCTGATGAAAATCAAGGAGGAAGGAAGGAAACTTAACGGCCCAGACCAGACCTGGGCCTCCATGAGCACTTCAAGGACCCAAGGCGGAGTACAAGACTGTCTCCGACTCAAGGAACTCTGGATCTTCAATGAGAAGAGGAGATGCTACGTTTATGTCAACGACGGGGTCCAGAGGACAAGGAGGACAGCGGCGGTGTGATGTGTCCTCCTGGGTCTGTCGCTGCAGCCCGTCTTCAGGACGCCGCTGGGTTCTGACGTGAAACACACTGGGCCGCGTTACAAATATCCCCAGTCGAGACCAGACTGTTTCTCTTGGAGGTTTAGAGACCGCTCAAGCCAGTGCGTCCTATTAAGAGGACCGACGTGACCTTGAATGTGTGCCATCTTTTTCAGGATTCGGGGTGTCGGCGCCGTCGACTGTGGCGGGGAAGGTCCTGCTGGTGTTCTATGGTTTGCTCGGCTGCTCGGCTACCATACTCTTCTTCAACCTCTTCCTGGAAAGGGCGATAATGTTGCTCACTTGTGTCATACTGCGGTACCGGAGAATGAGAACCACTCACCGGGTTTGGGAAAAGAGAGGCCCACAAGAACACAAACAAAATCTATGGAAACCATCTGTGTACCAAGTGTCCCACATCCTGCTTGTGGTGGTGCTGCTGACGGCGTGCTCATCAGCCTCTCTTTACTCTGCCATGGAAGGCTGGACTTACCTAGAATCCCTTTATTTTTGCTTTGTGGCGTTCAGCACAGTTGGATTTGGCGACTTGGTGAGCAGCCAGAGAGCGCAGCACGCAGAAATCCGGGCTTATCAGGTTGCAAACTGCCTCCTGATGCTCCTTGGAGTGTGTTGCACATACTCCCTCTTCAACTCCATTGCTGTGATCATCAAACAAGGCCTGAGCTGGTTGCTGGGGTTGCTGGAGTGGTTGTATGACATCCTAGGCATCTCGAGGCTGCAGCTGTGCTCGCTGATGAAATCCTGGTTATCTGTTTCAAACACATGTTTCTCTAAACACAGTTACACTGATCAACAACAGATGATTACTGTTTATAGTCCTGGACATGTCAGAATGTGGAACACATTTGCTCCTACCGCTACTGGGAACTGTCTTTGTGACAAAGCTTCTCAACAATGTGGATAAACATTAGAAATGAAGGGGCAACGGCATTATGACTCCTCAGTGATGAACGAAAAGTCATGTCCTGAAAAAACGCAGAATTGGGTGTTGGAATTGCTTTTGTGAAATTGACTCAAATTTTGTTCTTGAAGAGATCAATTTCAGGTCGTACAACAATAATTTTAACGTAATTTTTAAGAGACAGAGATTAATAAAACTTTCCTTAAGAAATTTCCTAAATCTCCTTGTAGGAACAAACTGGGAGAAAACTGGTCAGCAGCACATTAATCTTTTTTTCTCCAGTACACGGGTGTGACAAGTACCACAAAAACCACGCTTCAACTTGACTTTTCCATTTATTTCCTCCAGCGGGTTCAGTACTCCAGCGGGGGCTCCCAGTACTGAACCAGCTCAGTACTGGGAGCCTCCGCTGGGGGAATGGCGCCCCCTGCCGGACGAGGGTGAGACTCAGTCTCCTGCTCAGGACGCGTCCAAACGTCCCTGAAATGTTATTTGTTCAACCACGTCTGGATAGTTGAACACATGTGTTATTCAGCCCAAACTCTGTCAGATGTTGTGATCTTCTGAAAATGTTAAGTCCTGGTATAAAAATAAAATAAAGCATAATTCCTGATATTTGCTGTTTTGTTTTCTTTTAACAAAACCTATCGCAGCCACCTTCTTTGTTGCACCAGCTGTTCTTCTGCAACCCTCTGATGACATGATGATGAGATCTGAGGAGTTTCTTTTATTTTGTATTTTTTTGTTTATTTGTGCGAGGACGCAGGAGAGGTGGAGGGACCCGTGGTGGATTAAGATCAGAACAGTTATCTGTGAAGACTTGAGCAAGCATTGTAAACAGGCTAATCAACAGCCCTTTTTGTCTCTAATAAACACATGTTTTGAAGAGGCCTCCGTGTCTAATGTCTTTATTGGGGTTTTGTCCGGGGGGGGGTCCAAACTTTTGCACGCCGCCGCACACTCGCGCATACTTTAGCGCTGGCGGAGGGATACCAGGCGCATCACGCACGCGTTGAGTTTCCGGGCAACTCCGCAGCGACACCGGTCAATGACGGTCCAGCAGGGCTAGGTCTGCGCGCCTCTCCACATTTAGCTCCATTAACCACGTTTTTTTTTTTTTTTTTGGGAAGTCCTTGACTGGAATAATTCCATCCCGATACCGAGCGAACGCGCCACTTCGACTGGGTTGCTTTGTCATCTTCGCGGACGGTTGCGAGTCGAAGGGACGATGGTGAGCATCTTATCATCGGGAAAAATACACGGAATCATCGGAACCAGGTCACATCCTCTAAACTGTGGGGGGGGCGGTGGCACGGCAATGTAATCGTTTGCTCTGCCCTTCTCCGCTTTGCACATAAAGACGTGTTGGTGGCTCCAGGGCGGCGCTTTTCACATATTAATGTTGTCTCCGCGGACAGCGAACGTGGCTCCGGTTACGCAACCCGAATGTGCGAATGTGCGAATGCGGCATCGCTCCTGCTTTAATATCGTGTCGGTGGTCGATTTGCTTTGTGAATGCCTGGGTTTCTACCCCCCCAGCAGGACTCCATCCTTCGCTTTGAGCCGACGGTGGGCGTAGCGGCGGCGGCGGCGGTGGTGGTGGTGGGTGGGGGGGTGATGGTGGTGGTGGTGGGTGGGGGGTGATGGTGGTGGTGGGGGGGGGTGATGGGTATAAATAGACCCTTCGGCGCAGACGTGATCTTGGAAGCAACCCCCCACCACCACCACCTTGTTAATCCTCCAAGATGGTTCATCCAAACTCCGCCGGCCGCAGAAGTTGCAGCGCGGCCCGGCCGCCTGGTGCCGGATGCGGCCGACGTGCGCAACAAGCGCGTCCGAAACTTGGAGCGGATGAATGAAAGCCCCGCGGGCCGACGCAGGCGAGCGATCGGTAGATTTGTTACATAACGCCCCGACCATTTTGTGCTATATGATCTCTCCAACATCCCGCAACGTATTGCGCCACGACGCTGAACCGGAGCCTGCGATCCACCCCCCCCACCCCCCCCTCCTCCTCCTCCTCCTCCTCTCTTCCTCCCGCATTGAACCAAACTCTGCTTGGTGCAGTAGGCTGCCGGGGACCCGCAGTGCACCCTCCGATCCGAACCCAGATCCAAAAGGATCCCCGTTCGGTTTTGGTGCGTCACCCCTCGGCTGCGGCGGGGGGGGGCAGGCTGGCTGACGGATCACTTAGTTTCACCACTTCACCTCGGGTGGGGGGGGACACAGCGTCTTTTGAGTGGTTGAACGCTCATCTGCAGCCTCTGGAGGCTCTCTGTGTCCAGCATGTCACTTCTGGACACCTCCTGGGTGTCTTTTTTTAAACACACTGTACAAACCTTCCAGCACTCTGTTGGTTCCTCTACCTCCGGACTGGCTGGAGGTAGAAAAGAAAGAGTGATCTCCTCAGATTTATTTTCTTAATGACAAATAAGGTTTCATTATTCATTAGCCAGCAAAGGAAAGCATCAGGCTTTAACACCTATTCTCTACAGTTTCCCTCAGGAACCCTTCCAAGGGGTTAATGATCTATCTATCTATCTATCTATCTATCTATCTATCTATCTATCTATCTATCTATCTATCTATCTATCTATCTATCTATCTATCTATCATTTCTATCTATCATCTATCTATCTATCTATCTATCTATCTATCTATCTATCTATCTGTATCTATGTATGTATGTATCTATCTATCTATCTATCTATCTATCTATCTATCTATCTATGTATCTATCTATCTATCTATGTATCTATGTATCTATCTATCTATCTATCTATGTATCTATCTATCTATCTATCTATGTATATATGTATGTGTGTATCTATCTATCTATGTATCTATGTATCTATGTATCTATCTATCTATCTTAATTGTTCATTTCCACAAATGCCTTATTACTGGCTAGTTATTCTTAGTTATGCGACGTGGAGGACTGCACACAGCTCTCGCGCTGGTGGGCAACAGTTGTCAGTGGTGTTATTTGACAATAAATCAAGTTTCTGCTCCGGTAAGGCGATACGCACAGGTGATCCGTTACGGTGATGAGCCGTGTGCTACATCGGCGACCCACTAATTATAGCAGGCGCGTGTATTCTGGGCTGTCAGGTATTTATACGCGTCCCTCTTTACTTTCTCGGTTTAAACCGAGCCGAGTGACTGACAGGCCTGTGGACTGACAGCTGACGGTGCTGGGAAATAATCTGTTAATGCGAATGGTCGACACCACCACACAGCCCCTAACGTGTCCTGAGGCCTCAAGAAATGTGCTTTTCTAGACTATTACTGAGAAAGACAGCTTGAAACGGGTCAGTGTTGGGTTGGGTTTTCCCCCTTTTAACACACGTGTGTGCATATACGATCCCTTCCACGGCTTGAGAGACGGACGCCCTGAAGAAGCTGATTTAATTAGTAGAGAGAATTCTACTGCGTCTGTTTTTAACCTCAGTATTTGACATTCAAAAGACAGGGAACGCTGCAAAGCGCTCAAATCTTGGTTCGATTCTGGTTTATGATTAGTAGCTCATTTTTGTTCTCCTTTTTTTTTTCACGATTTTACAACAAACAGAACCCCACCCAGAGATACGTCTTCAGCGTGCTCGGGCCAAAATTGTAATTCGATGAGCTGTAATGGGTGTTTTTTCTTTTCCCCCCGCATGCACAGGCTGATCAGCTGACCGAGGAGCAGATTGCCGGTGAGTTGTTGCCTTAATCCCGTTTGGTTTCGCAACAATTGAATCAGGGCTGCCACTGACCCCGGTCCAGTTCAGGTCTTGAACCCCTCACACTCACACCCCTCCCAGCACCGGGGCCACATCTGTCTTAGACGCCCTCTGCGGGGCTTCACTTGGTCGTACTTTGTCACGCGTTTGAGGGAGCGATGCTCGAGTCCTTAGACGGCGGGCTAACGCCCGCGCTCCCTCCGCAGAGTTCAAGGAGGCGTTCTCGCTGTTCGACAAAGATGGCGACGGCACCATCACCACCAAGGAGCTCGGGACGGTCATGCGCTCGCTGGGGCAGAACCCCACCGAGGCCGAGCTGCAGGACATGATCAACGAGGTGGACGCCGACGGTAAGGAGAGCGGGGGGGAGTGTGTGTGTGGGGGGGTGCGGTCCTTCGCCTGACTGAGACGCCCGCGTGGTTTTTTTTTTTTTTTGCGTGTCCACAAAGGCAACGGCACCATCGACTTCCCCGAGTTCCTGACCATGATGGCCAGGAAGATGAAGGACACGGACAGCGAGGAGGAGATCAGGGAAGCTTTCAGAGTCTTCGACAAGGTACGAGCGCACGGGGGCGGGCTTTCGCCCACGATTTACGGGGGAGGGGGGGGAGGTTCCGCGTGAACGAGCGGGAGCTGAAGGCGGAGTCGTGTCCTAGCTGGCCTTCAGCGGTTCGGGGGGTAATTGTGTCGTCGCGCACAGGACGGCAACGGCTACATCAGCGCGGCAGAGCTCCGGCACGTCATGACGAATTTAGGGGAGAAGCTCACCGACGAGGAGGTGGACGAAATGATCCGCGAGGCCGACATCGACGGCGACGGCCAGGTCAACTACGAGGGTGAGGAGCAGCGCAGAAGGCGCCTCGATGTCGCAATTGGCCCCCCTCCTTTTTTTTCTCTTCTTCTTCTTAAAAAGCCGTTCCTTTTTTTGCAGAGTTCGTCCAGATGATGACCGCCAAGTGAAGAAAAGACGGAACGTTGAAGTCGATGTTGCTTGTCCTCCTAAGATCATTGTCTTTCAGAACCAAAAACAGAACGGTTATCTAATGATCAACGAAATTCCCCTTTAAAACCGAATTTGCAACCAGTGCTTTATTATAGCCAAGTATTTCTGAGGTATCTGTAGCGAACACCCACAGAATCACCCCTAGAGGAGTTACGGACCAAGTTTAAAGGGGGCCCAAGCCCCCCCCCCCCCTCCCTCCCACACTTCTGACCAAGATTCTGCCGAGTCACCCAGATCATGATTCATTTCGAGACGAGAGCAACACTGAAAGGTCAGGAGGACGCCGTGCGGCGGTTAATGTACAGATGTTGGCTCTTAAATTAGTTCCGAAATTCAAAGCGCTAAAAAAAAAAAACAACAAAAAAACAACAAAAAAACAAACAAAAAAAATAAATAAAAAAAGCCCACAAAAAAACCCATGTAACCAACCCTTCCTGCATGTACCACCTGTGTGGTAGTCTTGTCACGACAGGGAGGCTCTGATCCTGTCAGCAGTAGTGGTCAAACCGTGTACACATTGGAGGTATATACATAACCATATAGCTATATATCTGTAAAATCTGTGTCACTATTGAAATAGTTCCAGTGTCGGGTGTTCATTGGTGCTCGGTTCCCGATGAGCATTCTTAAACCGGGAGAGTTCGGACAAGATAGAGAGACTCAAATGCGCCGATGGTCTTTTCCTCGCGGGGGGGGGGTGTGTGAGCTTGTTGCCGTTTGCGGGGCTGTAAGTCGCCCGTCACACCGGGGTTGGTGACAATGAGGAGTCGCGTCGAGTATTGTAAACACACACGAGGACTGCGTTTGATACTTTTGTTCTGCGAAATGTTATCTTAATATAACATTGATGTAATGCTTTTTAAGTGTGTTCTCAGATATTAATGTGTTGACGACAAAACCCAAGTCACCGAATATATCAGTATAATATATATATTAGTGTCGTAAACTTTGCATTGCATTTTGTTGTAGTAACCTGTGACATGTATTCTCTTGGCTTTTTAAATGTGCCATAATACTCTAAATACGCCTCTTGCATGAGGCATAGGTCATTAGACTCGACTAAACATGCGTATTAGATTCATATGAACATGCATTTGACCATATTTGCACTTTGATATAAACGGTGTGGATATTAAAGATATTAAATGTCACTGTTGCCGCTACAACAGCTCCTACGTTCTGCTCACGTGTCGTCTCGTCTGCCTGTGGTCCGGTGGTCCGACCCTCATCTGCCTGCCGCTTTGCTGTAGAGGATTACATTTGCTTTATACCCATGCACGCGCGTGCGTGCGTGCACGCTGCTAGTGCGATGGGTTGATTTGTTTTATTTATTCATTTTTTTTTTTTGTGGGATCGGGTTCAGGTTTTGGAGCAGTTCACCCGAGGTCAGCTGAGGATTCGCAAGCTCTCCTACGACCATGAATTCTGAATACTTTGCTGCTTAAGGTTTTAACCGTGTGAATCAGATGTTGGAAGGATACGATCATTCGGACTGTTAACGACTGAGAGCATTTGAGAACCATAAAGATGTGGTTTATTTTCCATACATCATTAAATCGACTGAGCTTTATTTCACCTGAATGTCAATGTGTGTTTAATCCGACTAAACCTCTGGGCGCTCGTGGTTTGCCGCGCTGCCTTTCACACACCTACAGACCACGCTCATGTTGCACTATTTTTTCCTCGCTGTCCCTCTGCCAAAAAGGAGAATTAAGCGAGACGTTCTCAGATTAGGTTGTATCCAGTCCTCCGTCGGAGAAGCTATCCCAGGCACGGGCTATATTTAGGGCCTCCTGAGATCACTCCAGGAGCCTGCGGTAATCCAGGTCAGCACAGGTCGTGACCTGTGGCCCTCATATCCGAACGAAGCTCCAATCTCCTTCTGGCAGGCAAAACGTAATAGCCAATGAGGCGAGCGGTAATCTGGGGCAGGCGCATGGTGCGGATGCTCAATTGTGAGGTTAAGTAGCTAAAAGAATTAGGAAATGACAGCACAATAAGACGCGCGGGGCAGGCAGGTGTGATTATCTCTGCAGTTGGATAATGGCTGGACTGGACAGACTCATTGTACTGGACCATAATAACATTCCCACAGAGGTCAGTGGGAGTTGAAGGGATTTATTCTAAATCAGGTGCTGCCAGCGACTTCTGTTTCTATCCTCAGAAATAAAAAAAACAACAACAACAGCAAAGCCTCACAACTCACGCTGCTCATGCCGGGAGTGTACGTGTATTTTAAACAAAGACGTTTAAAGGACCGCAGATTGGAGCGCTGTGGTGACTGGGTTTCGCCGCTGGGGGGGCGCTGCGCACAAACCTACTGAATTTAGGTCAAGACGTGCAGGAACAGGAAGTGGCTGCAGAACCTGGCCAGTGCTGAGACAGCCACATGTTCAGGGTTTGACAGAAATGTGGCTGAAAGAAGAGCTTCCTCTGAGGTGGAGAGAGAATAAAAAAGGGGAAATCTGACCTGTTTTTGCGCTTTGCGCCCCCCCCCCCCTGCTCCGCCACGCCCTGCTTTGCCTCACTTGGTTGTGTACACTTTGCATTGCAGCCTAAACAAACATTTGCCTGCAGTACAGTCCTCTTCATCCCACCCTGGGGGGGGCACAGTAAACCTCACTGACAACAGAGGGGCTCCTGGACAATGCAATTGTTTTTAGACACAATGTGCACGGTCCATTAACCACCATTAAAAACCACCCAGTTCATTATTCTGCATCTCGACCCGGCTGATCATGTGCGTATGCTTTTCTCTTTCCTCTGGGCTGACTGCGTTTAAAATCATTTCTCTGCATGAGGTAATGATGAGGAGCACGCCGCCCGCTCCCTTGTGCTCGGACTAATAAACGCACTCCAATCAATTTTCACAAGTGCAATCAGGATGGATTATTAAAATGGTGGAGATGGTATTGAAAATTAAATTACCGATGAGTCATCGCTGAACAGGAACTTGCATCAACCGAATAAAAGGAACGTGAAAACGAGCTTTAGACTCGATTACAATGAAGGAAAGCGTCCAACTTATAAATGCATCAATGGGAATAAGCACAATTCTGAAGAAACGAGTCATAAAGAAACTATGATGCCTTATGTTTCGACTGATTTCGACTAGATTCAAACTCAAAGTCAGTTAAATAACATAATATAACGGGTATAAAGGGTCCTATATGGGCCTGGTTTGGAATCTAGAGGCACGTTTATGTTGTCATGAGTACAGAAAACCATTTAGAAGACCAGAAATGAAGTGTGACCTACGTGGACATGTTCTCTGTAGTGTGTGATAATCTTGTTTGACTGTTACACGGCGCTTCTCCGTCACGTAAAAAAGTTAATATTGAATAAGCAAACAAAAAGGACAACCGTGATCAGATGACCAGGACTGCTGCTGAGGACCTGAACGTTACCTAACAGCCTCAGACTAAAAAGAGAATGCTTGGATTTAACAGAAAAGGGAACTTGAATGACTGGGACTGTTGGGGGGGGGTGCTTTTGATTTATGTTTAGTCAATGTGTGAAGCCTCTCGGCAGAAGTGTGGAGCGCCCGGGCTCACGCCTAACAGTGCTCTTGTGTTGACAGCACCGACTTCGGAGAAGAGGAAGAAGGAAGACCTCTAATTTATGTGGACTGCCGAAGGATGTTGGCAGATTCATTTGGCAACAGCCGCGGGCATAATCCGAGGCGACGTCCAGCTGAGGCCTGTCGCCGGTGAGAATAAACAACACCGCTTAACTTCCATTACGGCGTAAAGGTTGAAGGCGCATCAGCAGCCTGGACTCGTCTTGTCTGCCGGGCCAGGGGAAGCCCTTCGACCGAGAGAACAACTTTTAATAGTCCCTTCTGAGAAGATCTGCAGGCACATCTCACGTTCATAAATGGTTTGAATCCAGCGTGATGGGCTTGTGTCGTTCCCAGAGGGGAACCAAAATCTCCGAGGTCATAAAAGTGTTGAAAATAACTTGTGTGGACGGAGAGGGAAGGGTTAAATCAGAAATCCTAGAGAAACCGAAAAGAAGAGCTTGTTTTTTCCCCCTGTTCTCACCCACAAATACAGCTGTTGGTCTACGTGTTGAGATGTGACCGCGGATTTCCCCTTTAATCACTTTCATATTAGCCTGCCTTTAATAGCAGTGCTGTGAGTCACAGGAGCGACCGTCAGCTCTCGATCCGCTCAGCTTTTCATCGTCCTCCGTTCGGCACGTAATAGGCGATGGCTCTGTTCTGGAAATGATGCCCGACCCAGATCCCACGTGGGACAAACGCTGTATCGCGTGCGGTTCCCGAACACCCAGGCCGCTTCCAATCCGAACAGGTGCCTCGGGTCAGAGGTTGACCTGGTGCTCTCGTTGCCAACAGCAGGCTGTCACAACCTCGCCGCCACAGCCCGCTATGCACACAAACTCGCACATCTGGCATTATTTATAGCGTCTGTTTACACGGAGGGGGTCTGCCTGCGTTGCCTTATTAGCGCTACGGCTGCGAAAATCGCCCCGTGGGGGGGAAATAAAGGACAAACCAGAAAACGTCGTCGCGGCGTTGAGAAAGCACCGGGTGGAAGAGGCCGTATCTCCATGGCAACTTCTACAATCAAACACCCAGGGCTTATCTCGATGTTGTGTCAATTAAAGACGCAGCAACAGGAAGTGCGGTGGACCTGCATCGCTATTTCAAACAGCTGTGATTTCGTCATTCATGAAAAAAATACACACATTTTCTCAGAGCTTTGCTCGTGCAGATCTCCCATTTGTCCAGGAACCATGACCACCTGGCTACTTAAAGCAGTTAGAAATCTAACACATATACTTAATATAGTTTGAGCCCTTCTGATTGGGGCCAATGGCTAAGTGCTCATTTTTATAGCATGCAGCATTATGTTAATTTAAGTGTTAAATTTCAGTCTAACCTGATTTGTGATTGATTTATCTTTAGCGTTTTTCCTGACCTGATGGGACGATCTAAGGAGACGAGGATGTTTTACCTGGGTAATTGAACAAAACAAAGGCATGACTTCATTTTGAGTTTGGAAAACCAAATAATTCATTAAATCAGCTCTCTTTTTACTCTGCTTGAATGAGACAAATTTGACGTCATTCGTTGAGCTTGGCCACTCAGAGGGCTTCATCAGTCAGCACATTCACTAATTAATACTTAAGAGCAGGGTGAATGCGGGGTCACACAGTGGACCCCCACAACACAAGACCAGAGAATCCTTTTTAAACCTTTATTCAGCTGTGACTCGAGTGTAGCGCCCCCTGCAGGATATATCACCACTTTTACGCATCACCAACACCGTGCCGCTGAGGTCCAAATCACATTAGGAGGCAGCAAGTGATACCATGAGTACTGGAAAAATGAGATCATGATTGTTGCTCTGTGGCCATAGCAACTTTATTTGGAGATCTTGTCGTACATGCCGGCATTTTAATGCCATTTGCCAGTTTTGAATGAGTGCAAATCTGCAGCGTCTCTGTGCTCTTTACCTGCGCATACCTCCTCAAACCAAACCAAACATCTCACACATCTAACTTTGCGGTGAGACGGTTTTTTGGTGTGTGTGTGTGTGTGTCTGTGTGTGTGTGTGTGTGTGTGTGTGTGTGTGTGTGTGTGTGTGTGTGTGTGTGTGTGTGTGTGTGCGTGTGTGTGTGCTTGTTTTTTAAAGCTCCACCTATTCTGGAAAGGATTTCCAAATGGAGGAAGGAAGAATAAACCACCTCAAGAACAAAACACCTTTAGACGGCCTTTGAAACTGAAACGCTCCGCAGAAGAGGACGTGGGTGGGGCGAATCTGCAGACTGGAAATTGACAGTGGGAGGGGAAGAGAACCAGAGACCGAAGGAGCGACAGACAGATAGACAGAGAGAGAGTTTCAGTCATGCACCGTCCGCGTCTGCGAACTGTTAAGCCTGCTCACTAAAGATTTTTACCATGTGTGGATGAAGAACACCAATCAGAGAACCAGAGGAACTATACGAACAATCAAGCTGGCAGAGAGGTGAGTGGGGTTCAACGAGGAGAACTTTAGGAGCATTAGATCAGTCCGTTTACGGTTGGGAACTTTAACGCACACTCACCAATTGTCGTTAAAATGAGATGGGGGTGTCTGATGTTTGTGTTTTGATCCCTTTTCACAGCAACGGAATGACTTAAGGTGTTTGAGAAGGAGACAGAGACACTCATGTGGCGCACCATGCGTCAGTGCGTTCTGCGCAACCAAATGATCAAGTCGAGAAGTCGGGATTTCTTCCAGATTCCTTCCAGGGATTTTTTCTTGATGCCGCGCTGATTCAACGGCTTTGTCGCGTCAAACATGAACAAAAACATGTCAATCGCGTCCTGCAACGACCACGCCTGCAACGACACCCTCACCGTGAACGGGCAGGGCAAACCGGCCCCCAGCATCATCATGTTCCTGGCCGGTGTGGTGGGGAACCTCCTGGCCCTCTTCATCCTCGTGGTCCACCAGAAGGAGCATCGCACCAGGTCCTCGGTCTTCTGCATCCTGGTGACCGGCCTGGCGCTCACAGACCTGCTGGGCACCTGCATCCTCAGCCCGACCGTGTTCACCTGCTACGCG
Organism: Lagocephalus sceleratus; assembly: GCA_911728415.1. NCBI lineage: Eukaryota > Metazoa > Chordata > Actinopteri > Tetraodontiformes > Tetraodontidae > Lagocephalus > Lagocephalus sceleratus. The sequence goes on from CAJVRN010000194.1 coordinate 8,942,615, forward strand.
CGCAACCTCTCCCTGATCAGCCTGGGCGGGGAGAGACTGTGCCAGCTCTTCGGCTTCGCCATGAGCTTCTTCGGACTCGCGCCCATGCTCATCCTGTGCGCCATGGCCGTGGAGCGGTGCCTGGCCATCAGCCACCCTTACTTCTACTCAGTGCACATCCGTCGGAACTTCGCCAAAATCACCCTTTTCTTGATTTACCTCTTCTCGCTGGGCTTCTGCCTCCTGCCGTTCGGCGGGTTCGGTCAGTACCGGCAGTACTGTCCCGGGACGTGGTGCTTCATCGACATGGACGCGACGGGGGACGACCGCCCCAACCTGGTGCGCGCTTTCTCCGTGTCCTACTCGTCGCTCATGGCCCTGCTCATCCTCGCCGTGTTCGTGTGCAACGGCTCGGTGATCGTCAGCCTGTGCCAGATGCACCGGAGCCAGGTGGTGCGCCGCGGCTCCGTCGTGTCGACGGGGAGGAGGAGGAGGATGAGCCTGGCCTTTTTCGGACAGGGAGAAGAGGAGATGGACCACCTGGTGCTGCTGGCGCTCATCACTGTCATCTTTGCTGTCTGTTCTTTGCCGCTCACTGTAAGTACCCGTGCGCGCGCGCGTGTGTGTGTTTGACATAGAGATAATTTGGTATTTATTTGGATCATAACTGCCCCCCCCGCCCCCTCCGGGCATGTAAATAGTGGATTTCTCGCTGTAGAAAGGCGTCTTTTGACACAGCTGTTGTGTTGTTGCTGTGGTGTGTGTGTGTGTGTGTGTGTGTGTGTGTGTGTGTGTGTGTGTGTGTGCCAACTTGGACTCTCCCCACTTGTCTTATTTTGCTCTGCTGGTTCCTCTCACAAAAGGTGTGCCTGACGGTGGCCTTTGCCACACAAGGCGTGCTGTCACTGTGTATATAATTGCACTGGGATTGAGCCTTTTCATTTCGCTCCATATCTGTAGCGTTTCAGAGGCGCGTGCCAAGCCCTTCCAGCCCCGGAGGACCGGTCTGCCCGTTCCCACAGTGGAAAGCTCCACGGGCTCCTCGTGAATTAAAGTTCTGGAACACCGACTCTATACAACAAGGCCGGGAAAAGATTCAGGAGGGGGAGAGCCTCCTAAGAGAGAGTTAACGGAATTTTTGCCTTTCTTGTGTTTTTGTTTGAGAAGGTTCTGACATCAGTTGTTTCTTAGAATGCTGCGTTGTCTCACGCTCGTCTATTGTCTGCATCTGAGTGGTTTGTGGCCTGACGGGTCGGTGGTGCAGCAGAGCGCTCGCGCTGGATGAGAGAGCGCTTGTCATTCAACATCAGGAAACCACCACCAGGCCTGCACCAGTCAGACAGATAGGACTGTTTCATTTTGGAAGTTTTTTTGGGGTTTTTTTTTTTTCTTTTCCGCTCGTGACCTTTATGAGGACAATGAGCACGTTTCTTTATGGGTTGGCTCTGACAGCTCGGTTCCCCCGCCCACACAGGTCCTTGTCCTCTTGCGTGTCGACAACAACGTGTCAACAAACCAGGCGTAGCATCGCGCTTCCAGTTACTCCTATATTGCCGAAAGTGCTTTCCTGTAACTGAATATACCTCGGAGGGCGACGCTTTCAAAGCTGCCAACAACTATCATCAGCGCCTCCCCATTAGCTGCGACCTCGCTGGCTGTTGAGATGGAAATCAGTTGGTTTCCAGATATGAGAAATCAGTTTTTCCAGTGACCCTTGACCTTAAAAGAAGGCTCAGACAAGTACATTTTGTAATCTTTGGTAGCGATGGATGAATGATGGATGGTGTCTGTGTGTGTGTGTGTGTGTGTGTGTGTGTGTGTGTGTGTGTGTGTGTGTGTGTGGCGGAGCAGCATGACGGAGCCTTTTGTCCGCAAATGTTTGTCTTTTGATGTGAACTGCAGCAGCGCCCTCAGATGTCGTATATCGCCTCTGGGTGCTGTAACCCAACAGGAGGCGGTTGGAGCAGATAAGAGGGGCCGTTAAATCGAAGGTGCTGCGATGAACGTTATCGGCGCAGCTGTTCTCTGGAAGAATGCTTGATTAGTGTGATCCCGTTTTCAACATCTGGCCACTAGATGGCGTTTTGATCTGGCTTCCACCGTCCAATCATAGGAGGCCGAGATCATCGTTTTTTTTTTTTTTTTTTTTTTTTTAAAGTGGGGGGGCATAAGTATATTTGCAGTCACGTCTCGACTGGCCTAGACTGCAGTCAAACCCGGGTTTGATCTCTCGCCTCCCACTCTTTGACAGATGTGGATTGTTAATCGTTAATGACTAAATCCCATGATACTCATGGACTGCATTTGAGGCCAGTAAATGGACTTCCCATTTCAGTTGCTGTTTTTGCTCTTATAAGGGGAACTCGGCTTACACCAGCCTGCCTTTCTGAAACCCGCCAACGTGCTTTCATCATCGGTGCAATCTCCAACGCACCATTGCCGCAACGCCGCCAGCCGTCACAGAGGCCACACGGGTGCTCCCCCGTACGCAGTCGATACCCAGATCGATTCGTGCACCACGGGCTGCGATATGAAATTTGATGTTTTATCACAGGAATCGGCAATTTGATAAGGAAGCAAAGGGGGAAACTCATGAACACCGGGGGGAGATTCGGCTTTAGATTATTTCCGCAAATTGAATCCTGCACGGCAAAAACAGATTATGATCGCAGAGTCGTGACCTTTGTGTCCAGATTACACGCCGGTTAAACTCTGCTGCATGTCAGCAGTCTCCACTTCGCCTCATGTTGCCGCAGACTCACGGGGGGGGGCGCTTTGATTACATGCCCCGAGTGTTACCGTCATTACCTCTTGTTTTGTACCCTTTTCTTCCAAAGAAGGATGTAAACATGAAAGGAAACGGTCTCAGGGGCTTTCGTGAGAGCACAGCACATTCTGTGGTCTGACGAAAGATGAAACTAATTATAAAATCATAATGGTTGAGAAATACGAGCAACAGCCCCGGGCCATAAGAGAGGCGCATGTGGCTTCAGGCGATCAGCACTCAGCGCTCATGTGGTGAACCTGCAAATGAATTTCCTAATGGATAAGTACGTTGAACGGGATTTGATTTGGGTTGAAATCTGATTTTAATTCAGTCCCAAAACCAAATTATTCATCTGGGGAGCTGGTCGGAGGCTTTTCGGACCTGGCGAAATTCCAGATAAGATCCTGTTTTAAAACGAGTAAAACATTACGATAAATGCATCTGGTTCACACCCCTCCTTCGGGCTTTAGCCTCCAGAGCTAAATAAACAATAGGAAACTTTGACAACAATAACTGGAAGCTTTAACCATAAGTGTCCCGACAGGCCTGGGCAAAGGCTTCGACTCAGATTCCATTGAAAATATGCACAAGGACTCGTCCTCGTTCTAACGCTCGTAACGTGCAACTGACTGGGGGGGGGCTCCTGGAATTCAAGATAAGTTGTGCCTGATCGCCCAGTGAGATTGAGGCGTCGGTGCTGCCGGACTGGAACGGTTACTCTACCTGCTGCATGGAAAACTCGCCTCCCCGTTGTGTTCTGGAATAAAAGGCGCTGGCCCGTGTTCAATTACAGCCGCCTCACAGCTTCGCCGGAGCGACGGCGAGGGTCGCGTTACGCGCTCGATAGGCTGTTAATCCTGCCCACCGCGACGTTTCCCGCGCGATGGGCCCGGGTTACCTGTGAGCGGGATACTTTTGCTCCGGATGGACAATAACGTGGCCTGAGAGAAGATAAAAGGGCAGCATTTAGGGTAAATTTGAGATCTTCTGGCCTGCAGCGCGTGGGTGAAACCCATGGCCGTTGAATACGGAAAGCATTTCCTGGATTGCTGGAGCGTGAACTCCCACCCTAAACTCTCACGAGTCCTCTCATCAACCTTCATTTGTTCGGATGAAAGTACTTATTGACGGTTCCAGCCTAACGTCCATATGTGTTGATGAAGAATCGATGCCGGGGTCAGATTCCCGCTGATCCTTCGGGGGCAGCTGGAAATGTGAGAGCTCTTTCCCGAGACATCGGCCGCTTTGATGCATCAGAAGATCGAGCAAGGCTTTTTTTTTTTTTTTTTTTCTTTCCAAATATCATCAAAGTCTAAAAACAGAGCCAAGACATGTTCGCGTTTCTGTAAACTTTTTTGAAATAATCAGGCTCGCTGTCAGTCACCCATCTCTCTTTTTTTACTTTTTTTTTTTCGTTGGCAACAGTCGGAGGGTCAAGGTTCGCCTCAGACCGATCTCAAGAACGCTTGTATGGCAAAGGACAAATCAGATTGCAAAACATGCAACTTTTTTTTTTTTTTTTTTTTTTTTTTTTAGTTTAAACGAGAAATTTAGTCACCGCTTTTCCAGCCCAGCCGCGCTCTCTCACGCACCACTTACTTTGCGGCAATTCCCCGTGGAGGCATAACAGTCAGCAGGTAGTTTTAGAGCCACAGAGGCTTCCTCTCCATTGACAGAGGCATGATTGATCACATTGATTTTCAGAAAGGGTATTAGATGCGGGAGGCTTTATGGAGACAAAGCCTTCTCTGGTCGATAGCTGCCTCCGGACTTTTCTTCATTCAGCGGAGCTTTGGCGCGCGGCTGTTTCGAGGAGCAATTAGGAGTGAAAAATCCTTCTTTAACTGCAACGTGTTAATGCAGCATCAACGGGGGCCTTTTCTTATGAGAGCCAAGCACTTTCTGTTTGACCAAAAGTTCACTTCTTATGGATTTCTTTTTTTAGACTGCTGAATCTCCGCTGGCTCAGGTGGTTTTGGGGTCAGGTGACACATCCTGTTTGATTTTATCTGAGCTTGAGTGACAGTTGAAGAAGTTTGTGCGACCGTTGGTGGGTTATGTTTTTGAGTAGAGAAGTGAAACAGGGAAAGATTCTCTCTCTCTCTCTCTCTCTCTCTCTCTCTCTCTCTCTCTCTCCAGTCTGTCGGAGGAGCCTGATAAGCGAGGGCAGATTTGAACTGATTCCAATTGAGTTTTAACAGTCGATTTGACCCCCCCCCCCTCCGGCAGGAAGTAATGCTGCTCATCACAGGAAGCAGATCAGTGATTTAGTTCGAGGTGCGCTTTATCCGGACAATGATCGATGGGGCCTCATGTGTAAATCTCGAGAGGAGGGGCAGGAGGAGGGAAACAAGATGCTATCAGAATTCTGCAGACTGTGGTTATTTGTGTGGCGTCCCACGACCTCCTTTTGGCGCATCGCAGCGCTTCCCCCGTGTGTCATTTTTATCCCCGTACTGTTTCATCTCATCTCGATATTAGTATGTCTCAGTTTGATTAAATTCAATCTAAAACTGTGAACAACGGGCTTGTGAAAACCTATGATGGGACGAAATTGGAAATTGGAAATTAGAAAGTGGGCCAGCTGTCTACAAATAGAAGCTGTTTATTCAGGCTTCACTGTGCATCTGCTTTAATTTGCCCGTCGTTCTGTTTGCCCTCTCTGTTGTTCTCGTATTGTTCTGTGCAAACAGCTTGAGGAGGGTGTTTGACTTCATGAGGAGGTGAGCGAGCTTAGCGAATCCGGGTGTTCAGCACATGAGGAAGTAGGTTTAAAACACTCAACAAACTCACCCCCCCCCCGGCGACACAATAAACGCGCAGAGGGGGCCGCGTTATCGAAGTTTCACCTTCACTGCAATCTCAGGTGTTTTACGGCCCAATGACAGCAAGCCGTGACACGGCGGGGAAATGAAACACCCTCACGGCAAATAAAGCCATCATCATCTGCTGACTGGCGCCTTAAAAAAAGGGAAACGGCTGGACTATGTTGAAATGTACCGTGTGTGTGTGCTGGTTACATCATGGACACGCTTTAGCTCAGCCACATCAAACACCGGGGCTGCTGGTTTTCCAGGAGGTTGCTCCCCGTTCTATCCGCTATTTCTCACTTCCATTGATGGGACCAGAAGACGACAAACCCCAAGTGTTTTCACTTCTGCCTTCTTTCCCCATTTTAAACGGCGGTAGCGCCGAACAAAAGCAAACACATATGGAAAAACAAAACAAAACCGGGAACTGACACTTTTGTTGATATAATTGCTTAGTACGGATGTAGAGGAACATTTCTGCATAAACCTAATTTCTTTGTTAGTAATTATGATTTCAGTTGGTTTTAATAAAAAGCGTTAAAAAAAAGTGTTATTTATTGTTGTAAACACACAGTATGTGTCCCCATGCCAACCCCGCAGAGACTCTGCAGTCTTACACGCCTGCTCTAGATCATCTTGTGTAACTTCCCATGAGGGGAAAAAAACGGGTTAAAGTGAAAGTCTAGTAAAAAAAAAAAAAAATCACACATTTTCATAGGAAAAAATATGCTGTTCTGGTTGTTGTTTTGCTTGAGCCATGAAATGCGGCGTAGCGCGAAGCGGATTATTGCTTATTTTTATTGATTTGTTGTTGAAGTTTACGAGACCTCATAAAACAATTCTGATACAACTTTCCAGACTTCCTTTGCAGTGAATTTAAGTCTGCATTGCATGCAGGCAACGGTGACTAAACACACGGCGTAATTGCAACCAGACCACCAGTGCCTGCATTTCTGTGGTTGGAATTTCAAGAATTCTGAATTTTTAACACAAGCAACGGCCGAAATCGGGTCGGGAATAAATTAACACCGAGGTCGGAGAGGTACTGCCGAGGACTTTCACTGATTTCACTGACAAACACTTCTGAATCTGTTTACTCTCATTTTCGCCTGAAGAAAACATACATAGTTTAATATTTATGTAATTTGTTCCACTTTGTGAAGCAAAGGGGAAAGAAAATAACCGGTTGTTTGATGAGACTAAGTCTGAGTAAACGCGGCTTTGCTGCCTCGCATGCCGAAGGTTTGCAGCGATGACGCCCTTTTTGTGGCCTTGCTCTCACACTCACGTCTCCTCGGGACGGCCGGAAGCTGGAGCCACACTCCATCGCACCTCAGTGGCGCCGCAAAGCCGTAACAGGCACGGACCTGAGCAACCATGCCTGAAGGCGACTGTTGCAACAGGATTTTGTAATCGTGTCTTTACTTTGGAGAATCAATGTAGATCTGCGCGCGTGTGTGTGTGTGTGTGTGTGTGTGTTTCTTGATGCCAAGGTGGCAGAAAAATCAATCACCCCGAGTTTGTCCCTTCACAAAATGCCTCGTTCTCGCCTCGCCTCTATACCTTGCAAACACAGGAGGAGACTAAACGTCTCATTTGTAGCAGCCTGATTGTGTTCAGATATGAAAAATAGTCGATTTTTGAATGGATTTTTAATTTTTCCTCTTTTTCCATCTTAAGACAGCGCTAATGGCTCCAGGAAAATGGCTTCAAGGGCCCCTTACGACTGGAAGCTCGCTAATGGACTTTCTGTCGGGGGCTTTTCCCTGAAGTAACATCTTGAGATAAACAGGCCGACATCGTTAGGGTTAGGGTTAGACGCCCCCCTTCACATGTAAACGTCAGGCTGTGTCGCTCCCGGGAACACGCTTCCTTTTGAGTGAGCTCCCAATCCAACTGTTTTTCACACGCCTGATAGACAGATTTGTGTTTCCTATATCGAAAGAGCCATTACTTTAACGACCCCCCGGTTCCTTTATGTCTGCTTTCATACGTCAGATGACACATACTGCCACCACGTGTGCAGTAAAACTGCCCTCGGGGGTGCACGAGGGCGCCCTGGTGATCAATAAAGTGTATTGGATCCCTCTTAGAGCGTCATGAGAGCGAAAAAAGCGTGAAGCGTCATGAGAGCGAAAAAAGAGAGCGTGAAACTTCGGGCGGTGAGGAGTGATTAGGAGGTAATGAAGGAGAAGTTGGGAGAATTAGAGCTGAAAGGTGGGTGGGGGGGGGGCTGGTTGTGAAGGTAGAGGAAAAGGAAGGAACTGAAACCTGTCCAACTGGGGCCATTCATTCTGCAGAGGATTAAGTCGAAGCAAGGGGTGTCACCGACCCTGAGGGCCGGATCCAGTTGGGTTTTATGTCCTTCCGGTTTGAAAATCCAGGTGTTGACTAGCAGGTAGGACAGAAACCACGGCTGGATCAGGCCCTCAGGGACTGAGATCTAATCTAAAGGGTTAAAAAATATCTGTTTTACAGTCAATCTCCTATAGAATGGCATTTATTAACCTTTAAAATGGAACAGAAATGTAAAAGAGCATTGATATCCGAGCAAGCATCGGGATTATGGGACACACATTTGTACATTATTGAACGACCAATATTGTAAAGCAGCATGTACAAAACACTACAATGAACACACAGGACGACTTTCCCAGCTTCGGCCGTTGCCCGGATCTACTGTTTTCTTGCGTGCAGACATGATCAGACTGATATAATTACCCACAGTAATTGTTAATTGGCTCGGAAATCCAGACAGAGCTCATTTAAATTCAGCCCGACCGAGGGGCAGAAGAAGAGTCGGAGCTTCAGAGCTCCGCTCCGAACTGAAGACGTCCGTATTCCCCCGATGAGGCCTGAATGATGCATCACTTATCCTCATAACACGTGTAAATAAAGAACTGTTTGGACAAAACAGGCAAAAAAAAAATATCATTATCATTACTCTCGGTGGAGGCAGTTAAGTGTATTTGCACAAATGTCAGACCGCTCCTTCAACGATTTACGCGGCGCTGCAGCATTTCTCTGCGCCTCTCCGCTTCTCTGTGTTATAAACACTCCTCTGTAAATGGCCCATAATGTCCTCGCTGCTCCTTCCCTCCCCGTGTAATGGTCCTGCAGCCGGCGAGGATCAGGAAGGAGAAGGGCTAAAGACTCCTCCAGGACCGACGAGATGGAAAATAATGGGTCGTGAGGGTGTAGACATCCATTACGCGGTCTGTTTCCTGAAAGACGCTGCCGACATCATCCCCAAATAGCATCTTATGCGTCTGACTCAGGATGCGCTCGCTCGCAGACGCCTCCAGGTAGCGTCGCCGTCCCGAGAGGCGCCCGGAGAACCTCGACGATCGGACGACCACGAAGAGAAAAGTCCCCTGTTCACGGACTGAAGTGAGAGATTCACAGTAAATCGGCTCATTGCGCTGAACAGGGAAGTCATGATGTCATGATGATCAACCACGACCTCAACGTCTCACCTGGGGGTCGCGGGGGGGGGGCGTGACCCTCCAGGATCTGAAGTTTCCACATAGATTGTAATAACACCAAGGCCACCATTTAGCTCACTTGCCGGTGTTTTTAATGTTGTGGTGACAAACACCGCGTTCCGCAGGACTGATATATCGACAGGCGCGCTTAAGGCATGTTCTCGTGACTCTCAGCCCCCCCCCCTCCCGGCTCTCCTAAATAGTCCGCCGGCTCCTGGCCTGGTCTGCTCTTCATCCACAGAGTGATAGATTAATGCGCTCCTGTTTAAGGAGAGCGTGACACCTCCTCGTCTTCGGCCCCACAGCTCGCGGCGGCGGTGGGAGCAGGCGGCCTGTGATTTGTGTGGCCCTCCGCGATGTGTTCAAGGCCCCGCTGAGAGCACCATAAGAGGCAGGGTGGCACCCTGGAACAGAGGCAGGGCTGATGGGGGCACCATGAGGGTGAGGACGAAGACAGTGAACACGTGTGTGTGTGTGTGTGTGTGTGTGTGTGTGTGTGTGTGTGTGTGTGATACCCAAGCTTTACTTTTATGCATCATATCGATTCAAATAAAGTGAAATGGATATTGCAGAAGCAAAAGATCCACGAGCCCCACCAAGGCTTTTAGCACCTGCCTTTGCTGCTATCATAAATAAAAACCTGGAAGTTGATCCTGGAATTTGATCTCAAGCGCTCAAGTTCAAGGGTTCAGGCGGTGTTCACGAGCGTGTCTGAGCCAGCGACTGCGGCTAACTCGCTATCACAGCAGACTCCAGAGGTCAAATCAGAGGTCACCGAGGTCCGCAAGTTCAACCCCCCCCCATCCCAGCCTCATAAAACGCAGGGGAGCGCTTACAGAAACCCGAACGTGGGTGGGCGCGGACATCAGTGAAATCCAGAACGATCTCTGGCAACACCAGTTTTGCAATTCAAGAACTTCCACAAAACCTCAAACGATGACTTCCTTCAAAAAAAAAAAAAAAATTATATCGTGAACATCTGGGCATTGTTTTGCTGTGACGGCGCTCTTTCCGCTGCCATCACCGTGACACGGCGGCTGTTGTGGCATGCACGGCCCCGAAGCCACATCCGCGCGAGGTCGCCCGCTGAGGTCAGAGGGGCCGCCCTCACCGCCCATCCGGGGACCTCGGTCTGCCTCCGGCCCGTTAGGCCTTAGCGACGGCCTGCCGTCCACGCCCTCAATCGCCACGACCTTTTAATTATCCCGCTGTTTGGGGGGGGGGCACGTGTCTGCTCCCCGCGGCTGCCCCAGCCCTGCCTGTCAGAAACGCCCAGGAACTCTGGGATTTTTCGGAAATTTCGGTGCACCCCCGCCCCCCCCCCACCCTTTCCAGCCGTGTGTTTGATCAGGGCTGAGGGATGAGCGCCGATGCCTGTTGTTAAAACCTTTCGCAACAAGATGAAGCACAGACGCGGCTGACGCTGACACTAAACACACAATCACGCTCCCTCCCTCTCCCTCGCCCCGCTGTGAGCCGCTGGAGGAGCTCCAGTCAGCCTTGATTAAGGATCCACAATTAATTATTTACTGTTTCATAATGAACTATGGCCGGCCTGGGGGATTTTATTGGAATAAAACACAGGTTCATGATGGTTATTTGGTCATTTGTCAGCAAAATGTCGAATTATTGTCTTTTTAAATTGATTTATGTGCTTTTTTTCCCGGCAGCTGCTGATTGTTTTGGCCCGTAAAGCACGAAAGAAACTGTTAAACTTTCCCAAATCCCAAGTTGTCGACCCGAAATGTGCTTTGTCATTGAAGAACCGCAAAAAGAGTGTTTGTTTATTTTTCCACGTGAGCCGAGAGTCATAAGAGGTGAACTTGAATGTTTTTGTGGCAGATTTAAAGTAGACGACCGTAACACACACAGACACAAACACACACACACACGCCGACTGATTTTGTTTCGGAGTTTCTCCAGCGATACGGACGTCGCTGGTTCCATTCCGGGCCCACGTGTCAATGCAAATGAAAAAGTGATGCACCTGCTGGCCACGACCAGCAGAGTCCCGCGTGTGCTCAACCTTCGCTCTTCCCTCTCTTAGATCGCCGGCTTCATCAACTCCATCCACCCGTTCTGCGGCGACACGGAGAACCTGACGGCCTTCCGCTTCTACGCCCTCAACCCCATCGTGGACCCCTGGGTCTTCATCATCTGCCGCAAGTCGGTCTTCAAGCACTTCTGCTCCCTGCTGAGCTGCCGGTTCAGCAGACGCGCGGTGAAGAACACGGCCCACTGCGCCCTGTCTTTGCCTCTCGACAACCACATACAGCGCACCCCTCCTAGTGGGAGGATGCAGCAGACCAGTTTCTATCCCAGTTTACCTCCGTGACCCCCCCCCCCGGAGCAGCGGGGGAGAGGGGATCACCCCCTCAGTCGGGATCAGGGATCATCAGATCCTCTTCTTCTGGGACTCGTTGCCTATCATTTCAAGGCACCGAAGAGGACCTCTTAAAGACTGTCACCGTGGAAACCGACTGTTTCCACGTGTCCTACAAAAATGCACTAAGGGACTGATGGGAACAGTTTGAAGCTGATGCCGAAAACAGAAAAGCGCTGGATGTAGCATTAGGCCAACCAGGCCGCGTCTATAAACTCGTATCTTGTGACAATATGTGCACCTCAGTACAGTTATACTCGCATGAATGTCTTTGTTTTTTCTCGGTCCTCTTTGTTTCCCTCTGCAGGTGTTGTACAGCCGACAGGAAGTAACCAATCCTCGCGAGTACTGAGTGAAAGGAAAAGGTCAAAGATCCTGACTCTCTGCCTCGGGGTCTTCCCAGTGGACACGCCATCCCGAATGGTGTGAGGGAATGTCGGTGAGACGACCACAACGCCGGACAAACGCACAACGCAAGCAAATCGGTGGCGATGTCGATGACGCTGTTGGCGATTATGGATTGTGGTTTTGACACATCTGACTTGAAATTTTCACTTTCGGGTTTATGCTTGTGTATCGAGTGAAAACAAACAATAGCTAAGACAACGAGCAAAGCCCAACGGTTCACCGTCGTCTAGCGCTCCTGTGGTGCCGCGACGTCGTTTTTTTTTTTTTTTAAATACTCAAATAAGTCATTCGGGTTATCTGTTCCACGGCAGAGGTGATTCACACAAACTGAAACCTGAGTGCGAATGCAGCGGGAGTTGTAATCATTTCGCTCTCCTGTTCAGCGAATGCAGCAGAAAAAAAAACCAAAAAAACCCAAAGCGAAGCGAAAGAAAAGGAAACAGTGTTTATTCTCTTTTCCCTGCGGTCTGAAACTTCTGCCAAGAAACGACGCCGAGCGTACCGTCGGGTCGGGCTGGTGCTGGCCTAGACTTAAATCCTCTCGCGGTCTGTCGGGGGCGCTTGCTTTCACCCCGTCTGCGTCTGATTTCTGAGCGACCCGTCATGGTTGTTTCTGAAGGTTTGGGCCCAGAGAGCCGTGGAGCAATCTGTGAGAGCTCGTCCCCCCCGGCCTTCGTTCCCACAAACGCGCCTCTGACTGCTCGGGCTGCGAGCGCGACGCTCCTGTTGGTGCAGCTCTGCAGGCAGTTTTGGTTTGTTGTCCGCTGCAATAGATGAGTTCAGGGTGTTTTTGCCTTCCTGTCTGTGTTTTTTGTTTTTGTTTTTGTGCTGCACATCCACCGTTGGCTTTTGTTGTCGCTAGAGTCACGTCATCACCTTAACACTGAGGGTGCAAGTACTTGAAAGACTAGATTTCAGATTAAAACAATTAAATGGAATGTTGTTCATGTGAAATTAAGTATTAATAAAAAATAAAAACAAAACCTTGTGTATGTTGCCTCATAGCCTTTTTTTGCTCCTTTTAAATTTTTTTATCAGGGACATTCTCTCGTCTGTTCAGCTTCTGTGTGGCCACAGTAAATGTAACGTAGACACTGGCTGCATATACAGCAGACGATTTTGTTTAAATTCAGGTAATCCTTCACTTTTGTCTTGTTTTAACCGTAACGTCAACAGTGATCAGGCGGAAACGCTTAAGCGAGCAGAAACGCTGAGGCTCCCGTGTTCTCGTTTATCTACTGTCAGATGTAATGTCCTTAAAACGATATTTCAACGTGAGCCCTCGGCGCTATGAAAGGACCTCCAGCAGGCCGTTTGTGCGCGTGCTTCCGTCTCCACAGAGGCCCCGCGGCTGCTCCCATCTACCACCATCTTTAATGCCTCACGCCGGTGCAGCGGTCCCCGGGCTCCTCGTGGTGGAGGACGATGTCTCGCCTCAAGCGGCTTAAAAACTTCCTGGATGACAAATGCATTGTTGTTAATGACTGGGACACCATAACCTCTGGACATGGTGGAATGTTGCAGCAACTACCCAAACCTCTGAGTTTATTTCCTTCCAGCCGACAGAGGGTTGAATACTGGGGTTTCCACAGAACAGATTTTTTCTTTTAAACTACATATAAATATTTTTCACAGGAATATAATTGACCTTAATTGCCCTCGAGTCATGTGATGTAAAGTTTCTTCAAAATCCGTTTCATTGGTCGAAACTTTGAAAGTGCAACTATAAAACCCTGCAGCGCCACCGTGTGGTCGACGACAGTACAGCCATTTCGCTGACAGCTGCAGTCACTTAAGATGAATTATAGCAAAATGGGGGTAGGTGACTCAAAACACAATTGAATTGAACAAACAGTAATGGTTTAAAAACAGGAGGCCTGTACTAAAACACTTGTTACAATTACCCATGCACCGTCAGAAAAAAACAAAACACCCAAAACACAAATATTTAGAGAAAAATTATTCAAAGATAATAAGACAGCCCAACTCAATAAGACTTAGCTGTGGGTCTGGCGTAATGAGTCTCCAACACCACCCAGCAGCTGTGAACTAAATTTTTTTTAAAAAATTAATCGAATAACCCAAAAAGGAAACAGACAATAAAAATGTTAACCCAAAAAAAAGGCTAACTGAGAAATTGAAAAAAGAAAAGCCGTTTCAGGAACAGGTAGGCAGCAGGATCTCAGGAACCAAGAACACACAGGTTTACTGGGGAAAAGACAGAGCAGGCGGGTCAGGAGCATGCAAACAGGCAAAAACCCTGGAGAGACATGCAGACTGCAGAAGAGGATCTGGGGGAGGCTCAGAACCTAAGTAGAGCCTCTCTGATTGGCCTAATTGGCCACTGGTGCGAGGGAAAGACTGAGGGACTGGGCTGTCCTCTCCACAGCTGTGACACTCAAGACATTGTTCTTTGCCCTTTCCATTTTTTGAGAACTTTGTTTGTCTTTGTACATAATTGTACAATGTATTGTTTCATTTGTTCCAGGAATTCTGTTGTGAAGCACATTGAAGTGAAGGTGTCTGGACTGAAATGGGCTATATACAAAAGATCTTTATTAAAGATATTACAGGTCCTCATTTTCCTCATTCTCAAAGAACTCAGGAAATTCTTCGTCTTCTGAAAACACATCATTTTTTTCACCATCTTCAAAATCTGTGGCGCTGTCGTCATCAAGCTCAGGATCTGAAAAAGTTCAGATAATCATTTCAGCATCAATGTCTCAAATAGGTATGTTGATTTGTGAGTTGAGGACACTGCAGCCTCAACACAATCTTCTTTTCTGGTGTTCTGCTGTGTGTGAAACCCTCTGCTGCTACCACTGCACATGCATGACTCACCATTGTCCACACTCTCTTCTCTGGCCTTCTTCTTCTCACTGCCATCATCCTCAGGATCCTTCCTCAACCTCACAAAGGTCTTCTCAGCATCCTCCTCAGTCAGTTTAAAGTCTGAGTTGCGCTTTGTTAAAATACACAACTTTATCCCCCCAATGAACTTCTCATCCAGAACTTGGAAAGTTTCTGTCCGAGTTTCCGTCTAAAAAAGCAGATTAAGCATAATTTTATGAGTCTTTGTTCCAATATTATTAGTTAAACACTGTAGTTAAGTGTCAGTAGCAGCATCATGACAAACTAATGCACTCCTTTGGCTGATTATTGAATCTGTCATCAATGCACAAAAGATTAATTTAATATTCTCAAATTCACCAACCTCATCTGAATCATCTTTCCAGTTATGATTGACCAGGATCTTCTCAAGTCTGGGGTCTATAAAAGTTCACACAATCCATTTAGCATACGTACCACAACTGAATAAGACATTTATTCATGAATTGAAGACACTGAAGAATCAGCAGAATCCTCTTTTCTGTGGTTGTGATGTGTGTGACGTCCTCTGATGTTACCATTACACCAGTTAAATCATACTCACCGTTGACAAAGGGGGGAGGAGGAGGTGGATGGAATGACTTCATGCCATTCTTTAAAGCTTCTCCTTCTTCGGGTTTTGTGGAGTCAATGGAACAGATCTCCATTGGGACTTCCATATCTAAGTCTGTAAAAGTTCAGATGATCCATTTAGCCTTAATACCACAACTGACTAAGACGCTTATTCATGAGTTGAAGACACTGCAGCCTCAGCAGAATCTTCTGATGTGTGTGACGTCCTCTGATGTTACCATTACACCAGTTAAATCATACTCACCGCTGACAAAGGAGGGAGGAGGGAGTTGCTGGAAAGCTTGCATCCCATGTTGGTGTGGGATCTGGAAAGGGTTGTGTTGTAATGTTGTCAACTCAATTGAAGAGATCTCCATTGGGACTTCTGCATCTAAGTCTGTAAAAGTTCACACAATCCATTTAACATACATACCACAACTGACTAATATGTTAATTCATGAGTTGAAGACACTGAAGAATCAGCAGAATCCTCTTTTCTGTGGTTGTGATGTGTGTGACATCCTCTGATGTTTCCATTACACCAGTTAAATCATACTCACCGTTGACAAAGGGGGGAGGAGGGAGTTGCTGGAAAGATTGGTGTGGGATGGGCAAAGGGTTGTGTTGAACTGTTGTCAACTCGTTAGAACAGATCTCCATTGGGACTTCTGCATCTAAGTCTGTAAAAGTTCACACAATCCATTTAACATACATACCACAACTGACTAAGATGTTAATTCATGAGTTGAAGACACTGAAGAATCAGCAGAATCCTCTTTTCTGTGGTTGTGATGTGTGTGACGTCCTCTGATGTTACCATTACACCAGTTAAATCATACTCACCGTTGACAAAGGGGGGAGGAGGGAGTGGATGGAATGACTTCATGCCATTCTTTAAAGCTTCTTCTTCAGGTTTTGTGGAGTCAATGGAACAGATCTCCATTGGGACTTCCATATCTAAGTCTGTAAAAGTTCAGATGATCCATTTAGCATATATGTCACAACTAAGTTAGATGTTAATTCATGAGTTGAAGACACTGCAGCCTCAGCAGAATCTTCTGATGTGTGTGACGTCCTCCGATGTTTCCATTACACCAGTTAAATCATACTCACCGTTGACAAAGGGGGGAGGAGGGAGTTGCTGGAAAGATTGGTGTGGGATCTGGAAAGGATTGTTTTGTGCTCTTGTCAACTCGATCGAACAGCTCTCCATGGGGATTTCTGCATCTAAGTCTGTAAAAGTTCACACAATCCATTTAACATATATGTCAAAACTAAGTTAGATGTTAATTCATGAGTTGAAGACACTGAAGAATCAGCAGAATCCTCTTTTCTGTGGTTGTGATGTGTGACGCCTCTGATGTTTCCATTACACCAGTTAAATCATACTCACCGTTGACAAAGGGGGGGGAGGAGGTGGATGGAAAGATTGGTGTGGGATCGGGAAAGGGTTGTGTTGTACTGTTGTCAACTCATTAGAACAGATCTCCATGGGGATTTCTGCATCTAAGTCTGTAAAAGTTCACACAATCCATTTAACATATATGTCAAAACTAAGTTAGATGTTAATTCATGAGTTGAAGACACTGAAGAATCAGCAGAATCCCCTTTTCTGTGGTTGTGATGTGTGTGACGTCCTCTGATGTTACCATTACACCAGTTAAATCATACTCACCGTTGACAAAGGGGGGAGGAGGAGGTGGATGGAACAATGGACTCCTCTTTTGGAAACCCTCTTGCTGAGATTGTGTCGACTCGATCAGACAGATCTCCATCGGGACTTCCACATCTGAAAAGGTTCAGATAATCCATTTAGCATATATGTCATAAATAGGTAAGAAACAGGGGTGCATGCCTCACTCACCATTGTCACAGAGATTTCTGTGCTCCCTCCATCTCTCAGACAGCGTTTCCTGACCTTCCCTCAGACTGGGCCTACTTTTCAGGTTGTAGCGCCTCAGCAGGGGAAGGAGTTCTGGCTGGCCTCTCTGAAAGTTGTCGTGAGAGTATTCATGGTGGTGGGTCTTGTCTCGTTTTGAATTTCTGGTTTCCACAAATCCATACAGGTCCAGCTGCCGTAGCAAACTGCTGCAGGTGAAACCTTTGTAGCCATTAAAATTCAAAACTGTCCGTCTAAGATGACTTTTGTTAATGAAAATGCCGTCACCTCGTTGATTCCAGATGACGGATTTAGTGTTAGGGTCGTTGGCCAGTCGCCACAATTTCCTTGGAAACATGTCTTCAATCTCTAAAAAGTCCATTGCTGTTATTGTCTTTCTGTAAATATACACATATGTATACATATACATGTGTATAGATATAGATATACATGTACATACATATGAAGATTGAGCTTTGAAGATGAAAGCCAAAGCACACATTAAAAGATTGTGCTTTGACTTTCATTACAATTGGAGTTTTTTTCAAATGATCTCCAGCCAGGAAGTGGTAGAGGGCATTCAGAGGTCATGAGGTGGGGCCTTATAATTGTAATGGAAGATAAAGATTGTGTTCATCAAAATACCAACTCTTAGTATTTCATAGGTGTGCACCTCTACAATACACAACGATCCAATACGCGTCTGGGAAACAAACGGACGCTAGAGGACAACAGAGACTGAAGATGACTGATATGCAGATGTATCTGGTCTCTGAACTTAACGTACCCAACGGTGTTTTATGAAACAAAACTAAAAGGGCAGACACCCAACAAACTACAACCCAAAACCCTTCAGTTTAAAAATGGATGTAACTGAGGAGCCAGGGCAGACAGCAGTCACATGAGTACATTAGATGGTTTAATGGGTTAATCAGTGAAGAATGTGTTTATCTGTGACTTGTGGGTGCATGATAACTCACCTGAGCCTTAAATCAGACAGTCCTGGTCTCTTCCTACCTGATGGAGTGCATCTCTCTTCATTGGGAAATCATAGAATCTGGTCATCTATTTTTGAGACCCTCACAAACTCCTGGTCACACCCATCACCATCAATGTGTTGTATCATATTGTTACCACCAAGTCTGGTGATAAATCATTAAATCTTTTTCCAATTATTTTAATCTGTTTCATTTCTCAAATCACATATCTGGGACATTCAGGTATGATGTGAAATTACTTTGGTTCTGTGAGAACTTAATGGACACTGAAAGTCCAGTGAGTGGGAATATTTTATATGAACAGATTTACACCAGTACGATTGTTCTTTATTTGGTTGAATGGAGGGAAAAAGGTGTGTGGGTGTGTGTGTGGGGGGGGGGGGGGTCTGACAATCCCACCTGGGGAGTTGCATCCCAGGAAATACACTCAGCCCCATGCTTAAGCTAATAAGATCACCCAGTTCCACAATTCAAAACAGCAGATGGGAGACAGACTTCTAAAAAAGAAGCCAAAGACTTATTAGTGTTTCACTAAAGAAAGAAACCGCTACAACCCGCATCACCACATGCCACACCAACATGGAGGGAGTGAGAGGGGGCCCCCACCAGCTCCAGGTGATCGTGGTTGTGTTTAGACAAGAGTCAGTTGGGTGGTGGATCACTGGGGTTTCATTTAATTGAAACACTTCCATAAAACTTTCCACGTGGTCAGAACACATGCCAAGATGTTGGAGAGAAGTATGGGAAACATTTAAGAACATTTTCTTTGGGAGAATCATTTTAATTCAGAATAAAACAAACATCTGGAACAGAAAGTAAACACAAGCAATGTGGCAACAAACAGTTAAGAACCTCTTTGAAACATTACCATGTTAAACACTCTTGGACCAATTCCTTTATAACAAATCATTTACACTCAAGTTTCTTTAACCATTTGTTAATGCATGCACATTTTTGAACAGCAGCAACAGAAAACCTTTAAAGCTCACCTCATAATTTAACAGAGATGCTGAGAATGAACAAGAAGAATTAGAACCGTGGCAACAGCCACTGGTGATTCACGAGTAGCTCCTGGCCTCCAGCAGCTTGATGACGACGGCCTCGTGGGGCTGCAGGTGCAGTTCGCTCAGAGCGACAGACCCCACGCGGTCCATCTCTGTGCTGGCCACAAACACGCCTGTAGGGGGTAAGCTCAGGGCCCAGGCAGGGTCCACGGCCTGGAGCTCAGGCCCCACGTTGAGCAGGATGAGGAACTGGACGCAGCCCCAGGAGCGCAGGAAGGCCAGGACGGGGGAAGAGGAGGAGGAAGAGGCGGCGAGGGTGGAGTTAGATGAAGAGTTGAAAGGAAGGAAAGAGAAGGGGAGTTTCGGTGAAGGAGGCAGAATGGCCCTGATGACCACATCCACGAGGGTGGCGTTGAGCGGAGGCAGGACCTCGCCCTTCTGCTTCACCAGCAGGATTCTAGGACCAGACGCATTTTTTTTTAATCACGCCCTCCAGCTTCACTGGATAACGAATCAAGGTGTCTCTGGAACTGTGAAGAATACCCTCCTCCTCCTCCTCCTCCTCCTCCTCACTGAACTTCTTTAAGATGCTTCTCCACTCGAACAGGGTCTGATGGCGAAGCCAGCTATGCCTTGCTCCAACCAGAAGTGGAGAGCACGCTGGTGATGAAACATTCACATGCTTGAGAAACCGTGGACCATTGTTTTCTTCCTCTACTTCAGTCAGCTGATCTGGACCTTCAATGTTTGACATTATTCCAGTTTTAAACTGTCATGTAGCACTCCCGATGTGGACTCGACTTTTATGTGCATTAAATGTTGCATATACACTACTCTGAAATTTGCAGCCTTCAAATGGACATAGAACTCTTCAAGTTTTAAGTGAGTGTGTAAATGTTTGAAAAACTCATCTTCAGTGCAGGGCTCTATGAATTCACATAACTGACAATGAAACCCAACTGTGGGTTTACTTGCTTGTCCAATGTCTGATTGAGAATGCCAAACAGATAAATGAACTTTGAGTGCATTAAAAGATTTGAAAACGCACAAGCAATCCATATGAAGGCATGGTATTGGTTGTTGCCGAGTAAAAACTCCATGTTTTAGGCGACAGTGTTTTAACAACTTTCCTCTTGTCTGCGGAAAAGGGGCACTGCTTACAGTTCCAATGCATCTGCAAGAAATATTTTTGAAGGAGATTTTAAGTAAGAACAGTCTCTCAATTTAATCTAATTAAGGTGCATCACTTTGTCAAAAACGTTTCTACTGCTGGTGCTTATAACCCCTTAAAGGAACAGTTCACCCAAAAATGAAAATATAGTCATTATCTACTCATCACCTTGCAGGTAAGATGTATGGGGAAGTTTTCTTCAGCCCTCTAAGAACTGCTGGAGCGCCAGCTTCCTGTTTTTTTGTTTTGTTTTTTTTCAAACAATGGATGTCTGTGGTAACCACGGGCAAAATTCAAATAAAAGTACCTCCAAAAAATCTTAAAAATCCTCAAATCTACTCATCTGCTACAATTCATATGTCAGGAACCCGCGACATTCAAAATTACATGCAAAAGACGGCATTTTATATATGTTTACAGGCTAAATATGTCTCTATGCTGTTAGCTTTGAGCATTATATGAAAGCTCCCTCTCCAGCCACACAGCATACAGATGGATTTAGCCTGTAAACATATATAAAATGCCATCTTTTGCATGTAATTTTGATGTTGCGGGTTCCCGACATATGGATTACGGCTCACAAAAACTTTGCAGGATTTTTAAAACTAAAATCAAAGCATATAAAAATAATCAAGAATATAAGCTACTGGCATCTCACCTCCAGTGCGTTGGGCCCACGTTGACAAAGCAGCTCTTGAGTAGCTCTGAGCACTTGTTCTGAAAAAGCCAAACAATACTGTAGTTAAAAAGAAGTTCCACTGATATCGTGGTTTGTAGATTACTGACACATTCCTTAATATATGCATGCTTCACACAAGTATTACAGGAACCTGTTTTTAAAAATATAGTATTCAGGCAAATTCAATTGGGCTATAATTTTGGTCAAAAAGAATGATCTGATTTTTTTTTTATTGCTCCCTATTATGCAGTAATCTGTCCCCACATTGGCACAGCAGCTTCGAATGGGAGCGGCCGAGCACTACACTGATGTTACAAGGTTGGTTTTCAGCAATGAGATGCCAGGTGGAAGGCAGAGAGTCTCCATTTTCACACATAACAAGTCACAAGTCATGTAGTTAACTACCACAATTACTCTGGAGTGTTTTAATTAAGGTAAAAGTCAATGTAGCATAGCTACGGGAAAAAATCCTGCATAGTTTCTCTTTAAAGGTGGTCATGTGATTAATCTTAATTAATATAGCACATTTCTACACCCACTGCGCTGCACATGACAGAAAAACAGTGCAACAAAAACAAAGCACAGGAGAGCAAGGGCCCGAAAGAGGCACAAAAGTTAAAAAAGGCACAAAAGTCAGGCTAACGTTATACCGCTAACATTAGCTCGCTAACGCTAACAGTCGTAGCAGTTATTAAGACATATTAACAGGCAAAAAATGATGGATCACTTACCTTACCTTTTCTTCAAAAGAAAGCTTCGAAACTCCGGTTCAGCAAGCTGCCCTCGGTGCCCCGTGTGTCGTGGGCTGGTGGTCCCTGAGCGGGACGCTGACCGTCGTGACCGCGCAGCGTGAGTGCGACTGTGTTGGCTACTGATTGATGCGAGTGAGCTTAACTATGAATAAAGTCACCTTCACTCTAAACACGAAGTATTTAGCGTTTTTCGCCATGCAAGTGACTATTACTTCATAAATACCAGTCATAAGTGCATATTGTTGATAACCTAGTAAAGTTAACTAATGCGTGCATGTCAGGGCAGCTATTGGATTTTCCAGTGTGGAGAGACATGCAGACTGCAGAAGAGGATCTGGGGGAGGCTCAGAACCTAAGTAGAGCCTCTCTGATTGGCCTAATTGGCCACTGGTGCGAGGGAAAGACTGAGGGACTGGGCTGTCCTCTCCACAGCTGTGACACTCAAGACATTGTTCTTTGCTCTTTCCTTTTCATAGGCCAGCCTCCATTCAACAATTGTCATATTCCTGTTTATCAGTATTTATTTTTTGAGAACTTTGTTTGTGTTTGTACATAATTGTACAATGTATTGTTTCATTTGTTCCAGGAAGTCTGTTGTGAAGCACATTGAAGTGAAGGTGTCTGGACAGAAATGGGCTATATACAAAAGATCTTTATTAAAGATATTACAGGTCCTCATTTTCCTCATTCTCAAAGAACTCAGGAAATTCTTCGTCTTCTGAAAACACATCATTTTTTTCACCATCTTCAAAATCTGTGGCGCTGTCGTCATCAAGCTCAGGATCTGAAAAAGTTCAGATAATCATTTCAGCATTAATGTCTCAAATAGGTATGTTGATTTGTGAGTTGAGGACACTGCAGCCTCAACACAATCTTCTTTTCTGGTGTTCTGCTGTGTGTGAAACCCTCTGCTGCTACCACTGCACATGCATGACTCACCATTGTCCACACTCTCTTCTCTGGCCTTCTTCTTCTCACTGCCATCATCCTCAAGATCCTTCCTCAACCTCACAAAGGTCTTCTCAGCATCCTCCTCAGTCAGTTTAAAGTCTGAGTTGCGCTTTGTTAAAATACACAACTTTATCCCCCCAATGAACTTCTCATCCAGAACTTGGAAAGTTTCTGTCCGAGCTTCCGTCTAAAAAAGCAGATTAAGCATAATTTTATGAGTCTTTGTTCCAATATTATTAGTTAAACACTGTAGTTAAGTGTCAGTAGCAGCATCATGACAAACTAATGCACTCCTCTGGCTGATTATTGAATCTGGCATCAATGCACAAAAGATTAATTTAATATTCTCAAATTCACCAACCTCATCTGAATCATCTTTCCAGTTATGATTGACCAGGATCTTCTCAAGTCTGGGGTCTAGAAAAGTTCACACATTCCATTTAGCATACGTACCACAACTGAATAAGACATTTATTCATGAGTTGAAGACACTGAAGAATCAGCAGAATCCTCTTTTCTGTGGTTGTGATGTGTGTGACGTCCTCTGATGTTACCATTACACCAGTTAAATCATACTCACTGTTGACAAAGGGGGGAGGAGGAGGTGGATGGAATGACTTCATGCCATTCTTTAAAGCTTCTCCTTCTTCGGGTTTTGTGGAGTCAATAGAACAGATCTCCATTGGGACTTCCATATCTGAGTCTGTAAAAGTTCAGATGATCCATTTAGCATATATGTCACAACTAAGTTAGATGTTAATTCATGAGTTGAAGACACTGGAGCCTCAGCAGAATCTTCTGATGTGTGTGACGTCCTCTGATGCTACCATTACACCAGTTAAATCATACTCACCATTGACAAAGGAGGGAGAAGGGAGTTGCTGGAAAACTTGCATCCCATGTTGGTGTGGGATCTGGAAATGGTTGTTTTGCTCTGTTGTCCACTCGATTGAAGAGATCTCCATTGGGACTTCCATATCTAAGTCTGTAAAAGTTCAGATGATCCATTTAGCCTGAATACCACAACTGACTAAGACGCTTATTCATGAGTTGAAGACACTGCAGCCTCAGCAGAATCTTCTGATGTGTGTGACGTCCTCTGATGTTACCATTACACCAGTTAAATCATACTCACCGTTGACAAAGGGGGGAGGAGGGAGTTGCTGGAAAGATTGGTGTGGGATCTGGAAAGGATTGTTTTGTAATGTTGTCAACTCGATCGAACAGATCTCCATTGGGACTTCTGCATCTAAGTCTGTAAAAGTTCAGATAATCCATTTAACATACATACCACAACTGACTAAGATGTTAATTTATGAGTTGAAGACACTGAAGAATCAGCAGAATCCTCTTTTCTGTGGTTGTGATGTGTGTGACATCCTCTGATGTTACCATTACACCAGTTAAATCATACCGTTGACAAAGGGGGGAGGAGGGAGTTGCTGGAAAGATTGGTGTGGGATGGGCAAAGGGTTGTGTTGAACTGTTGTCAACTCAATAGAACAGATCTCCATGGGGACTTCCATATCTAATTCTGTAAAAGTTCAGATAATCCATTTGGCATATATGTCACAACTAAGTTAGATGTTAATTCATGAGTTGAAGACACTGCAGCCTCAGCAGAATCTTCTGATGTGTGTGACGTCCTCTGATGTTACCATTACACCAGTTAAATCATACTCACCGTTGACAAAGGGGGGAGGAGGGAGTTGCTGGAAAGATTGGTGTGGGATGGGGAAATGGTTGTGTTGAAATGTTGTCAACTCGATTGAACAGATCTCCATGGGGACTTCCATATCTAATTCTGTAAAAGTTCAGATAATCCATTTAGCATATATGTCACAACTAAGTTAGATGTTAATTCATGAGTTGAAGACACTGAAGAATCAGCAGAATCCTCTTTTCTCTGGTTGTGATGTGTGTGACGTCCTCTGATGTTACCATTACACCAGTTAAATCATACTCACCATTGACAAAGGGGGGAGGAGGGAGTTGCTGGAAAGCTTGCATCCCATGTTGGTGTGGGATCAGGAAAGGGTTGTTTTGCTCTGTTGTCAACTCGTTAGAACAGATCTCCATGGGGATTTCTGCATCTAAGTCTGTAAAAGTTCACACAATCCATTTAACATACATACCACAACTGACTAAGATGTTAATTCATGAGTTGAAGACACTGAAGAATCAGCAGAATCCTCTTTTCTGTGGTTGTGATGTGTGTGACGTCCTCTGATGTTACCATTACACCAGTTAAATCATACTCACCGTTGACAAAGGAGGGAGGAGGAGGTGGATGGAAAGATTGGTGTGGGATCGGGAAAGGGTTGTTTTGCTCTGTTGTCAACTCGTTAGAACAGATCTCCATGGGGATTTCTGCATCTAAGTCTGTAAAAGTTCACACAATCTATTTAACATACATACCACAACTGACTAAGATGTTAATTCATGAGTTGAAGACACTGAAGAATCAGCAGAATCCTCTTTTCTGTGGTTGTGATGTGTGTGACGTCCTCTGATGCTACCATTACACCAGTTAAATCATACTCACCGTTGACAAAGGAGGGAGGAGGAGGTGGATGGAACAATGGACTCCTCTTTTGGAAACCCTCTTGCTGGGATTGTGTCGACTCGATCAGACAGATCTCCATCGGGACTTCCACATCTGAAAAGGTTCAGATAATCCATTTAGCATATATGTCATAAATAGGTAAGAAACAGGGGTGCATGCCTCACTCACCATTGTCACAGAGATTTCTGT
This sequence comes from Lagocephalus sceleratus, assembly GCA_911728415.1. Classification (NCBI taxonomy): domain Eukaryota; kingdom Metazoa; phylum Chordata; class Actinopteri; order Tetraodontiformes; family Tetraodontidae; genus Lagocephalus; species Lagocephalus sceleratus. Next base: position 8,968,077 of record CAJVRN010000194.1, read on the forward strand.
GCTCCCTCCATCTCTCAGACAGCGTTTCCTGACCTTCCCTCAGACTGGGCCTACTTTTCAGGTTGTAGCGCCTCAGCAGGGGAAGGAGTTCTGGCTGGCCTCTCTGAAAGTTGTCGTGAGAGTATTCATGGTGGTGGGTCTTGTCTCGTTTTGAATTTCTGGTTTCCACAAATCCATACAGGTCCAGCTGCCGTAGCAAACTGCTGCAGGTGAAACCTTTGTAGCCATTAAAATTCAAAACTGTCCGTCTAAGATGACTTTTGTTAATGAAAATGCCGTCACCTCGTTGATTCCAGATGACGGATTTAGTGTTAGGGTCGTTGACCAGTCGCCACAATTTCCTTGGAAACATGTCTTCAATCTCTAAAAAGTCCATTGCTGTAATTGTCTTTCTGTAAATATACACATATGTATACATTTACATGTGTATAGATATAGATATACATGTACATACATATGAAGATTGAGCTTTGAAGATGAAAGCCAAAGCACACATTAAAGATTGTGGTTTGGCTTTCATTGCAATTGGAGTTTTTTTCAAATGATCTCCAGCCAGGAAGTGGTAGAGGGCCTTTAGAAGTCATGAGGTGGGGCCTTATAATTGTAATGGAAGATAAAGATTGTGTTCATCAAAATACCAAGTCTTAGTATTTCATAGGTGTGCACCTCTACAATACACAACGATCCAATACGCGTCTGGGAAACAAACGGGAAACAAACGGACGCTAGACAACAGAGACTGAAGATGACTGATATGCAGATGTATCTGATCTCTGAACTTAACGTACCCAACGGTGTTTTATGAAACAAAACTAAAAGGGCAGACACCCAACAAACTACAACCCAAAACCCTTCAGTTTAAAAATGGATGTAACTGAGGAGCCAGGGCAGACAGCAGTCACATGAGTACATTAGATGGTTTAATGGGTTAATCAGTGAAGAATGTGTTTATCTGTGACTTGTGGGTGCATGATAACTCACCTGAGTCTTAAATCAGACAGTCCTGGTCTCTTCCTACCTGATGGAGTGCATCTCTCTTCATTGGGAAATTATAGAATCTGGTCATCTATTTTTGAGACCCTCACAAACTCCTGGTCACACCCATCACCATCAATGTGTTGTATCATATTGTTACCACCAAGTCTGGTGATAAATCATTAAATCTTTTTCCAATTATTTTAATCTGTTTCATTTCTCAAATCACATATCTGGGACATTCAGGTATGATGTGAAATTACTTTGGTTCTGTGAGAACTTAATGGACACTGAAAGTCCAGTGAGTGGGAATGTTTTATATGAACAGATTTACACCAGTACGATTGTTCTTTATTTGGTTGAATGGAGGGAAAAAGGTGTGTGGGTGTGTGTGTGTGTGGGGGGGGGGGCGTCCGACAATCCCACCTGGGGAGTTGCATCCCAGGAAATACACTCAGGCCCTGCGATTGGCTGGCGACCAGTCCAGGGTGTACCCTGCCTCCGCCCATTGTCCTGGGATAGGCTCCAGTCCCCCCGCAACCCTCAGTGGAGGAACAAGCGGTAGAAGATGGATGGATGGATGGAAATACACTCAGCCCCACGCTTAAGCTAATAAGATCACCCAGTTCCACAATTCAAAACAGCAGATGGGAGACAGACTTCTAAAAAAGAAGCCAAAGACTTAGTGTTTCACTAAAGAAAGAAACCGCTACAAACCGCATCACCACGTGCCACACCAACATGGAGGGAGTGAGAGGGGGCCACCACCAGCTCCAGGTGATTGTGGTTGTGGTTAGGCAAGAGTCAGTTGGGTGGTGGATCACTGGGGTTTCATTTAATTGAAACACTTCCATAAAACTTTCCACGTGGTCAGAACACATGCCAAGATGTTGGAGAGAAGTATGGGAAACATTTAAGAACATTTTCTTTGGGAGAATCATTTTAATTCACAATAAAAAAAACATCTGGAACAGAAAGTAAACACAAGCAATGTGGCAACAAACAGTTAAGAACCTCTTTGAAACATTACCATGTTAAACACTCTTTGACCAATTCCTTTATAACAGATCATTTACACTCAAGTTTCTTTAACCATTTGTTAATGCATGCACATTTTTGGACAGCAGCAACAGAAAACCTTTAAAGCTCACCTTATAATTTAACAGAGATGCTGAGAATGAACAAGAAGAATTAGAACCGTGGCAACAGCCACTGGTGATTCTTTACGAGTAGCTCCTGGCCTCCAGCAGCTTGATGACGACGGCCTCGTGGGGCTGCAGGTGCAGTTCGCTCAGAGCGACAGACCCCACGCGGTCCATCTCTGTGCTGGCCACAAACACGCCTGTAGGGGGTAAGCTCAGGGCCCAGGCAGGGTCCACGGCCTGGAGCTCAGGCCCCACGTTGAGCAGGATGAGGAACTGGACGCAGCCCCAGGAGCGCAGGAAGGCCAGGACGGGGGAAGAGGAGGAGGAAGAGGCGGCAAGGGTGGAGTTAGATGAAGAGTTGAAAGGAAGGAAAGAGAAGCTTCCAAAGAGGAGCGCTTCTTCTCTGGATCTGGAATGACTGAGGGAGGTCAAGAGCGCCAGAGTCGATCTTTTCTCCGTTTTATTCATCCCGTGAGACGATGAACCGATGTGGACGCTCTGCAGGGAGAATTATTTCAGCTGGAACGACTCTTGAAATGAAGACGGTGCTGAGGGGGAGGCGGGTCACCTGTGTTTGATCGATGTCTTCGTTATACTGGACTGTGGGAGATCCGGGGAGAGTCATCATCAACAGCAGGAGCAGCTTTTTCAAGTCCTTGGGTACTTCACCTCCAGCCTGCAGGCAGCGCCAGCACTTAAACTCACCTGAGCAGCCTTCACTCACAAACACCAAAGCACCCATCCATCCTCCACCGTTTTACCGTCCAGCCGATCCAGATGTCATCTGCCTGTGTCTGCAGATGCGCCTGTATAGCGTCGCTGACTTCAGCCACAGACGGGAGTTTCAGTGAAGGAGGCAGAATGGCCCTGATGACCACATCCACGAGGGTGGCGTTGAGCGGAGGCAGGACCTCGCCCTTCTGCTTCACCAGCAGGATTCTAGGACCAGACGCATTTTTTTTTTAATCACGCCCTCCAGCTTCACTGGATAACGAATCAAGGTGTCTCTGGAACTGTGAAGAATACCTCTCCTCCTCCTCCTCCTCACTGAACTTCTTTAAGATGCTTCTCCACTCGAACAGGGTCTGGAAAGTACACATCTCATCAGAGTGCTCGCATGGCGGGTCAGAATCCAATTTACTGGGCTCCATTTCACCTTCTCTGCATAAGCTGCATCTGTGTCACAGATGGCGAAGCCAGCTATGCCTTGCTCCAACCAGAAGTGGAGAGCACGCTGGTGATGAAACATTCACATGCTTGAGAAACCGCAAACCATCCGGTAATTCAAATACAATATACTACAAAGAGCAGAGAAATGTGTTTTCAGTGTACCGTGGTGGAGCGGTTGGATGACTCATCTGAATTTCCTGTTATTTCTACGTCACAGACGTCCAACACTACTTTTAGACCTGCAGGAACAAAGGCAATCCACTTAATTATGAGAATCTTACAGGAAATCTGCGTTCGCCCTCCCACACTCACCCATCTTGCTGCTCTCTTTGAGCAGATGCTGGATCAGAGAGATGTGGGTCCTGACCTCATCGGTCGGGGTGAAATGGAAAGGAGTGCGTCGGTCGTCAAACACGCCCTGCAGGATCAGGGCCCCGCCACTCAGACCCTTAATGTAGGGTAGCTGGTCACACAACGCTTGAGAACAGGAGATTACATTTACTTTTAATATCCTGCACTGACTCCAATCAGCTCTTCACATTTACTGTAATTTTGATGAAGATGAGATAAGGTCGTGACAGGTGAGCTACGAGCGCCAGAGTCCTAAAAGTTCCATTTCCGAGCAGTATGATAACTTTAAAAGTGGTGTAGCATAATATTATATTAGTTTGTAAAATATAAACTACAGATTATGCATAGATTCATACTTGCTACAATGCAAACCTTAAAATGATCAGTGTGATATACACTAAAAGCATTGACAATACATCATTTATTTCCAATAAATTGTTATAATCTGGAAACAAGGGATGTCAGTGTATTCCTGTCGTACACGCAGATGGCCGCTAGGTGGCAGACGACGTGTAGGCGTTAAATTAACGTTTACTTGTTTTTTTTCTTTTAACAAAATAATAAAAAAAAAAGTAGAACTTTACGATAACGGCGAGCTCTTGTTCCTCACCACTGAAGCCCCCAGACGGGTCGCCCCCCCCCACCTCCACCTGGTAGAAGAGCGCCCTCTGCCACCACCGGAGGGGGGTCCTGAGGGGCCGGGCGCTGCCCGCCACCACGGCCACGGCCCCGGCCAGCATCGCCGCCCACGCCAGCCAGAAGGCCACCACCGCGTAGCAGCGCGCCCTCCTCCACCGCGGGCCCCCGGCGGCCACCTCCAGCTCCTCCGTGGTCAGGGGCCTCCACCGCGGGGCGGGCCCCGGCTCCGGAGCCACGAGCAGCGGGGTGGACTCGGAGGGGCCCCCGCCGGGGGGGCCCCCGGGGCCCGGCGCTGCTCCGTAGCTGACGTCTCCCACATTGAGCGGCATCCTGGGGGGGTGCTTTAAGCATAAACTTAATAAAACCTTCAGAATTAAGCTTTAATTGAGAACAGGTGCGGGGTTGAGTCACGCAGGTGTAACCGGTCCGTCAATGAGGAGCTCGGCCGCGATCAGAGGAGAAAATGTGCAACATTTATAGGAAAGTTTGTTATGACGCCAACAGCCTTCAATAAAGCGGGTAAGTAGGAGAGAGGTAAGTCTATTAAATACAGGGATTTAAGGTGGACGTGGCTGGGTAACTGGTGGCCATTCACTTTTTAAAATTCCTTATGTGCTATACACAAAAGGATTTTCTTCTTTTGTGGCCTACTCTGTGATATACAACGTCCTTAAATACATTTGTTGTATTTTTTTTATGTTTAAGATCAGTAAACAAGTTTGAATGTGTTGCTCCTGAACCTGGAAATTGTTTTTTTTTTTAAAGCGGTCTTTATAATATGAATCAGTTCCTGGCACTATCTCACAGTTTAGCGCTCCACTTCTGAGGCATCACCATCATCTTGACTCTGGTTACTCACTCTTTCCTGGTGGTCCTGGCCTTCCTTGGCGGGCCCTTTTCCCCCTCCACGTCTCTCGTCTGGTGCTCGGAAGCGTCCCCCGGCTGAGTCCTCGGCAGCCTGAGCTCGTCACGAGTGAGCAGGCGACGGGGACACGCCGTCCAATAAGAGCGCGACCCAGTCAATTAATACGGAGGTGTTGGGCTCCGCCACACCATGGTGACAGAAAAGGGGCCCCTCGAAAGACCCTCGGCCAACGTGATTGTGTCTGGGGAGGAAAACGTTGGATTCGGCTCACAACTGAGCTGAAAGCGGACCCACAGCGGGGGGGGGCTTTAGAGGAAGTCAGTCAAACGAGGGAAATCTCTAAAAAGTAAATCGCTTCCGGTCGGGGCCTTCGCCGAGGTATGTGACGCGTGGGCATTCCTGCAACCTCCCACCTTTTCCCTCCTCCGGCCCCCGTTTAGCAGGAGTGTTTGTAATGTGCCGTCATTGTGCAGACGTGTGGTTCCCGATCCTCACGAGACTCTCCGACATGCACATGTCCTGTGAGGTCACGGGGGGAGGGGAGGGGGCCCTGAGGTGCGTTAGTCCCGTGTCCAGCTTGTTTGTCTTGACATCCTCTGTGGATGCGGACTCAAAGTTCACTTTTCAGGATAAAAACATAAATGGAAGACGTGACACAGGTTTTTTTGGTTGTTTAATTTTGGTCTAAAACTTAAAAGTTTCTCGGTGATGACGATGAGGGTCTAGTTTGACTCTTCAGATCCTTCGATATCCTGAAACATCAATGCAGTTATTAGCAAATGCATATATATTTTGAACGAGTAGTCATGGAAACGGTAATACGTGTTGTGTAGGCGGAGGTCACATGACCTACCATTGGCTCCTGAGACCTGAGGTTCATGACGTGTTTCTGATATGAAGACAGGATGCACTCTCGCCTGAAAAGACACAAACGGTCACGCTACGTCTCGTTTTTTTGCGTTCCGGAGGAGCGAGCTGAGGAGACCCACTTGCTGGTGATTCCCCCTCCCGGCGGAAGCCCAGGCAGCTCCTCCGCGGCCAGGAATTTGATCACGTACAGAATGTCTGGGTCCTCGTCTCTCGACCTCATCATCTGGACGATCTCTGTGAAATCATGTCCAGGTGGTGGATGTAAGGGCGCTGCCAGCTGATCCTTTATTTTTACTTATTTATTTATTTATTTATTTATTTATTTTAAGAAGCTCACCTTCCACCTTCGTGTCGATTCGCTGCTCCAGCGCCGCCTCCTCCTGCAGGGCCTCCTGCGACAGCTCGGGGGCGCCAGGGAAGCAGATGATGATGACGCTGATGTTGTCCAAACTGCCCTGTAGGAGAGGAGACGCGCTTAAAAACGGGCTCCCTCTGACGCGCTGCCCTGTGTGTTTACACATAAGCCAGCCAGATTAATCTATTTATGTCACACGACGACCAGCGCGCCCTGGAACACGCAGTCTTTTTGCGGTACAGGAAGTCTTTTTAGACGAAATAAATAGCATCTCTACCTCATCGGGATAAGACCTCTGAGCTGCTGGTCAACACACTCGCATAATCTGAGCCGTGTGTAGCGCGTACTCCCTCCTCTCCCGCTTCCCCCGCTCGGCCTAATGCCTTTATTTATAGGCCGCGCTAACGCTGGTCAGTGTTCCATCCAGCAGTAACTAACAAGTGTTAAGAAGACCTGCAGGAGAAATCTGCTTACGTAAGCGAGTAGCGTACTTATCAGACACACACACACACACACACACCCAACCTGTGTAAAGGCCTCGCCGTAAACGGTTCCTCATTGGTTTTTACCAAAGCGTCTGGGGTTGCCTCCCAGTAATTTTATATTTTCCCCCCACTGATTCCAGTTATCTGTCGCTGGCCGAGTCGTCGTGAACTCGGCCCGACCTCGCGCCAGCTGCAGCGCCGAGGCGCGGCGTGTGCGCAGCAGGTTTGTTCCATTACGCGCGCTGCCTGAACCCTGCTGACGGCACCTCGGCGGGGTCCGTTGACTCCTCGTTCCCCTGGGCCTCTCACGGCCTCGGTCCGCCCCCGTCAAAGGGTTTGCCGCCTTTCTCAGTTATCTCGCCTCGCGACATCAAGATCAAGGTGTTTTATTTTGAAATCCGAGCGTCCTCTTCAAAGATTCGCTCTATTTCCTCACCTTGTAGAGGCAGAGGTCGATGACCTGGGCGCAGATTTCTCTCAGGTCGTTGCACACCTTCAGACGGCTTCTCACAAAGGCACAGAGTTCTTCATTACCTATGGCGTCCCACACGCCGTCGCACGCCAGGATGAGGAACTCGTCCTCCGGCGTCCTCTCCACCTCGTACACCTCCGGCTCCGGAGACACCAGCTGCTCCGTCTGAGGCCTCCAGTCCACCTCCTTGAAGTCAAAGTCCCCCAGCGCTCTGGAGACGGCCAGCGAGCCGTTGACCCTCTGCAGGGTCACCGAGCCCCCCGCGTTCTGGATCCGCTCCTTCTCCCTGGGGTTGAAGGGCTTGTGGTCCTCCGTGTAGAAGACCACCTGCCCGTCGTGGCAGAGCAGGGTGCGCGAGTCGCCGCAGTTGATGAAGTAAATGTAGCGGGGCGAAATCAGCACGGCCGCGGCGGTGGAGCCGCTGCGGTCCCAGTTGTCCTGGCGGGCCATCTTGTGCATTTGCCGATCGATGTCCAGGAAGGCTTCGCGCACGCCCTTTTTCACCTGCTCAGGATCGTCGTTTATTTGAACCCCCCCTGTTGGGAGTGAGAGGAGACAGTCGATATTGTCCAATAGTGAAGTCAAAAATGACCTCACAAATGCTGCTGTCTGTTACAATTTGCAGAAGCAACACATCCAGAGTGCAGTATTATATTTATTTGTAATACTTATTAGCTTAGCAGAATCTCATCTCTCTCAAATTGCACCTTTTCTTAATCAAAAACACGATGCGTGAAGCCCTCGGCCCTGTACTGTAGGTGAGTACATACCTGTCGAGAGGATGTGATCCAGCAGGTTTTTGGAGCAGTACTGGGCCACGGTGGTGCCTGCGTGTCCGTCGAACACGGCGTAGTACCCCCACTCTTTCAGATCCCCCCTCAGCTGGGGGATGCAGGTGTGGGCGTCCTCCATCTGAGACCTCCAACCCTGCATGCTGGCCATGGCGTAGCTCACCCCCAGCTCGCACCCGCCCTCCGACACGTGCTTCTCCAAAATGGGGTGATCCAGGTAGGGGCTCGGCATCAGGTCGTCCTCGTCCGAGTTGTCCTCATCCCCAGGGTCCGCCTCCCTGGTGCCTCCTTTGAAGAAGAAGGTGACCATCTTCTCCGTCTCTTTCACCAGCTGACGGAGGAAGGACGGCACCTCCACATTGCTGGCCCGCCGAGCTGTCCTCATCACCTTCTGTAGTCTGCGCTCTAGTTTCCTGCTGGACCGGCGCCTCCTGGTGCCCCTCCTGCGGCCCTTTGTTTTCCTCAGCAGGTCCAGGGCAGCAGTTCAGACGTGGCCCCACAACAGGTGAATTGACCCCGCTAATTTCTTCCCTCTGGATGTCTCTCCATCACTTGGCCTGAACGAACGGGTGCATCTTCTGTCCTCCTCACTCTGTCCGTCTATTCCTGACTCTTCCTCCTCTTGTCTAGCCCTCCTGCTCCAAGCCTGCATGTCCATTGGACGGTCTATTTCTGTCATTTATCCCTCTGTCCCACCTGCCGCCTCTCCGGTCTGTCCATGTAACCCTGCCGGTTAATCACCTGGACCGCCTCTATATACATTAGGATTATGATCGCTATGTTTCAAAGTGACCCTAAACCGGGGGTCTGCCACCTTTATTAGTATGATATAAATTGTAGTTGTATTATATATAAAAGAACTGAAGTTTGTTGCATAAGTATAATTCTCATACTACTAAAGGCAAACTTTTGACATTTTATTTTCCTTTTTCAGTAAAATAAGCAGCTAACTGTTATAGAGTAGCAAAAAGCAGTGACATGTTTAAGCCTAATTTGAAATGTAACAGAATTGCCTGGGTCCAGTTGAGTCCCTGCATTATTTATGTGGAAAATGACAAATAAAAAATTAACTTTGACTCAAATGAAACATAGCTGCAGCCTAAAAGCTTAAAAAAACCTAAACATAGGGCAGATTGTATTTAATTTTGAAAGGATTAGATAAGAATAGATGTTCTCTCCTCTGTTGTTGCCAAGTGTGTTTTGATAAGTTGCCGTGTCTCCAGTAGTTGAATGTCTCTAGGCAGCATTTGCCCAAAAGTTGTGCGTCAACTTAAAATGAGCCGCAGGTTGCCGACCTCAGTATAAAATAATTTGATGTATTCATCAAAAATGAAAAAAATATCCATATTTCTGTAGGAAAAGAAACAGCTCCCCACACTGTAAATGACATTTAAGTAAAGTTGGATGATTTAGTCTCACTGACTTTATTCTTGAATGTCCTGGCCTGGTTTACATCACTGAACTCGAGGTTTCAATGAACTAAAAGTATTTCTGTATAAGCTCTGGAGGTGTCATTATCCAGCTACAGCGGGGATTACACCTCTGCTGCTGGCGTGTGGGCTATACATGCAGCGAGGACGTATACAGGGAGACTTAACAAGACTGTTTTCATCCTCCTGCCATCACCTAAGAAAATAAGTGCTCTCACAGAAACATGCTCATAAACTTTTAGATTCAATATTGGCACACTTTAATGCTTCCCAACACATATGTGTCATAAAAGGTCTGGCAGATATTACCTGAAGTATACGTGATTTATTTATGTACACACAGGGTAATATATCATTGAATGGATGATAAATGTTCTGACTAGGCAGTAAATTAAAATATTTCTAAGCCCTTCTATTAATGTCTATTGATCATTGTACTTCAACTGTTTGTTCTTTGACAATATGTATTAGAGGACTAGATGGCTAATCTAAAACAGGAAGTGGAACATGAGTAGAACGGGTGAGAAAGTAAAACAGGAAATGACTGACACCCAACATCTTAACAGAAAGGATACTCAAAGGTCCAGTTTGTAGCATTAAGTTTGTTTCATTACAAATTTTCATTTCCTCTTACACTTCTTCCCTAAACATGTTTTATGGCTGAGACTCCTTTGAAATAATATCTAACTATAGGATAATTATAGGATTAGGATGTATATAATCCTAAACAATAAAGACGATACTGCCATCTAGTGCCCATTTTTCCAATCACACCTCATTGTAAAAAAACAAACAAACAAAACGTAAAGCTGTCGACCCTGACAGCTTTACGTTTTTTTTTTTTTTTTTTCTTAAACCACCTTCACAACGCATGCTCTGTGCTTGTTTAATTATTAATAGCTTGTTACTCCTCTTCTTACAGGATGGCTGAGATGGGGGTCACATGACCAGGGAGGAAGAGTCAGATTGGCCGTGGATGGGAGACGACATCAGGCTCTGAAAGTGCACGATAGCTGCAGCCACAAGGATGCAAGCGGGGACGAGGAGAGGAGGGAGGATGGACTGATGCTGGCAGGGCGGGGCTGCTGAGTACCAGCGGCAGGCGGGAGGACCACGCAGCTGCTCAGCCACGAAGCAGAGTCAGGAGGACGGTGTGAGGGAGGATACCCACTGGGCGTGAGTGCCGGCAGCCGAGGAGGGTGGGAGGGAGGGAGTCTTCCAGACTGGATGGTTCCCAGCGATGCCTTGATGGAGCATGGGCCAGGTTTTAGGATTCTCTCACTGCCGTGAGTCCGCTTCTTCTTCTGCCTTTTCCAGTTTGACGTGGGAGGTTCACATCCGTGCGTCTCTGTAGGCCGTGGTCATGCTCCAGCTCTCCATCCCCTCCCCTCCCCGCCCGCTCTCCTCCGCTCTCCCCCCTGCTCCCACCTTTAACAAACACGCGGCCGGATGGAGGGGATGCAGCGCGGAGACGAGCCGGATCCTCTTGGCCTCACACAGACCCGCAGATGTTGACGTGGTATTGCAGCCGGCGTAACAGCCGTCACATCCCTCATCCGCCTGATGAAATGTTCTGATGTCCATGTTTGTATGTGTGGAGCCTGTGGGGCATGTTGTGTTTACAGTCTCTAATGTGCTGGAGGCCTTTGCTGCAGGTCTCTTTGTTTTCTTAGTGAATATCCCTGTTGATATCCCCCAGTGATGATGTCCACACCTGCTGGTTGTCTCTCTCTGGGAAATGACTCACAACAAGCCGCCGCAGCGAGCACTGTTGCTTTCGCGCTATTACCGTAATCGTCTTCCATGAGTGCTGGCGTCAGAGTAGCTCGAGGCTCATGTGGGATTGTGACAGGAATGACTCAGGACATCTGTGCTTGTGACCGCCGACTGTTCACTTTCTTTCTTGACTGAGGTGCCGTCTCCTTGCAGAGGAATACGGCTCTGTGGTGTCCACTCCAGACTCGACGCCTCCCTGCACCGACGGTAAAGCAACGCCGCCGTGAAATCCCGTCGTTCCAAAGCCTCTTTCTGGAGCGCGCCGGTAGGGGAAAGGCGCCGCGGCGCTCCTCTGGGAAGCGCAGCCTTCCGTGCATCAAAGAGGATTCCTCCCAGACTTCAGCTGCATCTCCGGGCTTTCATCTGACAAAGCTGCTGTGTTTCAAAGCGCGATCACTGCTCACACTCTCGTGCTGTAGCCGGACCGCCAGGTGTTTTCCTTTGGGGGGGGCCACGCGTGAATCCCTTTCTTTGTTCGTCTTCAGGTGGAAATGAGGAATCCGAACAGTGCGAGCTCCAGACAGCCCGGGAATGGTCCGACGACGAGGACGGCGGGGGCCCGGACGAGGACGACGGGCTGGCGTCCTCCCCGTCGGTCTGGGGCACGCCGCGCCAGAATTCCTTCGAGCTGACCTTCTCTTACATCGCCATCGCCGAGGCGGGGGGGGCCGCCAGGCCGCACCGCGACCGGCGCGGCAGGGCCGGCTCTCGGGGCAGCCGCGCCTCCGTGATCCGCACCGACACCCTGGAAACGCTGCTGGACTCCCCCGACGTGGAGTGGGACCCTAACGCTTTCCTCGCCCAGGAGGAAGAGGGGGGAGGAGGCGTCGGGGACGCGGAGGCAAGCGGCGCCAGCGCGGAGGAGACGAGCGGGGAGTACGGAGACGAGGAGACGGTCGCGATCCAGCCCTGTCTCCAGAGTCCGGACCCAGACCGCCGGGAAGCAGGGAGCCAAGCGGAGGAGCCGGTGAACGGGAACGCCGTCCAGCCTCCCCCCCCACCCCCGCCTGCACAGCACCAAAGCCCCCCCCACACACTTGAAGGTGAGAGGTGGTCAAAGATGACTCGGTCCGAGGATACGGATGAAGCGTTAAGGCTGGTTTCGTCCCTGAGGCGGTGGTGACGTCACTGACGCCATCTTCTGTCTCTCAGCAGCGGAGGCCTCATCGACCCCCGCCCCGGAGGCCCCCGTCTCCAGGGAGACCGTCCCCGTCGAGGCGCTCGCATCCGCGCTGCCCAGAGGCACGACGCCCCCGCCGGCCGCCGCCGTCAGCCCAAAGTCTCAGGAAGAGGCGGTCGGCGACCGCTGGTGTTCGGCGCTGAACCCGTCAGAGGGCCCGGAGGCGTGCGAACGCCTGACAGGTACGGGCCCCCGCAGATCCTCTCGGAGCTGGCTGATCAATACCGAAGGGAAATATCAGGTTTCCTTTCGGAAATGGACGCTTCGGTCACCTGACGTGGTCAGAGGCTCTCTGGGAGTGTTATTGTGTCTCCCCCACAGAAAACAGATAACACCCCTGTCTTCTGGCATTTTAAGTAGACCCTCAGTCAGGCTGGAGCTCAGACTTATTTTAGTGGACGGAGTGAACCCTCGGACCACTGATGAATGGCTGCTCGGGCTGATGACAGAGTTTAGGGTGTCCTGAATAAATAGCACACTCAGATCTCTCAGAGCATCGTATTTTTCACAACTTTATTGGGTATGAGACCTGGGAGATATTTTGCAACAGAACACCTCCATCAGTTACGGAAATGCAAAAGCTGGTGTCGAATGTGGGGTCAGATTACCTTGATATTACAGTATTTACGGTGTTTCAGTGGCTGTGTTTAGGAAATCTGCAAACATACAGTGAAATCAATCCGGTTTCTCAAAGGAATAGCCCAAATACCGACTAAACGATGCCTCTGAGGAAGGAGATCTCTTCATTTGCAGCGTGATTGCGTTGCTCTTTTTCAATCTGAGGGGCGGCGCCGCCAACAAGATTATTTTGGGCTGTTGGGTCGTTGGACTGCTGAGCGAGCACGGGGGGGGGCTGGCCAAAAACAGCCTCAGAGGGGTGAGGGGAGCACAGCGGGACAGAGTCTGAGGGGGGAAACACTGGAGAGGCAACCAGAATGGCCAGTAAAGGTGAGAGATTCAGCTCAAATGAAAAAAGGAGCGTTTGCTAACGTTAATCATGAAGATCAGGCTGCGTTGGTTTTTATTTAAGCGAGTAAAATGAACACGGAGGACTTTACAGTGGAGTGTGACGAGGTGGGACTCACTCGGGGCTTCGTGCTGCGCGTTTAATCCGCTCACTTTGGTGTGGCGTCGTCACACTAAAGATTGAATTATTTCACCAGCCTGGACAGAGATCGCCTGGACGAGTCCGACGAGCGCATCAGCGGCGCTGCAAAGGGTCTAAAATGTCCCCGTGTGGTGACGTTACCGTGCAAAATAACTCTGCCAGTTGGGTTCGATCAGGTTTCTGCTCTTCATCCGTCGGGCCGGACTGTTGCTGGCTCACTGGATGAGGCCGACGTGGTCCTGAGGACTTGTTTAAACTGAGACGAAGGAGTTCACTCGTGATTTTAGTGCAGAATGACCTCGTAATCTGTCCTACAGCACGAGGAAGGCTGCTCACATTTGGGTAACAACCACTTCTTGCTTGGTTGCTGTCATCAGCAGCGGTTTGGGGGGAGAGGGTCCCAATGTTACAACGAATGCATTATTACTGCAGTGGCTAAACCGTCTGTGTTTACAGGCTGAAAACACGTTATAGAATAAGTGCGATGAAACGTGCATGTTGCAAACATTATGAAATACTCAAATGCTCAAGACTCATCTCCATAGCAACCTCCACTGAAAGTGTGTTTTACTGAAGCAAACATAATGATGCTGGCACTCAAACCAGCATTATTTTGGCTTGAGGGGAAGTGGATGTTGCAGCATCGTCATGGTAATAAACACTGATGACGTGCAGCCCCTGAGGCTCGTGTATTTATACTGTACCCCCTAAAATTAACTTTGTTACTGAATCATTAGTGCTGCTGCTGCATCATCATCTTTGGCGCATTGGCAAATATTTACAAGATTTCTAAAGTTATACTATGATCTGACCGCCAGCGAAGACTCCAGGAAGTGGTCCAGTCTGCTCACACACACACTCAGAGTGTGTGTGTTTATGTGTATGACATGGCTCACACCTGCAGCCTCACCCTGGGTGGTGCACAGCGACGCTTCCTCACCTGCCGTCAATCATCCCGTGGCCTTTACGCGACGGTTGCGCCTCATTTCCCTCGCCCTGCACCTGCTCTGAGCGGCAGGACCGCTGCCGTGCTCGTCCCGATTGGACGAGGGCGCGTCACGAAAGAATGCCGTATTGTCTCGCACTAATCCCCGACTCCATGGACGCTTCAGTCTCCACAGCAGCTGTTGCCGGGTGACAGAGAGGGACTCCAGCAGGCTGTGGAAAAGGCCCTGTGACGGCCTGACGCCTGTAAACAGGTGCTGATTGAGTTCTGCTCCACTGCTGGCCTCCTTCTTTCGACCCTGGGCTAAACTTAGCCTGAGCTGGGCCCGACATGTCCCCCGTAGCTGCTTTACGCGTCCTGGACCCCCACCCCCCACCCCCTCTCGCCCATCCCTCCATTCATCTGTCCTCAGATCCTCCTCATGCGTGACTGTCAGGAACTCTGTATCCTCCTGTCAGTCTTCCCTCTCCTCAGCCCGGAGGCTAAACGATGGAGGATTAGAGTTATTTTGGATTTTAACGACCGACTTTCTGGGACTATTTTACGCCCGTTTAAAAATACTCCAACCACATCAACTCCCTCGTTCCTCTTCTTCTGTCTTCCAGTGGTGGACCTGATCTACTGGAAGGACACGGAGCGGACGGGCATGGTGCTCACGGGGCTGGTGGTGGGCCTGCTGTCCCTGTTCCAGCTGAGCATCATCACCGTGGTCTCCACCGTCTCCCTGGCCGTCATGTGCTGCACCATCTCCGTGCGGATCTACTACGGCGTCATCCACGCGCTCAAGTGGGGCGACGGAGTGCACCCTTTTAAGTAAGAGCCGCCAAGACGTAGTAGGAAAGCACTTGCTGTGAGGTTTTGGGACCCATCTGCCACCGCTGGTGGGTTTTCCAGATGTTTGAGTTCCTCTCACCGATCGGAGGCTTTATATCAAAACACGGGCTGGTTTGTTTCCGGGCCTTTGACTTATTTTGCCCCTCATGTATTTTTTACTGCACCCCCAGGACGTACTTGGACCTGGACCTCTCTTTCAGCGGAGAGGAAGCCGAGCGCTGCACGCAGAAAGCCATCGTCATGTTCCTGTCGGCCATCGACGGCCTGAAAGGACTCTTCTTCGTCAAAAGCCTGTTTGAATCCCTCAAGGTGAGTCGGCTCTCGTGCCCCCCTCCTCTCTCAGACCTTTCCCGCCCCTCCCCGGTTGTGCTCCGTCATCCTCCAGCCCCCCCTCCTCCTCCTCCTCCTCTCTGTCATCACACATCTTCGGCGAGGCAGCCGTCAGCTGCGGCGACGTATTTGAGGCAATTACGGTGAACGCCGTCGGACTCTTTACAAACAGTCCTTCCACGCTCACGTCATTCGCTGCTAATCACTGCTCCTCTGATTTAAAATCCTGATAAAGCAACACATGTTGGTCACTGTAAGTGTCCAGATTTTTAAATTAGGATGGACGTCAACATCCAATTAATAGAATACATAATCCACTTAAACCACGAAGGCTTTAGTGCAGGTTATTTTATTTGGTGTGTTATATAATTATATTCAAGCTATATTTATCTATAAAATGTCACCATATCTGCTAATTGGTTTTGTTGCTTCACACAAAATTATAAAAAAACCCAATGTAATGTAAAATATGGATTAAATACCAGACAGCTTATACTGTAAAATGATGCATATATTGGTAATAAACAGGTTATTAACTGAAACGTGTGTTAACCTTTTGCTGGAGTCAGTGGGGGCTGGAGGAGCCCCTCAAACCTATAGACCTTGCAGCGTCAACCCTGACCTGGCCGGTATGTGACAGCACACACGGGATGAGCTACACAGACACTCTCGGATTCCTTTCCTAATGTGCCGGGAGGGGGGGGGGGTGTCCCATGTCAAAGCCCTGCCGTGCCCAGGGAGAGGAAAGGGGAAACCTCGGAACCCTTATTAGGAGTTTGGCTCCAATTGCTGCTTATTGGAGCAATAACGGTGTCTGCACTCTGGCTGATGCTCTTGTCCTTCTCCTGCTCTCAGTTTCTGGTTCTGATGTACCTGGTGACGTACCTGGGACGCCTCTGCAACGGCCTGACTGTGCTCATCATCGGTGAGGAAGGAAAAAAAAACACACACACATGCATGCCCAATGTCTTCCATACCAGGCGATCCACGTTTGTTCCTTCTCCAGGTGTGATCGCTGTGTTTTCTCTCCCACTTTTCTACAAACGCCATCAGGTAACGGCCATCTTCCGCTGCTTAGGCTGTGAATTTAGATGATTTATCATAAACGTCCCCGTTTTGACCTCACAGGAGCAGGTGGACGGCTTTTTTGCAAAGATCCAGGCCCATGTTGACAACGTGAAGGACATGTGAGTATGGCGCCATCTGCTGGCACAGTAGAGAATCGACAGGTCTCCCGAACACAAGCCTGTTGATCATAGTTTAAAGGAGAATAACTCATATTTTTAGAGCTGCTGATTTCTCTTTACGAACTTTAAAGTAGTGTTCTGGATTTTGACATTTATTTGTACGGTTTTGACTTTAACAGCTGTAGTTACTACGATTGCGTAACTATTACTGCTCATGTTTTCCATTACAGCTTTCAGAGACTTGCCCACGGAGGTGGCCCCCCCTCCAGACTCGACTCCCGGTGGCGCCAAACCGAAAAATCAGTAAACCCCCCAACCCACCCCCCACCCCCCTGCCCGCGGATGTGAAGCAGCAGAGCTCACAGAGTTAGAGGCCGACACTCAGACGTCTTACCCCGCAGCCTGTGCTCCAGAGAACCAGAGCCCGGAGGCTGGAGGAGGGAAGGGAGGTTCTCAAAAGGACAATAATGAGGAATCACGCATGGTACTTTATACTCTAACTGTATCTAAGTTATGGGATGGGAAGAGGTTGGGGGTGGGGGTTTTATTGGCAATCAATGTGATGCTGCCGACGTCACAGAGCATCCTTGGAATCATGCACTGTTTGTAATATAATTGTAACGACGTATCCTCGACGGGTCGGAGCTGCAGTCCAAATAAGGTCACCAAGACCAGGAACGAGAAGTGCCCACACCAGCAGCTGCTCACCTGAGAAAAACAGGACATGACATGTGTTAGGGGACAGGGTGGGCCGGGGGCATCCTTATTCGTGGCAGGATAAAGCAGGCAGTGAAGGACGCATGTGTTTGTCTGTGTGTAGAGAAGAGTGAGTGCGTTTGTGTGTGTGTGTATGTGTGTGCGTGTGTGAGAGAGAGAGAGTAATTCTTGACCTACAATCATGCTGGAAAATGTAAAAGCAATTAAAGTGTCTAAAATGTTCTGCCACTCCTCCTTCACCTCGCATTTCACTTTTTCTTTTGTCCTTCGTTGGTGTCGTTTCTGAATTTTTCTTTCCCCTCATCTCGTGCTGCTGCTCTTCACGTCGGTGGAAACGCCACCAAGCTTCACCAGTAAGGAGGCGGGGATCCTCTCTGAGCTGGTGGGGGCGTGAAATGTTCCAGCAGGTGCCTTTAAAGTAGAGCATGATCTCACCGTCTCCCACATGTCTGTCCCCTGCCATGACCTTCTGCAGACCAGTGTTGATTACATTTAATCTGACAAAAAAATGTACATTTGATGATAAACAGAGTTATTCTGACAGCTCTCAGCCATCTTCATCACCTACATCCAAAGCTTTCACCAAAATCTGTCTGTTTCTTTGCCTTATAGCAGCATAATTAGCTCGTGTGCTGCGGTGGAACCGCTGATGTAGTCGAGTTTCACATGTAGGATTTTGGAGGCTCTATGACAAACATGTAAAAACCTATGATCATCATGTGTCACCATTATGTTTTCAGTTCAAATCCCATGAACTAATCTGCCCTACATACATTTGGGCCGTCTTCAGTTGGTTTCACATCATGTTGACAGACGAGTCTCTCGCTCGTCTCGGATGCTTGTTAGTGCTGCATCTTCCAGACATCACTGACGGCCTCTCACAGTCGCTCCATCAGCCGATGCCATATCCTGTCTCAGCTCTCTCCACCGCTGCCACCTTTTCTTTGTTGCATCCCTGCAACCAAGAGCCACCGCGTGAGGAGAAGGGACGTTGAGAACATTCACCTTGTTACTTTTTCATGGAATTTCACGTGTAAAGTGACTTTATTAGAAAATGTGCGCAGCACTCCTGAGGCTTTTAAACCTGCTGTGTTATTGAACAGAAATAACTGTTAGTTTCATTCTGGTAGTACACGGATAATTTTGTATTGGGTCTAGGATTTTAACCTTGAAAGAAATAAAAAGGCTGGACAAAACGGACGTTCTTCAGAGCTGCCTTCTCTTTCATTTTAAAGTCGTTATGATGTTAAACGTGGAAAATGTGAAATTATGAAAGATACCCTTCAGATCAAGTAAATATTGCAATATTTTGTTTTGACACTCCGTGGTGTATTTTAACCATAAATATATTTGTATTTAAACAGAACATCTTCACTTGAGTTTGCTCGGAGTCGAGTGTGTTGTTAGATGAACCACAAGGGGGCGACGGAGCTCTAAACCTGCCTCCCTCCAGAGTTTGGTGAAAGAACATCACCCAAGTTCTGGAGCAGTGAGCCTCTTCGTTCGCCGTCCACGTATTTAAATCCGGCGCTTCGTTTTGGGCCCCGCTCTCCGGGAGCTCTGGGGGCCACTGGCTGACCTTCCCGGCTGAGGTCACCGCTCTCTGCGCCTGACGCGCTGGTGCCTGCGTGAGCCTGAAATACCATTTCTTCTGTGTCATGTCCAAAATGGATATTATTGGAGGTTACTTTTCTGGTGCGTGAGGACAAGTATAGACGTGCCCGCGCAGGCTAAAAGTCACCAGTCAGTCAAACCAAGTTTGATCCAGTGGAACCAAGACACAACTGGTTCCACTGGATCAAACTCAGTGAGAGCTGTACTTGTATTATTATTAACATTTAAAACGCCAATAAGGACCCTGCCTGTTAACTAGTTTTGCAATAAATCACGCAAAGCTGTCCCACCTGAGTGTGGTCAGGCTTCCCCCGTCAGGAGGTGAAGTGGGCGGGGTTAGTGGAACCAGTGCGCGATATAAAGCCTCTGTGGACCCGCCCTCGCCTTCTGAACTGCTGGGTCGTGGTGTGTGTGCGTTCGTGTGTGTCTGTCGAATCGGTGTACCACCTTGGATCAGTTAGCGCGTAAAGCGCAGGACGGCCGCAGCTTTACGCACCAGTCGCCCCCCCCACACCTTCCGCCGTCAGACGGACCCCACGCTCCCATGCTGGCTCCTTCATTCGGTTAGACGTGAACCCCGCTCCCTGTCACCATGGATTACGGACGCACCACGGCTCCCCCGGTGCCCCCGCACAGCCCCGTGGCCGCGGGGCCGGGGCAGCCGCAGGAGCGCCTGCTCAAGTGCATCCTCCTCGGGGACGGAGCGGTGGGTAAAACCAGCCTGGTGGTCAGCTACACGACGAACGGATACCCCACCAAATACGTCCCGACCGCTTTCGACGACTTTTCTGGTGAGCAAAGACAACACACTAAGGAGACTGGTGATGGGGGGTTCATTGATTTAACGCGTGAAAACGGTGAATGTTTCTGAATGAGCAGATTCTGAGCCTGCGAGCTTGCGTGAATCTGAACCTCTTCCACTTGAGCGTTCGTTCGTATCAGTTTGCGTCCCTCAACCCGGGCTGCGCGATGACCTCATTGGAAGACTTTTCCCCCTGCAACTCTCCCGTTTCCACTGTCTCCTTCACCTTTGCATGTTTTGACCTGTTGTTCCATTGTTCTGATTGATGTGCTCCCCCCCCCCACTCTTATCTGTCTTTCATCAGCACTAAAGCACATGCCCTTTTTCCATTTGGCACAGTTCCTCTTTCCAAACCTTCTCACCAAGTCCCAGCAGGCGTTGTTTACCGCAAAATAAGTGCAGGACCATCCAGGAGGAACGTGTTGTAAAGCGTGGGATTAAAAAAAAACCCCAAAAGTCAATATGTCAGACATATGCATTTTCCAGCTTCTCCTGGGGGGGGGATCGGAGCACCTGTGGCTCGACCGGTCCGAGTCTACGCAGCAGATTTCTGCTTCTTCGGGGCAAAGTAGTTAACACGAAACAGGGCACTCTTTGAACTCGAGTGACTTTGTTATAAATTTGAATTGTTGGTCCAAAAGTACAAACAGTACAAAGTACACACAACCCCATAAACGCTGGAAAAACACCCCAGCCCCGGCGCGGAGCGCTTCCGGGGGCTTGGGTTGCACAACTCTGCCTATTGTTGTCGGCCCTGACCCTGAGCCCTCTCCTCCGTCACATCTGTTGCAGCGTCTCACAGCAGAGATTGTCTTTCGCCGCTGCTTGACAGAGAGCGATTGTGCAGTCGGGGAGAGGGGAGAGGGGTTGGGGGGGGGGGTGGCCCGTGGCCCTTGATGGTGATGTCATCCCTCTGTATCCTGGGAACCCGGAGCGCTCGCTCGCCCTCGAAGGCCCCGATTCTGAGCGGTTACGCAACGGCCGCAGGTGGCGGTGCGACGCGGGGGGGCGCGGGGGGCCGCGGGGATGATTCGGGAGAGTTTTTGGTCCCAAAAGAAGGGAGGGGGGGGAGGAAAAAAAAAAGAGTATCATATGTCACAGATTAGGAAGTGATTACACAATGGCTTCCCTCTGCCGTGATGCCTGTCCTCTTCCTTGAATGGATCCAGAGGAGGCTTTGATCAGGTGGGACGGGCGACCACACACACACACACACACACACACACACACACACTGTCCCTGCTCCTCTTTGCTGTAAAAGACGGTACAATGGCTCCAGCTGTAAAACGACTGGACGGAAACGAGAGTCTTAGAACAAACAGCGTTTCGAGGAGGCCTCCGTAAAACGAAACAGTAACCGGCCCCGTGGGTGGGCGGGGGCCGGAGCAGGGCGCCGCGAGCTTGGGGGGGGGGCTTTGTGGTCTTTAACCAGCTGCCTTTTTGTGTGGTGGTGATGGTGGTGGCGGGGGGGCGTTCAGGGTGTGAAGTGTGGCTGCGGGACGCCTTATTCTCTCTGTTTGTGTCCCCCCCCCAGCTGTGGTGCAGGTGGACGGGAGCCCCGTCAGGTTACAGCTGTGCGACACGGCGGGACAGGTGAGTCTCATCTCACACACTCACACACACACACACACTGCATCGCTACCACCGCGGTTGAGATGGGTGCGACGCGGTCGGGCCCCAAACGCATCGGAGACGAACCCTGAAGGAGCGGCGAGGCGCTTCAGGTCCCCACCTGATCGACTCCCTACAGGCCCCGTGCGTGCTCCGACTGGCTCCGTATAGGAATTACATAACCGCTCCTCTCGGCTACCTGTCAGATCTGATTAGGAGCGACGAGGACGAAGCTCGGTATGAAACGGCGTGCGGTAACGGGGTGTTGACAGAGACGAGAAGATCGGCGCCACGGCTGCCCCGAAGAAGAACCCCCCCCCCTCCTCTCTCTGCTGCTGCTCACCACATGTGTGGTAAATGTTTGCAAATGTTACGGCCCCGTTATTAATTTGGCACTGAAAGGAGCAGTTGTGAAAGAAAGAGGGGGGGGGGGGGCGTTGTTTCGTAATGGGGTTTAACAGAACCCTGCCCCGGGCTCACGCAGCCCGCATGGCGTTGGCGACTCGGCTGCGGCGATGTCGGTTCGTGAGTTTCGGCCAGCTCCTCACCCCCCCTCATCATCCCCACCCCAGCCCTAAAGTGTGAGGAGCACGCAGACGCTCGGGCGGATGGAGAGTTATCGCGCTTATGCAATTTCATAAGGGGTGTGGGGAGGGAGGGGGCGGGGCCTGTGCAAGAAGAAAGGAAAAAAGATGAAGACAGTCAGGAGAGTGATGACCGCAGATAAAGGAGGGTTTTTGGGTTTTTTTAGATCGGCAGAAGCAGATGCGGAGCATTAGGATGGAAGACGGGTCAGGGGACGTGTGTGAGGAAGCTTCTGCAACTAATCTGGACAGTTGAGAGATTTTTCATGGCTCCAAGAGCCTTAATCGGAGAGAAAGAATGTAGATTATGTAATGAGGGGGCGGGGCTTCTCCACGCTTTACATCAGCCCGACATAAACACGGTTTTGTGGTTCCGAGCTGCGCCGGGCTGAAAAGCGAAGAGTCTAAATGACGATTTGCTCTCCTCGATATTGATAAATCGCGTTTCCGTCTCTCCGCCAGGACGAGTTCGACAAACTGCGCCACTTCTGCTACAGCCGGGCCGACGCCCTGCTGCTCTGCTTCAGCGTGGTCAGCCCCGCCTCCTTCCAGAACGTCTGGGAGAAGTGGGTCCCCGAAATCCGCCGGCGCTGCCCCCTGACCCCGGTCCTCCTGGTGGGCACGCAGTGCGACCTGCGGCAGGACGTCAAGGTGCTGATCGAGCTCGCGCGGCGGCGGGAGAGGCCCGTGCCCGAGGAGGACGCCAGGGCGCTGTCGGAGAAGGCGGGCGCGGTGGCGTACATCGAGTGCTCGGCGCTGACGCAGAAGAACCTGAAGGAGGTGTTCGACGCCGCCATCGCCGTGGGGCTGAGGCACTCTGACAGACGGGCGAGGAGGGAGAGGAAGGTCCGCAGCACCGCCGATAAGATGAAGATGCTCTCCAAGTCCTGGTGGAAGAAGTACGTCTGCGTGCAGTAGACTGCTGATAATCCCAGGACTGCTGATTGGCAGAGCGGGAAGCCAGCATATTTTTTTTTTAATATTCCCCTGGATTACATAAGACTCGGTGCCCGGAATGACTCATCGTTTTTTTCCCCTCACCTGAAGAGATCCTCTTGTTGCTGCCAAAATAAGAGCGCGCGGGGGTGCAGCCGCTCTGAACTGTTGAGAATGACTGTGAACAGCATTTAACCAAAAATACACGGAGCTACTTAGATTTATGGCACATAGGCAGCACGTTATCCTGGATTATCCAAATAAAATGTGAGCCAACTCGGAGGGAAAGCGTCCAGCGGGCGCCGCCGCGTAGTAAAAGTGTCCGATTTTTCCCTTCTGTAAACAAATATATGATGTTGTACACTGTAATTTAGCACCAAAAAGATCCTTTTGATTCCACTGAAAGAAGCTCGATCAAACATGCAATCACATAAATATACGAGGAAATACGGAAATAGCCGCTTTTAACAAAAAAAAAAAGGAATTTTCGAGATTGAATAAAGCTCTTCGTGGATCATCCGTGATGACTTTTGCTCGTTCTCCGGCCTCAGGACGGACATCTGCTGGCGGGGTGTGGGGGGGGGGGGTCTCGGCTCCCCTCCGCAGCGCCGAAATGTGCCAAACGAACGCGTCGGCCGCTGACGTGAATTAAATATAGCGCGAATTGGACGGTTGGGGGTGGGGGGGGGGGGTCACGGGGGTCTTTCTGTTGTTGTAGCCGGGGCCTTAAATGCACACACGGCGAGGTGAGCTCACGCCAGAGGCCGGTCCAAGTGCTGCTTCTCATTTTTCAGAAGCCCATCCGCCTGCTCTGTGCTAATCTGTCGCTTCTGGGCCGAGTGCTGGTCAAAGATCACCGTCTGTCCCCCCCGGTGGGACGCGGCGCGGGCGCGTCGGGAGTTTGTGCCTGAGATCTGCCCGTTGGGCCTCGCGAGCGGAGCGCAAATAAAATGTGAAACCATTCCAGCGTTTCTGGTCGTGGATCTGTCTGACTCCTGCGCAGGTTTAAATGTGGCTCACCCTTTTGTCTGCGCTGACATTTCTGACTGATTATAACGTCCTGAAATAGCGTTCCCCTTATTCCCTGCTACACGTCTACACCGCAGCGTACAACAGTCCGCTGGTTTAGAACTGCTAATTAAAGGACGACGAGGCTAAAAGGGAGTTTGTCTGGCAGTCTGAGCTTTTCAGAGTGAAACCAAGACGGACGCCACGTGTTCCTGCTGGTTCCATTTTCTACCAGTGTTTTGGCTGGAGGACACTGGTGTGCCCTTACAAGGCAGCAATCTTGTAAAATGCCCTGTGACTGAACCTCGTGGGCCTCTGAGGGTCCCGCCTGTCTGATAAAAGACGGTTGCTCAAGGTCCTGAAGTCACAATCAAGCCAGAAAATCAAAAAAACAAAAAACAAAAAAACGAGCAGCTTGTGTCAAACCTAGCCAGCGCGTATGTTCATTTCGTCCGTTCTGCTAGATCCAAATACCGACTGGTTGGGAAAGTGGGAACGTGCTCGAGCAAAAGCGTTGAGCGGACGTCGGAAACGGCAACAAGACGACATCAAGCACATCGTGCCGAAGAAGGTAAGGCCGCCTTCTCACGCTGGGTTAGGTAATCTCGCCGTGCTGGCGGCTCACTTTGAGGTGATTTAATATTCTGGCCAAGTCTTTTCCAGATTTTTGTTTGGTCCAAGTGTGTTGGCCCAACTATTTTGTTGAGATAAGGACTCGGTTTGTGTACACACCGTAACTGATGGCGGCTAATTTACGGGCATTTCTGCTGATATTTGAATCGTTTTTGACAGTAAAAGTACTTGCGATAGATAAAACTGGTTTAAATTTAAAGTTAATTTATAAATATGTCAGGCGTAACTCGATGCATGTGTGCATGTTTCGTACAGGTGGAGCTAGTGGTGCGAACTGGGTGACCCAGTCGGCTGTAGACGGCCGCCAATCTCTCCAGTCGTGTAAACGCACTTTCTTACGTAACTTCTGGATCTTTTAGGTAACAGCTGAACTTTCGACTCCTCCTGAAGCAGCAGCTCCGTAATCAGTTTTGATGTCTTCAAGTTGGATGGGTTTTTTTTCTTTTTTTCTTCCAACCACCAACCCCCCCTGCCCCCCGACGCTAAATCCCACCTTCACTGCCCACAGATAATTGCCAGCATGGCGGCTAGAGCTGAACCCCCCCCCCGCCTTGGGGGGTGGGATTACCGAGCGACATGAACAATGTTGATCGGGTCTATACGGTGGGAGGAGACCCAGCCCTCAGACTGGTCCACTTTGTACATTGTCTCAAGGATTAACTGTTTCCCAAGCTCCGGTAATGTGATGCAATACGTCTGGGCCCTGATTACGAGACACCTACGCACGCTCCAACCAAACAAAGTGTCTTTCATCACCAAACGCGCGGCGTACGAATGCATCGGAACGCGTTGCCGCCGTGCGTCGGCGCCGTTTTAGCCCCCCCCCATCGGCTCGCCTGCAAACGTCCGACTTAATGAAGGAGCCGCGGGAGGCGGCGCAGAGGCAGGCCGCGCATATTTGCCTGCCCACTGTGTTCCAGGGAAATCAGACTCAGACAATCGCCCTTTCATCCGGGGGCTGGAGGGGAGGCGGTGACGAGCCCACTCTAAACCCCACGTAGGCCGGAGCCACGCCCCCCTCCGCCTCCGGCATCACCTGTCTTGTGTTCTGATTCTTGAAGTACAAAACGCTGGGTTTCAAACTAACCCCCCCCACACGGACCCAACGTCTGCTCTGCGACGTCAGCCGGGCCTCTGCTGGGGATCAGCGCTGACCTTAATCACGCCGTCGTATTGTTCGCGCAGACCGTCGAGATGCAACCGAGACGCGACTGGGCCCTCGCCGAACGGGACCCCCCCCGTTAAAGAGGCTTACTCAGCTCAAACTGGGACAGAACGCCAAGCTCCGGGGGGGGCGGCGGCAGCAGCGGTGGTGGTCGTCGTGGGGGGGGGCAGGTAAGTCCGCCGCTGCAGGGTCTACGGGCGCCAGCGCTCAACACAACGACCGTGCAAAAAGCGCATCAACCCCCCCGAGTATGTTTGAACCAGTGTGAGACGGTTAGTCATGATTTGAAACACAAGAAGGACCTCCAATTGTCTCCGCCAGCGCAGTTTAGGAACGTTTTAGGAGGATGAAGTCTGGGTTTGCCCCCGTTTATTCGGCGAGCTCTGCGGCCACCAGCCTGCTGCCCTCTGCCAGGCTCCAGCACGGCATTGCTGGTGGGATTATGTTTAATAAGCTTATATAAACACCCCCCCCACACACACCCCCCCGCCTTGTGGTCTCATTATGGGAGGCTAATTGAGTCGCTCTGTCCTGAGGTCATCCAGGTCGCTTTTGAACAACTCGCTGTTTTGCCGTAAAAAGAGCCCCCCCCCCACACACACACACACACACCCCAGAAACATCTGTCCTGTGGTTTTTCCAGAACATCTGTATTTCCTCAAGCTCTTTGTTTGGATGTTCACATGTTTGTCTTTTTGCACTTGCGCTGGTTTCGGCAAAGAAACGCCGCTGGGTCTCCGTCTGTTTAGCGACAATCAGCGTACAGTCAGACGACGCGTCTTTTTAACGGTTTCACTTACATCTGGGGGCGGGGAGTGTGTGTGTGTGTACATTTTTGTCGGGGGGGGTTGTAATTATGAAGCATTTTTGTCTGATCTGAACGTTCTCGTCCGCGTTTATCGAGACTGTTAAACAAACCATCACGACCCCCCAGTTCTCATGGCGACGTAGGAACACTCACCGGCCTGTATTGCACATCCGGGCCTTCCTTGTTTGCGGGAAGGTCGGTTAATTCTCCTTCGCGTGGACCGACAGAGCGTCCCCTCGGCGGAGCTCTGGACCCAATAACGCCTCCTCTGGCGTCGCGACGTCACGTATCGCCCGCGGGCTTTTCAGCTGCAAACGCTTACCGCTCGCGCTCGAGACGTCTCGCAGATGCCGGGCGCCTCGCAACGAGGCCAGCATCTGTCAAGCGCCGAGCGTCCAGAGCCGCGGCGGCGCTCGACGGGCCCCTCGGCCCCGAGGGCGCCCACGGGCCTCCGCCTGGGAGCGCCGCCCTCGAGCTTCCCCTTTCGCCAGCTTGTTCTTTATCGGCGTGTTTTGCTGGCGTTCCCTCGTTCTCTGTTTGATTTGCGACAGCTCAGGTTGCTTTGATCGTGCGCCACAGATAAGGACGTGTGTGTTTGTGTGTTTCTGTATACACACCCCTATATGACTGAATGTTTTCCCTTGGTGTCACCCTGGGGCTTACCGCGGTTTTAAGAGAGAAGCGAGCAGGGTTCAGCGGCGGGTTTTCGCCGCGTTCCCCCACGTCTCCGCTGGTCACTGATAATAGAGGATGATTATTTACCAACCCTGTGACTCATTGGTGGCCCGACCAGCTGAGCGGGACGGACGGACGGACCCTCGGCGTGGAGGCAAACACGCCTTTTCCCCTCCTTTACAAAGGTTCCTCCATGAAACAGATGAACTGGT
This sequence comes from Lagocephalus sceleratus, assembly GCA_911728415.1. Lineage (NCBI taxonomy): Eukaryota > Metazoa > Chordata > Actinopteri > Tetraodontiformes > Tetraodontidae > Lagocephalus > Lagocephalus sceleratus. Next base: position 8,995,751 of record CAJVRN010000194.1, read on the forward strand.
TCCAAGGGGCCGTCCCACCTCCGCACCAGCCCAAACTCGCTTGCAAGTAACCCCCCCCCAAAAAAAATAAAGCTGTCTGAGCGGCTGTGTCCAGTCGTCTCGTTACGTAAGCCGTGTTGGTGGGTCTTTGTGTCACAGAGCGTGACCCCGTCTCGCTTCGTTCCGTTCCAGGCGGAAAAGGAGTCGATCACCGAGGCGTCCGCTGAACGTCTGGAGATGTTGAAGCGGGCCTCTTGTGACGAGGGACCCCCGTCACCCCCCCCCACCACCACCACCACCACCACCACCACCACCCGGTGCCGCTCTGGCAGCGGCGGCCTGATACAGACGTGTAAATCTGGAAGGGGAGCCGGGGAGGGCCGGAGGAGCCAGCTGCTGGTGGTTACGGGGGCCGGTTACGTAACCCCGGCCCCGGCTCATCGCCTCACGCCACGGTGCACGCAGAGGCCCTTATCAGCGACGGAGATAACACCTGCGGAATCGCTCCACTTCCCCGCGCTCGTGCACAAGGGCAGCGCTGGAGGGGGCTGGCAAACATCTGGCCGTGTGACGCGCTTCCACAGCTCGTCTCTGCTTTTTCTTTTTTTTCTTCTCGGCTTTGCTGCAGGTTTCTTTGATTTCTGCTCTTCAAAGCTCTTCAGTTCACACTTTTCTGACTTTCTCTTCTTGCCCCCCCCCCAGCACCTCTTTAATCCCCATCTGACTATCTGCAAGCACTTTTGCTGTTACTTTGGCTCATTCTCCATCAGAATGACCTTTACCTTCTCTGAGCTCGTCTCTGCTTTATTCAATCGCGGCGAGTTTGGCTCAAGGCCCGAGATCACTCCCCCCCCATTTCTGCTCCAAGAACATTTCACGGTGACAGTTAAATTTTTCTGCCACAGTGATTCCAAGAAACTGGGACAGTGTGTAACGCTTAAGTTAAAACAGAATGTGCTCATCCTCCAGCGCCAGCGTTACACTGCCGTTTGCTACAAAATCACCACATGAACTCAACGCTCGTCTCCTTTTGGGACATCGTTCTGTGCTGCTCTGCCTCTAATGTGCAGCTGGCGTTTTATCATCTCTCTCAGGGCCAACCGCATGTGTTCATCTGCAAATGCTGGGAAAACTATGACATCTTTAGAGAGGAAAAGCCTCGAGACTGGAATTGTGTCGGGAAGCTTGATCTTGTTGGCCCCTGTCCTCGCATCCACGGTGGTGAAGATCCGTCCTTGTGTAGGCGTTTGCCTCACAGTAGCATGGTTGTGGGTATAGATCCCTCACAGTAGGATGGTTGTGGGTATAGATCCCTCACAGTAGGATGGTTGTGGGTATAGATCTCTCATAGTAGGATGGTTGTGGGTATAGATCCCTCACAGTAGGATGGTTGTGGGTATAGATCTCTCATAGTAGGATGGTTGTGGGTATAGATCCCTCATAGTAGGATGGTTGTGGGTATAGATCCCTCATAGTAGGATGGTTGTGGGTATAGATCCCTCATAGTAGGATGGTTGTGGGTATAGATCCCTCATAGTAAGATGGTTGTGGGTATAGATCCCTCATAGTAGCATGGTTGTGGGTATAGATCCCTCATAGTAGCATGGTTGTGGGTATAGATCCCTCATAGTAGCATGGTTGTGGGTACGATTTCTTCCTCCATGTCGCTCAGATTTTCCTACACACTGGGACAACTGGGGACCTCCAGGTTTCCTGTGATGGATTGTTGACCTGCCCAGGTTGTATTGCTGCCTTTCGGCCGGCGACTGCTGGGAGAGGCTCCAGCACCCCAGTGAGCCTAATCAGGATGGATGGATGGATAGATGGATCGTCTTTAAACAGACGTCACCCCCCCCCTCCCCTCGGCTGTTTTACTCCGAGAACATCTGGGGTCTATAAACTACATGGAGTGTCCTCCAAAATCACAAACACACGCGTGCGCTCGCATAAACACGCAAGTGACCGAATTGGCTATTAGTCTTTTTTATTTGCGCCTGTGAGCTCAGGCTGAGGCCGTGTTTGTCCAGCGGGGTCAAAAGCTGGGCCGTCATCAATGATTGATGGTTAAGAAACGCTAACAACGCAACACAGAAATCACAGTTTCGGTGTGGGCTCCACCGCATTGTTGATAATGAGCTCCCGCGGAAGGGCTACATGATTGGCTGAATCGGGAGTCACCATGGCGATCAGCGAACCCCCCGCCCCTTCACCAGAGGATATAAATGCTTCCATTTTTAGTGTTTAATTGCGGAAGCCATTACCGCGCTTCGCAAAGGCACGGCAGCCCCAGCTAGAGTCGAACCACCCGCTGTGACCCCGCGACCTCAGCCTCCAGCGAGCTTTGAAACCTGAGAAAGGCCCCCCCCGACCCCTGACCTCCAGCCTCTCACCTCCCACAGCACCGGGAGCCCCTCCTCTCTCTCCCCCATCGGACAGGATGTGACCCATGAGAGGAGCTCCACAGGAGGGCTGCGACCCCAGACACTGTCCAGACTAAATGTCTGGACAACCCTGATCTGGACGAGCTGACAGCAGGACACAAGGGCTTCTTGTGAGTGTTTGATGAGGTGTTGTTTTTATTTTGGTATCTTTAGGGAGATGTTGGCGAAGTGTTTGCGTGATAAAAGACAAGAGCACACTGTGTTTAACGTCACACAGTCAGAACACTAATGATGCTAGATTGATGACATCTAAAGCTTTTACAGCAACAGAAAGTTGATTAGTCACTTTTATGGAGCCTTTGCTGTAAGAGTCCTTACTAGAGACGGGCTTGTTCAGCATGTTATTTGTCTCAGGCTCCTGAAGCACATTGTCTTTGTGAGTACACGAAACACGACATCCGTGAGCCTTTATGTCAGTATTTAGCCAGGGCCTGTCCTTGTTCTGCTTTAATGCCTTGATGCCTTTTGTTTCTTTGATTTGTCTCTTTGGTTGTTTCTCTGAAGTTTGGGCAGCGGAGATTTCCCCGCCATTCCTTGTTGTCGTCATAGTTCTGAAGATCGTCCCGGAGGGGCTGAACGGTGAAGAACAGAGTTATCGGGAACGGGGACGTGACGTCTGGTGTGTGTCAGCAGCAAAAGCCGCTTTCACCGCGACAGGAATGCGAACAAAGACCGGCTGTGGGAATTCAGTGGATCCATAAGCAACTCCAGTTACCAGCTCACTGCAGCGTTGTGAAAGGTCCTCGATATCCTGCGTAGATTTCTCTGCTTCCGTGATGCATGCAGTCAGTGAAGGTTTCATTATTGTCCTCATAAATATAGAAAAGACCAGTCAGCGCATAAAGAGTGTTGCAAGGACTTCACTTGTGAGAGACAGAGAATTAAATACCATCAAAATGGAAAAAATGTGCACTTTTGTTTGTAAATGTCATTTGCTTCAATAGAATCATGTCTCATTCTTCTGGATTGTCCTGATTTTCTCCTCTGTTAGCTCTTCATTTTCCTGTTTTGTGTCCATGGTGACCTGACACACACCCGCTACTCCTCCGCCTGCAGGTGTGTGTTCTGGTGTGTGTCTACATTCACTCCCTGTATTTTCCCCAGTACTCAGACCTTTGTTTCTTGGGAATGTTTTGTACTTTTGGAGTTTGGGGATTTCTTTTTCTATTTCTGACCCCTATCTGACATTTGACCTATGACCTCTGCCTCCAAACGAATAAATAAATCACTACACTCAACAGAGTTTGCCCGTCATAAGGCCTAATATCAAATATACTGAATAACTGGATTCCAATCATTTAATAACTGTGGAACATCTGTAGACCTTTTGGTGCCTTTACTGTTAACCCGATCAGGTGACTAAAGCTCAAACTGGTACTTCACCAGTATTAATATCCTGACATACGCACCAGTGCACACTGGCTACGATAAGAACAGAGTTTTTTTATTTTATTATTTTAATCACAGAATATTTTTTTGCTCCAATTTCCCACCAGTGACTGACGAAGTGAAACCACAGAGGTTCTTTGTCTCAGTCAAGGTTGAACAGATTGTTAATGAACACAGTGGGACTACGTGTGTGTGTGCGTGTGTGTGCGTGCGTGTGTGTGTGTGTGTGTGTGTGTGATCTCATTTGGGACGCGGTGCTGACGGGAGTGTGCGGCGCAGGGAGGGCGGTATGAGATAGGGACGGTCTGGGAGAGACGGAGGGAGGTCAGGATGGAGCCCAGGCGACAGCGGGGGGGGGGACGTGAGTGGAAACGAGACGGCGAATCGAAAGTGGCGCCCGCTGTGGGAAAAGACTCCGCCGATTCAAGCGGGGGGGGCATATTCTTTTTCTTCTCCTTTTCTTCTCAAGGTTTCGGTAAAAATCCGGCTCGTTTTGAGGACAAAGCGAGGCTTTTATTCCTGCCGGGATTTGGGGGGGAGATGGATGGAGACAGAGAGCGAGATTGAATACCTCCTTGCGGCAGCCTCCTAATTGGTCTCATTACAGTGTAACTTCCTGGCGAATGCGGGCCGCCGTGACCTTGGCCTTTGAAATATAGAACCATGGCGTCTTAGCGCTGCCGGCTGAACTCGGAGGAACAACCGCTCTCTCTGTCGGAGTGTGTGTCGGGGAGGCTTGTGTGTCCTCGCGCCCGATGCAAATCTGCGGGGGCACGGGACCTCCGCCTCAGCATCAGCGGTTTCCCAGCTGAACGCGGACGCTGTCGGGGCGGCTGCGGCGCACGGGGCCCTCGAGGACGCCCCTTGTTTTGTCCGCCGTCGTGCGCGATGAGCGTCGGGAGCTGTGAATCAGTAAGAGAAAAGCGCCTCCGGACACTCGGCCGCTCTTACGCAACCTCCTCGGCTCAGCATAAACAACCGCTCTCTAATTCTATTGCAGACACTACTTGTGTTCACCTTTTTATTGCAGTGTGTTCTCCATGGTTACCGGGCCAACCGAGGTTCGTTTAAAAGCGCCGCGGTCGGCCTCTGCGCGCCGGGTGTCAGGGACGTTTGCCGCATTCACTGAGAGAAATCGGAAGCTTTTTTTTTTTCCGCAGATATGTTAAAGCTCGGCATCCTTGAGGCATCCTGCGAGAATCGATCAATACGGGGCTTTAAAGGGTAACCGAGGAGAAGCAAGCCTCCTTTTACAGTTCAAGAGTACCCTATGGTCATAACCGTGTCAGTGAAGTGTGTGTGTGTGTGTGTGTGTGTGTGTGTGTGTGTGTGTGTGTGTGTGTGTGTGTGTTTCTCCAGTGTTCCGGAATCCCTCTCCCCCCTCCTCGCTCACATCGCCTTAATTCTCTCTCGTTTTTTTGGGGAAAACTTCCTTCAGTCGCCGATCGCTGAACGATTCCCCGAGGTAGATCCCGGTCGTGTCGGCGCTCCGAACCCGCCCGAGCCGACGGCCTCGGCCCACGACGACGGGGACCAAAATCAAACGCGCTAATCCGGTCGACGGCGGCGGGGTCGGTATCCTTCCGGCTGCGCGCGAGTTTGCGGCCGAGGTTCCGAGGTGACCCCGGGTGATAGCCGACATCTGTTCTCGCCAGCGCTGGGGTTGGGGCCGCCCGCCGCGTGGAGATAACGAGCAGATCGCGTGGTAAACATGTTTGTGCCTGTTTTTAATTCGACAACAGACCTCGAATTTACCCGCCTCGACTCTTCTTCTTGAACGCAGGAAAACAACAGCGACACCTTGTCTTGTTTGTAATTACTGTTTACCGTTTCTGTCGCATGAGCTCACGGCTGCAAGCGCGATAAGGCGACCCCCCGCCCTCGCCCCCCCCGTAAAACATCAACAAAACGACACCCCTGTCTACGGGGCCGCTACCCCGCTGTGTCATAAAGGAGCGGCCACTTCAGCCCTGTTTAGTTTAGGCGAAGCTGCAGCCAGGAGCCCGCCGAGGCCGTTTCTAGGTCAGCCGCTCGCCCCCCCGACGCGGCGCTGACGGATGGCCGTTTATCAGCGCCTCCGTCTGCGGGCTGGAATTGATGAGCGGCGGAGCGCGGACGCGGATAAACAAGACGAGGCATACCTGCGTCCCGACGTGTCGGGGCACGGCGCGTGTCCGGCCTCATGCGTGACTCCGAAGCCCGCTGTTATATAACCCCGCAGAGGCCTCGCAAACACCGCCTCGACACACTTTTACGACAAACGCGAGACGCCAACACCCCCCCCCCCCCACCACCCCCCGACGGGCCTCAGACTCCCGGGCGGCGCGCGAGCACGATTCCCACAAACATTTATCTAATAAAGGCGCTCGCAGCTGCCGCCTGACCCCACAGACCGCTGAGCAAATCGGCCGGGAGAAGCGCCGCGGAACATAAATACGACAAGATAAACAGACCTGACAACCTGCTGGATGACTCGGCCGCGTTATATAAAGGCCGCGCCGCTCAAAAGAGCCGCCTCGCCGGGATCGGGCGCGCAAAGAAGCGCAGCCCAGGAACCAGGGTGACACTTTTTTTGGTTTGGTGCCCCCGGGGGCAGCACGCGCTGGGTGTGCCATAATGGGGGGGGGTAAATGATGGACACATGAGCTGAGCTCCAGGGAGGGCAGATAAAGGGGGAACGGAGGGGGGAGGGACGTGGATGGATAAGGAAGTGGGAGGTAAGAGAGGTTTGTTTTTTTTTTTTTTCTTGTTTTTGGAAAACTGCGCGGAGTCAAGCGGCGCGGAGCTCGCCGCAATAAATCCTCCGCCCTCCGTGGAAGATACGGGTTATAAAATGTCCCCACACTTCAGGCCTGTCAGTTCCTCTGCTGCGCTGACGTCAGAGAGGCTCACCCGGGAGGAAGGGGTGGGTGTGTGTGGGGGGGGGGAGAAAAGTAAATATCAGGTCAGTTTGGAAAGAGGTTTGTGGGGATTAGGCCTTAACAAAGCACACCTGCTCGCCCTGACGGCTGCTGCAAAAGCCTGCAAGGGCATTTACTGAAAGTCAAACACAATTTCTCCCTCTCTTGCTCAGTCGCACGCACACGCGCGCGCACACACACACACATACACACACACACACACACGCGCGCGCGCGTGCGCTTTGAAGGGTTATTATAGTGAAACTGGTGGACTTTGTTCCCTGCGAGAACAGAAGGAACCCCTTTGAGCATGCAGATAAGAACAAAGTGGCCTCCGTCAGTCAGATCATGTGAATGAGTTATAAAAACAGGGCTGGCCGTCTTTATGTTATCAGTGTTTAAATTGGGTTCTCGCTTTTGAAGGGTGCATATGTGCTTTTTTGTTCTTTCAATAACCTCGCATGACACCAACAACAATGGCAGCGCTGGTGAAATAATCAATATGTTACTTTGAAAGAAGAGAAACTTACAGACTTTCTCTTTGTTGTTGGGAGAACAAACACCAAACTGTTCATCACTTATCTACTATCAGGACACTAAATGAGCACTAATCTGTAATTTATTCCAATTATGTCACTGTTAGAGCCCAAAGAGGCTGTTGCTGTCCTGATCCTGGTGTTATTTCTGATGGTGACTGCGAGTGTTGGATGGCAAAGTCTTCTGAACTTTGCCTCTGGCCCAAACAGCTGCTTTTCAAAGTTCATCCTCAGAGACTGCCACGAAAACACCGCAGGGATAATGTTTGGGGTTTGAGTGTAACCATCTAATCTGGATTTAGGCTCCCATGCAAAACCTTATGAAGATCACTCTTTCACATTGGTTCCTGTGAACCCGGGAGGGGGAGTTCGGGGACCGAGGGAGATTAAACCCCCGCCGGGCCAGTAAGGCCAAACAAAGGCCATGTAACGCCGCTGAGAGCAGAGACCCTTTAAGCCCGATATCAAGGTTTTATCCCACAGCTCAGGGCTTTAAAACCGCGGATTGGTCTCCATGCCAAATGTCAGATTTAAGTTTATGTAGGACAAACATGCTCTATTACTGAACACACTTTTTTTTGCTTCTTTGCAAGATTTCACATTATCCAGATTAATATGACCCCCAAGTGGAACGTGAGCTACTTTTTAAAATGAACAGCACTCCAACTCCACCCCACGTGACCTTCAGGCTGGGCCTTTCCTGATCAAAACACGCGTCGCTGGTAGAGCTAAAACAAACAAACAGGGCTGTTCAAATACAGTCGGAGTTCACTGAACATCGGTTTGCAGGGCCACCCGGCACTGCTCCGACCCGTCGGGGCCGCTCGAAAACAGCCGCCTTGCTTCCTGTGTTTGGAAAAACAAGGGTGTCGTCAGCGCCCCCCGCGTCTCCGACCCCGTCCCCGGAGGACGCCGAATGGAGACTCGCAAAACCCCGCGGACACGTGACGACGCGCGGGCGCACGACCAAGCTGGGGAGGGACAGACGCCGGGCCAGGATCTCACGTTTGCTCGCCGGGCAGCCTGACTCAGCGCTGTCGCCTGAGCTCCGAGGCCACCTCCTCCTCGGCCGGCGTTTCATTACTTTACATCATCAACCTCCCTGTTTTTTTTTGGGTTTTTTTTTCGTTTGTTTTCTTTTTTGGGGGGGTTGAACGGATGAAGGGGCTTGTGCACGCCGCGATTTCCAAACGTCCGACGTGAAATCAATGTTTTCGGGGAAGCTAATTGAGTCTGGCGGATGAAATCCGTCCAGCATTCCCTGCTTGGGAACGCAGCTGCTGGAGCCGCTGAAGTTAACCTACGCATTAGTCAGTGTATTGTTAAACGTGGAGCTGTTCAATGGCAGCAAATGAATCCAGGACGTGTGCAGACGTGAATGAAATAATAACGGTGATGAGTAATAAAGTTCTGCATTTGACAATAATGATAGTTATCAAAGGAAAGAGCAGCCGCCCAGCAACAACGCTAGATACACGGATATAGTTTGGACATGCACATGTTCTTTTAAGTTTCCGACTAAACCAGTGTTGTTGTTGTTGTTGTTGTTGTTGTTGTTGTTGTTGTTGTTGCCTGTGTAGAATCTTCCTTTATGATCACGTTGACTCATTGTGAGCGGGATCGCTGCACTTGACGCACACACTCAGCGTGGGAATCTCCTGACAACTGGCTCTGGCATCTGTCCCGCGTGCTATCATGTGTCCTGCATGTAAGCGACCTACATAACGCGCGCGGGCGTGCGCGGAGCAGCGCGCGCACACACGCACACACGCGCAGCTGCCGCGGTGGGCCACTTGGGTTCGTCAGCGTGACCCATGACGTCCTGGAGAAAACCAGAGCTCGGCTTGGGTTACGTTCTAACATCTGCCACACTCCAGAAACACACACACACACACGCACACACACACACACACACACACACACACACACACACACACACACACACACACACACACACTCTTTTACTCTATCTCACACACACTCAATGATGTACATTGATAATATAATTATCTCAATTGTTGGAAGACTGTAGATTTTTAGTGCCCCAAACAGAATCCATCACCCATCATGCATCCATCCATCATCCATCCATCCATCCATCATCCATCCATCCATCCATCCATCGTGTTCCTTCTCAAGGTTATCCCATTGGTGACCACAGCACACACACTTTTCACCAGTTAACCTGGTGCTCCTGTTAATGTTCAGGCACATGGGCAATTTCCTAGTGGGGATTGAACCCAAAACCTCACTGCTCTGAGGTGACTGTACCAGCCTGCTGTCCTCATACACGAGCTCATTCTGAGATGGAGTTTAATGTCATTAAGGTTAACCAAAGGTAAACTCTCTGATTTACATTAGAGATATTGAACAAACTTCACAAAAAATCTCATAACCAGTGATTTAAGGTTGTTTTTTATTGGGAGGGTTGTTTATTCACCATAAACAAATCATAAAAATGGCATGATGGAATAAAGGTATTGCAGTGGGTTATTGTACTGATATTATCAATTTTCTACATTTCAACTGTTACCAAGTAAAATTATATGTGTGCTAGAGAAAATGTACATGTTAGTTTTATTTTTGCATTTTTATCCAGTTGATTATAAATAGTTTGTTGTAGAACAAAAGTAAAAAATGTAGAATAATTGTTTTATATATATATATATATATATATATATATATATATATATATATATATATATATATATATATATATATATATATATATATATATATACTCTTCCCAAATAAAGACAAATACACTAAAATACACTAAAAATACACTAGAAACACGCAGTACTGAACATACCTGTTGTCACAGGTTTTGACTCTATTTACATGATAAATAAGACTCAACCATCATTTAGGGACAACACTGTTGTTAATTCCAACATATTGCTCTTTTAATTTACTTTTAACATCTCGGTGTTTATTCAGAAAATCCCCTGCAAGTTGACCCCTTTCTTTCAAAACTGTAAATCAAATTTGTATTTATGGTAATTTCTGCAGTAAGCCATTAAGCCAGTAAATCATCATTATCGTTATTATCAGAAACAGTTCTACTGCATACGTTGATCTTTGTTTGTGTTAATACACCGTGTTATTTGGTAATTACAGGGCAGGAGGATTGACTGAACAGAAATCTTCCCCTTCATTTTTTGTGCCAAACTCGAGCTGAAGATGAAAGGAAACCGCAGGGGTAATTCAAACTGCAGCATTTATTTAACACAGTGACAAAAAAGTCTGGGTGATTTCCTTCCCGCTTTATCTCTGCATCAATTAATCAGCCGCTCACGTCTGGTGTGGACAAGCACAAACACGTGCGTTCCTGCGCCGATATGAATGGCAGCCATTGATGTGTTCACCTTTGTGCGCCCCCGACGCCGGTGTGTGTGAGGGCCGCGCTGAACAGGTAAACTGATCCACCGCCGCCCCACACCTTCAGCAATGACACACACCGCCATGTTTCATCTCCTTCGTGGGCCCCCACCCTGCTGACCACCTCATTCCTGCTGCTGTCAAATCTTTGTGTTGGTGCTCTCTGATTCCAGTGCCCCCCCCCACCACGCTCACCCCTGCATGATTACCTGCCATGCTGCTCTTCTAGTGATGGAAAAGGAGCTTTATGTATGAGACAACGTGTACTACTGTGTAAAAAATCCCCACCGTGTCTCTTTTGCCTCCGTTGGGAGAAGAACAGTGACACACACCCTCTGATGAGTGTCTCCTGGGTGTGCTGGAGCCCTCGGAGCCTCAGGAGCTCCTCCGGATCACACTGTGATCGGTTTCAGCCGCTGATGCGACTCGCTTCCCTCTACCTCTCAGGAAGTCTGTTCTGAATTCCGAATCCCGGCTGCGGCTCAGTTGTTTGAGCAGTCAAAGGTCGCCGGTTCAGTCCCGGGCCGCTGCGTACGTCAGGGCGTCCTTGAGCAGGAAACTGAAGCCCAGCGCGGCTTCTGAAGCTCTGCGTGTGTGAGAGGGGGTGGAGGCACACGCATGCGAAGGCTTTGATCAAAGAGGACTCCAAAAAGTTCTTTATAAATACAGTTCGTTTGATTTCACATCTGAAGTTTTTGATTCCTCTTGGAATTTCTAGTTTTTTTATTTAAAATCACACCAAAGCACGAACGTTGTTTCTTGTTTTCTCGTATCTCGTGTGAGCGTTAACGTGACGCAGATGACTATCCGTTGGTTTGCTGGTTTGTCCGCACTGCTATTTGGGTGCTCAGTTCCATCACTCTGCAGGCGCTAGATGTGATCCACTCTACAACATTTGGGCGAAGAGTCTTGAACTCGCGACTGTTGACATCCTGAGACTGATATCCGCCCTAAAAATTCTCTTTTGGGACCCAAACATACGTTTCAGGCCTCCAAAGTCAGTAAAAGAGGGGCGTGAACGGCTACAGTAACCAGCCTGATGATGTGCTGGGACAATGTGGCAGCTTTATTGGGGGGGGGGTGGGCTTCCTGCCGGAGTGAATGCCCCCTGGTTATTTGTTGGGTGATAAAGAGAGAGATTTACAACGCAGTGACAGAATCAGTCTGTCTTCACGCCATCGCTCCTCTCCGGCTCTGATGCTATCAATTCGCCCCGAAGCTACGCACCGGCTTCGTGTTTGTCTTTCAGATGGAGAGCAGGAGGGAAAAAAAAAAAAGTCTCCCCACCCTCAGGTGAGGCAGGAGGGTGACAAGATGCGGCTGTGTTTCCTCTGGAGGTGACCTCGACACCCATTCACTAAGTTTAGAGCCCCTTTGACCCCTCCTCTGCTTGCCCCATCCTCACAAACTGCACCTTTTCTGATCTTCTTCTCCCTCTTAACCTCCTATAACGATGTCCCCTCGGGGCTCAGCCCCACACCCCTCGGCCATCCCATCCCCAGGGGGCCCCCTAAGTCTCCGACTGGGTGGTCCCCCCCCCCACACCCCTCCTCTCTCACTGCGGGGTGAAATGTCAGAGGTGAACCGCAGACAGCGCGTTTCCCACACGCTGCCCCCCCTCCCCTCCCGCCGACCCGAGCGGGCGAGGGAGGAAGGCCGATCCGGAAGGGCCGGGGGAACGGCGTCACGCTCGCTGGCGTCGGCTGCGGTTGTGATTTATTGGACCAATTCCTTCTCCGAACATGAAGCTTGTTTGGGTTGAGGGGAGGCAAAGCAGACCGGCTTAGGACGGGGGGGGGATCAAGAGAGACGCCGAGCGGGATGACGGCAGACGCTTGTGCGTGCACTCGCGCTCACGTGTGTATAAATATGTCTGATGTCTGTATATGAGGCCCGGAACGGTCCCGGGCTGAGTGTGTCTTAACTCCAGACCTTTATTAGGGACTGTCTAGCCAGCGCTGTGGCAGAAGGGCTTACCGTGATTTATTTGAATGGCCGGTGGGAGAAGGTTGTTTTACCTGTGCGTTTTAGAAATGACGGCCCTGTTGGGCTCCTGGCTGGGAGGCGCTTGTAATAACAGCATCCGATGGCTCTACGAAATGAGACCAGGCTACTTTTAAATACATATATCGATGAGAAAAGCGCGGTCTGAAGGTGTAATTATGAATCCGTGTGCATGCAGGAGTGTGGTTAAGGCGCTCGCAGGCGGGTTTCGGTTGCCTCGGAGTTCATCCTCAGGCAGCGCGCCGCCAGCACGGGAGCTCGCATGTGTTTTTATTAGCGGGATTAAACCGGAGAATAATGTCTCTCCCTGCGAGTCTCGTCATCTGTAAATGCCCAAACATATACTTAGGATTGGAGCACACCTGCCTTCAGTCGCAAACCCCCCAGTGTGCTGACAGATTTGTGCTCTTATTTACACACGCTTACACACACACACACACATGGACACACACGTGCGCCGCATTTCGTCACTTATTCCGAGCAGGAATACACATCAGGCTGGGTAGAGCTCTGTGGAACGTGTTATATGGATCAGGAAATATAGCTGTTTTTTTTTTTTAAACGGAATGTTTAGTAGATGATAGAGTGTGTGAGATGTAGAGTCACTTTGTGGCTTATATAACTGTATTTTATGTCTGAAATCACAGAAACCCACTGATTGTAAAAACAAAGCAGTGTAAAATCTGTTTATGCAAGTTAACATACATAGTGCGCTGACAGGAATGCAGGTATCGATAATCCATCAAACCATAAAATAACATAGAAAGAAGCAATAAAAGTGTTGAAATGCGGCAAATATACAATGGCCAGGCACGGTGTGCATCTGAGATAACAGTATATATTATATATAATATATATAATATATATACTAGGACTGCATTAACATGGTAAATCAATGACTTTCATTTGGCCTGCTTTATTGAAAAACCATAACGTACATACACAAGCATGTGATTTCCCCCTGAAGCGTGGTGAAAGGCTATTTAATATCAACGTGCAGGAAAGACATTTGAGTGGAGCTTTTGAATTTTAAGCTTCTATATTCCGTCCAGGGTGAGAACTGGTGATGTGGTGGGGAAGTGACATCATGGAAACCTGCAGCCCCCCCCCAGGTAGGGTGTGTGATTAAGAGATTACGGGGGAAATGAAAGAGCTCAGCGCACACACATGCATGCCCAGATGCAATTTCTGATCCAGCCCTTGAATGCATGCATGGCCCCGGCGGTGGAAAGTTGGTGCGTGCGACTCCCCGTGTGTCTGGCAGGTACAGGACGTGAGGTCACGGAGGATGGAGAGGGAGCTCTGCGCGGAGAAAGAGGGGGAGAGCCGCAAACAGCCGAACGCAACCGCGTCCTGCGTCCACTTGACCGCCCGTGACAGCAGACGTCCAGATAGACACACAAGTATACCTGGTTGCCATTAGTTACCTACGGAATCATTAGAGAGAGACAGAGATAACCGCCTAGAAGTTTCTACTGCATTCACATCACGGAGGCAGCATATTCCTTCTCTTGGCATCTCATCAAAGTCAAACGTTAGATGTGAAAAAGGACTTTGAAAATTTACACTTGAGGCGAAGGAGGCGAGCCCTCTGTCGGGCACACTCACGCTCACATGCTGCCCATATGTTCTCAAAGATGTTGACTGCAGGTAGAGTTGCACTTAAAGCAGAGGAACACACACACACACACAAAGCACAGAGAAACACACATGCGTGCGCACACAGACAAAAAAGTGGGTATTCATCTCTGTAGCTGCTGGACACGGGAACGCGGTCGGCAGCTCTGCACCGCGGAAGCCTCCTACTGAGAAATCTCCAGGGAGGTTATTTGTTTTCTGTCTTGAAGAAAAGGGAGGGGGGGGGGGGGGTCGGGCGGGGGAAGGTGTGTGTCTGTGTGCGTGGGAAGGGGACTGGAGAGAGGCGGCTATAGCCTGGAGGTCTACTTTTGTCTCAAATGAGGTGCGGGTCAATCAAAAATGATGGAACTCCGGAGTCAGAGCAGATGAAAGCGGCTCAGTGATGAAATGGAGTGCGCTATAATGTGATCCATGCGCACACTGTGTGTGTGTGTGTGTGTCTGTGTGTGTGCGTGCGCGTGCATGTGTGTGTGTGTGTGTGGATAAAGCTACGGTTAAATTACCACGTTCCCGTGTGAGCTCAAAAGGACTCCTGACCCTCTAACTCAGCCTCAAAACTTGTCACTTCCACAAAAGATAATCCCTGAGCTCCATTGTGTCGTGCTCAGCCACCATTCAGGACCTCGGGGGTGGGCCACTCGGAGCGGGGCGGCCGGCTAATCTAACCCCAGGCTTGTAAAGGCCTAGAGCTGGACCAGGCTTTAACTTTATTAACAGAGAGCCCTTTGAGGTAGTCAAGTCAGGCCTGACCTCTCGAGGAAACGATGACATGGTCGAAGAAAATTGTGACATTGTGGCTAAAGAAGGAGGTGAGGGGGGGGGCTCTAAATTAAGACAAGATGACAAGTCTGCAATGTCAATGTTTGTAGAGAGGGCACGAGGCTGTGAGAGAGATAATGAAAAGGTGGTCGAGGCGGGGAGGCTCCGCGGGCTCGGCAGAAGAGCACTTCAGCTGGAAATGAGAGACGGCTTTGTTTGTGCACACCTCATCATTTGTGGTAAGAGTGAGAGGACGTGTGGGCAGAAGTGCAGCTGGACTCGCCACCGCCTCGCCGCAGCGAGAGGCTTTTTCATCTCCAGAGGCCCGCCGTCCGTCATCTTTCAACTGTTGGGAGGGCCACGGACCTTCAGACGCATCAAAAACGTGCATCAAAGAAAAAGGGTTGCTTTTTTTTTTTGCACAACTAACGAAACGTGGGCGATGTGTAGCGTCGATTAATCAAGTGAGAAGAGAGATGAAGACCTGAGACAAAAGCAGTGCTGACGCATGGGGGGGGGCAGGCTGTGTTTGGAGCTTCTCGAGGGGATGTGAGACGAAAAACACAAATTAGAGGAGATTAAGGGGGCTGGGGGATGACACACTCACCTGCGCCAGTGCAGGTGTTGCACACCTGGGCCTTCGGGTGCCCCCGTTAGGCGCAGCTTAACCTGGCTGACTGGGGTCAATGGCCGTCTCTTCTGTTACAAATAGACGGTGGGTTCTCTGGGGTGGAATTAGGACGCATTAGTGGGTTCAAAGTGTGGACAGTAGTGCTCTACAGTTCACAGTGGAGCCACGAGCCCCGCAGGTTTTCAGGGTGTTTAATGGTTCCTGAAGCGCCTGCAATCTGGATTAAATGAAGGAAGCAACCACAGTCCTCCAGATGTTTAACACACAAAGTTAATTGAACTCTAATTCATGCGTTTGGTTTATCTGGACACATTAAAGAATCACAGAGCTCCGTTCAAATGACGCCGCGGTTTAGAATTACCATGAAAATGAGAAGCTGAAGATGATTCAAGGATGAGTGATCCAGGCGCAATTATCCCACTCTGGGAGACACAAAGAGGATGTGCACCGGCCTCCCTGTGATTTCCATGGGCGTTCTGGTCAATGATGTCATCCATCACGGGCCCTGACACCCTCCTTAGGGGATGACTGTTGTGTTTCACTGACACTCGCCTGAACTTGCACGAGCGCATGAAAAGCGGTAGTGCTCCTCTTCATATATGGACTCCTCTTCAAATACAGACTTTTGATTTATGTTATTTTGCTTTTTTTTTTTTAAATGTTTGGAAGAAGCTGCACAGTAAAGCGACGACGTTTAAGTCATATTTAGGAATAAAGCTGACGATATGACTTCCAAATCATGCAAAGGCATAATGGAAAGACTGATTCAAGCTGTCCTGAAAAGTTTCCAGTGGGAAACTTTACGAGTGCGCACCTGAGGGAGACATATGAGAAGATGAGATAACCTCTGTGCAGGAGTCAGTAACAAAGAAAACGATTCAGCAGAGGAAGTCAAAGGCAGATTACAGATAGACGAACTAATAATTAGCCTATGATGTTTTCTTTCGACGTATAGATGCCGTTTATGAGTTCATGAGAGACGGATTGAAGGTCCCGAGGCTTTGTGGGCTGCAGGAATTTTCCCCCTCCCTCATATCAACATGTACGCATACAAAAAGACACAATGTGAAGCAAAGAGGCTTTTCTGGCAGCAAACATCACCCTTTGTGTAGGTGCAGCCTGCCGTGATCCTTGATGCTTTCTGGAGGGGATTTTTTTTTCAGTTAAGCGCCTGATGAAAGAGCTGACAATCACACTGGCAGAACGCTACCAAACGATGAAATATGACTTTATGTTATTTGCAGTTCTGAGGCTGCAAAGGAGGAACCAGCACTGACAGAAGGAAGGAGATGTTGCGCCTCTGGCTACTGTTTCCTTGTTTTTTTTAATTTTTAAAAAAAATATTTTTGTTGTTTTTTAGCCCTGGGGAGAATAGAGGAAATGAGCCTTGCTGCAGATATTTTTTTGAATTCCACGCAGAGCGGATGACATCATGCAAAGATTCCTAAACAAGTTATATCCAGCGTGAGGGGAAAGTGTGCGATAAGGCCTTCCACATGTCGATTACAACACAACGGGGGGGGGCAGGAGAGGAGATGAGGCACGCATCAGGGCATGTTCGATCCAAGTACCAAACGGCGATGACTGATGAGTTTGTGCTTTACGCAACAGGTCTTTTGCAACGGGAAAATAATAATTAGGCGTAGAATAATCTTTGAATGAAGCTCTTGAGCATCAGGGAGGTATTAACAAAACCGCTGCGGAGGAGGGCGGTGATGCAATTGTTTGTTGTGTGCATCTTTATAAATGATGACGATGGAGAGATTTAGACGTTTGTATAAAAAGGTTCACTATTGCGCGCTTCTAAGTGTTTTTTTAATGTAAGTTTATTTAAATAAATGGACAAGTGGCTGTGGAGCTCTAAGAAAGGGCAAACGTTGGCCGCCCTCCTTTCCCTCCTCCGGGCTGTGTTGTGATGACAGTGTGAAAAGTGGAACGAGGGCAGGTCTGCTGGTGACGACGGGGAGATGAGGGAGATTTGCAGAGAAGGTTTCTGGGGTTTAGATAGTGATCTGTTGGCTGGCCAGCATGACTCTTTCCATTAACACGGCCGCTACATTCTACACTTTCCCCCTCTGATCCTGTCCTGATTACATCTCTGGTTCTAAGCGTGTTTTGGTTTGTTTCTTTTTTTAACTACCCCTATATGTCTGAATTTGTGGTTGTGTTTCTTTTTTCCGAGTTCCAATAATAAATGAGCAGAAATTAGCGCCACAGGTTGGTGTGTATCCTGGCAGTCTGCAATGTCTTCAGACTATTTTAGACCGTCTCTCCATTACAACCCTGTCTCCTTTGGCCTTGGGCCTGTAACTTTAGAGGGAAATGCAGTCTTCTGCGAGCACAATCCAGATCCAGTTCTACAGTCTTTTCAACAGGTGACCCAATCTGGGTCAGTTCCTCACAAAAATCAAACCGCGCTCGTCGTCTCTTACCTGTGTTCCTTCACACGGCTTTGGCGTGGTGCTCACGTGAGTCATACGACAGTCACGCTGGTCTTATACACGACCATCAAAAGAGCCTTCTAAATGCTGCATTTATCCTCCGTTACCCTCAAGGACGTGAGGTTTTCTGCTCTCGCATGTGGCGACCCACTGAGCCGGACTGAGTCGTGCCTCGCGGGCTACAGTGCGGCGGCCAAGTGGAGAGGACGCGTGGTGTGCAAACAAACAGTCGCACAACTGTCGCTGCGCAGAGGTATGTACATAAATACGCCCCCCCTCGCCCTGAATCAGAGCACTGTTCTCTCCCCACTCCGACACATCTAAACACCAAAGACTCATTCAGTTTTCAGACCGAAGCTCAGCTTTTTATATCAGCGTCTGTCAACTTGAGTAGAAAGAGAAAAAAAAAGAAAACAAAACTGCGCGCTTGTTTGCAGGGCTCATTAATGCGCTCGTGTCTTTCGGTTACACCCACCGGGTCTTACTTCACAGGGCGCCTTTGTGCACCTCAAACTGCACGTCGTTAGGCATCCCATTGTTTTTATTAGAGGACAAACGATGTACAATTCTCCCCAGTGATGCCAGCCAACAACTGCGCCTGGCTGACTCAAGATGTGATTCACACAAATCGCGCTCCGCAAAATGACTCAGTCTGTCCTAAACACCGGAGCGTTGCTGGAGTTTATGGGGACTTCCCCCGGCGTGCTAATGATGAACACATTGGTTTTGATCTCAGATCGACGTGGTCTCCTGTAAAGCCTGCCATCCTCCTATTTTGTTTCCCCCCATTTTGTGCTTGATTTCTGCTCTTCTAAATGCATGTGAACACACGCCCCTGCTGTTCGTCCTGACCAGTGGAAACAGGATAGGCCCGGTCAAACCTCTTGATCAGTTAACCCTCACATGGATACACATGTGCACTTTGTCTGCCTCGGGGTTCAAACAAATATATCCTGTGATGATGACACAGGCAATGGATGAGAGGACAGGAATGAGGACAAAGACACACTAAAGGCTCGACGGAAGCAGAAATCTCTGTCTTTTCTTTACGCCCGCTGCACACCTTTGAGGCCTTTCTTGCAGCCCACCTTAGGAAAACATCCGTGCCCCCACACGACGCTGAGCCTTGTGTTTCCGTCTGTCTTTAATCTTAGTGAAAAGGGCTGTTAACAAGACGAGGGAGGATGAGTGGATCTGCCAAAGCTGAACAAAGGCCAGGAGGAGATAGTTGGAGGCCGGAAGGCGCTGTAAGTCACACCTGTTGCCCTTGAGTAGTCCTGGACTGGCCTAATTTCTGGATGTACAAGTTTACCATCATAAAAGACAGCACATATTTCATGCATGACATATTCTGCAGCAAACATCGGCATTATATTTTTCAACAAGTGTCATTTTATTTTACCCCTTTTACACCACTTTAACGTGACAGTCCCTTCTGCTCATGTCGCGTTCAGGGTCCAGTAGTTGCTTTGTGTCGGCTGCCACCTTGCGGCTGGCTGTTGAATGTTGAATTTAAGGCCAAACAGACAAGACCATTGATTTGATGCTGGCCCACCGTCTCTTAATGAACACATTTTCTTGAGGCTTAAGTCACAAATACACAAAAACAGTCTATTGTACAGATATCAGTATTATCGCATTACTTTGTTTTTTACAGCGTAGATTTTCCGATGACTCAAACTGCAATAATCTCCCTCCTCCATCAAAATCGGCATTCCATCCAACAATAAAAACATTAAAAGAAATAATATACAGTACGGTCTGTGGATCAAACGAAACCAAGGCTACGATAAATGATTAACAGCTGCCGGGTTCAGAATAAAAAAACTGTTTTGGCTGCGGCACCTGAACGCAGCGTGGGTCGACGCAGTGACGTCAGGCCGTGTTGTGGTCGGCGGAGCGCTAGCGGGGCTCAGGAAGGGGCCAGCGTCGAGGACAAACAGCCCGGACAGGTCCTTCAGCGGCGACAGTACCCACCAAACAGGACGCCAACGCCGGGCCCAGCCCTCCAGGCAGCCGGGGTCACCATGTCTGAGACGTACGGTACGTCCACGGACGCTTCAGAGCCGCTTTGCAGCCGTGCTGTGACTCTTAGCATCGTTAGCTCGCGTTAGCCGCCGCCTCCCCGTGGGGCTTTAACCACCGAGAAACTCATCTGTGCTCCTCATTTATTCAGAAAAAAACACGTCTAGAGGACGTGAACCTTCACCAAAAACACGTCTAGAGGACGTGAACCTTCTGTAGGGAGAGAAAAGTCTTTAGCTTTGCGCCAATGTGAACGTAGTCACACAGGTAGGTGTTATTTCCTGGTTAAAGTCGCCTCGACCTGAGAAGCGGATGTCTTATTTCACAAAGAAAATTGGAATAATCTGACATTAAAGCTGCTTTTTTCCCATCTCTATATTGTATTTCTGGTGGAGGGACTGCTGTGTAAGTCCACAGAGGTTCGTTTGTGGACCCGGCAGGCCTGTATCGATGACGTTAACCCACCCCAGAACTGCTCTGTCGAATGTTCTGATCTGTGTTTCAGATAAACTTCACATCTGAAGGTATCCGGACATTGGTGCAGATCAGATAGGCCTGCACAGACACTTCTGCTCTTTTTTTTTTTTTTTTTTTTGCACAAGTTGCGAACATCGGCTTCGATCCGCTTCTTTGAAGCGAGGCTCCATCGCAATAATCTTCCCAGAGTTCCCATCCCTCCCGTGTAACCGTATCCCAGCAGCCAGTTTGGATTTCCAAGCAGCCGTCCTAATGGTAGCGCTTTTATCGATCGCCTGCTCGCTTCTTCCATCCTGCATGGGTAGGAGCGGAGCCCATAAAAAGAATTTTTTATGGGCTAAAAGGAAGTGCACACGTGTCTGACGTAACCCAATCCATGGAAAAAGAAATGTTCTCCAGCCAGTAAACGAGTACCATTTCCTCCGATTGGTCCTAATCCGGGTATAGGCCGGTGAAAGAACGTCAAAGACAATGTTGGGTATTGTTTTATTGCACTTACAGTCTCTCACCAACTCTTAATTTCACCATTTTTATCCTAGGAAGACTGAATTTGTATGAATCTCACGGAGCGTCTTGTGCGCTTTGTTGGTGGATTAAAAGACAGATCAGACTTCAACCTTGAGTATCTGGATGTGCTGTAGGTGAAAGCAGATGAGAGTGGAAGTTTGCTCCCTGGGGTTATTTAATATTGGGGATGGGGTGATATTACAGCCTTAAACGCTGTTGTAGTGAGCGTGAACGCCGCCCTCCTCTGCGCTGCTTTGACATATCGACTCCAGAGGGCAGGCGGCATCTGTGAAGCTCTCACAACGGAACCCGCCGTCTTCTGGTTGCGTCAGTGGTGCCTCCGCCGGCTCTCGGCGATACAGCGCCCTGTCCGGCGTGACCCGAGAAAGCCTGCTCGCCGCGGTTCCCGTTCGCTTCGCCGTCACCTTGAAGCCGACCTCTAACCGCTTCAGCAAACAAGGGTGCACCGCGGCGTGACGCCCGACCAAGGAGGCGTCGGTGAAATAAGTTTACACGTCAGACAATAACGGCGTTAATCTTCCCTGCGCGGACAGACCACAGTTTCTGTTGACCTTGGGCGGCGCTGACTAAACACGGCTTGTTCGCCACGCTGTTAATCTCAACACAAGTGGACAATCATTCCCCAGTCCAGCGCGTGGAACGGGGAAAAAAAAAAATAGTCCCGGTGTCGTGTTTCAGCTGAAGACGGGGGGGCGGGCGAGTTTGGTGAGGGTCGTCCGCTCTTTTGTCGGCGCTCGTAGCTGCTGCCTTTGTTTACCCTCAATAAGGTCATCTCTGCTCTGTGGATGATGCCCGCGCCCGCGCCGTTCACCCTCCCGCCGTCGTCTGAGCGGGCGGGGTTGTAGTTTCCAGACAACATCTGCCCCCCCCAGCTGTCGGGGGGGGCACCCGAGCCCTGCCCCGCTTGACTCGGTGACCCCCCCCCGGGTCACTAATGGCATACGGCACATAAGCGCCGGAGCTGCTTTCTGCCACGTCCAGCGAGACGGAATTAGACAGGCGGTGGCGGGTTATGTAAAGCAGGAGGTAAACAGGATTAAGGGGTCACCTGAGGGTCGTCTCTGGCACGTCCACCCTCTGATGGCCTCGCTTCTGCTCCCTCTCTTCTTCCTCCAGACTTCCTGTTCAAGTTTCTGGTCATCGGCAGCGCGGGGACGGGGAAGTCTTGCCTCCTGCACCAGTTCATCGAGAACAAGTGTAGGTTTCACCCTTCGAGGTCCCCCCGGCCCCGCTCGCGTTACAAGGGAAGCCTGGTCACAGAGGCCTTGACCTCTTCCCCGTGGCTGTGGCCTGGTCCTCAGCTCAGTGTCGGAGGGCCTTCGGTCCGCCCCGAGCGTGCGTGACGGCCCTGTAACCTGTCCCTCTCGCCACCGCACAGTCAAACAAGACTCCAACCACACCATCGGCGTGGAGTTCGGCTCCCGAGTGGTGAACGTCGGCGGGAAGACGGTCAAACTGCAGATCTGGGACACGGCCGGGCAGGAGCGATTCCGGTAAAGGCCGGGCCCGACGGGAGCCCCTTCCGGCGCCGCCGGCGCCTCGCTCTGACTCCTCCCTCATATCTCGGCAGGTCGGTGACGCGCAGCTACTACAGAGGAGCCGCCGGAGCGCTCCTCGTCTACGACATCACCAGGTAGGACGAGGATGACCCACGGGTCTGCCCTCAAAGTAGACTTTGAGTGTCTTCTGATGGGGGGGGGGGCAGAGCGGTTCACTAACAGGTGAGGCTGGAACAGATCGCAGCCGTGACTCAAGGGTGATGTCATCTGTTGGCGGCTCCCGAGCGCAGCTGTTATCCATTTTGTTCTCGAGCAACACCCTCCTGTTGCCACGGAAACCGGAGTCCCGTCTCGCTATCTTTTAACAGATTAACATTTTTATTGCCTACACGACGGCCTCGGTAATAATTAATGGGAGTCGGGCAGCAAAGGCTTCACTTTAGATGATTAGTTAGATGCGTTGTTTTTTGTGCGCACGTCGTGCTGCAGCCGGGAGACGTACAACGCCCTCACCAACTGGCTGACGGACGCCAGGACTCTGGCCAGCCCCGAATATCGTGATCATCCTCTGTGGCAACAAGAAAGACCTGGATGCGGACAGAGAGGTGACCTTCCTGGAGGCGTCACGCTTTGCTCAGGAGAACGGTAACGCGGCGTTCGCCCCTCTCTCTCTCTCTCCTGCTTGTTCCATGGTGTTAACCCCCCCCCCTTCTGTTGTAGAGCTGATGTTCCTGGAGACCAGCGCTCTGACCGGGGAGAACGTCGAGGAGGGGTTCCTCAAGTGCGCTCGCACCATCCTCAACAAGATAGAGTCAGGTAGGGGCGCTTGGTTCAGTCCCGCTGGCCTGTCTGTGCTGTTGTGGAGGTTCTGATGGGTTGTGATGGGTTCTGATGGGTTCTGATGGGTTCCTGTTTGACAGGCGAGTTGGACCCTGAGAGGATGGGCTCTGGTATCCAGTATGGAGACGCATCATTGAGGCAGCTACGACAGCCCAGAGGCACTGCCGCACAGAATAAGCAGCAGTGCAGTTGCTAGGGACCGACTCCCGCGCTCATCCTCAAGCCCCCCGCGGACAGGACGCCCCCTACAGGTCAGTCACCGCACCGCACCCACCCACCCCCCCCGGCGAACACAGCGTGGCCCAACCCCCCACCCCCGTCTCCTTTGTCTCAGCTCCAGGTGTTTTTTGGTGTGTGCGACCCACTTCGCCGCCGTCTCACACACCTCGGACCACCTGGAGGAGCGGCCGCGGAGCCCCTTTCACCCCTGCGCACGGGCGCGGGAACCCCTCGGCGCCGTGGCGCTGGGATCAAAGAGAAGAGGCAGCAAACGAGGGGGTGGTTTCTCGGCTCCTTTGCACACACGGACGACTCGAGGGGTGTGCGTACGGGCCGTCCTGCACTCGTGTTCCTTGTGCTTTTTCCCGTTTTACCGATTCTTTGTCCTGTATGTGCACATGGCTCCTCCTGAGTGATCAGGACGCTGTTTCATGATGTTCAGTCAAGCTGTCAGGATGCGGCTCCTCATTATTCCTTAGTGCTTTTGGCTTTTTAGCATTCACAAGCATCTGTTTTATCTGTTATCGCCCGCTGACCCACGTGCGAAGAGCGTACTACTGTAAATACGTTGAAGGAAAGGAGCCTTCTGGCGGTTTCCGTTGGAGGTCGGGGCTCTGTGTTCTCTTCCTCATTTTCAGAAGCGAGTCGCCCGGCGCCGACCAGAATCGTTCCCAGCGTCTCTGGGTTAAAAGCACAACGGTTTTTTTTTTTTTTTTTGCCCCCCCCCCCCTTTGATAATTCCCACCGTCGGCTGTAACGCCCACGAAGGCTTTCGCAACGCTGGTCCGAAACCGCCCGTTAGGGACGTCACAGGCGACCACGGTCGGGTTTGTTCTGGTGTATGGGAACCCCACCCCCCCCCGATCCTTTCATTTCCCCAAAAAGACGCACTTTACGGTCAGGCACTTTGGCGTCCTGTAAAGAAAATCCCACTTCTCCTTGTTCAGGTAGTTTGTCCCTCCTCTCCGCGTTACCTCGGGGAGACGCGGGGATTACCGACCCAGAGATGATCCAAAAAGTAAATAAAAAAAGCACCTCCAGATGCCATTTCCTTCATCTCCTCAAACAAATATCACCTGGTGGGGGGGGGGGGTGTCAGAGGACAGACAAAAAATGTAGATTTTATCAAACAAGGGTGTCACGTGACAGTTTTTTCCTTCTGCAAGTGCACTTTTACTTTAGAGTGTTCATGTTTGTGTTGGTATGCTGCAGATATGTGTATTTATCTTGAGTAGCAGAGTGGAATAAAGATCTGTAGTCGCCGTCGTTTCTTACTAAATAACAACTGAGCGTGTGAAGTTGCTTTCTCTCCCACTGTCACGAGGCCGACCTCGACCCGTTTGCCGGTACCACCAACACGCTCCCGAGCTCGGGGGGGGGACTCCAGCGGCCGAGCCGCCCCGACCCCCCTTCCCCTATCGGCCCACCGTCGTGCTTCTCCCGTTCAGATGAACGCGCCTGAGTCGAGGTCCACGCCAAATATCAAAGCCATATGTTTCCAGATTCAGTCGCACTGGGGGCAAGTCCGACTCAGTTGTTGCTTAGTAACTGACGTTTAATAAAGTTTAAGTGTAAATAAGATTTGCCTGTCGTCAGGTGAGCGTCACTGGTGCTCGTTGATTGTAATGATTATGCAAATCTCAGTAAACGGCTAGTTTTTTGTTGTTTTTTATTTTAGTTGTCGTGTGGATGTGGGCTGCTGTACGTCCTGTTCATGGTATATAGCGGAGTCCCCCCCCTCCTCGTCTTGTAAGCAACAGGTGTCACATCAGGTTTATAGGCTCAACAGACCCTGAAATCTAACGACCAAACCCTCGTCCAGGATTTATTGGCTGTTTCAGCCGTTTTTCAGTCACATCATTTCTCTTAAAGGCAGCCGGGACGGGGTTAGGATATCAGAGGAGAGGGCAAACACCCTCTCTGTTCTACCGCCTCGATTGATGTTCTCTGCTCAATGGAGCTAGGGCCAGAGAACTTTAATAGAGCTGAAGTGGATATATTGACTGATTTATTGATCCTCCACGCCGAGCCAGAATGAGCTCAATGAGACGTGACGCCGCTTCGCCGCTAGATGGTGCTAGAGGACCGGAGAGTGCTCATGAAGGACAGCTGACGTCATCAGGTCCCCGAGTGTCTTATCAATTATTGATCAACAGCAGAAACAGATCTGGTGATTTATTTTGTTTATTTACATATATATGTTGTTTATATGTGGAGACAGAAATAAACTGAGGTGGAGAAGGACTGAAGTACATTTAAATTGCCTTATTTAAAAAAACAAAACATTTCAATTCACTTTTTATATCTCAATTAGAATGATAGTTTGATCCTTTTATTAAGAGGGGTACCCCCCCCCCATTGCACAAAGATTGTTTTAACTGTAAAAGCCATTTTGTTTTACAGAATGCCAAAAGAATTTATGGATTTTTCACGAGCAAACACTGGTCAGACCACAAAGCACACACCGACCCTGACTGGAATGAATGCATTCATTTCACAACACGCAAGACACCGTATGTACACGCTATATAAGACAAACCCCACGGCACTTCCTGTACAACACACATCCAGGAATTATTCTGTCTCGTAGTTTAAGTGTGACCAACAAGCACCGCGGTGCAGGTGCATCAGCCCTGTCCAGTAGAGCGGACACCTGAGCCCCTGTGTTTGTATAATGAGCCGCGGGGACGCCTGACGCGGCGCCTCCCGCTGATACGCGTTGTCAGAGCGGCGGTCCTCATTAAGTACACCCAATTACAGACCCGCCACAGTGGCTCAATAGCTCTGAAGAACTCCGGTTGCGTTCTGCTGGCGCCGTGAATCGGAGCAGAAGGCGTGACCGGTCTGCAGCCACTTCACAGGCGCGGCCTTTATGTGGATTTATGGAACGGGCTGCCACGCCGGTGGAAGTGCTCAATTCTCATTACAGCCGCTCTCTGGGCTTGGTGCTTGTTAGTTACAGCAGTGCCACTGAATGAATGTTGAGGGAAATAAGAAGGGAATAAAAGACGTGGGCCAGGAATCCACTTCAGCAGTTCCATGCTGCACAGAGATAAAATGTAAATACCCAATGGTTATGTTATAGGAAATAACTAATGTTATACAGCCACTGGCTTAGAGTAAAGCAAATGGTATATATATATATATATTTATATATACATATATATGAGTGCTTTACCTGGTTTGAAATGTCCACTTTTCTGACTATAACTTCATCAGCTGCTATGGCAAACAGATTAGACTAACATTACATATCCTCATGTAAACAATAGTGTGATTCCATTTCTAAAAAAAAAAAATTGCGTTCTGTGAGGAGTCTTTTCCTGCAGATGTGGGCAAATGATACCAGGGTCTCTTCCAGAATGACGCCAACAGCTCGGCTTTAATTTGTGTGCCAGGGCGGATTAAGGGTAGGGTAGACGGCGCCCGTCTACTCGAGGGACTGGAGCATGAGGAGCTGCTTGAGGACCTTGGTCTGACTGGTCTCCCTGATCTCCCCCGCCAGGAACATCTCATCCACCACCGTGTACACCTTTAATTGCAGACGCAGGAAGCGCACACACAAGGCAGGAAATGAGAGGATTAAACCAGGTCAAGAGGAAAAAAAAAAAAAAAAAAGTAGCATAGTAGAAAGCGCGGCAGCATTGTTTTCTCTCGTCTGCGTGGGGGCTGAAAGGATCGAATTTCCTGGAAGATTGTCCCAACACAATGGCAAGTCATCATCCAGCCTCTGGCTCATTACAATCTAAAAATAACCAGTAGCTGACTTAATATAAGGGTTTAATGTTACCACGCATTCATCTAAGTGACGTCCGTAATGGAATGTTTTCGTAGCCACACAGCCAAGAGGTGTGTGTGCGTGTGTGTGTAAATAGAGTGTATGAATAATTCTGATATAGAAGGGTGCTTCAGATGTCTGCTGCTCTCATCTGGCCAAGATAAAAAAAAAAAGAAAATCAAAAAATTGAAAATTTTGAAAAAGTATGTTACCTTGTAGAAGTTAAACACCAGGTCCAATTCACACACGTTGTGGAAGTACTCGTTCAGCACCTGAAGTAGAATAAAAACACTCACTGTTTCAGTTCCCTCTGACACTGTCGAGGAGAAAAGAGCACACTCTTTCCCTGAATGGACACATTTATGGTAATTGTACATCTTGAATTGATGCATTACTCAAGAAATAAAATGACAAGGTTACAGTAGTGTGTAATGTGATTTCTGCTACAAAGACCTCTCTCAAAACCATGACAAATTAATATTTATACACCCCTTATCAGTTATGGTCATCATACCAGATTTTTAAGCAAAGAGAACATGTCATTTGGAGTGACAGAATTGATTTCCTAGGACATTAACAAATGTGATTTTAAGCACTTTTTTTTCCCCTTTCCCTTTTGAGCTGAAAATGAAACCAGCAGCTTTGTGCAGATTACAACTGTGAGTCAAAGCGAACTCACGGACATTCCGTTGTAGTAAAGCATTAGCTGAAATGACCTTCACTCCTGAGAGGTCTGAACAGAACATGCGCTGCCTTTGCCAAAAGCAAACATTAAACTGTACTTCAGGGTTCCTGTTCAGAGAGTCATATAAATAATGAAGCCAAATGAGGAAGCGTAAAACCATTACCGCAAAGAAATTTACATAGACCGCATGAGTGAAGTTGCCTCCCCACAATCAACAAAAAGATATAAACTTATTTTAAAAATCAAACTTTGGACTGGCATGTTGGTGATCCATGTCTATGCAGGTAGCTGACTCAGTATCATACTTCAACAAGAATGCCATTTTGAGATTAATCTGCAAGCTCAGGGAATATTTTTAATGCAATCATCAACAGACATTCCTGAAAACAAATGAGATCATGAGACGTAAATCCTCGCAGTCTGCTTTTCTGCTTTATGTCACGTGCTGCGCGTCGGTTACCTCGACAAAGTTGTGAATTCCCTCGAGGTATGCCAAATTGTTGTCGGTCACGTCCACACAGATGCAGAAGTACAGTCCAGCGTAACGCCTGTAAATGATCTTGAAGTTCCTGAACTGTGGGAACAAACGCAGATAAAGCCTTTCAACTGTCGTGTCCTTCATATTACATCAGGAGGGCTTCAACATCAACCGTGTTATTTATCCAATCAGCCGAGTCGAATTATTCTTTAAAGACATTTTAAATGCAAACATGCACGGACATAAACTGACCGACCAAAAGAAAAGTCACCACCTGGATTTAACTCAGTACATCAACAGTGACTCAGTTCAGCAACAGTCTGTGCTCAAAGAAGGTCCGCTGACTACCTGAAGAGACTGAATGACCAGGTTATTCCATCGATGGAGGTTTTTCTTCCCTGATGGCGTATTCGAAGATGACAATGCCAGGATTCACCGGGCTCCAATTGTGAAAGAGGTTCAGGGAGCCCGAGACATCATTTTCACACATGGAGTCCAGACCTCAATCCCATTGAGAGTCTTTGGGATGCTGCATAAGCTTATCAAAACAAGTCTACAGGGAATGCGCGCCATAATCAAAGCTAAAGGCGGCCCAACAAAATAATAAGAGTGTGTGACCTTTTTTTTTTGGTGGTGACTTTCTTTTTTTTGGTCTGGCGGTGTACAATATGACTGATATTACTGATGCATACCTCCACAAAGTTGGTGTGTTTTGCATCTCTGACTGTGACGACGGCGTGGACCTCCTCTATCAGCTTCTGCTTCTCGTCGTCGTCGAACTGCATGTACCACTTGGCCAGTCGAGTTTTTCCTGCTCGGTTCTGGATGAGAATGAAGCGGATCTGACCAAGAAAAGAAACACACAAACACGACAGTCAGGGGTGAATCACAGACCACAGATGCGAAAACCGTCACAAAAGCGCCACACAAAGGTCACAAAGGTCCAAGACAAAGTGACTCTCCCCCGTTATGTGGAGCTTCTCCCGACCTGGTAATACACCCGGGAGCGTTAGCTTTAGCTCGCTGCTGGGACCCTAACCCAACCCCGGCCGTCCTTTGACGCGACCCTCGTGTGAAAGCGTTAACAGAGCTCGGGTCATCGTCCAGCGGGGGCTTTAGTGGAGGTTGGAGGCGGTGAACACGGCTCAAACCTAGAGGATCGGCTAGCCGTCGAGCTAGCTCCTGAATGGACCAGCGAACACCAGTGATAAGGCGAGGGAAAGAGCACAACTGCCCGATGGTGCAAGCTTTACCATTGTCTTCGGATAAATAGGGACGTCGAAGGCTCCAGAATGTAACGTTTCTAAGTTGCTATTGTGCGTTTTTCATAGATGCATCAGTTGATATTGTATCGTCCGCCCGCTATCTCCCCGGAGCTAACAGGAAGCGCAGGCACGGCTGACGCGCGGTGGGAAATGTAGTCTTTGTAGGCATCCGGAACACGGAGGGGCGCGCGCGATCGGACTACAAGGTCCAGCGTCCCTCTGTGGATTCTAGGTCCTCGAGTCACATGAGAAGGCGAACGGAAACGGTGGCGAGAAATTGTAATGAAAAAAAAAAGATGTAAACTAATAAAAATAAAACTTATATAATGTAAACCGCTTTCAATGTCACCAATGTGTATATAAATATATATAAACATATATTGTCATTTTTGAATATACATATATTAGGTATATTTTGTGTGTGTTTTGTGTAATGTGAACTGGTAACTTTGTTTTAAGTTTTCCAGTTTATTTTCCACTGTTAAACGTTTTACATTCTATAATATTGCTCACTCTAGTTCACAGACTTGTTCTGTGTCCAATTGTCTTTGTAGTGTATGACTGTGAAACATATATAAACAGTGAGACAAACAGAAGCCCACGTTCTAAATGCAATTAAATGTTTAAGCCTAGTTCGAAGGATGACTTTTAAAAATGATGGCAATCGTATAACATTTGCGTATCCTTACGTTGGACTGAATATGCTGGGTTTTGTCCAAGCTAAACAATAAATTTCAGCATCCAGGCGTTCGTGTGGTTGTCTTCTTTGGTGCCAGACCACAGTTTGTTGACTGTTCAGTCTAATTTGGACGGGCCACCAGTTCACCAAAGAACGCTGCAGAGACAGCTTGCCTCAGTGAGTGTTCGGAGCGTTTAGGGAGTCAGAGGGGGATGGGGAAAGTGCAATTGTCAGGAATTGCACAATTGTGAGTGGAGGAATGTGCTTACCCTTGGGACCCAGAAATGTTTCAGCTGCAAATAAAGCTGGGATGGAGATTGAATGAGCCAACCTATACAATAAAGCTGAGGGGACTTTTATACCCTCTGTATGATGCTTGCAGTATCATAAGTAAACATGAGGATTCACATGCACAAATATCCACGGCATGCATGTCCGCATGTATAATCGTTGGGTCAATGCACCTTGGAACAACCATAGCTGTTTGACAGCGGGTCACAACTGTTTTGAGCAGCCTTTAGACAGTAATATTACAACAAGTAATAATGGGACACTTTTGACAGTAAGACGCCATCAGTTTTTTCCTTTACAGACAATGTAGTTTTTGCTGTGTTTTTACTATTTCAATATTGTCATTAAAAATTCATTAAAATCTGTTACTTTTTGCAATGCAATGCAACACAATCCACTAAAGCTTAGATGCTCTGATGGGGAATTTATGTTTTTAGTTTAAGGGGCGATTAAAAGTGAGAGAGCAGACTTCCAGTTGCTGTGGACTACACTTAACATCTGGGCTGTCAGTGTGAGTGTTGTCTTGTACCACGTTGCAAACATCTCATAAAGAAAAAACAACGAATAGATCAATGTATTCATGGTAAAAGTTGGTAAATACCAACAACAAAACGTCAGCATCGAAAATGCCTAAACAATTGCAAAAATGTTTTCCTAAACATCACCAGATAAACAAACGCTGGAGATCTTTCTCCAAATGTGGTGCGTTCAGGGACACGGCCCTTTCTCCTGAGCAGGCCTGAACAACCCATTGGACGACTGTGACTCCATCTGCAGCTGGATGGCTTTAAAGAGCGACGACAAACGACGGAAACACTGTTGACACTGTTAAACTACCATTAAATACTCTTAAATACTGTCAAATACTATTCAATACTGTTAAAAAATACTGTTAAAAATACTATTAAATACTGTTGAAATACTGTTAAAATGCTATTAAACGCTGTTAAATACTGTTAAATAGTGCTTAAATTAATCAACGGAGAGTGTTGTAATTATGTCCACGAGCCACTGGGCGAGACTGTCTCTCTCTCTCTCTCTCAGTCTCTATGTCTCTCTCTATGTCTCTCTCTATGTGTCTCGCTCTCACCCCTCTCTCACCCCCTTCTCTCACCCCCCCCCTCTCCCCCTTCTCTCACCCCTCCCTCTCTCACCGCTCTTTCTCTCACCCCCCCTCTCACCCCCTGCCTCTCTCACCTTTCTCCCACTCTCACCCCTCTCACCCCCTGCCTCACCCCTCTCACCCCCTGCCTCTCTCACCTTTCTCCCACTCTCACCCCTCTCACCCCCTGCCTCACCCCTCTCACCCCCTGTCTCACTCTTCTCTCTCTCTCTCTCTCCCTCTCTCTCCTCCCCCTCGTCTCCCTCCCTCTCCTCCCACTCCCCCTCCCCTCCCTCCCCCCTCCCAGTAGGAGGGGAGCCGCTGCCTTCTCCAGGTCCGCCATTATGGGAGCTGGAGGACCCAGCCGTAGCCGCACCGTCCCCCTCCACCGAGCCTGACCCCAACTCAGCGTCCGCCCCGCGGCAGAGCCCCCGGCGCCGCCGCCCCCCCCCACACCCCCGTCGTCCCCGGGTCACAGACGCCTCTCCCCCCGCGGACCCCGGCCGGTTCTCGCTGAGTGACCCAACAAAGGAGGCAGTCCCCGGCGGGAGCAGCGTGGTGGCCGGAGCCCGGAGCGGCGCTCACCGAGGACAGCGCGCCCAGCGCCCCCCCCGCCCCGAGCCGCGGCGCCGGAGTTCCTCCGTCCCCGTTTTTGTCTCGTCTCTAAGTTGTTTCTGGAGAGAAAGAGGGAGAGGGGCGTCCTCTCCCTCCCCCTTCTTGCTCTGTGCAAACTTGAGGCGGGCAGCGGCGGAGGCTGGTGCCGAGGGGAAGCAGCCGTCGAGGGGCGAGCGCCGGTGTTTTTGTCCGGCTTTAAAAGTCTCGGGCCGGAGGAGAGTCAGGAGGGAGCCCGCGGCCGGCCGGGGGGAATGCTCTGGTAGGTGCGCCACACTTCACCCCCCCCGATAAGATGTGTTTTTGTTACAAAAGAGAGCGTCTGAGGCGTCCGCTGCGCGACGCTCCAAGTGCTGCGAGGACGCCGGAACGGGGAGTGAACCTCGGCCCCCCCCCCCGGAGGGTCGGTGCGGTTCGAAACCCTCCACACGCCGGCGGTCTGGACCAAAATAACCATCCCACGGTGATTTGGGAGAAAGCCTGCGTGTGGACGGGAAGTTTGGGGAGGGGGGGGGGCGTTCAGATGGACCTGGATGGGGGCGAAAGCGCTCCACACCTGGGACCCAAAGGGGGACTGGTCAGGCCTTGGGGGGGGGGGCTTGTCCTGGCTTTGGTGGTGCGTTCAGGGCCCCGACCCACCATCCATGCACCTTGGGGTGGTGTCTGCCCCCACGGCCCTGCCCGAGACCTTTGAGGGACGGGGTCCGGGGCTGCTGCACAAGTTCTGTTTTTTGGGGTCGCAGCTCAGACCCGGGTCCCGGCGTGACATGGCGGACGCTTTGTCCCGACTAATTAGTTTCCCCTTCGCATTAAATGCTCCAGTAACTTTTGCAAACTCCAACCCCGCGTGTCCAAGGGCATCCCGGTGCCCTGCCTGCCGGAGGTCTGCACACCCTGCCAGGAGCCGTAACTCTTCCCTGGCCGGATACGCTGGGACTTATTTCTCCAGCGGTTAAACGTCTCAGGCGGTGATATTTAACGTGCCCATTAACGCGTCGTGGTGTGAGCTGTCGGTGAGGTGTGGATCCAGTGACCCATCGGTCTATTTTTGCTCTTGAATTAGTCAGCGGTGTGTGTCACTGCCTTATCTGAGTGGTCGTTGCCCTGTCGGCCACTCCCCTTTTAACGGGGCCTTCCCCTAAATCGTTATTTTCCTTTTTAAAATCGTTTGTTTCTGCTTCAAGAGGTCGCCGTTCGGTGGTAGGCCGCGCGATTTGTTACAGTGCTGGAAGATCGGCCCATCCGTGCTCAGGTAAAGGCAGCGAGGGCCGTCGGAACTCCCGTCTCCCTTTGCTGGATCCCGGCTCTTTGCAGCGTCGCCCGTCTGCGCTCGGAAGTTCCTTCTCCCTCGAGTAGCTCGTGCCGTTTTGCCCAGACAGAAGGACGGCTACCAGCCTGGGCTGGCGCGCCTGTGGGCCGCGGATCGCGCTGCGATTCCCTCGGCTAGAACGTGTTCCCGGGATTAGAGGAGACGAGGCTTTGTTCGCCAGGATGCAGGCCAGAAATGCAGATTCATCCTTTGTTGAGGGCGGTGTGGCAGAGGGATCCAGTCTCACATCCCACTTAATGCTAACAAATGAAAAGCGGCATTTAACGTCTCGCTGCCGCGTTTAAGCGCGGCTGCGCAGGTCAATTGCTGGAACTTTCGGAGATCTGTACTTTTCCACCTCGGTTCTGGGAAACGGGAAATTTATTTTTATTCGCGGAGATGGTTTGAGATGGTTTGAAAAGGCGTGCGTAGAAAGGCCAAGCGCAAGGCCCGGGCGTCGTTAAGATCATAGATGGTGGACAATGTCTCAAGGTGACTTGGTCCAGTCTAGGGTGTCAGCACAGCTGGATGAGCAGAGCTCGCGCTGTACTGTGGCGGCACAAGTGAGGTAGCTAAATGTGAAATAGAAGTCCAGGTGACGTGCTATCTTATCTCTGCGATTTGCATAATCTCCTGGACTTTAGTCCGCCCGAAATTCCGGGAAGTGTGAGTTTGTGTTGTTGGAAAAGTTGCTGTAGTCAACCATTGGACTGAACTGGTCGTAAAGGGAGCACGTGAACGGGTAATTCGGTGCGTGTTTTAGCGTGAACCCCGCTCCAAATCGGCAGGCCCAGCTGTTGCGAGAAATCCTGGCGTCTGTAACCCCATTGAGTTTGGAAACATGCTGCATACCGGGGTATTTACATGTCAGCTCGGGTGTTTATTTTCGCCAACCTCCGCATTGTTTAACGAAGCGTTGGCCTTCAGATTTCACAGCCGGTGGACCTGTCAGAGCCGGGTAACTCCTGCACGGACGACGGGAAATTTACATCAGCCCCTCTGAAGATTTGGCTAAATCTCCTCCTGTCTCTTGCGTTACAGGAGCAGTTTGCATGTCAGGCAGTGTTTGATGGAGAAAGGAGCTAATTATAGCCGGACGGGCAGCTTTGGAGTTCGGTGGGCCAGATTACAGTCACTCCTCTCTCAATGGCAGCCTTGTTCTAGTTGCCGATTTATTAGGCAGAGAGAAGTGCATTCTGGGATGATTGTATCTGAATTTCCATTAGAAAGTGTGCCTGCCTCGGTTGAACCGAGGGTCTCTTCTCTCCCCATGGTTCCAGCTCCCGCGCTCATTACAGATTTCACAGATGGGGATGCCTTGATCTAAAGCCCTGTGTAGTGTGCCCCCGCTCTGTTTCCCAGCCACTTTCACTATGTAACCTAAATGGACAAATTATGTATGAGGTATTAGAGGAAGTGACATGAAATCAGTTATCTTGGGAGGCTTTATTCTTACAAGAATGACAAATAGCAGCAGTATTCCTTTACAAATGGCTCATCCCGACGCCTTAAATGTGATGTTTAATGAAGGCAATGCGTAATAAAAATCAGAAGCCCACATTGCTTTTCCAATACAAACGAGCTATGCTGGTGAGGGCTTTTCCTCTGATCAGGGCCCGGCTTGGTGATGATTTAAGACAAAAAAGATGACTATTGCCATGGAGACAAAGCACCAGGATGTAACAACAGTGGAATGGTGACCTCTGGGAGACGAGTAGCGCGGCTCTGCTTTTCGGATAGAATTACACAACAGAGGGACAAGGGTCAGGGGGGCGGTGGTAAATCTTAAAGGTCTGCAGGGAAACGGGAGCAACAGTTGGAACGGGCGCCACGAAATAGGTGGACAAAAAGTCTTCAAGAGTGGGTGAGTCTAAAGCAAAGCACAAACAAGCTGCTGGCAGTTTTCACTTCAGGCTGTGTTGCTGGTATGTGCCCTTTCAGCTTTGTGCTCAGGGATCAACCAATCAATGACAGCCATAA
Source organism: Lagocephalus sceleratus (assembly GCA_911728415.1). Classification (NCBI taxonomy): domain Eukaryota; kingdom Metazoa; phylum Chordata; class Actinopteri; order Tetraodontiformes; family Tetraodontidae; genus Lagocephalus; species Lagocephalus sceleratus. The sequence goes on from CAJVRN010000194.1 coordinate 9,031,617, forward strand.
GTAACCCTGCTGCTTAGCTATTGGTCACAGCCAAATTCCATGACTCAGCGTGTCCACCGATAAGATGTTATGATTGAGTCGCTGCCAGTGAAATGAGGCCACTGCCCGGAGTTCAATAGGTTGGACGTGTGCACATAAAGTTTAAACCACCTCCAAACAGTGTCAAGAGTTGTTTTAAATGTTCGAGCTTTACAGATTTCTTCTAGGAAGAGGCTGCAGAGAGATGGTTGCTGTATCCTGTTACATTTCCAACTAGAGTGTTCAATAAGCTCTGGCTGTTTTTTAGTGAGTCACTGTTTATGCTGACTGTACTCGGGATTTAGAAAGGCCCTCAGAAACAAGGCGAGACTGCCCTGAAATCCACCCACACACACATTAAAGGATAACTACGGGCATATTTGTAGTCTGTGGACATCACACGCTCACACATTTCCCACCCATGCACGGCATTTTGCCGTAACCTGTCTCACTGACCTCCAGTTGTCCCATTCGAAAATTTCCACACTTCATTGCCTAAATCGGCTTGAAGTCCCTGCGTGACATTGTTTGTCTTTGCAGATTCTCCCTCGCTGCGCCCCCATGTTTCCTGGAGGAAGCCCCGCCGTGTTTCCTTGTCGTGTGTGTCGAGATGAGGAGTCGAATTTTTCGAAAAAGAACGGGCGAAAAATAATAGCTATGCTACACGTTTATTTGTGTTTGAGCGAGAGAGTTTCCTGCTTTGCTTGGCTTCATGAAACATGGAAGTCGACACTCCCGCCTAATACCTGCTGGTTTAGTATTTGTCGCACACATTTCCTGTATGACCTGCAGACCCAGGCGGCGAGCTCCGGCTCTTTCTCTTACCTCCACTCCAGTTTGCAGTCTTCATTATCGTGGCTGCTCCACATCGTCATGTCGTAGCTGCTCCCATCCACCTTTGCTCCACAGCAGTGTTATTTTCAGCGAGGGTGAAGGACACGGGAAAGGCATCACCTTGTCACTGGATGTTTGTTTCTGATGGCACTTGAGGGAGATCTGGCCGTCACCGTGCCACCCTTTGGTGTCTCCCCGGCGAACACGTGCCCGCATCTCATCCACACACACAAAGACACAGAAAAGGAATTCTGTGGGACTTTTCACGTTGTACGCTTGGCCCGGTAAACCTCTGTTGTGCCTTGATGCTGTGTGTGTGTGTGACATCGGAGGCATAACTGGGGCGCTTCCAAGTGATTTCATGCTCGATACAACCCTGTAGTAACAGCGGCGAAGTGGCCAGCTGTTTGACTTGGTAATCTGGTGTCATAGAATCACTTGACAAGGCTCCGCAGTTTTATTGAGTGTGACGTGCAACAGGGAGATTTGAAAACAGCTAAGAATTGTTAGTAACCCACTCGGAGAGCAGCAGCTGGAAATCGGCGTATTGAAGACACATTGTCGATTCAATTTAAGTTGCACGGTATGATATTGCTGTCGTTTGCTTTCAGCGCCCTAATTGTAATTATGTTAAATATCGCACCACACTTTGCTGCAGTTGTGTTTCCTGTTGTGCCTGTTTTTAATTGTACTATAGTTGGCTGTGCGACAGGGAGACGTTGTGAGTAAGAGGAGCGGATGGCTGGCCTTTCCTTGTCCTCATAACATCAGTGTCGGTGCAGTTCTGGTCGTTTGGCAGCTTTTTGACAGCTGACATCACATTCTCTTTAAGGTGAGAAGATAAAGTGGGTCTTCATAGCCATTTGTATCACAGACAGTAAGTCTCTGACACCCGCGCTTCACTTATCCGGTCTCGCCTCGGCTTCCCGGCCCAGACCCCGGCTCTTCCAGCCCCACGGGTGATGAGTAAGCATAGCTTGGCTCGCGGACGCCTGGACCCGCCATTATCGATCGGTCGCCTGTCACCCAGCCACCACTTAGCTAATGATATCCGCGTTATTGTTTCGCGGCTGGAAAAACGGTCATCGGGCGGAAAGCAGAATCTCGCGGTGGCATCCGACGTAAAGATGCTGATCCTCCGCACAGGAGGCCATTTGGTGGAGCTTTCCGCCATCTGCCAGCATTCCTTTTACGACCGCCACCATACTGTCTCTGTCGCCTTGCCTTCCCGCATGTGAGATGTCTTAATTGTTGTTTGTCCATCTGCATGACAGAAAACAGAGCAGCTAGTTTCTGTATCAGCCAGGCTTTGACCTTGGTGCTGGTAGTTGTTGTTGTCTGCTCTGCTGAATGAACACTCGATAACTGCCCCAGAAAGCTTGTGTCGAGGCACGTACTTGTACAGATGCAAATATAACTCTCGTCTGCTAGTTTTTTTGTTTTTTTTTCCCTGCATAAATGAATTTTGCTCACATATCTGTTTTCTTGGGAGTGACATGGGTCATTTCTCTTAGTTCAGTAATTTCCCAGGATGCAGCGGGGGCCCCGAGGTCCACAGCTCTTAAGTCAGAGTTCATTTCCTGTTCTAGCGCTCGGCTCCTGAGGATCCACCATTTTGTAAAATTCTTGTTATGGACTGTAGAACTGTGCTGCAATTTTACAGAATTGTACACGAGGTCGATGTGAAATGCAGTTTCTATTTATAACCATAATTTAAATACCCAAATATTGGTTTCGAACGATCAGAAATTTTAGACTTCATGTCCTCGGCCTCTCCAAGTCTCCTGCTATACATGTAATATGTTATGAGATAAAAGTAAGGGAAACACGGGTGAGGAATGTAAACAGTTCTTGGAGTTGTTTTCGGTTGTTCATAGAGCGAACAGCCTTACCGCACCACGGCTTGTATTAGTCACAGTCATTGGAGGGAAGAGGAGTGCAGAACTTTTTGCCCAATGAGAGAAAAGGTCGTTGGGAATGCAGTTTGTCAGGTCAGGACAAGCCAGACCTGTCATGGCTTAAATCCACGTGACTCCCAGATAGAACATAAAGGTAAACTTTGGACTGGACATAAATATCAAAACTGCCACAGAACTTTGTTTTTTTATGTTTTGCTTTGACTGATTTTGTATTCTTCAGGGTAAGCAGAACTGAGATCGTTTTTGAGATTCCCCACAGGATCTGAACTGTAACAAAAGGGGAAGCACACGTTTAACATTGACACTGCTGTTTTTATATTTGCCATTTGCATAGGTAGATGTGATCTTTGAAAATGAAATCTCAAATATCTCCATTTCCAAGGAGGAAATGGTTCGCATCCTTTTTTCCATAAACTTTGAGGAGCTCCAAGAGGCCAGTGCTCAGAATTTGCTGAACAGAACTACTGAGGTTTTTGTTCCCAGTATAGGTCAAACTCCCAAAACAGTTGATCTTACATTGCCCACAATGCAGCTGTGTCCAAGCCCGCTTGAATTATTGTGTCAGACTTGACAAAATGCCACACAAGCCACAGAAAACCTCAACTGTTTTTACAGGCTGTCTCGTCCTCCCCGTGACTTGTAAATTAAATTTTATATGAGTTATCATCCATCTTCTCTCAACCACCAGTTACTCATGATCTGTGTGTGTGTGTATGTATGTGTGTGTGTGTGTGTGTGTGTGTGTGTGCGCGCACACTAAAGTCTACATTGCAGTGCAAGGCTGCACAGAGTCATTTAAACATTTTATCTCATAATATTTGTCACGTCAAACATTAACCAGTTTTGGTTTTAATCCAAGCTACCAGTTAGTCACTGGTGATAAGAGGAGCAGCATAGAAGAGGCTGATAAATGACTAGACCTGACTTCTGATCTCTACCAGTGACTTTCACTCGTCTTTTTGAGCTTTGAGCATGATGAAATTCAGCGTTGAAATATAGATGGTGACACCAGTCTGATAACGCACCTCCAGTCTGCTTTAATTCTCTTCAGGAATCAAACTAATGACAGCGCCGTCATAAGTGACGGTAACAGGACTGAGATCAGAACCTACTCCATTCCACGTGTGTGATGTAACTCGGTTACATCAGTTTGAGAGGGGGAGAAAAAAAACCCTAATGTCAAAAGATGTTCTTTCTTTTCCAGCAGTACTGAAGCGGTCATTCCTTCTCGCTAGTCTTGCCATCTCTCAGTCGTGGACCTTTCATTATGGCTGCCACATGCGTATCAACAGAAACATGATCATTTTGCAGGTGAGCAGGCAGTTTGGGTTTTATTTATTTTATGTCTGGCAGTGCTTACAGATTGCCCTAGCTGTTCTTTTATGACTAACCTCAAATCCAAATGGTTGCTCGACGGGCATAATTTCAGTTTTAGTAGAAACCTATATTCCCCTTTTCCTCACACTTATGAAACACTTATTTAGCAAACAGGCAATCAGAACGTGCACCATGTGGGTGACACCCCCCCCCCCCTCTGAAACGTGATCTTTTCATAATCCACGAATATTGTTAAACATATTTAACAAATAAAGTAGGTAAACTTTCAAGTATAATTTCAAGTGTGAGCTCAAAACCAGACTGAAACTGCGGGTATCCACTCAACTTTGTGGTTGGCCGCCTTCAGCTTCCTGTTCTCTGGCCCCCTTCCCTTAGCTTAGCACCAAGGCTAAGCAGCTGGGTCACTGTGTCAGCGCAGCAGAATAATCATGCAGCCAGCACGAGTTAGCACCTCTCAGTTCAGGCCGTCTGTGCTCTCCGAATACCGGCGATGCCAGACGTTAACGTTGGGTGAAGTGCAGATGCTCGGTATGTCAGTTGTGCAACTCGGAGGGAGAATTGTGTTGTGTGTAGGAAACAGCTGCTGGGTAGAAGGATGTTTGGGCTTAGCGGTGTCGAAGGGCACAGTGGGTACTGCCCATATCGGCTCCATTTGTCGCCATGGTGATAAACTGTTGGTACATTCACAGCTCCAACTACAGTAAATCAATGACGGAGGAGGATTTCCATCTGAAGCAACAGCTACTGTGGTGGTAATTGCTCATGCCGGCTGTAATTTTCCATCAGAGGCTTTTTCTGATTTTACAAAAAGAAAGTTAGATCACACTTGGTGATCTTGTGCGTTTTGTTTGATTTGCTGTATTTTTTTTTTAATCATAAATATATGTTGACCGAGTGACATCCTTTTTCCTCCATTCCTCAACAAGTCAAGGGTTTTAAAAAAGTAGTTTCAGATGAAGAAAGGCACAACTCTGTCATGTCTGTCATGTCACGGAAATGTTTGAAACAAGTCACATGCTCCTGTAAAGATGAACACAGATGAAAGCCACCACCATACCAGTAATTGGCAATTACTTTGCTTTTTTGGAGTTCCTGCCAGAAATGCCATCATAGGGGATTTGATGCTTTCATTATTTTCACCTCCTGCTGAGCATATCTTGTAAGGACGCGTTTGTGTGTCTCAGTTTTCAACAGTCACCGAGGCGAGCGACAGAATGGCAAAGGAAATGACGGAAAAGTAGGTCTGTGTCAGCTGTCGGAGGAGGTGTTGCTGTAAACACATCACCTCATTTGTGACACGCTCGTTTGATAGTGGTGAACTTAGTCTTTATCCCAAATACACACAAGGAGGTGTTTTTTTAAAAAAAGTCTTTAGTCTGACCGTATAGCACCATAGTTTCTCTTCTCTTTTCTTTTCTCCCCCTAGAGGTCAAAGTTGACGGGAGATATGGGTGGATGGTTTGTCTCGTAATCCTAGGTGGATCTGGGGGTCTTTGGGGGTGTTGTGAGGTCAGTCAGTAGCACTCGGTAGTACCAAAATGATTAGAGAGTTAGTTTTGGGTGACATCAACTGCAATGGATTCATTAAGGACCCATGCTCATCTAAGGTCTAGAACGACTGTGATGCCCAGGGCTGGTGAAACAGTTGTACGAAGGTTGCTAGGGCTTGATCTTGATGTTGGGCGGCGCTCCTGAGGCTGCATAAAGATGCATGGTGGTAAATATGTCTAGCTGCATGCACAGCTGGGAAACACTTGCCTCTGCAGTGCACGCAGAAATTGGCTGGGGAGGAGGCAGAGAGGGAAAAAGGGGCTGACACAAGAGAGGAATGCTGCGACTGCTCCGGGGCAGGATACAAACTGTTAAAAAAAGGACAAGCAAGTGCGGAGGAAACAAGCAGTAAACTCGTTCCGAATGACCAAACGCCAGGTCTTGCACCAAAACAGTGTTTTCCGTTGCATCCTGAGGGTAGGAAAATGCAACAGAAAGAGCCCAGACTCCAGTCCAATCTCCTATGTACACAATTTGCACACTTGTGTATGACTGTTTTGTGTATAGAGGTCCCCAAATTCAGTCTGAGACAGGAAATTTGCTCCTCCCCTCGCCTGTCCTCCCTCCATCCTCTGCTCTCTACTCTTTGACGGGCGTTGATTGGCTGGGAGAAAGCGAGGGATGAGGTTTTGTCTCCTAATCTGCCAGCAGATCGCCACTGATGGGCCTCTGTAGAATGGCTTTAGTAAATTACTCTTCCAGGGATGGACAAATCCCTTCTATCAGATTGCAGCTCAGTCTTCATCTCCCTCTATTGTTAGTCCTGCACTCTTTCTCTCCAGCTTTGAATTAATATCTTATGGCTACCTAGCCCTCCTCTCCTCTCTCTGTATTTGTTGCTGCTTTGCACCTTTTGTTGTTTCTCCTTTAATTTCTGATTCAAACAGTTTTTCTGTGTGCAATAAACCCGGCTCTCTCCACTGAGAGCCGTTGCTCCCAGAATGGATGATAGGAGTTTGTGACACTTCAGCCCATTACAATCTGTTTACGGCTGCGAGTATGTTTGTATATTTTAACAGTGTGTACCAGTTTCGAGTGCAGAATTTGGGCCAGTCTGAAGTGACACAACCCGAGGGACACTGGAAGGATCCTCCAGTCCTCTGCGCTGATATAAACTGGAATGAGAGAGCTGTGCAGTCGATAAACCAGCAAACATCCACAGCATCGCCGCTCGGCTCAAACCAGATTTTGAAATAACTAGTGATCATTGAATGTGTATACCGGGTGTGTGTGTTGGGTCTGTTCGTTGGTCTGTAACTGCCCAGATGGAATGTCATCAGCTTGATGTGCAAAGTCTTCATGATATCAAGTCTGAGTGTGCACTGTGCACGTTTGTGTGAGCTGACGTCAGCGAATCTCAGTGGCCTCGTTTGTTCAACATATGTTGCTCAACATTGTCAGTGCTGTGATATGCTACGCCTAGTTAATTAGGAAGTGATATGCAGGGAGATGATGGTGTTTTTCTTTTTTATTGCACATCCTTTGGCATTAATGTCTTAAACAAATGCACAGTTGAGCAGCTGATAAACTTTGAAAAAGTTAATTCTATCCCTGTAAAGGATGGAAAACATGCCTGTACTATACATTAGCTGTATGCAATTAAATAGGCTTTTATTCATTGGATTTTTTTACTTAATTTTTGGCTTGACTGACTTGATGATGTCGTGATCATTATTTAACCTCAGTTGGGTGGATCAAAGTATTATGGTTTTGTAACTTTTGTAACTTCTTTTCTAATTTCTGTAATTTCTACCACTTTAAAATGAAAATTATTATAAAATAACAGTAAAGCTGTGTAAAAACACATACCACTACTGTTACTAATGGTAACCATGAAAAACACCTCTGAAGCAAGAATGCTGGTGAACTGAAGGCCGCGCTAAGAAAAACAATGTTTTTTCAGAAACATTAACATTACTATTTTTTTTAATGATGATAACTCTGTTGTCCTATGACATTACTCTTAAACTGAGAGGCTTCTTAAAGCCATTAGATTTCATGGAGGACATTTCAACACTCTAATTCATCTATAGTGCCATTATACATATGGAGCCTTTACATTTGAAGCCTTTACATTTATTTTGTTGTTTATCATGCCATACTTTAAAATTTGCCCCTGCTCTGTGTGGTTATGTTATTACCTGCTTGGTAATGGAGTTAATACTCTATGTGATGCTGAACAGACCACAGTGTGTGATTCTGGTCAGTCTGCCAATTCCGATTGGAATGACGGGAGAAATCGAGTTATGGGGGCCCCACCCTTTTTTTATGGAGTCTGTCCCCCTGCAGCCGAGGAAGCATCTGGCTCCCCTTCTGCCTTTCCCCGCTCGCCACACATGCTGTCTCGCCTTCTCTCTTTGCAGCCCACACCACTATCGGCGCAGCTGCTAGCTATCCGGCTCATGCTACAATGTCAGAGCCTCTAATCTCCTCAACATAAAGGCCATGCAAAGGGAATTTCTGTTAGCCTGCCACAGGAATAAAAGGAGAAGCGGGGAATCATTTGAGCAGGTTGACAGATAAAGCGCTTGCGCTTTCTGTGTGGTGCTTTTTAAGCCATGTTAAGCTGCTTAATTAGACATAATCTACAGACCCCAGACTGAGGCGGAACTAATGAAGTTAAAAGACTCAAATCCCATCCTACCATCACACTCTCTTCCTCTACACCATCACTTGTGCCTCTCAGTTTCATCACATTGCTCTCCCCTCTGTTGTCTGTGTCACTGCTCGCACCTACACGGTTCCCCCCCTCTTCTTTTAACATCATTAACGGTTCTCAGTTCAAGTCACGCTCTGATGCGCACAATATAAACTAGCATCATGTAAAATTCTCCAACCAATAAAACATTTTTTGTTTCTTTTAGAGCAGCTTCCCTTTATACCAGGCAGAAAAAAAGAGTAAGATATTGATGCAGTTCACAAGATGAGGAAGGATTTGAACATTTGTGAATGCGGTTCAGTTTTGAAACAATGAATCCTGAAGCCCGTATAGCCTGACTTGGTATAGTGACTTCCTGGACTCCCTGCTGATCATCTGGCGAGTCACTTTGACGCAAAATTGCAGGATATTTACACAGCGCTATAGATGTATTAGCAGAGGCCAACACAGAGGAAAAGCCTGGTCCCATCTGTTTTTGGCCTCCATTGTTACTGTATGTCAGTACGAGGTGGAATCGTGTACATGTTGGGTTTATATGGCAAATTTCCTCCAGAGCAAGTTATATACAGAGCACAATGAGGGTCCTCTGTGGTTTCAAAAACACAGTCGTTACTATAATTAAATCTAAAAAGGTATATTTGGGACAATATGAATGTTGTGACTTGTTATTTGGGGTACAAATGTCCTTCAGTTTCGTCTGAGAGTGAAAAGAGGACAACTTCTTCACATTTTTACAACCCAAATTTCTGTTCTCAGCTCAGGTTTGCTGCTGAAATTCGTTGCTCATGCAGGATTTCTGAAGCAGCCCTCCAGTTGTTGCTCTGGCATGTTTACATATTCTTCCTATCTCTGCATCTTGCAGGACCAGTGTCTTTTGTTGTTTTGAATTTTCCCCTGAAGCCGAACAGTGTTGTTGTTTTTTTTTGTTGTTGTTTTTTTCCCTTCCAACCGAACAGGAGTGTCTGGCAAGCTTAAATTGTAGACATTCTTCCTCTGTCTTTCAGGATACCGCGGCTAACTGTTGTTGGGTTTCATCACGATCACAAATGCCTCGTTTCATGGGTGATGGCATCTCAAAGAATTCTGCTTTCCCCTTTCACTACCCTCCTCTCCTGTTTAGTCCTCCTCCACACCTCCTCTTTATTCACAGTGGATGCAACCTTTCCACTGTCAGACTCACTCTCCCTCCTGTGCTAACGCATCAATTTTTAAACACCTCAGACATAAACACGCAGAACAATTGAAATTAAAACATGTAGTGGTTATTGCCTGCATTATCTTTAATAGACATCATTGCTCTTAGTATATTTATCGTCCTCAGTCTTTCCTCTGATGATTCTCCTCCACCTCTCCACTCCAGCACTGCCTGCTGTCCTGATGTTGCAGACTGGGTCTGAAGGCTGCTGAATTCTGGTCCTGCTTGATTAGCCAGCGTGTGATGCTGGAGGCAGCTTTGTTTTGTTGCTGAATGGGCTGTTCCACTGAGAGTGAAAGAGGAAGGAGGGGATAGTGAGGAGAAAGGTGGAATGGAAGGGGGAAAAAAACACACCAGAGACTCCTGGAAAAAAAACTGGAAAATGAGAGAGTGAAGTATAAAAGGAGAGGTGGGAGTGAGATAAATGAGTCTGGAGAAGGCTGGGGCAGAAATGAGAGAGAAAGAGGGAAAGAGGAAGGGGACACAGGAGAAAAGAAAAAAGGAATGACCTCTCCTCCGGTGGAGAGGGGAGATAACTGCGAGTGTTTAGAAATGCTGAGGTGGACAGAAGCCATATCTCCGACCACCACAGCACCTGCTACTCGGCCTGCCCCCTCCCATTCATTGACCGACTTTCTATCGTGGGCATTCGCGCTCGCCTCCTGTCTGTCGACTCACACGTGTGTATCAACATGCACATTATTAGCATACCATTTTTGTCTCGGACCACAGCAACCCGAGACTCAACGCTGAAACAACAAATCCCCGAATGTCTGCACTGCACCATAATAATTCATGCATGTTTTAATAGCTTTTATTGTGAACTCTGAAAGGAGGTCTTTCTACGTCTTTCTGTTTCTCTCTTTTTCCTCATTTTAAAAACCCTCTTTTATTATCTTTACTGGAAACTGCATGTGTCCTCTGCCCGTAACAAACGGTCTGTTTGATAGACAATTTGGACGAGCACACACTTGCACGCATTCACTGACACACAAGACCAAAATAAAGGAGCCCCTTATCTCTAATAGCAGAGTCGCTTTATTCCTGCGCTTGCATGCACATGAATAATATATGTGAATACAACCATGAACACAAACACCAGGGCTCAGTGATTTGGGAGAAACAGTATTGGGATGTGTTTCACTGGGTAGTTTGCTTTTTTTTTTTTAAAGATTTTAGTAAAATGACTTGATACTCAAAACAAATATATACCTTGGTGTTCTCATTTTAGATACCCAGTAATTACAGCCTGTAAACTGACTGCTTTACTCTCACTTGTATATCATGTGACCCAAGTGTAATTGCAGCCTTGGCAGTTAGTTTGAAAGACTTGGTTTTAAGATGTTACAACACTATTGCAGATGCAATAAATCCTTTAGCCCCAACACAGACAAGTGACCATTTGATAGCAACGCTGTCATGGGTTACTGTACTGCACAGCTGTACTCTGTGTACCACAACTCTGTGTGTTTGTGTGAGCCTGCATGCCTCGCTGTCACTGTGGAAGGACACGGAGTCTCAGGGGCAGAGTGATGAATGGCAGTGTTGTCACCAGTCTGGTCCAGCTGCGTTTTTTTTCTTCCCTTTTGCCGTCTTCATGCTGCATGTTCTCTTTGCAACAAGAACTCTTGGTGTGACAGAGACGAATGCAAATCTGCATGAAATAAAAATGTTCAGTGACGAGACAAGATGTTCACAGGTTACACGTGTATAATCACTGTTGGCATGTGTAACGTGCCAGTCTCTAATTTTAATGTAATTCTCTCGGAAGTCTTACATTACATACAGGTAGAAAAAAAACACCTGTGAGTGGCCTCACTGTTTTACATTTTCTGCAGAGAAGAGCTGGTGGTCAAGAGGAAGACATTCAGGTCCTCAGGGATTTAAATACCAACCCACATCCCATTCAGATTGTATGAAGGATTAACTTTTTCCTGCATTAGATGAATAAATTAATCATACGGTGAGATAAGCTAAAACCTTCTAAATGAATGTGCTAATTGGATTATATACATTTTACTGTGTCTTGATTGTGTATCTGATGTAGCCCATTATTACAAACACACTCGATGCTATCACAGTAGTTACAGGAATTAACCACCCGGGGAGCTCCCCAGAGCCCTTTTGGTCCACAGGATTGTTTGTCTGGTTATATTCAGTGTCAGCAGGAACAGTGAAGTGTCATAAGCTACCCTGACAGCAACATATTTCATCCTGTGAATGTGCTTACATGCATGCCATCACGTGATTAAGTGTAAACTGAGTTTAAAGCCTTTTATAGATGGTGAAGCATTTCTTGAGACAGGCATCCCGCCAACCAGTGTATATGAAAGTATTAGTATGAAGCATTAGCAATTTATTGTTAGAATCTGCTGGCTGTTTCTGCATCATGGTTTCTTTGTTGGATGCGGGACAAACAAAACAAAAATTGAGTTGCAGTGTGTTGTACAGTAATTGCTTGCAGGAGCAGAGACACATTGTGGTTATGAATGGTCGAAATTATTATTTTTGCTGTCTTTTTCTCGCCCTTGCTTTCTGCTCCTTTTCTGTTTTTCCTCCGTAATCCTCAGCACAACAGCAGTTTCCTGTCTTTCCATTTGTGGCGCTTGCTGTAAAGATTGTAATTGGGAGCCACATAAAACAAACAGAGACATTGTAATTCTGGAGTGTGTCTTTGTGATGTTTTTAAGTCTGCTTTTGTCTTATTGAATAGTTTCGAGCTGAGTCTGAAACAAATCCACTCTTTTATGCCATTGTTTTGTTGCCGTTTGTCAGACAGGCTTAAAGTCAAACTGGTACAGCTTGAAATGCATGCTGAGGTGGATTTGACTGGGATGGTCAGGTCTCAGACAGCGTCATCCCAGCTTATTATGTTTTCTGTATCCCAGCAGTAACGCACGTAACTCAAGCTGATGCATTCGGAATCAGAGGACATAAATACAGATGTGTAAAACACCACTCACTGTCTTTTCTTTGAAAGCTTTTCAGCAGCTTACATTTACTGTTGACAGTGCTTTACCCACTGGTTTGCTAACGTGTTCTGGTTTGAAGGCGAGCCCATGAATATCAACATTACAATGCTAAATGTTTGGGTTTCTGGTCTGGGAGTAAAATTCCCATTCCTCCACATATTTTCTGCAAAAACATTCAATTTCTGTCCTGCTGCTAGACAAATATGTGAACCTCAAAGCTGTGACAACTAACAACGCTTCGGCTGTAGTTCTGCAAAATGAAATGCAGATTTTTTTTTCTATATTTACAGCAAACGTGATGTTTACATGATGTCAACATGTGCCTATTTACCATATATTCAGATGTACATTACAACTTCTGGCTAAAAACAGCCAAAATTTAAGAATTTGTTGGATACAGGAGGGCCGATTTGTTCCAAACCAAACAATCTTCTGGGGGACTGGTCTCCATCACAACTTGCAACACACTGTAATTGTCTGTGTAAAAAAACAAAAAAATCATGACTAGCCAAAGTAGATGCTAATTATAAGTAGCAATCCAGTTTTTTGGTCCAGTCCAGTATTCTTTTACATTATGGAAGATATATTGCAGGACACATATATCCATACACACATATTGCATTTATAGAAACATAAATAGAAATAATTATCACCAAGCTATTCAGTGTCTGGTAATGTTCTATAACCGGTTTGAAGCTTTGATGTGCACAATGTTCAGCTAATGCATCAGCTAATTAGTAATAAATAGTTAATAGTAACAGAGTCTTTTTCCTGACTAATCTGGCTGCACTGTTTAATTTTTCAAAGCATTTATTGGAAAAAGGTAATAACCGAATCATGGCAAGCCGTGTTAGTGTTGGACACCACCACACAGGCATGTTGCTGCCTCTCTGGTCTTCTTCTGGGATCTAAATGGGAATCTGACTGGAGGTAAACATGTCACCATGTTGAGCAGCCCAGCAAACAGCAAACCTGACAGCCCAGTTAATGGGGAGATGATGGGATAGGGTTTAATAGGTGGTGGTGAAAGTGTCTGTGTTTAAACAGGACATGCTATTTACCCGTCTGTGCCATATCAGATTGTCTTTAAATTATCCTTGCTCTTCTTTCCAGTCTGTTTGTCTTTAAATTTGTCTTCTTTAATTCTACTTGTTCGTTATGCCATTATTGTGCCAAGACTTTGATTAAGTGCTTCTGCTGAAACAAAAGCCTTGCTTGAGGACCGAAACGTCAGAATGGATTTTTGGGATTGAAGCCAGGAGCAGCCACAATCACCAAAAGGGTATTAATTCCTGTTGCGTACTGTCGCTAGATTGTTTATGCCAATTATAAAGTGAAAAGTTGTTTTTTAGTGGTTTCTGTAGAGGGTTTTGTAAATGAATCCCCTCTGTAATAGCTGCAGTGACATATTTCAGAGTATGACTCAGCTTTCCTCCCTTCTTTTATTTCACTACCTTTTAAAGTCTTTCACTTTCTTTTCCACCATGGAAGCAAGTCAGAGCGAGGGGAACCTGGCTTTATCTGGCTTAATTAATTTGTTTTTCATATCCTTCCTCCCCCAGTAGTTTTGGTCCCATTTGTGATTGTGCCCTGCTGCTGTGTATTAATGCTTTCTGAATGAGCATCTCCTAGGTCATTTGGTCAGTGTGTCGAGGCCTTGTACTCACAGCCCACGTCACGTATAGTTTCTTTATCTCATCATTGGTGGGGGGAAAAAAAATGAGACATTGGCTGGCTCACACCTCCCTCTGTCCCTCCCTCCCTCCCTTTCAGTTCAAATCCTCAAGGAGATGGAAGAGAATGAAAACAAAGTGAGCCAGAGAGATGTTCAGAGGAAGTGAAAGAGAGAGATAAGAGACAAAACGGAGAACCATAAGCCCTTGTGTGTGTCGACCGGTCCTGGCGCAATAATCCCTCCTTACCTTCCCAGGACAGCAATGACCTTCGCAGGCATCTTCAATGGATGGACCTGTGTCTTTCTTGCAGGGGACAGGTGGGGCATGCACAGGCGCTTTCTGTTTGTGAGAGCAGACCCCTCCCTTTTGTCTGAGATCAAGGATTACAAAGGCTTAAAGATGGTACGCCTAGCTGCTTGTGCAGTTTTCTTTTTTTTTGGGAGTTTATCTTGACGACATCTCTCAAGCACCCAAAAAGATAAGTCCACAATAAAATGTTTGAAGGCCATTTAATTTTTTTTTGTTGTTGTTTTGTTTGAAGCTGTCCTTGCCACAGAATGTAGAATCCAGTTTGGGTTTCCTGCTGTGTTCCATGCTGTGTTTAAACAGAACACCATATAAGGCTGCTATCCTGCGATGTAACAAGATGTTATATTGACATGTAATTTGATGTATATCAGCATTTTTTCTCGTTAAAGGAACAGTAACCGCAGCACAGATGATGCTTATCTGTTCTGAAGTGGCTTCATATGAGACCCATGGGATTCAGAGTAGCAGTGCCAGTCAGAGGTGAAACGAGGGATGGGTGGAGGGGAAGGGAAAAGGGAAAGGAGACTTGGCATCACTAGTGAGTAGAGGAATTTAATAGTGTGTGTGTGTGTGTGTGTCTGTGTGTGTGTCTCTGAGTGTGTGCATGCATGGGTGGGAGTTAACGCTGAGATTAGAGCCAATGGAGCTGCTTTAAAATCCAAACCGATTCCTTTTCTGTTTCAGCAAATGGTTTAATTCCCAGCTCTGTGCTTCCTGAGACACCTCTCTTCCTCTTGGCCTAGAAACAGGGCAGGATATGGGCAAACAAACAAGTTTGTAGGAAAATTAAAAACTGGACATGTTAATTTATAGAATGTAGATGGAAGAAGTCAACATGGGCGACGATTGATAGTCTTAATATTACTTTTGTTTATTTCACAACATCTTCCTCTTGGTTACATGTCTAAACAAGACTGTGCTGACCTGTTGATCTTTTGTCTGCCTGTTTCTGATAGAGAAGGCTGACCAGTAAATGAGTAACATTCAGCAGATCTGGTTTCTGATGCAATTTTGCTGTAGGCAGCAACGCAGCTGGAACGGGAACTGTAATGGTGCTACAGCAAGTGTCTTGAGGCTGATTTTTAAATGGAAGGCCATACATAACCCCCATAACCTGTAGACAATGTTGAAGTCGCTTCAACATTGCTTATTTAGTTGGAAAATGCATTTTTAAACATGCATACTGTTTCAGAGCCTGTAAGCTGCATTTGATTTTGTATTTAAGTGAACCTACTTTTCCAAATGTATTATTATAAATATATGCTTTACAGAAAACATTAAAAAAAAACCTCAGCCTGAAGTTGAGAGCCATTTAAACTGTTTGCAATTAATTCCGCATGAGCTACACTTTGGCACAAATGCTAGAAAGAGAGTGAAGCTCTGGGTGACTGAAAGTGACAGAAGCAGAGGAGAAGAGATCGGTGAAACATGTGGAGAAAAGCTTGTCTACCCATGCGCCTTCATGCCAGCAGTAGGTTACTGTGGCAACCAGTAAAAAGTCATTAGCTTCAATTTACGCTGAGGCAGGTTCAGGTGTTTTCAACTATGTCAATTGCTGTTTTTCTCTCTGAGGTGAGTCATCCATATTTGGCAGCCATCTTCCACTTCATTCTTGGCTTCTGGAGTTGTTTTTTTAACTCTTTGTGTCTCAGTGGCTGTCAGATGTCTGCTCTCTGTTAGCTGCCTCAGTGCTTGTGCATGTTTTCGTGTGTGTGTGTGTGTGTGTGTGTGTGTGTGTGTGTGTGTGTGTGTGTGTGTGTGTTTAAAGTACTTGTGAGTTCATCCTGTCCCTAGGTCATGCAGCGTGCTTCCATGGTGCCTTTAGATGGCGGGGGCTGTTGATGGATGAAAATGGAAGACGGAGCGTGAAATGATGAGAAATATTTTGGTGGAATCAATGGGAGCATTAGGGAAATAACTGCGAGGAGGGCGGAAAGCAAAAAATAAAAAGGAGAGAAAGTGGTGGTCTATTTATTGACTCTGCATGTTGAAGCGTGTCACGGTGGGGACGGAAAGAGCAGATGAGTTATCATGAGGAGCAGTGTTTGCTTTCCCCAGTAGCAGCTGTTGTTAACCAGCTCTTTTTCTCTCCTGAAAGTCACTTTAACTATTGTTATTCTCCAATGACCCCAGACACCTCACTGTTCTTACACCAACAATGTCTACAGCTTTTGTATGAATGCGTGGGTTTTTCTTTATTTGCTTTAAGTTTGTTAAGACCAATGCAGCAACTGTCATTTTTTTCCTCGCTACATTTGGCTTTATTAACCTTCTGCAGAGGAGAGGAGGATTGACTGGCCGTACGTGTGGAAGTGCATCTATTGACTTGTTTATCTCGTGCTACTGGCAGGGTGTGAAGATGCTGTAACAGCTCTATTGCACGTGCCAGCCCATTAGCACCTTAAATCCACAGGTGAGAACATGACAAGAACAGACCTCATATGTCGAGGCTGACATCCCCGTTCACGTTGATGCTGACGTCCCATATCTAACTGTAACATATTCACAAGCAACATTGCCTTTTCTGACAGTCACTGTGGGTTGTAAATTGGTTCGTTGTATCTTCTTTCATTTCCCTCATGGCCTCCCTGTTCCTTTTTTTCAAAATTTAATTGGTCTCACCTTTTAGCATTGGCTCAAAAGCTGAAAGCAGAAGAACAAAATTTATTTTTTAAAAAGTAAGTGTTTATGTGTTCAAAAGAATGTTGGAGAAAGGAAGTGAGATAAAGGGCAGTTGTTCCCTGTGAAAGGAAAATATGCTGTATCTATGTTGGAGCATATGGCGTAGGTGTAGGATTGCTGTTTGTGTGATGACCATCTGTCACCTAGTAACAGTTTGGGTGATCTCTGGAAGATGTAAGATCTCCCTGAAGGGATCATGAGACCTGATTACGTACAAAGCATGCAGGTTGCATGTCCAGATGGAAAGGTTTTAACAACATAATTCTTATATCGTCAGTGCTAATCAGAAGGCAAATTGCTATTATGCAGTAGCTTGAATGCAGCTATAAAGGTTGTAATGCATCTGGACTTATGGCTTTCAGCATGCAGTGGTTTATTGTGGATATATTAGATATGTTTTGGGTGAATAAAAGGCATCTGTTGCACACTTCCAAATGGCATTATTAAACAGGCAAAAGAAGCATAAATATATGTGTGTGTATATATATGTATATATATATATATTCTGTTAAATTCAGCTATTTTAAAGGTGTAGTTGAAGCAGCAGAAAATTCAACTATGGGAGGGCAACGTTGCTCTGAGTGCTCATTGCACATATTTTTGCTTCATTCAGCATGTGGAAAACGACCTTTTCTGTTAGTCACCCACTAAGGATAAACGCTGTCGCCTGCCATTATTGCAATGAGCTTATAATGGCAGTCAAATTAAAGGTAAGGCCAGCAGTTCATTGCTGATGGTTGCAGATCATAATATTTAATGTTGAATTGTTTTCTTAGAAACTGGACTAAATTAGAGTGTCTGTTAAGAAATTGAAGGTCTAAAACGTGCCATCACCAAGACCGAGGCGAGAGTGAAGATTTATCTGCAGTACTTATTCAGACAATGATGGGAGAAAAGTGGAAGGCCCTTGGAATGAAGACATGTCTAAACAGAAATATCTTTGTTCTGCTTTGTCATAAAGTCATGCGTAGATTTAATATCGCTGAAATTCAAAGGTTCTGCTTGTACGTATTTGTAAAATTAAAAACCAACAGCACCATAATTACACTAGCTGTGCAAATTAGAGGCTCATCAGGGGAAAGATTAGATAATTACTTGGCTCTGTTCATTTCCCCATGTATGGACAGAACACTGACATAAAACAGACATAACATCACATAAACTGTTTATCTGAGCGCCTTCTCTCTCCTGCTGTGTGTATTGGACATATTTACTATAGGTTGCAGTATATATGTCTGTGTTGCCATGGTTTGTTTGTGTTGTTGCAGTGGGTTTCAATGGGATGACTCCACACGCATATTGGATGTCCAGTTGCAGTAATGCTGAGGATCAGGGATCAGATGTATGATAATAACATACGTCTACTTGCCAGACACGGCGGGCCGCAAGGTTAGGTCATGCTGCTGGATAAGACGCAGCTGAACTAGTGGAAGGGCAGAGATAATATGGTGAATATAATAATACATGGACAGGAATGAAAAGCAAGGCAGTTCCTGCCCGGCAGGAGGAAATTGGAGTCCTACAGAGGAGCTTTTGTGCTTAGGTGAATCACAGGCCTAGTTGTCTCTCTGATCATGCACGTAAAGCAGTGGTGGTTGGCATTTTTTGGTAAGAAAGCATCTTTACCCTGTTCAAGAAGAGCTTCTTTGGTTCCTTCTATAAAAGTGCATTTTAAATATTTGATAGGCTTCAGTCAGTCTCTGATCATTGGCTCTAAATGCACACACAGGGGGGAAAAAAAACAAAAGCTGCCTGTGAAAAGGTTGAAAACTCAACACTGTTCTGGCATTCTTGGAAAATCGACATGATTTATTGAGACAAATGTGGCTAAATGTTTTTTTTCCCCCTAATACACAGCACCTGCCTTATATGAATCAGCTCTAGCCTTTTTTGGCTTTAAAAACCATCCTGAATGTTAACATTCTGAATCAGTTAAAATGCAAATTTTCTTGCAGAATTACTGTTTGATAATCAAACAAAGGTTCCAGCTCTTTAAGCATTAGTCAAATTAAAGATAAGATCTGAATAATGTTGCATGTTGAGGACAGAAAACTGTTTGTTGCTGCAGAGCAGAGTGGCCAAACACGTTTGTTGTTTTTGTTTGCGCTAATATGTGTGTCTGTATGTGCTAACGGCACCTCATACTTATGGCACATTGTTTCTAGCACATTTTATTTCTGTAATTTATCAGCAAATCTTCCTGTTGCAGTTGAAGAGGTCAAATCTTGATGTAATGTACTCCTCTTCCACTCTGTCTTCTACATTCTAAATAAGTCATCCACTTTTCATGAGCCTTTCTTTATCTGACTTGAACTTTTCTCCATCTCTGCTCCTTGAATCTATAATTTTGAACGTCAGATCAGAATCCAAGTGTATCTTTTCCTGCCCTCTCGCTCCTGTCTCATTCCTGCCATCCTGCATTCTTAGCTCTTGATAAAGTGTTTGCTTACAGTCTTTGTTCCCCTTCTCCCCTCTTATCCTGCATCCTTCCTCCCTCTGTCCACCTCTGTCCTCGGGGTGTCTGACTCTGCTATCTCTGCTGTGCCATGCACAGAGCGGAAGTCAAAGCAAACTTATAGCTTCTAGTCTGCCTACATAATATATGTATTACAGTTAAACTTGCTCAAGATTGTAGTACACGATTGACCCGGGGTCAGATAACTTTCTGTATAATTTGATTCGCATTTCTGTGTTTATCTGTATATTTATATGTCAGATGTGGTTATATCACCGTGCTCTAATAATGGCATGGCTTTTGATCCTGCAAATGGAAAGATGGAAATAGCCGTAGCTAATCCACTACCCATAATCCCTGCAGTTCTCCTGGATCAGGACCTGGATATGACATGAGCCGTTAGGATGAAATGTTTATGTTTCAATATAATATGTTCATAAGACCACTCAGTACATTCAGGATGTGTAGACTTTTCTAGGTGAACATAAGTGCTTTCTAGTTGGAATAACGCGTTACCGCTGGATTTTCTTTTGCGGTTTTTTCGGTTCGTCTGCGTGGCCAGATGTGAAATGCATTAGCAGGGATGTGATTGCAAGTGTTTGTGCTTTTTGTTGGCCCGTGCACACATTTCCCCACTCTTCCACCCCCCCAACCCCCTTTTGTGAATGATAGATGGATGTGTCGCATATGTAGGGAGAGAGACAAATGACACTGAGAACATTGCACCACAGAGCAATTTGTACTGAAGTGTGTTAAATGTAGCATGTCGAGGCAGATTATTATACATTTACATTTTAGAGTAATTGTTTAACTGTGGAGGCTGTTGGCGTGCTGTAAATTTGATCCATCTGCCTTTTGGACGTTGTATGCATCAGCCCGTGTATGCAGCCTGAGCACTATTAACGGTCTAAGTAGTGCCACACCCACCTACAGCCCCATTCTCTGTCCACAACTCTACTTTCTTTCTAATGGACAACAAGTCTCCAGAGAAGGGAGGGGAAGTGTTTGACCGAGAGAGTGATGGAGACAGAAGAGTTCACATCTGAACAGTTGAAGGTGGAGTATCTTTATGATGTGGATACTGTTGGCAGTGAGAACATTAGGCATAAATAGAGGTGGGGCTGTGAAGAACCATAAGTCCTAATCACGCAGATAAAGAAAATGAAACATTTGTCAGTCAGTCAGTCCTTCGCACTTTTCAGCGAATAAAAGAGAGAATGACGGTTTCCCTTCTGCCTCTGTCATCATAATCGCCGCCATAGCATCGGCTCATGACTATTTCATGACCTTTGTTTCTGTCTGCTCCCAGTCTTCCTGAGTGTATAATACTGTACAACTGGAGGGCTTGCTGGGAAACCATACAAGCACACCATCTCCTTTCTCCTTCTTTTCCTGTTTATGATATAAGCCACATTGAATTAAAAAAAAAATCAACAGATTTACTGTAGTGCCGAATGATTGGAGAAGGTTGATGCAATTCATCTAATTATTACAATTATATTAACTCTTGATATTTGTTTTTCTTCTGGATTTATTCTATACGGCCGCTTCTTATTTTCAAGGTAGATCATCCATTCACCTGTCCAAGGAATTTCCTCGGCTCCACATTACATGCATGGTTGTCCATTCAGTCAATGTGCATTTTTCTTTAAGGTCTACATGTGAAGCAAAAATTCCTTTTTTGCACTGAAAGGACTGGCCTAACAATTACTTCAAACTCGTCAGCGATGCCGTCTAGAGAAACTTGTTATGAAAGGAATGTAGCCACCCTGAGCAGTCTACGTGATCTCTCCTCACGAGAAGTGAACACAGCCACCTTCCTGCTGCCCAACGTTGCACGAGCCATGATGGACTTAATGCATTGCTGCACTAGCTTTATCTTCATTACACTCAAATATTGTAGATGCATACTTTCCTCCAATGGATAAAGACAATATTTTTGCCCCATGAATGTTTTTAGTGTTACGACTAATAGGTTGGCAAATAGTACAATTACAATAGATTGGGAGGATCATGTTGTGTCAAGGCATCGAGATGGCTGTGTTCACGTTCAGAGCCTGACTTTACTCATCCAGTCTGTGCCACACCCTAGCCCCTCCGCACTGGAGGATTCCACTGTGCAGCTCACATGACCCAGGCCACTGACCTCTTTCCCCTTCCCCCAACTCACTCTTGTCTGTATCCTCATCCTCTCCACAAACACAAACTTGTCAAAGTTTCTTACCTTCCCATTCAGAAGCCATATTTTAAAACTTAAATTAGCTCCTAGATTTTTTCTTTTGTACTGTGTAAACAACAGATTCATATAACAGGCTGGGGAACTTTATTATGGGGAAAAAGGTGGAGTCAGTAAAGCAGATGTTGGCAAATGCATCTGTATGCATTGAGTCTGGATCGCCTCCAGGCCTATAGGATCTTTAGTGTTTAGTGTTTGACTTTTTTTATCCAGACAACCTTACAACACAAGCACTCACAAACATGACCTATTTCACACATGGAACCATGAGTACAATGATGTCACATAGCGTAGGCGGCCACACACTTTCATACACACTCACAAATAAATATGCTTTTGCAAGAACATGAGGTTTTAATTTCCACGAGAAAATCAAGCACTCAAACATGACATGAAATTTAAGCTGTTTTTCTCTATAATTGACAAGCCACAAAATAGGACACAGAAAGGAATCATGGAGAAATAAAATGCAGTGTAAAAATGGTCTTCACTATCCTTGTTTTGTGTAGCCAGGGGGCCATATCGACAGGTAGCAGGTGACTCTGTTACCCAGCTGAATGTATCAAAGTCTGTAGGATCTGAACTGTGAACATGAATTCATTAGAACTGCATATACTGTACTCTGTTTAGCACACATCAATGTTTTTCACCAATTTCCAGCTTAATCTCAACACCCAAAGTCATGTCTGTACACTCAGTGTGGATATGCATGTTGCTGAGGAGAACATACCAGGTGCAGTAATTGAAAAGCAATGCTTTGTATTCAAAGGTTTGTCTCAACTGTAAGCCTTCTCTTAAAATATGTTCTTAAAAATGTCCACTGCTCTTTTAATAAAACTAGGAAATCTCCAGTATATAATCGTCAGACTAGCAGCCGCAGGTGTGAGGCTGCTTTACATCTTCACTGTTTTCTTCTGAAGTGTATTTCCTTCTCCCCCTACCAATTCCATTTTATTGCCTTCCCCTCCGGTGCAGAGCTGCTGGTCTTTGAAATTCAGCTTTGTGTGTATCCACAGGTTTCCGCTGTGTGACAAACCCAAGTCAAGAGCAGTGTGCACCTTATCAGACAGCCACTCATTTAATTGAGGATTTAAATACTGTTTTACTCCATCATTGTCTTAGTTGTGATTTTCAATCATTGATCACAGACCAAGCTTGTGTGCTAACTGTGTGTGAGATGACCTTTTTCTGCCACAAGTTGTACTTTTTCCTTATTTGCTCATTTTTAAATCTGATATTATTATGCTAAAGGCATTTACGTTTGAATGTTTTTATGCATTTTAGATGTTACATGCAGAGCCAACTCATTTCTCAACATTTCTCTTACATTCAATGAATTAGATATGTTGACAAATAACTGATAATAAATCCGTCATCTTTGATCTACTTGCACCAAGCTGGGTTTAAAACATGTTTTCATTTAATCAGGACTGGTGAGCCAACAGTCAGTACAGCCCTTTAAAATGCGGATGGCTTTCCCTAGTTGGCCAATTAGTAACACAACTCTCGAAAAACTTTCTTTTTTATCTCGGTGTGTTTGTCTTTCGTTCAGGGTGCAGCGGGCATAGTTCCGTGTCTGTTTTGCTGTAATAAAACCCACACAGCTTTCTTCTAAAGCTGCTGGCAGCGAGATATCCCACCGCAATCGGAAACATGTATCACACCATATCACAGCGGCCATAGGGATAGATGTTAAAGGCAACACCACTTTTAGCACTTCCCATTAGTATAAAACATTAATGTGTTAAATAAAACATTAATGTGTTAAAAAAAGAATAGTTAACTGAACAATAGCTGGGTTAAACACTGTGCACATTTCAGCAGCTTTGCCACTGACCTCAATCTTTTCGGGAAACAATGAGCGGTGAAATAGGATCACAGATTAAACATCATTAACAGCAAATAGACAGTTTAAATTTAGATTAGAGACACAATACTATCCTTTAATCAAAAAGCCTCTTACTGCATATACATCTCCATTACTTATGTCCCCTATCTCTTGTTCTCTCTTCCACAGGGCAAGACCACAGCACAGTGAGCTCCCCTCCTGTGGAAGCCCTTCTTCCTTGGGAACATTCTCCTCTCCATAGAGCAAGCAGCCAACAGGGCAGAATGATCCTCTGTCAGCGATGATGATGGCCAAAAAGCAAGATGTCCGGGTGCCCACCTACAACCTGGCCGTGGTTGGGCTGTCCGGCACAGAGAAGGAAAAAGGCCAGTGTGGTGTAGGCAAGTCCTGCCTGTGCAACCGATTTGTCCGGCCGAGTGCAGACGACTTCGACCTTGACCACACCTCTGTACTCAGTACAAGTGACTTTGGAGGCCGTGTGGTGAACAATGATCACTTTCTGTTCTGGGGAGAGGCTGGACGGACCACCGAGGAGGGGCAGGAATGTCGCATCAATGTGGTGGAACAGACCGAATTTATTGATGATCAGACGTTCCAGCCACATCGAAGCACGGCATTGCAGCCTTACATCAAAAGGGCAGCTTCCACCAAGTTGGCTTCAGCTGAGAAGCTTATGTACTTTTGCACAGATCAGCTGGGACTCGAGCAGGACTTTGAGCAGAAACAGATGCCTGAAGGCAAGCTTATGGTTGATGGCTTCTTACTGTGTATAGATGTAAGCAGGGGCATGAACCGTAGCTTTGAGGATCAAATGAAGTTCGTTACCAACTTGTACAACCAGTTAGCTAAAACGAAGAAACCTGTAGTGGTAGTGCTCAGCAAATGTGATGAAGGAGTTGAGCGCTATATAAAAGACTCACACACTTTTGCCCTAGCAAAGAAAAACCTACAAGTGGTAGAAACATCGGCACGCTCCAATGTCAACGTTGAATTAGCTTTTCTTACATTGGTTCAGCTAATAGACAAGAGTAGGGGAAAGCCCAAAATCATCCCTTACTTTGAGGCACTAAAACAGCAGAGTCAACAGATTGCCTCAGCCAAAGACCATTATGAATGGCTAGTTAACCGAATTGTGAAGAACCACAATGAGACATGGCCTGCTGTCAGCCACCGTATGAAGACAGCCCCTGAGTATAAAGACTATGTCTTCCTTGAGGGGACACCTAAAGCCAAGAAGCTCTTCCAGCAGCATGTGCATAGACTAAAACAAGACCACATAGAAAAACGAAGGAAGGCCTATCTAAGTAAACTGCCACAGGCTTTGTCTGTACTTTTACCTGAGTTGGATGAGATTGACCACCTCAGCTGGTCTGGAGTTCAGAAAGTCTTGGAGACAAAAAGAGATTTCTGTCAGTGGTTTGTTGTGCTTGATGACACGCCTTGGGAGATCACACCACACATCGATAAAATGGAAGATGATCGAATCCCCCAGGATCTCTTGGAAACACCCCCAGCTGAGACCATCTATGAGACACACCTACAACAGTTGAGGAATGACCGCAAAAGGGCTGAGATGAGATGGGAACTCAAGGAAAAGCTAAGTGTCTCTCCCTTTATCACACCTGGAAAACCCTGGGAGGAGGCCCGAAGCTTCATCATGAATGAAGAATTCTACCAGTGGCTGGAAGAGGCAGAATATTTGGATATCTACAACAAACACCAGAAGGAAATCATTGACCGAGCAAAAGAAGACTTCCAGGAGCTGCTTCTTGAATATTCTGAACTCTTCTATGAACTCGAAGTTGACGCAAAGCCAAGTAAAGAGAAAATGGGTGCCATTCAGGAGGTTTTAGGAGAGGAGCAAAGGTTTAAAGCCCTTCAAAAGCTGCAGGCAGAAAGGGATGCTCTAGTGCTGAAACATATCCACTTTGTTTACCACCCTACCAAGGACACCTGTCCCAACAACCCCCACTGCGTTGACAGCAAGATAGAACAGATACTGGCTTCTAGATTTCCTACACGCTACCCATCATCAGAAAGCTCACGAACAGAAGGTGGGAGGGCTGAAAGAATAAATATTGTCATTTTAGGAAAAGATGGGCTTGCGAGAGAGATGGCAAATGAGATAAGAGCCCTGTGTTCAAGTGATGATCGGTACGTGTTGGATGGCAAAATATACGAGTTGGCTCTTCGTCCGATAGAGGGCAACGTGCGTCTGCCAGTCAATTCATTCCAGACACCAACCTTTGCACCTCATGGTTGCCTGTGCTTGTACAATTCAAAAGAATCTCTTTCCTATGTTGTTGACAGTCTAGAGAAGCTCAGGGAATCAACAATCAGCAGGAAGGAAAGGGAAAGCAGCTTACCCCAACTGCCATTGTCCCTACTGTTGGTCACTAAACGGGGCGTGGGGTCCATAGGAGACATTGGGGGAGAGACAGCTCAGACTCTTATCCAGCAAGGGCAGCAGGTCGCTGCAAAGCTGCAGTGTGTTTACTTAGAACCTGCATCTCCAGGCATTGGCTATGGGCGCAATGTGAATGAAAAGCAGATCAATGCCATGCTGAAGGGCCTCTTGGAGTCAAAGAGAAGTATTGGAACCAGCTCTCCTCCCTTGCTCTCTACTTCCTCTGCCTTCAGAGACTCTCAATCCCAGCAAATTCTAGATGCAGACCTGAGGATAGTGATGTGCCTGATGTGTGGAGACACATATGATTTAGACCAGCTTCTTGCCCCTTTTCTGCTACCCCAATACTGTCGCCCTGCATCCAGCCTCAGCAGTGGCACATCTGTTTTATTGGATTTAACAATAGGAGGTCAGAAGCAAAATATTGACCTTTCAGTGTTCTCCTTCCATTCCTCATTCTCTCTCCGCAAAACCAAACTGGTCCATGGCTACATTCTAGTGTATTCTGCTCGTCGGAAGGCCTCTATGGAAACATTATGTGCTTTTCTTTGTGAGGTCCAAGACATAATCCCAATCCAGTTGCTAGCAGTAGGGGAAAGTCAGATGGAATTGTCAGACTCGGATTCAGCAAAGGAGCAGCTCGGTCAGGGAGAAGATCTGGCACATGAAATAGATGCCAGATTTAACACAATCATATGTGGACATGGTGGAGTAGTAGGAGGGCTTCATAAAATGGACCTTTTCCAGCCCTTTCTCAAAGAGGTGGTAGAGAAACGCACCATTGTTGAAGCCACTCACATGTATGACAATGCTGCTGAGGCATGTAATAATGAGAGCATCAGTCCTCGCTGTGGCTCTCCAAGTCCAGTCAACATTTGTTTGGACTCGGAGGACGATATAGACCCATCACCACCTTACCATAGTTACAGAGAGGATAGCAGTCTGAGCAGTCCCCTGGTAACCTTTAAGCCACAAGAACTGGATTCAAGCGATACATTGTCTGTCATTTCTGAGCTTAGCACCTTTGAAAGCAAGCTGAACAATAAGGTTCCACCACAAGTGAAGCCAAAGCCTGTTCTGAAGGTAAACCTTAACCCCTACATGGACCAGCAGGGGGGCACCAACCGCCGCTCTTTGCCACAAGCTGTCACTTGGGCACCAGGTAGCGATGGAGGCTATGACCCCTCAGACTATGCAGAGCCCATGGATGCTGTGAGCAAACCTCGACTTACAGAAGAGGAAAATATCTACTCTGTCCCTCATGACAGCACACAGGGCAAAATTATCACTATTCGTAATGCAAGCAAAGGTCATGCCAATGGAAGCGCTGGCGGAAATGGTTCAGACAGCGAGGCCGACAGCAGTTCACTGGAACGGAGGAGAAAGTTGTCTGCCATTGGCGTGAAGCCTAAACTTTACAGAGACAGGTCCAAACGCCTTGGCAAGTTCAGCAGCTTTAGGTCAAGCTTCTCCATCGGCAGCGATGATGAAATGGGAGGCCCACCAAAAGCCAGCCAGGATGAGGGAGGAGCCCACAAGGACAGCTCGATCGAGGAAAATGAGGACCCCAAAAAGAGAAACATACTTAAGAGCCTACGCAGGAATACAAAGGTGAGTGTTTTTTTTAAAGATAAGTGATGTTTCATATTATAGTTTATTAGATCCTCTACTCTGATAAATGTGCACACTTGAAGCATTAATATGTGTATATGACAAGTGGGAGCACAAACTCTGCAAAATTAACTTTTTAAAACTGGTTTTGAAATTACTGTATGCACCTTAACAAGTCATTGAATTATATGATGTGACTCCACATGTAAGGGTAAAGCTACAGTATGGCTGTTGCACAAGTATGTTTAACCACAAGGTAGTAATTCAAGCTTTTAAGCGCCTTCTGCATATTACTCGGCTTCTTTCCTCCCCCTTTTCTGCTAATTTTTGTTATCTCTCACAGATGTTGTGATGATGCTTTTGACCTTCCACACTTGGATTTATTTATCTGTTCAGTCTGCTGTCTCAGCATGTCATTATGCTTCCTACCATTTGTGATTTACAAAGTGTGGAATAGAACCCACCTTTATGGGGGTGGGTTAGCAAGTATCTTCCTATTCAATTTCATATTCTCACAATTATAATTCTTTCTGACTTTTTCTCTTAGTGATGGATCATCAGTGTTTTCCTCTTTTAGGCTTGTCAGGGTTAATACAACCTCAGATTTTCACTTAGGTTTAGGATGAAGGTGTGGATATCTGCAGCATAAACACTTTTTCCCCCCTGTCAGAGCCTCAGGGGCCAATATACAAATTTGAGTCATGTAATAAGTAAAAATAATTGAGGCCAGGCTCTTATCTCTTTTTTACTGTGCACCTTACCTCGGGCAGCGATCAACTGTGTCTCTGCCTAGCCAGCCATCCCTCAGCGAGAGGCCGGAAACATTTCCTCTCTCCTTGCCGAAGCTTTTTTTCTACCCTCGTCAGGCAACAAGAAGAATGTGCTTCAAATTCCACCTAGTTCCAGTCCAGTGTCCTCGCACAAGAAATAATCGGGGGGGCGAAAACTCAGCTGCAGAGAGAAAATGAGCCAGAGAGAAATAAGATTTGCAATAGTGTTTTTGGCTTTGAGTTATGACATCCTCAGCATGTAAATGCTCCCCACGGTGTATGTTGTTATTAAAGATGTTTTGTTCCTCTTTAGCAGCAGAGGTCAGTTATCTTCTCAGGGCTGGCAGCATATCCTGTCTCGGCAAAATTGCAGGATGAGAAACCAGTAAAAAAAAGCCCCGAGTGCTCTGCGGTGTCATCTGCAAAGCTACGATAGGGCAACGACACAGTTGCTGTGGTAGGACATAAATTGTGAGGTACTGCTGGAATCTGCAAAGCCCAGTCTGACATTGAGTCATGACGCACCATCTCTCTGCTACAACAGTGGCTGTTTATTATTTCTCCCGTTGTTCAGTTTGGCTTGTTGTGGCTCTTGTGTACACATGCTAATGCCTGAATACACATTTTCTGTTTGTGTGCAAAATAACCCCAGGATTAGTTCCTCACTGCGGAACATTACAGAGGGGAGTGTAGGAGGCGGCGGTACTTTAAGGAATTCCAGTTAGGACTCGGCTTATGTTACAGATAAGCGGGCAAAAGGCACTGACCTGATAGAGAAATGATTTAAGGTAGTCGGTTCATCTGTATCACAAGGGGAGATGCACCACATGACAGTTCTTCCAGGAAGCCAGTCAGTGTTGAGTTATCTTTGACATTTTATTTTCCTGACAGTTGAGCACTCTGGTTGACAGTTGAGTTTATTTTCAAAACACCCTCGATGGAAGAGCTTGAAAGATGGTTAATCTTTGATGTCAACAGCAATTCCTGTATTTAAAAAGCATTTTAATAGAATATGTCACAAGACATTTTGCAATTGGACACAAATTGTTTTTAGATATGGGTCAAGAACTATTAAAAAATACGATTTAAGAAAAATGCTGCAGTTTCCACTTTCTTGCGCTATAGTAATCTTCTTCTCTGTTAAAGCTAAATGGTAGCCTGCAGATGCATTTGATCTGATTCAACAACAACAAAAAATACTGAAGACCTTTTGAGCCAAAGTAAACTCACTGTAAATGAACAGATGATGGAATTCAGTAACTCTTCAAATGGCAGGCGGTGCAGAAAAGGTCCAGGTGATTCTTTGTTGATCTTCTCTTAATTAGCGTCTCAGCATACTCCTGTGAGTAAGCGTGTATATGTGGTATTGAAAATGTTTGGAGTGCAACGAGCCCAATATCTGGAGCAGAGGCCTCACCGGGCTCCTCTCTAATGAACATCCTCTGCTGCTTCCTTGCGTCTGTCTGTCAGGGCTGTGGTGTATGTGCCCAGCCAACCATACATCCCTGCTTCACCACCCCGCCTGCCAGGGGAAGAGCCTCAGGGGCCTCACCGCCTTACTCCAGATCCAGGCCTCAGGGGCCATTCACAGCAGCCCCGATGAACGCTATTAAAGTGCCGTACAATTACTGCACTACCTCAGCCATGTGGTGCCAAACAAGGATCTGCACCAGAGTGCATTATAGATCTGTTTAAAAGAGAAGAATGAAAGACTGTAATTAAACAATGTGTAATAGAGTCTGACTTGTTTGGGAGGTGGAATCTTGTGGAGAAAGACCTGCAGATTACAAGGAAACACGCGACAAGGCCAGAGTGACAAAAGAACTGATTTGTATCTGACGGTACACAGAATAACGTTCAAGTCAGGAATGAATGATTATCAGTTCGAGGTTTGAAGGAATGTCCAGGCGGGTGTTTGTTGAGTTATTTACTGCATCTCTCTATGTGGAAACATGATCTGTATGTTTGGTATTTTCCTACTAAATTAAGTATTTTCTAGAATTACGCCTTGAAGGTTCCATTATGAGGAGTGTTGTCATCAATCAATATTTGTTTCCTAGAAACCGCGGTCCAAACCCAGGCATTCCATCTCCAAGCCCATCGAAAGCAACTACTTTGGCATGCCGCTGTCAGCGGTGGTTTCTCCTGAGAGGCCCATCCCAGTCTTTATCGAGAAGTGCATCCGTTTCATTGAAACAACAGGTAAGAATCGACGAGACCGATGCTCTGTGCTGCACAGCTTGGAGCGTCACAGAGCGACTTCAGTCGTTAGAGGGTTAACGTAGTTTTAAAGTGACTTCAGTGGATCCATTTAGCCCCTGTATGGACTTTACCTGCCTGCTTTAAACTCTCCTTTTCCCTACATTTCTCTATTATCTTAATCCTCCTCCTCGTGGGAATTGTTGCATACTCTGGTCTTTTGCCACCAAGGCTGTTATTCTGAAATCACTGCTTTTGTGTCTTGTGTATTTATGCTTTATTTGTGCCTTCCAGACTGTGTGTGATAAAAGGTAGAATTTTATGGCACACCAGCACAACACATTCCTAAATAAAACTAAGTTATGTGTATTTTAAGTTACGCTGCACAGTGTTTTAATTGAACAGATTTGAAGCAATGTATGATCCCATCCACTTTTATTTACTCTGTCACCACCAGATTGGCTGTTTAATATGTGGCAAAATGGAATGTCACAGAAAGTCTTATTTGTACCAGGTATTTTATGACATACTGTATATCTTAGTGGAAACTGTCCTAGAATGAATATTACAGAGCAGTAAAATGAAAGACAGCGGCTTCATGTTTCAAAGTTAAAGTCTTAAATCTGGAATTGGGCTGCCAGGAATAATAATAATTAAAATTACATTTGAACCCTCCAAGGTTCTATGAAAGTTACAGAGGACATGCCACTGATGTTATTAACTGCCCTGAGTCCTGCATATGAATGTTAGGTATTCTCTCTTAAAAAGGTTTAATACAGTCATTTAATATTCAATAAACGTGTTAACATTCCTGCCATACTTTGTTGAGCATGTCCTCAGTAGCGTTTGTGAATCTGAGCTTATCGCTTGCTTCCCAACATGCCTGATCATTCCACTGTTATCTCTGGATGACAGCAGACTCACAACACATCCAGTGTTTTCCTGTCTGTTGGAGGATAGGGGAGAGATGTAGACACAAAAGTCACGTTAGATTTAACCTCCCTCCGCTCAGGCATCGACTGCTGTATTTATTGTTGCTTCCACATGAATGAGAAAAACGGGTTTAGCGTGCATTTGTTTTCGAACACAATAGTGTGGGCATACGGGAGGATGCTGAGAATTTTCCACCTCAAATCTTCAGTTCGTCCTCTTCTCTTGTGCCAGTGTAGAGATGTACTTATCCTCTCTACCTTCACCTGTCAGATTTCATTTCTGTCTTTGTTCTTGGCCGCCCATATTGCTATTCCTCCCTCTTTCCTGTCATTGGCCCTCTTACTCTTCTCCTTCATGCTATGCCTTCATCCTTTTCAGTCCTATCTTGCTTTCCCTCCTCTTGAGGAAAGTTTCTTTTGTCATGTGGGCTAATGTTCACCCCATTATGTTCTTTATCCAATCAATACCATATCAGTTTTGCTTTTTTTTGTATTATTTTGGATTTAACTGCTGTATAATTATAATAATATAATGATGAATGAACAGTTTAGGAGCATAGGTTTATATACATGCTATACACACACGTGCAGTGGAGGCCAGCAGAGAGCTGACATGGTTAGAAGCGGAAATGATTCACAATGTGCCATTGAGGTTTGAGTTTTGCTGCTGTAAGTCAGACCTCCCTAAATCCCTATCGCTGTCGAGAATCTCTCTCTGTAAAAGCACTCAAAGGAAATTACAGAACAACGCCGGCGTTATGTTGATCACTGTCTGAGCTGATAATGAGTGACATTGTGAGGCTGACCTGAAGATCTGACCTACATCCTTCCCTTTTCCATTTTCATAATAAAAACACTAACTTGAGCTGTGCCGTGAGAATTCATGCTGACAGCCAATTTTATTTAATACATCTTCAGATTACAGTCACCGCATGCTTCTATATTCTGTACTGTAATTATGCCCCTGAATGTGATTATTTCCATCTTCTTGCAAAAATAACTGAACTACAATCAGTCAATCCGCAATGGTGCGTGCCATCTCCTCTCAACGTTGCAGTGCAGTGCTCGTCGCTGCTGAGGCGATGACTGGATGCAAGTAACTCTGTTGCCTGTGATGTCAGGGGCAACACCCGCTGCAGTGTTCTTAGTAGTGTAGCATGACACACACATTCCTGATGACTAGGAGCATGAAACTCCACCGTTGAAGGTGAACAGGTGTGTTTCGGTCTTATGGGAGATGAGGCAACACTATGAATTGTTAGTATATTCAGTATATATTGTACATAGATATTTATAATACACATAACTTGTTTTCTGCTCAAGGGATGCTTGTGCTTGTTTTGTCTTAGGGTTTGCTATGTGTTTTATTGGGTTATTATTCCATTCTTTATATGTTACCTCCATCTTTTGTGTTTTGTTTTTCAGTCACACCTCCTGTCACATGTAAACGTTATCTTAATCACTTTCTTTCTTTCTCTTTCATCAGTGTGTCTTTGCGTTCCTCTCCTCTATTTTTCTCATACTTGGCTGATTGTCTTATTTTGCCTCTATCTCACACGCCCTCTCCTGCTCTCTCTTTCTGTCTCCCTCTCCACTCCCGCACCAGTGCCTTCTCCCTATCGCTCCCCCATCCCTGTGTTGCTAGCATCTGGCGAGAAAAGCTTTTGTGGATAATTGATTGGTAGGAGGCGATCAATGCTGTATATGCCGAGACCGAGAGCTCTCTCATTTCCTCCCTGCCTCTCTCTAATCTCGCCTTATTTTTATGCCACTCCCTATCTCCCTCACTCCCTCTGGATTGATCTCCGTCTCCCCATCTCACCACCAAAGTGTGGATAGACTGAGAGGGTGGGGGTCAAAACCTTATCTCTTTGTGTTTAGATGAAATTAAATCACGTAAGGTTCAAGTGAATTGATCGCATGCAGTGTAAGCAAATATGGTGAACATATGGCAGCCCATCAAGTTCCCAGTTTGGATTATTAGTCACTCCCATTATTACGAGAATTATGGCGTTCACATAATTTATTCCCTTTTTCAAATGTTGTGTTATTTAAATAAACAATACTTAATCTTTCCGCCAGAAATTGACTGTCGTAGACCTCAACAAAAGTTGCAAATCCTTAAATAAATATTCTGAAGCTAAATGCAGAAAACAGTGATTTGGTGTTCTCTGAGTCATTTCAAAGTGTGTGGCGCTTGGACTGTCACAATGCACCAGTGGGCTGTTAGCGGGCCTGTAGGAGTGCTTTATGAGTTTAATAAATAGTGCTAATAGTGTGTTTAGATGCAGTGGGACATTGGGAGAAGCCATTAGATGGTTTTCAGCCTTCCAGTGCTTTTGAGTGCATCCGTACCGCAAGATGTTACAGTGGGGATTTGGGAAGGTTATTCACCAACTAATGTAAATACTGGTAACAAATAAAACCCATGGAAATAACACTGAGCTAATGATGTTCCTTTTGCCTCCCTCACCAACAGGGTTGAACACAGAGGGAATCTACAGGGTCAGCGGAAACAAGGCGGAGATGGAGAGCATGCAGCGACAGTTTGAACAAGGTTAACCCTCTTCTTGAGCTTCAGCTGTTTTCCACCAGTATCTGTTCGTTTCACTTCCTGGAACTTGACTGCCAAGAATCAGAATCGTCTTGGGAACAAAGAGTCTCCAATCAGAAAACAGAAACTGCAGCTGTTG
Source organism: Lagocephalus sceleratus (assembly GCA_911728415.1). NCBI lineage: Eukaryota > Metazoa > Chordata > Actinopteri > Tetraodontiformes > Tetraodontidae > Lagocephalus > Lagocephalus sceleratus. Next base: position 9,065,922 of record CAJVRN010000194.1, read on the forward strand.
AGTGTGTTTGGCCAATGAGCAACGATCAGCTCTGCAGGCCTCACCCAGTGTTTCTTAATTCTAGGAAAGTGCTAGCAATGCACATGTACTTTTTTTTAGGGGGAAAACACTTAACCCTCACATTTCTGTGACCAATTACTCTAAGCTGTTGTTCCTACATGACTACTATAGCATCAGCAATGCACTGCAAGGTAAAGGCCACATCTGTGTGTACGTTGGGCTCCATTTATAATACATCTGGATCCACTTAATTAACCAGGGGGCATTCATTCTGATGCAAGGCTTGCCCTTGGCTTCCTTTTAGACTGCAGCGCCGCCTCCTCAATCTTCTACCTGCTCCCGCGCGGTCGTGCACGTACTGCAGGAGAGCGTTCGATGTATGTCGCCACGCGTGTGTCTTTGGCATGGGCATTTAATTACCTCCAGATTGGTTTGGTTAATGAAGCATGTCGCTGCCAAGATAGATAGTGGAGCAAGATGGACTGTGACTACGTGTGTGTGCGTGGGCATCCATGCCTGGTTGAGGTTAAAATCCAACACAGGTAATCAGAGTTGAAACCCGCATTGAATCATTCAGAGCCTGAGGCCGATGGGACAAGACAATTACACTCGAAACTACAGCGTAGATGTCTCGCAGCCATACTGAAGATGACATTTAATCAGCTCCCCATAGATTCTGCTCACTCGTTATAGGAGAGAGCAGCATCAAGAGGATCATCACAATTGAAAACTCTAAATGAAAGATCAGGATCCTTCCAACTCATCCCCCCCCCCCCACATTTTTAAATTAAAAAGTGAGTCCGGCCTTTTTCTTTTAATATCAAGATTCTCCGAGACATAAAAGCTACATTTCAGCAGATTTTCTCCCTGTGCTGTTTAGTGAAATTAACTTTTCAGTGTCTGTTCTACTTTTATTTATCAGTGGTTTGGTTGGGTTTTTTAATATCAAAATATAAATACACTGAAAGAAGAGCCTGGTCCTGAAGACTTCTCAACTCCTACGTGGCCGAACTTTAAAAACTAAATCACCTTTTTTCAGTCCACATGAGTTTCAGATCAGGACGTTTTTGGCCTTTAATTTTCAGTAACTCAATTAAGATCAGTGCCCGGAGGAACACCCAACTGAAGAACTTTAAGTTTCTGCATCTGGATCAGGAATTTTCTGCTTGGCCAGCAGCCTCTCAGAGTCTGACGATTTACAAAAAAAAAAAAAAAAAACTGCTGACCTAAATTTCTGCAGCTTGTCCTTGATGACAGATTTGCTGTTTGGTGATTTTTGGCTTGTTTTTTTTTTTTTTTTAGATTTTGGCTCAACAGCAGGGGAACCTTATGAGACGTTATCCCTGGAACCTCTTACTGTTTTGAAGACACTGTCGCTGTTGTGCTAATTTATCTTTCCCATCGTAGAGTTTTGTGTCTCGGTCTATCTAAAAAGAAAAATCAGCAGCTGCCGTCAGTCATCATCAGGAGTTCTGTTGCAAAGATACGACAACAGACAGAACATTTCTTCTGTAATAAAACTTCCCCAGCTTACCGGCACACCTTCCCCTCATTATAACACAGAAATGAGACTTGTGAGCAGTTTTTGGAACTCGGCGCTGCAAAGACATGCTAAATATTCCAGCTTGCAATTTGTATGACAGCTGGTGTTAATCTATCACTTGAACTCTTAGCCCCCATTTAGAATGCGCGCCTGCATGTTTCTTGATTCAGCCTTTAAGTGCCTTCTCTCCGTCTCAATGTTGTTTCAACAGATCACAATTTGGACCTGGTGGAGAAGGACTTTACTATGAACACAGTGGCTGGAGCCATGAAGGCCTTCTTCTCAGAGCTGCCTGAGCCTCTGGTGCCCTACAACATGCAGGGAGAGCTGGTGGAGGCTTTCAGTAAGTCCCCGCGCTGTGTTCCGAGGGCGTCCGGGGTGGGGGAGTGGAGGGGAGGGGAGGGGATGTGCTGGATTTTGCCTGAAATCCCATTTCCTTTTATTGTAACTTTTCTTTAACCATGCAAAACTCAAGCAGTTCAAATCCATGGGGAAAATTGGATTTGCCTTCCTTGGCCATGAGCCAGGGAGCAGAGGAAATGTGGACAGAGGAGAGAATATGTAAAGCCTCAGGAAGAGGATGTGGGGATGATTGCACATGATGGAGGGATGCAGACGCACTAAGCATGGCAAGGCTCGGGTAAAGTCCTGAGAAAACAGCCATATTTTAGATCTACGAGCGTGCCCCCACGCTCTCCGCGGCCCCCTCTTTTTCTGCGTCCCGTCATCTTCCAGAGTAGAGATTTAAGGCGTAGCTTAGTTTTGTATCGCGCCGGAGAGATTTGCTGGTAGGGCCGCGAGGTGCCGTCACTCATCAAGCGCGGCGTGTGCGCGAGGCTGTGTTTTCACGGCCCAGCGAGAGCCCTCAGCCACGACAGAGACCCGACGGCGCTCCAGCAGTCTGCGCAACAATAGAGGGAAAAGAGGCGCAAAGAGAGATTCAGTTCAGCTGACGTTTTCATAACTGGGAGGTGGTGAAAAGGGGGGGCGATGAGGAAACTCAGGCGAGGCACGTCGGAGGACGGCGACATCGCGTCAGATAAGCTGCAGTTCGTTAGCTGCTGCGATTCCTGGCGGCGGGCGTGCAGGAAGCTTTTGCCCCGAGTCTGGTTTTGATCCACGCTGACCTGACTGAGGGGAATACGAACTCCGACTCTGACGGTTCTTTGACTGTAAATCATGTTTAGTGGTCGAGAACATCTGCTGCTCTCAGTGCTCCGCACTACATTCTCACTGGATGGACCGAGTTAGCCGATGACGTCAGCTTTTGTGACTCACTCCCTGCTGCCATTAGGGGTTAGCACACCCAGAATGTGTGCGTCTGTACGTACGTGTGTGTGTGTGTGTGTTCTTGTAAGTTGTGGGACATCATGATGGGTTTATGTGAATTTTTATGTGTGCGGTCTTTGTCTGTTAAAGTCTTCCCTCACTGAAATCATATTCCTGTTTTGTTGAATCCAGTACTCTCTCTGCTCCCAGCTCCCCCATTTCAGCTGCCTCACTCGTCCCTCTGCTCTCTTTTCTTCCCCCACCACCATCCAGAGATCAACGATAGGGAACAGCGCTTCCAGACGATGAAGGACATCCTACGCCGCTTCCCCAAGGACAACTACGAGGTCTTCAAATATGTCATCAGCCACTTGAACAAGTGAGTGATTGAGATGGCCTGTGACATCGATGCTGACTGCACCACGCGTTCGTCCCGTCAAGTGATCTCGCAGTAACATCACCGAAGAGAGAATAGAGCCCGGGCAGCGTTGCTCGGGCTGAGTCACGGTGCTGTGGGGTTTAGTTAAACGGCTTTTTTTTCCTGTGTGTGATAACAAACAGTGTTGTAGGTTATTCATGCGACTGTGACGTAAAGAAAGAACGATGATTCACTCGTCATCGTCATCACCGTTTGTAACATTTTAATGTAAAAGGAGATAAAGGTGCCTTTTCAGCGTAGTTAACCCCCCCCTTTTTAATCTCGTATTCACAACTTGACCTTGTTTACATGTGCATCAATATTTTATCAGATTCCGAGGAAATCAAATACATTCTAAAGATTTTTTTATATCTCAGTAGAAAAATGCATTTATATTTTCTTCTTCAGGGTGAGTCAGAACAACAAGTTAAACCTGATGACCAGCGAGAATCTGTCCATCTGCTTCTGGCCGACGCTGATGAGACCGGACTTCACCACCATGGACGCCCTGACCGCCACCCGCACCTACCAGACAATCATCGAGAGCTTCATCCACCAGTGCGCCTACTTCTTCTACAATCAGCCCCTGGCCGACGGCCTCCCCGGCTCGCCCACCTCCACGCTCTCCAGCGGAGGGACTTCGGCCTACTCGTGCATGGCCGGGGGCTACTCGCCCTCGCCGGCTCCGTCCCCGGCCCCCTACGTCCTCCCCGCCACCCCCCCTGTCATCCCACATTACGGGCCTCCCATTCACCACCACCACCACCACCACCACCAGCATCAGCATCAGCACCACCAGTCCCCGCCCCGCTCCCCGCCCCCCCTTCCTCAGTCGCCCATCCCGGCCCTGCTCCCACCCTCCCTGCACCCCCACCACCCCCCTGCAGAACAGCATACACTGTGAACACGGGATCAAGGGAAACAGGGAATAAAGAAGAAGGACGCCTATTTCAGAGAGATTTCAGAAGAGCCGTTGAAGTTTGGAGAGAACGAGAGATGAAACGAGTACAGTACGTCGACGGAAGTCTGGAGAGATCGGGATGCAGTCTGTACGGGGAGAAACCGACACCTACGGGGGGGGGCATTTCAGCCCCCGTTGCTTTTGGAAAACTGGACCCACGGATGGAAAACATGGAAGAGCCTGTGAATTTAGTGACATTTGTCCCCTGTGGCCACTTTAACCTTTAGTCTCACTTCAGCTGGACACACCCTCCTTGCCTTACGGAGACTCTCCAACACAGCGGGCCGTTACCACTGACTGTTGAAGGGGCGCGGCGAGGGACCCGCTCCGCCAAACCTCATCTCTGCCGCGTGGGATTCTTTAAAAGACAGACGCGTGGCGTGAAACGGATCCACAGCGGCGGGAGTGTCACTGACTGCTGGGCAGTGTGGTGGCCGACCGCCCCCCCCCCCACCACTCGTCCCAGAGACCGTCTCTGAGGCGGGGACTTCGGCGCGTCCCGGTCACGCCTGATTATCTCACCCGCGCGTGAAATCTACTCGCCTGACAAGATGTTCTGTCCTCCCAACGAACACATTCCTACCTGTCAACTCATCACAAACAGACGCGGGCTCAATCGGTTTTAGTCCAGGGAGTTTGCCAAAAACCGGGAAGGAAAAAAAAAAAAATCTGAACTGACTGGATTTGCTGGGCTGCAATGTGGAGCTGAGAATTACAGGCTTTCACACGCTTCGCGTTCTGGGGAGCTTTCACCCAGTCTCTTGCTCTTTCACCATTTTTTTTTTAGAGATACAACATCTTTAAATTTATATTTTTATTGCTCCCAAATCTTGTTTCTACGTTTCCTGTGCCCTGGTGGGTTTTTTAAAACTCCATTTTTCATCCCACAAAGTGTCAGAAAGCTCAGAGAAAGCCAGACCTATCATGAGAAGAGTGTTTGTGCGACTATGCGCCGTGTATCCGTAGCCCCTTTTTTTTTTTTTTTTTTTTTTTTGGTGTTACCTGAAGTTTCCCGGGTTATATGGAGTGCGTGAAGCACCTCCAGGGCCGGAGCCTCACCTGTCATGTAACTTGTTTCCCGCTTTGGTGGTTTTACAAGCGAGTTGGCTTCGCATTTTTCCCTCAGTAAGGACCTTTTTCAAAAAGCACTTTTCTGAGCACTTTGAGGCACATTTTAAATTGGTGCTGCCATGACATGACAGCTACAGTTCACTTTATTTGTTTCTCTCTTTCTCTCTCTCTCTCTCTCTGATACTCTCTCTCTCTCTCTCTTCACTGGGAGCACACCACTGACATCTGGAGGAAGAAATGTGTATTGCAGCCCAACATCCTGCTTTACTGCATGGGCGTAGCACCATTTTCCTTTTGTTTTGTTCTGCTATGTCACAAACTCTCATAGGTGATCTGTCAGGTTTTTTTTTTTTTTCTTTATTTCGTGCCAGTTCTAATTCTTTGTAGAGCTCATAAAAATTAACCGAAAGACCCGTAGCTGCTTCTAATCTGGTACAAATTGAGATTACATCGTTCCAGAGCACTTGGTCACGTTGCAGTTGATGAGACATGCAGTAGTTCTGTCTGTTTAGACTTTGCCAGAGATCTCAGCCCGCTCAACAGAAGTACAGACCGACTTCTGAACGCTCCGTTTTGTGTTCCGGGCAACTGCGCCGTCGTGTGCGGCGTTTCGGGGGCCCCCCGGACTGGTGAGATCTGACAGTCGGGATGCTTTTATATCATCTGAAACAAGCGGCTGCCGCTGCCCATGACCACAGCACTCGTTCTGTTTTCCGGAAGAGTGTAAACACTGCCCCCAGTCTCCCCCTGCTGCCCTAACACCAGTCCCCCTCATTCCCTGCCCCAGAGACACGATTGGATCAGGGACGAGACCGCTGCCCGAACAGACACTTCATTCATCCGTCTGCATGACCGGAGATGAGCATCGCGGAATTCCTCGGCTCAGCCCGCCGTTACCTTAGAGCCCGGCGAGACGGGGCCCGAGGAAGGAGAGCCAGTGAGCATCGACATAAGCAGCTTTTCGACCTGCGCCCGTGCACACACGGACGCGTGGGCTTTATCGATCATGTGCGAACCTGCGTGTTGAGCTTAAGCAGATGCTCACTTCTGTTTGAGCGAGCATCTCCGCCCAGACTGGCCAGAAGATTGACAAACGGTGACCCCCCCACCACACACACACACACACACACACACACACACACACACAAGCGCTGAACCCTTAAAAGAGCTTTTGTCAGTCGAGCCTATCCCCTCACCCCGACCCGCTGGATACAGGAATTAATTGTAAGCTGGTGTGGATGGACGTGTTGGAGCTAACGGGCTAGCGGGCCGGGCTTTGGCGGGCAGCCAGACCCCAGCGTGATCCGAACAGACGTGAAGGAGAGGAATGCAGTCATTCTCCCCGCCGCGCAGCCCCGTTCGCCCGTCCAGATTACACACACACTGACCTTACAGAAAGCGCGCGGCAGATGGGGGAGAGGCGAGGAGGACGGGGCAGGAGCGGGAGAATGGGATCTTTATTTGGGAGACGGAGGGAGGAAGGACCACTGGTACTCGTGTGTGGACGCCAGCCAGCGGCGTTCCCTGTGTATATGGATGTGTTGATACTGAACCGACTGTGAGGCAGCCAAAGACTGTGGAAAAACGGTTGGGAGAGAATTAGGAAGCAAAGTAATGGGACAGAAGAACATTGACTTCAAAATGTGACTGGTTTATTAAAAATACGTGGCTGCGTTGCTTTTTTTTTTGTTTGTTTTTTTTTCTTTTTCTCCAAAATTGTGACAAATGTTTAAGTTAAAGTGAAAAACAAGCAAAACTATATTCAAATGGTTGTTTATTGGTATGTTAGGGGTCTAACACTTTGCCCTTTAGTCAGTGGTGATAGAAAAAAATGTTTCTTTTTAATGTTTTATTTTAATAATTAAAAAAAATGCAAAGCTTTTTTTTTTTTTTTTTTTTTTAAAACCAGTTTCTTTGTGAACGATTGAGAGACTTGCCCAGTATAGTGCATGATTTCTTCCTGAGCAAGGAAGGGGGCACCACCACTCTCACTATTTAAGAGATAAGAAAAAAAATAACATAACGGGGGGAGAAAATATTAAAATAAAATGAAGTACTGTAAACTAGAAAAAAGAAAAAAAAGTCATTAGTGTAACTATGTATGTATGGAAATTTGTCTCAATGGGAATGGTGCATACAGCAAGGCCTTATGTGATCTGTATCATAGTTAATAAATCAAATCTTGTAAATTGTCTTGTTCTTGTCTTTTTTTTTTTTTCTTCTTTTTTTAACGGTGTGTTTAAGCAGCAGGCCAAGTAGAAATGTCGAACAGCGAAGGGTTATAAGTAAAAACGCAATAACAACGGTAAAACAATGGAGAGATTTGTGTTTTTCCATAATCACTTAAACTCACAAGGCTCCTCGTGAGAGGCATTACATCATGGTTTGATGTTCCAGATGTTTTCTATAGACCGGCGAGCGCGTTCCCGAACTGCGATGCATTCATCAGCAAGAGCGGGGTCTTGACAAACCCCGTGATTTATGGGTCATTTGCGTGGGCGGAGGAGGGAAGCGCGCGGCAACTTTTCCCTCGCACGTCGTGACGGGGCCCGGCCTGTTGCTACACTCCGCACGCTCTTGGGCAGACGCTCGGGCCAATTAGGGACGGGATGAGGTCACACCAGGCTCAGGGGAACCTTCCTGGTTCTGGTGAGCGCGTCCCCGGAATGTTTTCCGGCCGTGCCATTTCAGGGTTGATGCAACAACCGTGGTCCCTGCGAGAGCGACGTGAAGGCCTCACTGCCATTTCATGGTGCCCTCCTCTGACCTTTTCATAGAGTCAAACCAAAGGAAATCCATGTCCGTGACCTTTGTGGTGCTTCTCTCCATTCTGGCACAGTTAGAAGAAAAAAAAAAAAAGTGGGATTGGGAATGAAAAGGGCACCGCAGTGTGCACACGGGACACATGACCCCTGACCTTTAACCTTTACGGTGCGTCACAAGGGAGCGGGAGCTGTGGGATTTGATCGGAAGACGAGCCCTGGCACGGTCGATACTGTCAAAGACATCCTGCTTTACATAAACATGCTGATGATGTGAATATGCTGCAGTGAGCAAAGTTCCTCCCAGTTTTATTACATTCGGACATTTGTGACCCCGTCCGTTTACTTATGATCATTAACCATAATCTCAACATTAATTTTGACATAATTTCACAAATGTTAATTTTGGCTCAGAATTATTACAAATGCCAAAGTTTTTTTTTTCTGTTTTCAAATATTCCAGTGAGAAATAATAAAACGGAAATTTAAAAAAGTTTATTTCTGATAATTCCCTTTAGATAAACCTGTCCAGGACACACACCTGCAGGACTTACAATACAACGAGTGTGTGGATAGGTTTGTTTGTTGTTTTTTATTAAAGTACACGCTTCAGCTCCATTAAAGGAGACACACACGTGTCATCAAACACGCATTAAAGACACGATGAAACAAACTCGTGATGAACCCGTAAAGTCGGTGTGTACAGCCGCTCCTGTTCCCCCAGCTGAACCATCTGCACCTGCGGCCTCTCGCCACCAGGCGGCGGGCTCGAGCCGTCCTGGACAGCACGCGAAGAAGACGGGACGCCGCGCGCGAGCGGAATCGTTTCACGCGCGAGCCCACGCGTTCATCCCACGCGCCCCTCTCACCAGGAGCGCGTGAGAGGGGCGTCGGTCGGCCTTTATCAGCGAGGAAGAGGGAGAGGAGGAAGAGGAGGAAGAGGAGGAAGAGGAGGAAGAGGAGGAAGAGAGGAGGGAGAGGAGGAAGAGGAGGAAGAGAGGAGGAAGAGGAGGAAGAGGAAGAGAGGAGGAAGAGAGGAGGAAGAGAGGAGGAAGAGGAGGAAGAGGAAGAGAGGAGGAAGAGAGGAGGAAGAGGAGGAAGAGGAAGAAGAGGAGGAAGAGAGGAGGAAGAGAGGAGGAAGAGGAGGAAGAGGAAGAAGAGGAGGAAGAGAGGAGGAAGAGGAGGAAGAGGAGGAAGAGGAAGAAGAGGAGGAAGAGAGGAGGAAGAGGAGGAAGAGGAAGAGGAGGAAGAGGAAGAGAGGAGGAAGAGGAGGAAGAGAGGAGGAAGAGGAAGAGAGGAGGAAGAGAGGAGGAAGAGGAGGAAGAGAGGAGGGAGAGGAGGAGGAGGAAGAGGAGGAGGAAGAGGAAGAGAGGAGGAAGAGGAGGAAGAGAGGAGGAAGAGGAGAAGGGAGAGAGGAGGAGGAGGAAGAGGAAGAGAGGAGGAAGAGAGGAGGAAGAGGAGGAAGAGGAAGAGGACGAGGAAGAGGAAGAGAGGAGGAAGAGGAAGAGAGGAGGGAGAGGAGGAGGAGGAAGAGGAAGAGAGGAGGAAGAGGAAGAGAGGAGGAAGAGGAGGAAGAGGAAGAGAGGAGGAAGAGAGGAGGAAGAGGAGGAGGAAGAGGAAGAGAGGAGGAAGAGAGGAGGAAGAGGAAGAGGAGGAGGAAGAGGAAGAGAGGAGGAAGAGAGAAGGGAGAGGAGGAGGAAGAGGAAGAGAGGAGGAAGAGGAGGAAGAGGAAGAGAGGAGGAAGAGGAAGAGGAGGAAGAGGAAGAGAGGAGGAAGAGGAGGAAGAGAGGAGGAAGAGGAGAAGGGAGAGAGGAGGAAGAGGAGGAAGAGGAAAAGAGGAAGAGAGGAGGGAGAGGAGGAAGAGGAGGAAGAGGAAGAGAGGAGGAAGAGGAAGAGAGGAGGAAGAGGAGGAAGAGGAAGAGAGGAGGAAGAAGAGGAGGAAGAGAGGAGGAAGAGGAAGAGAGGAGGGAGAGGAGGAGAAGGAGGGAGAGAGGAGGAGGAAGAGAGGAGAGGAGGAGGAGGAAGAAGAGGAGGAAGAGGAGGAGGAGGAGGAGGAAGAGGAGGAGGAGGAAGAGGAGGAAGAGGAGGAGGAGGAGGAAGAGGAGGAGGAGGAGGAGGAGGAGGAGGAGGAAGAGGAGGAGGAGGAGGAAGAGGAGGAGGAAGGAGGAGGAGGAGGAGGAAGAGGAGGAGGAGGAGGAGGAAGAGGAGGAGGAGGAGGAAGAGGAGGGAGGAGGAGGAGGAAGAGGAGGAGGAGGAGGAAGAGGAGGAGGAGGAGGAGGAAGAGGAGGAAGAGGAGGAGGAGGAGGAAGAAGAGGAGGAGGAGGAGGAAGAGGAGGAGGAAGAGGAGGAGGAGGAGGAGGAAGAGGGGGAGGAAGAGGAGGAGGAGGAGGAGGAAGAGGGAGGAGGAGGAAGAGGAGGAGGAGGAGGAAGAGGAGGAGGAGGAGGAGGAAGAGGAGGAGGAGGAGGAAGAGGAGGAGGAGGAGGAGGAAGAGGGGGAGGGTGGAGTTAGTTGAGGAAGCACCATGAAGAAGTTAATTGTAGTTCTTGTCGCGGCTCCTTTAGAGAACCTGAAAAAAGAAAGAGCAAAATAAAAAGAATAAAGTTGTGAGGCAGACAAAGGGGGGAGACCTGGGGGGGGCTCTGTGTGTGTGTGTGTGTGTGTGTGTGTGTGTGTGTGTGTGTGCGTGCGTGCGTGCGTGCGTGTGTGTGTGTGTGTCTTATGATGAGTCGAGGCACGTCTCTCCGCTCAAGCGTGTCTTTCTGGGCTCCAGCTCCGCAGCTGCGGTGGCGGCGGCTGAATGTAGATGCGGCCCGTCTGCGGTTCCGGCCGCCACAGGTGGAAACGCTCTTATCGACACGGACCGTCCGAGCCCGGGCGCGTGCTGATCCGCCTCATTGATGATTTCAGCCCCCCCCTCGCCCCCCTTGCCCCCTCCCTGAGGAGCCCATCGACTAACGTCTGGGTCACGCTGGTATTTCCATATCGATACCTCGATTGATGACGGCGCTCCAGGAGCAGGCGGTATCGAGCGGCCCACGAGGCCCACCTTCCCCTCCGGTCCCGCGGCCCTCCGCCGCCCGGCGACACGCAGACGCACGTGGCGGCGGCGGAGGCCCGAAAGCGACGCCGACCCATCGATTACACCCTGGTGACGCGGCGCGACGGGTCAGCCCTTTATGACCGCCGATAGCGGCGAAGGTGTGACGCATCGCAGGCGCGCGTTTTCCCCTCGTAAAACACGTTTGTTTTTGTTTTTTTTCCGAAGCCGCCCGCATGAATTTTAACCGATGGGCGTCGTTATCCGGCAGCGTTCAGACGAGTGCCAGCGCGGCCCCAGAAGAAGACCCCCGCCGCTTAATTCAGACGGATTATGAGATGATGAACAAGGTGACGGCACACACGGAATAAGAGATCAAATCGGTTTGTTTAAAGAAGAATATCGAGGGCGCGTGTGTGTGTGTGTGTGTGTGTGTGTGCGTGTGTGTGTGTGTGTGTGCTCTTGACCCCTGTGAGGGTAAACAAGTCTGAGGAGGCCTCGCTGGTTTTAACCGAGCTGTTCCACAAACTCTTTCGTTTTCGTTACAGGACCGAACAGGAAGAGGAAGACGCCCCCCCGGCGGGCGAGCGCACGTCGGCGTGCTCGGTCCAGGTCGTGGTTTCCGCTTCGCCCTCAAGCGCGTCTTCAGGTACCACACACGGGGGGGTTCGGGGTAAAGGGTTTACACGTGCGGACGAGACAAAGACGCCTCGTGCGTACGCTCAAGAACGCCGTTTACGGTTCGTTTTTGTCAGTCGCGTCAAGACGCATCATCACCGAGGCGCAACATCGAGGGCGCGGCGGCGTGCGGGCCCTCTTGTGAGGGGGGGTCGAGGCTGTGAGGGGTGCACGCGGCGCTCTGATAACGCTCCAACCACAGAGCAGACGGTTCAAAAGTCCCTTTGAACCAAGCACATCCGCTAAAAGACCGAATGAAGGGGACGGTTGCGCTTCCCGTCGACGCGTCTTTGTCTCGTTTTTGTCTCGCGTGTGCGGACGTGACCTTACAGCTATCGGGAGGGCTTCGCGAGGCCGCCGGTGACCTCGCCTGAACCGGACACGGCGGCGCCGCGCATCCGCGCGACCTCGCCATCTGACGCCGTTGTCGCCTTTCACAGAGAAGACGGCTTCTCCTCCTCCTTAGCCGTGACGCTGAGTCACCGCTGTGGCCGTGACATGTGTTCTACACGCGAACGCCCATATGGACGCGTCACAACCCCCCCCCCCCCCCTTTACGCTGACGCGGCGCTCCGTAGCTGCGACCGGAGGTGAACGTGTCCGTCAGGCCCTTTAAAAACACACACGAGCAGAATGTAAAACAAGACGCACAAATACCCGACCCTGCCGTGACGCGGCGCACCGAGGAGGGTTCTAACGGCGATTCGTTAAATAATCAGCATTTCTTTAAAGCCTGTTGACATAAATAAAGAAAACGTTGTTGTTTGTTTAAAAAACAATCAGAATCCGTGACTAAAGGGGGGGGGGGGGGCGTCTGTCCCGTAGACCGATTTTGATGGAAATATGAACGTTGTGGAGTTTTGGTGAAACCTGAACCAGCATGCTCTTAAAGCGAAGGAGTAAAGCCGCCCCAGGTTTCACGCTTCTCGGCGAAGCCCCCCCCCCCGCCCCCCGAGGAGCCGCCGCCGCCGGCCTCCGCAATACAGACAACCCGTGTTTGGGGAGGGCCCACTTTATGTAATTGGCTTTTATCCTCGTGTCGTCGCATTGTTTACACGGCGCCGCTGCCAGCGACGCGTTCGAGGACGCCTCAGCCGGCTCGGGGGCCGCGCTCGTTCGCCGTGGCCTGGGCGTCGCCACGCGTGATTAAAAAAAAAACAAAAACAAAAAAAAAGAAGGTGCAGAGCGGGTGCTTTGTTACAGCGAAGATCTTTGCGCTCAAGACCAAAGCATGCGTCGCGCGCGTCCGTACGATTTTTGGCGGGGCGGGCCGGCCGTCGTCGGGGGCGACGGCGAGCGGCGCGTAGCGCGGATCAGCCCCGCAGAGACGCGACGAACTGTGAACCCAATTTTGCCGAGACCCTAATTTCAAGGACGGGGAGACAACAGCACCGTTCCGCGGAGCTCATTCCGCTTGTTGTGGAGATTACTTCGGAGGCAGAGGGCATTGTGCGTTGATGATGCTCGGCGAGGGGGGGTAGAGGAGAGGGGGGGGGGCGGATCCGATCCCGGCTCGTGCTTTTAGGGTCAGCGGTCAAAGACGGGATCCCGGCCTCCAGGTGCCTGCAGCTCGGACCGGGGCCCCCACGTATATCTGCTTATTACGTCTCCTGAAGTGGAAAACATGCAAATAATAAATGTATGAGCAACGTGCTTGTTTTTTTGCTTGATTAATTATGCCGTTTAATTCCACATCCACCATGCCGCTCCACCGTATAATTTCCCAGTGGTCTCGGCTGTTTCTTCTCTCACACGCGCGCGCGCTCTCTCTTTTTTTTTTTCCCCTTCATTGCAAAATGAATCATGGATCCAACCGTCTTTACCCGGGGGAGAGCGGCGAGCTGGCGGACGGGCTGACCAATCACGGGCTTCAGAGGCAGACGCGCGCAGACGGAGGGGAGCCTTTTGTTGTGCTGCGCTCGTCGACTCGCAACACGACTCCCCATTTGCCCCCCCAACCCCCCCAAGAAAATTAAAAGGCGCGCGCGGGCGAGGAAGCAAACATAATCGTCTTCGTCCGCGCTTCCCTTTCTTGTCGCGCTCAGCCCGCCGCCGCGGCCAATCAGAGCCCCGAGCCCCGGCCCCGATGTCAAGCGGGACCGTGACTGGGCCGCTATTCCCCGCCTGGGCCGGCCCTCTGTCAGCCTCCTGACAGTTCCAGGTTAGCGTCCCCCCCTAACTTTCCTCCTCAGCTCCCCCCGGGGCCCCGCTGAGAATACCGCTCAGATCCGGGCCTCTGAGCCCCAAAGCCAGCCCTAATCCTCCTCATCGATCGCCCTGAGAATTTCCTCACCGGCGCAGCGGGCTCCTCTGGGCGCACACACTCCGTGACCCTGAGGAGTCGGCTCTTCTCAGCGAGAGAGACAGGAAGGATGGGGTCGGGCAAATTACCTGTCTTCTCTCCACGGGTCCCGCTGGCGTGATGTGCGCAATTAAACGTGGTTAGCGGGAGGCAGACGCTTATGAGGGAGCCAACTCTGCAGCTTTTAATTCAGCTAAACTTTTATCAACTCTGTGTGGAGTTGTTTTAGAGACCTGATACGACCCCCCCTCCCTTAACCCCCCTTAACCCCCCCCAACCCCCTTAACCCCCCCTCCCCGCAGTCCCAGAGCTGCGCCTGACGTTTGTCCGTACGGTCCCTCACCTGTCAGAGAGATCGGTGACCTCTGGGCATGTCCTCTGCTGGGGTCTGGCAGGGGGGGTTGGGTGTAGCGGGAACGGCCGGTGGTGGCGGCGGCGGTGGTGGCGGGGAGGGGGCGGCGGCTCAGTTTCAGATTAATTGAATCGGGGGGGTGGCTTGAGCTCCGACGCAAGGTCAAAAGCTCCTGGTTCCACGTCGTGCTCCTGGAGCCAGGCTCCTGGGGCGGGCGGGCCCTCGCCAGAGGGGTCGGATGGAGGGGGCGTGTCTTGGGGTGGTGGGCGTGGCCTGTTCAGGTGGATCAGGCTCTGAATGGAGGTTCGTTTGGATGGGCGTGGTCTGCTGCTCTGTCCAGGTGAGCCAGACTGGGCTCATACACACATCACAAACGTCTGCTTGGTTTGTCCCTCCTGTTCTCAGCACCACAATCCACCAACGGTTACTTCACAACGGTTATTTCAGGACCGACTGTGTTCTTTTTCCCTCCTCCGAACGAGTCTGCTGTGTACTAGAGAGGCTTTTCCTCCAACCTGCAGCTTTCTTGTGCTCAAGCTCGTGTGTTTACGCTCAGGTATGTTATTGCTCGGACAGATTTCCGGATCTCTGACCTTCTCCTCGCTCTCTGGCCGCTCCTGCTGGCTTCTAAAACATTTGCTCTTGGGTCTTCCCCCCCCTCTGCTTTTGGACAGTTTTCTTTCTTTCTTTCTTTTTTTCTGTCCAGCGGATACGATCAATGTTCACCAGCTAAACACAGTGCTGACCAATAAAAGGCCGGCGTGTTAACATCTTGTCGTCTCAAAGAAGGCGCGCCTTTAACGTCCTTCCTTCCCGTCCTTGGAGTTCTCCCTGATGAGGGCTCGTTTCTCGACGTTGCATGAAACAGCTCTGTGGTCTAGCTCCACGTAGGCGGCTCCAGGGACTCCAGTAAACGGCGTCGTGTCTCAAGCCCCTGAAGCCAGGTGCTCCCACAGCGATCGCTGCACGTTGATGGGCGTGGAAGAGGTGCGGAGGGCTCCTCCGGGCAGAGGGCTCACGGGCCTGGCAGCCTCGGGGAAGAAGTCGGACCTCAGCCCTGGTGTCGGAGTTCTGATGCCTCCTGCCTGGGGGGGGCTCTGAGGCCGCTGGGTTGGGGTCATGGTTTTCTTGGTTCCTCTGGGTCTGCTATCCGTCTTTTAAGCGCACTTTGGCGACGCAGCGCGCGCGCGTGCTGCCACCGGCCACTGGGGGGCGTCGTCCATGGACCGCCCGCTCGGTTGAGACGCTCAGAGCGACCTGCGCTCGGCGGCGGGGGGGCAGCGGAGAAGGGAAAGCGGGAGAAGGCCTGGTCGAGGCGGTTCAAAGAGACTCTCTTCCAAAACGGTAGAGCGGCCCGACTTCAAGGGGAGAGGTCACGCCTGCGCCCGTCCCGTTGAGGAAGACGGCGTTACGGAAGGGCGTGTGTGTGTGTGTGTGTGTGTGTGTGTGTGTGTGTGTGTGTGTGCGCGCGCTGCGCGGCTCTGCTGGAGGATGAGAACGCATCATTAGCGTCCCCCGGGGATCGCTCCCAACCGCCGCTCTATCGTACGTAACGCAGCCGACCATCATTTATTCATGAGCGTGTTTCCGCCGGACTGTGCGCTACTGGACGCGCGGAGGTATTTCTCTTTGATATCCGTCCGCCCAGGAACGCAACCGTCGAGGAAAAAGCGCTTGGCGCGGCGGCGGATGAGCACACCTCAAGCTAAGGCGCGATGGCCGATGGGCGGGGCCTCGCCCTCCTCTGTGCGGCGGTTAACACGTCTGTGCTCGTAAACTGGTGTTTAAGGGCCGTCGCGGACGCTCTCAGGATTTTTTAACCGCCAATTTAGCCCAGCACTTTAAAATTATTAATTCCGTTTAATGTGCCGCGATAAAACGCAGAGGCATCTGTTTTTGGGGCGGGGTCTTTTTGGGGTTTTTTGGTGGTGGTTGTTTTTTTGTTTTTTTTTGCGCTTGGATGTTAGTTCTTAGGATGAGCTGTAGTTATAGCCTTCACTCCTTCAACCCATCTTCCTCGCCTTTTTCCTCATTCATTAGCTTTTTTCTAGCTGAGTTAACCTTCCCCACACACACACGCACACACACACCCGCACGCATGCACACACACTCTATTTTCCATATCCCCGCTCTCTATACTTGAGTGCATCGCTCTTTCCTCTCATACCTCTCCTTCCCTGCCCTCTCCTCGCTCCCGCTTCCTTCCCTCCCTCCCTCCCGTTTTACCCCCGCTCCCCTCTTGTTCGCGCTCTCCCTCGCTCCCCCTGTCCTCGCTCCCCTTTTTCTCTTTATTAATTTATTGGGTTGTTATTCTCCTTGCCTGGCTCCGCTAATGAAGGCAGGATGCAGATGAGGGCGAAGGTCGCCTCTGTAGCGATCGACCCCACCGCCCCGCAGCATGGCACTCTGACTGGCACAGGTCAGTGGCAGCTGTCAATCAAAACAACGGCGCAGGCACCCACATACACTACTGTAATACTAAAATAAATCCACACTCATAATTCAGGGCGGTGCTCTCTCACAATTAACACTTTATAATTAGTCACAGTGGATAAAATGCTCGCCGGCACCTGGAGTGGGTCTTTCTGCCCCGTTATGATGAGCAGTATATTTTTTGATATTTCTCTTATTTTGGCGGGTAACAGCGTTCTGCGAACCGCAGCACGCCGTTCGGGGTTTTAATAAAACTGTCCAGAGTTTCGCAGGAGGGGAGCGGTAATTATTTCTGTTGAAACGCAGATAAACAGTGCATGATTCGGTTTAACTTTGCTAACGGATTACACTTGGGGAGAGAAAAAAAGGCCGCTCCGCGGCGTCAGACCGCCGTCCCAGCGGCGGGGCTCGCTCGCGGCCGCGTCGGCCAGCTTCTCTCGTTTGCGTCAGTGGAAACGGCGTACGGCGGGCGGGCCGTCGGACCTGGCTGGGAGGTCCGTCCACTTTGCCACTCGTGTAAGGTCACGGGTTCTAATCCCCCCTGGGAGCCGGGGGGGGGGGGTGTTTCCTGTGTGGAGTTTGCGTGTTCTCTCCAGGTAACCCCCCCCACACACACACACACACACACACACACAGTCTGAAGGCGTTTGGCCGGTAGACAACCTGGCTGCTCTGGGTTGACCTTCACGAGTGTGATGGTCGTTTGTTCCAGACGTTGGCCCTGCTAGGAGCTGACCACTTGTCCAGGGCGTACCCCGCCTCACCTAAAGGCTACAGCTCCCCCCCCCCCCCACCCACCCACCCAAGTTTGTTCTCATAGCACGCTCGCATTTACCGCATCATAACCACCCGGCGATACGTGGCGGCTGCTCCTCGTCCTTTATGTCGTTCTTTGATCCCCTCCCCTTTCATCCCCTCCCCTGTGGTCTCACAGATACTCTCACGTTGTGTCATTTACGGCCTGCCTTTCATTCCGCCCGTTTTTCGAGGCGACTGCCTCTGTCACTTCTCATTTGGTCGCTTTTACAAATCACAGCGCCCGACCCTGAAGATCGCGCGTGCAGCAGGTTGGTCCCCAACATCAAAGTCTAGAGCGCCCGTCGACGACACCCGGGCCTCGAACACGGGTCCCCCCCGGCGTGCTATTCGCTGACCTCGATGTGACGACGCCCTCCGCCCCCACTCCCCTTTGAACCCCCCCCCCCCCCATCGCAGCACGGCCCAACCTCCGCTCCCCATCACGGCACGTCGAGGCGCGCGCGTCGCGTTGTCGCCGGTTTACGTTGTTGGCCTGTTTGCGCGCTCGGTCGTGTTCACGACTGGGTTCGCGCGCACACACGCGCACATACACACACACACAGGCCAAACACACCTCTATTAGCAGTATAATAGTGTTAACAGTGTTATCCCATGCGTGAACCTCCCCACCTTTCCCCCATATCTATGCAAAGCTGGGGTCCTGTCAATCAGTCACCTTGGTGACACTGAGCCCCACCTCCCCAATTAGAGCTGACAGGGCAGGATTAGGAGGGGGGCGGGCCCCCGCCAACCTGCCTACGTGTCAATCACACACTGGGCATCCGCACGCCTGTTTACCGTCAGATCCCATCTCCGTCTGTCAGACTGCACGGAAACCATCGCCCTGGGAGGAGAGGGGAAAAGGGGGGGGGGGGGATCTGATCAGAATTAACTATGCCTCTCCCCACAGACCGGCCGCGCTTTTAATTCATGAAAGGGATGAGGGGAAAATGCGAAGAGAGAGGGAGTGATCGAGGGAGGAGAGCATTTAAAACCCAGATCAGGCCTTCTTTAGAAGTTTTCAGAGTGATGTTTCTTCTCTCCCTGACAATCACTTTTCTCCTCCCGCTGACTCTCCCTCCCATCATCGTCTCTCAGACTTCTTTCAGCGTGTTCGCGGCATTTTTCAGCTGCTGTGATTTATCAATAGCCTTTTCCCCCCGTTTTTTCTTCTTCTTCTTTCTTTCTGAAAGTTGCGCAAATAGGAATCTCAGACTTAAGGTCAACTTATTTAGCTGCATATACTCATGCAAATGTGTCTCGGTGTGTCTGCAGATGAGTGTCCTGCACACCTACAATATGTGAATACATAATGCTGTTTTCTCTGTGTGTCTGGGCCCCCGTGTGTGTGTGTGCGCACGCGCCTGCATTTTTTTTTTCCTTTCGGAGGCTCTCTGGTGGTGGCCTTGCTTTGACCCCTGTGCCCTCACTCTAATCCTTCAGCAAATGAGGGCTGCGCGGTGCTGAAGGGGGCTGTCTGGGGGTCTGCAGCAGGCCACTGTTTTAGGATTAGAGGACCAGATCGAAGGTCTCGGGGATATAAAAGATGAAGAAAGGCAAAAGAATAGATTGGACTGAAAGAAACGGGCAAGGGTATTGTCAGCAGTTTAGTCGACCAAAAGTGATCGCGGGCAAGCGCCTTGTCAGCGTCGTCTTGTTTATTCCTGCTCAAATGTTTCTTTGTGTCGAACACAACCAACAACACAAGAGCCCCGCGTTTCGCCCAATCAAGTCCGATACGTTACGCAGTAAGAGGCTGGTTCTGTACTGATATGGGAGCACGCCGCGACAGAAGTGTTCTGATCACCTGAACCAGCGCTGCGGGAGAACGTCTAACTTTAGAGTCGACGCACACTTCGCTCAGCGCAAAGGGTGGAAATATCGTTGCTGGCTGCCGGAGTTCGTGTTTCGCAAGTTTAAATAAATCAGTCGGCGTGCGTTTGGGTACAAAACAAAGCGCGCTTTACTCAAGGTTACAGATCCGGAGGATTTTCAAACTGCGTGCGTAGACGGGCTTAATCAGCCCCAAATTATTATTCTTTTCCAGTTGTGTTTCTGGACACACTCAGATTTGTATCCGTGTTTTATTCATAATCAACCCTTTAGGGAAATATGTCTCTTTAGCTTCCGTGAGCCGGAGAGCTAAACAATGAGGAGGAAACTTAAAACACAGATTTAATAAGAACTCTTTGCGGCATCAGGATGAACAACACCGTGTCACCGTTTCCTCACGTCGTCTCTGGTACGTTTTAATCAAAAATGTCTTTTGCTGAAAATTTGAAGGAAAAAAAAAAAAGAAAGTTATCAAAACATAATTTCCTCCGGTATCATTTAATTATTCCGGCTAAATCAGTAAACATGACTGCGCCGGCGATTTATTTTTATTCATTTATTTTTTTTATTTTTCAGAAACTTTTTTGTAATCACTGTTTGCGTTACCTGTTGGTGTAATGAAGGCGTTTGTGCATGCGCGTTTCTGTTTGCGTTAGAGGCTCGCGTCTGAGATGCAGCTCAGGTGTCTGTCGGCGTCTGTGGTATGACCTCGCTGCAGGGAACGGGCTATCAGGCTGAGAGGAAGGCTATCATGTTAATTACTTTACACACACCCTGCCAGCCAAGCATGCAACACAACTGCGGAGCACACACGCACCCGCACGCACACACCTGCCGCTAAGCACAAAACACAAAAACCTCCATCTTCCTCTCCTTTTCTCTTTTCTTTTTTTTTTTTTTTTTTTTTTTTTTTGGTCTCCTCAGTTTGATTGTTTGAAGGCCTCGGACATCAATTCCCCTCTGCTTTCAAGAAAGATTGTTTTATATTCTAATCAATTCAACTCTGTCCTGTGAAATTAATTGACATTCATTCAATGATTTTAAATTCCTCCGAGGCCGTTCTTTTGTTTCAGCCTGTCAGCGAGCTGCGAGCGAGATCGGCCTAAATGTTTTGTCATCTCGCACTGCAGGGTAGGCCATCTCCAGAGCACGAGCCCGAGGTCGACTTAACCTCCTCACAATCTTGTCTCTCATCATCTGCGCCGCTCACCGAGGAGACGGGGGGGGGGGGGGACGGGGGCACACAGATTCACAATCAGAAACTTGGGCGAAGCTCATTCTTTTCTGTGCCAGCCTTCATATGTCTCCTCAGGACCGACTCTTTCTTGTTTTTTCCTCTTCTTCTTCTTCTTCTTCTTCTTCTTCTTCTCCTCCTTCTCGTTTTAAAGAGCGGCGAGTCCGGCGCTCTCGGGCCGGGGAAAAAGTGGTATTGGCTGGGCCAGGTTGATGCCTTTAGTTAAATGATGCTGGCACGCAGAGGGATTGCTTGGGGAAGATGTCATCCATCACGATTTTAGAATGAGTCAAATGCAGCACTCTGCTTTTGGGGTTATGGTCTGGGATCTGTGATTGATGCGAGGTGCATGCGGGGCTGTTTTTTTTTTGTTTTTTTCGGAGAGAGAGCGGCGGGGAAGGGAGGCGCCTTTACGTGCACAAGTAAAGATCGGAGTCAAACTCCTCCTTTGGGGAACTTTGTTTAATTTCCCTTCTCCTCGTTTCTTGCTATATTAAGGGGTTTAATGGGATCTTTACTGCTTGGTGACTCTAAATCAGATATTAATGATTAATGTGTGAATCCTAGCATGTGGCAAAATGTCTATACCCATCCATTCAGCGCAGTATTTTCCTGATTTAATGCACCTCCTCTGCGGACAGTATTGTATTTCTCTAAGCTGAAGCATTTTGTCTGTCTTCCCCTTCTCCGGGTCCAAGTTGCATTTAAGTTAATTCTTCAATTAGCGTGATCCCGATATTCAGGAGAGATCACGGAGAGCATCCTGGCAATCGATGTCCAATTAGTGAAGCTCCGTAGCTGAGAGAACGAGGGGACGACCGCCGTGGTCACGCCGGCGAACGGGAGGTCAGGGCGGGGGTCCGGAGTGGACGGCAGAGCTTTAGCGGAGGCGAGATGAGAAAACGGTGGGAGCGAGGGGCCCGGGAAGGGAGGGGAGATGAGAAGAAGGCATTAGGCATTTAGGGTCTGTAAGTGGGTGGAGGTGAAGAGGGAGCGCTGGGGGTCTGGCAGGGTGGGGTGCAGATGTTAGATGCTCAATCAAGCCGTGTGAGGACAGTGTAATTAATCCATTGAAGATGTCTGATTGCAGATGACTTTGGGAATACCAGAGTGGTGGCTGGGCCTGGGGGGGGCAGGGGCGGCGGCTGGTGATGGTATTGGGGGGGGGGGGGGGCAACAAGATGGATGCGGGGAATGCGGGGGATTGGAAAAGCGGAAGGGCAAGCGGAGTGAGCGAGTGAGATTAATTGAGACAAGGCAGATACAGTAGCTTTTAAATGAGAAGGATGAGTTTCAGTGACAACGGAGGAAAAGGGAAGAAAGGGGGCGAAAAAAGAAGAGAATTGATTACACGGGGGTCAGGTCGGAGCATCGCTCACGGCACAGTAGGGATAAAGTCCTCGGCAAGATGTCACATGTAAAGAAAGAGTCACGAGGCTGCTGGTTTCTCACTCCGCTCCCAGACAAATGAGCCGCTATCCCAGTCTTATGCTAATATGCTTTTAAGGGAAGCTGGCAGAGTTTCGCTTTTATTTAATGGACTATTAATTTGTTCAAATGTGTTTTGTGTCTGTGGCTGCAGAGTCGGTCCGGGTGTAGTTCAGCATCCTGAGCGCTTACTCACGCTTATTTAGAGGCTAATCCTTTATAATCTAATTAAATTTGATAAAGCAGAGTAATCATCCCAGGATTATAGCGAGCACTCACACTGATATGATTAAATACTTTCATTAGAAGATCTTTTTCTTCCCGCCTTCCTGTCGGCGTGCGGGGGTGCGCCGCCGCCGACGCCACCGCCGCTCCGCTTCTGAAGCGGGGGTTCAGGGCGACGCCGGCGCTTTCAGGAGGAGAAAGACGGGTAAACAGTCGGGAGCCAAATCCGCTGACAAAAGTTGAATTCCTCCAAATGTTTGTTCTTCCTCGCGCGGAGAACACAGGAGGCGTTTTTTTGACAAGTCAAAGTCACTTTTGCTCTCCCGACACTTTCAGTCAAACCGGCGCACAAACAGCACCGTCTGCAAGTATTTACACAGCGACTCTTC
The DNA here is from genome assembly GCA_911728415.1 of Lagocephalus sceleratus. Lineage (NCBI taxonomy): Eukaryota > Metazoa > Chordata > Actinopteri > Tetraodontiformes > Tetraodontidae > Lagocephalus > Lagocephalus sceleratus. Next base: position 9,088,656 of record CAJVRN010000194.1, read on the forward strand.
TCGCTGTTTCAGGTTTGTTTTTACATTTTCGCGCGGGTGTTTGCAGTTTGTCAGTCACTTCCAGCGGGTCTTTGGCTGAACCCAGGCGTTAGCCTCACAGGGGATGGGTGTTTTGTGTTTTATTTTCTAGGAACAGTGACTCCAGAGTGCGCGTTTCTCCGTCGACGTTGGTCTTTCTGGCGTCAGCTGTTGACCCCAACGCTTCCCCAGCGCCGGCGAAGCGGGCACGGATTTTGGTTTTGGCTGCCCTGTTCTGCTTCTCTTCTTGTAATTTACAGAGGGAATTTCAGCATTTAATAATTAATGCAAAAATACAACCTCTAATACATTCAATGAATAATTGAAAATGAACATGATGCTATTTAACAGGGTTTTTTTATGTATTAGCATGCCTAGAATGGTCAGGACTTGTGTTTATTAAAATCTCCATGGCAACAAAGGAGGGGGGTTTGGACTCATCTGGCACCCGAGGAGTCGTACCTGCGTGTCTGTGTTCATCTGCACGTCTCTCAACACCTTTGTCTGAGGAAGGTCCGTTCATGGGCTCATTTCGTTGAATCCCTCTTGATCACCGGACGCACGCCACACCCCGCCGCCATCGCCATCCCCTCTCAGGCCGCGTGCTGCAGGCAGCATTTAGAGCACCCGTCCACGGATTCTAATAATGACCCAACAATTGGGATAAAGAGATGCAAAAAAAAAAAAAAAAAAAAAAAGGAGAAAATTGTCCAGAACGGAGAAAAAGAGCGTCAGACGGCGGCGAGGCGCTGGGTAGGGGGGTAGGGGGAGGGGAGGAGGGGGGGGGGTCAGACAGGCCGGCCGAGCGAGCGAGAGAGAGAGAGAGAGACAGGCAGGGCGAGAGATAGACAGTGACAGAGGGAGAGACAGACGAGCTGTATGAGGATGCAGAGAGTGTCCCCCTCTCTCGGCTGCTGCCAGAGGCAAACAGACAGCCTCTCTGCTGCCGGAATGCTAATGCAACAAGCTGCTCCTCTCTTGTCTTCCCTCCTTCTTTACCTTTCTTCTTTCGCTCTCCTCTGTGCGGAAAGTTTAGAGAATATATAGACACAAGCATAGACTTTGATAATGGAGACCCCTGACTCTTTGCCACCATTTGCCCGTCCCGCCGTGCGCCTTGGCTCCTCAAAAACGCTGCAGTCTGGGGGGGACCATGGGGGGGGCATGGGGGGTTCAGTGGTGTGCGAATCTGCGTCTAGGCGGAACCGCTGGCGAGTCGCTGACCTCCGACCCCACCCGCCCCCCCGCGCCGCCCCGACTGCGTTTGTCTGCGGCTCGGTCGCCATGGCTACGGCGACGTCGGGGTCGGGTCTCGGTGTCAGAGGGGGCCGGGCGCAGGCCAGTCAATCGACCTCTCTCTGTCTGTGTCGCGTTTGGCTGACCTCTGACCCCCCCCCCACACACACACACACAATGCCAGGAGAGACACAAAGCAGTTGTTCTCGGGACTATTGATGTCCCCCGGCTCTATCGTCCGTGCAGGTTGTTAACTTCCATCATTCCAGACACTCTCAACACATCACGCGGACAGGAATGCCCCCGAGTAAAGACAATGGTTATTTTTCCTCTTGGACACAGCCGCGTTTTCCGGCTGCGGCGACGGCCATCACTCCTCAACTTCAGGCAACACATAACCTTGAGTTCCCCTCAACGCACCCCCACCACTGCCACCACCCAGACAGTCAGTCAGTCAGTCAGTCAGTCAGTCAGTCAGTCAGTCAGTCTGGCTGGCTGGCTGTCTGAGAGATGGCAGCGTCGGAGAAACGGCGGCACGTTCCGAAGCGATCCATTTAGATAGCGGCGAAGTTCCCCTGCTCGCACACATCCGATTAAAACACACACCGACAACGAACAAACACAGACGTCAGCCTGCGTGCGTGCGCACAAACCCGGATGCAAAGAAACAGATCGCACGCACACACACACGCGCACACACACACACACGCGCGCACACACACGTGCACACACACACTCACGGGACGGTCTCTTGACATGCACTTGCTTGGTTGACAAGTCATCTCAGATAAGCTTGAGTGACAGGTACAGAGTGTTGACTACCAGTGTGTGTAGCGCTCTCTTCCAGATATTGGCACCTTCTGATTACAGTATACATTATTTACCCTAAAATAACAGCAGCGGCTCTCTAACAGATACGCCGCAGACGATTTTGTCTTCCCGCGCCTGCCGTCCCCTGATTCATTTTAGCTGTTAATTTGCCTGTCTTTATCTCTCTTTGAACATATTGCCTCACCTCTGTCAGCGAGGTTTTTTTTTTTTTTTTTTTTTTTTAACCGAGATTTATGTTCACGCTATATTTTGTTGATTCAAGCCATGTACACATCCTCCGCTCGCTCAATCCACAGGCCTCCCCGCGCTGGGTTCCTCCATTTTCTTATCTCCATCCGTCTCCTACTTACTCCTCTATATCATCGCCAAATCTTCCCTGTCTTCTCCTGCTGCCTCTCTCTGTTGCTCTCCTCTTTTCTATCAGTCTCTCTATTCCACGACGGCTCTGGCTGGTCCCCTCGTGGCACACCGTGTCGTGTCCCTAATTTATTTATAATTAGTGCTCTTTGTCAGGATGCGAGGGGAATGTTAAAGTACACGCCACCTCACTCTGGGTACAAATGGGCTGCTGCTTCGCGCGCCGTTTTCCAACTGACGTGGCCACAGGGGTGGACGGAGCCTCCGAACACAATCCCCCCCGTCTTAAAATTCAGAGTCCACGTCCGCGCACTGCAGCGCATCTAACCGTCTCAGGTCCGGGTACGTGCCCGGCTTTTTTTTTTTTTTTTGTTTCGTTTTTTTTTTTTTTCCTGATCAGCTCAGAGCAAATTGGATGATAAAGCCTGAATTGTATTTTTTTTTTTGAAGAGGATGTAGAAAGCTGCGAGTGATCATGCAAAACACACACACACACACACACACACACACACACACACACACACACACACACACAGAAACTTTCTCCGCTCGCAGGTTGTTTGGAAAGAATGCAGCCAAGACAAAAGCTTAGCAATAAGGCGAGTTTACATCCTGACTGACACCTGCTGAGACACAGATACATACTGTCAGCGTGCTCAGCGGCGCAACGCCTGAATGTAAAACAGAATAACAAGCTAGGACAACATGCAATCTGAAAGTGTAATTTATTAAACATCCTGTTGAATTTTAATGGCCCTCACTTGTAAAGATGGCTTGTTTTGAGGGTTTGAGGTGTGGCAAAGAGCGATATTTTGGTATCATAACACATTAATGTCAACGCCGCGTCTGCACATGACGTACATGACCAGCAGTGACGGGGGCTGACAGGGCTCACTTTCCACACGCTGGCACGCACGTGTGTGTGTGTGTGTGTGTGTGTGTGTGTATGTGTGTGTGTGTGAGTGTGAGTGTGATCATCCAGCAAAAGCTTTTGTCCTTGGGCTGAGAGGGCACCTGGCTCCTCTTCCCGTCCTTGTGATCTCTCTGTTTCCTCTCTCTCGTGCCTCTCTATCCCTTCTCTATCTGTCTCTTCCTCTCTTCTCTCAAGCTCCGATCCCTTCATCCCCCCATCTCGTGCTCTCCCTCTCCTGCGCCCAAGGCAATGCCGTCCTGCAGGCTTTGATCAGGGGGCCAGGGAGAGGAGAGGAAGTGGGTCAGAAAGTTGTGCTGGAGACTGCAGGAGAACAAGGTTGGAATATCGAGTAGGTGAGGGTGGGAGAGAGGGGAGAGACGGGGGTGATCTAGCGAGGAAGGGTGAGATAGTCGGAGAGAGAGAGAGAGACGGAGAGAGAGAGAATGGGGAGGTTGTAGGTAAAAGCAGGAAAGGGGGGTGAAATGGGGCAACAGCAAAAAGGGAGGGGCCCCGGCCTTCCAGAGCTAAAGAGTAGAGGGAGATAAAAAGAAAATGAGGAGAGCAACAGGAGGAGATAGAGGAGAAGGACGTGGGAAAGGAGAAGTATCTTCATTTACTGGGAGGGAAAAAAAGACAACACATTTGTCTTGAACGTGGTGCTCAGCATTTAAACAGCAGGTTGGAGGATAAGGCCCTGTTTTAACTAATCTGCACTGTGCAGGACAGATAGTTCAGTGTGTGTGTGCGTGTGCGTGCACATGTGTGTTTGTGCGCACGTGTGTGTATGCGCGTGCGCGTGCATGTGTTTGTGTGTGTGCGTGTGTGTGTGTGTTTGCAGGGACCTTTTTGTGCACATTTCCCAGCTCCATTCTGCCTCTTTGTTTCTTTTTTTAATCATTAAGATGCATACTTTATTAATATTCAGATCAAACCATTAATATTCGCCCAGTGTTTCTATTCTCCTTGTGTCGTCAGCTCACCTGGGACAGGGGAGGGCAGAGGGGGAAGAATGCAGAAGCGAGGTGAGGCGGGGGGGGGGTCGGGGGGGGGGGCGGAATTAGGGGGCGAGTTCAGCAGGCAAATGGGAGCAGAAGGTACAGTGGAGGTGGTGGAGGCCCGCTGTGGGGTTGGGGTGTTTTGTGATGGACATTCTGGCTGTAAAGAGCTGTGGGGTGGTGGGGCAGGCAGGTTGGGGCATTCGGGGGTTCCACTGCTGGGACTTGGAGGTGAGAGGGGTGAGGGATTTCAGGGGGAAGCAGGGGAGCAGAGGGGGTTTGTTTCTGGAGTAATTGGGCCAATGGGAGGCTAACCCTAAACACACACATCACATTAAAAAATCAGATACTCGCATGGTCATACGTACTTTTTAATAGACACATGCATACATTGATATGCTCAGTGGCACTAATGTGAGCAGCATATATAAAATTCAACATTTAACCAGACTGTTTGCATAAGAATACACTTTCCTGAGCGTTTATCTACACACGGCTGTTAAACTACAAAAAACATTAGCTGCATAATCACATTTGCTTAATTTTACAAGTAATGCTCTAAAATGTATGAAGGACAAATGCAGAAAACACATTTTTGCTTAAAATGAGCTGCCTTACAATCCAAAGTAGATTAATTCGCGCTAATGGGCGATCATATAAAAGCAAGCATTTACATTTGAAACGCAACAACAGTGGCTCGATAAATTATTTTGTTTAAAAATAGATTTTCGGCAGTTAATTCTCATGTTGATCGAGTCATTGTTTCACACACACGCGCGCGCGCACACACACACAGAATAAGCACTTCAGTAGGCTGCAGATACACTCAGCCATGCACAAAAGCAGACAGCAAATTAAAGTGGTAATTACTTTTAAGCCCAGAAAGGTGAAGGATTGTATGGCAGGGAGCAATGGGTCACTGTTGAATAGAGAATAGCGGAGTAGGCAGACAGTGTGAAAGGCAGATATGAATCTCAATGAAATATGGAGGAGCATACTCAACAAAAGGAAAAATGGCTCCTTAATGGCTACATGACCTCAAAGAATTATTGCCTGATAGATTTGGAAAATTATCTTACTCTATACTGCTGTTATCGTTAAACACCCATTTTGAATTTATCACCCCCGTGAATGGCCGTGGCGATAATGAAGAAAATATTGTTCTGTGCGCTCCAACACAGTTCTGCTGGTGCCATAAATATTCCCAACAATCCTCCAATCGAGGCTTTAAATAGAAATGTTGCGGAGCGGTTTGCATCAGACCACCACCAAAACATCTATCCACTCACTTCTGCTCATTTCATGTTTTACCATCACTTTCACGAGCCCGAGTTCTACTTGGTGGAAGCTGATGTGTGTTGAGTCTTCTCCTTTTCATTTGAATAATTACTCAACATCTCTGAAGGTACTCCAGAAGCTGGATTGTTCTCTTTTTTTTCCCCTCCAGATTAGCGTGGCGACACACTGCTCGGAGTGGAACTCAATCGCGTTAACAGAACATTTCTTTTGTTAATTTGTGCGGACTTTATTTTACTGTCAAGAGAAAAAAAAAAAAACTGGACCTCAACAGAATAATTAAAGACTGATGTTCAATATCTTTAAGAAAATTCTCTAAAACAATCTGTGTACCTCATTAACCCAACTAATCTTTCTGTTGCGTTAAATTGGATTTTTATATGAATCTTTTTACTCTTTTTATGTTTATTTTTATTGTAGACTTTAGGTCCTTTTTAGTAAATATTCACACACATACATATCACGTTGTACACAGGCGTCTACTGTGTGTAGATGCACTATAATTACAGAAACGTGATACACAAGCAGCATAAATGGAGTTTAAGGTGTGTATATGCGGTCGTCCTCTTTATTCTGCCTCGTGATGCTAAATTAAATATGACTGTATAAGAGTGAAGGTTAGCGTTGTCACTTCGTTTCATACATTTATCTGACTGCATACTTACAACAGTCACAGCATTTTTAAAATGCGTCTTAGACAAAAAAAAAAAAAAAAAAGGAATTTGTGAACACAGGGCAATACTTTTAGGGGGTTTCTGGAGATTGGATGTGTTTTCCGTCTCTGACTATTTGGACAGAAACAATTTCCTGTCACTGAGGCTGTGACTTCTGGACCACAGCTGAGAGCATGTGTAGACGGGCAGAGGAACAAGGCCAGACGAGGGTGTGACTGTCTTACTTCGTCACACACTATTTCAAATGCGGAGACACCCACACAGACACACACACACACACACACACACACACACACACAGACACACAGACACACACACACACGCACGCACACGTGGGGATTTCTCTTTTATTAACCCACTCGATTTGATTATTCTTATTCATTCAACTGGTTTTCCTCCCCCCCAAAAAAAAAGACCCTGACTCAGGAAGGGAACACCTGTGCCTCTGGAACTATAGCCTGTTAGTGTGCATGCACACACGTGCCCCCTCCCTCTCACACTCACTCACACTCACTCACACACGCACACACACACACACACACACACAAAAGTCACATATTCCCTGCCAGTCTCCTTCAAGGACGACTCTGGAAGACTTGGAGGACAAAATCACACACTCACTCCCAGTGTCTCAGACGCGCTGCTCTTCTAATGCAGACAGAAAGCCTCCTCCAAAGATACTCAGCACACACAACCACCCCCCCACCAGACACACACACTTGCACGCACACACACACACTTAAACACACAGCAGTCTGAAAGGCTCTTTTACCTTCCCATCCATATGAGAGAAGCAGGACTTTTTTTTTTTTTCCCCGTCTGCATTGTTTCGCTTATTGCCGCCCTCTGCTGCTCTCAGCTGTTTCAGACTGTTCAGTGCGTGTTCGTATGAGAGAGGTGGAAAAGGCTCAGTGGGACTCTTTGACGACCTCATTCACCCCCCTCCCCCACCCCACCCCTCCCTTCCCGCCACCGCCTTCGGCCTGGACACAGTCGACATGCCCAACAATGAGACTGGAGGGTGGGAGCGGGACAGAAAACTCTGAATGCATCTTCATTTGCCTGAACTTTTCACACGTCTTTCCCCTTTTGTTGCTGCCCGCTCCTTCACTACAGCGTTTCCATCGGCCCGGCCGGCTTCCGCTGGCAAGACAACCAACCAAAGCCGCCACCAGCCCCCCCCCCCTTCCTTTTCCCACTATGTTAAGCCCATTTTTAGCTTGACATAATCTGAAATGGTCCTTAAGTGAATTTATGTCTACCCCAGTGAATTAACTTCTGCAGTTTCCTCCTTTATGTTGCTGTGTTTTTTTGTGGGGGTTCAGCGACTGAAGGAGAAGAGATTTGAAACTCAGACCACGGAGTAGACAGCCTATCAGTATTCAGTAGAGAAAGTGAGTGATGGAGAGGGAGAGAGAGAGAGAGAGAGGAGAGAGAGGAAGGAGGGGGTGATGTATCAATATTCTGAGTAGTGTTTGAGGGCAAGGGGAACGAACAGAGGAGAGGGAGAATGTGGGGAGGAGGGGAAACTGGTGGGAGAGAGTACTTGAGTGAGTCTTTGACTGATTATTTGTACACGTATATGCTCACCAGTGTGTGCGCGCGCGCGTGTGTGTGTGTGTGTGCAGGCACATCTGCGATCATATGTTGCGTTCGCTTTTCTTTACATACCTGTGGGTCCGCGTCCACAGCGGCTTAAGCATTTCAGGAAGCGCGGCGCTGAAGAAACTACACTGACTCAGTGTGTCTGTTTCCTTTTCAGGCAGGTTTTAAATAATCAGCCACCTTCACGGGTGTTGTTCTCGTCATTTAACGTGTGTGTGTTAGCAACAGGCAGTGATGTCAGGGGGCACGGCTGTCAAACGCGTTCACTGGTCGCGTCCGGGTGACGTAGAGCCGCGGGCAAAAGCCCGGCCGACTTACTGCGCTCGGCCTCCCCAGCAAACACACAGACGCCGCCGCCACCGCCGCACATAATCCACCTTTCTTCTAAGAGAGCCGAGGAGGAGCGAAACTGATGCCGCCACAGCAGGGCTGCCGCAGGAGGAGACGAGCACTTATTAAAAAAAAAAAAAGAATGTCCCATTTAAATACAGGTGTGAGGGGGATTGTCAACAGCAATGACAAGCAAATAACACTTTAAAAAATTAAGCCAACACTTCATTTTTTTTTTAATTCCGGGGGTCATTCCGCGGTGATTCTGCACGACCGGTTCAGGAGCAGCGGTGTGGGGGTACGCATACACAAGCGGAGGGGACAAATGATTTAACGTGCCTTATTCAGCAGCGTGTTTTGTCCGCCGCAAGAGCGGGAATACAATTTTTTTTAAAAAAGGCAGCGGGCAAAGTGTTGCAATGCAGAAGAAAGGAATTCCGGCTAAACTTCAGCACATTCCGTTGCTGACCCGCGAGAGGTCAGAGCACTCTGTGTTGATCAGTGTAACAAAGGAAAGGTCTCCTCTATGTTTTCTGATTACTGACCTCATATAATACCGCTGTAGTTTATGTACTTGCTCCAGGAATCAATTCCTGAGACTGCTTTCCTGATGACATCATGCACATTTTGGAAGATTGTAAGCCGCGCTGCTATTTCGCACGGCTCTGTCAATTTGAACGGATCGATCGATTCTCCTCAGATAAAGTCGCACGCCGAAGGTTCGAAAGGAAGGAACGTGTCGGCCGAGAGCAGAAGCACCGGCCCCTTCTCTGCCTTTAAGCTCATGTCCTCAAAACACCTCGTGAATGGGGAACATGTGCCAAAGGCGGATGTATTTTTCTGAGCCGTTGCTCCTCCACTTTGTGTGCAGACGCGGCAGAGGAGGAGGTCCGCCTCGCCAGCTCGGCCGCGGCCGCTCAGGTTCGTAGATCTTGAAAACACGTGTCCTGTTGCATTTGTAATACATTTGAAATATCCTTCCTTAGAGCACTGACTGATCATGCCCAGAAAATCAGAAGGAAGGCAAACCTCTTCACGAACAGTACCGCCACCTGTAGATCAATAAGTGTGCGTGTGTGTGTGTGTGTGTGTGTGTGTGTGTGTGTGTGCACCTTCAGTTCTCTCTGTTGGGCCACAAGGTCACACACTTAGTTAAGTTGCTTTTGGTTTGTTCACTTGTTTATTAGAAAAAAACACAACCGCGTGGATGATGTAATGGGCAAAAAAAAAGGGGGGCGTGACCTGACGTGATTAAGTTTTGATAAACCTTATAAATGCTGACGTGAGGTAATCTTGTGTGTCTGCTGTTTGAAAAAAAAAAAAGCCAGAATTTATAGGAAATAGCAAATACATGTGGGGGAGAAAGAAAAGGGGGGGAATAAGTGGATGGGCTGTCTCCTTCTGCAGCTGTGTGTTTGTACAGGACAGGAGTCACACTTTACAATATGTGTGGATGTGATGGAATCTCCCACTTGTTTCAGTCATCCCTCCTCTTGCCGTCTCTCTTTTACTCCGGCTGCTAATCAGCATTTGAAAGGCAGCTTTGACACTGAGAAAGAAAGTGAGGGAGGGAGGGAGGGAGGGGAGGTGGTGGTGGTGGTGGTGGTGGTGGTGGGGACGCAGGGAGGTGGGGGTAAACGAAAGCATGAGACACAACGAGCGAGCGAGGGAGGGAGAGCCAGAGACTGAAGCGAGGGGCTGTACAAGCATGCCTTTTATATTTACTAGTGACTGAGAGAGAGAGAGAGAGAGAGAGAGAGAGGGAGCAGCTGAAGGCAGAGACAACTGGTGTGCACGGCTTTCCCAAGAGGAAATGAAAAGAAAGAAGCTCAGCGGAGAGAGTGAATGAGTGAGCGGGAGGGAGGGAGGGAGGGAGGGAGCATGCCGGCTGAAGAGAGAGAGAGAGAGGGAGAGGGAGGAAGAGATTCTCACACTGACTGTGTCCTAATCCGAGTCCATCTCCGAGAAGCAGCGGAGCAGAGTGTTGGTGAAGTGAGTGTGAGAGTCACGGAGAGCCGCATCACCTAGTTGCATTCACATTAACACGCACGCACGCACGCAGACGCACACACACACACACACACACACACACACAGACACACACACTAGTGCTCTCTCCGACGCGCACGCAAGAGTCTCAGCAGGAGTCCACGATGTGTCCAGCTGCACGGCCGAGGCTTTTCTGAAAGTGACGGAGATTGATGCCGTCCCAGCCCGCGCTGGTCACACACACACGGTGTTTGTCTGCTGTGTTTGAGCCCGAGGTGCCGGAGGAGGAGGCGGCGGAGGCGGCGGCGGGGCACCGCCGGGGCCAGAACAAGGAGTTCGGGAGAATAGGAGGAGAAGAAAAAGAGGAGGACAAAGTGGATGCGATGCACAGCAACAGACTGGGAACTGGAAATGCCTGTCAGGTAAGCCATAATAATGGATTTGACAACTTTATCACGCACACACTCTCCCCATCTGCTTTATTTTCCTTACACCTGTGCTTGCATTTTTTTTTTTTTTTGGTTTGTTTTGTTCTGGTTGATTTTATATTATTTTAGAGGATAAGTTTTATTGTAACTTGCTTCATTTGCTCTGAAAGTTACTTTGGGTGTCCAAGACAAAAAACACAGCAGTGGGGAACTTTTTCTAATTCTCAACACTTCTATTCCAAAAGGAACAAATATTTCACATTTTTGTTGGCGCTGGATGATTAGCTGGAATTAGATCAGGATTTAAAATGAGAATGAATTAAATTATTTTTGAATAATCTTTTTTTTTATCGCGTGACACCATGGTTGAACAGAGTCGAGAGAAACACACACATTTAATCAGATATTTTTATTTTCCAAAATAGTGAACTTCAATTTGATTAGGTAACTTAAGCAAAGGTTTTTTTTTTTCCCCCCCTAGTTTTATTTGGTATTTGAGTTCATTTGATTAAGCTGCAAATATGCTAAACTTTTAATTATGTGTGTTTATGTGCAGTGATGAATAGCCTCAGTTATAGCGCTTAATGCCAAACACTTTGTGTGTTTGCGTGCGCGTGCGTGCGTGCGCAGACTCGCGCGCGCACGCACGCTGAAGTTTTCGATGGCGGGGCTGAGAGCCAGCGGCTCCGCGTCTGCCTCCACCTGCAGAATTGGTCACAGTTTACTGGTTTGGTAACATTTGGCGCCTTCAGGTCATTTCTTTTTGCAGCCGGGGATCCAAATTGGCAGAAATCTGCGACAAACAAAGTGAGACGTTGGCCTGAGACTCAAACAGGTGGACATTGTCAGCCTTGCCTAATTTAACATCACACTGGAGATTGCACCGATGCGCTGGGTCAAAAAAGCAGCTTCACTGAGGCAAAAAAAGAATTCTAGAGGAGAAGATTACAGCCACAGGAGTCAGCGGGGTGTGAGGATATTCTGAGTTTATTTGGGTCTGGTGTTTATCCAATAATTCCGTCTGATTTTCTCGGGGTTTCGAAATCAGGAAACTATCTTTTAAAACAGGAAAAAAAAAAAAAAAATTCACTTGTGTGACTCTAATTGTCTTCCGTGCAGATGTGTCGGTGCGTGACGCTGACGTGTTCCACCTGATGTTGTGTTCCGTCTTCAGGGGCACGGTTGGGTTTCAGACACGTAGTGTCAGGCTCGCCCGTCAGGCGTGCGAGCGCAGGGACACAAATCTGTTTTCTTTTTTTTTTTTTTCACCCTTTTGCAGCGTTGAGCAGACGCGTCAAATAATTCCCAGGGTTTAAACTTCAGAGTGGAGCCGCCCGCTCGGCAACTATCGGGAACTTTTTGACGTATTTAACGCGGCGAACGTTTTCCGCTCAGTGTCGCCCCAAAAGCCGTGACACAGCAGCCACAGAGGAAGGGGGGGGGGGGGCCGGGGGCATGCCATCTCATGACCGGGCTATGGTTCAGACCCTTAACCCAGTGAGCCGCTAAGCTTCCCCAGCCGTTTCGCTTTTTCGCGTGTGCAGAGCGTTCTGGTCGTGACCCACCGCTAGGCCTGTTTTGATTTGATGCAGACACAGGTTTTATCCTTTGGCTTTTGGATTTTAGGAGCAGCGCCTCATCCCAACAGGCAACTGTGTGACAGACGCTAACTTGGATTGCTTGGGAAAAAAAAAAAAAAAAAGGCAAGCAGCTGGAAGACAGCAGAAAAATGTGAAAAGGTTTTAATAAAAAGTGTCTGGCGTTGCTCCTTGAAACTCTGGAAGAAGAGCTCCGCTCCTTCATCCAAATTTGAGCTTCTTGTTTATGTTCCTGAAAACTCTTTGAGGTTAACAATCTACTTTTTATTTTCATTTTGTGTATCAGTTTACACAAAGATGGACTCTCTCTCTCTCTCTCTCTCTCCCCCACACACACGCGCGCACACACACACGCACACGCAGAGGTGGTCAGCGCCTGCTGACAGACAGCCGCTCACATGCGCCTTGCTCTCATGGTGCGTGCGCGTGAGGAGCATTGACAGACAGCGTGTGGGGCTGTGACAGAGGGTGTCAGCGTGGTGTCAGGGAGATGTGTTTAGTGTCACACTCTGTTGACCTGATCTCCGGTCAGACTGTCCACTTCGGCCCCGCTGTGGCTCCTTACATAACCCCTGCTGTCATTCACACATCGGCCTGAAGGGATCCGCTGGGCCGCGCACCCACACACATGCATTTACTCAGTGACGTGCGCAAGATGTATAGGCCTCTATATTCATATTCACTTTCCCCCTGAATTGGACGTCACATCAAGTGCAGTCTCTTCGTCAAATTCGCTGTCAGGTTTTTTTTTTTTTCTTTTTTCCTGCCCCCCCCTCTATCTTGTTCTCTAACCAATGTGTGGCAAGGCAGAAACTCCATAAATTAACAGTAAAATCTGTAAATGTTGAAACAAAGTGCTGAGCTTTGAGCAGTGTGTGGGAATATAGCAAGGAGCCAGCGGGTAGCCTGGTTTCCCCTGTGTGCTGCAAGACACCTACACAACTTGTGCAACTCTTATCAAGAGTTTGACACCGTTCTGAACTCTGACATCTGCACCATGCTAATTGATGTTTTTTTTTTTTTTTTTTTTTTTGTATTAGCATGTGGACATCTCTGCTGGTGGGGCAGAAAAAAAAAACAGCGCACTTTCAAGTCCTCACAATCATCCAGGCTCTTGCACACACACACACACACGCGCGCGCGCGCGAACACGTTGCCCAGCGTGACCCCTGTTGCGCGGCGCTTTGGCCTCTGGTTATTCGGAGGTCAGCGGCGATGTGGTCTCTGCCTGTGGGAGTGGATTTATCATCTTCGGCCTTATGGGGACCTGCATCAACTTAGCTGACTCTTTCGCAGTCCGATGGAAAAGTTTCTGTGGGCTCTCTACCTTTTTTTTTTTTTATAGGGAACACTTAGGGAAATGTTCCCTTTACTAGAGATGAGTCGCAGACGCTTTTATAGCTGGAAGTCTTTAGGTTGAGGCGTGATTTAACTCCACACTGTTTGCCCTAGGATGCTGTCTTACAGCAGCAATGAAAGATAAAACAAATCCTATCCCCAATCCCATGTGTTTTAAATATATAATATGCAATGAAGTCATCACCCAGTGATGCAGGCTTGACAGAAAAACCTTCCACTATCCTTGATCAGCTCAGACATTTATTTATATAGTGTGATTGTTTGTTTTTTTTTTGTTTTTTTTTTTTAAAAAGAAATCTGTCCTTTAAATCATTAGCACGTGGAAAACCTGTAAGCCTCACCCCTAATTTAATACAGTGGAGGCTAAAAATGAGCACGTCTCTGTACGTTGAAGCTGACGCTAAGTGTGACGGGCATGGATTGGATTTTGCCCGGCTGCACGTCTGTGAGGAGTGGACATCAAAGTGCAGCCGCTAGAGCCCCGTGTAATAAAAGAGGAGGAGAGAGATATTGATTAGTGAGGGTGAACATTAGCAAATCTCTTTCTTTCTCCTTTTTAATGCATTTATTTACCTGTCTATCATTTTCTCTGCCTCTTTTTTCGCCCACTTGATCTCTAATTTGCCTCTCCCTTCCCCTGCCTACATCCCTGACTTCATCCACCCCTCTAATAATTTATTTATCGCTGATCTCTTTATTATGTATTCACACAGTTTAGGGTTGGCCCATGCTGCAACTGTAGGGTGTCCGTTCACTCTTGCGGGCTGTTATCATCATTCCTTTACACCCTTTTTTTTGAGCCTTCCTCTTCCTCCTCATCACTGCAGAAGTACCTGGGGGCGGGTGGGGTCACTCTGGTCCAATCTAACACCATATTGATTCCATTAGATAATTAATGACCCAAGCAGGGGCCAAGGGAGGAGCAAAGAGAGGGTTAGGAGACATGTGGGGGTTGAGCATGATGGGAAAGCCAAAAGGGGATGGTGGAGATGGAGAGAGCGGTGCACAGAGGCCCTTGAGAGTTGAAGAGAACCTTGGCTTGGGAATAAGCTGGAGTTGTCAAGGTCAAACACAGCCAGAGTTGTGATATGGAAGCAGAATGCCGAACGAGTCAGAATATGGAATACTGATACAGAGATGGGTGGAGGGGGTCTTCATGACCAGCAGCTGTCGATTGATCAGCGTTTGAAAAATTGTACATTAAAACGTCTTTTGACTTCCAAATCCGGAGGTCCAACCAGGGCTGTAATGCATGATAAGTAGTTTTTAGCCCTCCAACCAGAATACCAAACTTCATCTCCCCAGACACCCCAGACACTCATTTACAACTACTCAACAACATGAAAGGCAAGATAGAAAACTAGCTACATCAAATATTCTGTTCGTGTTATTTCCAACCATGTTTTCTGCATCTTTCCTGATATCGAGGGTGCTCTATTTGATAAAATATGATTGAAAGAAAAAATCATTCATCGCTGCTGAGCATGGAGTTGGAGATAATTAAAGATGGTGGGCCGGAGAGCTGAAAGAGAGCTGTCTAAAAACTATTAGCTGTAAGGGCGTGTCAAGAAAATGAGCAAAAACACCGGCGTATCGACATGTTTGAGTCATCTATCATCTCTTTTCTACCGCCGCTTTTCCTTAAGGAGCTCCCATCCGCGATTCATTAGGTGAAGGTGGTCAAGTCGCCCGTCCATCACAGGGCTGACAGGTGGAGACAAACAACATCACACATTCATGTTCACACCTACAGACAAGGTCTAGAAACTAATTAACCCAAAATGCACGATCTGGACAGGTTTGATGTTGAGTGGATGCTCACAGAAGCGCTTTAATGCGTTTCTGTTGATCAACGGCCTCATTTGTGGGTAAAATGAGGAATTACAGGACGCTTAAGACAGACGTCACATTCAGGAAATGGGTGGGAATGAATTGTCTTTAAATAAAATAAAATGGATCAGATTTGACCTTCAGATCTGGAACTCCTCGTTGCACGGGCACGCCCCCCCCCCCCACCTCGACACAATCGGCTCGTGTACACCGTCTCTGGCGGACCATGAGCTCTCCTCGCTTCCACATTCGCCTCCTTGGCCAGCCCGTGTATCGGGCCCCAGGGGCCGGGGAGATGAGGCATAAAACAACCATGTCTCTACCTAGGGGAGCTGGTGGCGCGGCAGAGGGGCTATTGTTTGTCTGCGTGCTGTTTGACTTAAATGTGTTCATTTGCCTGATGCCCCTGCCTCCCTACAGGGAGGGGGCAGCCCTGGGAGAGGAGGGGCATGCTAACGAACCTCTGACAGCTGGAAGCCCTAATTAAACGTCCCCGCTGAAAATAAACAGAGCGGTAGCCAAAGTGGGCAGCGAGTGAGAAAAACACGGTAAATAGTGGCTGCGAACGCTCTCCGCGGTGCCCCCCTCTCCGCTGCCGCTGAGGCTGTGCCAAGAGAGCCCTGGTCTATAGGGCATGGCTCTCACACACACACACACACACACACACGAGGGTCTGCCATGTTTATGAATATGCAGCATCACATTATGAACTCCCGCGGCCGCACTGATAGCCGCGCGCGGTCCCCGCGCCCGTTGGAAGTCGCGCTTTTCTCCATTTTTCCCACATTAGGGGACGCGTTGACTCAGCTCCGTCGAGTGGATCGCCTCGCGCTCTCCGCCCGGACGACACTTGTGACATTCAGCCTGTTGTGTTGGTGGCGAGGCGGAGCATTAGCAGTCAAAGTGGCGGGGGTCCATTTGGATGAGTGCATTAATTGGCCGCCCAACCTGCGACAAGGTTATGAGGCTGATTGAATAATTACTGTGGAGGCCCCCGTCCATTACGCCTGTGTCCGCCCAGATAGAGAGAGATGGAGAGATAGCTTGAGACAGAAAGATGGAGGGTGAGATTAGATAAGCTCAGATAGGGTCAATTAAGAGATAAACACACTGGTGTGGAGGGGAGAAAAGGACTGTCTGCATGTGACTGTTAGGAGGTGAAAATGTGTCGGTGAATTGCTTCCCGCCCGCCTCTCCTTTGTGATCTTTTCGTCCGACTGTACGCAGCGTCGTTTGGCATGCAGCGCATTTATCGAGGTGATCTAGAGGAGGTGACAAAGGTTAAGTTGTTAGACAGAGGTGCGCTGCCCCCGCTCCGACCCCGTCTCCTCGGCGTCGGGCTCTCAGAAAAGAGCGCTGTCAATGTTAAAATTCCACAGGGCAAAGCGGTCCGCCCGCGGCCGCCGCTCCTTCCAGTCCTGGAGTCGGCGGCGGCGGTGGCGGGCGGCGCGGGGCTGGCGTTTAACTAGCCAGCCAACCAGCGACGCAAACGTCCGGATGATTTAGCTTCAGCTGGGCGTCCGCGGGTTCAGGAGCATTCAGTGAAATGGTGAACGGCTCTGGCGCTGACTTTAAATCTGCTCCGACCAGACGGAGCTGGTTCCAGGGGTTTCTAGTCTGAAGTGCTAGAAGACAACTGGGCTTAATTAATTTTAGGTTCCTGGAGGTGTTTCACCTCTCAAGGTCTCAGGTTTGAGACCGAACAGGGCGCTGGTCAGATTTTATGCACACTCACGTTCCTTTTTATTAACATTACTTCAGAAAATGTAATTTGGGATTTTTGTTCCTTCACCCGTAATGACTAACGGTATTTATTTCTGCTCCCCACTTGAGCGTTAGAGCGATTGCGTGTGAAACAAACGATGATTAAAAGTGTATTACTCGTCCTCTAGCTCTGCGCGGATCCATAAATCCCAGCAGATTGTCAGTGCCGTCCTGTGTCGCCGCCGTTTTTTGACCGGAGCACAAGCGGTGCAACCAAGTATTGAAACAGAAGTTGTACGTCAGTTTGGGAAACCGGTGTGTCCGGTCTGATCGTGTCACTGTGGATGGAGATCGAGTGAGAAAAAAAAAAAAAAAAAAAATGTTGGCGCTGAACGCCCCCCCCCTCTCAAAAATCCACCGAGGTCAGCCTCTGTAACACGGAGATCCTGTTAGCTGCAGAAAGCATAAATCCAAACTACTAAAGATAAGTGCCTGACCCCGTCTCCCCTTTCATTAGCTATTCCTCATCAGCCGTGCCCGTTCTGAAATTGGGCCAAGAAGTTTGCATGCATGCATGCATGCGCGCACGTAACGTTGGCTGATTTAGGGAAGATTTGTAAAATGATATCTGCCTGGACCTGCCCGGCTTCCGCTGACCCCTCTTAGCCGAGGTCGGCGGAGCCGCATTCAATCCGGAGACATAATCCATTTTCCAGTTGCCAGGGTGAAGCTCTTCTGAGATTATTGTTCTGACCAAGCCGTGCCAAAGAGAAGGAGTCAAACAGGGAGAGGGTATCTCAGGCCCAAGGGCATGACACTGCGGTGCTCGGGGCCACGCTAGCCCTTTAAATGTCAACACAGCATGGGGGGTTGGGGTGGTGGTGGTGGTGGTGGTGGTGGGGGGTGTGGGTGTGGTGGGGGGGCAGGGCTTTCTTTGAGGAAGAATATGGGCTTCTCTATCCTCTCCACTGGAAGACAGCGCGGCCATCATGTACCGCGGATGCTTGTTTCAAACTGTCTTTAACCTCCTCAGACCTGGCGTCCACATATGTGGACATTAGATTTTGGGTCACCTATCATATAAAAGCTAATTCTTCTTAGTATGGGACCATATGTCCACAAGCAAGGACCCTGAAACATTATATTACTACACATTTAGATTGATTGTCCCTGTATGTGGACATCATTGTCCCCAAAAACCACTTGTTTCAAAATATTTTTAGAATATGATTCTCAGTCTTTACACTTCCTCAGGTCCCAATAATCTTAAATAGATAAATTACAAAGATAAATTAAAAATAATATCAAGAGAGAGCTTGGGTCTCAGGAGGTTAAACTAAAAAGTGGGGAACGTACAGACAAACCCCACAATAAGAGGTTCATTGGTTAAAGAACAATATTATGAAGGGACACCAATTTAAAACAAGGGCTTCGGGGTGGGACGCTGAAATGTTTATCATTGTCTTAAAAAGACTAATTGTTTTCCTTTTTCCTTTGCCTTTTTCACTCCCGCACCTCAAGATCTGAGCGCGATACATCCTCAGCCAATCAGAGCCTTCGTTAGCGGCGTGTGATTGGTAGAAGGATGGCCGCCATGCCGTTTGTCGGCGAGGGGAAGTGCGTGAGTGTGGAGTGGGATTTCCTACAAGGACTCCTGGCCAAGCCTCCCACCTTGCCCTGGTGAGACACACTCACACTCACACATACACACCCACACACACACGGATCGTATAAGCCTGCGTGCATGCCTGTGAATTAATCTCTGCAAGGTGAAATCTATACATTAACACCCCTGCACACACTGACAGCCCGAAGAAGAATTTCCTATCAATGAAACACAATCCAGACAGTACAAGTGTGATCTCCGCGGTGCTACATACACCCTCCATTGTTGCTCTCCTGCCAATCCTGTCAGAGTGGTGAATCCCCTCCCCTTAGCGGGAGATTAAGCAAATTTGGCCGGAATTATTAATGGGCAGTCATTTACAGGCGGATATAAAAACTAAGCAGAATCAATGTGTGTGTATTGATTGTTCTCGGTGGCTGGGGTCGAGGCGGTATAATAATGAGATGTTATAGAGGTTGGCAGCATGAGTCCACAACACATATACACATACAAGCACACACACTTTTCACACAACCGCTCACTTATTAAAGCACAAAAAGGGGTAAATACAACAACTGTCATCTGATCAAGACATAAACACATGTATACACATGAGTCACACTCATTCTCTTTTTTTCTCATTATTTCCTTTTGTATTCTCTCCATCCCTACTCTCTCTCTCCCTCTCTCTGTCGCTTATTTATTGGAATCAGAATCAGCAACACAGACATCAGGTTTTTTTTCTCTTTTTCCACACACGCACACACACACACGCACACACACACACACGCGCACACACACACACACAACCTACTTTATTCCAACACCGACCAACACAAATTGTGAAGTGGCTGTGACAACATAATTCCACCACTCAGCCCCCATTGAAGAGAGTCAATACCCAATCAGAGAGACAGGCTACCTGAGCCCCCGGCCCCCCTCTGTCACTCTGCCCCTCCCTCTCCTATTGATCCCTCAATCACGGCTTCAGCTCAGTAGCCCGGGACCAGATGAGAGAGAGGGAGGGTGCAAACCAAGGGATAGGCAGAAAGAGAAGGCGAATGTGTGTTCACATATGGATTTTGGAGCAAATGGCATTTTTCGGACTGTGGCAGACTGAAGACGGGAGTTTGTCCGTAATTACCAGGCCAATCTCTAAAGGGTAAGAATGGAGATTGTTTCTCTTGAGTTGCAGGAGCCATTACTCACATATATATTTATGAAATGAGTTCTCAGGATTGATTCTCAGGCTCTCTATAGAGCCTCAATCAATCAACAGGTTGTCACTGAATGTGATAACCATGACCTGTTTCTCCAACCCTACACACACAGCTCTATTCAACGCGATTTCTCTCATCACTTCTTTTTTTGTTTATTTCTGCTCTTTAACTTGTCTCCATCCCTGCGCCGCCCCGAGGCTTCCTCACCTTGTCTCACGCCTTCTCCGTGTTCGACTGTCAGTCTGCAGAACCTGCGTAAAGAGAAGTCCCGAAATGCGGCACGTTCGCGGCGAGGCAAAGAGAACTTCGAGTTCTTCGAGCTGGCCAAGATGTTACCTCTGCCCGGGGCCATCACCAGCCAGTTAGACAAGGCCTCCGTCATCCGGCTGACCATTAGCTACCTGCACATGCGCACTTTTGCCAGCCAGGGAGACCCACCCTGGAGCCCCCTGATGGAGGGAGACAGCAACTGCAGCAAAGGTGAGCACGGGGGGACGCCTCAAACATTGAATACTCTTGAATACTGGTTGAGTTTTTTATGTTTACCTTATCGTTCTCTTGCAATACTTAGAATCAATCCAGAGAAAAGTTGTCTTGCAGAATTCCCTCATCGAACGTTCTGCAACACAAACACAGTGGGTGTTTTAGTTGTTCATGGGCCCAACGTAGGACAGCATTAAAACACACGTGGTTGTTCAGCGCGAGACCCTCGCGTCTGGTAGAACGTGTCAAGCACCAGTCATCTGTAATGACGCCTGCCCACTTCCTCCCACCCGCAGGGATCTCTTCCTCCACACCACAGCCTTCCATACACACCGTAAACACTTAAGACAATTTTTCAGCCCTTCACCCACCAACATAATTGCTCATGCCGTCCTTGAACACGGGCATGGCCTCGTCCGTTGACAAGCTGGTGAAAATATACACATGTATGTACATCACGAATGCACTTATTTAAGAGAAATCTTGGCGTGATGGACGTATTTGTAAAGCAAAGTAGATGATATGCAGGGACGCACAACTGGTGTGATTTGTAATTAGAGAAATGACTAAATGACAAGGACAGTGTTATTAGGAAGCCTGTCTAATTGCTACTATTAGCATAGTACAAAATTACAGCTCTCCCTTTGTGTGTGCTTCCAGCATCTACATGCAATGTTTGCATTGTAAGAAATTTAAGAGTAACCCACGGAAGCCCAAGAGACGCAACTTTAACAGTCGACAAATATGTAAGATGATGAATAATGCAAAGAAACGAAGCAATTGGACCACCAAAAATGGCACAAACCCGCGCGGTTAATTTCATTCAGCTGTGTTGTCTTATCTAATCATACAAGGACATCTTTTGTGAGGACATTTGGGACCAACTTTTATATAACATTCACATCCATTTAGGAACAAAAATAAACATCATTAAATATCCAACTGTTCTAGCTGTGCCTCCATCCCTCTGAAAATTAAATGGCTCTTCAGATTCATGAGCCTTTTTAACATCTGACTTTTAACTTCTCACTACAGGAAAAGTGCAGATGCTACCTATAATAGTTATTTATGGTTGTACAAAAACAGGACTTAAAGCACTCAACCCAGCAGAATTTAGTCAGCATTAATTGTGTTTGTTAAACATGTGCTTCCCCTCCATGCCAATGAGTCTGTTCTGCTGTAAAAGGCACACTGACATCTATTGTTGCATGTACACTTTCTGCGGATTGATTAGCGAATTGATTTCCTCCGTGTACTAATTGGACCCTGGGCATTAGTTAAAAGTGAGCACAGCGTGAATCTCATGATCTCATTTTCAAAATTATTTCCCTCACAGGTTGGACTGGAGAATAATGCTAAATACCTGAGCGCGCGTTTGTGAAAGGGAAGCGCGCCGTGTCGTAATCAGCACTGGTTCCATCAGGATGGGAACATCTGATCGATGCACATACGCTAACATGTTTACGCTCGGTTGTAGCCTTGCAGCGTTAAAGCCGAGGAAGAGTTGCTGAAAGACAGATGTGAGTAGTGCTTTAATAAGAAGCACTTTGCACAGCAGTGTGAGGTGTAAGTGTGTAAATGCATCAAGTCTTTCCTTGTAATTGATAACTGCAGTAAATATCCATCTCACTGTGAACCCTGGGCAGCAGTCTGACACCTTAAGCATTGTCTATTATTATTATTATTATTATTATTATTATTATTATTATTATTATTATTATTATTTACATTTACAGGATTTTTTTTTTAATACAAGAAGGTTAAGTAGTTTAGGGGAGGCTGCATATGCTAATTTGGATGAACAAGCCTACCCACAATGCATTGGCGGGGTTTTAAGTGTGATGCATGACTTTAATTCTGTTAGTGGAATGTGGTCAGATAGCCAACTTAAGGGAGGGGGGGGGGCGAGAGAAGGGGGGGAAGGAACAAATGAAGAAGGAATAGAGACAGAAGAAGAGGAAGGACACGGAGTACAGGGTGACGGCAGCGCTGGTGAAAGAGTTTGGGGGTGGCATTCCTCCACATTTGGTCTTGTTTACGGGGGTATGGGGAATGGCGCGCACCAGCAATGAGGAGAGGAAAGAGAGGAGGGTGGAGGAGACGGATGGAAAGGAGGGGCCGGTGTGGCTTTTGTCTGCTTCCCACGTTTCAAAGCCAGTCTTGAAAAATGAATAGACAGAGGAAAATCAATTGCATGACCTTCACAGAGAGAAAGAGAGAGATTGAGAGAGCAGGAGTGGGGGGGGTGGTGGAAAAGGAGAGGAACAGATCGTGGAAGGAAGGAGCAAAAAGGAGTGGAGAGGTAAAATAACCAAGGATGCTTGTTCCTTTTAATTGTGCAGCACAGTGAACATTAAGTCTTTTTTCTCCAAATTCTTTATATTTATTAAAACACCTCACATCCTGAGCGCAGTTTGCATCCAGGCCCTGGTTTGTGTTTTCCTGTTTACCTGCAGTGACATTAAAGTACAATTCCCTTTTCCCAGTGGAGATTGTTCCTATCGCACCAATTAAAAGGAAGCAAATTTGCTGTTAATCAGTCTTATCGTGGTCAGAAGATGTGACGGATTGTTTAGTCTGAATAGTTAAAGGACTTTAATTGGTGTAAAACCAAAAGTGAACAGATAAAACGCCTCATTAGACAGGACACTTGGATAACATGATTAGCAGTAGTAGCATTAATCTGAAAGTCTCTGAAGTGTAAAAAATATGAGAAGTCGGTGTTTGGATAAAACTCTTATCTGTGGAAAATGATAAAATATTACTACCGTACACATGGTCAGAGTTAATGGTTTTTCCCTTTGGTTCCTGTTATTTCACCGCTGTGCTGCTGCAGGTCTTCACATATGAAAACTTCCAGCTCACATCATTGTACTAGTTCAGATTGAGCTGTATGTCAATATTACAGGTACAATGAGCTGTGCTTCCACAACATTTTACTTTTGCTTGAAGATAATGGAACAATTTCTTTTTCATTTTTCTGTTTTTTTACTATGATTCAATTTTTCTGTTTTTTTTCTTTTTAATCCATTTAAAACATGTTTTAATAACAACAGTGGCCAGAAGAATCAGTATTTTTGCGAAATTGAGCAAAGAAAGATGTTTATCCAGCGCTCATAAACCAGACAAATAAGAAGATTCAGATTCCGAGGTATCCGTAACATATTGTGAGATGCAGGGAGACGGAGAAATAATCAGAACTAGTTGTTGCAACCAGCTGAGACCTGTATTCTGCATGACTGTAGCGAACGCCCTGAATCCTAGGATACTGGGGATTCTACCTTGAGCTGCTGACTCCATTTGCGGCAAGCGTGTCACCTTAAAGTGTCGCTTCAGTGTCCTGCTTCGTACGGCCACTTGCTTAATGATCCGCTATCAATTACCGCGGCTCTCCTCTCTTTTATCGCTTCTGAGGGGTCGTGAAAATTAAGCCAATATAAAACAAAATAAAATAAAAAAACAGCGTAGAAACTTTCTGTATATTTGTAAGAACAATATGACAATATGGGGCCAAGGCACCGTGATCGCCTCTCGCCTCGAGGGGTGAATTCTTTCCGGAAATCTTCCCCTCAGCCCCTCACAGGCAGGAGCTGGAAAACCCCCGAGTGTTTTTATTGGGTACAGTACAATGACAGACGGCAGCAAAAGGGCCGGCTGGAGTGTTTTAGTATGTCTGTTAGTGAGGTCAAACACACCTCTCTCCTTCTGAGAACTGGTGACATTGACTTTCACCCCCCCACTCCCTTCCCCCCTCCTCTTCCTTGTCTCTCCTCTGCACCCCCCCCCACCACCACCACCACCACCACCACTTCTTCGCACTGTCCCCGCATCTGCCTCGCCTCTAATTCACGACGTTTAAAGCAGCTTGGGCTTTTGAGGGAAGTTAATTGCACTCAAATTATGTTCGACCGCGAAAGAAGTGAGGGAGCGACGGAGAGGAGACGGAGAGGGATGGAGGGAGGGATGGATGTCAGAGAGAGAAGATAATTGCACCGAGGAGGGAGGCTGCGATTAGGGTCACTCTTTCTCCCTCGAACAGCCAGAACGTCACATTTGGATCGTAGTAAACAGCTTGGCAGGTGATCGCGCCCAGGATTTAAGAGGGTAAAACCACAGCCAGCCTCAGACTTGAGAGGCAGATAACAGGGATGCAGATTGATTAGAAGGACGATGGGTCCATTATATCTGTTGCCTGATTGGCTCCCATCTTAATCTGGATCCAGTGATCGACCCTGTAGGCGTGAAAGGGAAAGCCAGATACTGTACGTGAAAGGTGTACAGTGTGTGTGTGGGTGTAGGAGTGATTACTCCTGGACCTACCTGAGACTGAATTATGTATCAGACACAGTTAGAATGAATGTCATTCAAATGGATTCCCCATCTTTTCCCCTCATGGAGCTCTTTGGAGACCCCGAGAATTGACCTACGAGTCAGACCATAATTAACGCGCCCGCTCGTACCCGCTCCCATTCTGTCTCTTATTCCCACGCTGGAATGAAACCTCGCTGCAGCGTGCTGGGAAGCTAATGTGTGAGAGGAAGGGTTGATCACAGATCTCGGGCGTGGATCTACACCTGCCTGGACACTGAAAATCACTAGAAACAACATGCTTTATTACCTTTTTTCATTAGAGTGATCGTTTAAATGCAGGGCTGTTAACCTGAATCTTTGGAAAGGTGATTATGCTCATTATGAGTCACAGTAGAAGCCAAAATCCAGCTACCTGATTGCCTGATTTCATTTATTTAATATGCTCTCTTACTAGAAGGGAGATGGGCTCAGTTGGTGTGACGTATTGACATTAATACACCTCCTTCTTCTGACAGTTTTTCAAGTGGACGTGCCGTTAAACCGAAACCATTCGATGTTATACGGTCGGCCATCATTTTAACTGGACGCTAAAGCTGTTTTCTGATTGGCTTCAGTCTACAGTCACAAACGGCCTATTTGTCAACTTATTGACAGCTCGTTCTGCCAATTTACCCTCCTCGACCTCTCGGCTTTCGGTTTTCTTCAGTTTACGGGAAGCAAAGATTGAGTGAAGTGAAGACAATTTCACACCGATCGCCTGTAGCGCGCGACGTCGTCAGACTTATTTTGCTAATTCTCCATCAGGTGGGCAACTTTGCCTTTGGTTTCTCCTTCTCGCGCTCCCTTTTTTTTTTCCCTCCGTCTCTCTCACAGACACACAAAAGTAGGGTTTCACAACACCATTACAGAAGGATCTTTGTTCTCAGGTCTGGGTACTCACACCACCGAGACCCACAATGTTCACATGTGCACTTTTTCCCGCACATCCCAACATGCACGCGTGCACACACAAACACACACACACACACACACACACATACCAGGTCCCGTATTTTGGTTTCCCGGCTTCCCTATTGTACCCTGCCACCCTTTAATAAATGGCCCTCTGTGTATTTTAGTGTGTGTGTGCGCGTGAGTGAGTGTGTAGACTCATCCGTCAGCCCTCCTGGCCTCATGTCACATCCAGCGTTTCCTCCCCGCTGACACTGCTCAGCACTACTGATCACCCACCGCCACCTTCACTCCTCTGGGGTTCTGTGACATGAAACCGGGCACACACACGCACGCACACACACACACACACACCCTCACACCCTCACACCCTCACGCACGCCGAGCCTTTCCCTCCGACGCGCGAGTCGTTCGGGCTACCAGCGCAGCGCGCGCGTATCCTTTCTGATTCGTTCTCTTATTATCGCGATGGGGGTCGCTTCCTCCCGACTCCCCCAGATCTGCAGCTCCGTTGCGGTCCCACAAGAGAGCCTGAGAGCCAAGCAGAGATGGAGATGGGTTCCCCATCCCCCCTCCAGGCAGCAACTGGCTGGGCTGAAGGGTCCCAGCATCAGACCCCCTTTTCACAGCTCTGAATGGACTTGCTTATTTATATTCACACTCTGTCACACGGGGGGACCCCAATCTCACAATGCCACTGTGGCTTTGTCCAGCAACTTGAATTTATGTGTGTGTTTGTGTGTGTGCCCGGGTATTTGCGTTGTTTAATCGGAGGGCATGCTACCCCTGTGTAGTCTGGGCATGAGAATTCATTGCTGTGTGTATTCCTGAAGTGTGTGTCTGTGTGTGTGTCTATAGCTCTAATGGAATGCCTCCCTTCTCTATTCACCAAACCCACATCACAAGCAGGCAACTGGACAGTGTGTGCGCGCGCGTGTGTATGTGTGTGTGGTGTGTGTGTGTGTTTGTGCATGCGTGTGCATGCATGTGTGTGTGTGTTCCAAGCCTCCCTCTGTGTTCAGTTGTAACCCAGAGCAGTGCTTTCATTTTCCTGTCATAACATTTATTGATTTCCCTCAGCCTTGCAGTGACACACACACACACACACACATATTCATATCCTCACGCGCATACACGCACACACACATAGTTTGTCTCTGTCGGAGAAGGAACACTGTGTTCAAAGGCAGTCCTGTTGGAGTGAGATTAGTTCTCAGGTATGGGCTCCGCTCTTGCAATCACACGCTCGCAGATACACGCACACAAACACACAGACACACACACACACACACACACACACACACACACACTCACACACGCTGTCACATACTCGTTTTGACATAAAACAGTAAATACAGCTGATTGCTAAATTAATCTTCCACGTCACTGCAGTCCCCTACGCCCCAGCTTGCTCGGGAGAATGTGATCACTCTCATCTTCCTCAGTGTTTTCTCATTTTCCAGGCCGTACCCCCTCCACTCCTCCCGTACCTATCTCCGGCCCCCCCCTCCCCTACCTAACCACCTCCAACTCTATTTGTATTGTAATTGCCTTGGTAAACAGCACCATTTGGCACCGAAGCAGCTCTGATAGCTTGTGTTTGGGATGCATTAAGAGTGGCGATGCAGACACCGAATGTTTGCGCGCGGGCATGCTTGTTTGCTTGCGTGTCTGGCAGCGGGCGGGCGGCGCGCGTCACGCGGCGGCGCCGTCCTTATGCTGCCTTTTCGCTTCCACTCCATCCTACTTTCGCAATTAGTTTGACTTTTCAGTTCCCCGCACAAGTTAGAGATGCAACACGATGGCTCATTTAGTTTAACCTTTGTGAGCTTAGAGGAATATTTGCAATTTAAACCAGATTTTTTGTTGCAGAAGATTTTGTTCTATATTATAGCGTAAATTAAAAAAAAAAAAAAAAACACTGAAATTGTTTAATCTGTATTTTAGATGTGAAAATGACTGTGGGATCCTGCTTCCTCCCATCACCTCTGAATGGATGTGTCTATTACTAGTAAATATACTGATTTGTCTCTTGTTTCCCTCTGCAGTAAGACGATCATCTCATTCGCTGGCGACTGACATGTTTGAGCAGCACCTGGGGGCACATCTCCTGCAGGTAACGGCCACAGCAGGCTTTCTGTCTGCTTTTATTCTGAAGATGAAAGGGATCTTGTGTAACAGCATTTACACTGTGTCACTAGCCTGTTTTTTTTGTTGTTGTCATTGTTGTTTTTTTTTTTTAAAAACGATCTGCAACCCTGTTTCTCAAGCACAGATTTGCAATATTTTTAGTCAAATAAACAATTACACGTCCAGGAGAATTCCAGGAGTAGCTCGAAGCACATCGAATCTCAGGCGAGCGAGGACATTTGTCTTCTAAGTGGTTGTTTTGGTTGCGCAGGTTTATGATTTCCAGCCCTCAGTCTCTTAAAGTTACATTTCAGTGCAGGCTCCAAACACATGCTCTCACTTTCGCACACATGGACGCCCGCGCGTAAACCTCGGATGCATGGACAATATCAGCGGCTGCCAGAGAATGCCTCCATTCTCAATGACAGATGCATGGAGCCTGAGGGGGATTCTGGGGCAGGAGGGCTGCAGGGATAATGAAATGCAGGATGTAGAGACAAAGGCTGAGGAAGAAGGTAACACTGCAGATTGTACTTTAGACCGGAGGAGGAGGAGGAAGGGGAGATGGCTCGTGGTTGAAGTGGATGAGGGGGAAAAAAAAAAACCCTTTATCTGTTGCGAAGTTGAAAGGTGCTGTGTGTATTTAAGGGCGCACCTTTGCTGAAGTCGCACCAGTAGATGGAGAAGAACGGGAGCAAAGAGGTTGAGAGCCTGGAAGCAAGCATGTTGCGCTGAAACAAAGAGACGTTACATACGTCTCGCTCCCCACCAGCATTTTAAAGAGGAGCGGATGCTCGGGGAGCGCCGCTGATAGAAATCAAATTAACGTTCCAGAAAAACTGTATGATTCTTCACTCCCAGCCGTCCTCCCGCCATAATAGCCTGATAATTGCACTTTAGTTCCCCGACATTCAGGCGGCTGGTTTCTCACAACGACACATGACGCCCCACACCCTGGCCAGGCATTTGCATACTGGATGTGTCAGTTGCATAAATTACCGCTGCCACTTTAAGCGCTGGCCTGCCAAAATAGCAATCATTCTTGCAGAGCAGAGTGGTCCAGGTGTGTGTGTGTGTGTGTGTGTGTGTGTGTGTGTGTGTGTGTGTGTGTGTGTGTGTGAGGCACTGTCGGCTCACTCCTGGATGCTTGTTATGACGATTAGTATTATTCTCTGAAGTAGTCCTCTCTAATGGTCTATCTGTACACCTTTCACTTCTCATTAGAATCACAGGAGGTTGTAATGACTGCGGTTCCGTCTGACCCACATGTGTTTGTGTAGGTGCGTGACTGAGCGCGCATGAGCCGGCGCGGATAGGGGGTGGGGGGGTGAAGGGGGGTCCAGGATGAAGCTGCGGTTCTGAGTTTATTACAGCTGATTGATTCGGCCCCAGTCTGTTTAGTCACATCGCTTCAGTCTGTCTGTGTGTGATTTTTTTTTTTTTTTTTTTATCTGCTGCTTCCTGTGTGTTTATGAATGCAGTTCTTGTTGACAGTTGTTGTTTGTAGATGCAGCTTGGATCTGTGGGAGCCCTTTCATGTCTACCCACTCGCAAAGGTGCATGTGTGCGTGCATGTGCGTGTGTGTGTGTGTGAGAGAGAGAGAGTGAGTGTGAGAATTCAAAGAAGAGGCCAATGGGCGATGGGCTGTTTGTTCACTAGCTCATTGTAATTTGTTCGATACCCACTAATTGCTCTAATTTATCTGTCTTGTTTCTGTTTGCCTTTTGTGTGCGTGTGTCCACGTGCGCACATGTGTCTGTGCACATGCACACAGTCTCTAGATGGCTTTGTGTTCGTGGTCAGTCACGAGGGACGGTTCCTCTACATCTCAGAGACAGTTTCAATCTACCTGGGCCTCTCACAGGTAACACTACACACAAGCACACACTCGCGCCCACACAAAGACACACACACACACAAGCACACACGCCAGAGTATTCCTTT
Organism: Lagocephalus sceleratus; assembly: GCA_911728415.1. Taxonomy (NCBI): domain Eukaryota; kingdom Metazoa; phylum Chordata; class Actinopteri; order Tetraodontiformes; family Tetraodontidae; genus Lagocephalus; species Lagocephalus sceleratus. The sequence goes on from CAJVRN010000194.1 coordinate 9,118,465, forward strand.
GTATACAAGTGCATTTTCCCACATGAACCTATCTTCTTCTGCTCACGCTTTCAAATCCCTACCCAAGAGTGTCTCTTCTCTCTTTCTTTCTGTGTGTGTGTGAATATCTGACTGCTCTCTTTGCGCACATCTCTGGAGTGTAACTCTCAGGGGGACAATGCGTCTCTCTCCAGCTCTCTCCCCCCTCTTCAGGTGCTCACCTCCGTTGATTGCCTGTGGCCTCTTGTACTGTGAATGTTAAGTCCTGCCATTTTGCCCAGATGCATAAATAATAACAGTAATTACTGGCCCAGCAATCAAAGTGTCGCCCCAGCGCACTGGGCCTGTCTAGGGGAACAAATCGATAGGCATCTTAAAAGCCACATTGATTGTAGGGAGGGGGAAAAAACACCAAGGGGGATGGGAAGATAGATAGAGACAGCCAGTGAGAGAAAGAGAGGGGGAGAGAAAGAAGAGAGGTGTGATAAGAGAGAGATGTTTGCAAGTACGCACAATCAGTACAGCATGACAGGGAGAGAAAAGAGGGAAGTCGGTGCTGCAATAACAAAACTGGCTCTGGTGATTGAGCGGTTACCCTTGATGACACTCAATAAGTTCTGGACGAGTTTCTGCTCCATCCAAAGCACTCGTGCGGTATTTACATCCAGAGCCATTGGTCAGTGTCAACTTTTTCTGATTTTCTCGGGCACTGAGGCGGCGCATGCCACGTGGCGTGGAGTTTCCATGCTTTACTTGCTTACCCAGAGATTACCCAGCAAAACCCATCAGACCCGGTTACTACCGCACGTCCTGACGACGTGCTCCCGTCAAGATTTACAGTCTGCCCTGACTGACTGCTTATCGCGGGACTCGGCCGCGCTGTACGAACCTGCTGTTCGTGGAGCTGTGGGCAGAGTCCAGTGCCTTTCCTATTTTTGTCTCCTTTTCACTGACACAAGTGTCAGAAAATAATAACAAGGGTGCTCCTTGCGTTGGGGCGACAAAGCGGCGGATCCTGGCACATGGAGGAATGGAAAACAACACTGCTGACATACAACTTGCCTGAATACTTCAATCCCCTCTTAATAAATGTCACTGGGCTTTGGAAAACTAATGATGACTACTTACACTTATGCTGAGGACTTCAGTGAAGTGGGTGGTCATAAAGTACAGCTCAGTAAGAGGCTCTGGCCACCTCTGAATTTGAATCTCAAATGCATCCCACAGTAAGTGCATTTCAATCTTTATTTTTTTAAGAGTGTAATAAAAAAAAAAAAAAAAACTCGTTCATTGACTCTCTCTCAAATTTACATAGAGACCAAACGGACCAGTCACAGCATTTGTCTGCTTTAAAAGCTTTGGCGTTTCCAGATCTACAATAAGTACCATTATTGGCTTTTAGGTATTTTAACAAGGATTACGAATGTAAATAACAGACAAGTGGAATTACCCCATATAGTTTAACCTACGGTATATATCAATAAAATAAGGCGAGGGGTTAAAAACAGCAAATAGAGGAGTGGAAAGTTGAGCTACCTGCAACAACATGTAGAGAAAAGGAAAAGTCTTGGATGTTATTTTAATGTCAGCAGTAATTATTTCAGGTATTTTGTAGCCAAAGTAAACCGAAAGACTCAGATATGTGGGTCAGAGTGTCAATGTCACACAAAGGCACGGAAACAAAACTAAGACATGCAGTGTACACAAACTTGCAGATGTGAAAAGGCAAAGATGAATAGCTACAAGTATAAATAGTGGAAGCCAGAGGGGGCGAGAATGTGAGCGGGAAAAAAAATGTATGGAAGCAGACAGACAATTACAAGAGCAAAAAAGGGAAAACAAAGGAGACGTACAGAGGAGAGGAAAGGAGAAAGTGGTAAAGAGGAGAGGGAGAGTCTGAGTGTGTAAATAGAGTTTAAATGTGCAGTAGGAATGAAATTCGCCTTGGGATCGCCTAGGTAAACAAGACAGCCGCGGCTTTGGTGGAGATGCTAATAAAACAGAGCTGTTCTTATCAGCTGAGCAGATGGCCTAACCCATCACATCAACTCAAACACGGCCTAAGCCATCAGCATTCTAATGAAATTATTTATGATCGAAGATTACATTCAAAACCTTCAACATACAACACCGCGTTTACCTTCCCGACAAGATGAGAGGGGGGTGGAGGGGGGGGGGGGGGCAGAGGGGGTTTATGATGAGGAAGACAGGCAACCCAAAAGGGCAGATGGAGTGAGGAGTTGAAGGGGAAGTGTGAGAGGGAATATATAGTGTGTTCATGGACGCATACTGTGAAAACACGGCAAAAAAAAAAAGGGAGGACGGGCGCTGGGGAGAGGGGAAGGACAGACAAACAAATGATGCTCTGAGTGAAAATGTGTAACCGGTGGTTTGTTTTCTGAGGACATGTTGCCCCTGTGGACTGCCCCTGCCCTGCCGTCGTCTGTCCCCCTCGTCTGACCCCTCTTTCCTCGCCTACACCCCGGACCTCTCCCCTGACAGGGGGCTGGGGGGGGGGGGGGTGCTTAGCCGGCTTAGCAAAGGTCAGACACCTTGACCAAGGGCACAGCCTGCCGCCCACTCCCCTGGAGCCTTCAGGTATCATTTTCCTTCCCACTGGGCTTCCCGTCTGGGAGCAAGGGGATGAACCGGGGAATGTGGCAGATGGGGTGATGGGGCGGGGGGTTAGGAGGAAGTGGAAGGATGAACGGAGCGGAGGAAGACGTAGGGAAAATGTGAAGAGCGGGGAGGGAAAGAAAGGGGATAAATGGGGTAAAGAGTAGGGAGGAAGGATGGTAGATTAAGGGAGGAGAGAATTGATCTGGGAATGGTTAGTATGCAGTCCCCGCTCCCCTTCCTCACCCCCTCCTCCCCCCTCTGTTCTCTCCCATCACTCAGTAAGGGCTGAGGCTGAGAGTGTGTTGTGGACCACTGCCCGGATGCCTCATACATATTAAAGCCCCTGCTATTATTTATATCATGTCTCTCCCTCCTCTGCCTGCTGCCCTCCGCCCCCCCCCCCCCCCACCCCACTCCGCCCCACCCCGCCCCCCCCCCCTCCCATAAGTACGTGTATACGTATGTCTACACGCACACGCGCGCACGCCCAGGCGCGCAGGGTTCACACAGCTGCGCTGACAGACAAGCGCTCACACAAACGGTGACACACAGTGACACAAAAACAGTCAGTCTAGTCACATACGCGCGGAAACAAAGGTGCTCCCGCCTGTGGCTGTGCGAGCGCACGCGGGCGGGCGCGCACGGACGCAGATTTTTTTTTTTCCGAGCGATCACGTCTCCGGTCACACCGCTCTCTGGGTCTGTTTTCGACGCCTGAGCCTGACTCATCTGCACAATTGTTCCGTCTCTTTCTCATCTCCTCATTCCTGTCTCATCTTCTTCTTTTCCAATCCCTCCCTCCATGCTCAACGCGGAGCGATGTAATTGAATAAGTTTGAGACCAGTTAGTCCCTACACCTTTTTGCCTGCACCACAAGGCCATTGGTGTGCGTCCCTTTTGTGTGGTCGAAAGGGAAAAGAAGAAATTCCATTTGTAGAATTACATACTTAATTGTATTATATTTAAACGAAATGCTGTCTATATACTCTTTCTCTCTCTCGCGCTAGTCAATTTACACCAAATGTGTCTAAAATTACATATACAAACAACAAATTAAAAATAATTTGCATTGTTTACTGCAGTTTTGCCCCTGAAAATACTGAAAGATTTAGTGGGAGATACAGTTTCCTCACCTGTTGTTTAAGCCCTGGATGCCTGAATGTACCATCGTATAAAAACATAAACTGTGTGTTTTTCTTCTAAGCAGATGCTAAATGAAGTGGAAATTGTTCATTTGACTCACGGTATGATGTATGATGGTCTAATGCAAATTCGTGACAACAACGGGTATCCAACAGGCATCAACCGGCTTTGGGGGAGCACGTACACCACACTGGGTGCATACTGTAGAAAGATTTGCAACAATAGGCATCAATTTAATCAGGGCCGGTAAAAACATTATTTATTCCACTGTGATTCTTTACCATTTTAGATGTCAGGGCAAATCCCTTCGTATTGTGAGTGACGGGGCTTATATGTGTTTGCGTGTTTTACAAGTGGTTACAGTTCCAAAAAAGGGGGCACCCTGTGAGAATATCCCCGTCTGGGGCTGAGAACCTCAGTCTCTCCCCTTATCGTCCCTCCTCTCCGTTCACTTGTCGTCCATTCTTCGGCTCCCCTCCTTCCCCATTCCCACTTCTTCCTCTTTCCCCCGGCTGTGATGTCCTTGAGGGCTTGCCGAAGCTCCCATAAAGCCCGCAGTAAATGGCTCTAATCCGGTAATAAATGGCTGTGTCCTACAGACAAGGGTGTGAGGCTGCTGCAGCCACGGCTTTATCAGATGGAATGGTATTGGCACACACACACTCACGCGCGCACAGATGCGCACACTCATTCACAAATGAAATAGAGGCCGAATGCGTGCGGATAAGCATACCTACACACGCGCGCCCACACATGCTCATTTACGCAGCTTCAGATTGAATCACATCTCCAATTGTGCAGCTTTTATGGATGCCGTGCAGGAGCGGCGCCACTATTACCTTTAAATGATTAGAGATGCAGCTTTGATGCATTATGATGATGGGACGGTATAGAGCTGTATGAGCTGTCGCCTGGCTCTTTATGCCTTCCGGGAAAGAGTGTAACTAAATGAAGGAGCAGGTAGGAAGACAGGGAATAAGAAGAATAGTAATGTGACCTTTAGAGATACTTGGAGTTCACCTGTTTTTAATCAGCAAATACAATTGATTTTAATCTCCCTGAGTTTTATTTGCGTTTGGCTGAAGTCACTTGGTCCTCTGAGACTGAATTTACATGTGTGTGTGCGTGTGTGTGTGTGGAGGGGGGGTTGTCTTACAACCTTCACACCCGTCGTTGAGTTGTAACCCAGAGCAGAGCTTTCATTTTTGTGTCAGAGCATATATTGATTTTTCCCTGTGTGTGGATGGCTGCAAGTGTCTCATCTGCTTGGGCTTTTTATTTATTTTTTTCCCCCCGCGTTTGAGTCTGTTCTTGATCGCGAGCGCGTTTCCCCTCAGGTGGAGCTGACCGGCAGCAGCGTGTTCGACTACATCCACCCGGCGGATCACGTGGAGATGGCCGAGCGGCTCGGGATCAGGCCGCACCTGAGGGCCGAGGCCGGCTGCCACACGGCCCCCGAGAGCGCGTCCAGCTCGGCGTCCACCTCCTCCCTGTCCGGTACTCCCGAACCAGGTCTTGATTCAGACATACACATAATGCAGCACGCACAAGTGCCATTAAATAAATCTGATTAAAACAGAGAAACAAAGGGGGGAGGAAAAAAAAAAACAGGGCGTTAATGATGATTCCTCATTCGCAGCAGCTCCCTCCAGCCCTCATTCCACCGCTGACGATCCTCCTGACCGCGGCTTCTTCATCCGGATGAAGTCCACGCTCACTAAAAGAGGCCTGCACGTCAAGTCGTCTGGATACAAGGTACAGCCGCGCCCCCCGTCGGCACTGTGGTCCTTACATTTGGCTGCATATGGATGTCTAATTTCATGCCTGCTTCGCCACCTTGGAATCATGGCGCGCTCGCCTGTCTTCTGACGGTCAGGTAATCCACGTGACAGGACGGATCCGCTGCCGCCCTGCTCTCGTCCCCGGGTCCACTCGCTCCATGCGCCGGCCGATGGGCTTAGTAGCGCTGGCACACACGCTCCCGCCATCCACGCTTAATGAGGTCCGCATGGAGAGCCATATGTTTGTTTTCAGAGTGAACATGGACCTACAGGTCATATATTGTGAGAACAGGTCAGGTTTTTTCTCAGGTGTTTTTTTTTTTTTTTTAACGCATGGTGAGAATATAAGGTTTTAAATGTGTGAACATGTGACAGGATCTCAGAGTATATGGATCTCACCCCAGCTGAGGTCGTTGGACATACATGTTACCACTTCATCCACGTAGAAGACCTGGAAAACCTGCGCCAAAGCCATGAGGACTGTGAGTCACACACCCCCACCCCCACCCACGAACACACACACACACACGCTTATATGGGCGCATATGTGACAGTATTTAGTTGCGGATGAATAAAGCGACTCCATTCTTTCCCGTTGTGATCGGCGCCCTCTGCTGGCAGGGCTGTGGACTGCAGCCTCGTTTACTCAATTGTCGTTTCCTGTGTTCTGTCCTCGGTTCCTTTCCTCCCTCCTCCGCCCAGTGCTGAGGAAAGGTCAAGTGGTGACCGGATACTACCGATGGCTTCAGAGGAGGGGGGGCTACCTGTGGATCCAGTCCACTGCCACCGTCTCCATAAACCACAAAGCCCCGCATGAACGCAACGTCATTTGGGTGAACTACGTGTTGAGGTCAGCCATCCTGCATGTCCTACTTCAGAACCATGGTTTAGTGTAGAATTGCTTTTACTTAACTCAACACACACACACACACACACACACACACACACACACACCTTGTTCCCCAGATGCCAGTGTAAATACTCCTCACACACACACACACGCAGCACAAGCGTTTGTGCGCAGATGAGCGCTGAGACAAAAGCAAGAGGAGTAGGCTGGATTTCAGCACTAATTGGACTGAAGCTATATAATTACAACAAATGGATGTCAGAATTCTGGTGCTGAATGGTGTTTTAGTTAATTAGCACTGTAATTACAAGAGCTCATTAACTTCTCTAACAGCCTCCTCCTTGTCGGAGCTTTACTGTGTATAGGTGGGCTGCTAAGTGCGGCTCGGTGTGTGTAAAGGTGCTGCGATAAGGGAGAAGAGTGTGTGTGTTTGATAGAGGTTAGAAAGGTGTGAGGCAGTTTGAATATTAGAGGTTGTGATTGGGTTGATTATATGTTGTTTCCATCTCTAAGTATTCACTCAAATCAACACGGCACCTTTTTTTTTTTTTTTTTTTTCTTTCTATCTAAAGCGAAAGTGCCGTTAAGTGCACAATCATTTGTGTTTACATCCGCCTTTCCCCGCTGCCTTTTTTTTTACCTTTTTTCGCATCCGTCTTTGTCTCCAGTCGAAACGAAATGGCCGACACTCCCCTGGATCTGCTGCAGCTGCCAGAGAGCATCAGGGCAGAGAGGCTGCGAAGTAGCTCGTCACCCACCAGTAGCTCCCCGCAGACCAGAGGTAGGACGCCACAAACACCCTCCCAGAATTCATTTCAGCCTGCAGGAGAAAGAGTCCGGTGGCGCGAGGACGCTTTCTGACACGTTCCTGCTGGCTTTTGGCTCCGCCTTCATCGGTTCTGGGACTTGAACTTGAACTTATCATCGAATGTCTCTCCTCAGGCTCGCACGGGAAGAGCGACGGCGACATTAAGGGCAGAGACAAGTTCCCCCCCGCCGCCGTCCAATCGGACGACAGGAGGAAGCGCCAGCTGAGGTCGGATCCCGAGGGCGCTCCGCCTGAGACGCGGCGGCGGCTGGAGGAGATCCGTCACGCGGAGGAGAGCGTGTCGGTGTCCTCCGACCTGGCCAGCGACAGCGAGGGCGAGGAGGAGGAGGAGGAGACGGAGTGGGAGCAGGGGGGCGGAGACAGGATGAAACAAGAGGACGGCGGCGGCGGCGGGAAAGCCAGCAGGGGGGCGGCGGACGCTCCGGCCCGGGGGGAGCGGGCCGGCAGGGCGCACAACGGTCGGGCCGTGATCCAGCACCTGAAGAGCGTGGTGGCGCCCTCCGCCCTGCCCGGCAGCCCCGGCATCAAGACTGAGCACGACGCCCTGACCGGGGGGGGGCGCTGGGCCTCCCAGCCCCAGCCCTCGCACGCCCACACGCCCTCCAGCAGCCTGAACGGGGACAGCCCCACCACGCCCGTCCCCGACTCCTCCTCCACCAACGAGGCCCCCCCGAAAGTCCTGTTCACCCCGCCCTCCCCGGCTCTGTCCCCCGCCATGTCGGTGTCCTCCCCGCTCCCCCGCGACGAGCGGGCGGTGTCGGGGGTGGTCAGTCGCGGCGGCGGCGGGGGGGGCGGGCCCGACTTCGAGCTGCTCCAGAGACTGGCTGCGGGCGGCGCGGCGGGGAGGGTCCTCTTCCACCCGCTGGCCCTCAGCCCTCAGGGCCCTCAGAGCCTCTACGCCCCCAGCACCATCCGCTACGCTCCGCCTGAGCTGCCCCCCCTCCCACCACCACGGCGCAGGGCACGGCGACGGCCTGCAGCTACGCTCGGACCACCACAAGGGACCCCCCCCGGCCTTCTTCCCTCACCTACAGCGCTTGGCTGGCCTGCCACCCTTCAGCGGTTTCTCCCCGTCTGACAGCCCCTTCTCCTCCAGCCTGCCCTTCTGTATGAACGGACTGAGGGGGGCCGCAGGCTCGGAAGAGGACTGAGACCGAGAGGCGGGGGGGGGACGGGGGACGGGGACGGGGGACGGGGGGGGCAAAGCAGAGTGACACACCAGAAAGAGACATTGAAAAGGGCAGCAGAGACAGAAGTGGCAGGACATTAAGCCTCCCAGGACGTACTAATTGGACGATGAGTTGAATAACTGCGATCTAAAACATGTGACAAGCCGCCGCCATGAGGGATTACCGCGTCCGCCGGCCGCGGACGAGTGACGGCGGCTCTCGGAAAAACGGGACGGGGGGAAACTTTTGACTGCTTGTCCCTCGAGACTTCCCATCTCCATAACAATAATGAACCCTGTGTCTTTCTCTACGCGACTGTGATTTCCGTGTCTCTTCCACTGAGAGAAGCCATATTGTACATAGAAACGAAACCATAAAGACCCTCAGCGCACACCCCCCCACCCCACCGACGCTCCAGTTAACCCCGAAACCAGTAGAGAGAGAGACGTATACAAGTCAGAGTGGCTTTGGGATTTAAAGAAAAAACAAAAAAAAAACAGTATTTCAGAGTGCTGCAACGGGATGGAGACGAGCTTCTGCTGTTTTGTATCGAGATTCCTAATGATAATAGTAATAACAATAATTTAAAAATGATTCATCAGTCACTCTTAAAGCACACTGTTGGGACAAAAATGTGAATAACTCAGTCCCAGACATTCCATTATGTATAAGGGAAGAAAATGCAATTGTTGGATCGGAAGAAAATCTTTTGTTTAACCGATTATTAATTATAGTCTACGATGCTGCAGTGGTGTCTGTATATAAAAGCCATATTTTTGTTCTTTTTTTAAAAAAAAAAAGTTTTTATTGATTTGGGAAGAAGATGGAATGAGGTGGGATAAAAGACAGAATAACAATATTTTATTGGGTGTACAATATCATCGTCTTAAAACTTTTTATTAATATCCTTTTTTTTTTTTAAGTGAAAATGTTTCAGAAGGGGGGGGGGGGTTCCGGCGCCAGACGGTGGAGATGTTTATCATTTCTATTTTCCCCAGCACTTAAATGAAATTCTGTCCGAGGCCGACGGCGTTCCTGTGGAATCACAAAACAACGGGAGCAGGAAGGAAGTGAGACTGACCATATATGGTCGTTAAAATGGCGCCAGAGGTCAACTTATATTTCAGCCTGGTTCAACCGACGTGTATAAATAACGAACAAATAAGCTCTTTCAACAAGAAAAGAAGGAATTTTTACGTTGAAATAAAGTGACAAAATTTTAGCTGTTATCTTAAAGATACAAAACTGATCAGGAATGATTTGAGGGAGGTGAATCGTGCACTACACGCCCTCGCCGCCGCAGACACACACACACACACACACCCGTGTGTGTCTGCGTGTGTGTGTGTCTGGGTGTTTAATTGCAGTTGGTTTCATGTGTGTGCATACGAGCGTGTGCATACGACTGTCTTCTGTGCGTGTTTGCTCTCTTTTTTTTTTTGGGAATTCTTTTTTTTCTCCTTTGGTTGACTTGAGAAGCTGACCGCCTGCCCATCACTGTGAAGCTAACCACCCCCCCCCCCCCACACACACACACACACCCCCATCCTTGTGAATGCCCCGTCCACTCATCAGATACAACGAACACGTGTAAAGAAGAAGAAACTGTGATACAGTAATAATAAAACATCCCAGTAGGGGAGCACAACTCAAAGTTGTGTTTGTTTCTTTATTACATCTCCAGGATGTTGAGGGTTTTTTTTCTTTTTGTGCAGGCGTGTGCCAGACTGGTGGGGGGGGGGCACCCTCCATCAGAGGGGGGTCAAGGGAAGACACTAAAACTGCACCAGATGTCAAATAAACAATGTGGCTTTAAGAGGCTCTGTGTCGTTTTACTCCAGAAGCACATGGACTCGTACTGGTGGAGTTCTTCTAGCGGTACTGGGAGGAGGGCCCGGGTGGTCCTCAGGTGTGTCCGAGCTCTTCAACAGGTGGGGGCAGCAAAACGAGCACAAAAGCCCCTCATCTGTGGGGAGCAGGAGACGAGACTCTCAGGTGAGTCTGTGTCCCCACGTCACTTCCGGCGAACCGTGCCCAAAGGTGTTCAAAACGCCGCTCCCGCTTCCGGCGTGGAGGTGAGCTCCGCGCACACGTGACCTGGAGGGGGGGCGTCGCGTCTCTGCGGAAGACCGCAGCCGCTCCGGGACGCGGGGAACATCCCGCCGTCAGACGCGTGTCTCGTTTCAGTAGACGTCGACAAAGCCCCCGGGCGGGCGGGCGTGCGTCGCCGTGCGTGCGTGCGTGCGTGCGCGCGCGTGCGCGGTCGAGTTGGAGTGCGCGGCTGGTGTGGAGCAGCCCGGGGGAGGGGCTCTGACATTGAAGACGGGTTAAATCCTGTTTTACATTCAAGTGGCGGGCCCGGGTTCATTAGAGTGAGGATCATTCCTCCTCAGGACCAAAGGAAGCGCATACTAAACAAGAGCAGTTGTTGGGGAGAAAACGCCATTGTGCGTGCGCGTGCGGGAGGGGGGGGGCGCGTGTACCGCGCGCGTGTGTGCCTGCGTGCGTTGCACACTGATCTCACTTTCTCTTATTTGTCAATAGTCTCCTCTACAGTCGGACGGTGGAATAACCGGGGCGCATGTGCGCGCTCCCCCTGACCTGCCCCCCCCCCGCTCCGGCTGACATTGGGTCGCCTGTGCGCCCCCCCCCTCCCCCCTTCCTCCCCCCTCTGTCACAGACTTTGATGGCTTATCTTGCCTCCTGGAGGTAATTCCTGTGGGAAATACCCGCGCACATGTAAATGAAAACATGCGGAGGGATAATGGAGTGAGGGGCGCAGACCACTTCCACCTGCATCTCTCCATCCACCCCCCCACACACACACACACACACACACACTCCAGCCCCCTCCTGCACCACCCTGAAGGCCATTCTGGACTAACGCAGTCCCCCAAAGCAGATCCTTTGATCCATACGCGTGGTATTTAACACCTGAGAGCGGATGAGCTCTCGCAGTAATCAGAGGGTGATGCGGTCCTGCCGCTCCGGCCGGCCTCGGACCCCAGAGCCGCGGCGGCGGCGGCTGCTTGTCAGGGAGGGCGCGTCCGCCGCCTCTGGGCACCCTGCCCTTTAGACGCGCCAGGCCTCGGGAGCCTCCCTGCATGCCAAGCAGACCTGTGCAGTCAGGAGAAAAGAGGGGGGGGGCGAGGAGGAGGGGGGGGCGCCTGAAAGGAAGACTGGAGGGCAAAAGGGTGGACGCGGATCTGAGGGAGGGCTGGTCACACTGCAGCAGCCATCCGGAGACACCACACCCTGCACGGGAGACGCGCCCCCGAGGAGAAAGGTGAGGGTGGTGGGGGTGGTGGTGGTGGGGGGGGTCGTGAGGGGGGGGTGACTGAGGTGAGCCTCGACATCAACCCTGCGTGTCGATGGCTGGGAGATACAACAGACCTTCGCTCTGAACCACTCAGTGATAGTTATCACAGGACCCCCCCCTCTCCAATCACCACACACACACACACACACACACACACACACACACACACACACACACACACACACACACACACACACACACAGAACGCGGGTCAGTTCATATATTCCTCCTTGCTCACACATAAGGAGCTCATTATAAAAATTATTCCCGCGCAGCCGCGGGTGCGGACAGTTTGAACATCTCTGGATTCGGACTCGGCAGCGACTCTGACAGCGCTGACATTAAATCCAGACTTGTTTGCATAACCCATCTTCATTTAAGTGAGTTTTTCTCTCCTCATATTTGGACTGAAGGGGCTGTACGTGTTGGAATTATGCAGCAGGCTGTTAATTCTGTCTGGGCTTCAGGTTCTGAATTGATGCCTGTAAAACACACACACACACACACACACACACACACACACACACACACAAGAAACACAACCTGTTCCTGCAAATGATCTATAAAATCTCAGATTTCGCCGAGGAAACCTCGCAGCTCGTGTCCAGTCCTTGTGACACTGATATTTCAGTGTTTCGAATGTTGACTGCCACGCGATGATCTATTTAAACGTCATTAGGGTTCATTGCAACATAAGAACATTTTTAAATTCTTCGATCTAAAATATGTCAAGTATTAGTTTGGGTTTCAAGTTCAACCGGACATGCACGCCGCGGCCACTAGAGGGCGCCAGAGCCCCAGAGACGAGCGCTCGATTAAACCTCAGATTCATACTCGGTTATAAATGAACACGAAAGCGATGTAGTCTGGAATTGTCCTCATTTGGGCCAGCATTTACCTTTCACTCAAGTACATACATCATATGAATTAATCAAATACTCTGTCCAGCACTGTTTCAGGCACTGTGTTATTAGATTTAACTCTAACAAGAAATATGTGAGTGCATGCACCGTGACAGCGGGCTAGTAAATTAAGACACAGGTGGATTGGACGTGCCTTCATTTATTGCAATTCCAGATTTAAGAGCACTGATTTATTTACATGTGACAAAAACGCACACATGTGGACGACAGACAGACTTATTCTGTTTATTACTGTATGTACACAAAACGTGGTGTGGACACGAACCGAAGCTGTACAAAGCCCAACGTCTCAGTCAACCTCACTATCGCTACCTTCAACTCAGGTATCGTTGACGTCCTTAAGACAGCAACTCTAGCAGTCGAGAGAAGTCCCCCCGAAGGTAAAACTGTGCATGATTATACTCACTTGTCGTGCATGAAAATCAACATAGAGCTAGATCAGTTAAGACCACTTAGCATCCAAAAGTCAAAAAAATAAAAGTCAAAAAGTGCTATTCCACTTGTGAAACAAATACAAAATCCAAAGAAAAGATTATTTGTTTAAAGATAACCCTGAAAGCAGTACTGTGTTGAAAGAAAAAAAAAAACCCTCATAACCAGCTTGTTTTATTTCCGAACTTCAAGTATTCAAGCAAAGCTAATTCTGTATAACAAAATAAAACGCTGAAAAACACCCCCGAGAAAAAACACTTGAAAAAACAAAAACAGCCCCAAAAATGTCCAGTGCAGTGAAAAGTGGGTGTTCAGTGTGAAAGCGAAGATGAATTCAAATCCACCAGTTTTGGGTTTAGCAGCTGTCGAATAGTCGAATTATACGAAATCTTTAAGAAAAAAAAAAAAAAAGTTTGATTTCTCCGCGTCCTGGTCAGTCTTTCTAAAAACACACACACACGCGCGCTGGCGTCCTCTACTTGTTGGGGCCCTTGCTGTCGCCGTCACGGTAGCCCCGCTGCTCCCGCCTGTCCCTGCACTCCCGGCACTCGTCCTCGTCCTCGCCGTCCTCGTCCTCGTGTATGATCTCCACCTCCAGCCGCCCGATGTACAGCGACACGGCGCAGAGCCAGAAGAGCGCGGCTCCGCCCACCGCCGCGCCCTGGAGCAGCAGGGCGGGCACGGACAGCAGCATCATCCGCCGCAGCGCCACCAGGCTGCCCAGGTACGAGGCGCCGCCGAAGGACACGCACACCCCCCCCAGGATGAAGAAGGCTGCATCAAAGATCAAAGCAGAGCAGGGGTCACCCTTCGGGGTCGCCCACGCACGCGGGGCCAAAGTCCGACAACAAACGGAAGCCGGCGGCGTTTTCCCGACGCCCACGCCGCTTTGGCTTCGGGGTCGGGTTCCTACCGTACGCCGCTTCTCGTCCCACGTCGCTCTGCACGAAGGCGATGACCCCGATGCCCGTCGCCAGCAGGCCGTTCCGGAACCAGGAGAGGAAGCCTGCGGAGGAGAGGGAGTTACCAGGGGGGGGTCGGGATCCGCCTCCGGCTCCAGAACGGAGACTTCGGTGGGACGCCGACTGGAGCAGCGGAAGATTATCGATGCTTCGGGACTGTTGTGTGTTCAGCTCTACATCCATCCATCATCCATCCATCCATCCATCATCTATCATCCATCCATCCATCCATCCATCCATCCATCCATCCGGTGGTTCTCTGTGTCTCAGTGCAGAAAGCTTTGGGGCGGATCAGCTGATCCACGCTCAAACTCGTGGTGACGTCATCGGAGGGTGACCGCTGGGGCCCATTTGCGTGCAGGACCCGGACGCTCGACCGAGGCTCGGAAAACCTCGTCGAACCGGACCGGCGACGTCACCGAGCTGTTGCTCTGAATCAGGGGTCTCCACCCTCCTCCCCAAAGGGGCTGCAGGTTCTGGTCCCACCAGACCAGCTCACCCAGTTTGACCAGTCAGCTGTTGAAGACCCAGGTGAGCTGATGAAGTGAGTCCAGTCTGGTGCTGCTGGGTTGGACCAGAACCTGCAGCCTCACGGCCCTCTGGGGGGGGGGTGCTCTACAGATCCTCCTGCCCAAACTTTAATCTGGACCGAACCAGCCCCCGTCCACGTACCTGTTTCGTGGGACTTTCTCAGCATCTGCGGAAGAGATCGACAGCGTCCGTCAGTATCGTGACCGCTCGTCTAAACCGTCCCGGGGGGGCAAAGTGAAACCGAAAGCGCTGTGCGTGGTGGTCCGCGAGCCCCGACCGCCGTGTGCGGAGGAACCTACCAAGGCGTCCGCCCTGTCCAGGTCCGAGATGTGGGGCTGCTGGTCCGGGGCGCGGCCTCTCCCCCACGGCCCCTTCTCCGCCAGGCGGAGCCGCGGAGCGCCGTGCAGCGGCCGCCGCAGCAGCGGGGCCCCGCCGGCCCGGGCCAGGCGGCCGAGGGAGGGCGGCAGCTGTCGGCAGAAGAACCCGAGGAGAGCCATCAGATCTGGGGCCGTCCGCCTGACCTGTGAACCCTCACCTGGGCGGCCGCAGCCCGGAAGAACTCCCTCCAGGACGAAAGGGGAGCCGGGTCGCCACAGCGCCGCCGCGTGGCGGCCCGAGGTACGACACCGGGACCCCCACTGATGGTTGTTCCATTTTGTTTCTCCTCGTTTCTAATGACTGAGTGATACAAAAACCTCACAGAGGAATCCTGGCTGCTAAAACTCATCCGTCTTTTATTTTAGAGACGTTTTCCTACAAGCGTCTTGTGTGTCAATGGCATAGTTTGTCCACAGGAGGGAGACATGTCACAGTGTTTTCACTCAAGCGGATCTTTATCCAAATTAAGAACGGAAAGAATCATTTTAAACTTAAAGCCCAGGCATTCAAAAAGGCACTATACTGAAAGAAAGCACAAAAGTCGTCGTCGTCATTATTTTCATTTATTTCCGGTTGCACATCTAGAAATAAAAACGAATTGCACACAAATAAATATTGACAAAAAAAACAATAGGCGGAAGCTCCTAGCTTATCTGTCCTATCATTAGTTTATTAAAATGAATTAAATGAAGATCAACCATACAGAATAGTACAACTGAGCTTTGTTTTTTTCATAATGATTTTTTTAATTTAGACATTTAGTCCTTAAGTAACGCATTATGTCTATGAAATCATCACAAAGATAAAAGTACGGAAGTAAGGGTGTGTGTGTGTGTGTGTGTGTGTCCATGTGTGTGTGTGTGTGTGTGTGTGTGTGTAAGATGGCCCTTTTGTCTCGTTCTTCCCGCCGGGACCCTGAATGACCACACCTGTCATACCTGATTGTGTGAGGAGCATCAAGAACTACAGCAAACTTCTGCAGGGTGTGTGTGTGTGTGTGTGTATGTATGTGTGTGTGTGTGTGTGTGTCTTTTACACACAGCCACATCTTTGATGTGATATGCAGCTGATACTGTGGTCACTCTCACGCTACTGTCCCCAACACAATGGGAGGCTGACACACACACACACACACACACACACGCTCATAAGATTTATTAAGCTTGGACTAGCCATTTTCCTTGTGACAGTAAACTGCTGAATGTGTTTTATTATAATTTAGTGTTACTGATGTTATACTTAGCAACATCAACTAAAGGGATGGGTGGAGTGCAGCCTTGTGTGAGTGTGTGTGGGTGTGTGTGTTCTACAGCAATAAGGAAACATCACAAATACTAAAATAATAATCTCAAATTATGAATAATTTTGAGTGATTTTTCAGTGATTACCCCTAGTACATGTATCTTTTAACACATATTGAAGACATCATGGTGAACTTGTGTATTTAGTGTTCTCACAGTTCTCACTGTTGATTTTTTTTTTACGTCTTTCAGGCTGACAAATTGTCACATGTCAACAGTGATGTTAAGCAGCAGCTGAGAGCAGGTGGTGGCAGCTTTGGTTAAAACATCAAACCAAACAAGATATATTTGAGCAGAATCCAAAATCCACAAGAAAAGGCCGATCCGCAAACCGACAACAAAGACGGGAAGTGAGTGAAGTGATGAAGGAACACAAGGTAGGATAATGAAACTGCAAAGGAAGGCGCAGAAGACATTAATAAACAACACGGCACAAGCGACACTAATCACCGAAGAGGACAAACACAGGATGCGTAAAGAGCAACAAGACACTTGCCGATGGAAGTGTGCGGGAATTTATCCCATCCCAGATGATGAAGGAGTGAGGAGGCAGAAACTAGTTCCTTACACATCACGTCTTATCCCGGATTCTCTGCTTCTTTATTCCACTAAACTTTCCACGACCTTCAAATCTGTTAACTCTTTGTGGGCCTATCTTTGTTTCTCAGAAAAGAGCAAAGAGAGGGAGAGATAGAGGATAGGGGGGGGGCATGCATACGTGCAAAGCAGCACTATTCTGCTGCAGAGTCTGGGGGATTCCAGGCAGCTGTGGTGGGAGCGCTGACCTTGGCAGCGGGTTTGCTGTTCTTCGGTCTCGCAGACAAACAAGTGTTGGACAGAAGTGTCAGCAGATAGATGATTTACTGACAGTGGTCGGAAGAAAAACACTGATAAAAGAGGTTCCACGGAGCTCCTGTGACGCGTGGCACCGTTTGTCCGACTGCTGCTCAGCCACATTCAGGGCATTCATTTAGCTCCCCTTTCTTCCAGTCTGCTTATGGAATCACTATAGCAACCGCCTGGGCTTCCCAAACATGCTTAGTTTTCTTCATATTTTACATTTACTCCAAATATGGGTTAGAATAACCTGGCATTGGTCGTGCATCTGCAACCCTCTCCACATAAAACCTGCTTAAAGACAAAAGTGTTAACCTGAGCAGTGATTAGAACACCAGCTATTTTAACACCAGTCATATTTCCTTTTTCTGGATATAACAATCTGGACTTGTTTAAATGTCCTGCTCTCATGTCAGGCGTGCACGTGTGTGTGTGTGTGTGTGTGTTGTCTGTTCTCCATCTCAGCATTTCCTGTTTTATTTTGTAACTGTTTCAGATGACTTCCTGTAACGTGTGCCTCCTCTGTGGTCCCGTGGTCCGCTCTAAAGTCTTCCACCTGTGTCCCCTTTGTCCCTCTCTTCTGGGCGCTCCCACCAGACGCCCGTCTTTGTGTCACCCACTGTCCCGGCCTGAGCGTCTCGGGCCCATCTTATTAAAGACCACCCTTTCTTTCCTCCAGAACCCTCGTGTGTGGGAGCCGGCCTTTTGGGTATTCGGTGTTCTGGTCACATATTTAACCCCCCCCCCCAGGGGTGGACTCTGCTGCCAGACTGTGACTCCGCTCTTCTACCTTCAGGTCAAAGTTTGCGCTATGATTGTTTTCCTAGTTATAATGTGTCTGATCTGTGTGTATCAGTCATTTCCAGCCTGGTGTTTTCCTGTGTTAGTTAGACCTCTGCGACACAATGGTCTTCCTAATGAATAGAATAAATACTGACCGTGTCTTTGTCTTCTTCATGCTTTAAAAAAAGGGTTTTCCTATCCGTGTGAATTAAATGTCTCTGGAAACCTTGTGGGCATTTACACGGGAGAAATATGATGACCTCTTGTAGCTATTTGTGTTCTGTCATTGTACAGGGTGTGTATTGACATAGCCAGCATTCTAGCCCGGAGGCCCTCGGTCCGTGTCAGCCTATAGGCCGTCTATATGTGGACAGCATGGACGTGGGGCGGTGGACCCTGTCCCTAATCCCCCAGGATGAGGTGTTCATCCCTGCGCAGTCACCCCTGGTGAGGCTGTGTAACAGCACATTATCTCACTTCCTCCTGCTATAGAAACATGTGGCGGGCTCTAATGTAAAGAGCTGAGCTGTGGCCCACGGGCGAGACGGAGAGGTCAGCCCGGAGGTCTTTTGGAGACTTTGCCCCTGTGTGTGACTCAAACGTGTGTGTGTGTGTGTGTGTGTCCTCTGATTAACCGGAGATCTCCCCTGAGTGTATTCTCGCCTCTCACCAGGTGACCATTGATCTCCACCCCCCCCTCCTCCATTGACCCTGATTTGGAATAAGCCGGTTAACAGAACAAGAGGGCCGATCACTTCTGACGAGATTCACTTTGAGAACAAGAGCCGACCAGCAGAGTTTGTTCTGGGGGACCTGGACGGAGCGGGGGGGGGGGCGCCCCCACCCCCACAGTGAGCTCCCCTTCTTTTATTTTACTTTGTTATTTTTATTTTTTAAACGCGTCCTTTGGTGTTGATAACCGGCAGGACTAGTAATGACAGTAATAATTAAACTAACAGGCTCGATCCTCGGGGGGTGTTGCGGGGGTCTGTGGTCACGTGACCGACGTGCATGCAAATGAATGAGGACGCGCGCGGCGGCGGGGGGGTTAAAGCTCCCAGGAGCGGACGGAGACGTCGGGGGCTCGTTCTGGAGGGGGTCGGTGGTGGTGGTGGTGGTGGTGGTGGTGTAGAGGGAGGGGGGGTCCGGGATCTTTATTTAGAACCAGCGCGGCAAGCTGCATGGAGGAGGGGGGGCAGCCGCGAGCGCGCACGAGCGAGACAATCCCGGAAATAACATGCGTACTCTCAGCCCGTCACGTAGGCTCGTGGGCTCGGGAGCCGGAGGTGAGGCTGCCGCTCGTCGCTCTTTATCCCCCCAAAAAAGAGCTTTTTCGGGACAAACGTAAGGCCGGCGGGGCCGGGGGCGGGGGCGTCCCCGCCGGCCTCAGGGGTGTTTAATGTTGTTGTTGTTGTTTTTCGGGGGGGGGGTCGACCCCCCCTCGCCCGCTGCCGCTTATCAATAGCAGATAAAGGCGAAAGGTGAGGCTTCAAACTGCGCTTTCAGCGGCGGAAAACGCGTTCAAGCGCTGATTCTCCTCTCTTTTTGAGAGGAGAATCAGCGTCCATTCAGGGTTCAGGTTTATCCCCCCGCTTTTCTCCTCCTTTCAGACGTGACACGCTGTTTTATTTAACCGCTTAAACGTGATAACCTGTGATTACCATGACAACCGGTCCGCACCGCGCTATAAATAGGCCTAAAGTGTGCCGTTTGCCCTTTCGCAGATATTCTCCCCAACATGATTAAAAGAAGAATCCAGCCGAATCCCGCCCTGTGCTAAATGTCGTGGGGGTGTCGCGGCCGGAGGAGACCCGGAGATGAAACTTTGTGTCCCCCAGCCTCTTCATCCAGGGAAGCAGCGGCTCGGCTAGAACATGACCCGAGGACGTGAGCTACGTGCGCACCCTGCAGACGACGATGTGAAATGGAGATCCTGGGACACGCGGACCCTCTGAAGCCGAGCTCGTCCCGCAGGTCTGTCGCGGTCCGAGCCCAGCCGGAGAGGGGCCCGGCCGGCCCGCAGCCCGCCCCCGGGGCGGCCGGGGACGTCGTCCGGGGTGACATGGGCCTGAACGGGTTCCGCGCCGCGCCCGTCGGCAGCCCGACGGCCGAGGAGTTCCTCGGGGGTCTGGCCTCCCAGACCGACGCCCCGGCCATCGCCACGCCGACCAAGCTGTCCAAAACCGGCCTGCCTCTCTACAGCGGCGGCGTGGTGTCTCCGTCCGCCACCGTGGAGGGAGGTCAGGGGGGCGCTTTGGCGCACACGCCCAACGCTTATCCAGCCCAAATGAAGGGGCTGGGTGGTTTACCGGTCCACCCCGGGTACCCCTCACCAGCAGGGCCTGCCTGATGGAGAACGGGGACTGGGCGGCTCACGAGAAGTGTCCTCCGCTGATGAGGAGGACCAACGGGGACCTGAAGGCCAGACAGGTCCAGCCGCAGAAACGGAGGAACGGGGAGAATCAGGATCATTTAAACGCCCTCTTGTCAGGGTTGGTGAATTCCGCGGACCCGCTTTTCCCTTCTGGAGACTCGGACTCGGCCAAGAGGAGGAGATTGACCGACGGGAGCGCCTCCAGAGCGCATCGGGCGGTGGCCCCCCCTGACCGTCACCTTCAGCAATTCTCAAATGTTGATGAACGATGTGCGCTACGCCACCTCCCAGTCTCCCCTCGCCTCCGCCGCACCTCAAAACAATCAGTACAACAGACTTCCAATGGGGCCCCTGGGCCTGCCTCCGGCCCCCAGCCAGACGTCTCCAGATGAGGCGGACATGATCCCGGCCCGCCTCCCCCAGGCGGGGTCCGGCTGGTTGGCGGAGCGCATCGCCCAGCAGTACATCGTCCCCTGCATGAAATACTACGGCATCTGCGTGAAGGACAGCTTCCTCGGCCCCCAGCTGGGCGACAGGGTCCTGCAGGAGGTCGAGGCCCTCAACCAAACCGGGAAGTTTCGGGGCGGGCAGCTGGTGAGCCAGAAGAGCATACCTTCTCAGAACATCCGCGGGGACCAGATCGCCTGGGTGGAGGGGGGAGAGCCAGGCTGCGAGGGCATCAGCGCCCTGATGGCTCACATCGATGAAGCCGTCATGTACAGCGCCGCTAACGGACAGCTTGGAGACTGCGTCGTCAACGGCCGTACCAAGGTAAGGGGGGGGTTCAGGCAGGGTTGTGCCAGGATTATATTTTAGAGGCCTTTGGGCTCGTCACCTCGCTTGCATGTTGCTCTTTTAAGGTCAACGTGAGGGCATCCAGATATGCGCACACACACACACACACACACACACACACACACACACACACACACACACACACAAAACATGAGAGGAAGCAGCAAAGTCGGGAGGCTTTTCTAGTTTTAAGAAGACCGGTGAGAGGGCCTGAGTTTTCCTCCTAAACCGGCTCACTGTCTGTGTCCAGACCTGCCCTGCGTTTGATATCACCACATGCTCCTTATGAAGGAAAAAAAAAAAACCCTATTTAGGGTTCTATCTCCTCTGCCATCACTTTATCTCTGCCTTTGAAGAAAACCCTATCGGCGTTTTTTTTCATGCAAACCTGTTGTTATAGAACGATGCAGATGCCGTCTCTTGTTTATTCCGTTGCTCACATAGGTTTTTATTCTGTGCATCGTCCCTTTGTGTTTGTGGGGTTTTTCAGAGCGCTGGAGAACATAGGACCCTTTCTCTGTTCCCCGTAGTGCCTCACTACTTCCATTTTTCTCTTTGTGCGCATTCTGCTCAGACTTGATGAATGAGAAGAGTGGAAAAACAGAGGAACTGAGCGACTTTCTGTGTCCTTCCCTCACTGTGACTTTCCACTATCAGCTGTGAGTCAACGCGTACGTGCCAGTCTGGACTTTTACCCAACATGTCCTCAGACGTGTCAGCAGTCTGCTGGACATGTGACGTGCTGCCTGGATTTATAAATCTCGGGGGACTGTTCGGGAATCTGATGTGATTCCCCTGATCTGTCCCAGAGGATATGTGAGGTGAAAGCTGCTTCCTTTAGGCTGACATGCCTCCACTGCCTTGTCAGCATGGCTGAATAAATGTTACTTTCCCGTTCCAGTCACATCAAGCTCACTTTTAATAGCGACGAATGCAGAGTTTTAGTGGCAGGGTGCCTGATGTTTATATATTGGTCAAATGCTTTTATGGGATATTTTTGTTACTCAAAATCATCCTTTTTTATTATCAGAAAAGCAGACAAAAACCTCCACGTGGCTGAAACCTACAATCATTTGAATATTTTTACATTTGTTGTATAAATGCAGCTAGGTGTTAAATATTTGTCCCTAAAATATTATTTTTGCATCTATTTTTGAGATGCTCAGATTATTATTTTTCTCAAAGATTAGGTTCTGCAGTCTGAAATATCAAATGTGGTCTAGTGTTTCATGACTCATGCATCCTCACCGATGTTGTCCTTCCAGCCACTAAGACTGTTTAATCCTGCATTATAAAACACCGTGGCTTGTTCCCAACTGGGTGTGTAGAGAGGCATCAGGAAGGGCACACATCCAAGGACACTACTTTGCCTCAGAGTTTTTTTAATGACAGATATCAAATCCCTCATTTACTTGTCCTCGTTTTTATTTTCCTTTAAAACATATTGACTGAAATGAACTCTGACTGACCTTTTTTTTTTTATATTTTATTTGCTGCCTTTCCCCACTTTCTCCACCTCATCGACAGCCCGATATGACAAGGATGAAATATTTTGAAGACGTTACCATGGTAACTGGCCGGATGCAGAGCTAACCTCGGTATTGCGTACGAAAGCCAGAGGAGCTGAAGGACATATCTGAAACAAATGCAGTGTTCAGGGAATCTGGAGCCGGGCTGGACTTCCTCTTCAACTTTTTATCTGGAGAGAGGTTAGCACGTTTACAACAGAGCGGTATTATGGGATGGGCGGGAGTGCCTGACTTTTATTACGGGGAAACGTCTTGCTGCGGGGAACCCTTCACATGGAGAAGCGGGGGGGAGGGGACTGACTGGAAGAGGCCGATGTAGGGTGGGAGGTTTGGCGCAGCGCGGCGGAGAAGGGACGGAGCAGCGGTTGACTTTATAAAGCGTCCAGCGGCGGCGGCAGCGGCGGCATCGCCTCTCTGCGGGTTCAGCAGTCGCCTCTCACCACCCGCCCTCTTCAGCGAAGCCGTGTCTGTGCTTCAGGTTTCTTTTGCGTCCTCAGAGTCTGCGTGCGCGCCACGTAGTTAATAAATGCAGCCCTCCGTACGTGAGCGGCCCGTTTTTTTTTTTTTTTTCCAGCGCGTCCTGCGCTGAGTCATACATAATACGGGTCATTGTCGTCATAGCAGGGCTGATATTTGAGCCCGCGTTCCTCCTGCCAACGTGTTTGATCAGTGTTCTTGACATTCAGCCTGAATGCATCGCTCTGCTGTTCTTTCCACCGGTTTGTGCTGAGCCAGGAGCAGGATCCCCAGCCCGTGCCCCCCCCGGCACTCCTCCACACTGACTCACTCTTCATTGCAGGTTTCTGGACCTGCGGCCTCGAGGCCGTCACACTTTTATAAATTTAGAACCCGGTTTCGCTCATCCTTACGGTAAATGTTTGGCCACGCCAGGGTTCAGTCCCAGTTCAACGCTGGGACCGGCAGCTGTTTGGACCGCATTCTGGTTTTATTCAGTTGATTTTTTTTTTTTTTTTCCCCCTTGACTTTATTTAATTGTTGTTTACCATCAATTATGGTAAACAACCTGTGCTCTGATGTGATGGCCCCACGACATTTCAGGACGGTGTTTGTTTGAGGAGCTTGGCTCGCAATGCAAGAAAACGCGGTGCCTCACCATCTTACCTCCTGCCACCATACACTCATGCACGCATTTGTCTTTCTGCTAAGAAAATGGAGAAATGGAGGTATTTGTCCCAGCTTATCTTGTCCCCTCTCCACCCCCACCCCCCCACCATCCTTCTGCTTATCAGAGTATTTGTGCAACATGTTTATTTTGATCTGCGCCCAGGTCTGTGTGGGTTTTTTTTTTTTTTTGCCTGTCTGGCCGTCACCTCTACAGTCAGCCCATCAGACGGCTGACTTTCACCTACCATGGGCAGAGATGACAGGCGGGGTCTCGCTGATCGCCTGAATGCCTCGTGCGTGCGTGCGCGTGCGTGCGTGTCCGCGAGAGACGGAGGCAAACAGAGGTGTCTTGAAATTTTGCGGATGTGGTTCTATTGTGGTTGGTTTTTACAACTCAGCTCCAACCACACAGTAAATGTCTTGCTCCTCTGATGGCCTTTTTTTTTTTTTTTTTTTTTTTTTATCCAAATAGTCGTGAGTGTATTTGAGATGTGTTTATGCTGCAGGCGAGGGCTGAGCTGTCTCCTATGGCATATTACATGTGGTTAATTACAGTTGTTAGGGCTGCTGGAAAGTTGAATCCAAAAAAAAAAACAGAGCTGTACTAGACTGCTGGAAAACCCTGGAACACACCCATAATCACTTTTATCGCTTTTCCCATTCAGTGTCCATGATAGATAACGGAGAATACTTGATTTATTGTGTAAAATATAGACAATAAGGACGTTTGTAAAAGCCAGTGGGCATCTCATCTCTTCATCCTGAAGCTGCAGGTCTGCCTGTCAGTTGGAACACGGCGCTCAAGCTGAAGGTTAATGAGCTCCGACTGTGAGCGTGGCTCAGTAACGACAGATGACAGCGTGGCCTCTAACACGCAGCCAACACACACTTTGGCTGCGCGCGAGCGAGGGAGGGAGGGAGGGAGGGACGCGGACCAGGACAACAGTCAGCTTCCCTGTTCTAGCGGCACCGCGAGAAACAGGCACAGCCGGGGCGGGCGCCGTTTCAGTCCCCCTGAGATGAAATCCTTCACGCAGAGCGTCGATGCCGCAGCTGCGCCCGACCCATTAGTCACGATCCCGACGCTGATCTACAGCGTATTATCCACCGGCTGTCACCTGGGATCCTCTGCTGATGTCTGCCGCATTTGTGTGTTTCAGGGGGGGATTCTAGTCAGGTAGTTGAGTCTGAATGCCTCAGGCAGGCCTGGGTTGTCCCAGGATCCCCGGGGAGCTCCGGGGTCTCCTCTTTCACCCCAGTGTTTAGATGCGGAGCGGAGCAAATGCCAGCATGGGGCCGACTGGCTGGGAATGCTGGAGCTCCAGATCCTCTCTGACAAGTGTCCCTGCGAGAACTCGGACCTGATGTTGTTCCTGCACCGCTGATCGTCCCATTCTCTTTCTTCTAGGCCATGGTCGCTTGTTACCCAGGTAACGGCGCAGGGTACGTGCGACACGTCGACAACCCCAACGGCGATGGCCGCGTCATCACGTGTATTTACTATCTGAACAAGAACTGGGACGTCAAGGTAGGTTGAGGGGGCCGTGAGGAGAACAATCTTCAGTATGTGCCGTCCAGTTTGTACATCTTGTGTGTGTTGTGTGTGTGTGTGTGTGCACAGACACACGGGGGGATGCTGCAGATCTACCCCGAAGGCAAAAACGTGGTGGCCAGCATCGAACCCCTGTTTGACCGGCTGCTCATCTTCTGGTCCGATCGCAGGAACCCCCACGAAGTGAAGCCCGCCTACGCCACCCGGTGAGCGAGTTTATTAGCACACAGGGGTAGGACGCAAAAAAACAAAACAAACAAACCCCGAAACAATCAGAGGTTCCTCCGACGCTCGCGATGAGCAGCGGAGTTTAGGTGGATCAATGATGCATGAGAACATTTCCTCTGCTCCCCTCCGTGTCATTGCTGGGGGTTTGAGGCGGAGCCAAGAGCAGGAAGTGTGTTTCCTGAGGGCTTCAGCGGGGGGGAGAAGGGTGGGGGGGTTCAATTGCAAGACTCGTGCTGGAGAGGAGCAGACACGGGAGACAGGAATAAACAACGCAGCCCCACAGGAGCGGCCAGAACAGTGGAAGTTAACCCTCCGCTGCTCAGGAAGGGCCGTCGCCGAGGAATGTCAAAATAAAAGGCTCCTGGTCACCTGACCCCTCTCGCTGGGTCAGTGTGGGTTTGGACTTGATCAGATCTAGTTTTTCTAGATCCCCGTCCAGAAGTTTGTGTCAGCAGCTCCAGACCGGTCCATCAGGCCAGTTCAGGGACGTGACAAAAAAGTGAACCTGTTGTTTTGACGTTATAAGCTTGTACGTGCGCGGACAATCCTCCTGCAGTCTCCTCCTACTAAGCTGTACATTTAATGATGTCAAAAAGGATGATCTGTAATCTGCGAGGTGTCTTAATCGTTTTCTCCTCGTGTTCTCGCAGATACGCCATCACAGTCTGGTACTTTGATGCCAAAGAGAGAGCCGAAGCTAAAGAGAAGTACAAACTGGGTGAGTGTTCAGACGGTTCATTCATTTCTGTATCGACTCCAGTTTATTTACTCAAGGCCGCATCACAACCGTGCTCTCTCTCTCTCTCTCTCTCTCCCTCTCTCTCTCTCTCTCTCTCTCTCTCTCTCTCTCTCTCTCCCTCTCTCTCTCTCTCTCTCTCCCTCGTGGCCACAGCAAAGGGGCAGAAAGGTGTTCAAGTGCCTGTGACGCAACACAGCAGGATGTAAATCCCATCAAGCGACCGGAGAGCACCCAGACTGAATAAAGTGCCTTCCACCGCCGAGAAAGGGGCGTCGGGATGGCGAAGGAGACGCAGCCGTGCCGTCAGCGTCGGTCTTGGACCCGTGTCACGGGGTTGCGATGCAGCGCTTGTCCGCCATGTGATCAAAGCTTCGCACATAAAAGAGCACAAAGGAGCGGACTGTGCAGCAGCGCTGAGATCATACTTCCCTGCGTCTTGCTTAGGAAAAGATGTCAAACTGGAAAAAAGAAAAGAAAAAAAGACTAATTTAGTTTGATTTGTTTTGAGTAGAGTTGCTTTTGTTATTTACCAATGGCGTTGTGGCGTACTGAAAAAAAAAATCAACGTTGAATTCTGCTCTGGTGTCATTTTTCCGTTCCACCGCCAAAAGGAGAGCGGGGGGAAAATAAACGAGAAGCACGAGGAGCAGAAATCAAAGGCACCGTCACAGACAGCAACGCGCTGAAGGTGCGATGGCCTCGGCGGCACGAATCCGGTCCAGCGCCAAACCTCACGGGGACGTTAAACACTCACACGAGGACAAACGGACGGCGTGGTGTCAGTCTGTGTAACACACAGCAGAGTTCAGGAAGTCTGGCTCAGGCCTTTGGGAAAAAAAAAAAAAGATCACAAAATATTCCAGCATCGATGTCTTTTTATGTGAGCGAATCCGGTTTTCAGGGTCGGTGAACCGTTTTCTATGTCCTCTGCGTACGTGAAGTGTCGGGAGGCAACACAGGGTTTGGTGAAATGATTGTGCTCTCAAAGTGTGTGTACGTGTGTGTGATCAATAGTGTAAGATGGAAGCACACACCAGGCTTTGCAGCATGAAGCTCACAGCCGAGGATACACTGCTGGCTGCGTGTGTGTGTGTGTGTGTATGACCGTTTCCACCGTCTCGTCGAGGGCTGTGAGGGTTTCGCCAGCATAAATGATTGAATAGAAGGGTTTTTTTTAAATATTGAAAAAAAAAGCACTTTAACGTTAGGAAGTGATGTGTGAATCATAGTTTAAATAAGAGAAGGTGTAGATTTTTGCTTTTTTCGCTCAGCAGAACCTAAAACATGAGAACAAATGAAAATTGTTTGCCTTATTTCTTTTATTTTGGTTTGGATTATTTAATTAAATTCTGTTTTTGTACACTAGGAGGTTGCATTTGATTTGTGTTGGGGGTTGGGTGGAGGGGGGTGGTGTTGTGGGGCCAGCATGAACCCAGACTTGAAACCTTTCCACGGTCGGCAGAAGCCATTTAATTATTAACAGAGGTAAATATTTTTAGCCTTTAGCTCCAGCCTAGCAGGATGTCCCGGCCCTTCTGTAACAGAAAGTACACATAACCAGTTTTAATGGGGGGGGGGGGGTCATTGCAGACCTCAGGGTCTGAGTTTAACGCTCGATTCTGGCTCGATGTGCGGGGGTTGGTGACATCTAGCGGTCGGGATACAGAATGCAAGACCTGAAAACCTGTTTTTCAATGGATACGTGCGGATGCTGGCGTGTATTTATTCAGGATTCTGCACTAGGACTCACTTCCCCCCTTACCGATCTACTAGATTGTAGCTCATCAGAGAATCAGCAAATACTAATGACCATATTCAAAACCTTCTTGTATTCATATTCTGAGGTTCAGTCAGTGCAGTATTCATGGCATTCATCACCTGTGTCAATATTTATATAAATGGCCTAATCCCACATAAATAAAGACACAAATAGCGTTCTAATGACATATTTAATTGTTAATCTTTGAAATAGTCTATTTAAACAGAAAGGTATATGACCCTATATATTTATATTATATAAGAAATAATAGTAACAAATTAATAATAATCAAATGCCCATAATCCCATTTTAGTGTAAACAGAAAACAGATTGGATTTAAAATCCAAACCAAATGTGTAAGTTGCGTTTTAGCTCAGAATCTGTGGAGGAGGCGGGTACAGTGCCGGGTCCTCCTGGATTTAAGGGTGGAGCTGCTCTCTTCAGGTCTTCTGCTCTTCCACCTTCTCGCCCTGCTCAGCCCCGCTTCTCCTGCGGTCCTCTGCGCTTCTCTATGTGGCCGCTAGAGGGCAGCAGGAGTCGGAAGGTCTCACGGTGAACCCAGCGTGGCTTCTGCAATCAGAGACTCTTCAGGTCTTCTAGGCCTTTTTTTTGAGGACATAGATGGAGGTTGGGTGTAGAAACAGCGACCTCAACCCCGCATGACAGTCTGCTCATTAAACGGCAATATTCCAACATTTGAGCAAACAGGGCAACGTTGATTTAAGTGGACTTAGATGAGGCATCGGTGTCAGCAAGTTCATCTGTTTCAGTGTTGAAATCAAACTGAAGCAGCCAATAAAACGATCATTTGCAGCTCAAAACATATTCGAGGTTGCTGACGTCCCTCTTCTCGCCATTCCAACCAGGCCCATATGGAAAACTATCCAAATGAGACGATGACGTAGTCAGCGGCTCCCGACGACTTGTGGACAGCCAATAGCAGCTCTCCTTGTTGGGGAGTGGGCCCGAAGTATTCACGTGTCACTCTCAATGGCCCTCATTGTTGACCTATGCAGACAAGCTGTTCCTTTTCCCTCGCACAGGAGGGAGTGTATAGGTGGTTGAGGACCCCCACCCTCCCCACACACACACACACACCCACACACACACCCACACACAAATTCAGGGCATGCGATATTGGCAGGTGCAGTTAGAAAAAAGTATGCGTGCTGACATAATAGAAACTGTACACCACCTAAGTTGTGATAACTCAAGCTTGAAAAATTCTTTCACTGGTTTTGTTTTTTCATTGTTTGCAGTTTCTTGACGGCGATGACGAGCAAACAAGCTATTATCGTTAACAAGTATTCGATTACGCACCCGGGTGTGGGGAGTTGACTTAAAAGATTAATTACAGATACCTAACCTCTTTCTCGTCTATTAAAGGGAAACAGTCCCTACCTGTTTGGTGGCCTCCGGCCTTGTATATCATCGTCCCAACATGCTCGTTACCCAGTTTAGGGTTTGACTGATCTCAGGTTACAATGATGCAATCCTTCAAAACTGTTGCCGGGCGCCCATCGACTCCTCCTCATGGCTGCACAGCATACGTACCTTTTACCTTTCTTACCTCTCTGTGTCAAAGGGTTCGTTTACACCTACAAAACGCTCGCGGCTTTGGAATTTGCACTTATCGCCACCCTTCCAAAAACTCACACTTCCATTTTTCTCCCCACCAGAAACATCTGTTCATGTTAATGTTGAGACATCAGTGAAACTTGGCACTGAGTCATTAACCCAACTTCCCTCAGCAGTTATTCTGGTCATAAAAAAACAATAAAATGCAATTTATGTTCCTGTTTCAAAATCAAATTATTTTTTCCTGTAGACTCACCCTCATTGGGTCAAATCTTCTATGTATTGCTTTGTTATTTCTCATATTAACCTTTGATCTGTCTGTCCGATATCTCTAGAAAGCAATGGCTTATCACTTGAACGTTCGTTTTTACTAACAGCTTTGCGTCACATTCTGGGCTGAAAAAATGACCTCCACTCTGTCCTCTGCTCTCATGCCATACCTAGTTGCTATGGAGATTGATTCCGTCTTTGGCGCACCTCACACGAGGCGGATTCCTGCCACTGCGAATAGGCGTGTGACAGACAGGGCGCTGATTTGTCGATAATGAGCCGGGGATGCGGCTGCTGAGGAGGTGGCAGAAACGCAGCTGTCCAAGGAGTTAACATATAAATGGAAAATTACCACATTCGCACCCCCCCAGCGCTGCATCTGGAGCTGAAAACAAGAGCTGGGACTATAGGTGTGATGAAAGGCCGCTTTGATCTTCAAAATGGAATCATTCCCTCCGCCAAGGAGGATCTGTGACAGCTGGTGTTTATCGCGTCGTCTGATTCCGACGATTATCAACGGATTCCAGCGGCATTTTCAGGGAATGTTGAGGGATGATTACATTTCCTTGACATCCCAGATTACCCTGCTACTCATTTCCTCTCTCTCGTTGTAAACGGCGACAATATTTGGGGAACTGAGCGTCTCGGCAAGGGGTCAAAATCAAGGTTAAGACGAAGGCAAACTTTATTGTCTCACACGGTGAGAAATTAGTTCTGGGCCCATGCTGCACACACACACACACACACACACACACACACACACACACACACACACACACACACACCAAACCATATGACATTTCAACACAGTACTGTCCAAAAACAACCAGGGAATAGATAAATAACTATAAAAAGAACCAAAGCACAGAGTGACCAGATCAGCAGCCTATCTGACCTTGTTTACCGGTGTGATGGACACAGGAATGAGCGAGTTCCTGAACCTCTTCATCTGCTGGTCTGCCCTCTACCAACACTTTTTCTACTTCATCTATTTTTTAATGCTTCGCCCTCCGTGTCCTCTACTCTAAGGTGACTCCTGGAGTTGCCATGGCGATTGATCTGCCCCTCCACACACGTCAGAATTATTGATTTCTTATAGCTTCCGCCCACGTGCAACAGCCCCGCTGTCTGCGGGCGCTTATAGTGGCTGTTTTGAGAAGGACGAGGGCGGCCAGTTGACTCGTGCGCGAGGGCGTGCGCGCCTGCCTGTGCGCTCTCAGGGAGGGACGGTTCTCACGGGTTTTGAGCACCTTTCCCAGAGGCACCTCCAACACGGCTCAGGCTTAGATGGTCTGACCCCCCCCCTCCCCCTGACCTCTGCTGGGTTCCTCCACTGGGCCCCACATGCTGCCTGCCCCCCCCAGTCCCAGATTATTTCAAAATGAGTATTTAATAAAGCAGGGGCAGATGCTTGAGTCTCATCTACCACTGTTTAAACTGTGCAAAATGGGCAAAGTACAACACAATAAAGCCACCTGCCATATCCAAAAATATCCAGTTAATACAGCTAATGTGACAGAAAGGGTACAACAACAACAACAACAACAACAATGGTAGTGTCAAGAATGGAGACAGGTTGATCATAATGTTACTTCTGTTTATACATTTGTGTTAAACCTTCCTCACAATGTGGGATTAGCATGTGAATCATGAGTCGGGCTAAACAACTGACTGATGTTGGAAGTCCTGCGTGTGTCCAAACACTTTTTTGCTCATGATTCTGAGACACTGAGTGACTTCTCACTTTGGTTTTTATCCCTGTAAAGATTTTCGTCGTCACACTGGCGCGCCTTCACGTAAAAGATGGCACGGAATTGAGCTCTAAAGTTACTAAAATCAGGGTTAATCCCTGGAGCTCGTAAATCCCCTGCACCTCCGCGCGCCGCCGTCTTCCACCGTTCAAAGCAGCCATCGATTTGCCCTCGTTCCCCCGATGAGAAAAAGCGGAGTTCAAACGAGTTTTTCCCACTCGCTAGGAAGCAGAAGTGCTCGTGCGGTCTGGCAGCGCGTTTTTGTAGCGGCTGTTGGCTTTTGGGGCCGGAGGAGCGGGCCAATGGCAGAGGGGCTGGCTGCGCCGTGTTCACTTTGCTGGGCTACTGCGGCTAAAAGCCAGAGCCGACAGGCATTAGTGGCTGCTGGAAGGGATTAGGCAGCTAGACTGGTTCATTTGCCGAGAGAGGGAGACGAGGGAGGGAGGGAGGCAAGGGAGGGGGAGGGGGGGGGGGGGCGGACAATGTGAAAAATGCAGGGAATGAACAGGTTAATCTGGAGTTTGAGCAAAAGGAGTTTAAGAGATATGCTTTTAATTTTGAGCGCGCTCTCCTCTTGAAATGGGTTCCCATGGAAAAACGAGCTGAACCTCGGGGTAAAGGCGTTTGCGCTGAAGTCAGGGCTCTCCTCGTGGCGCTTCCTTCTACGCCAAGATCCACGTCGACTTCTGCTTTAATTTGTGGTGTATTTTCGTTGGACGGCCACACCTCCGGCACTCCTTCTAATCTTGTGCAAACACTCATAGGAGGCAGATCTGGGAGGCTTTGGTTCTATCGGTGGAACAACAATCGGGGTAAACATTGATACGTACGTGTAAGGTACACACATGTGAGCGTAATGCGCAGCTCCACGTTTGCATATGTAATCCACATGTGTTAAAATGAGGCACATCATCAGAACCTCATTGTGTCTGTGCTCCTGACCAAAGCAGTCCAGAAAACCATTTGATATCTGACTTGTTCCAACTTTAGCCCTCACAGATGACTAAGATCTTAGAGAGCAAGTGTGTGTGTACAGTATGGCACATACTCTGTTTACACTCTAAATAAAGTCATGGAACGAGCGTTCTCAACGCAGAGTTTCCACCAGTGACAGAACGTTCCTCATAAAACCAGGAAAGCTTCGCTTAGACGGAGAAACGTGAAGCTTAAAAAGGAGATTTGGCGTATTTCCTCAGATCGCTGCGATTCTTGCACAAAGACATTCTGTGAGTGAGGAAGAGCTTGGAGGGGGGGTGGGTGGGCTGGGGAATAGAGAAGATTCCGATTGTATCTATGGTTTAGATCATATGACTGCCACAGTGGGACTGTAAGTGAAGGAGGGGTGGGATATGACCAGATATAACCAGAAGGGTATGGTCCTCCCAGCCTATCAGAGCACCCCCTCCCTTAGTCAGGAATTATGTTCCCATATGTTCCCTTGTGTGCGGAAGTCTGGTGAGATGATTGTTGTGTGTGTGTTTGGTCTCCCATCTCACACACTAATGCCATTATTTAACTTACAGATCTTCAGTCCTCAGAGGATAAAAGGAGGACACCAATGTCAAAAGTATGTGGGGAGGAAGCGGGGACATCAGAGAGTGATGATTTCATCAAGCACAACGGAGAAATTAAAATAAACACTTTTATTTTCCAGCTCTTTCCTCAAAGTACGTTGATCTTTAAGGAAGGAGAGAAGAGAAGTAGTGTTTCAAGGTCAAGAGCTGTTTAAGGGCAAAAAAAAAAAAAACGTACCCAGAGATAAGACTGGCATAGATTATCTTAAACAACCAGAACTGGTTCAAATGCCCGCCTGTGTTGGAAGATGATGCTCACACATCAGAGCGAAATGCCAGAGCGCAGGAAATGCGGCACCACACCCCAGTGCGGGGGCCCAGAACCAGCTGTCCAGCACATGGGGCCCTTTACTGTGTCACCGGGGGGCCGCAGAGGTCTCAGAGGGAGTTGGGGGGGGCATGTGTGTAAATATGTCACTCTGAATTTCCTGACAAACAACCAACCTTCAAGCCTCTCACACGGCGCATTACATAATTTCGATAAAGGAGCCCACGTGTGAACTGCATTTTCTTTTGAAGGTCCTTGTTTGTTTGACTCCTCAGCACCTGTCCTGTTTGGTTTGACGAAGCACGTGCAGTTGC
This sequence comes from Lagocephalus sceleratus, assembly GCA_911728415.1. NCBI lineage: Eukaryota > Metazoa > Chordata > Actinopteri > Tetraodontiformes > Tetraodontidae > Lagocephalus > Lagocephalus sceleratus. The sequence goes on from CAJVRN010000194.1 coordinate 9,152,158, forward strand.
TGTTTTTCTCCCCTTGAAAGCGGAAAACCAGCAGGTCGAGTCTCTCAGACACCAGAGTTTCCCATCTCTCTCTCCCTCTCTCTCTCTCTCCCGTTCAAGTGAAAAATTCCCAACGTGGCCGTGGCACATGGAGCTGCTCGTGTGTGTCGCAATAGCGAACGATACGGGAGAGGTGACCATTATCGCCACTTCTCCTGGAGGACTGAACAGCACGTCCCGACCCGGGGGCAATATTAAAGGTTGCGCAACACAAGTCAAGTTCGGTGATTAGGCTTCGCCCTAAACGTTGATCTGCGAACTCTGGACAGGAAATGCTGCGCAGGACCCGCAATGGGTGTCGGGGCTGAGTGTGAGCCGACTGTAAAGCCGTCAGTCATCTCAGCAGGCCCTGCTTTTACACCGCGGGTCGTGACGCATCAGCATTCGTGTGCGCGCGTGCGTGTGTGCGTGCGTGCGTGTGTGTGCGCGTGATTATAAAGTGTACGGGCTGTTTTTTCATCCTTTTAATCCCGCTGACTCACAGCAGCAGAGATGCAATGAAAGCGGAGGGCTTGGCACACAGGAGCGCCGTATTGCGTTTCCCCTTCTCTGCCCGACCTTCTTTGTCGAGTCTTCTCTCTCGGCCGTTCACACGACACCTGAGACGACCTCGTCCGACCGCCCGACCCGACTGTGCACCTGGGCCTTTTGCTGGGTCTACCGTGCGACCGCTGCTCCGTCTTCCCGTCGCTGCTTTGCACAGCAACAGATTATTGTCGCGGCCGCTGTGGGAATCCTCCGTGTTCCACCCCTCTCCCTCCTCCATGTTGCCGTGGCTACGGAGCTAGCCCTGGGAGTATAAGTCTCCCTCCGTTTAACAGTCATCTCCTAAGTTGATACTCAGTTTGTAATTGTTGTCACTGGACTATAAAGAATTATGTAGATATAATATTTGTGTTCAGGACAAAACCTGCATAATAATGAGTCAATTAGACTGAACAGGCGACACATAAATACGCAATTTAATGAGGAACTATTTCAGCGGAAAACGAGCTGCTATGCTGGAAACCTCTGGGAGTAGTTTGAGAGCATCTGCGGCGCGCATGTGTCTGTGTTTTCTTAGGTGGGGCCTTCTCTAGATAAACTCCATGCTCTGTGCCCCCGTAGCTTTACCCGTTGATCTTGCCCTCTCTCGCGGGGGGGGGGGCACGGTTTCGCAGAATAACAGCGATCCCTGGAATCATTGGCACAGTCAGGAGGAACAAAGTCGGGGCTTGAAAACACAAACTGAGTCCGGATGGGACAACCTCCACCATTCTCGTGAATGTGCCAGTCTTCTTGTAGAAAAAGGAAGTTCAAAATTCTTTCTGGTAAAATTAGAATAGTAAAGTTTCTATGTTGCTCAATATTGAAATTTTGCCATTAATGAAAGAAGAACAGGCTGTACTCTGTATTTTTTTTTTTACAGTAAATGGCAGGAGGGAGGTCACATACAATGACCCCACAGTCGGTCTTTTTTGCAGCTGCATTATTTTTAAACATTCAGATTTTCAAATCTAAGCTCAAATGAATTCACTTTGCTGAATGTGTTCAAATGAACAGCCAGTGGAGTTAACCTCACTTAATCTTGTTGTGGGTTGTTCCATCAACAGAGAACAGGAAAATGCCATCATGTACCGCCACAGTTTATTTATATTCACTTAATTAACGTGGAACCATCCTGTATAAGATAAGAGTAATTTTCTTGTTTTTCCGTAGTTCAAGAAGAAGACACTTCATTCACTAAACCCCAGAAATCCCCACACAATATATAATAGTGTGCTCTTTCACAACCCTCAACAGTGCTACAAATATATCATGGCACCTCTCCTGCTACCAGCCCGCATCCCAGTGGGGTTTACAAACACTAACATTTTAAACAACTGAAATCTATATTGACTTCCTGGTTTGCATATATGCGATTGTGATTGTGAATGGCTGGTTTTCATCAAGTGATTATGACCATTTTTCTAAAAACCGATTCCAAAATCTTTGTCCCTCCACAAATTGTTGAAAATAAATAACCAAGGTGCATTTTATTTTATTTTTTACAAAGAATAGAATTAAGGATCTGATTTTACTCAGGGGTCTAAAAGACTGAAAATGGGATATATCACAAAGAATAAAAAAAAACCTAAAAAGCCAAAACAAGACAAATGTATCTGAACATCATTTAGATTATTAGGAAGTTAGTTCTTTGGCCGAATCTATTTTTTAAATATATGCTTATTCAGCAATACAGACCTCAAATGACACCCAGGCCATTGCGTCACAGCTGTGGGGGATAGATAAGCAGGATGTGCCAGAGACAGTAGGGACAGAGGCGGCACGCCATGATTGCTGCAGATAAATTCTTCATTAAAACACTTGTTTTCGGGGTCTAACCGCAGCAACTTCAAAGCAAACCATGGACGAGAAGATCGACTTGGAGGCAGAGACGAGTTCCAATGGAGATCGCCTTCCCAATGGACTGAGCAGCCTGAAGAGAACAACATCCAGTCGGGTCAAGAGGGTCGTGATGGCCAACCTGCTGGTGATTCTGACCGTGGCCGGGGTCGTGCTCGGGATCTTCCTGGGCCTCGGCATCCGCAACGTGCCGCTCACGGTCACCCAGGTCATCTACATCGGCTTCCCGGGGGAGCTGCTGATCCGCCTGCTGAAGATGATCATCATTCCTCTGGTGGTGTGCAGCCTCGTCTCCGGGGCGGCCAGCCTCGACCCCAAAGCCCTGGGCAAGCTCGGCGGCTGGGCCATGCTCTTCTTTCTGGTGACCACCTTGATCGCGTCTTCCATCGGGGTGGTGATGGCCTACATATTCAAACCGGGGTCAGGCTCGATAATTGCCCCCAAGGTGGAAGGCCTGGATGATGACGTCCCTGCTCCCAAAGAAGTGGTCGACTCGCTTTTGGACCTGATCAGGTGAGTGAGTCACGGCGATCGAGCCTCTTCTCCGCTGGAGGGCCACTCATCAGAACGTGAAGATGGTCGTTGTCGTGGACTGAACCCCCCCCAGAGGCCAACTGAAGACGTGCATGCACATGATGCTCTGCCTTTCATTGCTTTTTGTTGATACTTCGGGCCAGTTATAAATACTTCGTGCCAATCCACGTTTGTTGTCTCTCCACGCCCAGTCATTTCTGGATTTTCTGCTTTTGAGTCTTGCATCTATTCAGATTTTAATATCTTCCCAAAAGTGTCTGTTGGTTGATTTCATTTCCTGCTCTCTGACCTGCAGAAACATTTTCCCCTCAAACCTGGTGTCTGCCGCCTTCCAGTCAGTGAGTATTGCCTCTGGTATTTATTTAAAAGCGTACTATGATGGTGGTTGGACTGGTTGTGCTAAATGTCCTCCTTGATGTCTCCATCCAGTATGCGACCAGCTACAAGTCCATTCTCAGGAACGCCACTGATGGGAGCCTCAACCTCACCCAGGAGAAGGTGAGTGTTCATGAACACACCGACCACGAAGGCCGTGTACTTTACACACTGACTGACGGGCGTTTCTCGAAGGTCCCCGTCGGAACGGACCAAGACGGCATGAATATTCTTGGTCTGGTGGTGTTTGCCATCGTGTTCGGAATAGCTTTACGGAAGCTGGGGGAGGAGGGTGAAATACTCATCCGGTTCTTCAACAGCTTCAACGAGGCCACCATGGTGCTGGTGTCCTGGATCATGTGGTAAGAGAGGCCCGTGGGTTCGGGGCTCGGGTGTGAGCGCGGCACCGTCCCAGAAGCACCGTCCCAGAAGCACCGTAAAGCGGCGTTCCCGCTCTGTCCCTTTGCAGGTACGCACCTCTGGGAATCATGTTCCTTGTCGCCGGTAAGATCGTGGAGATGGAAAACGTGGCTGCGCTGTTCGCCAGCCTGGGGAAGTACATCGCCTGCTGCATCATCGGCCACGCCTTCCACGGTTTCCTGGTGATGCCGGCCATTTACTTTGTTATAACCCGGAAGAACCCGTATCCCTTCCTCTGGGGAATAGTCACGGCTCTGGCGACCGCGTTCGGAACAGGTTCCAGGTAACTGACACTCCTCTGCTCTCCCCAGTGGTTAAACTCAATAGATGAAAAAGAACAGCACCTTTTAAACACACACTCAACGCCATGTTCCTCCCCCCCCAGCTCCGCCACGCTCCCCCTCATGATGAAGTGCGTGGAGGAAAACAACGGCGTCTCCAAGCAGATCAGCCGCTTCGTCCTGCCCATCGGAGCGACGGTCAACATGGACGGCGCCGCCCTGTTCCAGTGCGTGGCCACAGTTTTCATCGCTCAGCTCAACAACTATCCCCTCAACTTCATCCAGATCATCACCATCCTGTGAGTCCCCGACCCCTTTACCCGCCTGGACCTGACACCTAGAGGGTTTACTTACTAAAATAAATCGACTTGGAATGCTTGGAATGAACATCCACAAGAAGAGCGGTCTACAACCAGCTCGTGCAACATGGTGAGTCAGCTGGGTGACTTAGTGATGAACTAACGATCTTTCCTTCCTCTTTGTTAGTGTGGCGGCCACAGCGTCCAGCATTGGAACGGCCGGCGTGCCTGCTGGTGGGGTCTTGACTCTCGCCATCATCCTGGAGGCGGTGGGCCTGCCCACCAACGACATTTCTCTCATCCTGGCTGTCGACTGGCTCATGTAAGTAAGAAAACAATCTGAAAAGGAGCGACACCGGTGCGCCGTTGTTAAAGCGAAACGGGCCTCTGTCCAGTGACCGCACCTGCACGGTGCTGAACGTGGAGGGCGACGCCTTCGGGGCCGGCCTCCTGCAGTTCTTTGTGGACCGCACGGCTGAGAAGGAGAAGGGGTCTGAGCTGAGGGACGTGGCGTCTGACCCTTCGTCTCATGCCCCCGAGTCTTCGGAGATCACAGAAACACATGGTTTAAGTGACCAAAGCGATGCTGGCGACGCAAAGGTGGATCTGTCGGAGACGGTCATGTGATCATGACGTCAAAGATCCTCTCTGCAGGCAAGATTCTCCTGACAATTGATATCTGACACTTGAGCCCTTCTTCCCTGCTCCCGCCCTGGAGAAGGTACTACAATGCAAGCGAATTTTCAAGTTCTCAGTACTTTTTTGGACCAATACAGAAGAACAAAGTAGAAACTAGAGATCAGTAATAAGCACAGTAATTTCCTTTTTGGAAGTGACTTACTGACTTGAGCTGGGTCAGTTTTAAAGTCAGAATTTATTAATTAAGTTGGTGATGACCTCAGGATACTAATTCATACTGATAATATATAATGATAACTTTCACTTATTCATTCACTGGTGAAAGTGCAAATTGGCTGTAATAATCAACTCTACTATACCCTATATGGCCCCTGCTCTGTGCTATCAGGTTAAAATCACCTCATCACTTTTGAAATTTAGGAACATGACCTATTTTGTAGCGCAGGGTTGCATCTTTTCACACATTTTTTATTGAAAATACATTTTGTCAACCAAAATGATCGATATTTGGGTCGTTCATGTATGAAAATGGCTGAGTAAAAATGTAAGTACCATTTATTTATTCACTATACTATACGATATTGGAGCATTCATTGGAATTTTTCTTCAGTGCAAAGGCTTTAAGATGGTGCAGTATTCTGTACATTATGGGATATTAAATGCAATGACTTCTCTTTGGGAAATGTGATGCCATGAATTAATGACCCACTCTCTCCACAAGACACCAACCAGTCTTTTTTTTTGTAGAGTTGCATATGATTGTTACCTCCGCCAAGGAGGTTATGTTTTTGCCTGTTAGCAACATAAGTCAAAAAGTTATGGACCGATTTTGATGAAATTTTCATGATTTGTTGTAAATGTGAAAAGGAAGAATTGATTTCATTTTGGGGGTGATCTGGAAGAAATCCTGGATTTTGGATCACTTTTAAATTTTCGTTAACATTGTGGTAAATGGGGCCAAAAATGTTGTTTCTCAATATCTCGGTTAATTATTGACCAAACCCCATGAAATGTGACTCAAGGATGGACAATGGGATCCTCTATCATATCCCAAAGGCTGATCCGGATCTAATCCAGAAGACGGATTTTATTGCAATTTATATAAACTTGGCGGAGGTCTGCGCTCTCCGAGTGCTTTCTAGTTTTATATGATAGGTGATATTTTTTTAGATTCACCTTTTCCATTTGCTTCCATGCTTCAACTCAAAAGTGTTTTTTGTAATGATTTTGGTTAAAAATAAAAATGTCCTGTGTCAAAATAGATTGTGCTGCGAGGTGAATGATTTCCAGAAATCGCAAAGGGACTTAAAACAAAACTAGTTGCGCATGTTGAAGTGGAAAAGCCGGTTCCAGAGAGATTGAAATTGAAATTGATTGTTCTCTTATAGAGAAGTGAACGTGGCTGAGGCCAGGGGCAGGATTCTCCAGACAGCGGAGCTTCACTCGAGCAACCAAACGCTGCATGTTGAACCTTGTTTCTGCTGCCGTTCGTGCCAGAGCTGCCAGAGAAAGCCTAACTGAGCTTTGACAGAAATGCTGGAAAAATGGGTAAAAGAATACTGTGATCAGGAGCATGAAGAACCTGTTGCGGCTTATTTAACAGACCTCAAGCTGTGAGTGTGACAACAAAGAGCCTTTCTAGGCTTTGATGAAGAAGAGTATTGATCACGTTAGTGGTCCCATTGTTAGTGATCCCACAAGGGGTAATTCTGTTAAACACTATTATTACAAACACATGAAGCGATGAACACATAAATGATCACACATGCACGTGTACCGAGGGAGGGGAGGTGTAGTAGGCTGCCCCAGACAGGTGCCCGGAGCTTTTGGGGGTTCGCTACCTTGCTCAAGGGTACTGTGACGTGTACCTTGGGTCCTGCTACCAGCACATCCGCCCTCTCTCAGCCCAGTCCCCCACCGAAGGAGCCTCCACCCCCTCGAGCTACCTCTGTCACGAGAGTGAAGCTCCGCAAATAGACTTTAAGATTTTGGTAATCTGTCTGCATATTGTTTTTCTTTTTTGCGTGTTTATTGTCAAAATATACATCTCCATTTCATTTTTCAAAAAGAAAAATGTGTGTGTGTGTGTGGGGGGGGGGCATGTGCTGTGTACAAACCAAATCTATGCTGGCTGTTTTTACCCACAATCCTTGGCTCAGGTAGAAACATGGCAGCAGGGTTAAAGTTCAAGGGCGAGGTAGCGGTCCATCCCAGTGGTGTGTGCACGAGCAACAGAAACTGGCCTG